>CM045575.1:7723994-9049617 GCA_024721215.1 Cheumatopsyche charites | reverse complement strand
TTCAAGTATTTTCTGAATTATCGATTTAACTTCCAGATAACGAAAAACAGTACCTAATTAATCATAATAAATTATACAATAGCTATCAACAAAAACACGTGATTTGAAATAGGTAGCTACGTGCTCATAAGAAAAATGCAGTAAATAAAAATGTAGGTAATTTGTATCTGAAATAACTTTAATTTTATTTGTATCACCTTCAAAGCATTATATTTACGATTAATAATTAAAATTTATTAATATTTTTACCTAAGTATTTTTTTTCTTACACAAAAATTAGTTGATGATTGTATAATATCATGTCAAATTAAGAGCCCCGATTATATTTTCATATACGAAAAAAAGTCTTAGAACCATGTCTTAGTATTCTACTCCTGTGCATCGAAAAGATCACGCACCCTCACACCAATACACACACATAAGAGAAAGGCAGTAAATAAATGAAGGTTCCTTGTTAACGTGGAATCCTCATCACCAAAGGGCACCATTGGCGTTCTCCACGCCGCTAATTGAGCCAATTCATTCCTAAGCCCAGTCGGAAAAGTGAAAATCACGGCTAATAGGCGAACATCGATCCGCAAATTCTCCCAGCCCCTGGGAAATAGTGCGATTGTGGAGAAAAGAGCAAAACACTCGTCGAACAGACGACTATAGAGTTCAGTTAGTGATTAAAGATTCGAATTAAAGAAAAATTGTGGAATACGATTCAATATTTTGGGTTTTCCTAATGTGTTAATGTGTAAGTTTATTACATAAACTAGTGATTGGAGAATCTCCATATTTGTTGAAATACGAATCGTTTTCAATTTTATCAAATACAAATAAATGTTCTGTGATTAATAATGAAATAAAAATACTTACAACCCAGTTGTATACTCGTCCGCTAGGTACTTTTCCTATATACAAATCAATCATGGCTTTCAGTGTTCTCGCATTAGCTTTGTCATTGACGCCAATAAAATCGAAATTAAATGGATAGTGTGCTCCTTCGTGAGTAGCGTTTCCATAATATTTAATAACTACGTCGATTTCACTAAATGCTTCCATCACTATGATCCTGTAAGCGAAGAATTTTCATTTTTTTTAAATGCTCTTTGTGTATTGTCAATTTATTAACATATTAATTGTATATAACATATTTAGTCAAAAATTGTTATATTAAATCATTGAATCGATTACGCTAAAATAAAGTTAATATTTAAAAATGAAAAAATAGCTTACTTTGAGTCTTTATTTAGCGAGAACTCATCCATGACACGTCGCCAGTTGAAAATGTTTTCCCACGTCTCTTCTCTCTCTCTAGTATGAATATGATCCAAATAATCGTAACTATCTAAAAACGTCAATTTAAACGTATAAAAAAATTTTTTTTTGTTATTTTATTTATATATGTATTATTAATTAATTACTAGTGTCTTCAGTCAAATTTGATAGTGGTTCATCAGGAAACGTATTGTTAGATGCGAAGTATTCTTCTACCAAATGTGGAATCGCATCTACTCGAAACCCGTCAACACCAATGTTCAGCCAATATTTTAAAACATCCTAGTAATTACAATTTTAAAGTGAAATATATGCATTTATCTAAATTTAAAGTAATTATGAATATATATGAGAAGTTTCACCTCCATTTCTTGAATAACTTTTGGTTCTCTGAAATTAAGATCTGGTTGCTGCGGAAGGAATTGATGCAAGTAATACTCTTGTCTCACTGAATTAAAAGTCCATGCAGAATTTCTGAATACTGAAATCTAAAAAACGCATTCCAATATCATATTTATAACTAAGTAATCAATATAAATAACATTTGATAATATTTTTTCATAATTACCCAATTGCTCGGAGGTAAATTTCTTCCGCCGTCGGGATTTGTTTTTCCTGGATGCCATACATAATAATTTTCATATCCGGGGGTTTTATTAGCTGATAATATAAACCATTCACATAAATCGGATGTGTGATTGGGAACAAAATCCAAGAGCACTTTTATTCCTATCAATCAATATATGTTTTAATTTAATTTTTATCAAAAATTATGTAAGTAGATATTTGATATAAACAAAAAATTACCCAATTTTTTCGCTTCAGCAAGTAGTAACTCTAAATCTGCTTGAGTACCATATTCCGCTTGAATTTTGGTAAAATTAGATATATCATACCCGAAATCTCTCATAGGTGATTCAAATACTGGTGATAACCACACAGCTTCAATTCCAATATCAGCTAAATGCCCCAATTTGCTTGTGATTCCTATAAATTGAATAAATTGAATATTTGTATTATATTAATATTTTGAGACAATTAATTGCAAATTTTAAGAAAGATAATATTATATATTGGTATTTCGCAAAACTGTCTAAATTTAATTCGGATCTTCGTTGAAGAGCTTTTGGTTGTTTAACTTTGTTTAGATCCTTCGTTAGCTCCTTCAAACGAAATATATATGAAAAAATAACAAGCGGATCAAACAACGTCTGTGATATGCGATAAAAAAAATCAGGTAGCTTTGAAGAAATTTTCTACGCAACGAACAAAATTTGGAGAAATCGCCGATATGTTATTTATTAAGAATTAATTATTGTGAATTTGATTTATAATAACCATCGCTATTGTTTAATACATTGAAAAAAACAGAATCTTTCACGTTATGATATTAATATAAATATCAATTATCAGAAATATTGTATTTCAATAATGAAATCATTCAAAAGTATTGTTTTTTTACTGAATCATTTTTTTCCTTACGAAAACAATTTAACACTTTATATTACATTTCAAACTATGATGTAGATATAAAATTCGACAAATATGAATATTTTTGTTAGATTTTTCAATGTATAATTCGGACATTACATTGTGAGAATTCCAGCTATAATAGTTGCAGTTGGAAACGTCCCGCGTCAAAGTCGGACAAATTCAATCTAAAGTTTTTCTTCGCATGCAACAGTTTCCCCAACGAATGCTCGTTCCAAATTCGAGCAAAGCTTTACAATGTTTCTATGTAACAATCGGAATTTGTATAAGTGCAGCTGATTATTACTGAGAACTTGGGCCTTACAATCTTTAAGCGGAAGTAACCAACTTCATTCCTCAGTAAGCAAGTTCTGGAAACGATTTTAAACTTAATCACTAAAAGAGTTAAGTTGACTTACAAAATACTAAATTTCTTTATCCGCAGTAAACGTGCTTCTCGTTAAAAGTTTTAATAATTTCAACACGATGCAAACACGATATGTATTAAGTATTTCCTAACTTCAAACTCTCCAAATCGATTGAATGCGAAATTGAAAATCACACATAATCAAATTTTTTTTCTTTCAGAATAAATAATTTGAATTTTCACGTTTAAAAATAATAAATACCTTGAATATCACCGATTCCATCTCCATCGCTATCCATGAAAGATCTTGGATATATTTGGTACAACTGACTATGTTTCCACCATTCTGTATCAACAATTGCAGAACTCGAGGAAACAAATAGGATCAAATATAATAGCAAATTATGCTTCATATTTGAGTTTTACAAAACGACAATATCCCGAAAACTTCTATGACATTCAATTGTAAGAACCTGTTAGACAAACAAATCGAGATCAACTGAGTATGTCAATCAATACGTGCTGGATTATATTATAGGTAAATGCAATAAAAATTGATAAAAAGATTATACTAATTCGTTGCTAGAATATTCGTAGATAAAGGAATACTTAGAGTGAAACGAAATAATGTTTATAAATTCATTTCATTGAACGACAATAACTACTTTTGTATGTATATAAATCGTCATCAATCACAAAATTAAAATGAAAAGTTCAATTATAGATGTCATAAAAATAAAACATGCATTATTCATCTTAATTCTTAACACATTTTCATGTTATAAGTTTTCTTTTTGTTTTTAACACCTGTAAATTACCATTCTTCTTATATTCTAAATTTAACTAGTCATCGATTGAAAAAAAAATATTACATACATACATATATGCATAAAATAAATATTCAAACAAGCACACATCACTTACGATAAGTCGTGTGAAACAAGAATTCATTGCCGTCATAGACGAATTGCGACCACCATGTTTCATACAAAGTATTTTTTTTCTTCTTGAACTCTTTTTGTTTCCATAAATCTCAGAAAGCTTTTCGGATTTGCGCTTTTGCGGCGGGAAAACATTGTGAAAAATAAAATGTGGCTGTTCGAGCATCCAAAGGGATAAGGGATGATGTAAAGTCGACAACTTTGCAACGCGAGTTCGCCAATTAGATTTCACGTACGAGATAATCCGCGAATACTACTCTTATTTTTATTTTATTTAGAGTTTATTTCATTTTTATTTATCATATTATTATTATATTTTATTATAATTTATATTGGTGTTAAAAAAATTACCATTGTAATATATTAAATAATATATCGAATCAATAATCACCGTATCAACGAAAATAACAGATAAGATCACACATTTTTCATGTACATACATATTTATTTATATTTGTTTGAAAATTACAATAGTAAAAATAAAAATTATACATTTTTAAGAACTACGGCTTCATATGGTGCTAAGTTGATAGCATTGGTCTGCACAATATCTCTGAAATTTTTGAATTCAGCTATAAGATATTTTTTCCACTATAATTTTATTATAAAATATTATTGTTATTATTTTAATCACCCTATATTCTTTGGAGAATCCACAGATGGTATGATTACTTCTAAAGTGTCAGTCAATTGTGGGAATAGTGGTCTTAAATTTTCAGTTCTTACTTCTTTGTCGTTATTTATAACCAAAACAGTGATCTCTGCTGTTGGATTTGACGATCTGCATTATCAACGAATTAATAATTACTAAATATTAAATTACAATAAGAATATTGTAGAACCTTTAATTTACCTCACATAAACCAAAACATCGTCATTCAAGGCTTCAACTTGCCCATTTAAAACGTTTCCTCGACTGCGAAGAGCTGTCAATGCTTTGTATACCTTTAATACAATATTAATTAAATAATAAATTTTATTTCCATACGCATAAAAACTTAATTTATCTTCATCTCATAATACTTTATATGGACTCCTGGCAGCATTTTTCTGATTTTCCAAGTTCAATGTTAAATAGTTGTCAGCGACTGGCAACCATGTCTTGTTGGCCGTCGAGAACCCTGTGAATCAGTGTTCAAAAATACATTGAAAAATCAATCATAGCTTTAAAATCATTCCTCATACCTGCATTTTTGGTGCTGTCCCACTGGAAAGGTGTCCTTTGAGGATCTCTAGATGTAAGATTGTACATTTCTGGACCATCCTTGCAAGCTTGCGGGTCTTGTGTGTCTTCGTAACTCAAATACTGATTCAACAAAGCGATCTCCTCTCCCTAACGACGTAACAAATTTATTAGTAGTAATCGCGCTGGAATTCTGTGTTCCTTTCAAGAAAGTGCTTTAAACAAATATGCGATCATTTACCTGATACGTAACAGAAACTCCAGGAAGTAGCATACCCAACATAATTATTCCGTCGGATCTTTCAGCACCGAATCTGGTAGCTAGACGAGGTTGGTCGTGATTTCCAAGCTGTAAATAAATAAGGTTGCATTTCATATCGTGCCATTGACTTGAATCCGTGTGAAATTTTTACATACCACCCAGTTCGTTATTCTATCCTCGGGAACTTTTGAAAACCAATAGTCTATACTTTCCTTAAGTTTATTAGCTTTTGCGTTGCCATTTAGGAAAGTCAATTGGAAATTGAACGGAAAGTGTGCGCCTTCGTGGGTTGAATTTCCATAATACTGCATCACCAGATCGATGTCGCTCATAGCCTCCATGAGTAATATTCTGGATATTTTCAAAAAATGATATTTTTTTCAATCAAAGATAAAGTAAAGATATATTACTTATTGTTAGTGAGATTTACTTAGTATCTGTCTGAGTTTCGGCAGCATATTCGTCCAGAGTTTGCCTCCATTGGAACACCATGTTGTATGTTTCTGGTCTTTCACGAGTGTGAATGTGATCCAAATAGTTATAATCATCTTAAAATATGACGTTTTTATTACATTAATTTAGAAGAAAATTTAAATAAATTATTATGGTAAATATTTACTTTCATCATCAGTGATTCCAGAAAAAGGTTCATCACGATAATTTCCTGTTTCATCAACGTCGACTTCGACTAAATGAGGAATTGCATCGACACGGAAACCATCTACTCCAACAGATAACCAATATTTCAAAACGTTCTGTTGAACAAAAGTGGTTATTTAAACTAGTTTTTTTGTAGAATAAAAATATATATCTTAAAATGGATTTACTTTCATTTCTTCAACTAATCTTGGCTCCCTATAATTCAAATCGGGCTGTTCTGGTAAAAATTGGTGCAAATAATATTCTTGTCTTACCGGGTGCCATGACCAAGCAGAGTTTCTAAATACCGAAATCTATGGAAGAATATATTCAAATTTAATAATATGAATGTATAATCTAAATAAACAACGTTTTATTATAATAACCCAATTGCTGGGAGGTAAATTTCTTCCGCCGCTGGGATTTGGTTTTCCTGGATGCCATACATAATAATTTTCGTACCCTGCGGTTCTGTTGGCCGACAATTTGAACCATTCGCATTGATCGGAAGAGTGGTTCGGCACGAAATCCAATAACACTCGAATTCCTAGACAAATCCGCAATTTGAATTTGATTCGTTTTAACTTGACGAAAAAAAACTTTTCGTGCAGTCTTACCTAACTCTTTAGCCTTCGCAAGTAGTTCTTTCAAATCGTCCAGTGTTCCATATTCTTCGGCGATTTTATAAAAATCTGCAATGTCGTATCCGAAATCTTTCATCGGGGATACGAAAATCGGTGAAAGCCACACTGCTGTTATTCCAATATCAGATAGATGATCGAATCGTTGTGTGATACCTAATATTTTTATGAGCTTTTATTAATTTACATTGGATGATTAATATTCTGAATTTTGATAGATATACATAAGTAGTTATGTATGTAGTTTGAAATGTGTCAAAGTTATATGATTTTTCTACTTAAGTCATAAACATACATACACATATATGAGAATCTATATAGAATTAACAATAGATAACCATTTTTAATATAAATGTATTCAATTACTTACGATAACGAAAACAAAGTAAAATGTGAATCAGACAAAATGTACTTGTTAAATCTATTGAAATTGTTATGAGAGCAATAATTTTAACTTTTAAAGCATTTTTTTCAATTTATGACTACTTTTCCACAACAATGATTTATTTTTGAACATAAATCAATTCGCACCATACCTTTTATATCACCGATTCCATCTCCATTGCTATCCATGAAAGATCTCGGGTAAATTTGATAAAGTTGCATGTTTTCCCACCAATCAGCTTTGCAGCCAATCCCCATGGTAGCAACCATGAGGAAAATTAAAAACTTATACATAATCGAATCACACGGTGCTTAATTTCAAAAAGATAACTCTAGGTCGCCAATTATTTGGCGACGCTCAACTCAACTGCCGTCACGGTGACGGACCGTACAGAACTATTATTAATCTCGGTCTTATGTATTTATATACTTATTTTTTCATTATATAATCGCTATTTCAACTACATGTGAAAATAATTCTATTCGATTTGTCATGATAATATTATCTAGATTCAAGACAATTAAAATCATATTTTTCGTTCATCTATAATGATTGTGCAATTTGAAACAGTTAGGGCTGTTCGATATGAAAAACAAATATTGATTATCTTATGTATTATCGAGATCGTGATCTTGCAATATCATTTTATGCTGTAACAAACAGCATATTGGTTTTCGTTATAATATCGAGTCATCTTTGCAGATAATGAAATTTGTTTTTATGTAATGAGTTGAAAAAATTAAAAAAAAGTATATATAATATAATATAAGTTTGAGTACACTATCGAAAGCCTTACATGAGGCTTATAACAAATTACACTAACGAATCTAACAAATATAAATATATGAATTGACTTTTGTGATCTATGTAGGCATGTGTGTAAAAGAATTCTATCAGTATTCGAAGTCATCATGTTAGAATCCATGATTTTATTCTGTGTTAAGATTTTTTTCGTGGAATTCATTTTCATGAGTAACGTTAGATTCGGTACGAAAAATGACGAATCTTCAGACCGTTTTTCACATTTATTGAGTTATTTAAGATCGGCAATAGTTTTTAATAGTTAATAATGCTGAATTGCAGTTATCGTTGATATTGAATACATGATAAGAAGTATAAAAAAGTGTGATTCATAATGAATCATATGTGTTGATACATATTTTCGAAAAAAATATAAAACATGATGGTTTAAATATTTTTATTCAATAATAAAATATAACTTACATAGAATTAACTTAAAAAATAAGATAAATTTGCTACAATTATAACTTGAAATATTCGATAAAATTATCGAAACCAGCCTAATATATTTAGAACTAATCACTATATAAATTCAAAATTGAATTGAAACCAATGCAAAAAAAAAAACAATTTAATGAGTCCAAACTGAAGAAACGGTCTCCTTTAAACCTTCAGCTCTCAAACGCGACAGCATCGGCCTATAAATATCAGGCGTGAACGGCAAAACGACACCTCTTTGTTGAATCTCACCTGTGAAAATAACAATCATATTATTATATAATCCACCCTCAAAACGAAACAAAAATCACCTCAAACAAACATTTTCAAACGCGCAAGACGAACGAACGAATGCGATTAATCGCAAAAGAAATCCGTTGAACCTCCTCGTGTATATAATAAAATACATCCGAACAAAGCAAGAGAAGAAGGAAAAAACGAAATTATAAAAGTTACGCATATTTTCGGTCGATTCTTTTCCCAGTGGACGCGCACAATGGCGAACTTGGGCGGCCAAAGTGCCGCCAAAGTTTTACCTTTTTGCATAGTGGGCGGATGTGCTCGGGGGAGGGTGGGGATGGGCGGTTCTTTCGCGTTAATTTTTAATGAGCCCTCTCCGTCCGAGGGTTTTTCGGTCCCTAAATACGCCAGGTGTGCCCTGGGCACTCTATTCTATCCGTTCTCGCCTCTAGGGCCCCTTTTGTGTATCGGGCCCTTATCAAATAAACCATCTACGGTTGCTATTCGGATGAGAGTCCGCGTTTCGGCTGTGCGATCTTTTCGCATTGTGCTCATATTAACTTGAAGATTTTTGTAAATTAACACTGTAGGGATGGCAGGTAATTTCAAGAGACATCCACCTGGTCTGAGAAAACTTCCAAATTCATATAAATCTCAGAAATGGATTTCGAATGTTGCGAAAATTTACTCTAATATTTAAAGCAGGTCTATATGAATGAAACTAACATTGTTTCGAATAAATTTGTTGCTTTTTTTCTCGTGAAATAGCATTGAGTCCGACAGTAGGCAATACGCAAAAATAAGAATCAATAATGTATTATTTGTTTCGATAAGCAAAAACATATGTCGATAACAAAGTAATTTAGAGATTACACAGAATCAAAATAACGTTTTTAAGTACTTTTATTATCTTTATTAATATTAAATATTAACTCGGATTGTAACTTAACTCCAAATAACACTTAACTTATTCAATTGTGCCAACGTTAAGAACGCTTCGTGCACTCCGAACGCTTCGACTCAATTTACAGTTCGGCCGAAATGAAATTTTCTCTCTGCACTTACCATCGAGAATCATTTTAGTGGCAATAGCAGCCGGGAAGCCGACAGTTTTGGCCATCGCCGAATGTCCTCTATGTTCTCCGTAAACGACCAAGTTAATCCCTCTATCTTCCCTCCTGCTGTCCGGCCACATTATGCCCAAAGAGTGCCTCAATATCACCAGATCGCGCTCGTCCTTATCTAGAACAGAAAAATACAATCAAAACGGAATATGTACACATAGTGCATAAACTGGTTAATTTCAAAAATCAAAAATCAAGAAAAATAATGAAACATGCATTAAAAAAACTTTAATTCCTTCTATTATTCATTTTATCCATAATTAAAAAGTTTAAATTTCGTTTGTAATATGCTGCGGATGTGGTCAGTTTTCATTAGAATATAGTATTAATTAAAATGGCTACTGAAATAAATTAATTGGGCTAGTCAAATTTTGTAATTTAATGGTATTTATTTAAATGAATCCCGGCTTTTTGTTGTCACTGTTCGTTTTTGTGTTTATACCGAACGAATTTGGGTAACATCGATCAGTGACTGGGGCTTCTACTCGACGAAATGATTAGCCTGGTTTCGAATCGATGACAGTAGCACCATTGAAAATACATATCTATATTATTTAAGAGAGATATTTCACTCACAAAAAGTTAAGACTTTATCACATTCTTTGACATTTGAAAGTACTTTTTTTCTCTAAATTTGAAGTTGATCACTTCATGCGTTGGCCGGCTCATATGTGGAGTTTGCAGTTCTCAGCCTCGCACTACATAGAGAAATCCGCACTAAACCGCCGAAAGCTCGAACCTTAAAGTTCACGGGCTTTTAAACCGTACCGCCCGAAAACAATGTATTTCGCTAATTACATATATAAAGCTTTCAAAATAAACAGGCGGCGTTCCTCTCTTTTGTGCCTAAAGCACATACACACACGCGAATAAAGCCTCCGGCGTGCATTAACACTGCGGGGGACTCGGTGCTTTAATAATTCACGCCCGCCGACCCCGTCGAAATTTGAGTTGAGTTTTAAAAATATATATGTATATAATCGCACGTTGAGCAGATAATCCGTCGGCGTTTCAATTATTGAAACGGCATGGACAGCCGATTTCGTTAATAAACACAAATCGACGTGTATCGAAATTTAATCTGACGCTTTCGATCATACGGTGAATTCGTAAATAAGCGCGAACAGGGATGCGGGGCGTTTGATTTTGATCGATCTTATTAATATAATATGATAAAATATAAGCTACAGCTTTATATTTAAGCAATAAATGCAATATACCTTCAGTTGATTAGATGTTAAACGTTTTACGTTACCTTTAGAATATGTGCATTTACTTTCTCAATAGGTGATATAATGTTTTTTTTTTCTTACAATTTCATAAATCGAATGTATTTCAGAATCCATATTTTGTTATTAGAAGTGAGTTTAAAAATAAATTTAAAAAAATATATTGAAAAAAAATATTTCGTTTTAGCTTTACCCTGAACACAAGCGTTAATTTCAAAGCGATCAATGAGTCATTTTCACATAACGTATCGAGTGAGCTATAAATATTTAAATAGGGATATTAGGTTTGATGTTTGTTTCGATACTACACATGTTAAATATTTTTTGTTTAAATTTCAAATATATATCTATCTATAATTTAAATAATATAATTAAGAGTTTCAGTGCTTCAAAAAATAAGATAAACTATTAATTTGAAAATATACGAGTGTGCTTTCAATTGTTTCCGAAATGATTAACTTTAAAATTTTTTTACCAAATTGTTCAAAGTATTTTCATTACCTAATGCCAGCCTCTTTGATAAGTAATAGCTGAACGTGTCCAATGGTGTTCCGAGTTTTTTCACTGGTGTTTCTTCTAATAATCCTAATGTTTCCAAAGCAGCCGCACCTGCTGCTCCTCCTCTCTCGGCCACTTTCGATTTCAGGTTTTCATAGAAAATGTCGCTGTCGGCCAACCCGAGACATTCGCATATCATCTGACGCTATTGAATAAAATCAAACAAACATTTTTCTTATTTTAATTGAAACATTACATGTTTTCACGTTATCATGTTAATAATATCTCGAAACGTTTTTCCTCAACAGTTTCAAGCAAAATAATTTTTCTCTCGTCAAACATAATTCAGGTTAACGACTCTGATGACACATAATAATATGCAATAACACATTTTATCTATAGACACACATCGCTTCTCGCAACAATGCAAATCATCTCTTTCCGCAAGCCTTCCATTCTCGCATCTGAATCATAGCTCTTCACAATTTCCATACATGACTCATTGTTAGACAAGACACTTGAAAAACGATTACCACTACGCAATTACGTACTCACACCCATTGTTCCCGAGCAGGCATCATATGTACATATTATACATCAGATCAATTCCATCATACGCGCGTGCTAAATACATATACCTAGATATTATGATACACAATACGTAATATTGTAGAATCCGTACGATGCTCACATCGGCACACTTCGGAGGGTTAATAGAGAACGGCACGGGTGTTTCACGGGTGCCACACACTTCGGGAAAGCAATTAATCTTAACACTAGACAACGCGTACGCTTCCACTAGCTATTGTATATAAAACCGCAAGGTAATCCCTCGGAGGAGACGCGTCTATTATCGTTTGCCGTCATACGCTCGATGCACTCCGGATGGCGCAATTGTTAAGTGAAAATATGGTGAGTTCAATGCGGAAGTTGTTAATGCCCCAGATTAGATTTTAATTAAGTTTTTTTTCATTTCAATTTCATATATCGATTTCCGATGAAAACAATAATACATATTTCAGATCATAATTCAGTCGTTTTCTTATACTTCAAAACAATAAATTTTCTTCAATAATTAATTAAATACAAAGCAATTATAGAACAGATCATCGACACAAAACTCAAGTTGTGTTAGATTTCTTTTTTATTTTCGGATTGCGCTAAGCTGGACTAAATTCATACTATGTTTTAGATAATGCTAGGTTAGTTCGAACAGTGTCAATAGTCTGCTTCACAAGTACCAAATGAATTAATATTAATATTTGAACTTAATAAAATTATATTTTACCCATGTTACTTCAGGTCCGTCTGGGTGAAGCATCGGATGAGGATTAGGATCAATTAATCCTAAAAATTGCATACATTGTACGCATTCTGCAAATCCTGAAATGGAAAACAAGTATTACATTTCAGTGTCACACAAATTGTTTCATATTCTCTGTTAATGGTGTTTTTTTTTTTCATTTCATATCTGGATGTAATATGTATACAGTTTTTCATATTTTCGCATAACGACAAGTTACTGCAAACATAAAAGTGGACAATGTAACGTGAATACACGAATGCGAATCTCGTCCATGAAAATGTATAAAGTAATATTTTCGAATGAAGGCGTGTATCTCAATTTGACTTTATCATAGCCGCTTATCATTTATTCGTTGTAATATACAATACATTTCAAAAATATCAAATGACATTCAGCGTGTAATAATATTCTTAATCTTGACGAACATAAATCGATCATAAAACGTCAATCCGTATCAACGAACGACTCATATCTTGATTATTCATCTAACGTTCCTTATCTACTAAATAATCGATTTAATGAAATATACACAGAACCGTTATAAATACCGTAGATAACAATTAACTAACACAATCGTGATTACTATTCACTACGAACAACTCCTAATCAAAGCGTTATTTCGAACATTCTGACCTTTGTATCGCAAAGTTCCACGAAGTATTGTGTGGACCTCTGACCTAATACCGTATAAATCGGCATACAGTGTACTATCCCTATTAGGATAACCCTCCAGTGCAAATCCTGGCAAGAAATCTAGATCCTTTAATGACGTCATCAAATCTCCACCCCCGGATATTTCGACCACCTGAAAGAAAACGCAAAATCGAATTATTCAAATGTTTCGTCAACGTTTGCAAATTGAATATTGAAAAGGTAATTTGGTAAAAGTACCTGTCCTTTGCTCAAATATTTAGCAGCTGACATTGTATTGAGTAGCGCTCCTCTGGGTGACCAAGAGAATTTATAACGTAGAGGATTATCGCTGTATTCAGGTGCTGGGAGACCTGAAAAATTGAAAATGCGTCGAGTGAATATGTTAAAAATAAACATTTGATGCTAAAAATATATATTTAAGTAAAATATAAAGCATTCACGTTCGAAACTTGAATTTGAAAAATCATATAAAATTGACCACGTTCACATTTCGCAAACGCGTTCGCTCGATTGACCTCCGAAGTAATAAATTCAAGTGAAAAAATATATCCGAAAACCTTTCTGGGACGGGAAGGGTACCAGTAAAAACATCAAAATCGAAGCTCAATGTATTAGAAAAGTTGGCGTTGAAAGTGATGAAAAACGACGACGCTACCCGCTCAGCGAGTATTAGGAAAGTTCACGAAATTATGACCACGAATAAAATCTGCTTAAAGTGAAAAACATTTCATCCAAATTTCCCATATAAAAAACATTATAATCCTGAACTGTGTATTAGCACTTTTTTGATATTAAATAAATTCGTTTGGATCACACATAAGGCTATGTATATTTTATATTCGAAATATTCATTAGATAAAAAATACTGATACTAATACGATTTTTTAATAAAAGAAAATCTCGAATGAGATTTAATAACGAATCAAATAATCTTGTAATTGGAAATATAAAGTCAAAATTAGCGAATCGTGTAAAAAAATAGTATCTTTAGATTATCTAGAATAAAATTTTTCAAGAGTTGAGAGACGTGACAGTTAAAATTGATTCGATAAACCATAATTATTTTCAAGATTACTGACCTCGCAAAAACGATCTGATGATAAAATAAAATTGAGGTATTACTTTATCATTCATTAAACAGTTTACTTATATAATTTTCATAAGCCGAAATTAAAAAAAAATACATCCAAAATCGCAAAATACGTAATATCACACATCCAATAAGAATCCATCAATAATAACCCATAATTACGAAACCACCGAAAAGCTAATGCCAAAGTCCAAACCGTACTAAAGCACCATTGAAAAAAAAATAGGAATAATTTCCCCATTCTAGTACAAAAGGCAAAACGACATTTCCCAAGAACAAAAACGCAAGAAATCATCGAACACAAAACCGCTTCAATCCATCTCGATCTTTCCGATGAACATTTAGAGCCTCGCCTCTCGACTCGAAGTCGAAGGCTTCCGAGGCCCTCAGAAGGTCCTCCGCGACTCTTCGAGCCAAAGGTCCACCAGGTGGAGGGTCTGCGGTGATTATAGAGCCCCGAAAGGGCTTTTAGCGACCGCTGAATCATTCATGTGGCGGATTGACGTGTTCCAGGACTCGGACTCGACGCAATTATTCAACGTTCGCCCGATTGGGCGTTCATAATGGAAAAGGCCGATGCGGTGCTAATCGCGCACAATGCCTCCGAATCGGTTTTCGTTGTGCACACGTATGTATAATAATGTATGAATGTGTCTAGTTGGGTTTGCCGAATCGAAGTGTGGCTATTTCTGTCGGGGACTCTTCGACGTGTACTTGGAGGTGGTCGCTATGTGGAGTCGTCGGATTTGGGTCGATTGCAACATGTGAATCATTTATGTGTTTATTAATTGTAATATGAATTCAATATTTTGTGGAAATCTTAATTTGTGAAAAAAAATTCTAATGAAAAACGACTTATATAAAAATGTACCGTGTTCAAACGAAAATTTCATGTTTTTCAATGAGAATTTTTTCACATTTTATGAAATCATTATATTTTTATATTTTCGCCTCCATTTTAATCCATGACTGAGCATCGCGGCAAGTTAGCGTTTTTCACACATTACGTATTTGAAAACCGCCAAAGTTTTCTTACATCCTTTGATGTTGTAAAAATTTAAAAACCTCTCCGCATGAAAATTCGCAGATTTTTCCTTGCTCAAGAATTTCAGTGCTGTAATTAAGACTTGTGAAATTCACCTGACGTTGCTTTAATTCCCGGATCGTTAATAATTTTGAATGACGAGTTTTCCGGCGCAAAGTTAACAAGATCTAAATTCGACGCGTTCCCTCCGGTTAAAATTTAACCGCGCGCGGAGATTTAATGAATACCGATATTTCTCGAAAAACGGTACTCCTTTGTGTTTTATTTTCGAACATTTTCATATATTGCGCGTATCGCGTTCGAGTCGAACCGTTCGCAACGTATCGAAATCGATGAGCGCTAAAGGCGAATATGCGTATTTGCGATTAAATGGATTAAACTTAGTTTCGACGTTCTCCCCGCTTCATAGGGAAATGAGATTAGTTATTTTCCGCGGAGGAGGATTTCACTCCGACCTCTGCGTTCGCCATTAGCGTATCGCGGTGCCGAAATATGATTGAAGACCGAATTTCGAAATCGAATTGATCGCAAGAGAGCACAAAATTCGTATTAGCGTAGGTACGAGTATACGAAACTATGCTTCCGACCTTCGGTAACTTGGCGGTTTTGCTTTTAACCGTTTACCTTGGGGTCCATTAGGATTAATTTTGCGGCGGTCGAATCCGCTTCAACACTCCAAACTATAAATAAAATTAATCTTCTAGCTTTCCAATGCTAATCGATCACGAACTTGATGTGCCGACCGAAGTGATGTATCGTCTTCACGTTTCCATTTGATGTTTCATTTTTTGTTATTTTACATCTGATGTATTTATGAAATATGATTGATTACTTACAATAATCTATGGTTCATGTTATTTTCTGATAAAATAATTTTACATTTATTTGTTTATGAGATACAAAATCTACGCATTATACATATTTTATCAACTCGAAATGATAATACAATTGAATTCATTTTTTTCCGAAAATTTTATTTTACAAACCTATTGTTTTTCACTAAGAAATAAAAAAAATATTAATTTCGATACCATGCAAATAAAAATAACAACCGATGCAAAATTTTTAGATAAAAACTAAGCTCAAAATTCAAATCGACTGACGAACTTTTTATGCTCGTACTAAAGATAAAAATCCAAAATTTCCACGATGAATCATAGCAAAATGAAAAAAAAAACCAGCTCATCTAACTCGAATCTTCTCAATATCAAAATTCAACCGAAAACGAAACGATCGGAGCAACACTCCAAATTCGAATCCTCACACCGAACCAGCTCCCTTTGAGGCTCGAGCGGAAACTCCAAAGCGCCGATATCGTTCGAGATTCGCGCTCGGGCGACAAACGCCGCAATCTGGGTCGCTGGATATTTTCATTCCTGGATATTTGATTTCCAATATGAGTCGGGAGATTTTTCCTATCGAGCTAACTACATTCCCTTTTAATATACGAGCGTTTGAATGGGGGCCGTGCGCGCACGTGTGACCTTCGCATATCCCGCCGAAGACCTGGCCCCCGATGCCCCGAGTGTGAAAGGGCGAAATCCAATACGCAGTTTCGTTTTATTGGCGCGATATTAGAAACGTTTTTCTCTAGCTCGCAGACCGTAATATTAAAAGAATCGTTGATTGAACGAAACGCGCGATTGCTTCTGACGTGTCGATTAACGTGGCCGCCCCGTTTACTTATTGGCCGACCGCAAGAACACGATGCGAGGCTGAAAAGCCAGCTCTACACTCTCGGAAAAACGTGCTATGTTTTCTGAATACGATCTCCTGAGTATGTGTGAAGTTTTGAAAATTCGCAATATTCTAACACTAACGAGGTTCGCTAACACTAACTAAAGATTAATGATTCGAATATTCGAGGAGAATTGAATTTACTAAAAAAAAAAACTCAATGCGTAAGTTGAAAATAGAACTTGTTAGAGAAGATTTGCAAATCAAATTGAGTGAATCATGATTAATTTAAATTCGTCCATATCTTAGTAAGTTTATAGGCTTAAAAAATCTATCATCTGTAGATATAGATCGAATTAATTTGATTTACATGGATTATAATGTATGAAAAAAATGCTGCGACATTCATATGTTGGTACATACGAACTGATTTTGTACTACATATGTCGCAGTTTCACTGTAATTTCATATGTTCATTTTCAAAGTTTATTATATTGAATAGCATCAGTTCCTCATCTTAATATTTTATCTAGTAAACGAGGAAAATTGATTGCACTCACCTCCACAATATGACACAAAGGATTCGATCCTTCCTCCTGCATTTTGTACTTCATGGATACACTCCATGGCGAGCAGGTGGTCTATTCCAGGATCGAGACCTACTTCGTTCAACAAAGTGACACCTGCTTGAGCTGCCCTGCAACGGAAACTCATGTAAAATAAATGCCTTGGACTTAAGCTAAATGTTGGTATATACATATTACACATTAAGTTAAAATTAAAATGATTGAAGAATTAAATTACTAACAATAAGTCGTATTTTTACATGTAAATGTATTAATGATTGATGAATCTTTACTCTAATGATGAGGAAGCAAAATATCACAGATATACATAGTTTCTGTGACATGACAAACGAAAACTTTTCGGATTTGCAACGCTTCCGTATAAAATCCACCAAAGTGTGTTTCTGACACGTTAACGATTTTGCATATGTAACCGAGAAGTATGTTTCGGATATGTGTTCCATTTTGAATTTCACAATTTTCATTTCCACTGCGCTCTATAAAATTTTAACTGCTACAGAATAATTTTGTGTAAAATAAATGTCGGAAAATTCAAATAAGCGCTTAATTCATATAATGACAGCTGACAAAAAATGTTAAGCGGTTCAAGCAGAAATTACAACAACTAAAAAATAAAACATGATAAAATTCACACCCATCAATCACAATACACCGATAACAAAATAATTTGCCGAATTTTCCCACGATTACATTCGAATCACACGCATTTTCATAACAACGCTCATTAGCAAATATACACATTCGAACAATCGTTCGGAAAAGGCTGGCACGTAGCGCAAGCAACACACATCAGACATAAATTTATTTACTTTATTATATCGATAAGTGATTCCTCACGTGCAGAATAAACGGCGTAACGTCAAACAGCAATATTCCACAATATCCCTGGCTAGATTTTGATTAGTATTCAGCACGTACACGATTTATCAGTCAATTCGCGTCTCAACGACACGTCGGGGAACACGGCTACATACGGCTTTAGAACAAGAAATTTTCATCTATGTAGTTCATACGGGAAGTGGGATTTTTTTCCACCTATTTCGTCCCGTATTTTATTTTTCTTTCATAGGCCGCATCGGTGTCCCGCGGGATTAGGGAAAGAGCGCGACTTTCATTTATTTTCTGTTTACTTTCGAATCAAAACCGTGATTGGATCCGCCGATAAAAACTCGTCGGTCGTCTGTTTGTTCCCAGCCGTTCCATTGGCGGCTTGCAAATAAAGAAACAATATATTCCGAACATATCGAAAAAAACACAAATGGAATCGAAAAGCTCGATAAAGCTGTAGCGTTTCACAATAAGTCCACAATAGCGGGTACACGTGCCTCTTTTTTGTCAAATTCAAATCTTGATTTCAATTGCTCTATACATACATATATAAAAATAATCTTAATAAAATTAAAAATAACATCAATATTTCATAGGTCTGCAACTAAAGTCATCGTTCACATATGAAATATTAAATAACTTTTGACTAATAATTTTCATGAACTCTATCCGATAAAGCGTTATCTTTTCATGCGAAAATATCGCGACAAGTTTCAAACTTAATAAAACTTGAGAAACTTAAGACGACACTACTCATCTCAGGTAAATTTGCATTTCGAAAGCTCGAAACAAACAAATCTGTGAAAATACAACTTTGTTCAAGTGTAATGAAACCTCGGTCGTTTAAGGCTTTATCTATTCATACGTATTATGATTCGTGTTAGTTTCAGTTCATTTGTAGTATTATATTCGAATATTCATTCCAAGAGATAAGATCCTCGCGAACAAAATAACACGTAAATTCTGCCTATCTATGAGTATACAATATGGAGTATACAATACGTAAGTAATATCATGTTTTCCTGTTATTTTATTGTTATATTTATCGCGAAATCATAAAGAAAACATCAAATAAAAATGTGATTTTCTAATATGAAATCTTCCCTACGATCGTCTACGTGCTTTTGAAAATCTACGAGTAAGCGCACAGCTTCGCAATGAAGTTTATCTCTCTCTCAAATTACAACGAGTGAACGCATCACAGATGAATATGACGCAATAAAACCTCGATGAAATGCACTTATTTTGCGCGAATTTCACGAAACGTTAATTTTTACTCGGTGAATTTACAGCGTACTGAAATTAACGTTGCATAATCCACGAAGGATTTCAAAATTTTTCACTAATATCAATCAAGATTATATGTATGTATGATAATAATTCAAAAATCATATCTAAATCCACCGTGAAATATAATGTACAATAAAAACGAAAAAATCGTTATTTTGAGAAACGATAATCAACGAATTAATGAATTAAATATTTACTAGTCCCATAAATTAATTCGATTCCTAATGGATTTCCATTAGCTTAAACAAATTACGTTCAAAGGTTTCCCAATACGTGACGACCTTTCTCAATCTACTTACCGATAAACCTATTCCAAACGAGAGATATCATTTCAATACTGTGCTATCGATCATTTTATGACAAAAAAACAAAATTTCCACATACTCTATTGTAATTCAAATCGATTGTTACTGTTATCTAACATACATATAAAAATATAAAACGAAGCGTGCATTATTAAGGACTTTTCCCGGATTTGTATCCGGAAGAAGATAAAACTTTTCCCATTCCGTTCCAGCCCATAGTTTAAAATCGGGAATGTTACACAGTAGCGCAATTGCATCTACGTACGTGGAATAATTCCGGGATATGAGGGATCGCCTCGTAGAGTACGAGCTACGTCTTGGCCGGTAAACCTTTCGGGTTAAATTGCCTAAATTATTACTCAGTGTAATGTAGTAAGCAGCATTAAAATGAATAACGATATTCCATTTCGCGAACAGACGTATTAAAAAAATAAATGCGTATTAAAAACGTTGCGGGCAGTTCGCCCTTACAACGACGCGTATACGACTTTTTGCTAGGTCATAAAAATCTCGGGAAAGATTTACGATTTTAGCTTAAATACGAAAAAGAATTGCCGAATAATAACATTTTTAATTGATATTTTTTATTGAAATATTTTTTTTTTTATAATCTAGAATTACAATCAACAATCGCGCCCACAGTGGTTTGAGTTCTATATTGAAAAAATAGATTTTATAACTTTTTTTTGATTCACATTGATTTAAATTATTATATGATGAATATTTTTTATGCTGATTTGAAAGGATTACTTCTGTGTGTTTTCAATTGTACACTAATCAAAATCTTTGAAAAAACTTCGAATTGAAAGAATTTAAATGATTTGAAGAAGTGAGAGCACAATTTTGGAAATCTTTTTTTTTTAATGTATTATTACTTACTTTTCGTGCAATTCTTTGACTCCGGCCGTGACGTACGAAGCGGTGACAAGATGCGTACCGGCGTTGATGCAAACGTTAGCCACAGATGCGTGAAGATGGTAAGGCAGCAAAGAAACCACAACATGGCTGCTGGCGATCAGATTCTCCAAGGACCCACCCACTTCGTCCTCGCCCACACTCAAATATATGGGTTTCACTCCAGGGTAACGAGAAGCCAAAGCGTCCGCCTCTTCCTTTAAATGCGATGCTGAAATATCAAATTCACTCATAAACAATTATATTGTTTTTCGCGTTTGAAATAGATAGAATTACGCAAATCATAATCCTGATTTGATTAATTTTCGTGAAAATAATTCGATACGATTCAAAACATTTCTATGAAACGATCGAGGTTGCGTAACGAAAACGAAATCGATTGTCTCCTATTTGTCTAAGAAAGTCAGCCATCTGTTAAAGCACATCGAGCTCGTCCTCGTCCCAACAAATCGTATTAGGCCGAAAGTCATTCGGGGTAGGTATTGTACTAGAGGAGACAACGGACAAAGTTAAGCGGTCGTGATTATATTGTCTCTGAGTTTTTTTCCCCCGAGGGCGAGAGGGCTAACGACCGACAGTGCGCCCTCCGTTTAACCGAAAAAGTTTCAACGCCGCCAAAACGCTTTCGGTGTCAGCAGTGGCCATCGTGTTCAACTGAATAAAACCGCTCCGTATGAAAACGACTGGACGTTTAACGATCGAGTGATGAGCGACTGAGCTGAAGTATGTGGCTATTTCTCAAAACAATCAAAACACAAGTTAATACAAGTATCCACGAGAAAACGCACCCATAGAACTCTTCAATCACATAAGTGCGACGGAAAATAAGCGATTATTTACAGTCGTACTGCCGACTGTTGCGTAAAAAAAGTCAGTTAATCTTTACATTTAAACAGAGATATCCAATTCGGAATGATCCAACGCTTCGCGGACAGCGAGGAACATAGAGCTCGTCGCCTTCGCAAACAATTAATTTCAATACACAAATTACTCGAATAGTTTGTCCGAAAGTCTCACTTTCTCCGCAGCTCGTGAAATAACACATTTCGAGCCGACGCGATGCTCGAGCAACTAACTTTCCGAAGCGAAAACAATTAACTCCTCTCGGAGCCAACTTCTGGGCGCGATACAAACTCGGCGTGGTGTGGGACCGCAACGGTGACAACGACCCTCCCATTAGTGATTTCGGTGGAGATTCGGCGAGTTTCGGCGAAAATTCCGCGTTTGAAATGCGAGGCTTCGAGTGTGAACTCGTCGAATCGCCCGGACGCTTAATCAAAGCGCTCTTTGTCGCCGCTTTATTTATTTTCGTATGGAAATTTTGGAAAATTTAAACGAGCTCTCCGATGGCTTTGTTTGCTTTCGGCTGGTTTTTGATTTTTAGCCAAAAAAAAAAAATGGAATGCGTATCGGTTTATTTTCGATCGAAATTTACATGTTCGTCTCGCGTGACTCGTGACGCGTAAACGCCTAACGATTACGGCTCACTTTTTTGCGGCGTCCAGTTTAATATCAATTCACACTTACGTGGACTTAATGATCAGTTGTTTCACTAACGCTCGTTTCACATGAATTTCGTGCTAATAAATTTTATACAAATTTGATTTACACGCATTAGAGCGGTTTCGCTAATAAGACAATAATTATTCGTGCGTGCGAGTAGGCAGTACGAAAAATATTTAGATCATATATCGTACTAAATAAGCAAATTCAAATATGAATACATTCAATGAAGCCTTACGCAGATTATATAGAGATATTTTGTAGCTTCAGAGGAAAAACGATGAGAGCTCTACAATTGGCTTAAGCACGAATTTTTCACGATGCTTGAGAATCGTTGAAATATAATACGTAACATCATAATGCGAAGAGAACGCTGAAAAGCGAACCACGGGTTTTCATACAATTAGAAAACAAGTACCTCTCGCATGAGGATGTTAATTTTTTAGACCTTCATAAATAATTCATTGTGCGGTTCTGTGTGGAAATTGTTTGCTTACCAACTGTGATGGCTATGTTCTTCTCTCTGTGTAGATACTCCACTAAGGGTGCAGATACAAAGCCAGCTCCCAGAACAAGGACTCTTTTCTCTGTATCTCCTCCTGATTCGCCCTCGACTTTTTGCCTCGATTTACAACTAGATAAAGAAAAATAAATAAAAGTTAACTTAAACATTCTCGGTAAATGCAGAAATTGAAACAAAAGTTGTGAAATTAATAAATAATTTCAAATACGAATAGAATGCAAAGAAATCGTTTGAAAAATTTTATGATGAATTATTATATTAAATGTCTCTTATATTTCACGAAAAACGCTTCGATACAATTTTATTCCCATGTGAGCAAGTACGTTTCTTTTCTTGACGACTTATGAGCACCTTTAAGAGAAACGAAAAACGTATTCGCAAAAGGTTAGTAGAAGTCAGCAGAATTTATGATGCATACGAAAATATTGTTTGATAATGTCTAATAGACTGTTAAGAAGCGCACGCACATAAAATATCATTTCGACCTTCATAATATCATATTGTATCACTTATGATACCTTTTCAGAACGAAGACAATATAAAAGACATCGGGCAAAAATGTATGGCCCGTAGTTCCGATCCATTAGTCACAATTAATTTATCTTTAAAAAAGACTTTTGACGTAGAAAAACGTCTGCCATGGGGCCAGTTCCACTTCATTTTTTCATATTATCATACAAGTTTTCATCTCCAAACTCATTCAGATCTGAAACTGACGGTTATAGTAAATATTGCTTCTTTTAAAACGACACTACAGTCATATCTGATGGAGTCTAGTACCAATCTGCCCACGTTCTTTCGTGAAAATTTATTCGTCCAAATATAATAAACGATGAATACTACGCTAAGAATTAAAAATTCACAGTGTATATTTTTTCAGCGAACTCGTCCGCAAAATATTCGGCGTATTCGAAGCGGATTCGAGGGCGAATTGAAAAGCGACCGCTATCCCAAAAATCTGCAAACAGAGGGGACATATGAAACTTTCTCCTCGGGCCAGAACACAAAGTCAATTTATCTCGGGGCGATGATCTCGGGCAGATCCGGGTTCGCGTCGGGCAACGGGTTAAGAGCGAGAAGCGTGACGACTTCCCCGCGGGATTTCCCGAGAAAGTGAAAAGGGCCTAATTATTGTGAAAGTTCAACGCCTTGTGACGTTCGCTACGAACGGCTAGATGTGCTCTGAATTAACAATTCATTCAATTCTTGCTCTATTCACTGGGATGAGAACGGCACTGCTTCGTAATACGGTTCGAGTTTAATCGTTCATCTTATATTATTTTATCAATTAATTTGATTTTTATTCTGTTGTATATTGTTCAATACTTATCTGGATGAAACGAACTCCATCCAAGTATGTCTAGATGTCATTAGAAACTGTATTAGATTCCAATACAATAATTTATGTTTAACCTAAATTGAAGCATTAATCGTATCGCAATTAACGGAGATGTCTGTGATGTTCGCGATGTGTTACAGAGATATGTATTTTGATGATGAATTACCTGTTTGCTGTTCTCAAATCGTTGATATATTCATAGGCCGGAGTCAGTCTTCCGTTGCTTACTATTATCGCCTGAAACAAAAAAAAAGGAATAGATCCGTTTAATATTCTTTGTCCAAACAAAAATGTAGTTTGTGCACTTTTATTTGCTTTCAGTGTTGCACAAAATAAAGCGGTATTTCTAGCGGATTAATAAAATTCTGTGCGCTTTACTATATCATAAAATGTACCGTGGACAATGCGCGGCTTGCGCTTAAAACAAACGTACCTTTGTATCCACATACTATTTATCTTTTTTTTTTCAAGTTTCCATATTTTTCTATTATTTCAGAGTCACGTTTACCTTATATATTATATATAAACGTCATACATTTCACATGCGGGAACGTGTGCTGTTTATTAATGCGCCACCCTGAAAAAGGGCTTGCGAAACAATATAAAGTCTCCTAATGAATATATACTGTTCTCGTTTCGACGACATTTCCCCGATTCAATTGATAATGATATCTTTCGTTTTAAATTCGATTCGACCGAATAATAATGGCTTTTTTCGCGCAAAGACCTCGGGAGAATTATTTGCTTTTCAAAATTAAGCACCCGAGTAATAAAAAAATAGCTCTCTCGCATAAATTAACATTCTCTTTAGACTTCGGTCTGAAAAATAAATTAGCCTTTACAAAAATTCCATTAATTTCATCTAAAAACACGAGATAAAAGTGACGACTTTATTTCGAAGATATTTCTAAGAAACGTTCAATATTTGAAATATATTTAAAGCAAATCCGATAATACTCTATAGAAATAAAAATGATAGCAGATCCCTTAATATACGCCGTATTTCATGCGTATCTGCCTCTTTGAATGGAAAACAAACAAAAGCCAAAACAACAACAATGGCTTTGAAAAAAGAGAGGTCTGTGCCCCGCAAAATTGTTGGATTGGACGTAAATGAAAATTGTCTTCAGTTTTCAGATCTTTTCGAGAGAGGATAAGCGTCCTCGTTGAAGGCAATTCAAACATGATGAAACGGGCGCGGAGACCACTTAAACGATTCTTTGTTCTTATACGAAGAACCAGCTCAAAGGAATAGCTCCTTTCGCCCACGAGTCAATTAACCGCAAAAATTCATTCTATACATATTCCTTAATTATAAAGAAAATACTTTACATCGCGATAATTAAAATAATATGCGCTCTTATTCTGCTCATATTCTGTTAAAAGCATATGCGTTGAGTGCTAGATTTATTTATTATATGACAGCGTCATTGAACTAATTAGTGTAGTTAAATGTCAAAATCGTAAGAGAATTTGATTGATAATTAATAAAACTATCAAATTGTGTATTTCAAAAAAAAAATTTTTGTAAATGAAAAATATATCGTATTATCTTTGAAACTGGGCAATTGTTGTCTTTAAAGCGATCTAAAGTGAAGTCTAATACCGGAGTCTCTACTTTTTTTTTATATCCAACGTTATAAATTCACAATTCAAGCCGTACGTATCGTAAAGAAGCACTAAGACCGAAATAAAAATAAAAATAAAATAAACTCGGGCTACGGGAAAACACACACGCTGAGTTCGAGTCGACGCGGACCGGAGCGCCAATTTTCTCGCATCTAAATGTATTTTTGTACTTTTCACGCTACGATATTTTCATTTTTGTAAGTCGGCAACGCGTGACCCGAGATTTCAACCCTTAGCCCTTTATTTACTTTTCCATTTACCTTTTTACGCCTCGAGGAAATCGATCGCGTTGCGCAAAGCCAGCGCCACGCACACGCGAGCACGCCTCGTTTTCGATTTATTTACATTTTTTTCGCATCGACGTATTTTAATCAATCGTAAAAGCTATCTATCGCATCGCATACGCGAGTTTCATGTTGTATCTCGAGATTTTTCTCGACGCAAAATATACACTGAGCAAGCGTGAGCTTATCGGCCTTTCTGCGAACAATTTCGCATAGTCTCAGACAAATGAAATCTTGACACTGTAACGGGGCTGAAAACTGTCACTGAAACAGTCGCAATGCGACCGCAGAGGAGCTGAAAGCAAAATTATAGAAGCCCGACGACGGGTATGGAATTAGCAAATCACCTGAGCTGCTAGAGTTACTGCTCGGCTTCAAGTATTCGTAATTAAATCGTGTTCATGTATGCATACGGTTCATTTGAGCTCCACGCCTGAGCGAATTTCCCATTGAATATATTTTTTTTAATAAATATTAGAAATTTTGTGTTAAATCTCGCGGAAAAGCTCGCCGATGGGGGAGTTCGATTTTGGAGGGGAAGTGTCTTTTAGGCGCGCCGTTAAATGATACTTAATCTAGATAAATGACTCTGAAGTCGTTTATCAAATGCATTATGGGTGGGACTTGTGAATTGTGGTCATCCTTTGTTAAGCCATGCTATGCCTACATTGTGTAAGATTATAATATTGGTGTACGAACAACATGATGGATGTTGATGCTTTTTTTTCGCCATATAAAAATCCACTTAACCGCTCCTGACTTAAGTATTATGAATACGAGAGATGATCCAGAAAAGTGTCTGAATTTAAAATTTTCTCATTCGTCTAGAACGTAGAAATAAAAAGTTATTTTTAACTGCGTCATTTGAAAGTTTCACCCTGTCTACTGACGTCAAATATTTTTTTATAACTTTTTACTAGTATAATAATTAAAACAATTATAACAATCACACTATTTTTTTAAGCACGAACCGCCGAATATAAAATATAGATACATATATAATCATTCACAATGCTTCATTGTTGTTTGAATAATTATGCAACCGAATTCTACTAACTCATAAATTATTAATTCACTTCATATTATAATAAAGTGTGTAGGTATATCACCAAATAATAAACTCTTTTTACTTATCTTATTAAAATTAGAAATTATAGAATAAGTTTAATCATAGTAAAATTTTCCCAAATGTGCACACGACAACTCTAAAAAAAATATTTACTACAAACAAACATAAAATTTTGCATAAATAAGATATAAAATCATAATAATAAATATACATACATACATAGAAAAAATCCACCCAATTAATATTTCAAAAAAAAAAAATCCAAACACCCGAAATCTCAAATCGTCGCCCCCGAAAAGCGAAACGGAGCGAATTTGCGAAACCCAACACACGCGGAAACGGACCCTGCATACGAAAGGAGCCACGTGTCCGCGCGAGGGTACTCCGCCCCCGGGGGGCCGACAGTTTCGGGAATCGGGGCCCCGAGTTATTCATGAAGAGGGCGAGCGCCTCCGCAGACGACCGCTAATTGAAAAGTTTAACGGGCCGAGTCGGGCGCCAGGTGGACTGCGAGCCACCGTTTGAGGATCGCTCACAAGGAGGATTCTGATCGACGGGTTTTTCCGGAATGGAAAAGGAAAAGCTGGTGGTTGATGGATTTTCATTGAGGATTTTTTGAATTTCTCGTGACAAATTTTTGGGCGAAATTTTCCAAGTTTAAATATTGAAAAATATTAAATATGGATTGATTTAATGATATTTGAAATAATCGGAATGAAAATATCGATCTGTAAGTGAGAATGGTTTATTGTAGTCAATTAGACATAAGTGATTCTATGTACCCATTAAATCAGTGTTACGTAGATTAAGCTTGGACGCATTCACTTCTGCATTTCAGTTTGAATTTGAAAATTTTGATTAAGACTTTTTCAAAAGTACATGGTTATGTTTTATTCTATCAATTATAATATACAAATAAATAAAATATCTTTATCTACTTCAATTATTTTTTGTAAAAATTTGACAACCGGTTTTTGTATAAGTTCGACGCTCTGTTGTATTTGCGTTCCTTGTTCTGGTTCGTTGGCCGTTGCCATTGTATTCGGTAATATGAAGTTTTCGTTTGAAAAATGAAAATGTGGTTTTGTGACGTTGGTTATTAAACGAGCATTGAGTAAATTTTTAATTAATCTCGAATTATTTCCACGGTTCCTGTTTATCTGCGAAATTTCATATTACGTAGAGAGAGAGCTTTGCTTTTAATTCCTTGAATAGTAAAATAGTTCTTAAACGAAGGCAGCTTCCCGTTTGTACCAATTTACGCTCTATTTTAACGTAATGCGGTGTAATACGAGAGCGCATCGCATTTGTCTTTGTTTACCCGCGGTGACATTTATTTCTGAGTAACTTGTGCTGTAATAATTTTGTACAAAAGAGAAAACTCTCGTAATATAATGGTTTTCGTTCATCCATTTTAAGATTTCAAATAACATTTTTCATGAAAATAACATAATGCCATTGCTTATTTTGAAATTTGATATAGATTTTTTTTATATTAAACTCTTCTGTGCTTTTCGACAATTTAATCAAGTTTATAACGAAAGATAGCAAGTGTACAAGTTTATCTTGTTCTTTTATTAAATATTGCCGTGGAAAATTTTCGGACATAAATCATATTTTTCTCTCATCTTTTAATTCATTTTGCGTCTACAAAGTTTCGTTAATTTTCAAACTGAGCCTCGAATATTCTAATATAACAAGTTCAAAAATGAAAAATTTATTTTTAATACCTTCTCTTCCTATTTAAATGGTAATTTAAATTTTAGTTGAAAAAGTAATTTGTAATTACATGAAAATTGAATTTCTCTCAGATCTTAAATATCACAATTTTATGCCGCCGTACTTGAAAAGACTATTCGTCAACGAATTGTAAACTAATTCCCTTCCGCGCGAGAAAACATTAAAATCCCTCAAAACATTCACACTAGACTGAGACCGCAAACGTTCAGCAATAGTGTTATAAAACTGAATTTTCAGCATCAAACCATTTTTGACACTTTAAAAACATCAAAAGCCGCCTTGTAAGGGTGAAGTTTTCGTTAGTAACGCTCTACGCTCGTAATGAGAAAAACTTCCACGGCATTGCGGCGAAGAGCTTTTGTCCTCCAACTAGTTAGTAACGGGAAAACGTGACTTTCGTACCCTCCATGTATACACAAAATAACGTATAATGTACATAAATCGCGTACGTTCGTTACAGAACCGAAAGTTACGCACACAAAATGGCACGATTGATTCAATTGTGTAATTTTAGTCGATTCGCGTACCTATATACTTTCAATAAAATTTCACTTGATAAAATATCAAAATCATTCGAGATATTTTTTACGGCAAAAGGGATCGAACAAACACTTTCAGTCATCCCGGAAGGCTTTTATTCCTCGAATTTATTATTCATTGGATAGTAGCTGCAGCAATTGACCGAGTCTCCCATTTCTTCCACAACGGTTATTATCAATAATCAACCCGCAGAGGCTATACGGGCATTCTTCAAATATTCATGTCAATTTCGGGGTCATCCGCGTTTATCTCGTTCGGTATTTGGCTGACCTGGACCTCATCCATTATACATGATGCGTACACCCAAGACGTCACTATCGAAGTAGTAACTCGTTGCTCGATAATCTTTACACATAAAGTGTCTGGGTATTTTTCTCGTCTTCGTGTTGAAAAATTCATAGAAACCGCACCCTTAAATAACACGGTCGCTATTTGCATGATGAGATTATTTCCAATCGAATTCGAATATAAGCTATCCGATCCTTGTGTAACGTTATGTTATCAGTTTGAATGAAAAAAATGTATATATCATCTCGAATCTCGATAAAATATTAAACTAATCAAAATTATCACTATGAAGCGTAATAAACTGAGATAATTATATTATAACTTCAACAACAATTCATAGATGTCACACATAAATATAATATCTTCTAACAATAAGATAACTAAAATTATACTCTAGCATAAAATTTTCTTACCAGCTAAACGATAACCATTCTATTAAACCATTTTATGAGTGGCATTTTATTATAATGGATCTATCAAATTTACATACGCATATGTTAACTTGAGTACAAAGTTGACATGTCGTCGAGCTATCTCACAATCAGTCCAAACGTAAAGCTTTGCCTTTCACAGAAACCGAATGTATTTTACATTTTCCCGCACTTTTTCAAATTGCGCAAAAAAACGTTTACACACACTCGCCTCTGGCTGCGCACACACACAAACATTAATCTTCCTAATTGCAACATTAAAATGAACGTTATTTTACGGCTCGCGTCACCGTTTAATATTAAAAAAATTCTACATCCGATTTTCCGACACGCATTTTTATTTCAAAAGACTTATCTTTCAAACAACAGGATGACAATTCTCTCGGAACCAATTTACATCGCTGCAAAATTAATCGAACGACGTTTCGACTCGTTGAAGATAAAATATCGCATTGCGGGGATAAGCGGACCTCCTAGATATATCATCCGGAAAATGTGAACATGGTAATGGTAAATTCACCGAAATTAATTTAACACTCCGCCTCCGACAAACTTATTCCTCGACAAAGTCGGGGACTGTCCCTTATGCAAATCGCGGTTGTTATACGACTTCATTTGTGTCGTATATTCCCGTCGCGTAAATAATGTCGATTCATATTGGCCTAACTACGTATATTCCGAACGTTATGCGGTCGCTTTAGAGAAGCTGTTCAGATTAACAACCGCACATAACAATAAGCGGAGAAAATAAACTTTTCGGGTAACGTTTTATATGTGTCGTGCTCGTGACGAAGTTATTATACTACAACCCTCTGAATGAAAATGTTTTTTATCATTTAATTCAATTGTATCAATCCGAATAGCATGAAATCATATTCAATGTATGTAAATGTTTTTTATGTGGATTTTATAAGAAAAATATAAAATCGTTCTTTATAATAAAAATACATTATATATTATTATATAGAAGATGAAATTTGGAGCATAATTATTCGTAAATTTGACCTTTAACATAACTGTTTTACATATCACATCATGCTGAATTTTGTCGTTTCAAAGGCATTTATTTTCAATATTTTATGTGTGATTTCAATTCCAACTGTAGCTTTACATATTCTCAATTTGTATATGTACTGCGAAATTTAATGGATTCTAACGAAATCTGAAAATGAAACTGTTCGTAAATATTTATTTTCGAAAATACGCACGAGTTCGCGTATAAAATATGTTAATTTGTTTATACACCTGTTAAATAGCATTTTACACAAAATATGCATTTTTCATGCATTTAAACAAAATAATAAATCCGGATAAAAACTAATAACCTTCACCGAACTAAATACAAATTTCATACGAGCACGCCTCTGACAAAAACCACAGACGCTTTACATAAACTTCAAAATTCCCGTAAGATAACACCCACACAGTAGAATCGATGCTGAAAAACACGAAACCCACTTATCGCTTACCACGAACACACACACGGTTAGGGGAGAACGGGGACACTGAATCCCTGCCATTTTCATAAAATATTTTAAAATCAACATTTTCAATTTTCAACACCAAGTAAACCCAATTAAAATCCGAACATAAAGACACTATTATTTTCATAAATGCCAATCGAAAAGGTCAAGGGGTACAAATGGTATTTTTACCGAAATTGAGTTATGAACAAGAATCGGTTTTAATGCACGCTCATTTATTTAGTGGCAAAACGGTATAAATGAATTTGGAACGTGTGCCTCAATATATCATCAAATCAATCGACCTCCTCCTAATACATGGTCAACTTCGAACGAGTTTTTCTCGAAATCACCGCAAGTCACTTGTATCCCTCAGCCTTTTTCAGTCGTCAAATATGAGCTAGATGCATGAAAAATAAAATGGAGGATTAAATGTCCCCATTGTCCCCTACACTCATACATGAGTATCGATATGTGTTTCCCTTACACAAACATCGTTTCACCCGAGAAGCCCCATTTACGGGGACTCGATGCGCTGAAAGTTCCGAGTCTAAGTACCGCCGTTCGCAAGACAAACCGCAGACGACGATTCGATCTGCAGACGGCAACTGTGCGCCGCTTCCGGTTCCGTGTGGAAGCGGAAGCGGGATTACCGAGTTTGTTTTTCGCGGGAGGCTTTGCTTCACGGTCCCGCGTTCGAAACGCTCCGAGAGGAAAATTGGTCTGTGTGAGTTCTACGGGGCGTTGTGAAAATTGTGTACGCTCGATTTTGTGTTCGAAAAGAAAAATGAAACGATGTGGGGGTTTCTTTTAGTGAATAGTTCCCATTCAATAAATATTATATCTATAATTAAAAATATATCATAAGTCAATATTTCATTATTTCTAAATATCAATTCACTAATATTCAATCAATTGATCATTTCAAATCATTAATTGGATCATTTTCTGATAATACGTTAAATAGATATTTAAAATTTATCACAACGTGAGATCTGAGACTCCTTTTATACTGTGTCTTTAACTCATTTTTGAAAAATTGTATAAAGAAAAGAATCAACATATTCAGAATTTAATTGGATTTTAATTAATGCTGCCAATTCAAATTAATTAACGTTTTTTCAAATTATTATTTATTTCGATAAATTGGGGTTAGAGATAAAATGTCTCTATCTTTCCCCTAAATATTATAATTTTCATATATTCGATAACAATATTGAATTGTAGGACTGAGTAAATGATTTATATTGATTATGAAACAACGAATTTCATTTGTTCATTAAAATCGTTTCGATATATGGAACACTTTCTTAAGATTTATTTATATGTGTAATAATATTATATTGATTAAAATTATTGAAATATCATATAAAAATCCGTAAAATCAAAACCAATTAAAAAAAAACGAGCGACTTCACTTCTGATAAAATCATAAAACCGAAGTACGTTACGCCGTAAAAACTTAAAACTTACAACGGGACTTAGCTGAGGTCCTTCAGAAACTAGCTTTAGTGTTAATAAAAAAAAGAAAACGAAGAAAAATGTGTTTTAAGAAGAGGGATCTCAAAAAGAGCGGGAACCGTGCACTCCCGTAGGTCGTTTTGTTCGCGCTGCCTCCAGGTGGTGATAATATCGCGCACTGTGCCACGCTGGCCTCACTGACAGTTTACAAAACGGTAGAAAGCCTTATTTTTACGGTCGCATAAAGCACGCGTGTAAAGCATGTGCTCCACACTTTTACAACGAAAATTCACTTCAGCTTTCAAATATTTTTTTTTACTGGAATACATTCTAATTCTACACGATGCATATGTATGTATTTTGCATATAAGTGATTCGTTCGATTTTTCTTTATATGCGGGAAATTTACATGGAACGAATCCTTACGTGTAAGCAATAAGCTCGTTTCCGTGTATATCTACTTATGTAAAGTAAAATTGCGAGATGCTTGTTAGCAGAGCGGTAATGGTAGGATCACGATAGTGAGGATGCAAGAGGTAGTCAGGCAGAAAGCTTCCGTCTGTGCTTTCTTCGTTCGATGAGAAAGCTCATACATACATTTATAATATAACATGGATGAATTTTTTAATTTTGCACAGTGAATCGCAATTAAACGCTTTTGTTTTAGATCCGTTCGTTGAAAAAGAAAATTAAATAATGTTGAACCGTTTATCGAGTTTTTTTTTTGAATTTCGCAAAACGTAATTGTATCAGTGCATTCCGAATGCTCATGTACAGTTCAAAAGGCAATTTCGAATTCGGCGAAGCGTAAAAATGCGACATATGCACACGATTCAATTTCAATACTCGGTATATTTTTCGGACAATATTCGTTTTGATTCGATAAAAAATAACTGAATTATGATACACGGCCCCGACAAAATGATAAAAATCATACTCTTTAAAACTTCAACGATTTTTTTTTCGTATTGTATAAGCAAAATTCTCGAATTTACTTTTCACAAAATGAAAACAATTTTCAAAGTGAGCATCTAAATCATAAAAATATGTTCAATATACATAAAAGATGCATTTATGGAAAACGTCTTCCATGGATTCTTCCATAGGGCGAAAACGCTTTCCATCGTTCGACGCGAGAAGCGCGCGTGACAATCAACATAATTGATACCGCACAAGACCATAACGAGTCTATTATCGTAAAACAATGTCGTTTCGGTGGTTTCTTTGCGACAATAAAACGATCGTACATCGAAACCGTCATAAAAAGCAACGGGCATTCGCGTGCCGGTCGTCTTCGATAATGGCGACCCCGCGAAGGGCCGCTTCACATGCGAGAAAGAGAGAATTATTCATTGGTGTGGATACGCCGTTGTTTTTACGGTCACTCACCCTTTGGACGGCGGCGCAAAATTTGTGATCCTCGAGCGGTTTCTTGGCGTCCGATTGCATTATGTCCATGGCGTAGGGGTAGAGGAGGTCGCCGAAGAAGTCGGTGGCTTCGCGCGGCAGTTGAGTCGGCATGTTGTCTATGGAACACACTAGGACTCCTGGGCCTTTGAAACTGAAAAATCAATTGTAAAATTAGATTATTTCATAGATAAATTAAGACTAAATCATACGATTTTGTATATGAAAATCACAACGCATGCTTTCGCGGCGTTCTTGCGTGAATCGCGCGTGAATCCGGAGCTGGCTTTGCTACGAACTTTCATTGCATTTGTACACGAAACGTCCTTTTATGTAAATCAAGTTCGATACTTTTTTATAATTTTTCTATCAAGTTCATTTTAACGGATTTCAGTTCGAAAAAATCGTATGTTTGCAATGAGGATCGGAGTATTTTGCATGATTATTGGTATTGTTCGTCTCATGCATTTAAATGAGTTTATTAACCCTTTCATGTTGAGAACTTATTAGAAACTTTTCCGTTTTCGGAAATTCCCGGTCGCGAAGGAGGCCATTATCTTAATATAAAAGTAGAATCGTGTTTTGTTTAACGGCGGGGATGCGTCCTGAAAACGTTTTGTTGATGGGCTAATTTTTAATGAGAGTACAAATTACACGCAAACTTTGAAATAAAATCCGTTTCATACTTTATAATAAATTCTTGTTGTATCAACTGTATTATCGTGTTAATTATATTTCTTAAAATTCAATTAATATTTTATTCTACAAAAAAAAATGTTTACCTCTTTATTCGTCAAGGTTTTTTTTCTCTTTTACAAAGTGACCTCTCTATTTTCTTCTTATCAGATACCCGTTATCTGAAGCCTATAAATTTCGCAACGTAACCATTCACGTGCTGATAGGAAATTAGCATGAAACGAGTGTAGCTAACTTTCCACGCTCGACCAAGGATTAAGAGCCGAACGAACACAGAACGACCGCATTTCTTTAACTCGTACAACACACCGCATACATACGTACGATAACACGGCACCGAAACATCTCCATCGTCGAAGAACACCACTTTCGCCGTGCAAAATATTAAAATTTCAAACGGCCCCGTACCATCGCTTTATTTATTATACATCCCTCCGGTCGCTCGAAATTCGCGAAACTCGCGTCTGCCGAATCGAACTTGACTCCGCCGCCTTTCTATTATACGGCTCGGTGTCATAATAATTGATGACTCCGAGTTGCGAGACCCTCACACTTCTTCGAACAACCAGTCGGCAACTTCCCCCATCGAGGACAAATTGCCCCAAGTTTGCGACTCGGCGTGTCTCTTCGCGCCGATAACGCAAAGACCGAACTTTGACTCGGATAAAATTTCACAAAAAAAAAAATGCTTTTTTTATTCATACAACTCTTTCGTTTCGGTCTCATCCTTCCGTTTGATATATCGTTGAAACCGTATTAATGCTGCGAGCGTCTCTTCTTTTGTATCACTCGCGAAAATTAATTTCACTGAAAAAATAAAATTTCTCAAAATTTATATTTTTCATGAAAATAATATATTTCGAAACTGCGTGGTTCAAATATTAAAATTTTTAATTAAAACACTTCATATAAGTATACGGATATGGGTGGAAAATAGTGAATCCTTTATACGTCTAGTCAAATCCGAGAATGGTTTATCTTTTTCAAAGTAGAGGCTTTTGCGCGTTTTTAGTTTAATATTTTCGCTAGATTTCAAAATTTAATTAACTCGAATCGGGAACACTGCAGCAAGTTCATTCGCAATTTTTAAATTGGTCATTTTAATCTTTAACGAAAAGTCTTCTGACTGTTGAATCCGTTTTAATAATTACCTATGAGCTTTTTCTCTTCGAACGGAAATAAAATTGAAACAAAAATGAACGTTTTATATATTGGATGAAAATCGTTCTAAAATAAGACTGAAAGATTTTCTTTTTATAAGACCATAAGATGTGACGTGAGCGCAAATTACACGGAGAAAATTACCGAAAATACGTTTTAAAAACCGGAACTTTCAGTCGGCAGCCATCGAAGGCTTTTCCACGGAGCCGTGAGCTCGTTTTTTTCCGCTTTTCAATTTGACGCGACCGTGGAAAATTCACTTTTCTCAGATTTTTCATCGGTCTTCACCGTCCGGAATATGGCGAGAAAAAATCCCCGAAAGAAGAAGAAGATGGAAAAAAAGGAAACAAATCATGATTTATGGCCGCGCTCCTGTGACATTGATTGGGTAACCGATACTTCAATCTCACTTCTTAGCGGCCACAAATCACATTAACGACCGCATCGAAAATATTACGATGTATCTTTTCGCCGATCTGCGTACATTTTACAATTCGTAAGGTCGTCCGTTCCCCTTCGAACATTGAATTATCTGAATGATATTCCATTTTTTTCCGGACCATCCTTGTGTTTATCTTTCTCGCTTAGGGCATCAATCAAGATTTGAGACTCGATTTTCCGGCACGAACCAAACATTGGGTTCGATCATTTAATAAATTTTATTTTTTTAAATATTAATTGCATTTGTTATCCTTTTTATTTGAATATAAATTTAAAAAATATTGCTCATCATCTCTGTAGTCCATGTACTATCGAACTGTTTATTTTATTACGATCCAACTTTTTAGAGTTTTGTGAATGTTTAGAAAAGTTTCTGTGTTGATTAAATGCGATTAAATAATAATTTTATAAGAGGAAATCATTATTTATATTAAAAAAATATTTGTTGAAAATGGTTATTTATTTATGTCAAACAGACAAAAACCAGATTCCCATAGAATCATATGCGATTTACGTATGAACCGTCAAGTGTAGATAATTTTCACGAGTGAATCGCACATGAATCTGTAGTGAACTGAACAATTAGTTCAAAGTTTCGGGAATTCCCAGATCATAGTTATTTTCAAAACAAATTTGTTCTTCAATCTAATTTTGTACAAATAAAACATTTATATCGCGAGGACGTTTTATGAAAAACTCAAGACGGCGCGAATTCCGAACGAAAATCCTTTGTAAGAGGAAGTCGCCGCTGGACAGGAGCAAGTCCTTTCTTTCTCCCGAGGGAAATACCACCAACTTTAAGTGATTTATTGTCCTCTCCTGAAGGCCGTTGACGCGACCGTCGCATCCTCGTTTTGTTGAAAGAGAGCGAACTTTGCGTTTTGCCGCCGCCAACTTTTTCATCGCTCCCGCCGACATCGGACATTTTTCTCGGAAAATTCCTCCTGCACTTCGAAGGGGAAGCAATTCGTGAAACTTGGGGAAATCGTCCCGCATGCAAACATTTCGGGACGCGGAACTACGCCCGAGGCGGTGCTTATACGTCGTGCACCTCGTATTTTTATCGTGAATTATTGCCTGCGTTTGTTTCCGCGGGAAATTCGAAAGCAATTTTGAAATTATTCATAGTAGAAATTTCCGCGAAAATAATTGTTTTTTTATTATATTTGTGTGTGTGTGTGTGTGTGTTGGCGTCGAATTTTTCGTAACGGAATGCGTGGAAAATATTCAAATACGCATTGCGCCAAAAAATAAATCGTGACGCAGCTAGGGTGTTAGCCTAATAGCGAAAAAAATGTATTTGGCAAGCGTACTCGAAATAAGACCCGAATATGAACAAATAAATGTATCGAAAATTTCACGTTCGGTGGAAACAATTTTACGCGAGTAATGACGCGTCGATTGAGAATAAAAAAATGTGTTATATCATAAACTTTTCATCGAATTCTTTATATAGAACAGGTTGTTCCAGAGAATCTTTTCAAATAAGGAATTTAACGTTTGTTTTTTCCTCATGCGAATAAATACGCTTATCTGGTAGCCGGAAAATATATGAATCGCATTAAACAAAATAATGGAGTATCGAAAGTTAAAAGCAAAAGATTCTGGCTTTGTTTTAAACGTGCCTTCCTGAAAACCACCCCATTGGAAATGTTTGGATTTGCCGATAAATCGCCAAAGTTTTAAGCTTTGCTATCGCAGTAGAAGCATCGCATTATTATCTTACAACCATAATGGTTCGAATCGACAATGGATATTACCAAACGACCACCAGTTTTATGTATAATAAATACTATATTTATTTACAGCATTTGCACTATCCCGCATAGAATTTATTATTGCTAAGTACCAATGGCCATACATTTTCCATTGCTCTAGAGGAAATTTATTGCATGAAGCATTAATACACACATTTGAAAAATACTGTAAGCATCTTCCTAGTTAATACAAAGAGTGCACTTAAGTTAATTAGATTTTTATAGTAGTTAACTTTTGATCATAAAATAAATACCTTTTTGTGTCCTTGTTTCTATCAGCATCGTATAAACAGAAAGGTGTATCTATGGTAGTACACTCGTTCATGAATTCTATAGAGCCTCCAGGATCAGCAGATATATCACAAATCGCCAACATTCTGCAAATAAAAAATAAATTTGAGAGTGTAACATAAAAATAGAACTTTTATTTTTATACTTTCATCAAAATATAACCGCCTATTTCAAATTTTAGGATCGTTCGTCATCGCATATTTTTTTGAAAAGTCGAAAATAAAAAAGGTATTTCTACCCTCACGGATCTTTCTGTGTAAATAGGGAAATCGTCTATTTTCTTAGAGAAAAATGGCGACTTCCCCGAAGGAAAACGTCGATTTTCCCACGGAAAATGAGAAACGTTAACCTGGCGAGTAAATGGGTCGATGATAACTTTGAACGTTCCCCGTTAATTTCCCATCATTATTACGGGATCTGGCTATTTGACGTTAACGCGGAAATGGATTCACCTACAGCTCGTTTGCGATGAAGTCGTTAAAATCTGACGTATATTCAGCGAGAGGAGCCTACAGAAGACTTCTGCTGATGATCGACTTCATATCGTATAGAACCTAATATCTAGACGTAAATTTGTAGCACACTGTCGTAGTGTGTTTATATAATAATAATTCGGTGAACTATTTTTCAATATTGTTGTATAAACTACAATATTACACGACACTGGATCGTATTTCTTTACATAAATTATTTTACAGCACAGCAATGCATGACTTTATAGTCTATATAGCCTCGTTGCCGGCATGAAATTCTAGCGTAGTTCGCAAACATTTTCTTTGTTAACTCAACGGATCGGAAAAAATAGACTTTTGTAAGCATCTCGCTAAAATGCATATTCATTCGGGCAACGCTTTTATTCAAAACACGACCCCGGGCTGCGAGAAACAACCAGTACCCGCTAATGGAATCTTTATTTTCTTTCACCAATTGCAAAAAAATATGCTTTTCGTTTTAATGAAGATCGATATATTATACGTACAGCCTGTATATGTATAAGCAATAACTTCAACGAAGACGATAAATCTAAATGTAGTAGCAGTCTGCGTATTTATTTCTGAAATAGAACGAGCGATTCTCACGAGAGAAACTTCTTTTTGAAATCAAATGCATAATTTATTTTTTTCTCAATTATTTATGAGATTTAATCGAAAATTCAATTTAAAACATGCTTAAAAGGAATAGTCATTTAGGCTTTATTCAACTAATTAATTGACTTATTTTGTGAATTAATTTGCAAGCTATGATACATACATATAATGATAATTCGAACTAATTCTTTAAAAAAAAAACAGATTGAAAAAGTATTTAAGACGCTTATATATTTTAAGCTCTGCGGTATCCTAACTTGACCCAACTCGAAGTAAATTTTAACTTGAAAAAAAATGAAAATTTTTTTACTCAATCTAATTTTTCGTTTTCAGATTTTTTTAATAAAAAAATATGTCAATAGTCAAATAAGAAATATCCAATATTAATTATAAAATAAATAAAACATTGAAGAAATTTCTCATCGAAAATAAAACGATTCGAATCCCAATACATACGCAAATGCGATCCAGACTAATGATGAGAGACGCTAATGATACGCGCAGCGCGTGATTGATCGCCGCTAATAAAATATTCTTCCGCAGAAATATTGTATTTTTCGGGGGGTCGAGCTTTGATTTTTGAACCGATCCCGAGATGAGATATTAATCAAAAAATATCAGGGGAAAAAAATATTGACACGGGCCCATCCCGTCCCCCCATTTTCGGGTCGCGCTCCACTCCTGTGCTTCGGCTCATGGGAAAAATTGGGAACGGAGAGTATGAAAAAAATAAAGTCGAGTTCACGGCTCGTTAGGCAGATCGTTGATTTATTGCGAATGCGATTGCTCGTTCGTTGGTCTTTTTGCCACCTCTATCTCGACATCTTCCTAGGTCATCCGAAAATATCGGAAAGGGTGCGTATTTTTATTTACGAACACACGGCGGGTAAACATTGACGAGTGTGATATAAAAATATATTTGCTATTTCGTTTCGTCTCGGTGAAACTCGGTTTGGTGCTAAATCTAGTTTTATCTCTCGCATCTACAAACGAAAGTGCTATTTTCTTATTTTGTTATTTTAATCTTTATAAAAATATTTTTCAGTGAAAATGTTTTAAAATAAGTTTCAATGTATATTTTTTAATTGTTCATCGTGAACGAAATTCGGTGAATTTAGATCATAACATTTAAATAAATCATAACGTTAGATATTTAAGCAATATTAAAAATTTGTTCAATTTAACTCGATACAAAAATATATAAGTAACTTCCACTACTCAATATTCGTATACATACATTATATTTCACTAAAATAAATAAACAGACCGTTTGAATATTTCCCAGATTAGTAATATTTTAAACGGTGAAAATAAATTGCTTTCAATTTCCAATTAAAAACTTACTTCGCGCTTGGTTAAACAATAAAATAAATATCGTTGAAAACTTTCAATGAATAAAAAAGGTTTTCTTTGAACTTTCAAAGCCCTAAACGCTCTCAACGTTAGTAAACTTCATCGAATTTTCTCAGAAACGGTTTTAAATTCATTCTCCCATAGCTCCCTGAACTCGCCGTCAAACTGTAAATAAAGCGATCAAACAAATTCGAAAATATTTACAGTCGGGTCGTATTTTTTACGACGTATTAAATAATATTGTACCCCATATTGATAGAAATCGCTGAATAATTGTCCCTTACTTTGCATACACATTTTCTACAGCGCTCTCACTCAATCGATAAAAACATAAAGCATAAAAAGCATCATAAATACCCGTAATAAATTTCAACGTAAAATACGTTGCCAACATAAATTATACGAAACATTTACGGTAGGTACCTTCTTTCATTGAATTCACAGCACATTTTTCGATAAATTTTGTATTTAATCTGATCATATTTGAAAACAATTAAGAATGTTTTTTTATGAAGCTTTTCACAATTTCATTCCGGTATTTAATAAAACGTTTATCACAAAAATTTGTTAATATGCTGCATGCGCTTTCATATATGCTTTTTATATGAAAATATATAAATGAACGAAAAGCGTCTCGCGTGAAAGCGCACGCAAAATAAACACAAGGGGAAAAATAGCAATTTCGCTTATAAACTGATATAAATTCCTGAAAGCATTCAAAAGGTTTCGAGCCAATATGCGGAAAATGGTGTCGTTTTTGCGCGCACAAAGCTTCCATATTTATTTATATATTATATATATGTATAAAATATTTTTTTACATAACGTTACTTTTTTCTCACCGCAAAAGTTTACTCTGCTCTTGCCGCATTGACGCCCAAAGCGCCTTGTCCTACCAGTAACGAGTGTTCGACTGAGCTAAACTTCCTCTATTTACCAGAAAAACGGTCCGTTGTAACCAAAGGAAAATTCCGAGAAAACTCGAAGAAAGTCACAATTTTACCCCACATAATTTCGATCGACGATACTAAACTTATAACTGATCAATAACCTTTAAACGCCCTTATTATGTTCCCAATATATTTCTGCTTTTCTCGGTTGAGCGAAATGGAACGTGGAAGATTCTATCAGTAAACTTGTATGTGATAAAAAACTATTTTTCCTTTCGATTCGTTATGTCGAAATAAATCTACTTTTTTCATATTATACGTCGGTATACTTGTGTCGTATACATCCATCCGTCCACAATGAAATTGTCAGTTCATTTTCTTTGCTCGAGTCTTTTCCATTGTACGACATTGATGAATTGCGGTACAGTGATCATTAAAAAGTATATTTAGGTATATATGTATGTGTGTGTGCGTATTTCGTTTCTACAATGCTTTTAGAATACATGTAGCTATATCAGAAAAAAGTAATTTGCTTTTCGCATCTGCGACCTCCGAATTCGGCAAAGAGGTCTACTTAAGTTTCTCGAGATGAAAAGCTGGTCGCTTTTACGGAAATATTATCTTTTCATTATTTATTTGCACGCTCCAAATATTTGCTGAACATCGTTCAACAATGAAATACTTATCATAATTATTAAGTTTTTTCATCAAACGTTGATGAAATGCGTGCTTGTATGCTGAAAGAAATGCTTCTTTCGTTTTCTTTTTTTTCTACAGCAAAAATATAATTTTTTTGATGAAATATTATATTTTTACATTCATAGATAATTTAAGAAACATACCTGTGTGGTAAAGCTGGTGCTCCAACACTAGTCGGTAACCATGGTGTGTCAGCGGGTCTCAATAGATATTTAGCATCAGGTATCGTCAACAATTTCGGACTATCGACAGCCCAATATATCCCATTGATTATCACGGAAGCATAGGGTGCTATCTGAAAATTGAATTTCAAAAAAGATTTATACGCTGCTCCATTTTTCGAATTTGCTGCCAGATTGATAGAGATAAAAAGAATTCAATATCGTTGCCCGCCCTTTTATCACATGAATCTAACGTACAATATTATGCTGATATTTCATTTTGTGTATAAGAATTTTTTCAATACCCTTCTACTCGTATTTTTAATAATTTCTCGGATATTCTTTCAGCTTGTGAAAAAAATAATGTAATCTCAAATCGATCTCGGTATGATATAATACATTCTATGCGCCCCCATACATACATACAAAAGACAAAATAAAATTTAATATTCACCATACATCGTAAAAAGACCCTATAAAATAGCTATTAATAATACTTCAGACGTTTTCATATAATATCTATATAAAATACTTAACGCAACACTAATGAAAATTTCAATTAATTCTAACATACGACACAAATTATTTGATTAAGCCGAAAATACTCTGATACAGATAACGTGTAAACGACCCCATAATGATAAAACTTTCACGCGTATTTGGCCCCCTCGGAATTATAATTTGATCAAAATTACCCCCCAAACGCTCGCATACAAAATCGTAAACAATTGCACCCGCTGCCGTTTAAATTATGCGCCGAAATCGATTAAACTAGCAATTTTCAATTAGCAGCACGCAAGGAAGCGACTCCCAAGTTTAGATCCGCATCCCGAAACGATCCCTGAAATATTAATTTCCTCTCCGCCTCGGGGCTTTAACGGGATTTGGTCGGTCTTCGGCTAAATCAACGTATGAATTTTATCCGCGTTGTAATATCACGCACATATGTATAATATATGTATGTATGTATGTACCTATTGCTGACGATGTTCGTAATGTGCATTTCAATTTATTTCAGAACAAATGTGGAACTTCATCAATTTTCATGAAGTTCATAGCCGTTTTCACTGCATTAGGTGCATACTCGCGTATACAGAGGACGTGTGTATTACTCATGGTAAAGTACATACATCGTACAACATCTGAGAGGAACTGTTGGTAAGTTGCTTTGTATATCTTTTCATTTTAAATTTAAGGTTTTATAATTGATGAAAAAATTTAATGATTCTCAAAAAAATTGTCGTTCAAGAATCATATTCAAATATTTCATCGAATGCATAATCAAAATTTCGAAGGCTTGCACTTTCAATCGATAGTTACACAATTTGAGTGTTTCATTACAAGAGTTAATGTTTTTTCCAGTATAGAATTTTAATCACTAATGACAGTTCATATCGATAATACGTTTGTATTATATAAAGAAAAAAACATTAATTTCAGCTACGACACTCAATTTGAATAACTGACTATCGAAAAATCAGTCTTGAGTATAAGGGAATTGATTAGCAGTTTTCAAATGTGATCTCTATTATAGGTATGATGATATTATCAGACAGTATTACGTTTGTAATAAATAAAGGTTGAGTTCATCTGCAAATATTCCTAGGAAAATGTGGAGGTCGTTGTCGGCATTTAAGGGGGTCCCGGCAATTGTCCGTGCGTTTTCATTAAAAGCTTATGCAAATGTACGTCGCCGACCAAAATGCACTCAAATTCTACGTCGTTTTACCACACATATGGTAATACGTTACTACCGAGATGATTTATCACGTCGCTACATTGTCGTGGGTTAACACCGCTAAATATAAAACCTTGATGCTTGAATAAATTCTGATTTGCGAATTTTCTTTCTCAGCTGAACAGTGTTTTATTCTACAATTTATATGTTAAAATAATTATTATATAATCACTATGGTTTATATTTGATATTTTCTTGGTGTTGTTAACTTTATAATTAAATTTATAGAGTTAAGAAGTTCGTGTGAACATTTTATGTTAGATCTTTCATTATCGGCCACTCAAAGTCGTTAAAACTTATCAGAAAAACTATTATAGGTCGATAAGTCTCTAAGGATCATTTGTAGAGCAAACTGTGCATGACCAACTTATCGAAAGTTTCTTATGCTTTAATTACTAAGTGAAATTTTCTATTGAATTTCAATTTATAACACCCAACGTGACGTTAATAGTATTTACATCGCATCGACATTGCTAAAATATTAAAAGCAATTTAATTTACAATACTTCGAACGATAGTTTTAAGCCGAATGAAAATATGAAACACGAATTCAAATTAAAAAATTTAAGCCATAATACCTTTACAACTCGTTTCTTTCAAAGTGTACAAACAAACGGCATTAATAAATTTCACGCACACGTTAAAAACTCCCCATGCAATATTTTCACGCCAATCTAATCTAACGCCCTCACGCTTTTGCATAACACCTGAGAGCCAACATTAAAGTGCAATAACCATTGCGAATATTAAAATTCCGAGAAGTTCAATCGGTTTCCATGAGCTTTCATAACGACAACGACAAACCCAACAATTGAAAGTGCATACCTGCACTTGACATGCGGCAATCAACTATTTCAACTGCGATTCGAGTTCGCGGAAAAGTCTCGCGAGCTTTCATTCCCAGTGAAAAATATCACGGTTGATAACAAAACAACGGCACGCCATCAACATCACTCTTCCGTTTTCTATGCGCGGATAAATCAGAGGGTTCATTACGTGGTAGGTGATATAAGTTCATTTGCAGACCATTCACATAAAATTAACATTAAAGGTACATTTTGCTTATAGATGCACGCTGCATCTCTGCACGCGACACGCACTATGATCACAATGGGAACAATAGGGACCCCAAGAAATAGGCTCCATTGTGACCACGATGCGTGTCGCGTGCAGTGATACTGTTTGCGTCTATGCGCAAAACGTACCTTTATAGTATATGAGTACTAGAATTGTCTAGAACATAGGCTCGATCGATTCGATTTATTTGCGATTAGAATGCAAATTATACGAAAAATTCGAATCGTATGTGTACATTTGATGACGTGAGTGCACTGCATAACTCAGCTGGGCAAAAAGGTGAGGCGCACGATCGTCGGTTCGCGGGCTCCTCCTTTATATTCATAAAGTATGACGGAAAAAAATAACTAAAATAAAGTGAGGAGTACATGTCTCTACAACATCCCACTTTCCTCTATATGCACGATGTGCATTTTTTTCCCACCGTATTTACATTTCGCGTTCGCGTCTCTTTCGCGGAAGGTGTGAAAATGCAACCCGCCCCTCTCTCTGTATACTTTGTCGGCTTTGCAACGTACGTGCTCCGATTTTGAATTCTAACGAATTCCGGTCAAAATAAGGGTCGAGTCTGCAACATTTTATTTTGTTGTCTTACAAAAGTACAGTCTATCACGGATAAAATTCAAATTTTCATTTCGCCATTTTGCATAAACGGACTTATCGTCAGATAATTCAACTCTCGGCTCGCTCACGAACGACAGGCTGAAATCTATGCAAAATTTATAAGTTCGATCCAATTTCGCAAATTTCGACAGTAAATTTTTTGCGACATGTCTGCGTGCGCGTAATGCCCCCCTCAGGGCGATTCGAACTAATATAAAAACAAAACATTTTACGACCCCCAAAACTTCTTTATGCCCGAAGAATATAAAACGATCGCATAAACTAAATCAACCCTCCTGGCCTTATTCGCAATATACCGAGGGGGGGGCGTTTATTATATTTATTTATTTATTTGCGTTATTGCGAGCGCAGAGTTAACGGCTTTCTTTCGACGTTTAGTATCGAGAACGGGCGCTGTACTATAAATCGCACATTAAAAATTATACCGAGGGGGGAGTGGGGCGTGTATAATTTAATTATAATGTCGTTTTTCAAAGTGGAACAATACGAAGCCGGAGGACGTATTCGAGTGCTTAGCGGCCGGATTTAATATTCATAAAACTGTGTAGGCCTCACGCTAAACCGAAATTTAGCATCGGGGCGGATTCGTAAGCGCATAAAATTCGTATAAAGTAAACATTTGCATACTTACGAGAGTTAAATTATTAATACGTGTTTTAATTTCGCGCGGAGTGTGCCGTGTTTCTATCAAATTTTTCACAATCTATCGCCGAATAAAGCCGTATATAAACGGTGAATTAAAATCGAATCGATCCGACATTACTATTCATTACCGTAATAGCTTTTTGTGCCGAGTGAAAATGTGAGATTTTTATCACGGTACGTTTACATTTTTTAACGCGTACGTAGTGAGGTATCGGCTGTACGCTAAGGCGATTCGGAAAAATTACTGTCTTTTTAACGTTCACAAAGTACCCACGGTACAATGAATTTAAAATTCGCTTTGTTATTTTATTGCGATATAAAATAAATCTTTCACGCTTTTATTGAACGTTAATGTATCCTAGTATAAAAGACCGTTGAGCGTTAACGGCGATTCTATTACATTTGATATAGAGGACGCACGAGAGAAAAAAAATCTACGCACGCGCCTATAAAAAGATTAATCAGAGCGACAAATTGAATCAGCTCTTTTCTCAGAAACGAATCTTTCGAATTCAACGAATTCGCTCAAAACCGTCGTAATTAATTCGTCATTGTTTCCCGGATGCAAACGAGATCTCCCGACCGTGCAGTGCTTATTTAAACGAATAGCGAATAGCTCGTCGCGAACAAACGATTAACCCTGATTACACCTGGGATTCGAGACCATAATCGCTTAATTCATACCGCAAAGTCATTCTGGGGGGAGGACCGCATTTCATTCTCCTTTAAATATTCATGTATACCCCATAAAGAGGGACCGGGTACACGGGAAGGGTGGTTTAGATACGGGAAACAGAGGAGTGGCAATTAATGGGAAACCATACACGGCAACACCGGAGTGAATAAATTTCGAGAGCACCGACTGAAAAAAAGGATGGAAAAAATATAATATAGCGGGACCGAGTTTTCCAGACACCGGTGGAAAAATTTAGAGTATTTTACGATCATTACGCTACGTGAAAATGTACGTGGAAACGGAGTTGTTAAAATCGAATATCGATGCTTTTAATTTATTTTTTGTTTAAAAAAATATTTGTTTTCACTAATGGAAATTATTACAAATGTTATTTGAGTATAAAATGAGGTATCGATATACTTTTCGAAAAAAAAACATCGACCTATCAATATAATCGGTTTTCTATTTTCATACTAAAAACTCGTTTGTATGAAATGTTCTTAATAAATGAGAGTAAATGTTTATATCCCATTTGTCAATTTTCTGCGTAGGTTTGAGAAATCGTCAGAGAGAGAGTACAGTTTTTTCGAATTCTCCGTCTAGAGTTTCGCTTTTGCGTATTTATTTTATTTCGACTGCTTTCGTCTTTTGCCGGATTCAATAGGTTAAATGTTATTTTTTAATACGGGCCTACGAAGACGAAAATTCGATTGTGCTCTTAAGTGATTCTGAATGAAGGGGAGGGAAAAAAATCGTTCGCTCTCTCTGCGCGAATCAACAAAAATATATCTCGAGCGAAAAGACGTATTTCAACGAATCGAAATTTATTGTGGACGTATCAATTATTTTTTTTCCTCCAATCTGTATTGGATGGTTCGAGCTTTCGTTTTATTGTACAAAAGGACAAATTAAATATCCATTTTGTCGTATTGACAGATAATTTTTTCTTACAATGAGAAAAACGCCGAAAAAAATACGCGCATGAAAAAACGATATACCTCTTTGTGCGCTAAACGAAAATTATTTTTACGCACTATAAACTGATTCTTTATCTACCTATAATATTTGATATTAAAAACATTCACAAAAAAATGTATTTTTTTATCCAACATCATTTACGATATATAATAAAACCCCATTACGAACTCTATTGGACCGTTCATCACCGTTATTCAATAGTTTCCAACGGCGCGACTCTAAAAATCGCACATCCACCGGTGATCTATCGTCGATTTCATTTTATTTCGACAAAATTTACGACATTCACGAATATGTGCGTGTGTGGGGAGAACGGAACGAAATAATGCATTTGTGGGACACGAAACAGTTATCGTTCGACGATTTCGGCTCCTGTCGAGCACGCCCCGCCAATTAAACTTCGCTGAGTGTTAAATCACCCCAGAATCATAAAATTTCCACAAAGGGACACACTGAAATCATTTTGAATCGGAAGCATCGAAATTAGGGCCTCGGATCGAATATTTTGTCACTGACGCGGATTTTTGACAGTTCGTAGTTGGAAGTACATACTATCGAATGATATTTTGAGGTAGGGTTAGGTTAGCTTGCTGTCATTATATTGCTTTTTTTTCAAATTATAGGTGTGTCATCATTATTATTCAGCCTTCATATTTTCACGAGTGTCCACTTTAGGATGATTAAGCATACTTAGGCGAGAAAATGGGTGCGAGTTAACACTAACATTAAGCTATTTTTTTTTCATGTAAGCTTGTTAGTTTTAGTTACAAATGCATTAACATGAAATAGACGATTCTGTGAGTGGGGAACAAAATAGGGGAGAGTCGATCTTGGCATTGACCTAATTTCAGGATTATTCAATTAATATTTTTAATTTATAATTTGAGATTGTATTTTGTAAAAAATAATTAAAAAAATTCACTAATAGTACAAAATTTACGCATTTACGGACACCTACATAAATAAACCACCAACGAGCTTCGGCATGTCGCAATACATTACAGAGGAAATCCCACTATAACGGCTGTTATACGCAGATTTGTCAGATTTTTAGATCAGTCTAATTAAGTGCCAATTAAACTACGAACCTAACATCTACATTTACATTTTAATCGTTAGAAAAAACAATTTCAAACAACAAAATAATTACCCAGGAAGATATTCGAAATGCCGAGAATCCGCATCATGACGAAATACGATTTTTGTTTCAATTATACAAAATATACTAAAAACGAAAATTTTGAGCCGAAGAATCCTTTCAAAATCTGAAAATTTCGAATCTGATGAAATCGGCGCCCTTTGAAAAGCCGAAGACCCTAATCGGCGCCATTGTTACCGATGCAAATGGGCGACACGGGAAACTCATTAATACGCCGCGGCTCGTTCGCGACTCGAGCCCCTTTTCAGCCCTCCGATTTCGAATTTGAATTTGAATTTTTTTCCTCCTCGTCGTCACATAAATACGTGTGCGCCTGTACATTTTCATTTTCGTTTTCAGCATCCGCAGATTACATTATTTCACGCCGTTCGTTCGTCCGTCCGTCCGTCTTCTGCACGCGCGGTCGTTGATGCGTTTCAAAATGAATACATTCCCGCTCTTTTGCGCGTCTGCATGGTTGTCTCGTAAATTTCGCATACTCGTTTTTGTCGTCTGTGTGTGTTTAAATTATATGAATTTTCGCTTGCACGATATTAGGGTTGTTGTTGTAGTGTAATATTTTTTAATTTGTGATGCATCTGCTGCTAATTAGCATACTGTTACTGTGCTGCTAGTTAATTGGGCGGTTTATTTCAATTTGTTATTTTCTATTTTATTTTGAAAATATAATATTGTTCAAATATTTGGAATTGATATCGTTTATGTGTTTTGTTCCTGTGTTAATTTATTCTGGGATGATGGTACTCGGTGACGTAGGAACGTTATTGATGGGATATTCGCGATGGCAATTTTTCAAAACCTTTTTACTAGTTATTTTTTCATATTATTTTTCGTTTCGTGTGATGAACAAAAATCATTACGATCGTTCGTTAATTTTTGGTAGCGACTAGTTAATAATTATATTTTACGATAAACATATTTGAAATTAAAGTATGATAGGTTTAGATGTTTATTTTAGAAATATGAAATTCATGAATATTCATTAACTAGTTAATGTTGTAATAGCAAATTCATTTTTTTTTTGACAATTTTCGTAATCAAGCTCGTTAAAAATTAAACGTCTAAATTTGAGTAAATATACTGTTAACGATAAAATATATAATTTGCCCTATTTCGTTGAGACCTATTTGACACTAGCACGAAATCATATACCTAAATGAAACACTGAAATATTCATCACACGATAGAATTTTAAAAAATCAAAGCATATTTTAAAAAGTAATGAAATTTTGCTTAAAAAAACGAATCACTTCGATATTTGCCACTCTATACTTATCGTTTACTTAGAGAAAAGCACGCCAGAAATCGTAGTGACTTTACAGACTGTTTTCGATGATAATGACTTCTACCTGGTTGGAAAACTTTCTGAAACCAAAAGGACCATTTTCACGGAATGCACCGTTAGGAATTTTCATTTTCACAGCAGCCATCCACAAGTTCGTAGTTACATTGTTTGCACGTTTTGCGAAAACATAGTCGAGCCGAAATGTAACTTTCGTCACTCCCAATCTAATTTTACAAGGATAATGTTATCTGTAGCTTGAACCGATTCCATTCTAATGTGATTGAATAGATTTCCGTTCGAATGCTCGTCCGATGAAACTACGACCTAATTCAAAAGTTTATATCGAAAGAACTTGTCTCGCAAGCGAAATTTCCTCCATCCTGCAAAATAATGAAATTGTAGAAGAAATGAGCTCGTCCCTTTGGAGAAGGAAACGCTTATAAATGTTCCTATTTCCATCACAAAACGTTTTTCTCTTGCGGAGTCTCCTCGTTTCCCGAATAACAGACAGCTGAAATACGTATAATGCATTCGCAAACGCAAGCTAAAATAAAATATTGAACATCTCGTGAGCGTTTCGAGAAATTCAATCGAATACCGCTTATTTTGAAAATTGTACTTGAACATAAAGTGCTGTGAAAAGTTTCGAAAAAATCATATTTTCTTAGCTTGCGTTCGTAAGTTTAAAACCGCCCAGGACGGGAAAACTTTGTTATAACGAACTAAAGAATCTCGAACGACTGAAACTTCGTATCCGCTTATTCATTTGTGGAGGAATGCTGGCAAATGCGCTTTCATAACTTAGTGGAGAAATTAGATTGGCCGTATTACTAATGGAGTATGTATAAGATTCTACATAAAACACACTCTCGGAAACGGAATGTGGATAGTACTTTGTGAAACCATATTTCATCGACTCTGCAAAGATAATGAAAAATCTCAACATGCAATAATATGAGAATTATTTAACCATTTGACCTTTCTTACAAAAATAAAATTGCTATTTATAATTTTAGTATTCAGTTGTCGTCATATTTATTAATAAAAATCGACCTTAAACAGTAAATAAGATTTTCATAAAAGCTACCGTTCGCTCTTCGTACTGACAATAAATAATGCGGCCGCCCTTTGAACAAAGGCAATATCCGAAGAGTATTTTAATTATGATGAAAATACAATGAATTTCATTCTAATTTATTTGGTGTTTTCTTTTGTAACGAGCTCGCAGAGTGGCACACAAATAATTCATTATTTTCATTTAAAATTTAATAGCTATTTCGATGCTCGAGACACGTTCTACGTTTTCAACTGATAATAGTATCGGTAAATAATTTTTCGATTGTTATTTTCAATTCTTGTGGTTAAAATATCGACATTATATAGAAAATTTCTACACTTTAGACAATAAATCAAAAGAGATGAATAATATAATATATAACCTTCATATTTCTATATCGAATATCATTCTTTGTTAAGTATATAGATATCTATTCAATTTTCATTCAAACCTTTGAATTATTGATTAAATTAATCGAAATAAAAATGTATTATGTAATACAAAATATTTTTCCCATCTAACTAAAATTTCGCATTCGTATATTAATTTTAACTGCCACCTATCGAACTAGGTACGCACTATCAATCAAACATGCAATGCGGCAATATTTTACGATTTAATTACATAATCGACCCAATAATAAAATACTAATACGTTTTATTGCATTTAAATTTAACGATCGAGTTTTCAGCCATAAAACGAATATCAGTGCTTCGTTCCGCTTAGCCGATATCTGCAAAATACAGAAGTCATAAATATCGACACACCAGCTTCTAGTTCAACCGTCGAATAAAAATGCAGATGCAATCAACCGAATAGAGATATATACACTTTCGGTTAACATTTTATGTTCGGAGCCGAATTAATATATATGCACGTACCTTCTTGCTGAACGTGGAAATATATCTTTCAGGATGCTCGTCGTATTCCAGGTGATCGTATCCACCACCGACTTTCCTCTCCAAATGGTGTCTCCTGCGCACTTCACATCCGTATATCTTATTGGGACCTGCAATCAATTTTATATTAGGTCGTTTACTTAATATTAATAGTATTTCGAAACGCAATGAATTGTTCAAATTATTGATTTATTGCCCACATTTTTGTTTCATCGAAAAATGGCAATAGCGTGTTCGCCTTCGCTAATAGTATACCTCACAAATCATTAATTTCATTTATTTCTATTTTACATATTCGACCTAAATAACTACCAATTGCTTCGATTAGTAATAAAAAATAATGTTTCCACAATGAAACATTTCAATAAAATGAGTCATTACATCCAACTTTTACGCGATACAAATCCTCATTCTATGCATATACAATTGACAATATACATTTTCGCGCCACTTGATGTCAAATCGTTTCTTAACAAAAGTTCGGCGAGAGCAGCTCTAACTTTAGAATAGTGAGTAATTTATGGGTGCCTTGATCAACTTACTTCCGTGTTCTGCCACTTTCCTCAACATCTCGGGTGGAACGTACTCGTGAGGAAGCTCCTGGAACACCTCCTGTCCACCCTGTGGGGAAACAAAACAAAGCGATCAATCTTGTGACGGAAATTCCGTTTAATCCACTTAACTTCCCGATACGTCCTACTTAAATTTTCGTATACTTATCATTATAATATAATGATAATGAACTTAGCTCGTCAAACCCTCTTCGGTTCATTTAATTTCAAAAATTTTGAATATTTCAATATTAAAGTATTTAAATATATCACCTAAAAATACTATTCACATCTCGACAATTTTCATTTCTGCCAGATTACAATTAATTCACGGTCGTTGTCCCGAAATAGTGATATTTCACAGCTAACTACGATCATAATAGGAATACAACGAACATTATGATAGTTCACCGAAAACATTTAATCCTTTCCAAACTGAGTGAATACACAATAAGCACAACATTGTTCTATTTATAAACTGAGCTCGGGATAAATTCTGAAACCTGATCGTAAATATATTTGTGACAAAACTTTTCACAACCATTATAGTTTTCCAAAATCATTTACGCCAACTATTTCTAAAGCCATGTTTGAAAAAAAATCATATCCATCTTAAAAAAATATACATCGATAAAATTTCCCAAGGGAAAACACCGAGAAAAATCAATTTCTACTGCATCCATCGAAAGCGAACCACATCAGGGCGCATAACACCACCTTCCTGCGAAATCGCACCGCTGACTCCGTTCGGTACACAACCCTCGCTATAATATTCTATTGTTTATGAAGGTCGACCAGTACAAGGAGTAGACGTTTTTTTCCCGCCCAGGGCTCAAATAAGCCTGGTAATGAAGCCGCCGCCCACCGAGGGATTTCGGACCTCACCTTCGGCTCGATTTACATAAACTGCGTAGCTTATTCAATGTGTGCCTCGACTCTGTCGAAGATTTTTGCCAACCACGAAGTAAATTAGCGTGTTTATCGAGGAACATGAACTTTCTGACCAGCGGCGTAGACACTTCGGGGTCTAATTTAACGGACATCTCAAAACGTTTGACGTTACAAGTCGAAACTGCACACGGAATTCGTTGAAGTTAAAAAGCATTATCGAAAGTTTATGATACTACAAATGAGCTTTGTTAATTTAATTTAATTTTAATATCAGACTTATTGTTTGTTTGACTTCAACTGCTCGTCCGTTAACTATGTGCGTCTAGGGTAAATTTATTACTACACATTACACAGTTTTCTGCACTTTCATGGTAGTTATCTTTTAAATGAAATCAACCCCTATAGAACTACACCATTGATTTTGACTGTATCTTGGGTTGTATAAGTCGATTTTAATGTGTACCTGAGATACGTTGCCGGATCCTGTGAAAACGAACGTCAGAGGTCCTAACGATTTGGGCATCATTCCTGAAACAAAATGAAAAATAATTTAAACATACATTATTATTTTTCTCAGGCGTGTTCGATCGAGCTTATTTCGAACGCATCTCAAATTATCCGCAATGCTAAATATTCAACACAAGCTCGTATTCGAAATGAGGTTCGAATCGAAAATGCGACTAACGAAGCGACTCACCGAGTAGTACCTAGTATATAATTCAATATTCGAATCCAACGCAACTCACAAATTACCCACACACATATACACACAGCCCCTTAAATATGTACATATATATATTTATGTACACATAGCACTTGAACACTACATAAAATTGTGCCACTGCTCTGTGGAATATCAAGTTTGAAGCGAACCGAAATATAAACTCTGGCACTCAAATTGGACTACGTATTAGTCGACAGTTGTGAATCCGTTGTGAAAATCTGCTTCAATTCACAAAATATTCGTTGACGTAGTCGGACTGCGATGCAAATGCTTGACAGGTTCGAATGGAAGCATTTTGACGGAAATGTGCAGTTGACAGTTGAATTTTTTCTCTCGCGAGCAGAACTCTTGATAAAATGTGGCAAGTATTTTTTGACGTGACAAGAATCATGTTACACTTGTTTCTATATGAAAAAATGAAGACTTGGAAAAATCGTCATTAAATCATGATTTCATATAAGAATAAACGAAAATGTTTTAAAAATTTATGTGATTATTTAGTTGTTTTCAATTAAGTGTACATATTTACTTGTGATATTTTATTAATGTAATGTCTACATAAGCATTATCAATTAAGCATACTTATGTACATATGTGCAATATCAAAAGTTTTCGCAAACGTAAGTGATTAATTTATTATTAGATACTATCTGATTTTGAAATTGTTTATACACCTATTAATAAATTGTACAATTAGATTGTCTTTTTAACAATATCATCCGTTGATAAAATTAATTTTGCATACATCTACATGTTATTTTATATTTTTCAAATACTCATTTTTCTTCTATATCATCAAATATGTAATAATATTTAAAATAAAATGCGAATAAATCGAAAGAACCGTTTACATATTTTACATTCAACGACGGATTCCGAAAATCGTCGATCGGAATTTTATTGCGCTGCGAAAGAGTAGGTATTGGTTTGGCGCGCGACAAACATTCGACAATAAGCATTAAAAAAAACACTAAACTTGTACACGAATAGCGCTGAATTTCAGTATCGAGAGCCTTCAGCACTTTCAGCATCCGCTGTGAAAATTCTTGAACGTCGTCCGACATTCCTCAAAACATCTTCCGCCAATATTCGCGGAAACTAATAGGCCTCGCTCGCAATTTACGACAATCAAAATATAAAAGGAACATTCTTCCCGCGGCGTCCTCGCTTCCGAAGACATATTTTAACTTTGATTAAAAAAGTTTCGAAAGCGCACATATCACATTTTTTTTTTAAATTCATATTTCGTGCAAAGTTTCGCCTTTTCCCCTCCGCTGCTGTCGACGTACCTTTTCCCATTTTTTTTTTCTAAACCGCATATGTATGTACGTATGAAACTCAGACGTGCCGAATTTTCTCGTCAGAATCCTTGTTTTTTCATTTAAAAAGTTTTTTTGTAGGAAAATGCATTTTCATACTGAAAAGTGAATGAAAACTTTTCATCCATTCATCAGTGTGAGCTGAATCCACTTACCAACGCATACATAATACGTTCAATATATACTTTTATGCATTAATTCAATAATATTATCACATTTAAATTAAATAATAATTACCTAACGAAATTTCATATCCAGCATCGCGAATCGCTTGTCTTGCCATCATCGAATTGCGATAATTATGCGCAGGTCCTATATGCTAAAAATCGATAGTTTTTTTAATGTTTATCACATTTATTAGTTTGATAATAATTAAATACATACCATAAAAGGAGTATGATGTCCTAAAGCTAACAATCTTAATCCTAATCCATGCAAAATGTTCACCATCCCTGCAACGCCGGCATATTTTCCGAAAGCGACAACTCTTTGACCCGAATCGTCCACCAGCTTTTCATAGTCTATTAAACGAATATTCTGAAATTGAACAATTTCAAAATCATTCATAAAATATTTAATGCTAAAAACTCAATGAATACTTCAATATCTGAAACATTTCGAAAATTTCGAATTAATTGGCTTATTTAATTTTATACATCCGAGGACGTTTAATGTAATAATTTCTGTTCTATTTAGGGCGCCGTAAACCGTTTTATTGAGCGCCGCGTCTTTCTCTAATTAAATTTTCGACGATTTTGATACGTCGACGTCTCGCATACACAATATTTCATCCGACAACATCAAAACAGCGTTTCGGTGGATTTATTCGAGACAAATTCGGGCAACGAGAGACAAACGGTGAACGAGCAATAAGCGCACGGAGCGGCGAATTTCTCAGTTTTGACACACCGGTTAAGGGCGGGGCGACACTCGCCTTAAACGCGGATAATTTAATAATTTAATAATAAATATTGTTTATGAGAGAAATGCGAGAGGACGTCTAGAAAGTTTAATAAAGCGACGTTCTGCCAAAGTGGATTCTGACGCGTGCGTCGTCGCGCACGCTAAAGTAATATATCTCCTCGAGCGAGCATATCCTAATTGTGATTGGAATGCTTAATATGCAATCCAATTTAGACTAGAGTTTCGGTATTGAAATTTGCAAAATCGGTCGATGATCGAAAGAAAATTTTGTCGAAATGTCAAAATTAGTCGAAGTTCGACAGGTAATTTTTCGCTATGTAGATAATCGTTCGATGATCGAAAGAAAATTTTGTCGAATTGTTTTTTTGTATACCTTTTCCAGAATGGCATCCAACAGTGGCATGTTTGATTCTTGAGCTTTTATCGTATGCGAAAAGAAACAATACGTTTTGTTCGGTATGAGCAAATCTACGGGGGTTTGTTTCACTCCAAATATTACGGATGCTTCGCTTATGTCTTCCTGTATAACGGCTCCTGCATTTATGTATGCCTGAAAATGTTAAAAATTCCAAAAATTACTTTATCGTTTCTTATTTTCAACTTATGAATTCATTAAAAAAATATTATACTAGTCTACAATAGTACGAAACCTTTGAACCTTAAAATCATAAATAAAAAAATGACATTTGTTACTAAGCAAATCGTCACAATATGAACTCTTATCGAAATTAAGCAACGTTTTTTCCATTCATAAAAATCAATTAAAATATACTGAGATTAACTAAAAACCATAATAAAGTTTTTTCCTCATACGAACATCGATATCTCATACAATCCAATTCATACAAGAATCTACATATAATATTATATGACGACCGAAAAGGCCAAGGAATACAAGTGACATTTTTGCCGAAATTGAGTTATGTACAAGAATCACTTCTATGCACGCTCATTTATTTTTATGGCAAAAGAATATAAATTAATTCGGAACGTGTGTCAAGATATATCATCAAATCACTCGACCTCCTAACACATGTTGGTACACGATCAAATTTGAACGCGCTTTTCTCTAAATCACCCCGAAGTCACTTGCACCCCTTGGCTTTTCCAGTCGTCATATAATACGATACGAAATCCAAATTAAAATCACCTGCATCGGATAAGCCCTCCTGTTAGATGGCTGCACGATAACCTTAACATTCTGTCTGGTCAACCTCATCACGTTCGAGGGAGACAAGGGTGCCCTCCTCTCCCACACGGACTGATCCTCCCTCCTGATTGCGATAACCCTGCCACCCTGGAGACAAAGGGGTTGAAATTAATGCATTTTTTTCTTTGCCATCCTTCGAATAGAATTCGCCGAAGACGCCGCAGACGTTCTGCTTCGGAAAATTGACAAATTCGTCGTCTTTCTTTTGTTCTATGTCGCGGTCGTAATTTGCAGCAACGAGCGTTCGCTTGGGGTTTCGCGGTAGTTGAACTTGAATTCTCTAAAAGAGGTGAAATATGCTGATTGAGTTAAGCGCTGAATAAATTTAGCTCGTTTCGAGTCTTTTTATGTCGCCGAATCGCTATGTGTTTATATTCTATCGGTTATTTATAGTGAAGATATATTTACCTATGGCTTGTCGATTATTATCAGTCTTTCTTTTCAATGATTCATTGATTATGATATTTATGATCGTAAAGCATATTTTTAATGCTCTATTCATAACATAATATTATGAGTAATTGGATATTTGCAGATTCAACTAATAATCTCATTAGTTTGTTCAATACTGTAGTATGCCCTACTTACCGTCGAAAATCAATAGAGTAAAAAAAATGAATTCATTTTTTCGTGAAAGCAAATTCAAATAAATTTTACAGTCAATTAAATTTCAAAATAATTTTAATAATACAATATCATAATTTGATCTATTAATGAATTTAAACAACTACATACTCCAATCTAATACGTACTCGCGAACAGAATGAGGTCAGTTTACATACATACATTCAATTCTATTCGCTTCACAAACAAAAGCGTTTCCCTCTAATGAAATCGAATACATCTCACACCACCTTTATTAATTACAACATGATATCCAATTCGCATAAACACAATCAGCTAAGCCCGCATTAGCCGATTCCCCTTCGTCTTTCTTTCGTTTTTCTTTCGCCGTTTTTCACCGTTTTTTTCTTCACAACTCCTCTCGTCTTCATCGAGAACGCGTCTTTACTTTCACTTATCTTATTTCAATAAAACTCCCGCCGGGTAGATCAAATGAAACAGTGCTGATATCAGCGATTCTCGCAGAGCGACCCTATAACACGGGTTGGGCCGAACCGGAAGCCTCTCATGCCAATCTCGTATAAAAATTGTCTCGAGATAGCTGTATTGTTTTATTTTCCTTTTGTTCGAGCCCCTTTTTATTCGGTTTTATTTTCGTTTTCATTTTTTTCTTTCGTTTTCTTCTTAAGTTTCGGATATCCTTCACTCCGTTGAAATATCGAAAGAGCACGCAACGTCTTTTTCGTTTTGCGCAGAAGACGAGCAAAAAAAATAATCCGAATTCGAGTTTGGCAAAACTACAATAATAATAATAATTCGTATTATCGCAGTTTATTTTTCGTTTAATAAATGGAATATATTTTTGTTTTTGATGCCGACATTACGTCAATAAAGCGATTATGATCCAATTTTTTTTTAGAACGTGATAAATCATCGTAGCTATTTCGTGAATTGTTATTTCATAAACACGATATACATATGTTTATTATTTTCTAGTTCTATGTAAATATATTTTTTCTAAATGTTAAATATACATCCATACAAATTCATAAATATAAATTCAGTATGACTATTACTACATAAAAATAATTTTCAACTATTATTAGTAGTATCTTTCTCCTTTTTTAGTAGTTACGATATGTATATTAACGATATTTTAAAAACAGTAATGACCCAACTATTACATACGCATTATTGAAATGATATGACACAATTTGAGCATAATCATCACTTGATAATGCACGAATGAAAACTAAGCTATGCAATAACAAAAAAAAATGCCTATATACTACATAATACAAAATCATAAATTATATGTTAGATCATACAATTTTATCATATTATAATACCAAAGATCACATAAAGTAAATCAAAACAATTAGATATTTTATCTCAACTTTACATAAACGGCAAGTTATTTTCTTTCAAGAAATGACCAAGTATAAGATATAGCGATAAATAAAGGAGAAAAATGGTGTCAAAGACCACGTCAGTAACACCATTTTGATAAATCGGCACATCAACCCACCCTTAATCACCACTGAGAACCTCCCTCTGACCACCTATAATGTCTGCAAAATAAATTATCCTCAAATTAACTCCCATACAACGCAAAAACAGAATCTTTTGAAAAATATATGGAAAAACAAAATCCCTTTTTTAGATTAACGATTATTTTGCAAATACAGAGTTTCATTCGATAAATCCATAAGAGCGATATCGTAATTCTAATTCAATCAGTAAATCTAATATTTGTATTTTACTCACATGTTTTTGTCTGAAGCCGAATTTTTTCAGGTGACGGAAAAAAGAGGGTGTATGAGACGAAAGCGAATACATATTCATATAATTATTTCTATAAATATTCTACTTAATCTTCCGCAAAATTTCACTGAATTTTTCAATCAATTCTTTAAAAACCATTGGATGTCGTAAATCCGTATAGTCTGTAGACGCAATCGAAAAAACTAAAGACCAATTGTAATCGTGAGACGTAATTTGCTTCTCACTTTTCAAATTTAATACTCATGCCGAATCTGACAAACTCGCAGACTAATTAAACAGAGTCATTATAAAAATGATAAAATTTCAAAACTAAATTAAACCAACATTTTCGTTCATCGAATAATTTGAAGCCCATACACTCTGACATTTTCTACCATAGAAATTACAAATCGAAATTTTCATCAGGTTACTGAAAATCTTGTAATTTTTTTTTTCACAAGACGTTTTTATTAATTTGAAATTTATGATATTAAAAGTATTTTATAAAATATTACAATAAAATGACAAGACAAAATGATTTTATTTAAAAAATCTCTATTGAAGTTTATGTAATTTTTTATCCCAAATTTTAAATTTAAATTAAAATAAATTGCTCTTTGATGTCACCAATAAGACAAGAAATGCTATAAAGGTTAAGTCGATATCGAACAACATGTCAGTTTGAGATAAATAAGCATGTAACGTAACGTATATAATATGAATCTCGTCAAAATACCGAAACGTTAGGCTCATTGACGTAATGGCAGTCGTCGGAACAATGGCGATCCCGCCTCTCAAATATCGCATCTCTTAGACGTTTTTGCGATATAATTACATAATGATATAATGCGTTTATTTATACATTTGCGCGTATAGCCTTCATCAGGATAAATGTCCCGAAATCATTATGACAAATGGACGACGATTAATCAGGGAAAAAGCGAGCCGCTTTCACTGAAATTATAAATGCTTCCATTTACGACCACCGACGTGTACATCAATTCGATCGTAAACGAATTTTACGAATATGGAATAATCCCTTCATTAGATTCTGCGTCGTTTTTTTTTTTTTGCAAGTTTGTCAATTTTCAGTATGATTCGACGGAAGCGTGCTGATCTCTATCGCTCGCTATTGAAACGAATCGAAATTTGAAACGTGTGTAATATCAATCAATTGTACGATTGATATAAAAGTAAAATTACAATTATCGATTACGCAAAACTATTATTATTTATTGTGTGGATCGATTCAATAAATATAATGTAATATAATAATTTTGATGTCGTGGGGTGCGGACGTGTGTTGGCGACGGTGATCGTTTTCTACGTAGACAGGAATCGATTTTTAAACGAGGTTGGTTCAAAATAAAACTATTGTATAATATAAAATAATTGTTCTCAGAGATATTGTAATTGTTCGCGTATTAATTTAGTGTTAAAGTTGACGACATAATCGTGACTTGAGCTGCTTCGGAGCCAATGACCGATCTTGGAAATGGTTCTGAAATTTCAATCGTTCATTTCTTCTATTTTGTATAAATATTTTCATGATGAAATCATTAATTTTCAATTGAGATCATTCAAGTTTAAAAACATAGGTATATAGTCATTCGTATATTATACCTAGACGAATTTTTTTCAGGTCATCGTCATTAAATTAAACAACATAAATCGTAACTATAAACCTACAGATGGATTTATTAATATCAAATTGAATATCATTTTTTGTTCCTTCAATTTTTTTCAGTCATATCCCTTTGAATTTTTCAAATCAATCTCCTATAACATTGTATTTTCCGATTTCAGTTTTTAATTTATTTGAAATTTTTTGACTTACCTATTTAATAATTAATTTTGAATATATTTTTTTAATTATCAAATAAAAATTAAATAAAGCTTATCTATTTTTTTTCAATTCATATGTGGAAGAGCAATTGCGAATATAATTTAAACCGTTATCAGAATCACAACTATTATCGTACTCACGCCACTATGTAATAATCATCTAAACCTACATACTATGTTACTTTATTATCACGAATGTTTAATTATTCTAATACTAAAACGAATATTTACAGCATCAACAAATAACAACTTTTTTCATTCTATAAAATTTTGATACTAGATACTTGAATACACAAGTTAAAATACGTATGCACATACAATCACACGAAAAAATAATATCCAGCATTTTAAATAAAAGCTCTACAGTGTGTTCATATCCCAAAATTATCGAAAATGAAAAGAAGCGCTCAAAAATCGAATACCCTATAACAGGAAACGGATGTTTTGTTTCGAGTTTCGCCTACACGTCGCCAGTGGCGTTAGTGTCTATGAAAGCTGAAAGCACACTGACACTGACGTTTCATTTTCCGTCAATTTTCCAATTTTCAACAATTTTTTGATCTAAAATGATTGTAAAACGCTATCAAAGATAATTTCCACTGCCATATCTGATCACCAGAAGCAATTTTCTGAGCCGAAAGAGCCGTACTCTTGCTGAATGATGCTGAAAATTTGTTAGATTTCAGGTAAGCGTTCAGCAATGGTGTACTGTTTTTAGTCAAATTCTCAAGCTCTTCGTATGTAAGAATACATATTTTCAATTCAGAATTACAACTAATGCTTTTGATCTAAATTTATCTTTCGATTTGCGCTAAATATTTTGTAATAGATGCTATCAATGTTATTGTATTGTGTTGTGTGTGTATTACAATGAATCTATCTTTCTTTAACATATTAAAATTAGAATCTGCGCAGAAAATATTAAGTTTAATAAAAATTTATTATATTGTATTTAGCGTTTTGATTCAATGTTTACACTACGATAAACCAACCGAATATAATCATTCTATTTTAAGTGTTCACTCATGGACCACATTGAACTTTGAAAGCGAATGCTGAGAATAAATAGTTCGAAAATAAAATTATCATCTCTAAAATATTTAACAACTCTTTAAATTAATAACATTCAACGACAATATAATCTAATTTGAAAATAGATGTTGAAAAACAATCAGTGATTGAAAAAGTCTTCAATGATTTGGTATTTCCATGTCATTCAATGAAATTATTCTTTCGTTCGTAATTTTAATAGTACTTCTCTTACATCTCACAATCGGTCAATATTTTAAATCATTTAAACAACTGTAACTGTACTTATAGTTTCTTTTTATAACTAAATGAGAAAGTTTATCACTCGTTGTTTATTCGTAGTATATTTTTGTGGCTCAAATGTTTATGTATCTATATTCTTTCAGATTGAATAATAGTTTTAAAATACAAAAGTCAAAATGAAGTGCTTAACTAACGAAGAGCTGGATGGTTTTGAAAAATATAAGGTTCAATTTGAACATATTTTTTACAAAAAAAATATGTACATATTTCCATACTTTATTTAATATAGGTACTTTCCCTTTTTACAGTATAATTCAATAGACACTAGTATATTGAGTGTATATGTTATGCACCCTTTTTGGAATTGGTGTATAAAAGTAATCACATACCTCTGTTTAACTGCAAATGTGTAAAATTATGTAAATCAGAATAACTTACATATCTTTCAAATTTATTTTAGTACTGTCCACATTGGATAGCACCGAATTTATTAACTTTTAGCGGATTTCTCCTTACTGTAGTCAATTTCTTAATATTCTCTTGGTATGATTATGCATTCTATGGAAACAGTGATCAAAATAAGGATGATGATTTTATTCCCAGTTGGATTTGGACTTTAACATCAATTAATTTATTCTTAGCTTACACTCTCGGTATGAATATTGTATATTTAGCTATAGTATAATAGTATTACATTATACATAATAATATATCATACATAATAGTTTCAAATCACTTCAATATTGTTGATAATATATTAATTTCAGATGGAATAGATGGAAAACAAGCAAGAAAAACTGGAACCAGTGGACCGCTTGGAGAACTTTTTGATCATGGCCTTGATTCATATTCAGCCGTTTTGATACCTACTTGCATGTACAGTATTTTCGGGAGACATGCAATTACACCACTGAGGATGTATTTTTTGTTATGGAATATTTTTATCAATTTCTATTTAACACACTGGGAAAAATACAACACTGGAGTTTTATTTCTACCATGGGCATATGATTTCACAATGATAGTAAGAAATCTTCTTAATTCAAAATATAAATATGTATGTATGTTCACAATATTCATGCATGAAATAGGTATAATACATTATGAATTACAGGGCTCTGTTCTACTTCTGTTAATAACTGCTATAATACAACCAAAAGGTTGGAATATTACTTTACCAGGAGGTATCACTCCAGGAGTGATATTTGAATTTACATTATACTCATCAGCAATAGTCACAAGTCAAAGTGTTATTTTATGGAATATTTATAAGTAATTAATCATAAAATACGTTTATGTCTTAATAAATAAGATCTATGATGAATATTTACTTATTGTATCACTGAATTATTCAGGTCATATAGAGACAAAACTGGTAAAATGAGAAGTTTCTCAGAAGCAATCAGACCATTGATACCACTTTTGTTATTTTTTATTGTGAGTTGTTCATGGGCAATATTTTCTCCAAATAACATAATCGATAAAGATCCAAGAGCATTTTATGTCCTCGCCGGCACAATTTTTTCAAATATAAGTGTAAGTATGTCTAATGTATTGAAAAGCTACTGTGATAAACCTCACATTATATGTAGTACCTACCTAAATATTTGAATATCTTTTCATTTCAGTGTCGTCTGATTGTATCACAAATGAGCAATACACGTTGTGAAATATTCAATTTCCTCACTTTTCCATTTTTATTAGTGACGATTATTGCACTTTCTTTTCCAATATCAATTAATATTGAATTAATTCTGCTATACTCAATGTGTTTAGTTGCAACTTTAACTCATATCCAATACGGAATCCTTGTGGTAAATAATATTTTTTTCATATGAATTTAATAAAGCAGATTTTAAGTGGGATGCTTATTTTCTATTTCAGGTACAAGATATGTGTGAACACTTCGATATTATGTGTTTCCAAATCAAACATAAATAATATTAAAAAAAAAAACAATTTATTTTTATAAAATGAACATACAATAGTTTTAAAATAAAAAATTGCTCAAACATATAAATAATTTTCATTTTATGAAATGTAAATAAAAGTGTGTAATATTTAATATATGTATATGTATATAATGATTATATAAACTTGAATGGAATGTTCATATTGCAACAACTAAGATTGTTCAACAATATCACTGAAAAAATATTCTCGCACTGCTAAAACTAAAGTAAAATAATTGGAACTCTTGTTCTAACAAATTCAATTTCTTTTCAGTCAATGCTAATGCATCTTGTAGATGATTTGAATGATTAACCAATTGAGCTTGTATAGATTTTCTTTCATCTTCTATATGCTTGTTCACTGATTGAAACCAATTTAAAGAATCCATTCCTTCCTCCTAAAACAAAGATCCATTAAACATTTATATATATATTACTATTGAAAAGAAATAAATGGCAATTACTTGATCGAGAAGTTTCAATATGTAAGCTAAACCCATCGCAAATCCATCATCCGTAAATGCTGCACCTATCTTATTTTTTTTATTCATTTTGTCCTTTGCTAATAACATATGTTCAACAAAATTCAATGTTAGCGGTGGAACAATCATAAAAAACGATTTCAAATGAATATTATCGGATTTCCTAAATGCTGGTGAGAAAACATCAACAAGAAGTTTAAAATAATCTGTTCCATTGGAAAAGTTTGAAGTCAAGTGACTGATATTATCTTTCAAATTTTTCAGAGATTCCTCAACTAGTTCTGGAACATCACTATTATCAAAATTTAAAAAATTGTAGTCATCATCACTCAAAGATGGCAAAAATGCAGCAGAATTTGCACAACAATGTAAACCACCAGAGCGAATCATCCGTACATATCCCATAGCATTTCCGATTTCACTGATTAAAATTCTAAAGAGATCCAAATAGGTTTGTCCACTACCATCTAATCCTAAATTTCTTATCCCTTTATTGAATTTTTCAGCTCTTTTATAACTATACATTTGTTCTGATTGCGTGCTAGCTTCCTTAAAGTATCTCATGTCTTTTATTAGTCTAGATTTAATTTGTTCATCATACATAAATTGAGAGAAGGTATGGAACTTTTTTCTCAAAAATTGATAAGTGAAGTTCACAGTTGTATTCATGATACCAGTACCATGGGTACGAATAGAATTCGCAACATGTCGAATATTTATAGTGTTCAAATATTTGTTATTACTACTGTGTTCGATGAATACTTGATTGTTCAAATTGTATAAATATTTCGAAACAAAAACATGAATGTTTCTCATAATTTCCAAGACATCTAAGCCTTGTTCCAAAGTTTGAGTTGGTAAATTATCTTCAACTGTGTGTAAATTAAACTTGAATTTTGCAAGTTGACGCATCTCACCGTATGATTTCCAATCATGTAAAACAACAGTTGTTAAATTATAGAACATGTAAGACAAATAGTGTTCTATTGCATTGTTTATAGATAAGTATTCATTTGAAAATTTCAAACTTTGAATAGTTAACAGAGAAGTATTATCTGCAACCGGGACAGTAAATGGATTCATAGAGTCAAGTTGCAAATGTGAATGTACATGCAAGCGCAGATTTGTTTCTACTTGCTGACACAAAGGCTTCAATATTCCACCATCAAAATATTCCATTGTTTCATTATGAAACATATCAGAATAATCACATATTGATTGAGTTTTGAAATAATTTTGAACATTTTTGTCACAGTCATTCATTGCATCAATAATAAATTTTAGCCTCGTCATATCTTTTTTACCATCGAAAATATTTTGTAAATAAATTTGTATCACAGATTTGTGCCAATATATGAAAGAGCAATCACAAAATATGTTCATCTTTGAATGTACATCTATTATATTATCTAATTTTTCTAATAACAACAACACTTTCTGATAATTATCATCAGAAAATGCTGATGAAGGCACTAGAGATAATGCAACATTTGCAACAATTCTTCGTAAATTTGTCACAGGCCCATTTAAAGCTCTTTCGGCAATAACAATCGCTGATAATTCATCTAAACGCTTATTCGCATAATTTTTATCAATCATCATGTTCTTTTTCACTTGAACTAATTGAGATATAATTTGAAACAGCAAATGTTGAACGATCAAATTCATAGATGATAAAATTGAGGCGAACTTCAACTTGAAGACAGACTGCATGCCTTTCAAAACTTCAATGAATTTACAAATACCCATTAACAAACTTTTCGTAATTGGCATCCCTTGTGTCACGTGTATGCTCATGAAGCAAGTAACGAAAAAGTTTATTTGTGAAACAAATTTTATCCCTTGTAAAAGCAATTCCATCCTGTTGTTCATTTCCAAAGCGCTCAATTGTGACTCACCAGTGCTGAAGACTTGCAACATTTCCATGGTCCATTTGCAACTTTGCAACTGGGCAAAATAAACGTCTTTCAGTAAAGTTTGCTTTTTGTTCAATACATAAGTTTGTCTCGCTTTCAAAATGTTTTGTGTCATTTTACTACCGCTAGAGCACAAAACACTTGCGTGTTGTAACATAAATTGTTCTGGGTGCCATACAGCTAAACCAAAGAGGGGAACACTATGAATCTGTAAATAAAATAAAATATTAACAATACTGAGAACAGAATTATCAAAGAATTATTTGGTTTTGAAAAACTAACTGACCTTAAAATTGACATCACATATACTTTTAAATATCTTTTTATCAGCATTTCCAAATATATGAAAATGATAAACAAACAAAATATTAATTTTCACCCATTGCATTGAATAAAAAGATTCATAATTATCTAAAGGTGATTTTTCCATATCTATGATACATTTTTTCAAATAAGACATGTAATCATCTGATGCGACCATATTTTTTTTATTGAGGGTGGTTTTGATTTTTCTCAAATTATGGTAAGAATTGTAAAAAATTTTATCTGAAAGAATATTATCTCCCAAACTGTTTAACACGGTATCCAAAGATTTCAATGTTTCTAAAGATTTTTTAAACTTATCCATATTGGATAATTTTTTCAACGATTTTTTGTATTCCATCCAATGACTTTGTAAAGGTGAGTAATGTATTAAACAATCTAACGTAACTAACACAAGGAGAAGATCCCCGAGACAGGACAGTATGTAATTTAATTTAATACTTTCTGTGAAAAGAAATATATAAATTAAAACGAAAATTGTGCAATTATGAAATGTGAGCAAATAAAACTTACTAATGTTTATCAGATCACTAGAATATAAAGAAACAATCTGATTGCATAAATTGGCAGCTACGTCTTGGCATCGTTTCACAAATGTTGATAAAGAAATTAAGTTTTGCACACAGTTAGCAATCGATTCAGACGGATTTCCATTAGTCTTCTGAAAGAATTCTCCATAAAAAGCTACAAATGTGTAATGGCTGAAAATATTTTCAATTGTTATATGAAAATCAAAGATGAAATAATTATAGAATAATGTGTATACTTATTATACGCCTCCATTTGTAAGTCTATAATTTCATCGCAAAGAACGGCAAACACACCCAGTATCTTATTTAAAATTTTATTATCAGATTCTACTATGCCTAAAACTGAAGCGTTTTCATGAGGAGAGACTTTGATTCCGATAGGGTAGAATGATCTTATTGAAGCATATCGTTCCATATGATTTCTTTTTAGAAATTGACAGAAGTCAGTCTGTTGAGATCTCAAAAAGTTCGAATAGCCGCGAAGAATGAACGCGGCCACTTCGCGATTAGAATCTCGCTGCTCCATCGTTTATTTATTTACTTTACTTATAAATTAAAGTAATTGTTTACTTCTAAACTGAATTGTCACAACTAGAACATCGTTAAAACTCACTGACGTTCTTTTACTGCTGTCAGTTGATATTTGACACTTGGAATATTTATCCTTGGTCTAAGCAGTTTTTTATTGATCCCTTTTTTTTTACCTTTTACTACTTTTTGAAAAATCACGTTTTTGACATAATAAAGTCTATACCAACATTTAAAATATTGAGTTTACTTTTTTTAGTGAAAAAGTTCTTATATTTTTCGGTGATTGGTGGCGTAAAGGGTGTATATGGAAAAAGTGAGGTTATATTGTAGCTGTATGTCAAAGCGGTTGTGCTTGAAATACTTATCACTGCAAAAGTGGAAAATAATAATATGTACAAGTATTGTTGTTGAAAATAAATCACAAATACAATTATGAATCCTGTAACGGCACCAGATTCAGTGGACATTCCGGTTTTGTTAAATTTTATCTCCTTTTTATGTATTTTTTTTAATTCCATTTCTGATCTAGCTGTCATTGTATGATATTTGTAGGATTTTCAATTTAAATTGCATAGGCGTGTGAGAATATTTGACTCTAAACTAAATGTAAAATCAGAGCCTTTAGATTTAATAGCAACTGCTAGCTCACTCGGCTTACTTTTCATCGGATCACCAGATAACTCTTTGCGGGGTAAGCATTATCTTCATCAAGTTTTATTTGGTAACAAATGTTAAGATCAATGTCAGGTCTTAAAACACACACTTGTGATCAATTCCATTCCAATATTTGCCATATTGATAATAAATAGTAAAATTGGATTGAGTAATTTGGTCAACCACGAAATTTATTCACATTTAATGTGAATAGCACAATGTCAAGTCGAACAAAATTGATCTAAAATTTAATTTCTATATATCATGATAATTTCGTCTCTATTTTGCTTTGTTTCGATCACAGTTTTACAATTGAAAAATGTCGTCGAAGGATCTGATTCGAGTTGTCCACAGAGAATTATTTGTCTTTCTTCACCACCAACTAATGTGTCTTTGAACTGTGATTGTACTTTACTCAGTGTCGTTATCCATTCTAATGATACACCTTCTGCGATAATATACAATACAAAGAGTCTCATAACTGAGGTGATCATAATGATATAATCATTAATTATAATATATTTTCATATCAACTCATCGTTCAATAAGTTATTTCAGTATGTGATTACCATGTGAAATTCAAATTAAACTTTCTTTTTGCAGAATCCTGTTATTCAGTGTGAGATACGACTCAGTCCAACTCCAAATATTCAACTTTGTCGTTTGCTTTGGAATCCTTGTCAGTCTGATTCATTAGCTATATGTATGTCTGATGGTTCATTATCTGTTTACATTTGCAAATCATCTTCGGTTGAACTGCAAACTAAAGTTACAAATGCTAGGTATCAATATATTTTCACAATGCATTTATTGTATACAAATTATTTTAATACATGCTTATTAAAACATTATTTTCAAAAATTTTTTTAGGTGTCTTTCTTGGAGTCCTAAAGGTAAACAAATCGTTACAGGAGATTCAGATGGCACTCTCAACCAATATAAACCTGATTTGACTCTTGTCAAGACTATACCACCTGCTAAATTCTTCCCTGAAGGAAAAACTTCAGCATTAGCTATTCATTGGATATCTAATTATCAATTTTGTGTTGTATTTGAAGACTCACAGAATCCTGATAACAGACCATGTAATTTTTTATTCTCGCATTGTTGATTGTACATTTTGTGTATTATTGAAGAGTGTGTATTTCAGGCATAGCAATAGTGAATACTCCAAAAGGTGGTTCTGTGTCGTATATTAATTATGATGATATTTGCTATAGTATGGGTGACTGTAGAGAAAATCAATATTTTATTTTACACCTTTCTGCATGGTAATAAGATTTTTTTTTAATTGTATTAAATACTAAACACTACTTATCACACTTTTTCTGTAGGAACGTAATACTTGCATCTTCAGCAAATAGCATGGAAATAGGTGTACTCGGTACTTCTGACCAAAATAACTGGCTGCAATGGACTCAGGTATGTAAATAAGTGATTATCTTCTTTTTCATAATATTTATTTACTTGCACTGATTTTTCTTTTATAGATTGATGAAGCTAGAGCAGAATTGCCATTGACTGAAGACAAACAAGAAAGTTACCCGATAGGAATATCTTTTGATAACTGTGCTTTGTTACAATTACCTTGGGGTATGTTTTTAATTGACTGGATACAAATTTATATCTGATCATAAAAGTATCTATAGTGCATAAAATTATAATGTTTGTAGGAGACGGACAAATACTTCCACACATGCCCATGTTGCATGTTCTAACACATACAGGAATGTTAATTTCTTATTACATGATTAATTTAATACAAAACGCTCCGAATATCTGCATCACTCCAGAAAATTTGAATATTCCGACAAACCTACTAAGCACGTAAGTTGTTTTCATTAATATATTATTAAAAATTCAATTGAATATTTTACTACATCTCACAAGGGGACACTACCGAATGGATCTCTCTAATTTCGATAAAAATTTATATACATGTAGCTATTAATAGACATGAAATGTTTGTTTTGGAAAAAATCATGCTGTACAATAGATTTTGAGGAAAATCATGTTGAAATAAAAAAAAATCTATACAAAAGGTGGTCGATCGCACACGCATACAACAATGCAACGTCGCAGGCGGTTTTTACGCAATGTTATTTAGTTGTATGCGTGTGCGAACCGATCACCTTTTGCATAGATTTCTTTTTTAATTTCAACTTTACTTTTCTGAAAATCTATTGGCCAGCATGATTTTTTTCCGAAACAAACATTTCATGTCCATATAATAACTTCATATATACGAATCTCCATTGTAATTGGAGATATCTGTTCGATAGTGTCTCCTTATTAACTTAAACCATTCATAATATTTTTATGTATTTATTTGAAGGAAGTCATACCAAAATGAAGTAAAACAAAAAATGCCTACTCCTACATTAACGAGTTATCAAGATATTTCTTTCACTGCAACAACCACCATGACATCTACTCCTACTGTGAGTTATTTTACATTTTCTCGATTGTGTGTATTAGTAGAATCTAAAATTAACCATCCACAAAAATAATGTAATAAATATTTTTCTTTTTTCAGGTTCCAAAATTCGTTCCATCAGCTCCAAATAAATCAATATCTACTAATCTTTTCGGGAAAATCAACGAATCATTGAAAAATAATAGTAATGAAACAGTCAATAAACCTCAGTTTCAACCTTCCAACATATTGCCTAAAAAAGATAATCCAGCAACATTTTCTGAAACAAAACATGGTATGAAATGTCAAAATTTACTCTTAAATGTCTTAAATATTTTAAAAAGTATTAATACTTATAAAATATTTTTTTTATAGAAAAATCAGCATTTCAAGAATTCCAGAATAAAGTCATATCTCAGCCAACAAAACAAGATTCTGTAGCACCTATTAAGGTATACATCTTTTTACTAATATTGTATATTTTTTATTGAAAAATAAAATAATTTCAGAATACAGTCAGTGATAATAAAAAATATTCATTTCAAAATGGTGATAAATCTTTTGAAATTGTCGTGAAATCTATGCTCCTGAGTGAGGTGAACAGTTTTCAGAAAGAAATTTTCGAACTGTTACAAAAATGTAAACGTGTGAATATAGAGGTATGAAAAACACTATTTGATATATATTTTATTGTATGATTATTAGTAATTTATTGAAAATATTGAAATGCATAGATTGGAAATTTTGATGAAATGAATAAAATATCCACTGTTTTATCGAGTGAAAATCAAAATTCAATAAAATGGTCTGATGAAGACATAAAAAAACAAATGGTCATATTAAAGCATAATCTCATTAACACATGTGCTTTTCTTGCTGAAGCCCGAATGCAACCAGCGTAAGTGTTTTATTTGTCAATATTATATGACTATATGTATAATACTGTAGGCATTTTAATTTTCTCTATATTTGAAAAATATTAGTTCCCTGGAACTAGAACAGCTTGCGCAATTGGATCCTGCATCAGCGGGAAAAATGAATACACTAAAATTGACATTGTACTATTTGGAATCTCAATTTCGTCAAGTGAACAATTCTTTAGATGAGCAGTGGGAAACATTTCAGAATGAATGTAGAAAAAAATCCGCGTAAGGAATATCTTCCTATTTTATTTTTTTTTTATCTTTCAACACAAATTTGATTTTTATGCCTGTGTTAATTTCAGTGTCATGAGCGGATTTAATGATAATGATTATATGAAAATGCCTACATTGGAAAAAATTTACCAACCTTTATTGAAACAATCAGAAATATTGGTCAAACAACATAATATAGTTTCATCGTTACAAAAAACATTGGATAGCATGGATTTGTCCAACATATCCAAAAATTCCAATAGGAATGTTTCATCTAAAATATCTAAGGGAGATGATGAGTAAATGTTCTAATTATTAACATTTATTAGGTACACAGGTTATTATTAGATTACTAAGAATTAATTATTCTTTTTTTTCAGTAAAAATAAAACGCTCTCATTATTATCTTCCGGATTAAGCAATTTGAATATAAGGTCTGGAAATATATATGATGGTAATAAAAATAAGCTCAAACCTAAACCATCTCAAGCTAAATATGATTCCTTGAGACAATGTCTCTTAAATCATAAAACTACTAAAATAAAAACTACCAAGATAGACATTCATTCTCAACGAGATTGGAATACTATATTTAAAAAAAATAAACAATATCCAGATATATCTCATAAAAATGACCCTGCAACTTCAATGAATGTAGAAAAATGCGATAAAATGTGCATAAGCACCCAAACAGATGCTGCTTATACTAAATGTGAAGCAGATAACTCTTTGCCAATTGTAGAAAAATCGATTTCTTTAAGTTTTACACCAAACATCAATTCTAAAATTACAGATTCTGTGAAATCTTCTGTTTCATTTGATAAACCCAATGATCCAGATGTAACAAGTATACTATTGAATATTCTTGATGTTGCATATATAATTAAACATTTATTAGTTTATTTATATACTTTTTTATATATTTTACAGAGCCTTTCAATGCTGCTATTTTTCAAAACATTTTTGCGAAAAGTTTGCCAGTAAATAACAAATCTATACCACCTGAAAAACCCGATTTTCCTAATTCATCTCAAGGCATTGCAGCAGATCCTAAAATAAATTTACCAAATTCTAAAACTTCAACAATACCTTCTATGTCATCATCTTTCAAAACATACACCAATATACCTGTCACTGAATCTCCTTCAGAATCTTCTACAAAATTGGAGAAAGAAACCCCGACAAATTCTTCATTATTCAAGAATATATCTAAACCGATTGAAAATTCTACCAAATTATCTACATCAACGTCAACTTTTATTACAACTACTACTTCGGCACCCGTGCAACTAAAAAATTTCTCATTCTCTTTTTCTCCTGCCATTTCATCTGCATTTAGCTCTTCTATTTTCAAAAGTTCTTCCATCACTCAACCAATACCCAATAGTGAAAGTAAAACAATAACATTTCAAATTCCCGCCGTTTCTGCAACTAATGTTATTAATATTACTGCTGCAGGCACATTTACAACTGTTTCTACTAGCTCTAATTACATAACTACTTCTGCAAACACTATTCTAACTCCAAAGGTAACTGCCAGTATTTTAAGCAATATTGCTCAAACTCAGGTATTCAATTCTGCTACGAAAGTCTCAACCCCTAGTACTGCTCAAGTCACCTTCAATGCAGCACCATTGGCTGCTATCACTACTCAAAGTAATGATAAACCAAATTCAGCCATTTTCAATTCGAGTTCTAGCAATTTATCTTTGCCAGCAACTTTGAATATCATCCCTCCTAACGTGTCTCTACTTCCAAATAAACCTTCAGCTGATAATGAATTGAAATCCGATGATACTACAGCTGGTAAAAAAACTGAAATAAGCAATACATCTATTGCAATTACATCAGAAACAATAGCAACACCAATAGAGAAAACTTTGGGTGAATTTTCATTTGGTACTCCTAAACCTCCAGAAACTACCGTTGCATCTGCTGTTGTCTTATCTACTCCTGCTTTCATTTCATCGACTACATCCACTTTTTCTTCAACTGCACCGAATACTTTCACTACCACTTCATCTTCACTTCTTATTACTCCAGTTTCATCTCCCACAACTCAAATATCAGTATTTGGCACTCCTCAACAAACAACTTCATCTTTCTCATCTCCTAATTTACCTGCTACACCTATATTTGGAAGTCCAAGCTCCACAAGCACTAGTCCGCAAGATATATTCAAAACAGCTGTTGCAGCTAACACGTGTGCCTCTTCATTATTTGGCGCTGCTAGCGCAGCTATAGACACTTCTGTTGCATCGTTGTTTGGAAGCACTAGCATTTCAACTACTAGTGCACAATCGCCATTTAATAATGCCAACAACACCACTAACTCTATTTTTGGTAGTGGATCATCTGTATTCGGTGGACAAACTGCATTTTCTACATCTAGTAGTTCAATATTTGGTGGGAGTGCATCATCAGGTTTTGGGCAGCCACAATCTAATGTTTTCGGAGGAGGTACTACCTTTGGAGGTTTTGGTGAGTTGAATCTGATTGCAAATTTTTATTTGATCAACAAATCAGTTTATTTTTTTTTATTTTAAGGAACTCAATCACCATCTTCAAATATATTCGGTCAAGCTGCACAAACATCGAATACATTCGGTGCTGTAAACAATTCAAATCAGGGTTCGGTATTTGGAAGTAATCCTGTATCAAATAACACATTTGGCTCATCTGCACCTATTCCACAACAGTCAGTTTTTGGATCTCCAACCACATTGGGTAATTTTTTTTTTTTTTGGCACTTACGTATTAACACCACCGCAGCAAAACCTCTGCCAATTCTGATTTATTGCAACCTAACTTTAGAGCATACTTAACCTAACTGAACCGTCAAATCTGTAGCTGTGGTGGCGTTAATATGTAAGTAACTTTTTTCATATTTATGTTATATTACAATCTAATCATAGATTTGTACCTGTTTATTTTCAATTCACTTAAAATAGTGATTTAAGACTTGAAGTAATTTTACTTATTGGTTAAACTGTTATACCTTGGTATTTTTTCTCTATACAATTTCATAGTTTTAACCAATCAAAAAAAGATAATAAAACACTGACAGACTTTTTTTCATTTTAGCTGCTCCTGTATTTGGTGGATCACCTACTTTCGGATCAAAACCAGCTTTTGGACAAGCACCCAGGTACATTCATCCCTTGTTCAACATGACCCCTTTTAGCGAAATCCTCAAATTACGCTTGCAGCATTTTTCCAAAAGGTCATTGGTATCCATGATTTCCAGAATTCAAAACGGGATACTTGACCAAATATATATATTTACTGTGTGTATTGAAAAAAAATAATTTGAGTGAAAAATTACTCGCTCAATATTACCTACTCCTATTTACGAAAATTCACACATGGAAGATTACAAATTATGAACACGACAAATGTAAAAGACAACATTCAATATCGCTGATTACAATACTGCACAAGACTCAAACACAAATAAAGAAGTAATATTTTTTATTAAAAAATACTCGATCAATACATTCACATAATTCACATGCATTGGTAACAATATGCAAAAACAGAAACACAAAATACCATATTTGATATTAAGTAATATCAGTGATATCTTCGACATGACGAAAAAATGAGTTCCAACATCAATGAATGGTCGTTCAACTATCATAGTGCCATCCCGCTTTAATCGGCTCGACTTGTCTTGCTCAAGCATGCCCCCTAATTGTACGAACCCCGCCATGCACAGAATGTATCTCCCACATAAAGCAAGGATTGACAATATAATGTTGTATATTTTTGAAAGTACATATAATAAAAATCATCAATAGAAACTATGTTTTATAAAAAAATATCTTTATTTCACTGTTGGTTATTTTTCACAGCTTTAGTTCATCGCCTCAAGGATCTTTTGGAATGTTTGGTTCTAATGATCAATCTAGTATTGCACAAACTGGATTCGGAAGTCCTGGAGGATTTAATAAACCAAGTGGTAATATTTTATATTTTTATTACATATTCAGAAATTTCATTTTTCATTAATGATCAATTTATGTAGGAGCATTTGGTGGAAGTCCAAAATTCGGAGGATCTCCATCATTTGGTGCTCCACCTGCTTTTGGAGCCACACCTTCATTCGGAACTAATGTTAATAATTCTTTTGGTTCTCCTTCAGGTAATTATCATCATATTAATTTAGGTACGTAAATCTTAATTTTACCCATATCGCAATGATTTCATTTTTTAGGATTTGGTACAGGTACTCAACAATCATCAACTTTTGAAAGTTTGGCTTCCCAAAGTACACTTTCTTTTGGAAATTTAGCTCAACAAACTCAACAACAGGCTCCACAATCTTCTCCAATTTTCCAAAGGTATAACATCGATTATTTTTCATTAGGTATCTCTTATCTGATAATTTGTTCTCATTTTCAGTTCTTCGTCGTTTTCTACTTGGCGTTAATAGTATTAAGTAATATTTGGAAAATATTTTATTTTGCCTTTAATTTCCACATGAGAATTCTTATAAATTTTGTAATTTAATAAAGTATAATAAGTTTTGAATTGCTGTTTTATTATTCACAAATAAATGGCTCATTGAATATCAATAGATTCCTGGTTAAAATATCATTGATATGATAATACACATGTATAGGTACTACATTCCTATATTGATAAATCAATTTTCTTATTATGGATGCAGTACATTTAGTAGGTAGGTACATATACATAATAAAAAGAAATTTTAATTAATATATATGTTATAAATTAATATAAATTAATTTCGAAAATAACTGAAGAGTTTTGAAATTCGAACGACCAGTCGGTGTTCCCAATCCGAACTTTGAACTTTTGTGGCTAAACATTTTGAGAGCCACTGATAATCAAACTGTAGCTGTCATCTGTCAACTATCAGTTGAATAAATGAAAACATGTACCTACATAAGATACCTAGGCACAATTAGGCATTGTTAAGTGCGTAAAATAGAAATCCATCGCTTTGATATTGAGTTAATATAATTAGAAGAGTGCATTATCCTCAATTGCATATTTTGATCAGAATCAAGGATGAGATCTTGCAGCGGATGTCTGGTTCGTGGCAATGGTGATGGAGATATTGTACTCTCTGGTGCATGGAGACGAAGAGTAAGACTATGCACTGGAGTCAACGTCGCATCCGGTTCCACCTTCTGTTTGGAATGCTGGCGAAGACTCGTCTCCGCTGCTAAGTTCAGGAGACTTTGCCGAACCTCCGCTCGAATTCTACGCACTACGGTGACTATAATATTCTGTGATATAAATGTCCTTTATGATTATGACCTTTTCAAGATATTTTACTTCAATTTTACTCTGTTTTAAATAGTTTTTATGAAAATTTCATATGATTCTTATTAATGGTTTTCTGAGCTGAAATGCTGTAATTCAAAAAGTGATTGATCCAGATTCCTGATATCTAATCTCATTTACAAATAATTCCAACTTAAATATACATTTAATTTTATTACGCTCACAAGCGAAATATGTTCTTCAATATTAGATATTTGATTTGCTTTTTGGGAAATCCTTTGTCTTAATATGTTCTTTTTATTTAGAACAAGAATTATGTGAAAAAAGAAGAAAATGTGAAATACGAATTTTTCAATCAAGGATCTAAAGGAAGCTGGGATGCGTTTGAAGCAAATGATCCATTTGATTTTAGCAACGATTTGTTTCACCAAAACGAAGTCTGTTATGATTTTGCAAATGTCAGTACTAAAAATGTTGCCTCGTACATTGACGGTGCACCTGAAACTTCTAAGGAAATTAAGATTTCCCACTTTCCATCTAATACTGGTATTTTTTTTTTCACATTTCATAATGAATACAATATTTATAAGATTTATTTATAATTCTATTTAAAGGGAGTCATTATGGAATTCCCACGCCTCTCGAACAGCCAGAATCTTTCAAATGTGAACTGTGTTTTGAATTTTTCACTAAAAATGAGTTATTGGAAAATCATTTGAAAGAAAAACATTTTGATGGTGTAGCACAGTAAGTATGGATGTGATTTTTTTATTAGTTCAAAAATCCTTTTTAACAGAGCGCTAAATGTACATTGATATTTAAGAAATTTCAAAGTTGAAGTACCTCTTTCTGTGGATCAAAAGTATGACAAATTGACATATAGATGTTTGAAATGTAATCGAGAGTTTTCAGTGCTGCATATTTTTAAAGAACACCTTAAACACCATCATGAGGTATAAAATTTAATATAAAATAATTGAATCATATACCATTTTAAAGTGCATTAAGAAATAAATACCTAGGTACCATGTCTTTTCCCCAAAGGATTGATCGATATGTTAATTAGTAGTTTTTAAACATAATGTTAAAACTTATTTTACAGTTTCATGAAAAACCCCACCCATTCCTTAACACTTGCAAAAATTTAAATGATGTATATGAGCATGAAAATTCTATGAACTTGGATAACAATGTACCGATATCTCAACCTGAGACTATTAATGTTCAACAGTTTCAAAACAATGTACCTTTGAAAGGTATCCTTTTTTACTATTTCTCTATGCATTTTCATACAACTAATTATTTTTTTTCTTGCAGTTTCTTTTGAAAATATTGAAACAAAGAAGATTTCGCTTACCAGATGCAAATTCTGTCTTAAAAATGTTCATCAATCATATCTCCTCAAACATGTTGCACAGTTTCATAATGAGTAAATATTTTACGATATAATTATTCAATAAGGCATTCATATTTCATGGAAATATTTATAACAATGTTACAGAAAAATTATTACTACTAAAAATCCATTAAAATGCCCAAAATGTGGTAAAAATTTTAAACTATCCACAAATTTAGATGCTCATATGCGACAACATTATGGATTAAAAGTAAATTATATGCGTAATTATTAAATATTTAAATACTTAACTGAAATAATTTTAAACTTGAATTTTTATCAATTGTAGCCTTTTGTGTGTCAAATATGTTTCAAAGAACTATCAAATCGCAAAACTTATAAAATGCACATGAATCGTCATAACGGTAAAAAGAAATATGTTTGTAATGTTTGCGATAAAACATTCACATATCCAACAGTTTTGAAAATGCACAAAAGGATTCATCTTGGAATTAAAAAATATTCGTGCGAAAACTGCAATATCAGCTTTACACAATCTAATCATTTGAAGGTATATTTTTCAGTCTTTCTTATATTCATAATCAACTTTCTCTTTGTTGAAAACAACTTTTTTAACATTACTTATAGAATCACATGAAGACACATTCCCAAGAACGATCCTTTAAGTGTGAGGAATGTGATAAATCTTTTAAAACTAAAAATATATTGAAATGCCACATAGATCGACATAGGGGTTCTCGTAACTATGTATGCTCAATATGCGGAAAAAGCTTCATAACAAGCGGTGAACTAAATTCACATGCAAAATCACATTCAAATAATAAATCATTTTCATGTTCTGCATGCAATAAGTTCTTCAAAACACAAAGACAACTTTCAGAGCATAATCGAAGACACACAGGTGAACGACCTTTCAAGTGCAATGTGTGTTCTAAAGATTTTATGACTTCACAAGTGCTAAAACGACATATGATGATCCATACTGGAATGAAACCTTTCATATGCCATATATGTAATAATACTTACACACAAAAGTACATGTTGAACAAGCATATTGAGTCTCACAAGCAAAATTTACAAGGAATATGCTTTGAAAATTAAAGTGCAGAATTCATGCTTATAAAAAAAACATGTTCTTTATTCATATACATATGTATGATAAGAAAATACTAGTTTTTTGAGCAGTTGCACAAGAAGCAAACATGTATACTGGTGTATAGCAAGTTGAAATAGCGATGGATGAATGTTGTCCACAACTAATCTAAGGATGACAAATTTTGTTTTGAACAATCTATATTAGTATGTACATACTAATTTGTTGTCTGTTGTCAGTGGCGTTTAAAATAAATGAAATAAATCGGTTGTACATAAATGTGTAGTGTGCAAAACACACATATTATAGGCGAAAATAAAATCAATGTGAAAATAAATAAATAAAAAATGTAATGTGTTAATTTATCAAACTTTGTATTCTTAAAAATTTGAAGTTCAACTCACAAACATATTTTCATATAATCTGAAAAAAACAAAATAAACGAGAAAAAAGCAAATTTAATTAAAAAATCTTAAAATGATGAGATAGCATCATTAATTTCTTCAGATAAACTAAGCAACTTCTTCCAAAGATCGACGGGAAGACTGATTCCTTTTTTACCCGGCAGCAGTTCTCCATTCTTCTCATAAAACTCCCTAATGTCCACGTAGGTCTTTCCCTTGAACTCCCTCACTTTGACCAGTTTGTTTTTCTGCAACACCCACGTGGGTTCTTTATCACCCGTCCTAGCGCTGCTAGAGCCTTTCGCTTTCTTCGACGGGGGAGGATTCCTCTGAAATACAAACTCGGATGAATTGCATAAATCGACAATTAGTTATGAGAATAGGAATTTTAAGGTTTTAGAATTTAAAAGAAATATAATTAAAACGATTTTTTTAACTGATCAGTTATGATTTTGACAACATATGGCCTGTTAAAAAAGTTTGAATGGTCCATTTGAATACTGCAAATGTTCTACTATATAAATCAGGGTTTTAAGATTTCTAACGGCAACATGAAATTTGAAAACCTAAAACAAACCCGTTTATTATGCACGCTTAACGAAGTTGTGAAAATGTACTATTTATGAATAACCAAAGCATATATAAACAGTTGGCTGCAGACCGTTTTATTCATACGTGTAAGAATATTTGTTAACCCGAATAACTTTTGTTTTATCTATTTTCGTTTATGCTGACATGGAGTCTGAATAAGTTGTCGAGGTTCGAATCAACTGTACATATTTTATGAGGAATGATAATTACATCGACTGGTCCATCGTCGCTGTCACTGGAGCTGTTGCTCTCGGTCTTTTTGTTTTTCGGCATTTCCGTTATTTGCGAATAAACTAAGATTCGAGAAGGTTGGGTTATGTGAATTATGAGAAAATTGAAAAACAATAAAACTCGAAGCACGTCCTTCGTTCACATGAGGAGCACCACAGACATCAGGCAGACAGACAGCCCGCCACTCGCCGGTCGGTCTTAACAGCTCCAATTTCGGACATGTCATTTTTTTCGGTTAAAAGGTGAAAACACACATAAGACGTAACATCTCATTGCCAGACATCACGTCTTATATGTGTTTTTACCCAGTGTTTCAGGCGTAAATAGGAAGAGCGAATTCGATCTTACATGAAGACTTGATCTCCCCTTTTATTCTTCGCCTGTTACTCCTATTTGGAAAATCTTATTTTAAAAAGAAGTGTGAAAGTAAACCCGATTAAATCTCGAGTGTATCAACTTTCTAAAGATAGTTAGAGGCAGAAAAAAAAACAAAAGGGAGATCTAGTTACTTTAGTCTCTCCTATTTTATTTACAGATGTTAAGTGGGGGATATTAGGGACTGTAACATCATGATGGGAGACTGAATCACTTAGAATTTCAAAAATGTTAATAGGACTACATTTTTTTCCGATTACTAACATTGTAGGTAGACTACATTAGACAATATTCAGTATCAATGACATTACTATGGTCATTATGGTATCGACATGTGTTTTTCTAATTGTTTCGAAACCACTGTAATTTCAAAACAAAAGCCTTTTTTTTAAATAACTAGAAAAAAAATAGATTCTTAGCTACAACTTTCTTGCTTTGAGTTTTTTGCAACATTATAAATAAAAAAATCTATCTTGCTGAACAAAAGTTTTATCTCATGTTTCTAAAATTTTTGACTTTAAATAATTTTTAAAATTATAATATTAACAAATATGAAATTCTGTTTAGTCTATAGGCATCCTACATTATTAATTTGACAGTATGTAATGTTTCAAATGATCGGAACATCGTAAATGATGTTATATGTATTTTATTCTAGTCATGTATAAGAATGTGCCCAAACGAATTACGAGACCCTAATTATTCTTTCCAGTATCAATATATCCCTAATTCCTATATTCCTGATCAGTATTAATTAGGAATAATTAATTCATTATACATAAGTACACAAATAAAAATTAGCAGTGAAACAAAAAATAAGCATGCACATCACATAAACACACCAAATTGGATTAATTTCAAAAGCATAATAGTTTTAAAAATAATCCCATGGTTTTCAATATTTTATTTGCATTTTTCACTCACATAAAAATCATTTATTGTTATAGACAATACTATGAAAGATCTATTTTTTTTTTTTTTAAAGAAATATTTTCATTATTTTTTATATGAAAATATACTTGTACAAATTTTCAATACATAATTCTAATTGCCGTAGTGCAATTAATCTTTTGATAAATTACAATAAAAGGGAAAATAAATTATATGTTTAATATATTAACTGAATTAATAAGATTATATGACATGTAGGTATATAGTTAGAAAAAAAGACTGAAACATACACGTAATGAAAGTTAAAAAGCATTATGATGTTAGGGAATAATAGATATGGGAAAACTACAGAATAAAACTATTTGAAATAAACAAATCAAATTTAACTAGTATTAGTATTAAAAAGAAATGGTCATGAATAACATATAAAAATTACACAACTATTCACCATCATGTTCATTTAATTGAGCTAATAAAGCAGCCCGTTGAGATTCTAGCTCAGTTTCACTCAAGGCTGATGTCTCAAGAGTTTGTGGAGATCTGTAAAATATCGAAAGACAAAAAATGAAACTGAATGCTAAATAACAAAAATATTAGTTATAAATAATAATTTACCTAATTGATACTTTATCGGGACTTTTTCTTTTATCTTTCTTTTTCTTCGGTTTGTAAACAACATCTTCTCTATCAGGACTTTGAGGTGCAGACCTTTTATTTTTTTTAGATTTATGTTTGTGCTCCTCTCCAGATGAATTTTCATGTTGAGAAAGATCAGGTGATCGCTTAACAGTTGAAAAATTTAATAAAATAACTCCAATTATTATAAGAAATCAAATGAATAATATTTAGCTTACAGTTACTGGAGAATGTTTTTTGTGTTTAGATTTCTTAGATTTTTTGACTGGTCGTCTTTCACCAGCTTCTGAACTCCAAGAACTTATAGAACCGGTTGGGGAAGGTGTACGTCTACCAATGCGTCCACCATTATGAGCAGCATCTTTTTCTCCACCACTTTCAGAATTCTAGAAAAAATTCAAGTTATTGAATAAAAACAACAAGAAATATAAAATAAATTTTAGATACATACAAGTGATGACTGAGAGCGTGAACGCTTTTTGTTCTTTTTATTTCGTTTGGATTTTTTGCTTCTAGAATGATAGTGAGTACAGCTTTCTTCCATTTCATATTGAAATTCCTTTTCGGAAAAAAAAAAAAACAATTGAAAACCAGCATTATGCAACACCAAAAGTAGGGCTATAACCTTTTCGCAGCATGTACTTTTACTTTTACAAACCTTATACAATCTTATTCGATCATCTTCAATAGTTATCGCTTCAAATTCTTTACTTTCCAAATCTAAAGTTGGTCTTACTTCTTCCCATGGAAGCTGAGGATTTATTGAAAGTTGCCTCAATCCCCATTTAAATGTAGACTCTAGTCGTTTAATGGCACGAGTCTCTTCTTTCAGTCTATCCTTTTCTTTAGACTCAGCCTATAAAATCAATAAAATATGAAAATAAGAATAAATGACTAAACATTAATAAAACATTCTCCTAATAGAAAATAAATTTACCTTTTCTAAAAGCGAATTGTATGTTAGTTTTACATTTCCAGCATCGAGAGTAGCAGATTTACTGTCTTCACACACGACAGTAGCAAAATCTTCAAATGAAGTATTTATGGTGACATCGAAACTTTTTTCCTTGAGTATTTCTTTGATTATTTTCTTTTCATCATAATATCTGGCTTTCAAATCTTCTACATAAAATTTAAAAAGATCTAGCGGTGTAGAACCACTTTGTCCTATAACCACAAAACAAATTATAAAAGGTTTACAAATTACTATCTTAATAACTAACATATACGAATATAAAGAAATACCCAGCATAGCAGAAAATCTTATATCAGCTGAAATCAATGGATACAACTCGACCCACAATGACATTGATGTTAATTTCCCTTCTTCATGTAAACTGTCAAGTAGAGCCTTAAATGATATCAAAAATCAATCAAAAAGTTCCTCAAATGAAAGGTAATAATAAACACACTAATAAAATATATACCAAAAAACTATCTCTATTTTTTCTTTGTCCTCTCTTATTTCTTTTTCGTGTTTGCTCTTTTTCTACCAAATATTCAGACTCTAAGCTTCGAATGTGTTGTTCGAAAACAATTAAAGCATCTTCTTTGTCCATACCTAATAGACTAACATCATTTTTGAAAGCTGAATTTTCTAGTAACATAACTTGTGCTTCACTCCAAGTGGTCGCATAATTTATTTCAGTCATATTATCTAAAACTTGACTAAGCATTTTCATATTGCGCTTTTTCAAAACTTTAGCTTCTTCTTTTTCTCTTTTGGCCAATGCAAACACACAATCTTCATATATATCTCTGCGGTCTGAATCAGGAACACATCGCCAAATCTTAAATGAAAACATTTTTTCAAAAAACAATGATAATTGAGCATTTTTTTTTTTTAAATATGAAGAACATTTTGAATATACTTCTAAATTAGCAAACATTTCGTCACATCTATAATACTTTGTCAATGATGTCATTTTTTCAGAGTTTAGTAAGAATTGTTCTAAATTTTCTCTATTTTTCTTTGTTCTTAATCTGTAAAAAATAATAAACATACACAGTAAAAAAACAAATAGAGAAAAAAAAATCAAAAATAAACCTTTGTTCTTCTCGTTCTTCTTTGCTTTTTTGAGTTTTGTACGCATGAAAAGCTTGTTTTTTCTCATTCAACATTTTCAACGTAGGGTATCGTGGGTCTTTAGATATTAACTTAACACATTGTTCCCAAGTTGCGTTAGATGGAACATTCTATATTGAAATAAACATTTTACATTAAAATAAGAAATTTAACACAAAATTGAAATATATCTATTACTTTTTCTTTAAGGAGTTCTTTAAATGCTTCCATGGCTTCTTTTTTATCTTTGAACACTATACTTGGTTCGGGAGTCTGGTTTCGTATTTCGGGTTGAGAAACAGGAATTTCAACATTTTCAATATCTGGAAGTTACATTGAATATTTGTAAAAATGATTGCTTATAAATTTGTTTTACCCATTGAAAATTAAACATATTGTATTCAATAGTGAGAAAAATGTGAAAAAAAATTACTGATAGGAATTGCGGGGATAACAGGAGGAGTTGTTTCAATAGCAGCCAAAGTAGCAGCCATGGCCTGATCGAGTGCAGACTGTCCACCGTTTGGTAATGAGCTAGCAGTACCAGCGTTTCTAAATTAAATAAGAATTTCTTTATGCAAAAGAATGCTGATTTGCAAAATGAATTGTATAATTTTCGACTTACAAAGAAGCACCTTCAGCTGCGATTCTTGCCTTAATTTCTTCCAACTCTTTAGGCATGATCCAAATAGATTCTTTCGTATTTACATTATGAAAATATACTTTTCCATTGTCAGAGGTATATTCCTTCCATGGACATTGAGAAAGGAGATGCTGTTAACAATAAAAATGCTATGAATATAAAAATGAGCAAGTGAAGCAATGACGGGAGAATTACCTCAGATGGAGTTTTTAACTCATCAGGTTTCTCCCAAGCGCTCTGCTTAGTATTTGAATTGTAATAATAAGTCCTTCCATCAGGAGCTTTATGCTCGGACCATGGACAGGGCTTTTCCATCAATGGTACTGTCTCTGTTCCCGGAGGCACTCCCATATCCTATAAAGTAATATTGCGTTCATTAGGAAATAACCTATTCAATAACCTCAAGTATAGAATTGAGCATACGCATACTTGTGCCTTATAAGTGCCGAAACCCGGAGGAGGAATAGAAAACGGAGGAATCATTGGTGAGAAGCCCATGGGAGGTGGGATGGCAGCTAAATTAGTGGGCATCGGTTGCATTGGTTGCACGGGCTGCATTGGAGGAATCGGCAAGGCTCCAAGACCTGGAGGTGCTATTAACGGAGGAGTTCCCATAACTCCTGGAGATGATCTGGACGGATCCTGGACAAAAAACTTCTTTATATAATACTATTTAGAACTGATATTTCAACCATCAGCTAGCTGTTTAACTGATTGATGTCCAGTTTTTCGACTTTCAATCAATCTACTCAATCGTAGCTAAACCTTTTATTTAATACACAAAATTTGACAACTATAGCCGATATTTAAGCACCGTTAGCAAAATTCCTACTGAATATTGAAAAATCGGGTTTAATGTCTGGTCGATCAGTTGCCAGTTACCGGTGACTGTTGGTTGTAACTATCAAATTTCATAGAAAAGTTATAGTTATGGTTTAATAGTTTTACTGACCGTTAAAATGACTTATAAAACCGATATTTTCACTGCTTCAATGAAATAACCATAGTTTGTCAATTCTCCAACTACGAACTGTCAAAAATCCATCTCCGTTCAGCGAATTTTTGACAATTTTGATTGAAGTACTGACTCTGATTAGTTAACTAAGGCAGTGAATAGACCGGCCTTAAGTTTAGTCGTTCGACCGAACGTTAAGCTGCTAACTGTGAAAATCGAAATACCGGCATTTACGATAATTGTATCGAGATTTAGTGTATGTGTGAAGTGTGAACTTACGACGCTATTGGTGAGCGACATGATCGCATTGAGGATCCGGAGACCAAGTCCAGTAACTGAAAAAACCCAAGACGCCGGTTTTCTACTCGCACACACACTACGTTGGCGGCGCACGTTGACGTTTTTGGCCACGACTCCGACATTGTCGTGCAAATTGTCATTCTTGAAAAATTTTATTCATGTAAAAAAATACAAGAAATAGATATAAGGACACTTCATTTTTCTCAAAGGATCAACTTTTCCATTTTCTTTTTGGTGCACCACGGTATGTTCGATTCTTTTTTGTATGTGTTTTTTTTTTTTTTTCAAAAAAATAATTCAGTTTATCTATTTTCATTTTCTTTTTTTATATTTTTTATTCTTGTCTAAATTAAAATGATATCGATATTTTCTTTACTTACCGATTGCAATATTTTCTGTTTAAAATTGAAAAAAAAAAAAAATAGTAAATACTATGGTCGTATAGTAACGACTTGCGTTTAGTTTAAAGTGTCAAAAGAAATGTTTGGTAAATAAACTGAGTTTAAATGACGTGATGCTATATATTCAAGTTCGTTGAAATTTCAAGATATCACATCGTTCTAAGCGTTCTTTTGTTTAATTTGCTTCTTTGTCGATTTTTTATAGTTATATTACCAATTCATTAAATATGTATGTAGTTTTCATTTCACTAAAATGCTTTACAGGAAAGAATATCAATTACATTAATTTTCATTTCACAGGAGTGAACCGGAATCGCTCACAGATGCTCTAATGTCACAAGTATCATTTTACAAGGTAATTTCACAATAGATGTATAATATTATTTATTGAGTTCTTTTCTTTTTTGCGATATTTACTGTATTATGAAGATTGCAGTAAATATTTCAGTTGTAGGTATAACACATTACAGTAACTCCCCAGGATACGAAGGTGGATTTTTTCTACGCAGAAGTTATTTAAAGTGAGACAATCTCTACTTCTCAAGTTGTGCCTGGAAAAAAAACCCTATTTTATCCCAGGAGTTCTCGTAATGTGTTATGCAACTGCAAAATGACATTTAACCTTTATAATGTAATTATCGCATTACATAATACGTATACAAATATTTAGGGTGAATATGAAAATCTCAAGTTTGAAACTAAATCATTAATCGAAGAAAACGCTACAATGACTAAGCAGCTTGATGAATTATTAAAAACAAAATGCCAAAAAGAATCAATAGTTCTAGAGAATGATACAGAAAAGGAAGTTATAGCAGGATTACGAAGAGATCTAGCATTGTTACAAAAGGTTTTTCAATAAATTTGATTTATTAATATTTTACTTCTTCAATATTAGTTTGAATTGGATTAGGTTAGATTTTTTTCAGGGATCATCCTATTGATGTTACTATCCTATTCTATAATTTTGACAAAAAAAATAATGTTTTTTTTTTCACACAGGAAAAAGATTCATTAGCCGCTCTGTGGAAAGCATCTCAGAATGCCGTTCATAGTCTTGAAAATGAATTGAAATTTTATCAAAATCACTCAAAAACAATGCATTATGAAGATCTTGATGAGGTTATAACCTTACTTATTGTTAATGTTACTGATGTGTTTAAATGGCGTGTGAATGCATTTAATTTTTTAGGTAAAACAAGAATATTCATCTGTGGTAAAAGCACTTGACCTAAAATTAAGCTCAGTATTGAATGACTTGAAATTAAAAGATGAAAAATTGATAAAAACATTAGCTGATAAAGAAAATGTTCAAAAATTATTAAATGAAAAAGAATGTTCATTTCGTGAATTAACTGTGAAAGAACAAGAATCAATTGAAAAAATTGAAAAATTGACCAAAGAAATTACTAAATTTAAGACTGAAATATCTGTTTCTAATAAAAAATCCGAAAATTTATCAAATGATATTGATTTATATGCCAAAAAAGAGTTAGAATCTCGATATAAAGTATTTTTTTCTTGATTTCATACATATACTATTACGATTTTTTGTATTATGTTAACAATCTTATGTATTGAAATAGGTCACCGAAGCATTGAAATTAGTCGAAGCAGCAATAATAGAAAGAGATAATGCATTAGAAAGAGAGAAAATAGCCATAAGTAAATATAACTACATTATTATTTGAACGTTAATATGGTCTGTTGATAAAACACTCTTATTTTCAGGGGAAAAAATGAATTCATCAAATCAAATAACAGAAATTTTAAAAGAATCATCATTAAGAGTTCAAAAAGAAATCGACATAGCTAAACAATCTTATAATGACAAATTAAATGAAATGATGATTCACATTCAAAGGTTGGAATTAGAGTTGGGTGAAAAAGATTTAGCTCTAGAAAGATCAACCCGGTAAAATTGAAAAATATGTTATCTTCAAACATATTATTTTGTTAATACATCGATTATATATTTTTTTTTGTATATAATTTAAGGGAATATTCTTTGCTTGAAGAGAAATTACAAGGTTTTAAAAATTGTATTTGTAACGATGATGAAAAATCAAATAAAATATTATTGTTAGAACAAAAATTAGAAGCAACTTTTCAACAATTGGTTGTTATTTAACACATTTTGATTTTGTAAATTATGAATTAAATATTAAAGAATATTTTTATTTCTAGGTTTTGTCTGAACGAAGAAATATTCAAATCGTATCTGAAAAAGAAAATCTGCAAATGGACTTTGATCATCTTACTAATGAATTTCAAAGAGATAAAAGAAAACGTGAATGGGAAGAAAAATTACATAATAATGAAATAAATAGTTTAAGGTAGATAACTATGTTTATTGAAATTATCTGTATATATAAAAGACAAATGTTGTATGTCGTACATATGTATGACATGCAAAAACTTTTGAACTGATGAACGAATCTTGACCAAATTTGGTCCGATTATTCTTTGAAAGCTGGAGAACGTCAAAATTTCATACAAAAATTTAGGTTCGAGTTGTATTCGAATAAATAACATTAAAATTTCATCATCGCAAACACCCGAGCAACGCTGAGTACTAAACGCTAGTACGTAATAATTAGTAAGCGACTCATGAAATTTATTATTTCAGAATAAAAGTTAACAACTTGAAAAGTACAATAGATGAATCTCATAAAACAATACAAAAATTGCAATCCGAAATCAACACCAAAGAAGAATTTGAAGAAAAATTAGTTATCGATAAATTGCAAATGACCAAAGAATTCGAAAAACACTTTGAGACTCAGAAAAAGCTCAATACTAAGTAAAATTTATTTCTGCTCATTTTCTGTTAGTTTTTATTTACTTATTTATTATATGTCCATACCTGTTTTTTAATAGGTGGAAAGAGAATATGAAACAGATAGTTTCAAAACTAGAATCAACTGTTGAAGAGTTACACAGAGAAAATAATATTTTGAAAGAAGAGAATGAAAGACATTCATCTGTACATGAAAAATAATATATTTATTTATAAAACTTTGTAATCAATTGAAATATACTTTCTAAATATTATATTATTTTTTTAATTAACATGTACAGTATAAGTTCTATGAGAGTAATCATTTTGAATTTACGCTGATACACAAGCAGAAAACATACTTGGAAACCAATATAATTTTTCATCCGAATCTTGACTGTCGATCCAGGCTAAGCCTTCTTTGACCATATACTGTAGTGCTTTTTGACACCGTGCATCTTCCCAGCTAAAATTTTGAACATTGATAATTTTATACTGAATCTTTTTTAATAGATAAACTAAAGAACACAAACCCTAATTCATTTTTCAAAATGCCAGCTGAAATCCACGCTCTATTGGAGCCACTGGCTTGTTGAAGCACGGCCGTGTGATCCATGTTCAATTCTCCTGGTATAGATTGAACGAGCCACTTCCCTTTGCCAACATGAACTACGCTGAATCTAAATTCAAATAACTGCTTAAAATGTGAAGAAATAAAAAAAGGTTAGTGTGAAGCAAATTTTTATACCCGTTGCCGAATATTCTGAGTTTTTTGACAGCGGCTAAAAGGTCTTCTTGGGTGATTTCTTGGTGATGCTTTCCTTTTCCTCTAGCCGCAATTAATCTAGTTCTAAGTTCATCTAAGCTTATTAATCCTCCATTTTTATAATTTGTCGCTAAACAAACTTCTACAATTTGAACTCCTAATTCATAATAGAAATCACCTATACCTGAAACGGGACGAAGAATCTAGTTAAGTTATGAATGAAACATTTCTTGATAGTGAACAAACTATAAGGTAGTTTTTCAATCGTCTATTAGCCGTTAAATAACAGAAATTGACGGTTACAATGTTCAAATTATATATGAAAACAAAATGTTTAGCTACGGTCGAATGATTAAATCGGCGTTTGAAAAATAAGACTCGAGACCAAAACAGTTTATTAAAATTTTAAAGAAAAGTTAAAGTATCGTACCTAAGACTGACCAGAATCCTTTTCCCGACGCTAGAGGATCGACTCCGATGGCCGAACACATTTCCTGAAACTGCCTTCTGAACTGGGCGTTCTTTCTGATCTCGTTCTTGTGCTTGGCGGCGAACTCTTCCAGATTTTCCCTGAAAACGTCCAGTTGTCTAGTCATCTGCAGCAATTGTCCCTCCTGGATCTCGGAGCCTTTCTCCTTGTACTTCTCCTGCTGGAGTTTCTGCTTGTGTACGGCGCCCACTCCCGGACGACGTCTCATTTTCGCGATATCGTAATATTATTATATTATTTACGCGTATAGTATAACTGTTAAATAGTAAATTAGTCACATATCTGTCAGTTCTCAAAACTGACAGTTCTATTTTTTTTTATTTATCATAGCACACACACACATAATGTCAATTATTTTGGACGAATAAAAAAATAATAATCCACTTTATTTTTAATCGAATTGTATTTTTTTTTATAAAAAAAGCAAAAACCAAAAACCTAGAAGGAAAGAGCGACGATCTGCTTTTGTCGGCCTCGAACGATGTCTCCGACTAAACTTAAAATTTTCACGAGCGCACAATCTCTGACGCGTTTCTGATCGACGATAAAAATCGTAAAATGACCCCGCATTAAAATCGAAAACGGGGAGCAAAAAATAAAATCGAAATCCGTTCGACGATTCGTTCGCGCGGTTGGCGAAACTGAAACGGCGCGCTGCGATTTCGTCGGACCGCGTCGTCGCGCCGCGATCGCACCGATTCGGTGGCCGCGCGCACAAAACGTCGCGCGATCCTGCGGAGCGCGAGGAGCCGCCTTTAGATTTGACGGCGGGTCGTCCGCGCCCTCGCGTCGACCACTCCGTCGTCGTTCGTCCGCTGGTCGACGCGGTCGTTCCTCGCTAGAAATCGCCGTTCGTTTGTTCGCTCATCGCTTCTCGCTCTTCGACCCGATGCCGAACCGAATTCTAGTTCGCGCCTCCGAATCGACGTAGCGAGCGTTCGGCGTCGTCTCTATCCCAAAGTGAGTGTCACCCCCGCTCTCCTCTCTCCTCTCTCCTCTCCTCTCCTCTCCTCTCCTCCCCTTACATCGCCTCGCGTCAATGTCAACGTTCGCAGGAGCTCCTCGTTCCTCGCGAACCGAGTACTTTTCGATCTTTCGTTCCAGCGTTCGAATCGGACGCTTCGAAGGTTTCAGGTTTTCACCGGAGGTTACTCTGTAAGGCCGCGGCCGAAGTACGCGCGCAGACGCTCACGTTCGGTTTCGGTTCGAAGTCAGATCCGATCGTGTAGATCGAGATTTCTAAATATTACTGTTAGTTACCTATACGAATATGATGAGAATACAAATTCACATTCAGTCAACTGATCGATCACATTCACTCGAGTATTTTTGATCATTTATCGTGTATATTGAGTATTGTAAATATGAGCGGCTCGTATACGATTCGAAGATTACAAACATACCTTAAATATTAAGATAGAAATTCATACGTATCTATAATATCACGTACGACTCGGCACCGTCACGATTTATGATTGAAGTTAACCATACAAAAAATTTTGTATCGTATTAAAATTTGTATACGGTTCAATACGTACAATCACTGCGTTGACGCCGAAATACTATTTCATATCATATCCAAAATTTGCTATTGTCGAATCTATAGAACGTTTCCAATTATTATGATATCATTGAACTGATTTTTTAGGTTAATTTGATTAATCGCCGCACTTTATATACGTTTGAAATGTAACGCGTTTTATTATCGAGCGTCGATCAAAAATAATTCAGCAGTCTCATTTGAGTCATATTCTACTTAATTCGATTGATTCACGATAACAGAGAGTGAAAATAATGTCTAGTACATTGTTGTTTTTAACGAATGCGTCTGATATTAGTTTTAAACTAAAACTCATTTATTGGTATAATCGTATTATTTATTACATTAACTGCCATTGTATATTAAAATCTTTTATCTCTTTTTTTATTGATAGCTATGTTAGTGTAATTTTTATGTATTGATAGATTTTTTTTTTTTCCAGATCAAATTTTTCAAATCACAACTATCCCCGAAAGTATCTTCTCTTCGTTGAAATGATTTTATTTGTGGACAGTTTCTCTTTCGCCCCGAAAGTGTTTTATTGGAACCGGTCAATAGCTGGTGTGATGTAAACGTTTCTCTCAATGCGATGACTGTAAACCGTTTGCGTGTGAATTTTTATTTTTCGTATTTTTCTTTTGAAAATTATCAGTCCGTAAAAGAAAAATGGCATCTGCCGAGTTCATCGAAGAAGCACTAAACACCAATGTGGACGAATCTGACGTGAGCGCTATCGTTGGATCTTTAGAGAATCAGCTAGTTACGTCTTCGGCTGCCGATTCTTTGAATGGCAACAATCAGCCCAAGTTTTCTAATGGAAATTTTGCAAATCTTCAAAACCAAGGAGACGGTACGATGAACAACGCAACGGTAAATTCAGACACCAATAAAATGGTACCGTCTTCTAGTTTTCAATCTCAAACGAACCAGGTTCAAGGAAGAACATTTGTCAACCAAATTACCACCACGCCTGGGAATTTAACTCTTGTACAAAAAAACCAAGATTCCGTGAAGCTTATGTTTCCGCAAACTTCTCAATCGATAGTTAATCAAGCTGTGAGTTTGAATAATATGGTTATATATTCTAATCCATCTAACAGCACTATAGCTCTAACTCCATTTTCACAGAACGTTCTTCAGACTGCGCCTTCTGGCAATATTGTCACCCAGGCTGTCGGAAAACAGGTTCAAATTCAATCACCCTTGATTATAAAACAAGGAACAAATGTTAGTCAAGTCGGACTATGTCCTAGTATAGTTACTGTGCCCGGCACTAATGCTAATATGGCTACGTCTCTTCCGATGGAAATGACACCCAAACCGTTGAATCAAAATCTAGTTACTACCCAAGCGGCAATTATAGGAACAGCTCCCCATACCAATTTATCTACAAATGTTCAAATTGTTAATATGAGACCTGGCACACCTGTTGGCGGTCAAAAGAATATAGCTGCAGTTTCACCCCGCGTTGTGATCGGTTCCCCACAAATAATGGCGACAAGACCTGCAGGTCCCGGAATTACTCTGCAAACCCTTCCGGGTTTTCAGCCCGGTCAACAAGGCCATTTACTTCTGAAAACTGAAAATGGTCAGTTTCAGTTATTGCGAGTTGGCCCACCGACTACTCCGACCGCTGGAGCTGTACATCCTGGACAACCAATTCGCCTTACAACCGTTGCGGCCCCAGGCGTAGCTGTTGCTTCTTCTTCTGGCATGACAATGGTTGCTGGTGCAAATTTGCCTAGTTCCCCTTCTACATTGCAGACAAATCAAGTTGCTGTAGTTCAATCGACCATGCCACAAACAGGTCAAACGACGATTGCTAGTGTGACTAATAATCAGCAAACGCGACCAGGCATTGCTCAAGTTACAGCCACTACTCCAGTCAATCAAAAAGCGTCTATCGATAATTTGAAAGAAAAGTGTCGGATATTTTTATCGAATTTATTAAACTTGTCTAGTAAAGAACCAAAAACTGTAGAACGAAATGTGAGAATTTTAATTCAAGAACTTATTGATATGCGAATTGAACCAGAGGCATTTTGTGCAAGACTTGAAAGATTACTGGAAGCCAGTCCACAACCGTGTCTTATTGGATTCTTGAAAAAAACATTACCTATTTTAAGGCAATCACTGTTAAATAAGGAATTAGTGATAGAGGGAATCCACCCTCCGCCAGCCAACATTGTATACTCTAATGTTTCTACACCTTCTTCTCCCACCATAGTTAATCAAACAGCTCCTATTCAACAAACGACAGGTGTTGTATTAGCACCTTTACAAACTGCAATTCGTTCAAATGTGACCACTCAATCCAACGTTTCGACTGCAGCGAATTCTTCTAAAACCACTGCAGCGTTACGCAGTGTTACGAAACCCAATTACCAAAATTCTGCAAAAACATTCATTAAAGTTACCACATCTTTACAAGCTCCTGGACAAAGTGGAACTAATAAACAAATTATCAAAGATAAAGATAAAAAAACTTATTCATCGTTTTCACAGCAATCATTTATGGATATTGATAAAATGGCTGGCGATGATGATATAAATGACGTTGCTGCCATGGGTGGCGTAAATTTGGCTGAAGAATCACAAAAAATATTAGGTTCCACCGAAATGATTGGTACTCAAATCCGATCATGTAAAGATGAATATTTGGCTTCCATGAGTCCTTTACAAGCCCGTTTAAAACAAATTTGTATGAAACATGGTTTGGAAGAACCGAATTTTGAAGTTGCTGCTCTTATATCACACGCAGTACAAGACAGATTAAAAAATTTAGTAGAAAAGCTTGCTTGTATAGCAGAACATAGAATGGATGTCATTAAACTAAATCCAAATTATGAAGTTACAAGAGACGTAAAAGGCCAACTTAAATTTTTAGAAGAACTAGATAGGTTTGATCGCAAAAAACGCGAGGATATCGAAAGAGAAGTTCTGTTGAGAGTAGCCAAATCTAGATCTAAATCTGAAGATCCAGAACAAGTGAAACTAAAAGAGAAGGCTAAAGAGATGCAACGTGTTGAAATGGAAGAATTACGACAAAGAGAAGCAAACCTCACAGCTTTACAAGCTATAGGTCCTAGAAAAAAGCCTCGTTTAGGTCCAAATATTGGCGATTCTAATATTACAGAGTCTAATACAGCTGAAATTATGCTGGGTGCAAAAAATGGTGTCAATCGTTCGTCTGGTCCCTTAAGAGCGAGAATGAAAAGGGTTAACTTTAGGGACTTACTTTTTTTGTTAGAACAAGAAAAAGAAACCACTAGAAGCAACTTTTTATATAAGTGCTATTTAAAATAATCTAAAAATAATTGTAATAGTCTAATCGTTTTCATTTTTATTTTAATATAAAGTAAAATATAATTGATCTTTAGTTCTGTATTGTCATACAAATAATTTTTAAATGTCAAAAATCTGTGTCCTCATCAGTTATGCCCATTATAATTTTTTTTCTTCGTTATTATTTCATAAAATCAAATTCTAATGCATAATTTTCTTACTGATAATATTGTAAATCATACAAACGATATAATTTCTCACTTAAGCAAATATTTATTTCGCCATATTTTTGTTCATCAGATTTATGTATTAGTTTATTTCGAAGTTCATGAAAATTTTTTTGTGGAAAAAATGTTAATTTTAACATTTAATTTCATTGTTGTACATTGTCAATTTTCTTATCTTTTTTTTTCAAAATTTCAAAATCCCTTTGTAAATACATACTTTATTGTTCATATTGTTATGGTTTTTACCAATTTGTTTTTTTTTTTATCTAAATCACCACTGCCATGAATTTTTGAAATTGTAAAATATCCCATTTTGCTTCTGAAAAATTGTATAACCTTTTTTTATATTTATACAAATGTAAATGATATGAAATCTTAACGTTCAAATGCACAAATTTGCATCACTTATTTATTGCTTATGTATCTTATCAAATAAGGTTTAATAGGTTTTAATGTCAGACATATTCATTAGCATGTATTTAGTCTGTTTCATTCAATTCTCTGGTATTGTTTTGAACTTTACAGTATATCTTTATTTGAAAATGGGATAGTTTTTAAGTGGCTATTACATATTTTTATATATTTTATTACAAATTGAAATATCAACAAATACCTGTATAAAATGAAATAAAGAATGTTTTTTAACTCAACATTGCAAACAAATGCTTCATCTTATTCAAAAAACAGTTTATTTATTATATATCATGTTTATATCTACAACTTTGAATTGATAAGATCCAAAAAGATATAAATTCATAAGTTTCAGCTTTTTTTTTAATTTTTTCACACATTGTTGCAATATTTAATACACTTAAGTAACATGAAAGCAATAACAAATTTTTCATTCGGTATATTTTTATATTTAAAAACAGTAATGTACAAATTAATCAACTTTTGTTACTGGAAAAAACTATATTGTAGTGAAATATTATAAATACATTCATGAATAGAAGACTTATTTATATCACGCTTATCTATTCTTTATTTTATATGGTCCATTTCATAGCTTCGACCAAAATTTTTATAGCTTAAATCAGTACGATAAATATTATGTTTTCAAGTGTTCATTTTCAGTTTATTAAAGACAAACTCTTTTGATGACATAGTCTTTTATTATCCCGCATATCATTTAACATTAATTCACAATTGAAGTTATCACAAGTCAGATCTTATGTCAAAACGTTTTGTAAACTAATATTTATTTAAATAATTCCATGATATAATATCAACTATGTAGAATTAATCAACAATAACAATAATTTGATACATAATGTAACATACACTGAACATGAGAAAACTTTAAGTGAGATCTGCATCAATTTTGGCTCCCATACGTTTTAGAGCTATGATTGCAGCTACCGCTTTGACCCATCTTTTCTTTATAACATATCGTTTTAATTTTGTTTTAGTCACAACCAGTTCCGTTCCCATCGCCGATTCAATCAGCCACTTGTGTGTTAACGCCCCTTTGGCCGTCAGTCTTTCCCTGTAATAGAGAAAATTAGAGAGCTCCAGATTTTCAATGACTGAAATACTAGTGAGTTTTTTCACTGGCAGTTAATGCAGCTGGATGAAAAACTGTGTTTTAGCATTAGAAAAAGATATTAATCGTAATTTAATTTGCATTTATTATAATCATAATTTATAAATAAAGACTAGCAATGTTCTTTCTCGCATTAAATCACTTGACTCATGCTTTTGGTATACACTTAATCACTTTAGTGTGTTTGATGTGAATGTTTCCAGTTTCTTCTTCACTGTTGATCCTGATGATGATTGTCTTTTGAAAAATGTATTTAAAGAGTTCATGGATTTTGAAGCTATCGATTCAGCTTCTGACCATTCCATCGATACTGATTTGTGTCTCCCTGGTTGGCAATCGCTTGGTGGACTTTTGCTTTCACCCCATTGATCTAATAAATGCAGCAATAGGTCTTTCGTATTATTTGCATTTGTTTTAACGTCTCCATTTTCGTTAAACTTTTTATAATAGTGCTTCTCGTTGACCTTTGTTGTGGTTTCTGTAGAATCTGTTCCATTTCCATTAGCAAAATTATCTATTTTTTCTCTCCTCTTATTGAATTCCATGCTAAATACGGATTTTTTCCTCTCCGGAGCAATAGGGACGTCGCGACTACAATTAGAAATTTTGAATTTTCTTCTAGCCCAAGGAAGATTTGAAAATAACTCTGAATCATTATCTAAGTCTACTGAATTGTTTTTTTCACAAATAGACATATTTTGACTACTTTTGGAATCTGATTTGTTCAAAAACGAAGTATTAAAACTTGATGCTCTATTTAGATTAGTAAATCCATTTTTAGTTATTTGGTTGAATGAATTCACTTCATTTGAATTTTCTGCAAAGAATGATTTCCTTTTTTCATAATTGCTAGTTGTAGCCGATATAGCATAAGACTTATCTATAAAATCATGTGTTTGCGAATTCATTTGACTCTTATTCTCTGTTGTGTATGAATTAATAATTTTGTTTTCTGTATTTATAATTTCTGTAGTTTTCAAACAGTCTGTTTTAACAGTTTCTACATTATTATTGACTAAATCTGTATTTATCGTCGATAAAAAATACAACCTATCCGATAATTTTTTAATTTCATCTGCCAAATTTACTCTCAAACATATATCAGCCTTTTTATTTACAAAGCATGAACTATCAGAAGCTCTTCTTTCTAGACTGTGTAATGAGTGAACTTTATCATCTTGATCAGTTTGAGATATTTTATCTACAGCTGGAACACTGTCGCTTCCTACAAGAGAATCCGTAAGACTACTGAGGGAAGCACAAGGAGACGGTGAACAACCTCCAATTGAATGTTCAGAAGTCATATCTAAGTTGAAAACATCATTCATGGATAAACATGGTGTTATCTCATGTGTTACAACATCAAATAGGTAAGGAGAATTCGGATGTTCTCTCCACCGCTCCACGAAAAGCCTCAAATTATCCTTGGCAACATCTAACTCTTCCAGTGGTAACTTATTATTTTCTATCATATTTTTAATTTTGGGTTCTTCTTTTTTCTTTTCCTGAACTATTGGAGGTCTTTTGTGTAACCATGGGTGAGCCACACATTGTTGAGCGGTCATTCTGCTCCTGAATTATAAGACAAAGACCCATAGTTTATATCTCAGAAATTTACAATTACAAAATCATTGTCTACACAATCATATAAGCGAGGATAAAACATATTTAAAATCAAGACAAAACCCAAATTTGTATGTATTATGCATTATGAAATTTAAAAAAAAATATAAATTCAGAAGTGTATCGTTAAATAATTTTAAAATGAGTATAATAATGATAACTTGGGTCTTTGTCATACATGAGTTACAATACTTGTCTTGAGGTATTTTAGTACAAATTAAACACATTTTGTTTATTCGGATTTTGCACTGGTTAGTTATGATATTTTACTAAATCATGCATATTGTTTTTCAAAACCAATGAAATATTAAACTCGAGTTAATCAATCGTGAAATTTGGGGCCTGTCTCTTTACTGCTTTAGTTAACTAATCATAGAATAACAGTCAGTTCTTTAACTACGAACTGTTAAAATCCGTTTCTGTTCAGCAGATTTTAGACAATTTGTAGTTGAAGGATTAGCTGCAACTCTCTGGTTAGTTAATTAGAGCAATGAAAAGACCGGCCCTAATGATTAAATTAATAAAATAACTTACTGCTTATCTTTCACCAAGAGTTTCTTTATAAAATCCTTTGCATCGTCAGATATTTCATTGAATGCCTCATCGTCGAAATCATACTTGGCGATTGTAACATTAGCCATTGTTTCTACATCAGTTTCTCCCATAAACGGAGAAAGTCCTGATAACCTAAAATAAGTATTGATTTTAAATAAAAACTAATGTAAGCTTATACACATTTTCAATTAAAAAAAACTCACAAAACATAACAAATAACACCGATAGACCACATATCCGTACCAAATCCAATTTGATCAAAATTGACTACCTCTGGAGCAACGAATTCCGGTGTACCAAATAAAACTTGAAGTTTTTTAGTTGGATCAAACTTACGAGCTAAACCAAAATCTATAATTTTTATCCTATTCCCTGTTTTTGTAAGACACAGAATATTTTCAGGCTGAAATACAAAATATCTCGTGACCCCATATATTGAAAAAAAGATCTATGTGAAATCAACTAGGGCATACCTTCATATCTAAATGTAAAATATTTTGCTGATGCACAAATTCAATTCCTTCACATATTTGACGCATAAAAACTGTACAAGATTTTTCAGTCAAAACAAAGTCATCATCTATCACTCTTTCAAACAATTCTCCTCCTGTGATTCTGTAACGAAAACAGCATATTTTTAATAAAGAATTCAATCAATTTGATAAATAAATATATGCTCGATTTGTCTGCTTACAATTCTAAAACAACACACATCATCTTCCCACTATCATATGCATCATATAATTGAATAAGACGAGGATGCTGTAGTTGTCTCATAATATCAACTTCACGTTCAACGTTTCGTCTGTCATCACGTCTGGCGATTGAAACAAACTTTGCAGCTAATTCTAATCCTGTGGCTTTTTCTTTACAGTGGTATACAGTTCCAAATTTCCCTCTGAAATTAAAATATCGAAGCATTTTAGCGTATTAAAATTATTCAATTTGCATCACAATTATGACTTTCAATAATTCAAATCAAGAGCATCTGAAGTTTTCGGGATTTATAAAAAGTTTTTTTTTCATTCAATCTGCGAATGCTTTTGTGATGCTTATTTTAAGGAACACAAAACAAATTCGCACACATAAAACGTTGGAATTTTGAAACAACGCCAGGCGAATTCTTATATTCGTTTCGATTATATATTTTATTTACGATGCACCGATAAACCGCTTTCGGCTCGAAACTCGAATAGTTACCTTCCGATCTCCGAAGTGAGTTCGTAAAACTTTTCAGCGTCGACGCCTCTCTTGATCGTGACATCTCGATGAGGAAACGAGGGCTCTAGCTCTGAAAACGTATGAAAATTAGTATCCTCACGAATTAGTCATTCATTGAACAGTTTCAGTGCTATTTCCGAACCGATCGGCTGTGGTGATTTTACGAGAATGGTGTGTGCGGTTCCGCGAACGCGAGGCAAGGGTAAATCTATTTTGATGTGATATATAAATTTATTTCGTCTATCCGGCGACAAGGTTTGGCGCTTCTGGCCTCTGTCCAGTTGGCATTGAACATCCCATTGAACATAAAAAGCGAAATAATTTTATCGTAAAGGAAAGTGTGAATAAACGTTAACGAATCTGTTGAGCGTAACGCGTAATGTCCTCACGATAACGGATAGTCGAAATTAAGTAATCGGATTTACTTGGACAACTTGAGTTTTAAATTTATCATTTCTGATACGATATCAAATTTTTAGTTCAATCCTAGTCTTATTTATCTGTGTGATACGTTTTTTTTTTCTAATAATGCATTGTTAGAAATTGTGTACAATGAAAAAAACTCACCTCCCACTGGATCGTCCTCATCCACGTGTATCATTTTCGACGATCTGAAAAGAAAATTAATTCAATGTATGAAACTACATAACAATTCATCTCCGAAACATATTTATATAGTTTGCATAACGACAATGTTAAACAATTGAAACCGGCTGCGGTTTGCCAAGGAGGTGACGGATTTCAAATGATCTGCCAAAGCGGAATTGTTCTAGAAAGCTATTCCTATCGATCAACCTTGACCCTAGGGATTGAACGGGATCCCAAACAGTTTCCTAACATCCGGACTGACAACATTTCCTGAAAGAAAATTTTCATTCTTTCGCGGACGACCGACATGCGAAATAGTACACCGACATCATATTCTACCTTGAATCTCATAAGAATCTGACAAAAATATCTGAATAAACAAAAAAATCCATCGCTTCGATAAATCGAATTCTTCGAGCGTTCAGAATCTGAAAATAATGCGATGAAAGTCGCGTCTCGTATGTATGCGAAGCCGCGTCACGTTCCCGAATTGAAAATGCGCGCCAAAAGAGCGTCATTGACATAGGAAACGCACTTCCGCGTCTCGCACGAGATCGTATCGTCGGGAAGCTGATTTCGGTCAGATTGTCTTCGCATAAGCCAGGAATCTAGTCCTGATTATATAAACGTAAACATTCCGGTTCCGTTTTAAATATAACGCCGCGTTATATAGGGCAGACAGACGGCAAACGGTCGCCACTTCGAGTTCACGACATTCCAATATAAATAGTCGAGGCGAACTAAAGGATTCGAATGCTCCTTGAATCTGAAATTTTAGTATAATTAAGCGGATTTGTAGCCGATTGGATGCTTTGAAATTTCAACTAATTGCCCGAAATCTGTTGCCAGCATTTATGAAATTATGTACGATTGAAATCTCAAAGTTCATAAAATCTCGATTGCCTCTTTTCAAGTTTGTTTTCGATTCTTCATTTTATTTTCACGGTTGTAAACATGCGGTAGAGATAATTTGTTTTCGAAATAATGCCAACTGATTTAATGCGATCACTATCGAATCGTTTTGTATTGTGTAATGATTGACATGTAATTAATTAATAGTTACTGATATCCAACGATTTTTCAATGTCGCATTTAAAACATTTAGGGGTGGCATTTCAATAGTTCTTCGGATTTATCTAGATGAGTTTGGTTTATTTGCTAACTATTATTCGATTTCAAAATATTTAATCGAAAGCAACTAGACATTATTTCATCTTGATCGAAATCAAACCATTGCATTAAAATAGAACAAAGAAAATTCACCTTCGATACACAAAACCGATCAAATCAAATCGCAAACGGAAAAAAAACATTTTGACAAGATAGGTTAGAATCTAAATTGAAATTTGACAGTTTCGGCCATAACCTCAATCCATTATAAACATGGCGGACATTCTGACGGTTATGGAAGCCTGAAATTCAAATAATACAGTCCGATCGGAACACGTGTTCACAATACGCTCGTGAAACTGGAACGATCAACACGGACCGTTTTGATGGTTACGTTTTATTTTCGAGCTCGTCGTAGGAGATCGTTCGCATAATGAGAGGAACGTCGGAGACTATTAATAAGAATTTATCTATTTATCTGTTGCATATCATACGATGTTAGTTGGGTTGCGTTTGACCGCGCCCACACTGCCCGGTGCGAAAAATAAATGGAAATTAAAAATAGGATTAGACATGAAAGCGAAAATTTATTTCGGCAAATATATGTGACGATTTGTCGATGTTGCTCTGTTATTGAAGTTGCGCGAAATTCGAATGTCGCCATGGCGGTTGGGTTATTTTTCGCTATAAATTTGTTTTCAGGTCATTCTTTTCATTATCATGTTAGTTAACTTGCGTTTTTTATCTATGGAGGTTAACGTTGTGGATTCGCGAATATGCTATGTCAAATGTCTAATAATATAGGAAAAAAAAACTACACAAATTCTGATTGAGGAATAAGACTGGCCTTAAATAGATCGCAACCAACTATCAATGTTAGTATATCTTATCGTTGTATAAAATAAAATCACATGATATAGTAAGAGAAAGTAAACATAATCAATATGTTCGATAAGAAAAAGTGAAGTCGTAAGATTTATCAATTCACATGATACATTTTTTAAAAATAAAAAAGTTATATAATAAACTTACTTCTGAGATTGGTATTTCTGTTTTATGTCGCTAATGGATCCCATTTTGAATAATTAAAAAAAACACAAATCACACTGAATTTATCATCTTTAAAGTTCAAGTCGAAAGTCCGCAGCACACATTGTTCACATTGAATCAGAATGTTGCTAATAATTCACATCCAAGATAAAATTCTTAACAATATAATCGAATATATAAGATGACGCATAATAAATTTCGAAACATTTTTTCGCCATATCATAAACAATGTACAATAATTTTCCTCGATAATATTGAAGATTTAGATCGAAACCGTATCGCAATTAATTTTAAGCTTCCTCCGATAAGAACCGCACATTATTTTAAAAGCACTTCAAAAGAAAGACAGCAATGATTAATAACTGCGCACATATCACACTGTCCATAATTAGCGATCGGCCGACATTTCAACGAACTAAACACGCGAAAAAGCACAATTGTACAAATATTTATACTTTATTAAAAAAAAAACACTATAATCCACACAATGAGACCACCGACTTCGGAACTTCTTCGTATGAAGACCGGTTAAATTAAAAACGAGAAAAAAGGGATGAAACAACCCCGAACTCTGACCGTGAATGTGCGCACTCTGCCAACGTTAGCGACGTTATAGAGCGTGTAGATCATTGCCGATCGATCGATCGATCTATAGATCATCGATCACGTAGCGTCGCCATTTCGGGATGGCTTCCTGTCCCGTTTCCGGCCATGTTTGAGCCAATGGCCACCGTTGCTAATTCGTTCTTCGACTTTTCGGATTCGTTTTCGAACATCGGGTCTGTTCTTTGAATTTGGATTTCGGCTTCGTTTTTTTTTTTCCGGTTTCGACTTTAAACTTGCTCGATTCGAAGATAATGATTGTCGGGTGATGGGTGCTCGGCGAATGTTTCGTTTTTTAGACGTTCATAATTTAGTTTGCGCTCGATAAGGTCGGCTTCGCTAATCTGATGAAATTGATTTTCAGATAAGTTGCCTACATGCGTTTTTAGGCAGTTTGCGTATGTGACGTTAGATTTTGTACAAATTGTTAAAAAAAGTTCGAAATTTTTATTTTCGAATGTAATTCTGAAAATAATATTGTTCAAGTCTAACTTGGTAGGCATTTTAGTTTTCTTAAGCACAGCAAAAGGTACATATAGAAAAAAACTTAAAAATCTATGTAATCCGAAAATATTTCGAAAGGTTTTCATCTACAACATACATATGTATTTAGTATACCTAAATAAACTTAGGTATACATGTACAAAACAGTCAATAAGATAAGTTGATAATTCCATAAATATAATATTATCATCGTACATTTTTCGATTCTTCGAATCGTATACGAATTGATATTTTTTTGATTTCTAGTTCGATTGCATGAAATAATACAATCTTATCGTTGAAAAAAATTGTCATCGATTTTAGATTCTAACAATTTATAAAAAGAAAAACATTAAATTATCACAAGCATTCAATATCATTGGCATATTAAAATACAGCACACTCGTTCAAACGCAGAGCAGATTAACATCGAACAAAGAAATGTCTCACAAAGAATAACATATGACGACTGAAAGGGCCAAGGGGTACAAGTGACTTTGCGGTGGATTTCGAGAAAAGCACATTCAAAGTTGACCATGTACCTACATGTATTAGGAGGAGGTCGAATGATTTAATGATATATCTCGGCACACGTTCCGAATTCGTTTATATCCTTTTGCCACCAAATAAATGAACGTGCATAGAAGCGATTCCTGTGCGTAACTCAATTTCGGCAAAAATGTCACTCGTACCCCTTGGCCTTTTCGATCGTCATATACGAATGTAGATAGGAAACAGAGTTATATGCGAATTTAATATTCCGAACGCAATGACACATTGTTCAATCGGGAATGTTAAAGTTGTCAACGGGCGTATGTATATACGACGACGATCGCTAAATATATTCGGCAAACGAAAATAAATCCGTGTGATGATGCATCCGACATCCGACATTCCCTAAATTTTATGTAAGCAAAATGCGTGGTTATCGGAATTTTTATAAAAGTCGAAGAGATTCGCGCGAAAATTGGCCGTCACGATCTCGTGCGATGATTTTGCGTTAAAATAAGATTTGGCATTGGAGACTATAGGTCGCGATCAAATATTCTTTATGGCCCATCGATAGATCATTAATCGATTATAATTTGGCGTATGCGAATATGATGAGAGATGTTTCTGGAATGAATATGTTTTGAAGTGCTCTATAGAAAATTTAAGGATTAGTTCTAAAGCGATCGAATATTTTCAATAATGAATCATTGCATTTTGTACCCTTCATGAATTCGACAGCACGTAAATTAATATCATCTAAATATTCGGCATTGTTTGTGTATTTTAGTTTTCGTGTTATTTATCTGAAAATCATCTCATGTCAACAAACACAGTTTTATTTTCACACTACACAGTGACAGGTTTAAAAATATCAAATTAGAAGATAACCGACCGAACTGTTTTTAACCTTCAGTATGATCGTCTATTTTCAGGAAGAGACACCGGAAAAAACTATATTTCCCAAAATTTTATTCACTTTCAATTAATTTCCTCAGATTCTGTTTAATGTATGTACAGAAAAATTTACATAGCTATTTTGATGAAAAACTATTTGAGTAGGATACATTCCAGAAAAACGTGTCTCGGTGCCGTTAACCCTTTGACCGTTTGTTCGCATCAATCTAAACAAACATTTTCTTATAATTAGAAGCGACAGTGATTGGTGAAAATACTGAAATTTCGTACAAAAGACGCAGTTCAACATTATGGCGATAAACGACCGAGCCATTTGGCAAAACAGCAATTTTGGATTTCGGTTTGTGACACATTTGACACGAAACCAAAAAGAAAATCCTTTGAATGAATCGATTGAATGAAAATCTCCTCTGTGCTTTTTTCAGCTCGATAAAAACGTAACGTATTTTATTTCGCTCATTTCACGCACTTCTACTGAAAAATTATCGAGCGTGGTTTTAATGAGTCCAATTTACGAGCTTTTTTTAAGTCTATTAATGAATCGTTTGCAACGAATGTTTATGCGTTGAAATGCACGTAGAAAAATATAAAATCACTAGAAAAGCTTTAAACATTCGTAGAGAAATTATGTGAGCGTCGTTTCTGCCAAAATAAACCCGCAAATTAAACTCGCGAAAACATAAAAGCGAAAAAAAATCGGTTGTATTTGCCAATTTTCAGAGACGAGTTGTTGATATTCAAGATAAGTTTTTTATTGTATTATTTCTCGTGTTTCGTCGATTTAGTTGAATAATGTCCTATTTTTACAATAGAAAAATGGTATGTAAACAAATAAATATTCGACTAATATCTGACTTTCGTTTACAAAATAAACACAGAGTCGAATTTATTTATGTAATTTGAATTTTAAATTTGGATAAGCTTATTTAATATTAGTCATAAGTAATAGGTTCCATATGGATTATATTTAGGTTATCCTGGGATTGTCGTATGTTGAAATAAAGAGCAATTCATCACACTAAAGCATGTGTTATCCGCGAAGCGTTTCAGCAAAGTAATTTCACAGAAAAAAGAAAGAAAAGCTAAACGAACACATCCGACCATGAAGAATGCAAAGCATTCATTTCAGAGATATTTTAGATCAGCAATGCTATACTAATGGTCCCGTATATATTTTGACGAATATAATTACATCAAATAAGTTCATATAATACATCAGAAAGGAATAGAAAAAAAATCGTTATGTACCAATATCAATGCGGAATTATCCGCATCTGAAAATAGTACTCACCTTCGAAACTTTTTACAGTTTTAAGAATGCTGCTGAAGTCGTTGAACCGAAGATGATCACGGATCTCCGACAGATTTCTTAAATTATTTTACGATGATTCGAGCACAAAAGTTTTCGATGCACTCAAAATCGATTTGTAATCGTTCATTATCTTATTTTATTCGGGTGTTTCTCAGTTTATTAAAATAATATAGACACTTGCCTATTTAGGCTCAATTGAATATTGAATATTTCACTTCACTTTTTAAATAATATCGTTTAGATTCACTGAAGATTATGAGAGGGTGTATAGTGGTCCGCGTCCTCTCGCAGACTTATGACAATAACGAAACTCTGAAGTCGATGTATTTCTGTTATATTTGCAGCTGAACACCAGGGATTCTGAATCTGTTGAATGAACGTCTATAATAATATAACTTGTATAATTAATTCGTTTGAATCAATGAAATATCAAATATAAAATATACGCAATATCTCTTTGTATATTTTTCATGTTGCAATTTAAATGAATGTACATACATCATTTATCTTATAATAGAGGAATTGAAAGAATAGATAAGAATCATAATCATATTTTATCATAACAGCAAATCCGTCATAAAAACAGATAATGGTGCTATAAATTGCTTGTATGAGCTACCTTAAATTGTAAATTGTATATTTCAAACAAGATTTATTTATGAAAATTCAGTAATATTATAAATACATACATACTAATTGTGTATTTTTTTATTATTTTTAATTGCACTAATTTGTGCTGCTGTAACGATGATGCTAAATACGTGTGGTATCACATTGGTGAAAAAAATGGATTTCGATTCATATATATGTATGTATTATAGGAGTTTATGAAAATAATTCCATCATTGTTAGTGGGATGTAAATCGATCTTTCTCAATCAAAAGCTTTCGATTTTCAACGAGTACATAAATGTTCGGAAAACGCAATACACCTGACTATCAATATTAGATTTACATTCATAATGTCCATTGGTTCAAAAAAAATGTTTTTTGATTTGAGCATAAAGGCTCTATGAACACATGATTATAACATAATATAAATTCGCACATATATTCGTTTCGATTGCTTGGAAATTTTCAAGACATACGGATTGCAGATAATTGTGATTAAGAATTTATGTTACGGTATATTGGCGTTCACTATTCGGAAGCCAGACATCCAAAATTAACCACGTGGCAGACGGCTGTCGAACGGAAGACTCTCGTCGTCGCCATACGTGATGCTGATGGACACTCTTGTAAATTCCTATCGTCATTTTACTCGGTACGTTTCGAATTTGCGCGCGCTTTTTCAGGAGTCGGCGTCCACCGTTTCATTCGAAAGTGAGATTTTGTGATATGCAATCTTCACGATGAGTTTGTCTGAAATCGAATTACAGAACGAACAGATTCAAAATGTAGCTTCCGATAAGATTCTAATTAGATAATAAATTATGGATGGAAGCAATGTTTTAACAGAAATGGATAATTTAAAAAAAAATATGTATAATTAAAGTTCATAAAATGTGTTTGCGATTTGAAAACATAATCGATCAATTTATAAACAAACATTTTTTTTCAAAATACGCTTTTCCAAAACAGAGTTAGAGGCATAAAATAAAAAGAGGGATCGAGTCTTTCCACCTACCCCTAGTGGTGCTTATTTGTTTACCTATAATGCTATTTAATTACGCTATAATGTTATTTAACCGTCTATACCTAAAATCAATTCTCATACATATATTTTTTTTTATTTAAAATGGAAAAAAAATAAAATCTTCAAATACATAAAACAAATAAATTTGATTGGTAAAAAAATGAGATGAAATAATTTTTGAACGACGATAATGGCGAAAAATACGAATGAAAATAAAAAAAAATATATTTGAAAAGCAATGGCCGTAGAAAATGGTGTTTGGTCGGTTAACGTTGTCAATGCGGCGGGCGTGACGCACGGGTGTGTCAACCCGTGAAGCCGCTAAGCGCCTACGCCCGTCTCTGTGGCCGGCTTATTTCGACTTGGAATCGGATTCGGAACTGAAGCAGGAATCCGGCCGCGATCCCAACGATGGCGGAGCGACTGCCGGCGTGCGTCATCGACGTCGGCACTGGGTAAATACATATATAACTGCATGTACATTTCGCATTTTCGACTCTTATCTCTGCGCGAAAACGCCCTTCCTTTCTGGTCTCTCCCGTTTCTTATCTCTACTATTTTCCTCGCTCCCGCTGTCCGATTTCGAATTTGAATAGCATCGAATCGTATACGCTCAGCAGCCTGAACTCTGCAGTTAGAAATGAGTCCAAATCTGACAAAATTGGACAAAAACTCTGAAATGTGCGACGATTTTTCGTTCGATGCTTAAAAACTATGTAGTAATCCGATAAATGGGGACGTTAAATCAAAAAACCTAATATTTAACTTAAGCTTATCATGTTAGCACTAATCAACTATATGATCGCACCGATGAAATTTCATTAAATGGATCACACTAATCCACTAATTTGTTACATTTGTGCAATTTGTCCAGAAGCTTAAACTCATCTTATCTCTTGACACGTTACTTATGATTCAGGTACACGAAGATGGGATTCGCCGGAAATAAGGAACCCCAGTTCATCATCCCGTCTGCGATCGCCATCAAAGAAACCGCTAAAGTGGGCGATCAATCCACTCGGAGACTCGCCAAAGGTGTGGAAGATCTAGATTTCTTTATCGGCGATGAAGCATTCGAAGCGACAAGCTATTCCGTTAAGGTGTATAAATCATACCAGTATAAAAAAATTTGTTGAAAGATTTTTTAATTGTTTCTTTATTTATTTCAGTATCCCGTACGTCATGGTTTAGTCGAAGATTGGGATCTAATGGAAAGGTTTATGGAACAATGCATTTTTAAATATCTCAGGGCTGAGCCCGAAGATCATTATTTTTTATTAACTGAACCTCCTTTAAACACCCCCGAAAACCGAGAATATATAGCTGGTATGTTTTAATTTATTACAATTCACGATATATCATTTTTGTGTTGCAGTAAATATTTATATTATTTTTTTTATAGAAATTATGTTTGAATCTTTTAATGTGCCTGGGTTATATATCGCCGTCCAGGCGGTGTTAGCTTTAGCAGCATCGTGGATATCACGCACCACCAATGATCGCATTTTCACCGGTATAGTAGTAGATAGTGGAGACGGAGTTACTCACATCATTCCAGTTGTATGTGAACATTTTTCCTTATTTTTTTATCAAATACATTATATTTATTGTGATTTTCAATATCATTTTTGTTATTGAAATTAGGCGGAAGGCTACGTTATAGGATCATGTATAAAACACATTCCCATAGCTGGAAGGAACATTACGTCATTCATTCAATCCTTATTGCGAGAGAGGGAAGTTGGAATTCCTCCAGAACAAAGTCTCGAAACTGCCAAAGCTATTAAAGAAAGGTTAAAATATTCACATAAATGTTAATATAGCATTGAAATGTTTTTTTTTTTCATCAAATACTATTTATTACAGACATTGTTATATATGTCCGGATATTGCAAAAGAATTTGCTAAATATGATTCTGATCCAGGCAAATGGATAAAAAAATATTCAGGAGTGAATACAATCACTAAAAATCCATTTTCTGTCGATGTTGGTTATGAAAGATTTCTTGGTAAATGATTAAATAGTTTGATTTTTCGAAATTTCAACGAGTTATTCTTGTTATATTTATTTTTTATTTTAGGACCTGAAATTTTCTTCCATCCTGAATTTTCAAATCCAGACTTCACTACTCCTCTTAATGAAATGGTCGACGATGTGATTCAAAACTGCCCTATTGATGTGAGACGCGGTCTGTACAAAAATATAGTTCTGTCCGGAGGCAGCACCATGTTTAGAGATTTTGGTCGTCGACTGCAGAGAGACATTAAGCGCACAGTGGATTTACGTCTTCGGACATCTGAAATTTTATCTGAAGGAAGGATAACTGTGCGTATATTTTTTCATAAATGTTTTTAAATTCAAATTTTGTAACTCAAAATAAACAAATATTTTTTTTTCAGCCTAAACCTATAGATGTTCAAGTAGTCTCTCATCATATGCAGCGTTACGCTGTGTGGTTTGGCGGAAGCATGTTGGGATCTACCGTAAGATATACAAATTTTGTCAATTTTTTTTGTGTTCGTAAGCATTATTTTATGCATTTCTTTTTATTTTAGCCCGAGTTCTATCAAGTTTGTCACACCAAGAAGGATTACATGGAATACGGGCCTAGCATTTGCCGTCACAATCCCGTGTTCGGTACCATGACATAAGTTCCAAATAAATTAATATATCGGAGGTCCGAACGCGAAGTATAAGTTCGTTCATAATCAATTACCTGCGACGCTCAAAATCAAATTTATTAAAAGAAAATGTCGGTCTATGAATAATTTGTAGTGTCAAATTAAATCGAGAATGTATTGTAAGATGATTTATGCTTCTTCAGATGTTTATGTCAGTAATGATCAAAGAAATATAAACGAGTTTATGGCATAATTGTTTTTATTTACTATTTATACTTGTATCGTTTTGGCATCGTATCTACCTTTTGATTATTGGGAGTCAATTATTTATTTGAGTGTTGATGTTGACAGGCAACTAGGGCTGAAATATAAATATCAGAAAAGTTGGATCGTTGACATTGGGTTTCAGTTTGACAGTTAACTGTCATCTATCGAACATTTTAAAAAAATATTTCATTGAAATGAAGATTTCGTAATTTATAATTTTTCACACATATTATCGATATATTTCGATTGACTCATTAAACCGAGTGAATGCATCGAGTATTCTATTGATTGCATTTCAGAGCGGTCTTTACGGTACATACTTAAGATTTTGGCTACAGAAGACAACGCGAAAGTGCACGAATAGCACCGAAACGGCACTCCCCCGGGGGCGCGAAGACAACTCCGCGGAGCGGCGTGCGAGTCGCGCGAGAGTGCCGAGCGCCGTCGCGTCCTTCTTCCGCTTCCGGGAGGTCGGCTAGCGAAGAGAGGCTGCGCCCTTCCGTTTCCGTCGCGTCCGTCGTTTCCGGCGACCTCGATCTTCGGAGCGCTGACGGAAGTCGTTCGAAGGAGACGCTCGCTCCGCGGGAGTCGACGATGTGAACGCTGAGCGCCTCCTCCGCCATCCTTCGGTTTCCGTCACCGTCTCGATTCTTCGTCAGGTGCGTTTCGTTTTCGTCCCTCTTCGACTTCCGGTCGACTCGACTCCCTCGAGTCTCCGTCTTCCGGAAGTCGATCCCTCCGGCGATCTCTGTCGAATACGATCGATCGCCAAATCGAGGAATTTACAAATTTTCATACGCAGATGTGTTCTTTTCGTTTTCATCGATTTGCGCATACGTCCGCGTTAACAACAGTGGAGTAAGTCGAGAAATTGAAAAATGCAACTTTTCATTTTGGCTCATGTTGATAAGTATTTTAATGTACTCCAAAACCTCAAAATATTCTAAAATTGAGAGTATTATTCACCAAAGATCCTGAATTCTTCGGAAAGTAGGTTATCAGCTCAATACATGACTAATTTGACAGGCATATTGAACCGTCGAGTTGCTATCCGACGGTTGAAGTATATGCTGGTCCTCAGTATGTTTTAATTTAAACAGTGTGTCTGATAATGTTGAATATTTCAATTTCTTGAAAAGAAAAAAAAAGAGTGACTTATACCACTGTTACACTAGAATGTATGTTTATATCATTGTTATCATATCTTCGATTTCCCAATACAAAAAAAAAAAATTACATATAGGTATCTATGTGTACATTATTATTGTCAGTGAATCTTCTTATAATTTCTCAAATTCACAAATAGTAAAATCTTGGTGATCTAATGATCATCGTCTCAAAACAATAAAATTCTCAAAACCGAAAATTATTTACAGAATTTTTGTCGTATATACTTTGGACAATTTCGATTTCATTGATGAATTCAAAGTAGATTTAAATTCATCGAAATAAATAAAATTTTGATTTTTTCTGAAGTATTTGCAAATTATCAAAACTTACTTTGAATTTTCTCAAATATACGTACTATATTTTTATCAAATTAACACATTTGCCGAGTGTATTAAATATATGTTGTAATTATTCTCTATTTCTAGTAAAATGTGTAATTTTGCTATGTTTCATTTGATGAAAAATATTCATTATCGATCAATAACCTTCAAATTTAATATATGACTAATTTATGATACAATATACCATATCTTTCAATTGCCAACTTATCACCTATTGTGTTTTTTGATTGTATGCCTCATATTTCAGTTAACAGTCGATTAGCTGGTGAAAGTGTCAAAATGGATGAAGGGCTTTTAAATGACGTTTTAGAATGTTCTGTGTGCTTAGAAAGGTTGGATATGTCATCGAGGGTATTACCCTGTCAACATACGTTTTGCTTGCAATGTCTCAGGGTAACCATTATTTAACCTTCAATTCCATTGATTTAATATAATATAATTGTAATTTCGTGTTTATTTTGTAGGAAATAGTTTATTCTCAAAAAGAACTCAGATGTCCAGAATGTCGCTTTCTAGTCGAAACTCCCGTAGAAGAATTACCTCCGAACGTTCTTTTGATGAGAATTTTAGAAGGAATGCGAAATTCTGGATATCAGAAACCTCCATCTTCATCTCCACCACCCCAGCTGATTCCTCGAAGACCCGTAATCGGACCTGCTACTTTTATGGAACCAGTATCATCGTATGGTTTTACATATTCAGATGGTGATGGTAAACATACGAATGTCATACCCAAGTGTACACCTCATGCTAGAGCAGTCTATGACTATTTTTCCAAAGAACCAGGGTACAAAATTATTTTTTTGTAATACTTAAAAAAATGAAAAATAATAATATCTAATTTTTTTACAGTGATCTAAGTTTTAAGAAAGGAGAAGTCATAATTTTACGCCGCCAAATTGACACATATTGGTTCCATGGAGAAACAGGACGAAATCAAGGAGCTTTTCCAATCACTTATGCTAAGGTTCATTATTTTTTTTATGAATTTTAGATTTCAATGAAATATAATACTTAGTCTAAGTATTTAATATTTTGTTTATATTGTATTATAATCATTTTGAATTTCAGATAATTGTACCTTTGCCTTCGCCGTCTCCACAGTGCATTGCTCAGTATGATTTTCATATGGCTGCTCCTGACGAGGAAGGATGTTTGACATTTAATAAAGGTGCTGTGATAAGTGTTATTCGTAGGGTTGATGAGAATTGGGCAGAAGGTCGACTGCATAACAAAATAGGAATTTTTCCAATTGCCTTTGTAGAAATGAATGCTTCGGCTCTGGATATTATCAACGATCCCGCAAAGTTAGTATTTTAATTTATAAATAGGATTTAATTTGATGTTAAAAACTTCAAAAAAAATTTTTTTTTTGTATCTAGTATTCCACCCAATGTTGAAAGAAATCCTGCAAACAATCAAATGGTAAAAAGTATGCCTAGAACAACTGTGGGGTCTATCACTAATAAATCTTTACAATCGTTCGTTCAAAAGCATCCTCAACAATCGACTTTTGCTACCAACCAAGTAAATATTCATTTGCTATAATTTCACTTCATATCATTCTATACACAACTAAATATCAATATTTATTAGGTCACTTATCAACAGCAAATGGTTGTTTCATCACCTGTACCTAATCTGGGGATTTCTATGCAGCGCCAACAACACATGTCACAATCTCACCCTGCTTATATGCATCAACATCAAATTCATAGAACACAAGAACCTGCACCATCTGCATCCCCATACATAGATGTTGCAGATATTCAATCAATATCACAAATTCGAAATATGCATATTGATGCACAGTCATCTGAACGACCTAAACAAACTAACATTTCACTGGAAGTTCGAGGACAGACTAATGCACCCCATCTAGATCAGAATTTACAAAATGCTCATAAAACTAAGATAGAGAGTTCAAAATTTTCAAATCTCACTTCCAGTTATCATGCAACAAATAATCTCAGTTCTGATTCGAGCTCAACAACTACGACACCATCATTCGGAGGGAGTTCTGTAACTACTACCCCGAATACTAGTTCTTCAAATACGAGTTCAGCTTCTGAAAGTAATACTCCTAGCAGTCCTGCTTCACCCACTTCTAATTTGATCCAGCCTAAACCTAATGTTACTACTGCTAATAATATGCCAATTTCTCAAATGGCTTCAAATGCAAATCCTGTTCATGTTTCAAATCAAAGTTCAACACCTTTAAGAAACTACATTCATGGAAATTCTTCAAGGGAAGATGGTGACACTTCTAATTCTACTCTTTGTGATAATTCATCAAGCTTAGAAAATACCATTTCCAATGCTGGAAGTCCCTTAGTGACAACAGAATCTAATATGAGAACCGATACTCATCAATTGAATAATTCACCGATGCAAAACTTAAATGGAAGTTGTTCAAATGCTACTCCTCCAAGAAGTAATATGTCGTCTCCTCTTATTTTCACGGTTAATCAAAACATGCAAGCCAATTCAAATTCTACGTCTTTACATCATGATAATATACAGTTTAATAATAATCAGAGCAATGTTAATAAAAATGCATCTCCTAGTCAAATTATGCTTAGTGGCAATCATGTCATGAGTGGAGGCTGCAATATGACCCCTCATATCAATATGCAGTCTAATGTTCGTTCAGACGGTCAAGTAAATAAGAATAATCCTTATAATCTAATGGATTTGAATCCAAACGAACCTCTTCCATTTTCAATCTTATCAATATCACCTCGACATGGTAATAAAGATGCAACAAATACACCTAGATCATCACATTCTCATCACCGGGATAAAGAAAAACGACATAGCTTAACGCCAATGAGTCAAAATTTAATGGTTACAAATCCTGCCACTAACAGGTAGAAGACTTCAGTAATCACTTTTTTTTTCATTTATGAATCACTTTTTAAATTTAATTATATTTTTAGACGTTCTGCTGAAATTTTGGGATCAACTTCCGGTAGTTTATTGGATCAAAGTGCACATCAAGATTTATCTAAACGTTCTGACAGAGAGAGACGTTCAGAAAAAGATAGAAATAGTAAAGAAGCTACAGAAAAAGTTAAGGATCGTGATAGAGATAAATCTAGAAAATCTTCTAATCCTGATAAATCGCCTTTGATGACATATGTTGCATTGTATCCGTATAAACCTCAAAAATCAGATGAACTTGAATTGAAAAAAGGAGGTATGCAATTTCATAGCATTAATGACATTATAAATTGTTTGATGATTTTTTTCATAATCATTTTCACTCTCAGGGTTATATATGGTCATAGAACAATGTCAAGATGGTTGGTTTAAGGGATGCTCTAGTCGTACTAAAAAATTTGGCGTATTTCCTGGAAACTATGTCACATTAGCATCTAAAAATATACAATTATCAAGTTCTTCATCAAAAAACAAACATCATAATGCATCTTCTAATGATAATTCGGTGAAAAATAGTTTCAGTTTATTTTATTTTCTTTGTGTAATTTACTGACTAATATTTCTTTATAGGTAATTTCTAGTCCCAATAGTTCAAAAAATAAAGATAACATATCCAATGTTAGTTCTAGTGGTAGAAAAGGTAACATTGACCATTCACTAATACCTACTCAACCTCCAGATTTGCCCCCAAGATCTCAAAGTCCAGGTTCGAAATTGGATTTTATTTTTGTATTTATATAATAATTTATTTCATTTTATGATGTAAATTGTTTTAATGAATATTTACAACTATTCTTGATTTGCAGGGGCATCTCAAGGTTTCAATCGAGCATCTCCAAAATCTTCTAAATCAAATGAAAAGGTCAATTTTCAAATAATTTGCATTTTATTCCTTCATCTTTTACATTACAATTTTTATGTTAGATTTCTTTTTGTACAATTTTAGAAGGAGAAAAATAAGTCTGAAAAAAATTCGAGCAGTGGTATTAGCTTAATGAAACGTTTGACGGGAATGAAAAAGAGCCGTAGTCCGCCTCCTACCAACAGTTCGTTTTCAATGGATAATCCAGTTTTTGAAGATTGCACTTCGGATAATTTTACACCAACAAGTGGTCGAGATGTGAGCCAATTGAATCACCAAACATCGCAGCATCCCGTTCACATTAGGTATGTTAAATTTCATTATTCTTTGTGATTTATAAGATGAATGTCCCATTACATGTATGAGTTTTTTTTTTTATTTTGTTTTGGTGCTTTAATTTTGTTTTAACATATTTAGCATGTGATTTATCTTTGTTTTTGGTTAGTTAACTTTTTAGTATTGAGGAAAAATCAAAATATTACTATATATATAATTTTTATTTTATTGATTTTCAATCAAATTGAAAATTTAACAAATCATCTCTCATACTGAAAAGTTAATTTTGAGTTATGTTTCGCTTTATGTTTCGAATTGCATGACATCACTCACAAACATACTGTTTCATAATCAATTTTTTATTTATTTTCATTATTAAACGGGACAAATTAATTCCTTTAATGCAATGTGTAGAAAATATCAATCATGTATGTTGAAAATAGATCCGGTTCCTGTCCAAGTCAGCTCTTACAAGGACCTCCTGTAAATACGAACAAATCACAGTTACAAAATGTATCTCATCATTATCCGAACGAATCTATGATAGACAATGCTGTTTTCGCATCACAACTATCAGCCGGAGGCAGTGTGAGTTCTGCTGTCGCTCACAGGCTGTTTCCTTCACATCACGTAAAAGGGTCAGGTTCTCAGACCTTAGGTCCTGCCCATGGTGCAGGATTAATGCAACGTAGACAACCCCGTCCAACTGTATTGCATACTCTGTCTGGAACGTCTGATGGAACTGCCACTTTAGGCGGTAATAGTGGAAAACAGGGATACCCTACGGGAAGGTATAGTTATTTTTTGTCGAATATTTTCAGTTAAGGTTCTTCGTATTTTTCTTTTCACTTGTACGCATACAAAGTGCATATTATTATATCTTTTATGATTTAATTGTAAGATAGAATAAGAAGTTTTTTTTTATTGTAGGTATACTTGTTATTTGTATTATTTTTTTCAATTTACACATGTAGGTTTTATACTTTTAAAATATATCTTGATTTCGAAAATATCTGCCTTAAATATATTTATACATATGTATAGTATACAACTCATAAATATAATACATGCTTACTGTTTTTGTGGTAATGGGTCAAAAATTTTTTTCATTATTTTGTCTTTTCATCTGCATGGCTTAAGCTTAGATGTTTTGCATGATATTTGTGCATTTTACTGTAATTTTCACAAGCATTATGGTACTTTTATCATCATTGATATGCATGCTAACAAATATTAATTTACCACATGAGTGCAATTAAGCAACTATAGATTTGTGCATCATAAAAATACATTTATAATGTAACTTTTTGAGTTGCTTACTTAATTGTACTTGTACAGTTTGAATATGGTTCATTACTATCATTGAAAATAAAATAATTTTATGGAATTTTGTTAACAATCAATATGCATGGTTTTGTGAAGTAATATATTTTTTTCTTAATACACCCAATTCTTGTTTTACACGGTGGATAGGGACCAGCCAAAACCGTGTAAAAAAAGTGTCATTTTTCATTTCGTGATATTCATTATATAGTTCAAACAAACCGTGTTAGACCAAATAAATCGTGTAAAATAAATATTTTTTTCATTTTTTCAAACTGTGTTATTTTGAAACCGTGTAAAACGAGAGTTGGATGTGCATCAAATAAATTTTGTTTTTATACAAATATTAAAATTAAAATTAAATAATAAAATTAAAAATTATCAATATAATTAAATATTAATAAAAATCATTTATTTTTGAGTATTCAATATTATTTCTATATTCAGAAATACTGATCAGATATGGTCTGGAGCACAAACGCAGCATTATCATCATCGTAAATCACATTCTCTTGATGCTGGTCAACAATTACGATCTGGAAAGGAGAATAGTAATCAACCTGTAGGCAAAAGGTACATTTTATTTGATTTTGATTCAATCGATTCAGATCATATATACTTACGTTTTTCATATCTGAATATTTATATGTTTCAGGTTTCGTTGTGTGGTAGCATACCCTCCGAATTCTGAATATGAACTAGAACTTCAAGTTGACGATGTTGTGTTAGTGCACAAGAAATTAGGCGAAGGATGGTACAAAGGCACTTTGGAACGAACTGGTCACACTGGTCTTGTCCCTGCTTCATTTGTGGAAGCATGCTGACCTTTCTTTTCGTAAAATGACATAACAATGCCATAGTAATAGATTTATTGTATTCGATGATGTTTGTGGTTTACTTACATGTATTGATTCTTTTCATGATTTTGTCCAATTTCATCGATATTTCTGAATCATATATATATATGTAATATACATAATACATGTGCCATTATCACATGGTGAATTATTGCGTTTATAGAAATGTTAATTTATTTGACTGGTATTTATAGTTACTGTTGTTTTTAACTGAATCAAATATCCTAAAGATTCATTTTAAGAACTTATTTTGCTCTAAGTATTTTTATATTATACATACATATATTTAATATTATACATATATATTGTATAATTTTATAGAAAATTTTTCTGTATTTGAATCGGAATACGAGTAGGTTGTAAAGCTCATATCAATAGTTAAAATATTAAATTTTTATACCTGTTTGGGATCATTAAATAGATAATTCAAAATTGTTTAGATTTATTGGGTATTTTCATTTTGTATGGTTTATAAGCTATTTCAAAAGTATTAAAGAAAATTGTGAAATCAGAATAGAAAAGTTTTTCATGAATAGTAATTTTTTTTTACAAGGTAATGATTGCAGGCAATTGATTATATTTTAAATACTTTATTTATCTCGTATTTTTTAAGTCTGAAAATTTTGCTTACTTACCTTCATCAAGAATAAGGTAAAGTAATTCTTATGGGAAATATTTGGGTTGTATTACATCGTCCATTTTTTAACACTGAATTAGATGCATATTTTGTAATCTATTTTATGCGATCTGTGTTTTTATTGTTTCCTTACAAATTATTAACCTTCGAAATGCATACATTGGTATGTAAAAATATAAATGTGAGATATGATAGTTGAATAATCTGTTCGGAAACTATTTCATTTTCAGTACTCAATAATTGCAACGAAAGGGTTAATACTAAATTGATATTTTTTTTTGTTAACAAAATTGTGATATTTTTTTCTAAAATACTTGGCATTTTGATAAATAAAAATTTTTATTTGAATTTTTTTGATTACATTTTCATCATTCTTAGAAATTAAAAACACCTGTAAAAGTTTTACACATAAGTTTGTCAATGTCTATATTCATGTCATTTTTATTGTTAATTATGGTTTATACTCTTTTCATAATTTGATTTGTCTTCCTTATGACATACAATAAACTTCCATTTTGACATAGTTTAATTAGTGTACATGACCAAACTGAAGGATGCCAAATCTATATGAAGAAATCATGTGTATGTTTAATTTCTTTTGATGAATGCAAACTACACATAGGTATAATATTCGAATTTGATTTTCAGTATAAGAATTATATGTTACATTTTTATGACAGTATGATATTCAGTTGATTGTGAGCGTATTTATTTTCAATATTTTGAAAATTTTAAAATAGTGAATTTATGATTATAGAATGAAAATGTTTCTTTTTTGTATTTTTTTTATAGTTCTATTATTCATCTACCCTTATTGTTTAAATGTGTGTCTACAATAATTGAAAATGCATTTATCATTTATTATATTATATTGCATAAAATGATTCTCATGTTTATGATCAATTTTCATAGTTTAATACTGATATAATCTTATGAATAAAAGAGTTTAAGAAAATGCCATGAAATTAAACATTCGAGACTCATTATGAACAAATGTAAATATATTTTATGACATAGACCATTAGATGAATAGCTATTACATGTATGTGCATCTTTTTTGAGATTTAAAATTATTGCATATGTTATATATAAATATAATAGTTTTTGCAATACATTTGTGATTTGTGTTATAAATATAATCCACCTCTATTACATAATTTGGTTTTTAAATATACATATATTAACACAAAACCAATAAAGGGTAATATTATCAGGAAATGTTTTGCAAACTTGTTCTATTATTTAGGTAATATGTATTTTATCGAAAATTTGTAGTCGGAATTAGTGAGGATTTTTAACATATTACATATGCAAGAGATAAATTGCAGATCTGAAAGTAACCATTACATACATTTAACTTATATGCATGCATTATTAATAAAACTTATTTGCTGTTTTAGCTATAACTATGCTACATACATATGTGATTTATTCAAAACATAGATTCCATATGCATTTATTTTCATGTCTTAACATTTGTGATAGTATATATGGAAATGTGAAAAGAAAATACGCATGTATATGATTAATGAATTTGCTATCCATCAAATTCAAATAGAATTGAACTTTTGAAACCAGATTGACTTAAAAATTCTTAATTTCAGGGTAAAATCATTTGTAATACCTGAGAAATGTATGATATATTTAGCTAGTATAAATATGTATATTGAAATTAATAATACTCTGTTTTATTGTTATGTATGTGATTGTAAATTATATTGATTTATTTATCTAGTATAAACCAGCTATTTTAATTTCATGTTTCTAATTCAATGAATATCAATATTTGTTTTCTTTATTTTTCTTTATATTTTAATATTGTAATGAAATAAATTTTAATTGTGTAATAAATTCATTTACATATGTGCTAAAAATGTTCAGAACATTTGCATATTAAAATCATGAAATATTTAATTTTTATCAATATATTAATTATATGTTCAAATTTTATATAGAATTTTAAATTTTATTATATATATTTTGATAAATATTTGTGTTATATACAAAGATTTATTAATGCCCTTAATGTCAACTATCCATACCTATGTATAAGTAATATTATATTTATTATTTTCAGTTTCAAATTGTATTAACACAGATATTATTAAATGACTTGCCATTGATTTATTTTTTATTTTTCTATATAATTATATTTAACAGTTACTATTTTGAGTTCAACTTTCAAAAGAAGTATGTAATTGTACATAAGGTGTACCTTATTTCCAATGTATGAATATTGAAGTAATAAATATTCAATTTAAACTCGAATTTGATTTTTTTTCAATTCCTGGGTCAAGTGACCGATTTATGAAACAATAAGTTTGTAATTAATTTATGTACTTATGTACATGTATTTATAATATTTCATGAGCTGTTCAGAGCTAAATGTGATCAACTTCACTAAACTATAGAAGCCGAGGAAAACAATTGAACGTATTTGATACGTTTTTCAAAATACCTTCGGTGCCTTTCATTATTTCATTTATCCCAAATTGTAAATACAAACAAATTTTGTCATTTAAAAAATAAAAATAAAATAAAATACATTTTTAGAATAAATTAAAACTAAAACATTCAAACTTTTGCGATGTCTTGTCATGAATTTGAAGTGAGTTCAAACTGTAATAGGGCACACTACATTTAAGAAAATACGTTACAATTAATATCACGCGATACGATTGCATAAACCGATCTAGTCATGCCGTTTTCGAATGTCCAAACGATAAAATAAGCATTTAACACCATTCCGCTAAACGAGGAAGATTGTCGAGAGTTTCTTCGGATTTCACCAGTTGCAATCGGTTTCCATTAGCGAATTTTCGCTCTTTGATCCCTGACTAGTTTTTTTCCGTTTTCAGCCACTTTTAGCTTTGTGTACGCATTGTTATTGGGTGCTAAACACGTTTCGCACTGGCGAATTTAAGCGGTTTCTCGAATACGTTTCGAAAACTATGAAAACGGTTTTCCAGTGGCAGTTTGGCACTATTGTGCAATTATAATATGAAACGCCCGCGCTTTTGGCCGAAGCTCGTCTTATATGTTCTTTTCCCTCGTTGATTTATTAGGTTTCGTTCTGGGTTTTGTGTTTATAGCTATACCAATGATGGTAGTTTAATGTATTTAAGCAGAATTGTGCGCGATGAAGATTTTCGAGTTGGGTTTTTTTAGTCTGGTTTATTTTATGTTCGATCTGATGAAAACGCAAAGGTTTTTTTCGTCGGTTTCGCTCTAAATCTGAAGAACCGTAAGTCTGAAATCCTTTCGACACCGCATCTCGTGTCGAGAGCTTTCGAAAGAGCTTTTTTCTAAAGCGAGCCCAATTTCCGAGAAATTTCTTTTAATTTTACGATGACCCGATTAGGGGCGACTCGCTTCGCTTGATATTTCGCAATCGATGAGATATTTTTCGGAAAATTTACTTTTATATCTTCTGAAATATAAATATAAAAATACATTTTAATACATAAAATATTAAAAAAGAAATAAGTACGTATAATATAATATTATAAATGCGTTCAGAATACGCTTTTGAAGGTTTTTTGTAGCATCGTTTGGAATGTAATTAAAAATACAAAGAGTTTTCATTGCGTGCTATAGGTATAAGCAGTATGTTTAGGTCTTTTGAAATTTCCACGTTACTTGGAATTTTAATAGATCGTATCGTCAGATTTCCAGAAAATCTTCGAACCCCGTATTTCGTTTACCGAGAAATCGTTTATCCAATCCGATGGGAGGCATATTAGGAAAGTAGGAAAACCGTGAACATGAACATTTATTTCATTATTTTGTTGTTTGGTATTTTATTATATATTATAATTAAAATAAATATATTTGGTGATTCTGATTATTATAATATTATATGTTAATTTCTGGAATTTTTTATTTATAAACAAATCAAAATGTGATGTTTTGGTTCATAAAGGTTTTCTGTTGCGTCATATTCTTATTAAGAGTGTAATAAATTTAACGATTTTCTTGAGAATCTGTATAAATATCTTTATTATTTTACAATAATAGAACACATTTTATATGTATCATAATTAGAATTAGATTTTATTATGTATCTATCTGCTATTTAGATAGACTTTATTTTGTTGTAAAGCGTTATTTTCCTTTTTTTATATATTAATGTAAAACAAATATTTATAGCCAAATAAACCCCATCCGGAAAATAACTAGATAATAAATTTAATATTCAAGGAAGAACTAATTAAATTGTTTACAATGTTGAGTTCAACGAATCACTTTAAACTCACACACAGCATTGAATAAACAGGAAAATTTAGTTAATATTTTCATATTAAAACATTGTCATATAGACTCGTAACGTTTAAAAAATAACGTAACCGCAATGAATTACAGTATTGCAGACGATCACATCATTGTTTATTTATTTATGGAAATACATATGTGATCAAAAACACATTAACTTCGTGTAATCGTTATCGTATCAGTCATGCTGTGTATTTTATAATTGATAATTTTAGTGGGAGTGGCGTAATTCATCTCGAGTCAAATGATCGGTGACTGACACAATGGACCATCAACCTCACACAATTGACATGAACTGATCGTGATTAAGTCATGTGACTTCCGAGAATCAACTGTGATGAACATCCATCTCTCAATAAATGTTCTCTTCCGAAAATTACATACGTATGATACGTTTTCAGTTCCGGTGTGAATGTTGACGGAAAATCGTACGGAATGATATGAGGAAGTGAATCTTTCGTGAAAAATTCCAAATGAAAATATTTCACATCGCTAATTTCATTGAATATGTTCTGATGTTCTCGAAAAAATACTGAAATTCTTAAGATAAGTTGCTTCAATAAACAACTTATGTATTTTATTCTAATGTTGTATCAATACTTGCACATATCACTTAAGATAAGGAAAAGCGTTAATTAATGAAACTTTTTACATAATGAACATTAATTCAAAATATAATCGATTTATCGAGTAAAACCCATCCACAATCGACCACAAAAATATTCAAACGAAAACCCAAGAAACTTTCTAACCAACTTACTTACCAATTAAATTAAATTATTCACAGTATATCCCCACAACCATAACAAAGAAAATCCCACATCTTTTACAACCACACGATCGATCTGAATATCCTTAATTAGTCCATCAGCTCGAAACATCTTCATTTCTAACATCAATTGTGAACATTCGGCGGAACCTCGATTATTCGGATAATCAAAAAAATTCATGAATTAATCATTATTATCTTTTTACATATATTTTCAATATTAAATTATTTTCTATTCAAAATCAATTTTTGATGATTTTATAAATCGAAAAATTCAATTAGAATTAGAAAATTTGTTTTTTTTTTTAATTGGTTGATTGAGGATAATCTAAATTTCGGAAAATTTAGGTTTAACTTTACATTCGAAGCGAAAAACCCGAATCGAGTTGATGAATTCGCCGGTTTCTCGGTATCGGGATAACAAGCGGTATGGGGAAACGTTCGTTCCCGGAAAAGCTGGAAATGGTCCAGCGCCTGTTCTTGCACTGGACCAGTGCCCACTGTGCCGCGACCCACGGTTCTAATATAACTGGGCATTGTGTTGCCCTTTGAAGACAATATAATGAGATAGGAGTGCGTTTGTGGACACTCGATGCGACTCGCGCACGCGGAACTATGTAGGCACTATCGGATGTCTTTAGTTGCACTTATGTTAGTGATGTATGTTTTGTCTTTTGTTTTTGTCATTTTTAGGTCTAGAAGTGTTACGATTTCATTATAATAATAGAACTGATTTGACCATACGTCTGTTTTATCATGTGACGATTGAGTTTCAAATGTTGCTGCAGGTTGTTATGAAGATTGAATAAGATAGGAGTAGTTAATATATCTACTGTAGAATTTTTTTTAAACTGGCGGGTATTGATATTTTTAAAAATCGGATTACTTATAGATTTAGAATAAATATATTTTCCGTGTTTATATGAAAAATCTATGTTTGGTTTCAGATTAAGTTGTGTTGGATTATATTGAAGATTTTTGGATGTTTTCGATTAAATCAAGGTTCAAATTCACGATTAATCTAAATAGTTTTGTTTAAAACAAAGCGTTGCATAATTGATATTGATCCGCGTTTGTTATTGAAGTGTTGATAACTGTTTGTTGTTTTCGATGAAGATAATGGATGATTCAATTTTTAATCGCTGCATTATCTTCTTTGTGAAAAGCGTATAATACTGCGATTAAGTCAATAAAATTTTCTTAAAAACTCAAATATGATAATGGTAACATTTTCATTCTCTTCTATAGTACCAAAGGACATATACATTTATTGATAATAAACCTTTTTCCGAACATAATACACGAGTGTCAACGTTTTATGATATTCTAACTGTCATAAATAGATAAATTTAAATTCAAAGGTGATCGTAATATGTATATGCACTCGGTTCACAATAGCAATGAAAGACCTCGAATTTTATAATTGTTTGCCGACCGTGAAACGCGTGCATACACGTTGTAAAATATTTATAGATCAAATTGAAAAAAAACAATGAACGATATTATTATTCATCGCTTCAAGTGCACATATTTTTGTTTAGGTAGCAACGCCGATTTCAAAATGCAATCTTCCATTTGAACACAGAACGAACTCTCCCGTAAACATCATATTTGAATTTTCATCAATAAACATTCACCTATTTATCTTGTATACGATTTGTTTCAAACGATCCAAATGTTGACTTTCGAAAACAAAAATATTTACCCGAATCGTTATAAAACGCGACGCATTTTCTCGACCGATAAATACGAATTGATAATCGATATAGCTGTATTCCTTATGTTTGATGATAATGTTATTAAAATTTTCGAAAGCTACGAATAAGATTATTATGTATATATGCACGAAGAAAAGCAATGTTTTCATTTGCTCCAGTAGATACAATTGTCAGTTATATATTTGTATTATTATTAAAATGTTTAATTTATATGTATCAGACTTAAACAAAACAATGTTTTTTTTTTGATATTCATAGCATTATCTTATAATATACAATTTCCTCTTTTCGATAAATTCCTATTAAAGTCTATTTGAACATATAAAGAACCCAAATAATTCTCAACCGAATTTAATTGAAGAACTCAAAACAAAATATATATTTTTTTTACGTTTTATTATGAATATGCTTTCAAATTATAACGAGCATTTTGAATGCTGAAATATTTGAATGGGAAGCGTTGAAACGTGTCAATATCGGATTTCCACCTGAAGGGGTCGTCGCACGACCCAATGCCGAACGCATATTTTTAAGCGATTCACAATTATAAAAAGTAAAGCGAAATCTACGTAGAGAGAAGCAAATAAAATATATATGACTGAAAAGGCCAAGGGGCACAAGCGATTTTGAGAAAAACGCGTTCAAAGTTGATCATGTTCCTACACGTATTAGGACTGATTTGATGATATAACTCGGCACACGTTCCGAATTCGTTTACATCCTTTCGCCACCAAATAAATGAGCATGCATAGAAGCAATTCCTGTGCATAACTCAATTTCGGCAAAAACGTCACTTTTACCCCTTGGACTTTTCGATCGTTATATATTATACGCTGAAATAAAATTGAAAAGAAGCGAGAGAGTGAGGTCGCTCAACTTCCATTGAGCTGGGACGACGAACTCGGTGGTGCTGTGGACAGACGCGAAGTCGCCGATTTTCTGAAAAACGAGCCAACTTCTTCGATGATGAGGTGGATCAGTTCTTCCCGGAGTGTTAATTTCGTCTCTGTGATGTTCGTCGATTTTGAGAGATCGGCGAAAGAGCGTCGTATGATTTTCGACGTTGAGTCCGATTTTTCGTCGTCGTCGTACTCGATGATTGCATCGGTCAATTGCCAAGTTTTTCGATGATCAGTGCTGATTGATTACTCATGTGAATTCTCGAGAATCGTTCTTAAAATTCGCGTGTTTCATGGGATTTTCTCATTAAATAGTCTGATGATTAATTTTTGTTGTTTGATCTTTTGCAATTGTCCTTCGTGTCGAGAAAGTTTCGAAAGTTGCCGTAGATATTAAACTTGTAATTTATAGTTCATCATGAGGTTTTACATGATGAAATTGTATCGCTATATTGATGTTGTGATGTGTTCGATTTCGTTTCGTGTCGAGTGTTGAAAGATCACAGTTACGCTTCAATGTCTATGAGTTATTTTCGAATAGACAGAATAAGCTTTATTTTTTAAATTGAAAAACAAACTTACGATATTAATAGAATAAACTATATTTTCCAACATGAGTCGGACAAATATTTAATCTTCAAATGAGACTTTATTTAACTATTTTTAAAACGATCTATTTACTCCTTCATACGGCACCATAAAATTTTATTTTTGAAACACGAACAACATCAAATATGCGATTATAAAATGTCAGTATTTGCGCACAGTCGTGAAATTTTCCAATCGTGATACAGAATTTAAAATTTTCTAAAAAAATCAAAATAATCCGCAACAGAAGACAAGCTCCCGCATGAACAACGTCAGATTCACAATTCGAGAAGACATCGAAAGATTTTCAATTTGTCTCCGCGGGTATCTCGAGGCTATTTTCGCATCTAGGGGATGAAAGTATTTTTATGTGCTGTTTTTGCGGGGTTCGTTCATAGCCCTGTGGGGTTGTGACCGAAACGGTTACTGGCCCCTTCGTAAATTCACCACGGACAAAGGGGATGAGATGAACTCTAGCTTAGATAGAGTTTTTCCATGTAATACAAGATGACGTGTCGTGTCTCCCTAAATATAGGGTTGCTTTGAAAAAAATCAATTATTCAAGTTGGGGGAGTTCATATAATGATTTTGAATAAAAGTGAAGCGTATGAAGATATTAATATGGTTAATTTAAAATTATGTCTGAAAAAGCCAAGGGGTACAAGTGATTTCGAGAAAATAACGCTCAAAGTTGAACATGTACCTACATGCATTCGGAGAAGGTCGAGTGATTTGATGATATATCTCGGTACATGTTCCAAATTCGTTTATATCCTTTTGCCACCAAATATTATATATGAGCGTACTTTGAAGCGATTCATGTACATAACTCAGTTTCGGCAAAAATGTCACTTGCCCCCCCTTAGCCTTTTCATTTGTCAAATATAATAGATGTTGATTACTTTTACATGAATAGATACAATTTATGTTTTTTTGTTAAATTTTCGTTTACGCGATTTGATTTTTATTCGACATTCAGTATATTACAATACGTTTATAAAATACATTTTAAACATTAACACATGTCAGTTTGAAATATTTATTATCGTTTTTTTTTTCAATTCTAATGAAACACTTAGATTCTGTGAAAAGCCATGATAGGCTACTCATTAGCACCTAATAGATCTGTTGCCGTACACTGAAGAAAAATGTTATTACTGATTATTTCATGAGTAGACATGTTTTAATTAATTAGCTTATTATTGACTCGTATTAATTATTGAAATTATATAAATCGAGTAATTAAATATGTTATGCGGATTATTTTATTTGTCGAACAAAACTGTTGTTGATAAAATGAATGAGGAATGTATTATATGAATATATTAGTATGATTCAGTATAATTTTAATGTGTTCAAAACGATTCTCGGTATATTTGAAAATGGGAGGCGTTCAAAACAATGGGAATTTGCATGCATAAAAATTGGGACAACGCAAATGAAAAAGTACGTTCCGAGAATTCAGATGTATACGGAAAATGCGCGAGTTTCGAGAAAGCCATTAATTTAGTGCCAAAAAATAGTTAATATTATACATCTTTCATCGAAAAAGTGAATTTTCAGTGAATCATTTCGAATTTCAGAAAACAGATATCGTATAGAAGAGCGTGCAAGTTTCACGACTGCTCTGAAAAAACCTGGAAAATTACGAAATAGTGGGTAAGCTGCAAAATTTCTACTCTACTACATCGGCGTTGATGGATAATCTCCAGGTAAGAACTCTTTTGTATGACGTACTTTTTTACTCTACTCTGAAATAATTTTCCTTGCTAGATGAAAATCTTTTCTCAGAACTGTACGCTGTCTGCGACCAGAGTTCCTCAAATGCTTTCGACAAACAGTTTTCCACTCATGATCCGGTATCGAACCAGTTTATCTTTAAGTTCAATCGATATCTTCATTGATCAATTGAAGCGCATAGCTGTAAAAATGATTCGAGTAATGTAGGCTGTTATCGAGGCGATAAATAACACAATAGGGAACGACAGTAAGGTGAAATTAATATTTTTCCACGTATAATCCACGTGCTGTCGATTTATCAGATAATATTGACTTTTCAATGAAAAAAAGATATTCATCGATATGAAGTGTTAACCAATGGGGTAATTGAATAAAATGATTTTTTATCATTTTTTTTTATAATATTGCGAAAATAGATAACGATAAAATTTGAGATTATTATAAATTATGTATCATTTTGTTTCTAAAAAGCAAGCGAATCAGATTTTTCTTAAAGTGTGATTCACAGATTAACTAAAAACAAAAAATAAATATTATACGATGTATGACATAGTAGTGAGCGAATCAAGGTAAAAATATTATACATATTAGTTATACGCAAATAAAATCAATTTATATTTTAAATCATCTCAGTTATTATCACAAGAAACTAGTTTGAACAAAGTAGAATATCACTAAGCAAATAACTCCGTTTAGAAAAATAAAAATTTTCCGACACACAAATCAAACGACAAATAAAAACACGACCTTTGATCCCAAATAAGAGCGAAAGCAAAAACAGGTAAACAGCCTGCGATAAGACCGAGTCTAAAAGGGCCGCCTAGTCGTCAACACGCGTGCGTGATTTTCGCACAGTTTGAGAGCCGCTGATACGTCAGACCACGGTATAAAAGCGCCCTACTTCCCCCCACTGGAGTCAGTTGAGCGCAGACGTTCAGAGCAGCAAAACGCAGTCGCAGAGCTGTTCGTTGAAGCAAAATCGCGTGTTGTTTACGCACCCGAAACTAAATTCGCGCAAAAGGATGCCAGTCGACGTAGCAGCCATGCCTACCGCTTTTCATTCGGAAAACTTCCTCAATCTGAGGCCGGTTTGCTCGAGGATATCGGCGATGGGACACCAGACTCAGATGTCTCAATCGAGGTTCGATCCTGAAGCGAAAGCCGGCAACATGATCCTGATAAGTCCCAGCGGAAGGAAGCAAGATGTCCAGGTCAAAATATACAGAACGTCTCTGGAGCACTTCGCAGCTATTTACCCCCAGAAGAAAGTGTGCAAACCTCTGGGGGTCATCAATCTTCGCAACACTAATGTCGAGAGGGTTTCTGACGAGAAGATACCGGCTTTGTCCATCAGGCAAAAAGGGTTCGATCACACAGCTTGTTTGACCTTTATCAGCGAGGAGCCGAGAGAACTGGAAGCGTGGATAGCAGCTTTCACCTCCAGAGCATCGCCCACAATTATGCAGTCTTGTTTGCCCGTCGTCGAGGAGGACGACGAGAATTGAACGAGGACATGCGACCAACTCGAGGTTTCCATTGTGCTTATCAACCCGTTGGATTGAACGCGGGAACGACGCTTGTTGTTGTTGTTATTGATGTTGTGTGGTCGACGATTCGCAATTTTGCGACAGTGAGAGAGTTTGGTTTTATTTTCCTTCGTTTATTTCAATTTTTGCATTTCGACTGAGCTGACATTTGCGGTGGATGGGTGTTTAATGGTGCATCGCAGCCGTGTGTAACTGTACACGTAATTAGTTCTCATCTTATGTACGGTGGGTTTGCTCAAATATGACCTCCGTCTGTTCTGGTCCACTTTTCGGTATCGAAATGCAAAATGTCTGATGTTTAATAATATGTTAAATATAATTATATAGATGTAAAGTTGTATACATGTGATGATTATGTTAAGTTTCATGTTTGTATTTATGTACATATCATAGCCATTTTCTCTTCTGTTGGAGTATCATCAATTTTCACGATTCATTATCGTCTGTTTATTTCATGTAAATATAGCGTGACGGACTGATAGTTTTTATTTTATATAATAAAGATTTAGATATAAAATATAAATATAATTGTAATTATTTTTTTAATAATTGAACTTAGATTGTAAGTGTATCCAAAGAAATTTTTATAGATGTAATTTTTTTTTGAAATCAATTGTATCATGTTTCTTGTTCATATGATTGATTGTAATAAAAGAAAATATTTAAATTATATAAATTTTATTATTTCATAATACAATTTACATTGAATACTTTGCGTGTTTCAGGTGAACTTGATTCATGAATTATTTATACAATTATGAACACGAATATTTTAATATGATTTAATCAGATTCACTACATTCGACTGAGCAAAATCAGCACAAAGTTTACACGTATCGCTGAAAGCAAACACACAACACGATACACAAACACGAATTTCTTAAAATATTTATCAAATTTATGTCACACCGAGAGAGCAAAGACACATAGCGTGTGCACGTTTGACGAATTTCAAAAACACGAAACAAACATCAATCAGCGAACAAAACAAACAACGCACAGAGGAAAACTCGCGCCCGATACGCACTAAGGACACGTCGGAAAATCGCATTTTCCCATTTCCCAGACAACACGGGGGGATATTCCCTCTTTCAATATATATTCCTAGTCTGCACATTATTACTACAGACGATGATATTATTACACGTCGCCGGCATAAATAATGTACGCAAACAAAATATTGGCCGGCGTTCAGCGGCGGCACACTTCTTGTCACATGTGTGTGCATGTTTTCTATTGCCGGCAACACACGTCCATTATCGTTTATTTTCAGCATAAACATTTCGGAATATTGCTAAGATAGAGTTGGACTTGCCCGAAACGCTTACTGCGCCTCAGGATTGAGAAATATCACCGGTTTTCTATTCGGTGATGATGTTTTAACGATTCAACATTTCTTCAGATCGGTGGAAGCAGCGATTCGTATAATGGTCCTTTTGGGTGGTAAATTGGTCTAGTGATATGATTTGTCACGTTTGTATCTATTCGTTTCAACATTGGTCGATTTGTAGGTGAAGAATAATCGTATTTCACAACGAAGCGTTTTCTAAAAATATAATTTTGGATGTGTTTTTAATTTCCGCTTATTGTTAGATTTTGTATCTAGGAAGCAGTTTTGTGTATTTCCTTTTCAGTCATGTTTTTGTAAAGCTAGTCATTAAAAGGTTTTTTTTCGGGAAATATTAAATGGGTTCATCGCTCAGCGAAAAATTTTGTGAAAAACAGCTCTCGTCAAAATATCACATAAAAATATATTATAGCAGCGTATTTTGATCGCGCCAAGGAAAAAGTGAAAAAGCGCTTCTCATTGAAATTAAATTTCATGAAAATCACGCTAAACGTTATGTACAGTAGTTTTAGGGCAACGTAATTAATTCGCTGCTTCAATTTTGGGTTAAGGTTAATTACGATCGCTCGCTACAAAACAATTACAATTACAAAGTGAAACATAAGCACGAAGACACAATCGCACGAGACAATCATCTAGCGCGCGATATCAATCATACAACACGAGCGTAACATTCGAAAAGTGCGCCAAAAATTCCAACAATCGAAACATCTACCGCAAATTTGCATCTACGATTTTGTAACACAAACATAAACACGATTATGACTCGATTAGAACGGTGAGGAGGAAGAACACCAGCTGTGCTTGCGAAACGCATCCGCACACGGAATTTTTCATCACGACTAATTAGAAGAAAATGGGGATTCGGCTCGTTTTACGCAATAATCGGGCACAGACCTGAAAATTGGAAAAGTTTCGATTGCGTCAAGGCTTGTTTCGATGACGTCACCGGGATTCGAAGCCTAAATTTGAAAAGTTTGTTCTTGTGTTTCTCTCGTTATTATCTAAGCCTAACAGTAAGATGTAGAAGTGTTATGTTACATATGCGACAATTGCTCGGGCAATTTTTCAATTCGATCCTTCCGATAGTGAAGTGACGTCAAAAATTTTAGGGAACGTCATATGTTTCGTATGTAAAATCTTTTTTATGATCGACGGGGCGTGTCTAGATAACAGTACTGTGACTAGATAAAAATAATTATTGTGACGTTTCGCGTCCTAGAATTGAGCTCGATCGCATATGGGGGAGTGTTAATTAATTTCGCAGATGATAAACAGTTATTAGTCACAGACAAGCTACAATGAACGAAAGAGTCGTTCATTATGTCTTTGGAAAAAATATGTGTTACGCATAAACAACATTTTTCAACGAGCGAAATGGATAAGAGCGGCGATAAATTATGCGAGTCGTATGATCTATTTTACCAACGGTGTAAATTCTGTACGCATGTTTTTCTGAAATAAATGGGATATAATTATGTATAAGTATTCCAAAAATAATAAAGAGCCGTCTTCAACGTGCATTTACATAATTAAAAGCGGCATTAGAATGGAAAGGTAAGGCTGGCGAACGTGACGTTCATTAAAAGATTTTTCATCGGCGTCTGGAAAAACTTAGTAATAATAAGATCCATTTAGAAAAGTAGGCTTAAAATGGTAAAGGTTGTATGCTCGATTTTGTTCGTGGGCGAAAGGTTAAACGTTTGTGTATCACTATAGAGGCAATATGCAGCGAGATTTAGCAAATTGGAAAATATTGAAGGTATAATATAAGGATATAATATATGAATATATTATATGTGAACATTTAAAATTAAATAAGATTCAATATAGCAAACACGTACTCGTATAATCAGGTCACGATGTTATATATGTATAATAATAATATTTGACAAACAGGAATGTTGGACAAATAAGCCGTTGGTGAGAACAACGGTTACACAATCATTCAATTGTCCTAATAAAATATAATACATACATAAATACATATAGAATCGCCGAATATGATATATGAAGACTGAATATAGTCGAACTACTTGACAAATTCTATAGCAGTGCAACGAACTGTGCCATACATCATCTTGATCACCATTAGTAAGATTAAGGACCACTTTGCCATTTCGAGCCACTAAAAAATACCGCATATCACACTTCTCTCGTAAACAACAAAAAATATTCATAAAAAGGCGAATATTTAAAATAAACATGATTCAATAAATTCGTTTTTCGTAGTCATTTTTCCTAATGATGACTACGACAAATAAAAAAAAACGAATCGTACAATACTGAGAAGCGATTTGGAATTTCCACGAGATCGAGTCGCATAGAGAATTTCAAACATAATTACGTTCAGCGAGATCAAAAAGCCAAGTGACTCACGCAGAATTTGCGAAGATTTACGCGGCTTCGTCACCCGTTCGAATCTGTATGTACTAGGGTGATCAACCCTTCCATCTGAATCTGGGACACTCCTATGAAACGAGTAATTTGCGACGAAATCACCGTTTTTACGACGCCCGAGAGACACGAGGCTTTTTTTTCTCCGAAGTCAAAATTGTCGCACGGCGCTTCTATATAACGAGCCGCTCGTTTTGCGAAAATGTAACGGAATAATATGAAATAATATAATACACGTGGTCCGTTATGCGAATTGTTCTGTGCGAATCGTGCGGAAATGTCATCTTTAACGATCGCTACGGTGCAGATAACGAATTTTTAACTGTCGCCGTTGTTCGAGACTAATTGACTCGTGCGAGGTTAATTTTCTCGTTAATGTATCGCATATGACGCCTGAAAAGACCAAGGGGTACAAGTGATATTTTTGCCGAAATTGAGTTATGTATGTACGAGAATCGCTTCTATGTACGCTCATATATTTGGCGGCAAATGGATATAAACGAATTTGGGAAATGTGCAGAGATATATGTATTATCAAATTACTCGACCTCCTCCTAATACTTGTAGGTACATGTTTAACTTTGAGCACGCTTTTCTCGAAATCACCGCGAAGTCACTTGTACCCCTCGGCTTTTTCAGTCGTCATATAGCCTACGTGTATTTGTGTTCGGTGCCAATGCATTTTTATCAATTGGCAACTTGAGAGATTTATACTATTGCAATTGATCGACCTTGTTCAAGTTTATATTCGATATCATAACGGGTTGTACGGTGAGAGCGAACTTGAAACATTAATATTTACTTTCAGGATTTATATAACGATGAGTATCAACATTGAATCAATCTTTATTTAAGAAAAGTTCAAGATTTGTTTTTACGTGCGGTGAAATAATTTATTGACTTTGAATCACAACTTGATTCAAAGTCAAATTAGAGTCGGTCCGATGAGTAATTAAAATTTAAATCGCACGCTTTGAAGGCATTATACAACATTCAGGTATTTATAAATCTTTTTTTTTTTAATTAAAATTAATTCGTTAGATATTCTAAATATGTATATTCAGACACATTGACCAAGTCGGAATTATCAGATCATTAAAGCGGTTAAATCTGAACGCGCTTAGTGCGAAGTTTATTTCCAATCGCTTAGTTAAACCGAGAACCTGATGCTGCCGAATTCTTGGCAACGGACTCTGAAACTTTCTCTGGACCCGAAAGGATGTTTGAGACGATGCCAGCAACAGTTCGCACATGTCCAGAACGAGATATAAAAAATCTAATCGAATCAGAAAAAAGAGTTCTTTGATTCGAGCTAATTACGGTACGGTCACGTTCCTCTGAACGTACAGAGGTTCGATTGTGTTATGTTGACAATAATCCGGTTTTGTTTGTTCAATTGTGCGAATCGGTTATAATTAGCCACAATCACGTACGCTGCATATATCCGTATCCGATATGATACTGAGCTTAATTCGATGGGATTAATACAGGATATAAATTGATCGAGTGGCTGTTTTATTTACAGGTTTTATCTGGTTTGTTACGAGTGTGCGTTATATTTTCGCAAATATGAATGCAGATTATTATGCGTGTGAGTGCGTTGCACAATTCGTGTTTGAAGTGTTTGCGTGATTTAGTAATATGTGTGTCGTGTTTGTTCACGTGATGTATGGAAATTTCACAGATCTAAACGAGAGCTGTGAAAATATTGCAAGTTTTTTTTCATTATGGTGATTCGGTTGATGTTTGTGTTTTGTCAAAGGAAAAAATTAAGGTGTGCATGTATGTAAATTGATGGGATTTATTTTGCGAACATGTACGTGACTGAGATGTAAACAGATTGTTGTTTAACGTCGAGAATAATAATATGGTGCAGCATTTAAATGTCGCACATCCAAATGGAAATATCTCGATTTTCCGAATTCACCGATTTTAAAGTAGGATGAGTAATACAAAACAAACATTTTAACAATAACAGACGAACTATGGACCGAATTCGTATTACAATGAAAGTATAGCGGAGCAACATGAAAAGAAATCAATCAATTCGAGTAACTAATTTTACAAACGAATTACGTCAGCTTTCTTGAAAAGATACATCAATCGTCAAAGCGAAACTCAACATTCCACATTTCAAACGTTTCGAACCAAACACGTTGGATATTACCAGATACAACAAAAGATAAAATTCGATCACTACATGGGAAAATCCGAATTTACGCATTACGTCCGATCAAAACAATAGCTGCGGGCCATGTACTATATAAGCATGCGAAGCATGTTCACCATATTACAAAACCAAAACAACTCGATACCGAACTAATACCATTATCTAATCGAATTCATCAATGAAAAAACATCTATTTGTGTAGTCTATATACATATGCATTTATTTACACTCATGAATATTTTTTTCACTGAAAGATCATTTACTGAAATGCGGTCCATGATCGATACGCTTCCAGTTTCCACAGCATGCGATACAAAATCGCAATAAAAAACTTCGTAACACCTCGTCGAGTGCGAAAACGTAACATAATTGGATCAATCGACGATTCGGCACAAAGACGACCTTTCTTTGTCGTCTGCGAAGGAGCGTGTGTAATCGGCCATGTGCTCTCAAAAGTGTTGTTATGGTTATGTTGTAGGTACAATATCAACACTTTATGTGTTAGAGTGGTGCACCTTTTATCCTCGGTCCTTTGTGAGCGAAGTTGGCTAATTAAGCCACGGGGTAATGTGAAAAAAAGGAGTTCGTTACGCTGTCATTAGCCAGATGATGGCACATGTCGCATTTTCAAAATATATTATTCATCTGTTGAAATGTGTATTGTTGGCTGAAGGCTTCGCGAAAATGTGTTTCAAAAGTGATTTTGTGGGAAATAATATGAATTTATAATGAAACAACGAATGTCTTGTGTAGTTTACGTAGAATCTAATAGAAATGTGAAGTGATTGTTTTATAAACCTAGATCAAATATGAATGGAAAAAAAATATTTCACGAATAAGAATCAAAGATGAAGGACAGGAAAATTACGAGTAGTATTTCGTTTCAATGATATCAAAAACCAAATATTTATTTTATGTAAAATGATATGAGTCATTTAAATAACCGTTATTATAATTGGCAAATATTTGCAGATACGTTTAGTATTATATGTATGTCTCTCTCAGCAAATAGTATGACTAATTTACCTTATTTATGTCCCAGACAAGTTGTTTCTTCACAATTTATATGAAATAAGCAAGAAATCGACATTAAACAGAAAATTCGAACGGAGGTCGTCTCGGATGAAAAACATTTTCTTCAGAAAAAAATCATGTCTCTAACTCTAATTTTATCATCGAACATTACCTATTTTATACCTACCCGCTTTTGATATTAACAAAATACGATGTGTTCTAAAAACAAGAAAAAAACATAGTTAAGTTTGCTCGAAATTTCGTAGGAAAAACGTTATATGACCGTCGAATCAACAAAGCAATTTTAGTATTCATCAAAAATTCTTCTCGGATAAATCGAAGAGAAGCACATTTCTAAAAGGTTTCACTTTGTTAAGAAGCCACGTGACGTACAAAACGAATTCGAGTTTTAAGTGGTTGTTTATTTGAATTTGGCGCGTCGGAAATCACTTATCGAAGTCGTTAAATTATATTTTCGGCCAATATTCAAGGTTGGAAGGCAAACTTTTCCAAAAGAAATTTCTCATTGTATCGAAAGTGAGCGGAAAATCGCAAGTCAAACGCTCATCAAGATCTCGCCGTCGGAACTAATTGCCCGAATTCTACATCCATAGAATATGTAATATCATCCGTTTTTTTTTTACTGAGAAACGATCCGCATGAGTGTGTAAGTTTTTCTAGATCTGATCGCGTTTATATTCAAATTATCATCGTAATTTAGAAAAAATGAAAATGAATTTTATTACACATAAAATTTTCTTCAGAATGTAAATCGGATAAACAACTGTTTCACTATGTTTCAGTTTGATTCTTAATTGATTCGATGAAATGAAAAATTTGTTGCATGTTTATTTAAATCTTGATTATTTATTGTTTTAACTAAAGGAAATAATTATTTGATATATTATTTAAAGGCACTTATTGATTGATACAATGCGTGAATGATTCAAATTCAATTTTACACGTACATAATTGAAAAAATCTGAAATTCACTTAAAATACCATACCATAAATATTTTTTCAAATAATCTTGTTACTAACCGCCAAAAACTAGCGTTTAAATTCAACCAGAACATTCTACATAACACACAAAGGCAAATCACATGTTTCACAGACTTCAGTTGTGTACGTTCAATTGACATCAATATCGGACGACCAGATGCTTCATCATCAGCAGCAGCATCATCATCATCATCATCTCCATGGTACGATATAGATCATTATGCGTTACCAGCGTGACGAATCGATCTAGTGGGTAGTGTTGTTGACAACAGAACAATTGGAAGAGTTCCGATGACTCAACCCGAAATATCGAGGCCGTCAGTCAAAATTTTACAGTTTCGCTCTGAAATTGTCTGTCTGTAGAAAATTTCCGATACAGACGGATTTTTCAATTGAAAATTCGGTGCTAGAAATCGCGAGTGCTAATCGCCCGTCGCGAATCGTTCTCTAGTTTTCGAAAGAAGTGAGCGGATTCTCGGTTCTGAAAAAAAAAATGCTTATTTTTCAAAGTGGAAATTTCACTGGTAGCATTCGAAGCGGTTGCTAGGTAGATAGATGTGTTTTGTTTGAAAAATAAAACAGTTTCACTCTACGTGTTCTGCTCTTTAATGTGTTCGAACGTTTGAAAGATTGGAGATTATGCGAAAAAAAATCAGTATGGAAAATGAGTTCTTGAGAAAACGCAGAGACGTTGAACTTAAAAACTATGTATACACTGAAGAGTTTTTTAAAGGAGACTTTCAAGACGCAAAATTGTTATTCGCCATTTTATTAGTCTGAATGTCAAAGAACTCGGTATGGTCATTTCCCATATATTTTATGACATAACGAAATCGCATTCACACTGTCAGATTGCATATACGAAAGAAAATTTCATAATTTTTAAAGGTTATTAATGTATTATGCATACATTGATATATCATCCTTACACGAAGCGACATTATTTCATTATCTTAAATTTATTATGGAAATACGATATAGTTTATACGATAATGAAGTAAGCTTCTAATGATACAATGTTTACTAGATCGAATTATTGAGAAATTTGAGCTTGTTACATGTATGACATTTTATTTATTATTATAATTTTCGATACACTAAAAAGTTCGAAATAAAATTTTAAGAGAATATTTTTCATTGAGATTACTATCAGCTGTACTTGCGTTTTGAATTATAATATTTCAGATAACTTTTTTCATAAATTTCCATCACTGTTATATTTACTGCCGAAGTTATAAGCGTAACTTATTTTTTAGTTCAATAACAAGCTATTATTCAGTTGTATGTAGGACAAGGGCGCAAAAAGTGTGCTGAAGGATTGATCGTTCCCTTTCAGTGAATGTTGCTGTTTTTGGTGTTGTTTTGTTGTTTTGATAGAATCGAGAATCGTCCTTGGGATAGTTAATAGCCGTCTTAATTGACTTCTGGGAAAATTCTGATGGAAATTCACGTAGGATCAATTAATTCCGATTAGATCCTCCGTTCTCAAATGTTCGAAATCGTGACGAACAACAATGCGCTTCCGTCGAAAGCAGATTTCACTAATATTGATGATGTTGAAAATAAATTCGAATTAAAATTTATTTTCGGATGCGAGATCGACGAACCGTTGCTTTATTCGATGTTAAATATATCGGAAACGGATTTCGTCGGTTTTCGATAGTTGTTAAAAATGTGGTAGATTACAAAAAATATTTTGACGTTTGCTGTAAATCGAAAAATAAATCTTTGCGGAAACAGATTTTTTTGCACACTGTTTTTTAAACGGAAATATAAATAATAGCTGTATTGTGTCATTGATGCTTTAATTGCAAAAAAATATCAAATTTCTATCGATATAAAAATGCATATGCCACATCTTAAAATGAAAAAAATCTACATTTGAATATAAAAGCGCATCCACTCAAAGTGACATTCACTCGAACACATCGAATCAAAAAGGAACGAAAAAAAAATCCGATCTAACTAGAACGCAGTCTAATAAAAACCAATAAAACTGTGCCAATTTTTTGCTTTAGTTCGATTTATTCTCATTGGAGCGTCTCGAAATCATCATTGGGCTATTATATCGGGAATATTTGATTATCGAGAAGAAAAACTACCACTTTTTTGCGGATCATTCCGTAACGACGGACACGACTCGTAATAATACACAATAGCGTGATCTACACTAGAATATACAAAAAAACATGTGTAAAAGTGGATCACAGTGGTGAAGATGGTGGATGGAAAAAAATTGAAAAGATGCAATCGACCACGCATCGGCACATCGATGGAATTGTAACGGTCGTCGAAAAAATCATATTCGTACTAACGTTATTTTTAATTTGGAATGTATTTTTTCGAAGCAAATGAATCGATTTGGATTGATTATTTAGCAGTAGGTTGAACGGTTCATTTTGCGATTTTTTTTTAATTGGGAATTTTTAATTAAGTTTTATTTATGTGTGATGTTTTTAGGTGACCGCATGACAGAATAACAGAAGAATTAAATGTGTCTGTATAATGTATTACTTAAACAAAATTTTCATCGATTTAAGAACTGTATGCATGTTAGACTTTTACAGTAACGATAATTACTGAAACTCGTGCGCGTGCTAGTCGTAAATTCATTCTCATTTATTTGTGCATGTGTGATTGCGATTATTTACAATATTTATTCTTTAACAGTTTATATGATTTTATTATACAAAAGTAAATGAAATGCACGAAATTCACAATGAAAATTGCTTATGTTAGCTTTGATTTTCTCACGATCGAAATGGCTTCATTTTCACGAACGTATTTAATTTTGCTCTGGTATTGTATGATTATCTCGATATGTGGTATCGTGTGAATCATCATTTCGAAATGCTGCTGGATAAAGAAAAAAAATTCGCATCGAATGAAAATGAAATTATGCGTTGTTTTGTCGCTCGTGAATTATATGAGAATATTGCGTTTGATTAAAGACTGCGACGTTATATCAAAAGCGTAATAAAATTTAATTAGTAGGCTTCACAATATTAGAAGTAGCAATTCAAGAAATAAAATGAAAATATCGAATCTTATGAAAAAATATTCGTGATACTTAAGTGTCTTGAAAAAAATTCAATAATTTTCAATGAATAGAAGCCATTGTACGATAATGCCGGATATTAAATTTCGTATGTGTAATTAAAATAGAGAACAAAATGAGATATTAATTTTGAGATTTTTATATTCAAAGCATTTTTTTCCATTAGAAAAATCAAGATGAAAAAAAAACACAACAAAGAAAACTCAACGAAACCGACAAACAAATGAACTTACACGACTCAGACTAACGCGGCGTTTGTTTACGACAACGTCTCACAAAACTCATTTCAGACTTTCAAATACGCACAATTAAAAGTTAGTTTCACATTACAGCGAAAGAGCAAGGCTGAAAAAGTTAGCCAACGCGTTCATACATACAATATTTCCTCGAGAACGCGAAACTCATTGGGTCTCACGAAAAACGCAACAGCATTTGAACCCATTATCAATGTGTTACGATAAACTGGAGGTGTCCATTGTGCGAAAGCCTTCGATCGAATCGATTAGGGTAAATGGGTTAAACGCATTAGCACGATAAGCCATGTTGGAGCATTGTTGTTCGTGTGCGATTCTGCGAAAAGGCTCTATGAAAGTTTGACCCTTTTATCGAAATTAATTCTCGATAGAAATAGATCGCAGCGAGTGAAAAATTACGTTTTCTAGTGTTCGATAAACACGCGAATTATTAACGTTTGCGAAATGTTAAATTGCGAAATTTCGTAACGATTGTCGAATTCGTAATGTTGCGTCGCGACTTGTGACGCTCGGAGATTTGTATGTTTCGCTAACTTTTTGTTTTTCCGCTCGGAAAATTCCGAGTTTTCCTCTGGGCACCTGTAGTCGTTACACGTGTCGATTTGTTTGTGTTTGATTTATTTGGGAAATAAATTTCGTACGAAAGAATCGACATTGTGTAAGTTTGAAGGTTGCGAAAACGAAATATGTATCGGTAAAGATAAAGTGGATTTCTATCGATCGATATGTATTCGGAGAAAATTAGATTAAAGATGTTATATTTATTAATGGTATAAAAATATATTCAAATCATTCACTCGCAGTAGAAATATAAATGAACTTAAGCACGTTTCGAGTGCACAAAAAATCAAAATAGAATCGCTTTATTTATAAAACGGAATCTAAATATATCTAATTATTGATTCATAAATTGTCAGATAAATAAGCATCGTAGACAGTGGCTATTTTCGTTGTCATTCTGTACACATCAAATAGACGTCACAATGGTTCATTGATTAAATAAACTGTTTAAAAACTACCGTTTTTCATGAATATCCAATTTTGATTTTCAAGAGCAACATTAATGAAAATTTTATGGAAATAGGACAGACTATGACATTTACTCGGTGCAATAATAGCTTGAAAAACATATCAAAAGCACATTTCAACTATTTTTAAAACAAACATCTAGTATTACTAGTAACCTTTTCTCACCGTCACGTTTATTCTAAAATTAGCCACCGCATAAATTTCATTATCTGTTATGGCAACATTAGATCGACGGAGGTCGCGAAAATTTCTAAGCGTGACTTTGCCGTAATTAGAAATTTTCCTTAACCAGCGAACGCAACAATGTCCGAAGGTCACTTTTGAATCAACAGTTTGTGTATACAGCCGAAGAGCGATTGTGCGATTTTTCGTAGGAAAACGACTCGTGCGAAACGGTTCGGATTGATTTGTATCGTGGAAGAAATAAACCGAATCCCATCCGACACGTTCTCTCATGATGTTGACGTACTGTTTATAAATTTATGTAATTCTGAATTATAAAAAAAAAAAAACATTACGCTATGTGTGTGTACATTATCGGGTGAACTACGTCACAAGGTATGTAACTGGGTGCGTCATTTGCGTGAAAACTCACGTTACGCAATTTTAACCAACGTAGATTGTTGAAAAAAGTGTTGTTAGACGTGATTGTGTTCCGTTTATTTAGTCTTGATGAATTTATTTTGAATAATAAGATTGTGTGTAGTTGACCCTTGTTAATGTGTCATGGTAGTTGCATAACGATTATGTTGTTTATTTCAATAACAGAAGTAATTAATTAGTGATTAGTTTGATGATTCGTCATTTCAAATCAATTTGAGATATATTCTGATATGTTTTAATCATTCAAAATTGATTTATTTAATGATATTGTTATGAAATAAATCATTAATTATTTCACAATTTTTTTTCCAATGGATGGACAATTGAAAGAAAATTGTATAACTGAACGAATATTTGGTACTCGATTAAAGCGTTTCCTCATCATTGATCTTGAAAAAGGCATTTTATCTGCAAACACCAATCTGATAAAGTAAACAACATTTACTATCAATGACGACAATCCATAACAATTGTTGATATTCAATAAGAATAGCTGGAACGTAATCGAAAAGTAAGTATAATAAATAATAATTTAGGTACACGAGCTGATAGTGAATGACGTGAAACGTATATAAAATGCAAACAGATTATGCTGACAAAATATTATAAAAACCCTATAAAAATTTGCACAAACAAAGAAAAAAATTAAACACAGAAACGTTTAGTTAAAGTCAACGCGAATTTTCATATTTGTGAGATGTTTGAATTTGGGCCGCAGTTTTGTTTTTCAATTTCATATTTGTTAGCATGATTCCGAATGTGTCTTGATTATTTAAATAAATTTGATTTATATATGAAAAAAAAAAATATTCATAAATTATGCCTAATGAACGTTTACGAAAGTATTTGCATTTCTTCTGCAAAGTTTATTATATCGGATTAGTTTAAGCTTCATAAACATTTTAAGCAGTTTTAATTTAGGTACGTACTTTGATTTTTTGTGAATTATCTACACGAAATATTTGTATTTATTGGATTTTTCGCTTGAATTTTCACTGTTCAAAGATTCCGCATCACGAGAAAGTTACGAAAGTGAAATTGTGACTTTTTGCGAAAGGGTGATCCTAATTGAAGCAATAATTGAATTGCCCAACACAAAGACTTATTGTTCAACGATTGCGCACCGAATCAGTTCCGCAATTGCACTACATATTTGAAGATCTAAAGTCAGATCAAATATCGGATTATTATTCATGACAAATATCCATTTGCGTCACAACTTGTTTGTTTGCTGAAAAATGAAAAAAAAATAAAACACATGAACATTACACGTTCACGTTTTTATGCGATTCTTTTATAAAATCATCGAGTGTTATTTTTTTCCGCGATATGTCAATATTGGTAGATGAATGACGTTTTTGAATTTTCACTAGTATAAAAACAGCATACCGTAAATGGGTATGTTTTTATTAATATCTGATAAAAACAGCATATTTTCAGTATATTTGCACATCAACGACACAATTCCATATGGCAACCCATCCAATCACCATCCTTTTCAAAATAGCTAAACTCCAACCAGCCTAACATCGAAAATTTTATTTTTTTTAATTTGATACTTGTACTATTAGATCACTGATGGATCACGTTAGGTTAGGATTTTATTACTTTATCATAATAGATTGAAATCAATTATGTTGAGTTAAGTATTCGATAAGGTTAGATCGAATATCATAAAAATAGGATAGTATTGTAGATGAGTTAAGATAGAATCCCATATCAAAAGAGCATATAAATCCATACAAAATGTAAAAATTCAGTTCGAATTGACGACAGTACAAAAATGCTTCTAACTATACATTTTGTATGGGACCAATTTCCTCTACTCCGCTCTACATCTAACGACTCCACTTCACCGATTTGTGATCCCACCTTGTCTCTACACTTTTTTCACTTATCGATCAATTTTATTCGATCGAAATCGTTTAATTGATACCAATCGTCGACGTTCTCGTAACGATCCCCATAAACTATCGGCTCAGAAAAGGCCGGTGCATGGCAAGGTCGTCGGTCATCAATCTGGCTAATTGAATAAAGAGCCGCCAGAAATAGACGTCTTCTTCGGCTTATGTGGAACACGGTCCACTTCCATCGACGATGGGAAATTGGAGATCGTGACCCATCGACTCGGTGCTGGATTTGCGACCTCAACTTCGGATTATATGGTTTTCGGTTCTACGCTTTTGCGTCACAGTTTTGTGTGACGTGCGTTGTATTCGGATCGATTTTGATTCGATCGATCTTTTGTTTCTGGTTTTTATGTTTTTTGATCTGCAATGGGTTGTTTTGGATTTGGTTTAGTGATGGTTTGTTGGTTTTTGATGAAATTTAACGCAGTCTTGATGAAATTTATAAAATATTCTGCTCCGTTGAATGTTATAAATTTGGACATAGTAGCGGTTTACAATTACTGACTCGTTACAAATAAATTTGATTTTAAATACAATTCTCATTTATTTGAATTAATTGCAGATGTATTTAGCTCATAAATGAAATTTTAGAAATTTCATTAGATTTTATTGCTATTCAAATGATTGATTGAAAAATATTTTCACAAACATGTCGAATGAATCTGATGATGTTATAATGTTCATTAATAAGATAACTTATGTAGCTTCGACTCGATGAGTATGTTGTGATAAATAAACGATTGATAACGAATACGAACAAGTTTTATTTGTCGCATAATTAATTAACTATTCACCAAATGAAAGTAAATATTGAAATGATCAAATTGCAAGTGCGCGTCGTTCAGACACATGAAGCAATCGTTTGATATATGTAGCGACAAATTAAACTTCAATTTGCACAATAAACGGAAAATTAACAGCATGATAGACCAAGCGAAAATGTCTAGAATTTCACATCAAAATATCGAGCAACTCGTTCGAAATAATAATAGATTTCATCAAGTGCGATTCTGTGTATAAGTTAATCAGACCTTCACCTTAATTACCTTCTTTGCGAACGCAAAGAGCTTCAATTTATTCAAGAACTTTGCTTGCGCAAATTCAAGTTCACGCAGACGCACGAAATTGAAACGGATCATGCCAATTTCAGTTTGTTTTCTAACGTTAAATTTTCCGTTAAACGAAGAAACTAACAAAATTAAGACGATCTTCCGCTAACGAGGGTTCGCTAACCGCGGTCGACGACTTATTGACTTTTCTCCTCTATCCGTCTTTTATGAATTGTGGAAGCAAGGAAGAGCTTAAATCAGTGGTGTATGTTTTTAGAAAATGATTATCAGCATTGATGAGATTTATAAGGTATATAATATCCATGTAAATATTTAAGCACAATTTCGATATGAAAATTCAGTGGAAAGATCGAAAAAATTGTGGTTTTAAAAGAAGATTTTTTTCAACGAATATTAAAAAAATTGGCAAGACGTAGTATATTAAGACATTTAAATTTGCTTTGAGATTTACTGTAAATATCAGACATTTGAATTGTTGTGACATACTTTTTTTAATGCTTGTGAATATGTTTCGAAATAAATCAGTTTAAATTGATATTAAAAAAAAAATTGAAGGGAAGTTTTCTTCATAAATAATTTTCGGGTTATTATTTTCAGTTGCGCTACTGTTTTCATAAAGGGTTTACTTTACCCTGTGGTCTCATATTCAAGTTGAACTTGCAAATTGTCAATTAAACTTGTACGTGGTAGGTTTTCGTGTTATTTAGAATCCCAAGTTGCCTTATTAGTATTTAATAAAATTATTCAAAACAGAAACATTCATGTTGCAGATATACAATACTTCGATGAAAAATATACAAAGAAATATGATACGCTTAGTTATTGATCTACTCGACATCTTATTATCAGTCGAGGTGATTAATTAACGAATAAGTACTAATAAAAAATAATAAATATGCGGGAATTCACTTTTAAAGATTCGTTCCTACTTTGAAGGTTTTCGAAATGCAATTTTCAATCAAAAGAGGGAAAAGATATTGAAGCTAAATCTCGAGTTCAAAATACGGAGACGGTTGCAGGCTGAGGTCATGAACTGTCTGTCTTTAGCGAAAAAGATATTCGCAACAAATAAATCTGTTTAAGATGAAAGTTATTAAATATAATGAAAAAAGTTATATAAAATCATTTAGTGATAAACGTTCTGACAAAATTTAATTGCGAAATTTCATTTCTAATTGATGAATTAATACATTTCTATAGTGAAAAAACGATACTACATTTTTCATTGATTGCACAATTTCTTCAGAAGTATTTTACAATACTAAAATTTTATAGAATACAATTCGAATGAATTTTTTCACAACATACTACTCTTCGACTTCACAATGCAAACGACTTGTATAGAATTTTCAATACGTGCGACTGTCGAAATATAGATCAATATTATCATTGCACCACATAGCACAATATAATAGATTCGGCACACATTTTCGTCGCATTGAATTGCGCAACAGACGAATAATTCCCCCGAATTTAAGCGATTGTCGTACTCAGTCGCAGCCCTTCCCGAGCAACGTGACCGAAATTATTAAGGGATTACTCCGCACCCCCGCTGAGTTAAGGGGGCGTTCAGACTACAAGGGAGGACCCACACCCCTGCTTTTCCCTAAAAAGACCTGTTGAGGAAGAACGAACGTGCTCGGAACCAGAAACCGAAAATAAAAAAGAGATCGAGACTTTCACTCGGCGTTGCCTTTGTATTTTTGAGTCACGAACGGTGAGTCACGAATTTGCAATAGTCTTTGTCCCGAGCGCTTGACACACATAATTTTCGCAGGCGATGTTCTTTAGGATGAAATGTGCGATTTTGATACTTGTTTGTTCCTTTGATTATCGAGAGAGAGAGTCGTTCCGAGTCGACGGATGCTCATGTGCGAAGGTCGATTTTTATACTGTTTGATTATTTAATTGATCGTTCATGTGAAAATTAGTGTAATTGAATTACTGGACGTTTGACGATGTGCGGACACGAAAGTGAATTGCGCAACTTCGGCGTAGTTATCGTTAGTTAGGGAAACGAATATAAAATCGTATGATGAGAGCACCTGCAAAAATATCAAATCGGTTGCTAAACGAAGCCAACTTTACATATCTATACTTAGTTAGAGAGTGTACGAGCACGTGTAAATTGCATGCATTTTTCTGCATAGTAGCAGACTATTAAGTCGAATTTACACTTTTGCGTAATGCAAGACGTCGAACGATTTTCGCTTACATTCAAATTCAATTACATTGCATTCGTTGTATGCGTGTTGCATTTCAATTCTGTATATGGAATCGTTTTGAGGTGTCAAGTGTCTAGTTCCAAAATATGATATCGATATTTTTAATAATTATTGAAATATAATTTAATAAATAAATAACAGAAGGTTTAAAATATATCAATATATTATTAAAAAAATGCTTGAATTTGAAACATTCGTATAAAATAACGAAATGTTTCAAATATATGGACCTTGCACCCGTATATGTATAATATGTAATATGTTGAGTTCTAAGGTGTATAATCATGTCAGTGAAGGACTTCAAACATTATGCAATTACAATTTGTAGTTTATACAATTACAAACTTTGTACTTAGGAGATAAAAATTTGAACCGTTTTACTGAAAATGTTTTTTTCCATCGAAATATACATATGTATGAATTACAAGAAATTAATTTCCAATAGAATGTTTTTTCATGTTGGACTGATCACGTTCGATTACAAGAATAGTATGTCAGTTCGACAACCACATAAAATTATGGTGGAACATTCGAAGGTCGTCTGGTGTACATTAGTTAGAGGATAATCATTGGGATTTCGCATTTGTTGACACAATGCAGTTTCGTATGCAATTCATACGTGCTTTAAATGATAATGGATATTGCGTGCTCCGAATGCTGGAAAATCGCACAGATGAAATTATTTGAGCAAACAATAAAGTTTTTCCCATACGTATATATGAGTTATTAAAAAATATCTGAATAGATTTTCAAGTTCACAATCAATACTAATATATTTTATTTTCAAATAATATGAACTGATAGAAAACATATTATAATATGCCTATTAATTTCATTTCTATCTGATAAACAGAACAATTTACAATAGATAAACAAAAAAAAAATACAATGAAATTATATAATACTATCACAATTATTTATCATAAATACACAGCATTGTTTCATTTCATATTTTTTACTTAAAATAAGAAAAAAATCGCGTTCAAAGCGAGAGAGTTGACATGTTGGTTTTAACAATTTTCCATTTTGTCTCAATATCGTGAAAATCAACGGTCTCGGATGTCGGTTTGACGTATATAGTCGCAAAGTGTGTTAAGTAAAATGGGTCACATGAATTTGCGACGATGTTGCGTGTATGAAACGTGATATAATCTCTATATACTGAAAATGATGATAAAAGTGCTGAAGCAAAAAAAAATAAAACGGAAGATTTGATTTTCCCAGAAACCATTTGGGTCGAGAGATTTACAAACGCTCTGGCCAAACATTTTATATTTTTCATCACTGTGTATCCGCGTGTTATTTTTTTTATGTGAAGTATATTTGTCGTAATAAAAAAATTCAAAAGTACAATCAACTCGATAAATGTTGAGGATATGGTGTCAGCCAACCTTTTGTTTGCGGTTGTGTTTTATTAATTATAGAATGTGATAGGAATGTCATTATTATTGCAAACGAAAATAAGTTAATTCAATAGCTTTAATAGATAATTGTAGTGTAATTTTCCTATTTCATAAACGATAAACCTGGTTGGTATATATTTAGTATGTATAGTGATACGATTTATAACACTAATTCAATTGTTTATCGATGAATGACTTTCAAAACATTAATATAATTAATTTATGGAAAAACTGTGTGAATATACAATAAGATATATAAGTTGAAATAAATGAATATTTAGAAAATGTAGTAAAATAAATTGCATTTTAAACTCGGCTTACTTTTTTCCAATTTCATTTATGACAACACAATCGCGAATAAAAAAATGATCTGTCGCTTGTTCAGATTCGTTCAACACATACAATAGACTGAATAGACAATTATTTTATACAGTTCGCTGAAAATACAATACGGCTATTTTCAGCGCAGTCCCATTGAAAAAACTTTTTCGAAAATCCAGTATCATAATGACAGAACGTGAAAATCATCAATGAACAGAAGCTTCTGGAATAGAACGCCATGCTTTTCACATTCACGTGAACATCATGAAAAGTCCTTATCTTTTTTTCGCGCTAAAACATTCGATGACGCTCCAATCGTTGGCAAATTTTCCCTCGATGGAAAATTTGCGCGATAACGTTAGATAAAATCTGTTACCACAATATTATTATTGCTATAAAAAGAGTGCACACAATAGAATTTCATACGCAAACTTTTAATAATAGGACTCTCGGCCGAAAATCGGACAAGATAAGATAAAAGCCAGACAACGTTGCGACCCACAGTTTGAATGTCGTCAGTCTTTATAACGAGGTGGCATGTTTATATTTGGCGCCTTTTTACCACCGGTAATAAATCACAACTAGAGAGAATCACTTATATTTTACATCTGAATAAAATACCACACGTGGGCATGCGATGGCTTTCGAACGTGTTCACAACGTGATTGCTTAAATTTAATGAAGCGAAGTTAAAATTAAAATTTATAAAATAAAATATGCGATTGGTTATTGAATTGTATAATTTTAGACCCTGAACGTGGATCCTCTCGTTATCCGATTCAGGGCCGGTTTGCTGAGGAGAACCAATCGTTACGAGTGCTCTTGACCTCAGCGAATAAAATGCTTCCACCGACATTTTCATCTATGTATCTCAAGCAATGTTTTAAAGGGCAAAAAAATCTGTTTGTTAAAGGGAAAAAAAAGCAAAGAGAAAGAGTGCGAAGGACAAGAGGTCGTTTAAGTGCGGTAAGAGTTGGGAGTTAGGACCGCCCGGTCGTTGAGTCAAAAATATTCGGTTTTATTGGGAACAAAGGACGTTCGTTAACTGGAAAGTTATAATTACATCGACGTTGGTTTTTCCCATTGTTTAAATATATTTTTTTCCGCTGGACACGTGAAAAGTTCGGAGTTTTATTTAGAAACGTTTCTGTCGGTACAATATTTGTTTCGAACGATGCAAATAAACGTTTTCGGTTCGTTTCCACGAATCCCAATTGTAATGTTTTTATTTTTAGGTAAATTTCTAACAATCAGATTTATTTCTGTTATTTTTTACCGATGTTTAGAAGAAAGGTGTAAAAATACACACGGGCTAATTAAATTTTGTTTGGATATTTTTGACCCATTTCACTGAATTTCTGAGAAAATCATTTTGCTGAGTTTATGAACATTACTCGCGTAAATATTCAATACAATGGTTCAATTGTAACTAGGTCAAAGATTGTTTCATGTGCATTTCAATGTTTACAGAAGTTTTTCCAAAAATTTTCAAATGCTAATTCATTTTGGCAGTATCACAAAAGTTAAATCAAACAAGCCCAGAAAAGTCTTTTATCAGACAGTCAATACTGGTTTGATTCGGATTCGAATTCTAAATTAGAACTGAATTCGTTTTATCTAATCTCTGTTATTTCCTTACGGAAACAATAAAAATTAAATATTCAATAAAAATTAAACATAAAATCAATATTGGGCCATATTTTCAAAATGCGAATTTTATTTAAAAAAAAAAATACATTTTTGATACATATGAAAAAAAATCATTAAATGAATTTTATTTGCATCAAATGAAAACGAAAACAGACGTGTTTTTAAAAAAAGTTTTTTTTAATGTTTATCATCAATATTTGAACGTTACGTTCAAAACGAAAAAAATAACCCACACGAACGCCAAGATAATGAAAACGTACGTTCGAGCGACATACCAATTTTAATCTAAAACGAGCAAAATTATCGCGAAATGCAAATGTTGAAAAACCACCATATCCGCGAAACTGAAACGAAAACAACACCGCACAGAAAGAAAACAACCCGATAAAGCTGGAAAAAACGTTCGGTATGTATTGAAAAACACGCACATTCCTATACAAGTTCCATAATACGTTACCGAGATTACATTAGACATTAACATATTCTCGGAAGAATCCCGTACTGGGGACAGTCTCGTATATCCATATTCCATATTTAACCATAGGTCTCCCGTGACGACGTTGATTCGGTATTAACGAGACTGTTAACGTTAACCGCGGCCCCGAAGTGGGATTTTCTGATTAATTCGGGGCCGTCTCAGTGCGAAATGGCCCAAATTTGTTTTTTTGGGTTGCGACCTCATAATTTAGTTTAACCTATTTTTTTTTGCGTGCAAACGAAATGGACCTAAAAGGCGGACGTTCGCCGGAGAGACGATGTCCAATTTGTGCAGATGGAAATTTACGAAGATACGTTAAGTGGTAAATTTGAACGGTGCCGGTTTTTTAAAGCGAGTGCTTTTTAGCGGGAATATATTTTTTCTAGTTTGTTTCGGTTTTTGGGTAATAATAGAAGTGACGTTTTGGTATGTATATCTGTCGATTCGTCGAGCGATTCGAGTGGGCTTACGTATATATATTTTTTGGAATGTGGTTTTGTGAAGTAATTTCGATCGAATTTGATATTAATAACATGCGGAAAAATAGTTCGTTCATTAATAATTAGGGTATTTTTTTGATGATTAGTATACATGTCATAAGAAAATATATAATCTATTTCAAGCTTCTGAGCCAATTGCTACGACGATTGAATTTAATTCTAATTGTAAGATTTCATTAAAAAAAAATACTCGGTCAATCAACTGACCAATTTGACTGAAAAGGCCAAAGATTACAAGTGACTTTGCGGTGATTTCGAGAAAATCGCATTCAAAGTTGACTATGTACCTACGAGGAGATTGAATGATTTGATGACATATCTCGACACACGTTCCAAATTCGTTTAAATCCTTTAGCCACCAAATAAACGAGAAAATTCCCGTGCATAACTTAATTTCGGCGAAAATCTCACATGTACAATTTTCGATCGTCAAATAAACTCATCAGCAAAAATAAAAATAATCACATACATACATGTATGTATCATAAGCAGACACACCCACAAAGCGTGCACACGATATCGATTGCAGGTGAGGCGAGTGCATGTCGGCGCGGGGGCGAAGTCCGGGGGATGCGCCCCCCGGGCCTCGCTCATCGATCGGCGGGGGCGCGCAGGCTCCGGCCTTGCAGCCCTACCGTGTACCGAGCGCCAAGGTTGACGGGGTCCGCAGCCCCCGACGATCGATTATGCAACTCTTTGTTCCGAAGGTCCATCGGCTGCACGCCGCGAAGGTTGAGGTCGTCCGTTGCGCGACCTCATCTCCGAGTCCACCTGTTGGACGAGAGCGAGGGACGCTCTTCGGTTTAGAGTTTTGTTTTGAATCGGGTTTACGGATTCTTTGAAGGCTCATTCTTTCGCAGTGAAAGGAGGGTGAAAATGTTTCTGCCGTCGGATAGATTTTAAATATATCTCGACTGATATTTCTCATCTCCTCATCTCCGAGTCCACCTGTTGGTCGAGAGCGAGGGACGCTCTTCGGTTTAGAGTTTTGTTTTGAATCGGGTTTACGGATTCGTTGAAGGCTTATTCTTTCGCAGTGAAAGGAGGGTGAAAATGTTTCTGCCGTCGGATAGATTTTAAATATATCTCGACTGATATTTCTCATCTCCTCATCTCCGAGTCCACCTGTTGGTCGAGAGCGAGGGACGCTTTTCGGTTTAGAGCAGTGATTATCAAACTTATTTCTTTCACAGCCCCCTTTAAAATAAATTATTTCTCAGCGCCCCCTTTAAAATAAATTATTTCTCAGCGCCCCCTTTAAAAATAAATTATTTCTCAGCGCCCCCCCCCCTCTCACATTTTTACAAAATCCGGGCCCGGGTACGTTCATGGAATTGGGCTTTCCCCCGAAAAAAAAACAAAGTTAAAATGATAAAATATATGCCCCTCCCAACATATTTTTATTATATGTTTATGAAAAAAAAATAAAAATAGCGCCGCAGGCGAAAATTTTTAGACATTATCCGCAAAAACTTGCGTACGGTGTGCGGGCTATCCTACTAAATCTATGTTAAGTATTTTAAGTTTTTATAACATCATACAGGGTAGAAATATAAACTTATTATTCATTATTGTGTAATAGATGTGTTTTAATTTTAGTGAAATTTAAAAAATACTATATAAAGTAAATGAAATTACAAATTTCAAAACGCCTCCCTAGCCCCCATTAACGCCCACCATTTTTCTCTGGGCGCCTCAATGCTCCCCTCGAGGTCTTAAACGCCCCCTGGGGGCGCTAACGCCCACTTTGAGAAACACTGGTTTAGAGTTTTATTTTGAATCGGGTTTACAGATTCTTTGAAGGCTTATTATTTCGCAGTGTGAAAATGTTTCTGCCATCGGATAGATTTTAAATATATCTCGATTGATGTTTCTTAAATTCAATGAGGTTGGTCGCGAGCGAGGGACGCTCTTCGGTTTGGAGTTTCATTTCAAATCGGGTTTACAGATTCTTTGAAGGCTCATTCTTTCGCAGTGAAAGGAGGGTGAAAATGTTTCTGCCATCGGATAGATTTTAAATATATCTCGACTGATGATTCTTAAATTCAATGAGGTTGGTCGCGAGCGAGGGACGCTCTTCGGTTTAGAGTTTTGTTTTGAATCGAATGTGTGTTGTCTGTAGACTGTTTGAAGGCTTATTCTTTCGCAGTGAAAGGAGAGTATAAATATTCCTATTATCGAAAAGATTTTAAATAAATCTCGACTGATATTTATAGACTGCTTGATATTTCTTTGAGAATGAATTTAACGAAAAATGAATTTTGTCATTCAACAATTAACGTAATCGATTTTGGGGTCGAATATGATTATTACCTTTAATGGGTTCACTTTGCGTCAATTATCTACAAATTCATTTATATTTGGGAGTGAATAAACTCGAATTATTTAAATGTTCAAATTTGAGTTCGAATTAGGGATGCCAACTTTGATTTATGATTTTTTTTTTAATACATAAAGTATGCGGATTCATTATATTTTCATATCATTGGAAATATGGAAAAATTGAATACAGAATAAAGTAATATACACGATTACAATAAAAAATTCGTTTTTTATGAACGTCTGACTGTTAAATGTTTACATAAATCAGTCACAAAACCAAAAAAATAGAATGATTCGTAACAACTCAGTCATCATTTGAACGAAATTGCATTTCAGCCAAATTATTCATACTTCCGTTTTGCAATTTTCATCGTTTCAGAACATCCGTTTTGTGAATTATCAAATAATATCTACTTATCTATATGTGAACATGCGAGTACAATAGCCGGTCATGATCAAGTTCACTCAATTTCCCGGTTTATTGAATTCGATAACGCGGTACAGAATCGACTAGAACATTGCCGTAGAAAAATCAATATACAAGATACTAGAGAATGTCAGTTTATTTACTGTAAAGAGCAACAGACTCTCAACGAAGCGAAAAATGAACGCAATATATCGTTCGAAGCGTTCTTTCGCATCGTTCATCGTTGCTAAGCATCAATCTGATGAAGATGCGTAAAATGACATTTCTCGTGATGTTAACGCATCGGTTCTTATGTAAAGTTATGCGCATTTCATTCGAAAGCGCATTAGAAACGTTCACGTGCGAAGACCCTCGCGAATACGAAAATAAAACACAATTCAAGGTTAGGAAAAAACTAATGCAGTTAACGAGTTTATCTAACCTTATAATAACGCTGTTCTGTGTGTGTGTCCGGTGTAGAGCTCCAAAACTGCGACAAAACAACTATTCAATCAAATTACCGACGACTTCCACACATATACGGCAATTCGCGATGGGCAGTGATATCGAAAACTGACGCTCTACACTGACTAACAGTTCAACTGGATGACAGTCGTGAGCACTCACTTATCAGCCAGCTCAATTTCGATTCGGCTTGAATTCGGGTAATTATGTTATAAACAACTTCGGTGCAAATTGGTGCAAAAAAAAATTGAATTATAAAATAATTAATTAGTTTTCAAAAATAATTCGATTTCGGCCATTTTAAAATTGAACGCGATGACGTACATTTTTGTTCACGATCGAAATTTTCAAATTATATAATTGATTTTTAAAAATAATTCGATTTCAGCCATTTTTAAAATCAAATGCAACCGGATTCACCTGAACTCGAACAAATTTCGAATTGAACGATGAAATGAATTATATTTATAAATAACACGTTAAGAACCGAATTATTTTTAATAATATATTTTTATGAAAAAAGGGTAAAAGTACATTACGAAATATGATGTGCGGAAGTTTTTTTTAAATGAAAAATAATATGATTGTGTTCACATTTACATGCGTATTTTGAATAAAGACTTGCCGAAACTTTTCAAATTAAATTAAGCCCAATCTTTAAACTGCAAGTTGGCAATTAGTCAGAGATAACTATCGAAAAATACAACTTTTCTCTAACCACACACGTGTTGATAAATTCAACGAGCTGATCGCTATTATTATATATACGTGGAAATTTGTCACACACGCGAGAATTTCCCGAGGAAAATTTCATCTTACAACGTAGCCGGAAAAGCCGCTTCGGAAAAAAATTAAACAAGACGAAGATGAATAATGGAAGAGGATCGGAAAATCGCTGCCAGCGATACTTCGAGGGATATATGTATTATCGAGCGTATCCCGTCCTTGGACCCGGTCCTGGAAAATTGAATTTTCCCCCACAAAGCGAACCCGAACAGGTGGGTTATCGGCGCAGATGTGACGTAAAAGCCTCACACAACTCAAATCCTCAGACGAGTCGTTTTCCACGAAAACACAAATGAAAAGCACACGTGTCTATCGCATAACTCAAGTTATGGAATATATTTCTAGACAATTTTTTTTGCAAATGGGGGTCAATTTCGACACGAGCTAATACATGGAGGATGAACCGACGCTTTGGCCGCAATCAGAGCGTGAAGACAGCCTTTTGTGCGGACAAAAGGCCTTTTGTTCGGCGAAAGTAAAGTAACGTCTCGGTTATGTGCGCCCGCCTCCCTTTTTCAGCGCCTACGTGTGTGGAATTGCGACTGGAGCAACAGTTTTTAATTTTTACATAGAATTTCATACGAAAGTGGACTTTAGTCGAGGTGGTCTTAGGGCTCGTTTTCATTTGAAGGGTGTTGACGATGCTGTTTGTTCGAGTTTTCAATGTTTATAAGCGTTTGAGTGTGCGGTTGTGGTGTTGTTTCGAAATTGCACGTGTTTGTTGCGCTTTGTGTGTAAATGTTTCGCATTGTATTGCATGAAACTCAGGATTTAGTTGCTGTGTTGTTTTATTTTATTTTCATAAAAAGAGATTGTATGATTCACTGGCGATGCATTTTGTTGATTTCGTTTTAATCTTCCATATGATTAAGAAACGATTTATCGATTTTATCAATTTTAGAAAATAAGTGGCGCGATGCTGTCAAAATTTAATTGTAATTTGATAAATTAGGTAATTATCGATATAAATAAAATTAATTAACGTATCTGGAAATTAATTTGCAATTAAATTTTTGTCACATCGTATGATTATTTATAAAAAAAACAATCGAATGTTGGTAAATACAATATGAATCATTTTCATGATAAAAATATGCTATTTGAATGATATATTTAGATAAATCAGATACGGAATGTGACATAAATGTATATTGTTAGCAAAATACACAATTAGCAAAAAGACTTCAAGTTTCTTACAACATCTAAAGAACGTCAAAAACATTCAAAGGTAAATACGAGCGAAACATCAAGATATCCAACAGTTGAAATCTGAACATGACATCGGACAATGGCAAATGAGGGTCGTCGTAGAAAGGTCGTACTTTGCATACACAACATGATCGTTTGAACTTACGAAGCTCGCCTACCATATATTGTGGATTCGCAAATCTACCGAAAAATAGGAAAACCACATCGGTGGGCAATTGCACTAGATTCCTTATCGAATATGCGGCGCCACTATATTTATCAACTTGTGATAACCGACAGAAAATTCGTCGAAATCGACTTATTCAACATATAATACATAAACACATACGATAACCAAACATGGGAAAAAGATGTGTACGATTCGGAAAATTATGCATTACTATTGAGTATATCGAGTGGAGCACGTACGTAATAAGCTCGAGTGTTTATTTTGGATGGCGCCGATAAAAAAGCAACAATTCTATGATTTTTTTTATTTGCACAGAAAAAAATGATACAACTTATATCCAGTAAATATGATGCTTGTAAATTTTCTAAAAATCGATTGACCTTTCCGAGAAGATATCAACCATTGTTTCGCAAGGTCATAGCGACATTTTCACTATCGTTTTATATGTATACGTAATTTTACGTTCTGTAGAAGGTAACTATAGTCATAGTCATCATCCACGTGCTAAGTTAAGGTCATCATAACATTCTGATTCGGTAACATCTGGACGAAGTGGGTGTGTGGTGCCGTGAATGTTGTAACCAATTTACTCGGATTAACTCGTCATCCAATTGCCCACATGCGGCGATCCTATTTTCGATCTTACGTGTTTATGAAAAATCTCATAAAATCCCTTTATAAGTGCAATAATCATCTATTGTTATGCATTACCATTAATATATGATTCATTTCATTTTTTAATGCTGTTATTCAATGAATTCTGATATCTTGTTATTTCCATTTTGAAGAGATTTAAATGGTAAATTATAAATGTTGAACTTGAATGAGTGTGTTTAGATATTGCTAAATGAACCTGAAAATTAAATGTTTGATTGATTTTGTTCCAATTCATTTGAACTAATGAATTTCCAGCTAATTTGTCACAAAGTTCAAGATCAATGAGTTTGATTATGTTCACAAGCTACGTACAAAACGTTAAATCGATTTTCTAATTTGAACTTGAGATTATCGATATAAAATTTTATTTTAAACCGTTCAAATTCAATCACGTGTGAGTATGTCTCGCATCGATGATCACCCTAAATTGAAGGTGTGGAATGTCATTTCTTATGTGAGAATTCTTCATTATATTCTGATGGTGCATCGTATTGTAACGAACTGAGTTCCCAAGCAGTCATTTTGAAAGCCGAATCTTCACGTGGGATAGTGATTTTTTAATAATTTAATTATAACCCAAGAAGTAATAATTCATAGCCGTATGAAAGAGGAATGATGTGTACAACAGTTATGATTGACCCGATTTGGGTTACATTCTAGAAATATTTTTTCGAACACATCGTAATTTAAAAAAATATTTTGATATAAATAGTATGTTACACGTAATTGTTTACGAAACGTCAATCGTGGAAATAATTTATATTTTTAGTGGATACAGAAAATATAAATATATTTTTGTATCTTATATCGGGTTTCTTGTTCGGAAAGTCGGTGTTTTGAATATTCGATACATCGATTTAAAATTGAAACCCATTTTCTCTATAAATAGTCTATCCCGAGTATTTTAAGCACGGTGTCGTCGTTGTTTGTTAATATGTGTATAAAAATATAAAAATCCACGATAATATTTTACTATAAAATTGATAAAAATGACTATCAAACATTAAATATGTTGAATAAAATACGGTACAGTTTAAGTAAACACGTTTTGAAATCGAAAGAGTAACGTTTGCATAAAAGTAAGAGGTCCGTGTGCAATTCTGAAAATAACGCAATTATTATACGGATTCTAATGCACTGCAACGCACTTAAAAATGACGTTGCGAATTGCTCAACTAACGGTTACTTTCAACAATTTTTCAACGAGTAAACAAAAAGGTCGAACTCCAACCTTTTAACATTCATAAAGTGAAAATCATCGAAGCGAAAAGTCAGAAATGTCAAGTGAATTAAATTACGATTTGCGCACCTAATTATTACGTATTATCACCTGTCTATTTTCCATCGATAAAACAACGGTTAAAATGAAAACGATCGCCGCTCGGCTCGACCTTAAAACGTTTCGAAATATTGTATAATAATAGCGATTTTCCATTCTTTATTATTATGCGAATAATAAACATTGTATCGTCGATACGTTTTACATTTCAAATGGAAGTTACGTATTTCTTGAAGGGCGAGAGAAGATCAAAGGGAGATTATTTGTCGCGTAACGATTTAAGTATTATGTACATGTATAGTGGATCGTTACGCTTTACGTGGAATTATGCAATGAATTCTTTGGATTATCCATGTTCATAATGTCATTCAAATCTGTGTTGTGCTGAAATTTTCCTTATTCTTTAGAACAGTGCTAGTTGGAAAATTCTTGAAAAGTTTTCGACTGTCAGTGACGGTTCGAGTTGTCGCAAAATTCATCGGTTAGAAAGTCTAAACTTGTTCAGGAATAATAGACTTTCACTTTCAAAATTAATTAAGTGCCTTCCTTGTGTGCGTTATTGTTGTGATTTAAGCTTTTGTATGTTTGTTGAATCAGCTTGTACTCAATCGAGGAAATTGTCTGAATCTATTGTATTGGTAAATAATGCACATTTTTCACAACAAAGAATTTGACAATCGCTAACAAATATCGTGAAAAATGTATTGAATATTTCACCAGCATGTTTTTCAAATAATAATAATATATTATTAACTATGATATAATCGTTAGAGCATCATCGGATCAATGTTTACAATTGGATTGCGGTTTCGCTAACATTCATTTTTGCAATGCGAACGTTTCAAATATTATTTCACACCCATTCGAGCGTTGAAAAGACAATCCTTCACGATCTACGAAACAACAATCGATATACAAAATGCTGACAGGATATTCAAAACTACTGCTATTTTCAATAACGAATATTGAACTTTATCTACTGCCAACGATCGACAACGAACAAAAGACTTATGGTCCAAAAGTGGCGATGCTTCGAGGAACTCTACTCCTCGTCAGGTCAAGGAGGAAGGCTTCAGGCTTTGTCCTAGAGCCGTACGCTGGCCATATTCGGCATTTGAAAACCACTGGTCGCCTAAGTGTGTCAGAACCTTTGTCGAGTGCACGGGCATTGAATGTTAATAATAAAGTAAATGACGTTTTCCATTTTGCGTAGGATTGATTGCCTGTTGAATGATGATTGATTATCAAATGTGTGACTATTTAGAATTATTTTCGGAAATATATGAAAATATTAAGTACTTTATTTGTGGGCGTAGGTAATCATATGATGATTTTGTGGGTGTAATCGCACGATGATTTTTCGAGATTCTCATTTTGAATATTGATCGTGTGCAATATTGAAAACAAAAATCTTGATTGCTAATCGTTCAAAATAAAAGTTGTCATAAAATCAGATCGCGTGATCATCTATTTTGCGTATTAGATATTATTTTTTAATTGCTATAATAGCAGAGATCGTGTTATCATCGATGAAGAAAGTGATCCACTATAAATTGCTAGAGAAACTCTTTTTAGGTCATTACCATTTCATCGAATATTCTTTAATTTTCAATCAAGTCATCAAAATATGTATTTTGAGCAATGCGAACTAAACATTTCAAGTTTTTGCTGATCTGAAAAAACAAATTCGATCAAATCAAGTGAGTGGCGGAAATGTGCTAATTTTTTTCTGTAAACAAAATATTGTCAATATGTTACATAATTTTCAATGTCGAATTTCGAATGTCGCCAAAATTTAAAGCTGTTTTAATTCTGATAAAAAAAACATGTTATACTTACAGGTATGGATTTTTTTTTGAATGAGAATATAACATATTTCTAGATCCATGACTAAAGAAACAGTTTTAATTGACTCGTGATGATGAACTAACAATATAAATTATGAGAAAAAAATCATACAGCGCATAATTGCGAAAGAACAGTGAATCGATTGTTTGCATATATGAAAAATATTTCTAGAGCAACGGAGCCCAGTCATATATTTCCTATTAGAATTCACACAAAAAAAATCCAAAATTAAACATCGTCAAAACGAAACCAAACACCGACTCATCGTCGCTTTAACTCGAAGCACTATTGTAAACTCACAATTTCGGAGATACGTTGAATGAAATGGTGAATTCGTTATCTGTTATGCGTAGAAGCATTGTTCGGTTGCCTTATCTATAGTCGACCAGGTGAAATGTCATCATCACTATGTGGGCGACATCAATTACGTTTCGTATGCTTTTAGGGACTAAATAATGGGGAAAATGGTCATGATGCAATTGTCGTGATTGTTGAATGTTCTATTTGCATTCAGTTGGGTTTCCCAATGTTTTAGATCAAAGAAGATTTTGGTTTTTCCAGTTTGCAAATTGTATAGTTTTGTTCGATGAAGCCGTTTGAAAAATTGATTGCAGTGTGTTTTATCGTTAAACAAAGTAAAAATATTTTTTTTGATAAATTTTTTGATTAGGTGATTTTCGTGTTGATTTCAGATAAAAATTAGATCTACGTAGAAGTATCATTTTTTTAAAATTAAAAGCATATCTCAGTTTATTGATGAATTCAATTTTACTCAGAAAAGCCATTTATTTATGAATAAAAAATCTATTTCATAGAAATGTATTTAATTTTATTTTTTCCTCTTATTTAAAATTGAACGTTCTTTATGAATAAAGTTGAAATGAGAAAAAAACTGCAACTTAACACATCGAAAATATAAAATTAGTATTACTACTTGAAAATATCTGATCTTAAGAAAAGAGAAGTGACTAGCAACTATAATATAGGTAGATAGTTCCAGTAAATGATTCATCGGACAAATGCATTTTAAGTGCAACGACTGATTGAGCACTTATGCGAAGAGTCGATTACGAATTGGTTTTAAACTGTGTAAAAGCTATTATTAACGTTTTGTATTATATATTAACTGTAGGTATAAGATGTAAAATGGTATATTGAGATGATAATAGCAAAGCTGTATTACTGTTTTTCATTTTGTTGCATTTTCGTGATAACGGAGTAAAAATAGACCTGTGATAATTCGAAAATAGTTGTATCATAAATAAAAGGTGAAAGGATAACATAGGGTCATCATCGTAGCAAAAATGATAAAACGAAAAAAATGAAAACAATCCAAATTAGAATAAACCGGGTTTGAATAATCTTTAATGATGGTGTTTCTTTTTTTTATGTTCATGCGCATTTGTTTATCGATTATTTATTTCTATGAATTTATTAGTTAATAAAAAATATTGAAAAGTGATATTTGCATTTCCAAGATTCTGGTTGAATTGTTAGAATTTCGTTTCATTATATTTTACGTGGAACGTGGAATTTTATAATGACATCTATAAAAATATTTTGAAGCGAAATTTTAGTTGTACAATGTAATTAAATGGACGCGTAGTTCTGTTGTATAATAGACAGATGTCTATAAAATTTGAATTTTGTAACACTTTAATTCTAAAAATAAAAACAAAAAAATTATAAATGGTAAATATTTATATTAGTATTATATACTTTTATATATATTTCTGTATCATGATACAAATTTATTATGAAATATTATTTTAAGAGACATCTATGAGATAATGTAAAATTGTGAATTGTGCAATAAAAATTGAAAAATCGGTCCATACGATAATTTTATTTCAAAAATAGGTATCATAAAATAGACTTTGCGTTCTATGAATTTTTTTATTCATCGAATGGTAGATGCATTTTTTAAAGAAAAATTATATCACAAAAGCTGTTTTGATATGCTCTGAATAATAAAAAAAAACATTACGGATCAATTATCGACATTTTTTTTGGAAGTGAAAGTCGGTTTTTCATTAAACTTTTTTCATCATAATTTCAAACGGATGTCAATAATATCATGGAAGAACTCATTGAAATACGAACAAATAAATCTAAACAAATTGGTGCATACTTAAAATGCATTCGATGAGTCACTTTGATGCATGTAACGGTAGAACGAGAACAAAACACCCACGCATATTCAACTTTATTATGATAATAGTATAGCAAAATACAAACAAATACTATAACGATGCATAGACTTGCATTTTGGACTCGTATAGGTACATGTGGCAAAGTCGTTTAACATAAGTGCATTGTCATATTCGACGTTGTACTGCAAAAAGGATGACGTCGAGAAAAACAATAAAGGTTTTTTCCACACAGCCTGTTTTGTAAACGTCAATCAATTTTTCCGTATGAATATATGATAATTGTAAACATATTGTACATATATGTGCAAAATTCATATAAAATCAGCAATATGGGGAAAGCCCTTTTGAGCAGCTTCACTTCAGACTCGTACGTATTTTAATCACACGTATAATACATAGATTTAATATTTTCAACTGTGACTCGATAATTGTTGTTTCCTGCATCTCCGTTCTAAAAATTCTCTGGATCAGAAAGGGTTAGAAATGATAATCTACTAACAATTAGAGAGCGGTGCAAATCAAATACAAAGTATCTCGGAAAGGTGATTGCTTAGATCCTCCTAAAAAAATAAAAAAAAATATATAACATATAGAAACTTGATATAAGCGAAAATCAACATAACAGGACATCGAACGATTACGACAATGAATATAAATAAAATAAAATTAGCAAGAACAACATCGGAATCGACCAGAATGTTAAGGCGTCCGTTCATTCGGAAAATCGACTCCTTCTTGGCGTGGGAAACGTTTCGAAGCCGTGCGAAAGCCGCGAATTTTTTCATTGCACTTTTTATATGAGGCTCGTTTCGACTGTCGACACTCGGTCAACGACGACAAGTCGACCTTCGACTTCTTTTTCGAAGATCTTATCTCGATATACGGACGCGAGGTGCATTTTCGCTGTGGTGATTCGCGATGCTTCGTCGTCGTCGTCGTCGTCGAGAGATTGATTGTGTCTTTTTATATTCATTTCGCTTATGTCTCATATGAAGACTGAAAGGACCAAGGCGTACATGTGACTTCGCTGCGATTTTGAGAAAAGCGCGTTTAAAGTCGACCATGTACCTGCATGTATTAGGAGGAGGTCGAGTGATTTGATGATATATCTCGGCACACGTTCCGAATTCGTTTATATCCTTTTGCCACCAAATAAGTGAGCGTGTATCGAAGCGATTCCTGTGCATAACTCAATTTCAGTGAAAATGTCACTTGTACCCTCGGCCTTTTCGATCGTCATATAGAATTCATTATAAGTTATGTTTGTATGATGATCGAAAGTTATTTGTGAGAAGATTATCTTGTGGTGTGTATTGTTTATAGTTATACCCACTGCACTTGTTGTCTGATGAGAAATGTATCAACTAATATAGATTGTTGTTTGAAATTATAAATTTCAATAAATGTATATTTCTCCTAGAGTTTATATCTTTTGTCGTTAAGAGTATTTATTAGCAGAAATGTAATTTATTTATCTGAATGATTTGTTGAACTGATGATCGACAAACTTGTACAATTGATGCCATTTTGCAATCATACGAAAACATCGCTATGATAAGCAATCAACAAATATTGAATGAACAAAGCGATCGTTATATTTTCAACACACAAAGGACACATTTTCAAAAGCATCGACTCTAACACCTTCAATTAACGAACCATCCCCATTTATAGCATCATCCCCGTTCAACGGACTTTTGTCCGACCTCACCTGTCTGTCGGCCCACCTGTCGCGATGAACCGCAAAATTGCTTCGTTTCGAACGATTCGTAGGAAGCACCACAACTTTCGGACCTTTCCCACGACGGCTTCCTCGAGGGTGGTGTCATGATGGCCAGCTGTCGTCTTCTGGAGTACAGCCCAGAGGACTTCCGTCGCGGTCGACCAAGCGAGACGCGACTTCGTGAGAGCCGTTCTCATTGTGAGCATTTCGATTCGATTCTAATTCAATTTCACTTTCTTCGTATAACAGTCAGTTAATGTGATTAGAATTCTCAGTGAAGATTGAATAAAAATATTACTGCAGTATTTCAATGTTCTTTCTGTACAGGCGGTTTTCCATTTTTCGCGCAGTTGATTATAAAACGACTAGGGGAGGTTTATAAAACATGCAAATACGGTGATTATCTCATTTTATCGGAAATACAGAATGATTAAAAGTAAATTAAGAATAATATAATTATTGCGATACTTAAATCGCCGATTTATTTTTTGGTTACCTTAGACAGATGTGGAAATAGGTAGATACAAAACTATAACACTTGTATTTTTCATAGATTTCATCAATCGAATATATCTAACAATTAAATTGAATGTATAATATTTAGTGATTGAGCATCATACATGAAGCATTTTTTCCCATTATCGATAAAGATATAAAAAAGTCGAATTTCTGAAAATGTACAAAATTGCAAATTGTGCGAAAGTCGGAGACCACCTGTAATAATATCTTTCGATTGCCTTTACAGAATGGTGATTTGTTATCTATAGACAAAAGGACATCGTTTAGAAGGAAAATCGATTATGCATATCATAACAGTACTGCACCCACTCATCCTATCGATTATTCATGTAAAATACACGCGATATGTTGTGCATTTTGTGGTTAGGATGTGTTAACACCCACATTGCACTATATCACTGTGTCCGTTTGAAATATTTATTATCGATACGTGTCGCAGGTTGTATGCGTGTAATATTCATGTATCGATTTTGTGGAATTATGAATATTGTATTAGGCAATAATTGTTTTGTCGCTACAAAATTATACGACGTGCATTTGCATAATTTGCGGCACTTTGAGCATATCCGTAACACCCATTTTATTGTATTCGACATGTTTTTAGAGTTTACTGCACCTTCTCGAATGTCGGTGATAGGTTCAGGAAAAGCGTCATTTGCTTTGATGCATCTTCAATTTCCTGTCTTTTCCTAAAAGGCACTAATGCTCTATTGATGTTCTTCGTAACCCACGACTTATATTCTACGACGAAAAGAAGTTATATCGATTTCACACAAAATTTTCTCTTTCATATTCGTTTCGAGAAAATTATTAGATAACATTATATTCCGATTTGAATTCATCAATAGGCGAAATTTTCGAGGAAAACACACACGTATGCTAATACAAAAGCGCTAAATCATTTTGATACGCACTTATCTCATCTGACGTCTGATTGTGCAAATGAAACGAGTAAATTCAGAGTGAAAGTGATCGCATTGTTCTTTCAAATTAAGTATAATAAAAAAACGTAAATGTACGTAACACGCGATCGAAAATTCGCACGATGTGAATCACCCGGTAGGCGAATCTTAAGTGCGATCAGAACTTCGTCTTCCAGTGTTTAGCCTTAGAGCTAAATTTCTGACTTTTTCCTGTGCAAAATGAGGCATTATACAGGTTCTGTATGCGCTTTCTGATCGGATCGATTGCTTTTGAAGTGTGTAAATGTTAAACGCTGAAAGCTACTATCCGCATAACGGTACGTTGAATTTCGATACGTCTAATTCGTCTAGATTTACTGTGGAGCGTGATCGAAATTTACGATAGCATTGTACTAAAAAGAAGTTGTATTTGTCCATATTATTAATATTGTGATATTATTGAGATCACGAATGTGTGTTATCAATTTTCTTCGAAGTTGATCGTTTGGTTTCATTTTGTATTATGCTATCCGTCAGCCAGTTCTTTTCATTGATCTTGTTTCGATCGTTTAATTTATACAGAGCACAGGCTAAATGTCCTTGGGCTAAAGAAAAGATCATTTTCATCGACACGAGTGAGTTTCAACACAAAAAGATGTTTACAAAAAGTACGCAGACAGCTGCATTATGCTCATATATGGATAAAAACACAGTCAATGAGAAAAGAACTGCTTATTCATAAATAAAAAAAAATACATATCTACAAAAAATATTTTAAATGAATATACATATTTATATTGATAATTTTATTTTATCGTTTATTTTTCCTCTAAGATGTATTCAAATTAAAAATGCACTCAAAAAACTTTAGTTTTTCCGTTGGTGTCACGGTCTGTTTGAAACAAGGGTTTCTTGGCGGAACGGACCGTTACAGGTGTATTCGACACATTACATCTTCCCCTTTAACGACTCTTGATATTTTTTTTATATTTAATCGACAAAATGTTTAAAAGAAACTAAAATTACACTATTCATCATTGCCGTCTGACAATGAGTATGATATCTTTGACGATCGAGCGATAAATTTGTGTTTAAATGGCGAATATTTTTCACAAAATAATAGGTCGACATTAACGTTAAATTAGAAAACGATTAGATTCTTTCGTAGATGCGATGAATGTACGAAGAAGAAAGTGATTCTTTTAAGATTCGCCAATTTCTTTTTCATCTTAATAAAAAGAAAACTTTCACTAGCTTTTCCGGTCTATGGATGCATTTTATCGCATAATTTTATCGCGTGTATTCTCTTGTTACATGTTTTACTATGTGTGGTGAGATGATTCTCTCATCGATTTAAATAAATATAGATATAGACTGAAACAATGACTGATTCATGAAAAAAGTAATAGTTTTTTTTTGAATATTTATTATTGTTATATTATTATAATATTTTCACAATATTTCGATAGTATATTTGGTTATATATGTGTATGTGTTATATTTATGAATACTAGCAAATTATACAATACTTTATCTTATACATGCAAAAATGGTTTAAGTTTTCATATTTTCAAAGAATCCAACGTTATTTCTTCTGGCAATACTACCAGAAAACCATGACGAGCTACTGCCAAAGAAAGTAACGGGGTCCATGTGTCATTATTTTCATCATATTCTTGAACCGATGTATCGCTTCCTCCTAAATTATTCAAATATAATACAAATTAAACATGTACTATTTAATATGATCAAATTTGAGTTTCAAATTACCTGCAAAAATCAGTTTATTTCCAATGGAACACAGTCCAACATTTCCCGTAGATGAAATATTAGATAAAACTTTCCAAGAATTGTCAACAGGATTATATTTTTCGACTGTATTTACTGGTCCGCCGCCATATTTTTCATTACCACCAACCACATAAATATGATCTTTAAACACAGTTATCTAGTTAAAAACAGAAATTTGATTCTCATGAATTGTCCGATTTTTTTTCATATTATGCATATCGAAAATACCTACTCCAAAATATCCTTTTATATTATTCATCGGAGCTTTTAGTTCCCAACTATCACCTTTGATATTATAGGCTTCCATTGTATTTTTGAAATTCGAATTTTCTCTCCCTCCTACTACATATATTTTTCCATTTAAAAACACAACACCATGACCAGTACGTTTTGATAACATCGGTGACATTGTAGTCCAAATACCAGTTGATGGATCCCATCTAAAATAGCGAAAAATTTCGTTTAAAAAATTTTGGAATATTTATTTTTTAAATAAATTATGTATTAGGTACCTTTCTACCGAATCTAATGAAGAATTCGAACCCATTCCTCCAAGAATATATAAAAAATATTTTTTTCCTTCTTGCACAACCACTGAACTTGGATATTTGCGAGCCACATTGAATGAGGCTATTGATTCCAGTTCTCCAGTCATCAAATTCAACGAGTTAACCTTTTATGAATAGAGATTTGAAAAGTCAAAAAGACAAAAAAGTATTTATTAAAAATAAGAAAAAAATACTGTATTTAAAACTTCAGTATCATCTGGAGTTCCACCAATGATCAATAACTTTTTATAGATGATGCTCACGCCATAACAACATTTATTGAGAGGTAAATCTCTAAGCTTACTCCACTTTTTATCTTTAGTATCGAACATTTCAATCTTATTTGCAGTCTGAAATTCAATTTGTATTTTATACACATATTTTTAATTATAAACACATAATGAATTACAATTTATTCTACGAACATTTATATCCCAGCTTCCCAAATATAATAATTTGGTTGAAGTTTTTGGAGCGATCCTATAATAAAATTTAATTATGATTTTTCATCGAAATCGTAATACTTTGTTAAACAAGTAAATCTACTCACCAGTTGAAATAATCATTTTCTATGTACGATGGCAATTCAATTAGAAAACCAGCTCGAGGCGTTTGTAAAGATGGCAATGGATACCATTTATTATGAAGTTCATCATATTCTTCTACTATTTTGGAAGAATCTCCTCCTGAAACGCACAAGAATATTATGTTTGAATTTTAAGAGCAGTGAACAGTTATAAATAGTAAAATATAATATGATTAATATTTACCGGCACAAATAAGTCTACCACCTAATGAAGAAATTCCAACAACATCGGAAGACGATATATTCGCTAGAATCGACCAAACATCATTCTCAGGATTATAACGTTCTACTGCATATGAGGGAGATCCATATGTTTTGTTTCCTCCTACCACATAAAGTTGGTTTTTAAATGCCGTAATCTATAATACAAAATCATATGTCATATCACATGTATTTTAGTTCAAACATATGTATATGTCGAGATGAATATTGTTATCTATTTATTTCATATATTACTCCGAAATATGCATTGGCATTATTAAGAGGAGTTTTGGTTGTCCAGGTATCATTTTCAGTATTATAGGCTTCTACAGTATTTAAGTAGACACTTGTTGTTCGTCCACCGACAACGTAGATGTTATTGTTTAATATTGCGGTTCCATGACCTGTACGTTCAGTTAACATCGGTGATACAAAAACCCAAGAATTTGATACTGGATCCCATCTGTTAGTTTTTTTATTGATTGTTAAGATTATAATAAAAATTATATAATAATTCACATATTACATTACATAATTTTATATACATATTTTCAACAATACCTTTCAACTGATTTTAAAAGCTTTTTCAAACCCCAACCGCCAAATACATATACAAATGATGTATTTCCTTTTCCAATTACTACTGATCTAGCATAATGACGATGAACGTTTAATGGTGTTATTGACGAAACATCTCCCGTTGATAAATCTAATTTCTCAACCTGCAAAAATAATGTATTGTCGATGAATTAGTTAAAATTGTTTAAATAACCTATTATTCGATATTTTATATTTCATTTACAGAATTTGTTGGGTCGGTAAATGAGTTCTGTACAAATGTACCTCCAATCAGTAGCACTTGATCGTCATAAAAAGCTACACAATAATTTATTTTGGAAATATTTAAATTATCGAACACGGTCCACTTACGGATTTTATCATCATAAACTTCTATAGAAGAAGATGTCTGAAAATATTACATTTTATGTATCCGAGTACTAATAAAAAGTTCATATAGATGTATTATATTATACGAATGTTTTAATATCATATAGTAATATTTACATCAAAATCTTGAGTTCCGATAGCTAAGAGTTTATGAGTTGTTGCTACTTGATTATTCCTGAATGTAAAATATCAATTTAGTTTCGATAAATATAAAGTTCAATATTTTTTATAATAATATAAATTAAAAATACCAATTGAATTCTTGATTTTTCATATGCTTCGGTAATTCAATTAAATATCCACTGCGTGAAACATTCATATTACTCAATGGTAGCCATTGATCATTTATATCATCATAAGCTTGAACGTTTGTCGAGTTTGAACCTCCTATTCAAGAAAAAATGACATACGCATCTATTTATAAGTATTATTGTCTTATTTTATAGAAAATTTAAAAATACCTGAACATATAAGTCTATTTCCTAAACGAGAAACACCAACGAAACCTTTACTTAATATATTGGCAATGGTGGTCCAACGGTCATTTTGAGGATTATATCTTTCGACGGTATCAATAAGAGATCCATATGATTCTGAACCTGCGACAGCATACAAGTGATTTTTAAATGCAGCAACCTTAAATTAAAAAAAATGTATTCTAAATAAAAAAAAAAATCCAATTAATTTAAAAATAGTTGACGTGTGAAAAAAAGTGTACGTTGAAATATGCTCTTGTTTTTGTCATACTAGCTTTTCGTTCCCATTTGTCATTTTCAATATTGTAAGCTTCCATAGTTTTCTGGTAATATGATCCTATTCGGCCTCCAAGGACGTAGATAGAATCATTTAAAAAGACTGCAGCTAATCCTGTTCGTTCTTCAGTCATAGGTGTTACAAAAGTCCATACGCGACTATACGGGTCCCATCTGAAATATAATTAATTGAGGAAAAATTGATTAATTAACCTGATAGAAAAAACGAAGAATATACCTTTCAACCGATTTGAGTATTTTATTCAAACCCCAACCGCCTAGAATATAAAGAAAAGCTAATTTTCCTTTTCCAACAACAACCGCGGCAGCATATTGTCTATGATCGTTTAAAGGAGCCGCTGTTGTTAACGATCCAGTTTTTAAATTCAGCGAATCAACCTCAAAATAAAATATATATATATTTAGAAAATGTTGATATTTTCTTAGGATCTAAGGATCTTCATTATAATATTTTATAAACCGTATTGATAGGCTCATTGTCTTGGTCTGCAGAATGAGTTCCACCAATCAACATCACTAGATCGTCGATGATAGCGACAGAAAAATTTCTTTTGTAAATAGCTAATTTGTTTGGTTGAATCCATTTTTTGAATTTTTCATCGTAAATTTCGATGATGTTCGCGGTCTAAAAAAAATTTCAATAAAATATGTCTAATGCGTTTGAGAATTTCAAAATAAAATTTTCACATTTAAGTCTTCACTTCCAATCGATAACAATTTTCTTCCAGATGAGTCATTTTCTTTCGTAATAGGTATTTTTTGGTTAATCCTCAATGACGATTCCAAAGTTTCATCAGGAAATATGTGCCATCGTAATGCTTTGATGAAAAATGGTCTGCACATTTCTATTGGATACAAAACTGGTTCAACTTTCTCAATTAAGTACTGAAATTCAAAGTATAAAAAATTATATTAACAATAATCCATTAAAAACTATTCAATTTATATCAAAATAGCTGTTACCTTAACTGGCAAAAGTTGCAGTCTTATTGCCTTAATCAGAGAGCAAATGTTTTCAGATAGAATTAAATTATTTGATTGTAACCATTTCATTGCGGTTTCAAAAACCACTTCTTCCGTTGTGACATTGAGTTTATCAGATTCGAGTATTTTAATGAATATTTCTTGTTCAATATCATAAAATAATTCGTTCAAAATCATCTATAAGTATTTTCTTGTAATTAATACATACCTATTTGATATATTTTATTATAAGATATTAAAAAAAATTACCTGAGTAAAGTTATTTTGCGCAAATTCAATGGCTGCGAGATGTTCATTTATATTTTTCGTATTGTTAAGTCTTAAAATTGACAGACAATGACTTTCGTCATAAATTGCAAACTTTTCATTATCGGACATTGTTTGATAGACTATGTCAAATCATACACTAGTCGAAGGAGTATAAAACACTGTGAGAGAAACTAAAATTACCGATTTATATAACATTTTTTTAATAAAGTGTTAACCAGATTCATAGTAGTCACATATTTTTTTTAAATAGTTACAAGTATTTAAAAAAGCCGTTTATCGGCATCAATTATTGGAAAGGTATTGATAGGTTTTTATGCATTTTTATCATGTTATTGTGGTACTTGTTTAATATAGCTACCCCCTAATTTATTTATTCGATTTATTGCAATCTAACAACCTAACCTAACCAAACCATCAAATCTGTAGCTGTGAGAATTAGGGTGGGGCGATATTGAAAAAGTATCGTTATTATTATATTTATTGTTTGTAAAGAACATTTGTATATATGAATCATGAACTTCATATGATATATTCGGATTCCACTTTACGAGATAAAATTTAACCAATATTGTGGTTTTCATTAAAATAATCGTTTTTATTTCACTTTGAGGTGTTTACAATAAAACTATGCACATGACTTTTCGTACATGTTCAAATATTATTTTAATTTTTTAATTTGCCTTAATAAAAAAATCTTCGAGTGTGAATGTAAGTTAGAAGCATAATACCATTTTGTTCACATAACTCATTCAGTCCTCAACAACCTTTTAACGCACCAAAGAAAATAAGAACACGAAAAATCCCAAATTTCGTATCGCTCAAATTTGCATAACTTGTATTTTATACGTATTAATGATATTTTTTTCAAACAACAAAATTATTTTTTAGATTATTTACAGTAATAAAATAAAATCAGCTCATCAAGCCATATTTATTACCTTATGGACTCGATTGAAAAAAAAGATTAATTACGATTACGTATATAAAAAAGAAAATGAGGTAACACGGATGAGTTTTAATTAAGAAATTACGGAATTCTCAAATAATTAAATTATTTTCTTTTCTGTTACATATAACTTAAAAATGAATAAAAATTATTTATATAAATAATTGAATTACTTTAGGATTAAGTCTCTATATTATTTTATAAATGATTAAAAAATTAATATTGAATATTTTATAATGTATGTTCACAATAAAGTACAACAATAAATAACTAAAAAAAAAAAAATAAACATCTATTCATGCGTATCACAATTATCACGAATCTATATCAAAATTCATAATATTCTACCTCATATTTCGAGTAATTCGAATTGTTAAGTGACATCTATGTATGTACACTATAATTTACTCTTCGGAGTGGTCTTGCAATTTACTCTTCGGAGTAGTCTTGCCAAATTTACTCTTCGGAGTAGTCTTTGCCATAATGGCGAATATTGATTGATGTGAATTGGGCCCCTGGGCCTGTTGAGAGAAAAAAATTCATATTGAACCCAAAATAAAATCATCCCCCGAATATCGAGCACCTGTCGAACAATAAAAAACTTTGTTTTATTCGATTCACCAATGCAATCAGGCTACGACTTCAATAATAATTGACCCGGTCCAGATCAACTGTCAAATCTCTCGAGCGCCCGTGCAGAAAAGCCCTGAAATCGCAGCTCGAACGCAGCCAGCGTTTACTAGGAAGTCTCGCACCGACCCTAGTCCAGCCGTGGCCAACGGACAAGACACGGGACCGCCAGTTGAGCACACCTGGCCGATCGTTTCGGACACCTGGCCTCACCAGTCACCGCGAACATCTCGCGCCACGGACACGTGCGGCACGCGAACGCTCCTCGCACACAAAACTACGCTTTGACACATGAAACACCCTATCGACACACGTGAGTGAAAACCGTGGAAATCCACGCACAATGCATTTTCCGGTTCGGAAAAGTTTTCGCCGTAAAATGACGGAGAGTCGGCAGTTTCGGACAAACGTCAAATCGGCACGTGACGTTTGGTCGGATGCACTATTGTCGCTTTTGCACGTTTTGTTGTGTTTTTGTTCATTTTTTTTTTTTTTTTGGGCACTTTGATAGTTTTATATATATATATAAATTAAGTTGTTTGTGCATGTGTAGTTTTGAGAAACAAATCTTTTTCATTTTCGAATTCGAATCAGTTTTAGTTTTGTATAGAGCGATGTTTTATTTTTTCGTTTGAACGATTTCAAATTCAAATTTACTCACTTGTTTCGTATTTATTTTTGAAAATGTTTAAGAGAAAAGAAATGATTTGAATGTCGTTTTTTTTGTGTGGATTCATCTGTTTCGCAAAACTGCATGTGCATTCACATGGTGGAAAATTTTCAAGCTTGTGCGTTTTGTTGTTTTAGTTTTTCGTTTCGATTTGTGTTCGCATGAAGACAACAAAGAATTTTATGTTCACCGCTTAAAAAAACATTGTTTGCATCAATCAGTTTTAGTTTGAAGTGTTAATTCTTATTGTTTTTGTTCAGTGCTTTTGTGTTTTTTTTTTCTATTTATTCGAAAGGCTTCTGTTTGAATCAATATATGCATAAGTGATTTCTCCTCGAAACGTGAGTATAAATTATATTTTACATTGTTTTTTTTTGTGCTGCTTGAATTTTATAATTTCTCATTTTTTTGACATTCTTCGCTGGATTCGCATCTTATTTAAACATTTTTTTCCACGCGAATATATCTTTTCTTCAATTAACACAAAGGTAATTCGAAATGTGTATATATGTACGCTTATATGCAAAGCATTGAAAAATTCCATCACCGTTGAATCACTCAGGTCAACCAAGTATAAACGGTACACCATCATTTTGAACGTGCATTGAAATTATATTCATTTGATATATCTATCTATGTGTGTACAATGAAAAAGTCATCGACGAATCTCACTCTTCACACAGTCGACAATGATAATAGACGTATTTAAAAAGCGATGATTTCTGTTTGTTATCGGCTAGTTTTTTTCGTGACAATTCAATAAAAACCATTCAGAACGAATTACGTAGTAGTTAAGGTGTTTTAATCGTCGAAAAAATATGATTATGTCAGTTTTCACCAGAAATTTGATGCTTTTGACACACTTGTGTGAGCGTTAATCGATTGTAATGTATTGAAATTTATTCTTATTGAACTTCGAATTAACAGATATAAATCTGCGGATTATAAAAAAAGTTGTTTCTAATTTAATAAACGAACACGGTCTGAATATACGGATTATATCGTTTTGGGAAATCGTGTAAATTTGATGTTATAAAAATGGCCAATTTTCATCATTATTTTCGAAATGATATTGTTTGAATTTTCTCATGATCTCAACATTTATGTTTCGTATGCTTTTTATGTATGGAAGTCATGTGATGAAATATTATATTATTGGTATGTTTACGAGTGCTATTTGGACAGATTTGTAATTACATTCATCTAAATAGAAATTTTGCAATGACGTTTCAAAACGTGTAAAAAATAAGCGTGTACGAAAATCACTGAATGATAAATTGTGAGAAAATAGTAGTAAAAGAATATTTTCGTTTCATATGATGGAGAAAATAAGTTTTGTTGCTTGATTTCAATAAAATATTTATTGATATCAACTTATTTATACCTACATCAAAATAAAAGCATCTGCGTTAAATTGATTACAGTTTGATACGATTTATTGCGATCATAAGCGTCGTGAGAAACGCGTCCGACATCAATATTTGCATTGGCACCAATCGACTGCCATATTTCATTATCATTAACAGCAAAAGTAAACAACAACAAGAAGAAGACAGTCTTCTTCTAATCTCGTCCGGCGTCCAGTGATAATTACAAAAGCGCAATCGCCATTTAAACACCACCTGCCACGCGGGAACCAGCGTACACATGCAATACACATAAATAATAACAATAAAAAAAGGAAATCGCCGAAAACAAAAAAAACTAAACAAATAAACGAATAAAGCCGACTTTGCCGGAGCGATATCTGAAAAAGCGTCATCAGGTTTGCGCTAATAAATGCGAGAGGTTAATTAACACGCTCGGGGTTTGATGACGAGGTTTTCTCACGGTCTTTTTTCTCAAAAGAGTCATCTGCTGTGCGATAATTAGCGCAAAAAGGTCCGCTGATCGGGGAGAGGATTCGAATAATAATAAAACGGGCATATTAAAATTATAAGAGAGCGTTTTTCTATGCGTTCTCGTGTTGATCGTATCGAATCGCGGCACCATTAAAATGAAAACGTTATAATATCCAGATAGAATCGCTTATCGGTTTTGATATTAGGCAATTATGCCCTCTCGAATGTATAATATCTAATCGAATAGATTATCTGATCCATTTTGTGGCATAGTGTAATCCTATGTTGGGGTTCGATCGATGGACGTAATGTAGTTTTGACGTATACAAAAATTGTATTAAATAATAGATCTCTTTGGAGTTCATCATTGAATTGATTTGTATAGAAATAAAATACATTTATCATGCATGTAGAACATTCTATGTGGAAATTAAATTTTAAATTTCTTTTGAGAAATATATTTCTGCAATTGTGGTAAAATTTCTGATAAAATTTTATCTACAAGTATGTGCTATGGTACATATCTTGTTTCCGTTCATTCTATAATTTTATTGAAGTAATCTTTCAGAATTGTGGTAAAATAATCGTACATATCATTTTTATGCAAATAAATTTTCTATCTGCATATTTCTCCTCTGTCTAACCTTTTTATGTGGCTAAATAGTAATCAGAATTGTATTTTTAGATATGAATGATGATAGTGGTTTTGAAATACTTAAATGCATCACTGAATTGTGGTTATTTTCTATCAATAAGAGATATATGCTTCCGTTTAAATTGAGGAAATATCTTTTATTATTATCATATTTCATGAAATTTCACATTTTTACTTTGATTATTTGAAAAAAAAAGAAATACGAGTAATTTGAGAATAATTATTCACCTTGTCTGTAAAATTAGTACAATTATATCTTTTATATGCAAATATCTCTCTAGTTGTAGAATAATGGGGAATATGAGTATCGCATTTGCGCTTATTCATCGTGCATCATGAACAAGTAACGATATTTTCAGTACTCTTTTAATTGCGGTAATTATGCAACCGTACGTGCTTGGAGTAAAATAAAAGAGCATAAAAAATCCATTTGAATGCAAAAAATAATGAAAACACACTGTAATCGCATCTCAGTGGACTTATTGTATGGTTGTCTAATGTTGAATGGTAGCGTAGTTAAGTTTTGTTCTATTGTCACACAGTTTTTATCAATTTTCTATAAAGTACCTACATACTGTACAATGGCATGAAACATTCATATTTTATGAGCTTACACTACATAATATTTGATTTTAAAGGTATGTTTTGATATTCAAATTCAGGATGTAATTTTTCGAATGTTTCCTGTACCTCAAAATCTTAAAAGGAAACAATCGATGAATCGCGCGATGAATACGCCAATTTGTTGCACGTGATATTAATAAATTTTATAAATCCAATTTATTATCACATCTAGGTTTATAATATTTATATCCTATATTGAACTAAAATTTAAAGTATATTAAAATATTCAGTAAATAGGTACATCAGACAAAGTACTTGATATAATCTTCAAACAGTGTCAGTTTCATAAATGGGTAGCCACCGAGTTGTCTCGTTTCAAATATCAATACTTGTTGCACATGTTCATACATTGCATTGTTGCACCTATTCAGCAACTGGACCACCTTCACACATTTTGTGTCATGATAATTCATCTTATCTTATCTCATACGAGATGATTATTATCGTAGATAATAGACATAAAATTCAAATACACACCAGAGATATACAAACCAAATTCGTAGAATCAAACGCGTTCTAGCGTGAAGATTAAACAACTCAATCAATTAAGTTGTATTACATAGAATTGATCATATACACTGTTCATATTGAAATTGAACAGTATTTTAATTGATTAATTACATGCTGAACTAAAAAATAGATATCAGAAATGTACATGTGTATTTAATTATGGCATCGTGAAGAGAGACTCTTTTTTTATCTGTCATAACTAGAATCATGTCGTGATTTCTTCATTTTCGAAATTTCGCGAAAGTTTTCGATACGTACACGATCAACGAAGGCAAATGGAGGAGGAAAAGAAGTTCGCTCTTTTCTGCGACACTCGTCCCTGTTATGAGTGCCTTATGTACAATATGTATGTAGGATCCGTCCGACGACTGCCCAAACATGGATGTGTTTCTACTCGTCGAGTTTTTTTCTTCCACCTTCATCCATTTCGCGTATTTCTTCTTCATTGTCGTCGTTGCTATTTTTGTACTATTCGTGTTGCTCTTGCCCTTGTCTCTTTGACGAGACTCGACGTCGAGCGTGCGCTTCGAAGCGTTTATGAAAATTCACAGTGACGACTTGTTTTTATTAGTTTTATTCTATGTACATTTATGAAATTGTTTTGAGGTCGCGTAAATAGATATGTGCAACGGATAAATAAGGTCACGGTTGTTTGACATATCGGTGAAATATTCAGAGCGATTCATATTTAGATTTCGTGCACAATACGAATGATAGATATTAAATGTATGAAAATATTTGTGAGATTATTTACAAAATTTATATTAAAGTCAAAGCTTATTTCTGTGTGTTTGTTTGTGTGCTGAAATGCAATATTATTATCAATAGTTTATTTTGAAGAAAAAATATTGCAATTCCCATATATTTGAGAATAAAAATGTCGCTTCACGTTAATCAATTGTATTGAACCATAATACATCTTTTTAATTTTTCTTCGACATACATATGTATATAAACTCAAAAAAAAACTTAATTCTAACTAGACATGCGTTGATATTTTTAACGGGCTGATCTCTCATATGATACGCAACCTGCATTGATGCGCTCACAGAATTACTTACATGCAAATGAAAAATGAATCAATCCGATATGTAGAAAAGCATCGTTCGACTTCGATTCGAAATTGGATGCCAAATGGCGTTCGCGCGCACTCGCGCAGGTGTACCAACGAACGAACGAACGTTTCCTAAACAGCAGGCAGGTGTAACAAAACGTCGGTCGCCATTAGCGTACGCGGCAGACCGAAACGAGCTGGTCTGCGGACCGAAACGCCATTTCGAACAGTCTGCAAAGGGTATGTATGTATAATGATGCACTGCTCATCAGGTGGGCTGGTTTCAGGATCGTCTTCTTCTCCACGCGAGTTTTCCCCCGTTTCGTTCTGTCGTCCGAAGCTGGTTCGGTTTCGTCGGTGTTCCTTCTTCTGATATATGGCTTCGTCGTTCGATATGTCGATTAGTTTCGATTAATGTTAGATTAGTCTCCGATTGTATTGTAGTGCTCGAGGAGGCGATAGTCGAGTGTGCTTGACTGCATTTTCAGTGCTAGATACTTGAGTGGTTGATGATGTCGAGTAATTGGGAATTCTGTCGATGAAGATGTCGGTTATTTGTTTTCTTACGTTTCTTTCTTAATATGTGTGTATCTTATCGTTAGATGCTGTGGATGTAAATTAATATCTATGATTAGTTATCGGAATATGTTAGTGCAGCTGTCAGATTTCAATGTTTTCTGACAGTCTCATACAGTTGTTGACACTTCCATAGTTATCATATCTCAATATCTTGTCAAATCAGTGATTGATAAAAGATTTTGTACAGTCTGCATATATTATGTACAATACATTTTTGAATCTTAGCCTTTCTTTAATGTTCTAACTGTAAATGATATGTGTTTATTCGTATAAAGAGTATTGGTTAATTAATAGGATATTTAAATATGCTATAATTCATTTAAAACATTAAAAATGAATTTATCTTGTCATCTGGCATGATGCTGTTCTTCGGTAATCTTCTTGATAAGTTGATCGTTGATTAGTATCGAGTGAGTGGAATTTTAATGATCGATCGTAAAGATATTGGATGGACCATTTGCATGTGTAATGTGAAGCCTTATCAAATTCCCTTTTCCTAGAATTTATTCAATAAGAGTTGAAAGGTAGTTGCTTTGAAAATATCTAATATGTTCTATGCAAGGAACTCTATTTAATTTGCATGAAAATTTATCGATAGTTGCTTGTGTTTAGCGTGGACAAATATTCGACAAAATAACTGTAAAAGATATTGCAAATAAATGCAGAACAATCATAATAAATATTACACGAGTTTTACAAGCAACAAAGTGCGAAAACAACACATTTACTTAACAGAAACCTGAAAATTTATGTGAAAATTGACATTTTATTGCGATTCTATACGAAGTTTATTATTATGCGCTCGTACAGTTAATTATAAAATATTTTTTTTATCGATTTGTATTTCAAAGATACTTGATTAAATGAAAAATAAACTTATTTATGTTAATTGAATCACTATATAGATGTGTTTTTAATGAACCATATATCACATCGATATACAAAAAAATGTCCTTAACAACTTTATTCAATTTTAACCTTATATGCGTAATGATTAATGAGACTTTTCATGTTAACGAGATAAAACGTAAACATATTTATTTATTAAAATTCCCAAGTATTATAAAAACCATATAAAAACAAAACATTCCTAACATAATCTATGGAAATAATTGCGTTTCAACCTGTCACCACACTTTGCAGCTCAATTTATATTCGAATTTACATCCTCGTTTCTCTTCCGTATGCGATAGAAAATCGCTTAATATTGTGTTTCGATATTTGAATTCATATTAGGTGAAATAAATGAAAAAAAAAATACAAACAATTCATATAATTTTATATCGGATTCGAAAATATATGTTTGATTTTTCTAAATTATGACTTCAATCAAATAACTGTGTTTATAAGACTTTCAGTGCATTTCGATTCGAAATGAAAACAAGAAAATCTTGTTCTTCATAATTGGCAAAGGTTTAAATATCTTTCGATTCAAGTGTAACGTCTGTGTTAATTTTATGTGTTTCATGAAAAGTAAATGAAAATATCTTTGATGATAAAATTACGAATAATATTATGAACATGAACGAATATATTTCTATTTCTTCAAACGATACACGAGTAAGTACATACATATGTAAATGAAAAATAAAATCAATATATTATATTTATTTGAAGTTTCTTGAAAATATGATTCATTGAAACAATTTTTGAAAAAAATTAACTCGAAATTAATTTGGAAAAGTCTGTCAGTAGGTTAAAAGCGCTCGAGGAAACTCCTTAAGATGATAAACTGCAAGTAAAGCTAAGTCGATCGGTGTTGCCATAGGTTGCGTGGTCGGAAAACATACTTGCAGTGATTTCGGCAATACACGTCATGTACATACAACATTTGAAATACACACGTCGAGGGTGTGTCGAAAGTTGTGTCGGACTAATGCAACAATGGGCGCTCGCGCATCACATCCTCCCATTGTTTGCGCGAAACTCATTGCGAAAATTGTACGCTTTTGTACAAATCGACAGTGTATTTGGATTCGCTCGATTTTGATATAAGATCGCTTTAGTAGGCCAATGGAGAAAATATTGCTCTGATTCAGCAATTTCGAATCGAATCGAATCGAATCGAAATCGAAATCGAACTCATAAAGATATTATGATTTTGAATCATCTACGTTCATAGTAGATCTGGTTTGCACAAGCTAGACATATCTGTCGTTCTGATCCGATATGTTTATTCTATTCACAATCGTGTGCAAGCTAGTCTGCATAAACTGTGTTACTTTGTATGGGGCATCGATAGTGAGAATAAATCACCATTACGTCTCTGCGGGCAACAATGGCGACATTAGAGCGGTTTTTTGATTTATGCCCGCATTTGCAAAGTATCATAATTCTTTTGACGACACAGTTTCGCGTAAACGAGTCGAGAAGATCGAGCTTTGCGATAATGTCGCTCTACACCAGCTTCGCATTTGAAGAAGTGCTTATTCGCGTTTCGTGTGGCGGGTCAAAGTATACAAATAAAATAACGTATCGTATTTTCGTATGATATTTTCGCATTTTTTTAATCCTAATTTATCAACTAAACGATTATGTTATTTAAAAATATATATACGGTTTTGCTTTGTCATGGCCAGAGTCCATTTTGGGGGTAGATCCGAAGGATATTTTCTCGGAAGGATGGTAAAGCCGCGTGATCTCATCGCTTGATTCTGAATCTTGACAGTTTTATTATATTTCAAGATGTGTATGAATCGCTCGATATAAATATACTTCGGTTATATGAATCATTTCGTACGATTTATTTGTTTTTGATGGTTTTTTCTTTACAGTCACTGAATAAAGTCGTACTGTAATGACGATCACGGCGATCGCAGAGGTCATCGAAAAAAAGTTTCGAGAATCAAAGTGCACATATAACGGTGAACGTCGCTGAATTGAAGAATAATCGTAAACTTTGCGTTTAGCGTTCATATTCCGATGTTGTTTGCTGTTTGAATTTATGATGTTCTTCTAGCTCGCGAGACGTAAAGCGAACGATTTGTTTGAGGAAAAGTCGATGGGAACGTCGGAACTTTTCAGTGCGTGGTGAAATCTTTTGGAATTTATGTATGAACAGTGACGAGGTCGTATTAAAAAATAAATAATATTGAACATCGCGAATTAAACACGAATGCAACTCGAGAAAAATAGAACAAGGCAATACTTTTGCAACGGCTGTATTTTAATTTATAGGCGGCGCCGGGTGTGGCAAAACAATATAAAGGGTATTCATTTTTCAGTTCAAACAAGTTTATATTATAGTTCAATTTATCGTGGAAAATTTCGACCTCAAGGCAAGTTTATCTTCGAGCACCCACTTCTCGCAATATTTTAATTTCATAAATCATAAAATTGAACCGATAGCTCCGTCGATAACAATCGCGAATCGTCGGTTATTCAACGTTTTATAAGATTTTAAATCGAAAGGTCACAATTGCGAAAAACATCATAAGGTCATTAAATGCGCATCATATGACGAAACGTCAAGTGCGAAATTAAAAACGATCCATCCACTGAAAAAAAAATAGACACCAATTTGCAAACACAATGGGTTGGTTGCACGTTACTAACGTTAAAGAGTCATTACCGACCTGTCGTCTCAATCGGCAATGTGTTGACTGTGGCCCGTTGCATACAATGGCGTTAAATGATAAATACACCATAACGTAGATCGGTAAAGAGAACCAGTTTCTTGTCTTCGGGAATGCGCAATTGTTATTTATGTCATAAATGTGAAAGTGTTTATATTGTGGCCCGCTAGCGGCGAGAAGGTGCATTCAGTTATGCAAATTCGCTAGTTTTTTTTTCCATCTCCGTTCGGTAAAAAGTGAATCTGCCATATTATCGAAGCGTTCTTTTCGTTTTTCGGAGAGACGTATAAATAAATATGTAATATAATATAATGAGGCAGGTGTGTTCCGAATGTTTGTCGAGATGTATAGTCGAACTCGAAGGTCTTCTCTCTCGTAGTAACGTGACCCGGCGCGCTTTTTTCTCTTCTGATCTATAGTTGTGAGTGTCCAAATAGTTCGGAGTGAATGTGTAATATTTTTATTATACGATAAATCCGAAATGTGTATTGTGGATATTCGGGACGATTTCGAAAGTAAAAACGAGGCTTCTATGCATAGTCGAATTTTGCGATTGATGCTTTCAACACAATACAATCGCGCGCATATTTATCGACGTTCGATTGCGCAGCTCGTTTTTTGTGGTTGTTTAGAAAATAATGAAATTGATTAATTGGATGCCCAAAGAAGAACGTCATTCAAATTGACATACGGATTGAATATTTTTTTTTTGTACAAAATTGAATATATTACTGTAAATCCAATTGATTAGCTCGTTAATCTTTATGAACTGACTTCCCGCATCAAGTGATGTGCTTATTTGAAATAAGAATGTATGTTTTTTTATAGATTGTGTTATTAGGCGGATTTTCACATTTGTGCTACTGCTTATAAATGATGAAAACTTAGAATCGATCATATTTAGTTCTCTTCATTTAATCGTTACATTTTAACTTATTGCAATGTATTTTATCGATATCAATATAATATTCTATAATGCGTATAAAAATAATTTAAATCGGTCTAATTATAACGTGGCGTTTCTTTATATCTTTACATACGTTATTCGAACCGAAACTGGTAACCATACACCTGCTTCATACAGATAGAGTCATATTTGAAATGTCAATTACTCGAGAATAACATTATCAATGCTTCAAAGCGAATGCCTAATTATCTATCGCGCCAAATAAAGTATCAAGCGTTTAATTTTATTTATTCAGAAGTCTAGAAAAGTCAATCACGTTCTAGAGCACTTTTTACACAATTAAACTCTACTATAATTATATTCAATAACACAACCTCAACATTCAAAGTGAATGAACACAGAACAAAAACCACAAAGGCGCGTTTCTATGCGACCGCAGCTTCGATCTTAAAGGGAAAAAAATCGACACAAATAGTACACATCGATACATTATCATCCGAACGGTTCCGGATCACATCACATACCATCGATATGAATAATATAAATGATGACTGAAGAGGCCAAGGAGTACAAGTGACTTTGCGGTGATTTCGAGAAAAGTGCGTTCAAAGTTGACCATGTACCTACATGTATTAGGAGGAGGTCGAGTGATTTGATGATATATCTCGACACACGTTCCGAATTTATTCATATCCTTTAGCCATCAAATAAATGAGCGTGCATAGAAGCATTTCCTGTGCATAATTCAATTTCGGCAAAAATGTCACTTGTACCCATAGGCCTTTTCGGTCAAATAATACAACGATTCGCCTTCTGCGAAAGACAGTTTTCGGTTTCCGTCGCGGTGTCATATTGAACGCGGTCTACATTCCTACCACTTCTTTCCGGTCCACCATCGAAAGTGATGGACCTATTTTGGTCATCGAGTGAAACCGTGCAAGTCGAAAAACTACTTGAAACGATTTTTTTCCATCTTCGCTTTTTCAAATTTTCACGGAAAAAATGTTCGCGTGATTCACCGTCGGAAAAAAAAACACACTTCGAACTTTTCAATATGCTAATATTCGTTTATTTTTTTTTTCTCGTATTCCCCACAGTAATTTCGTCGATGAATTCGAACTTTTCGTATGGATACGTATTATAATGTCGTTTCGATTGTAATATTCGTCGGAATTAACATCGATCAAATTATTCGCGGCCATGTGGACATCGTGAAATTGTTATTAGCAGTAGTTATTGATGCTTTAATCGCACGATTGACTTTTGCAAACCGCTTCATTCGCCGGATAATATTTCTCGGTTTGGATTTGTCGATGATGTGTTGCATTTTTTTCGAGTTCGGTAAAAAATAATTGAATATTAAACGGTCGTTGAATAAACATAAGAGCGGTTAAATGTAAGCGATGGAAAATAAATAAACACGAGAAACGTCGTATCATTATGTCGTCGAATAAACATAAAAGAATAAGACCAATAATCGTATAAAGGCGTAAAACGAGAGTTTCTCGCCGATGCTGGCACAAATGCTTTTAACGGTGAATCCGATAATAAAAGGCTGCACTTTTGTGCAATTTTTCTCTTAATATAAGCGATAAAGTATATTTTTTATTATCGCATCGTCCGATCGTCGGCGATATCGAAATTTGTTAAATCTGCAGTGAATTTATTCAACTTTCGTGGATTAATCGCTTTTGATATGTCGGATGTGCCCTTACGCTCTCTTTGCCAAATGTCAAGTGGGCTTTTCACAACGATAGCCAAATATCAAACTGACATTTGCTCCTATAAAATTTTACGCGTTTTTGTGCAGGGTTGACGAAAATCATTATGTTGAAAAGTCTTTTTGTAGAATAAAAATCGAGAAAATTTTATATCCTTAAAAGGAAAGAGTCAGTAATAAAAATCTAAGTTTTCCATTCAATCAGCTTGAGTGAAACCGCGCCTAATTCGCTGTAAAAATTAGGCCAAAAGTCGCTCATTTAAGTGTATTTTCGTGCCGAGCCTGATGTTTTACGTTTTCATATGAATATACATATTTTTTACTTATTTTCAGTTTATTATTATGGCTGTGAAACACGTTAACGACCGGCCGGAATCCACGCATCATAATTACGATAAAAATGATTTCGTTCATTTCCTTCGTGAAAATTTCACCGCCGCACACGTCTAGTAATATAAAACGACAAAAGCGGAGAAAATCTGTGCGAAGAAAGTTCTAGAATTCACCGAAAAGCCGCGATTTATCAAAACGCCCGACAGCCTTAATACGCTTATGTTAAAACAATCACATAACTACGGCTCGCTTAACTACCGAGTGTATATGCGCCTTTTCACCCCCTCGTTCTTATACGGCGTGTTTATTATTTTCCGTGTAGTGCGAGTGCGCTCTTTTGAATTTTGCACCGTGAGCTCGAGTTCCGAGTAACGAGAGTTCGTTCGAAACTTGTCGCAATAATGTATGTGTGAAAAACGACGCGAGTCGAGTGTGACTTGGATGTGTAAATAATATTAACGGAAAATTTGACATGTTGAAACTATTCGATAGATTCGTTTATGATTATCGATTTGCAAGATTAGTATTTCTCAGAATTTTCCTGCTTCGAATGGAAATTAAGAACGATCGTCGTTCATCTGCATATTTGACAATCTATATTATAAATATCTATATTATAAATACGCTAAACGATGCTCGAAATTTTCAGACACAGCCGTGGCTCGAACCCGCGCCTGCAGATTATTAACCGGCGTCGTTCATTCCGCGCCACCGTCGTACTGAGCCAATGCGTAACTTTTTACGTACATAAGGCGTGAAATCTTTTTTTTATTTCACACATAGATGGCAATACGAAATTTGATTAATTCCGAACTATTTTGATACACGTGCGCCTACTGCTATTGAATTTAAGTTTGTGAATCTGCTGTTGTTTAAAGCCATTGTACGATCTTAATTAATTGTACAGAAAGATGTGGTCTTCACTAAAACAACTAAAATGATTGCACAATATATGATGCTGTGAAAAAAATATATAATTTAATATTCGGATTTATTTCAATTTCGAAAACGGAACACCGTATACGTGCGCTTCCGTGACTGCGTTATTTGGCAGCCGTCACGAAAAAGCGTCGCCGAAAAAATCAATATGAGCGCCCCCCTCATGGGGCCGTGGGGGCGCAGGCGCGCGCCTCCTCGTGCGCCCCCGGCCCCTCGCCCCCTCGGGCTCCGGCCGCGGCCAGTGTGGCGGCGGCGGCGGCCAAGAGAGCTCCTGCGCCCCCATGGCCCCTGCGCTCCTAGAGCCGGCTCCACACCGAGGGACCGAGGCGTGAGTAGCCTATAGCCATCATCATCATCACCATCACCGCAGATCGCCTGGGAGTCGACGCCGATCGGAGAAGAGTCGCCGCGTTCGGTCATCGTCAGGCTGTACCCTTAGATGGCTTTTTTTTTTCATTTTATATTAAATTTTCGTCTATCAATTTAGCTATTTTTTAATTATTTAAGTTAATTAAAAAAATTTTTTTTCGGGCTAGTCTTTTGATTTGACCGGTATACTATGACTCTTATTGTTAGTTTTCCTCTAAACCAATTTTTCGGTTTGACGATTTGATTTTTTGTCAATAAATATGATGAATTTATAATACGTAATGATTATTAATTGAAAGTATCGTTTTTCTAGATTCGGTTTTCAATTTGATAAAATTGAATTTATACTCGAGGTCTGTTAAAATAACTGTACTCACCTCGTGCGTCTCTATTTCATATTTGTTTGTCTAAAATCTGCTTTATTTTCGTTTTATGATAAATATTTTATATTTTGTCTGTCTTGAAATAGTAATATTTCGATAGAATTATAGTTAACAGAGGTATGGTCTGTCGGTGCTCGAATTCGGCACTGTGTGATATTATCGTTAGATTTTCACTATGAAATGTTTTTCATTTCTAAAGCTTTATTATATAACACAAAAATTAAACTAACTTAACCTTTTCTGCTCGATTCATAGCATAATAGCTACTTTGCATATTAAGAGAATCACGAACAGAAAAGGTTAAACATTTGTATACAGTTGCACTTTCGCACTCAACACTTAATTAGATTATCCTTATTAAAATTTACATTTACAATGTTAATATACATAGTTAAATTGTACGCTTATGGGCATTATGTTCAAGAAAAATTCAATGGTTTGATGTCTAATTGTCACGATAACTTTAATATTACTTAACGATGGAATAAAATATCAAGCATAAAATTATTAATTACACCAATATCTATACAATTTGCATATACTTAGCAATATTAAAATGTTGAATTATCTTTGATTAAAAAATAAAATATTAAAGAAACGATTCTCTTTGAATATTCATGTGAGAATTCAATTAAAATCTAATGTAATTGATGTGTGAAATATATTTAAAGGATGTAAGTAAAAACAAAATATTTAAAAAAATGATTATTTGATTGATTTCATACGTTAAATACGCACCTAGATCAAAAGATTTTTTTTTGTATGTTATATTTTATTCGCATATAAGAAATCGATCATTATTGCAATGAAATCTTACATATTTCATTTAGTAGAATCGATATTTTACACGAAAGTCGGACGTGCCTCATTATTCAGATGCGAATCGACCTAAAAGTGTGTTGCGCAATTTCTGCAGATTAATTTGCCTTTCTGCCAATAAAACGTTTTTTTCTTTGTACAGATTCGGAGATAGACAAAATGAATAAGCTTACGTTCGAATAATATAAGCGATAATAATAGCCTTAGTTCGGTACAAATCCTTTCCCTTTCGCAACGCTTTAATATCACGTCTGTGCGAATCTGCAATATCACGTTCCCAATAATGGTGCATGCACATTATGTCACAAGGTGCATTCGAAATTGCACGAAAAATATCAGCAGTCGATTAAATCTCTTGATTTGATTTCAGATTGAACAATGCGTATATTAATTATCACAGAAATTTGAAAACACTTTATGTTTTTGTGTGTGAGTGGATTTTTGTTGCTACACTGATTGCACATGTTTTTTTTTGTTCCCACTGCTTGTAAATTTTGTACATAAGCTGCTTTTGTTCTGTACTTTATTCATGTACTTGTAAATTTTCATCGAAATAAATGTATATATCTGCGACATTTGTGTGTTATTTAATAACTCATGTATTTTTATATGTTATGTTCGAAAATTGATTTGGTTTCGTTTGTTCCCACAGTTTCACGTGCGTCATATCGTTTTTATTTAATTTTCGTATTCTGTTTAGTATGTTTTTACTCATTTTAAATTACTAATTATTTCCTGTAAAAATTGATAAAACATGGCTGTATGTTTGAAATGATAAACTACTGGTATTTTGATGCTCGAAAAACCGTTATTTTTCAAGATAGTATAACTGAAACGTCTATCTTGCTAGCATTATATGAAACATATCTATTACAATTAACTGTAAATGAGCAAAAAAACACATACGATTTTCATAACAGATACGTACGAATGTGATGATTCAACTAAAATAATCTTAAACACCAGAAACAATATAAAAAATCCACTAAAAAAAAACATTTGAATCAAACGGCAATTAAAATGCGAAGTATGCGCGTTAATTACGGGAAAATCGTAAGATTTCATTTTTTTTCATAATATTCCGAACGGAAACTCGAAACATAGCTATTTTATCTAATTCAAATATTAGATTGAAGATCATTATTCGGTATAAAAATCGACTTTAACGGCCGTTAAATTTACATCGATCGCCCGTAGTGAACGAACGGGTCAATATCGGCTCGTTAACTTTTAACGGGCGGACGTTCCTTCGTAAGGTAAGGGTCAAACTCAATAACGTCTCAATCTCGTTCGATTCGTTAAGTTGGCGTGAATTTTCCGACGATTTCGCATTAATTTCTCGTCGAAGAAATGGCTCGAAGTGGTTTTTTTTTAATGATACAGTTGCCGATTTTCACCAGGTCGATATTGCCGGCCGGTTAAATAAGCGTAATGATACTTTTCGAGTCGTTCAGTAGAAAAATAAATAAGCGCTCGACGAGTTTTTCGTGTCATTTTCTCGTAAATTGTTACTTGTATGTCGAAAAGTTGGGAATTTCGTTCGATCGATTCGACTTTGTATCGATTCGTTTACGACGTAATTGATGTATTTTTATCGACAAAAGAACTCATTTTTTCACAACTTATGATATTAAAAGAACGTTTTAAGTTTATTTTGTTTAATACAGCTTAAATTAAATTCGGAAAGGTCTTAAAATACATTATATTCAAATAAAAAAATATCTGATTGAGTAATATATTGGGTATAATTTGAGGTTATAAAATGATACGGAAAAAAACCTTTTAAATTTGCAATAATATAGCTCATAATTAGTGTTGCTTTGGGCGTTAATCAGAAATAGTACTGTAATAATAACCGTCTATAAAAATAATAAAATATACTAAATAGTTGTTGCCTTGTCACTGTTTTGAATAGACGTTTTTGCTTTCTAAACGAAAGTGTATCGAAATCACGATAATTACCGTCATTCCTGCTAATGCAATATGAAAATTAAAATGAAAAAAATCATCATGTATTCAGTCACTAAAAAAATACATAAATTTTTGAAATATTTTCCGCTTAGTTGAAAATAGTCGTTATCATTTTTTTATTTGAATCAATTCAATGTCACAAATGACGTTCACACTGGAAAATTTTCATAATTTTTCTAGACCAGTTTCTTAAGGTCATATTATTATTTTTTATTGATTTATAATGATACAGAAAATAAGCTTGACGATCGAATACCTCTGTATTTTTGTTAAAATCTATTCATATACATATAATAAAATACACATACATTTTGTATTGAAAAAGCTACCGGAACGATGCACTATAAAATTTTTAATAAATAAATACACTCATATGAAAACTAGACGCGTGTTAGACACTACAATAAAAAAAATCGTAAAACCGGTGTACGATATTGATTTTAGAACAGGTACACTGTTTGGTCAATCGGTGCTAGTGAAAAAAAATATACTTATGATCATAAAGTTGAAAAAAATGAACTAAAAAATAAAAAGCACCATAACACCTAGCGCAAACATGTGTAGTTAATTGACTGATCGTGTAATTCATTATGGCGAAAGACAAACCGCTTTTTTCTTTCGGTACATTTTCTTAAAGAGCATTACACGTGCGCAGAATTGGGTGATATTGCCACTGCTGTGAGGTATTGTATTTGAAATATACAAAATGACACTGTGGCTACTGCGAGAAATCGAACGTTTTAATTACTACGCGGACAGTCGTGGGTTTGTTGATTTATTGTAAGTATTAGTTGAGGCTCAGATTGGCTTAATAGTGCTGATAAATCGGTTGCTTGATTTATCGGTGTGTGGTAACTTTTTGGTCACACCTTTCGCGCTAAGTGCTCTAAGCGCAGTCGACAACTGGAAAATTATGGGCTAAATGAATTAACGACACTTCCTAGAATTTTGGGATTATTTTTTCAAGAAAGTTTGAAACAATTATTGTAAAGTTAGGACTGATTTTAAGATTTGAGGTTTACCTTGTAGAAGAATTTTAGATTTCTTCAGAAGATATTATGAAAGGGTTCCAAGAAGTATTTTTATTGAAAGGGTCTTATTGGGTATTTATACCTGAATATTTATATTTTCAAAAGATATTAAAAAAAACAATTTTAATTAAAATTTTGAAAAGTAAAAATGGTTATTTGAATAAATTAATAAACAAATGATAAACGATCTGCATGGATTTACACTTTGCATAACGCAAAATCATTCGCTTTATCGCTCGCTATTAAATTAACCATTTATTTATTGAGAAAGGAAACGCACGTCGAACTCGCTGAAAGCTTATGCCGATAATGGATCTAATTTAAGCGTTTAATCAATTCGTTTCTCAACATTCACGATTGACATACGACAGTTTCAATTTTAGCTAATTGGTTGACATTTCACTCGAATTTTCATTGGTCACGCTCTATTCCTTTTTCCAACTCGTATGTATTCTTTACCGTTGCACATACATATATGTCAGTCTCGATTTATTTTCGTCTGCGATTTAATTTTCGCCAGTCAAACTACAGAGTGGCATTAACCTTTTCGCTAATCTGAACGCGTACTTTTGTGTGTTCGAAAAGTGCTAAAGTTTAATATAAAAATACGCTTTCGTGTATCGTAAAATTTATTATATGTTAAGCGCTACGGTTGCAATACAGGCAAATTGACGGGGATGCTGAGCTAGATGAACGACGAATAAATCTTTTTTTTTTTTCACCGTATTCTAATATACCGTAGACTAAATACCTGACATTTTTACGAAGGTTGCTCAATTAATGCGTGGGTGAGTTTGTGAAATTCAAATATAAAAAATCGTGCCGCTCTGTCTTTCGTAGAAAACGAAAGCGAACGTTAACGGGTAGCGGGTTTCGAAAAGTGGGTACATAAATTAAACTAATTAAAAAAATTATATTTATAGGGTTGGGCGAAACTTTTAGGCATATTTTTAATTTATTTGTTTCACGTTGTAGCATGATAAGAATCGATAAAAACGGTCAACTTTCGAACTATTCTAAAAGTTTAAAATCATAGTGATTTATAAATGCTGAAATATATCAATTTAATTAATTTAAAATTACTATCGATTTGTAAAAAAATACTTACATAGACTACTGTTCGTGATTATATGGAGATGAAATTCATTTTTTAAATCGAACTCTCAGTTTTTCATTCGGAAAGCTATGGGCGTAACCGTATGAGTTGGGATCGAAAAATAATTAAAAAAATAAATAAAAACCGGATGAAAAATGATGCTAAAAGATGAGCCTTCAATGAAAAGCTCCGGTTTCGTTTCGTTTACAACTTTGTATGTAAAGAGAAGATCGGCAGCGTTGGTTAATAAATGAGACCGATTCGGAAAGGGTGCATTTACGCGGTGCACTTTTCGTGGAATTAATAAAAGATAAACGATACTCTGTTGAATCTCGGAAACTGCATTTTTACCTTGTAAAATATGTGCAAATTGAGCACTAAGCATGCTTGAGATTTCGTACCGACATCGTGAACATTTCAAAACTGCAATTTTATGGGACAACTATTATTTTTTTACGTTTAATTGTCGATTTTATTACTATACTTGAAAACTATAAAGATTAAGTTTATTAGAAGTTATTTTTTTTATTTCCTAGGTTATTAAAGTTTTTTTCTTGGATATTTCTACGATACATTGGATCCATTTATACTCTTTCAATTCGGGAAATTCCAATCAGTCTTAAAAGAATCGTGACTTCAGATCGTTCAAACGACGTCGATTCTATGATAATTCAGAACATTAATATAAAAAATAAATAAAAAAAAGGAGTGATTTTTTAAACTTAACAAAAAAGCAGCCTCGAGCGACATTTTCATCCGTCGTCGCTATAAATCAAAGACGTATCCTCCGGTTCTCAAACCTTACGAAATTTCCTAGCAAACAAACGAATAAATAAAAAGGAAGTACCAAGAATGCTGTTATGCAAAATCGGTATTGTGAAAATTGTGACCCGCATCCTGCGGCAACGAGGCACTTGTCAATTGTGAACAACGAGCGACATAGATAACTCACTGTTTCGAAACATTGTCGTGTTCAACATTTGACGTTGCAAAGTGGGGTCCGATAACGGATATTTCGGATATTTGAAAAAAAATAAACGAGAATTCTAAAGCGGTTTTATGGTGCATTCGCTTATAATCTAATCGGTAGCGTTTAATGTTGGAAAATTTCGAAAGTGGATATTTTTAAGTTTACGTTGCATCAGAATTTTTTGACGATTTTCAAAAAGCAGCAAATTATTTATGTGAGAACGTTAATTATATTGACCATGGAAATTAATTCGTTCGCAGTATATTACGAAAAAAAAACAACATTCCCAAGAAAATGTTACAGTTTGCTATATTTTTATTTCTTGATTGCGAAAATGTACGCATTGAAAAGAATGAAGATCGCTTATAAATGTTTTTTTTTAATAAAAATAATGTCTATACACCAATTGCCATGGTCACTGAATCGATCTATTAACAATAAATTTTCTGATTACCTACCTTCACATATGAAACATTCCAGTAAATCCGTATCTGATCAAATTCATTCATATCAAATAAATCGATGAAACATCATAATACGAAATTACATCATTATATAACACTTATTCTCGTAAAAAAAAAACATAATATATAATTTTCCCAGAGAGTGAAAAAAAAACGATTATCCAATCGAATACCTTCGAGCACAGCACGCCCTAAAAAACGACGACGACATTTCGCGCCAAGTACACACGACTCGTAGTACAACCTGCGCTCAGTTTATCCATTTTCAAGATCATGAATCATTCTCTTCGGTTCAATAGGCATTGCTTTTTCTAATTATTGAGGTCACGGGCGTCGTCGTTTAGCTCGTTTTGCCAGATTTATACCGATAGGCATTGTGCGGCGAGCTTTATCGGCGCGGTTCGCAAATAACAAATCGGTCTCGATCGTAATTCACGCATATAAATTATGTTCTTAGCTGCCTTATCTGTGCGAAATGTGTTATGCGGTTCGGTTCTGTGTTTTCGCATGTGATTTTCAATGTGTGGAAACTGACAGGTGAGAAAGGTTAAGGGCATGTTCTCGAACCGTTTCCGACATCACATAAAGACGAATGCATTCGAGTTCGAAATTGAAAATTAAATTTATCGTTTGATGTTTGAGTGGTCTTATTTTTTCGTATATTTGCATTTTTATTTGATTTCGAATGTTTTTGTTTTGAGTTTAAATTTGAATCAATTTCAAGATGGAAAAGTATATAAAAAATTAGATACGTTCATGAGTAAATATGTATCTACATTCGACTAACCTACATTTTCGACACATTTTTTTCACATAATGGATTTAATTGATGATATGCATAATGAACCGTTTCATTTCGATCAAAATGATAAATACGCGGACGGAAAAAAAATCAATTAAATACGACAACATCATCCATCATCTTCATGTGCTTCATTGACGGAGCACAAATCAACATAATTCCAAACTCGATTTTGATATTAAGCACGCGAATAGGAAAAAAACGAACGCTACTTTCATAAAATGACACTTCCACACCCTACATCCGAACTGTCAATAAATCACCAATCGATTTCAATTAAACTGCGAAATTCCCAGTGCAGCGATCGTGACTATCGTGACACCCCGTTCGACCACCATCGACAATTATCCGACCTTCGCTTGGTGCACTTGCTTGCAACACTTACCACACAAGAAACATACAGGGACGAATCAAGATGTTATGCTTCTCTATTAATCATAAACATCGCGATTAGGAGCTTTCATACAAATACATCTCATCGAAAATTGTATAATTTTTCGTATTATTTTAGCGAAGAGAGGCATTTGTATGCTAGTTCTACATTTCAGGTGATTGCATAATAGTAAAGGTCTGTAGGTTGAATTTTATATTGAAAAAGGTTTTCTACTCTTCATAAACTAAGCTTGATTATACAGTAGATTCGTTTTGTGATTAGAGCGTGCAGATCAGAAACTGATACGGTTAGTTATAGGTGTTTGTCTAAGTACATGGATAAAGGTAAACGAAGTCGTAAACTGTTTTCATTATACTCATTCTAAGCATAATACGATTAGCTTTATCTACGTAGATAAAATGCATATATGATGCAATAAATAGTTTACTCAATACTTAGAATTATGCGACGCTTTCGTTAACCCATTGCACTTTCCAGCAAGTTCACTGAAACATCGATCAATGCAGCATTGGGAATATCAGCATATATCAGAAACCATATGAATTCACACTAAATCTTCACTATTGACTTTCCATGCTACCGAGAAATAATTGAGTGACAGCTCACGAACAATATTCTTCACAATCAAATTGTTCAGAGAGAATTTGATTGACAAGGAGAAGCTCCAAAGTGGTCCTTATCAATTTCAATGAAAATTTGTAGAAATATAGACATAAAATAGTCGAAAACAACGAAACGTGAGTCTCGATGCTTTTTCAACACTAACAACCTGTGAGTAACGTTTTACGCCATTTCAGCGGCACCACCGATTCTTTCCTTTCTTCCGAAAGCAAAACACCAACCCAGCCACCCTCAACATCTCGATCCGGTCCTGGATAAACTAGAAGCACTCGAAGCTACATACTCACACCGCCTATAGCGCATACACGATATATTTTACCGGTAAAGCCGGTTCCGGTGGTCGATCAATCACCGGGCACCGAGAAGCGGCCTCCGGTTGACAACAGGATGGCTCCTCCGACACATCGATGCCATTCTATCAACACACACATCGTATCGTATGTGTCCGACCAGCGTTGAATTTCACTCTCACTTTTGCCCTGCCCCACTTGTGACGAATTGCGTTCGCAAACCTGTCCCGGTGGTTATTATGAGCCGCGTGATGCAACCACTCTCGATTTTAGCCGTTAAATATCTATAAAATGCGTTGTATAATCGGTCCGAATTAAAACGGAACGATTCGGGCGGTTGTTGATTGAAAATCGACGGGTGTTTCGAAAATGCTGTCGGGTATCTTTGAAATGCTGCCGACGCGGCTTCGAGTCGGGGTTGTAATGTCGTTTTGTAATTATGAGGTGGATTCGTTGAGATTTTATATAAATTGAATTGTCATCGATCGTTTTTTTTTGTTATTTAAATCGTTCCATGATGGGCGTTTAATGCGTTTTCGGATGATCTAATGTAGACGACGCGGTTGACTTAATCATTTTAAGGGTGATAATTAATGAAGCGAAGTGTAGAAATGAGGGTGTGTTCATATTCTGGTCGTAAAAATGATTTTGTATTAGCATCTCCCCTATCCTTCGTGAGGTTTCATTCTGTTAATGCACTCTGGGGTCAATGAATCAGTTTACAAACAGAAGGTGTGAAATTGTAACGAAGAGATGCGAAGACGTTTTAAAACGTCGGGAAACGTGTGTTTGCTTAAAAATATTTCACTGTTGATTTATTAAAGCTGAGTTTTTTTTTAAATATGTATGATTATTCACATCTTATATAATCTCATTTTGATTTTTCTGAATGCTGAACATTGTCGCTGAAAATTTCAACAAATTCGTCGAAATTCTAATTTCCTGATTTCTCTATTGTACAAGAATATACCTCCGGAAATTGTAAAAACAAAACCGACACATACAATGGTTTCAGTAATAATCGTAGAACAATGGTTCTCGCAATTGTCCGCTGCTCTAGCGTGGTCCAAAAAAAAAATGTCAACCTTTGACAATTAGCGGTTGCACATGAAAAAAATACACGTTCATAATGGAACAAAAATCCACTTATGTGTGTTATAATCAAAAGGCCAATTTTCGAAATTTCACCCGCTCTAATAATAGAGGCCGCAAAGAAAACTCGTCTTCGCTTTAACTTTTTCGGCGCTATATTAAAAGCACGAAACTCGCTCAAAGGCCTTATCAGATCACGAACGTAATGTCGCCCCATTCTTACGGAAAAGTTAATAATTCATTTTTGTATTGAACCCCCTCGTGATTTTTTTCCACGTTCGGAGGGGGAAAACTAGGCTTTCTAAGAAAAACGTGAGCGCAATTTAGTCGTGAAAAGTTTCTCGGAAATACGAACATGCAATTTTGAAAAGCACACTCGGCTCCGATCACGAATTCGGTCGAAAAAATGGAGTGAAAATTTGCGCCGGTACTTTCGGACAGGCTGTGAATCGCATCGGGTACTTCGTAAGAAGAATGCCTCAGAAAATGGATAGAAAAAGGTTCGGGCCTTTTTTTTTCACGGTGTGTCGTGCGACAATTGTTGCCTTGTCGTACATATAATGCATCTGAAAGATGACCGTTTTATATCGTTGATGATGGTCACACGTAACAGCCATTTTTCTCGATTTCTCACAGGAAACGCTCGCGTCGGTCCATTGTTCGGATTACGAAAACAATACGGATTGTGCCGGTCAGGCGTCGTAAACTCATAAAAAATACGTGTATTTAGAAAATGAGCCGGCGTTTTCTTTGATTTCGTTTCGAAAGAGTATTCAGTGCAATTTCCCAACTGATTATGATAAGATGTGTGGATGTTAAGTGACGTTTCCTGCGCAGAATTGGATGCAGGATATCGATATATGTTTTCGATAAAATCTTATTATGAATTGTAAATCTGTACTTTATCGATAATCTAGAATATTTCAACATTCGACTGCTATAATTATCCGAAATTCATATCGAACGATTCACAAGAGACACATTATAGAGAACATCAATCGATAAAAAACCAATTCAGAAACTAAAACACAAACCCGACACGCCACAGAGCGATAATGCGGAAAGGTCGAAAATTGTGATTTGACGCATTAATTGCTCAGACGAGCCCTTCGACGTACGGGAATCGATGCAAGCACCTAAACCCAAACCTAAAAGTGTAGGGCGCGCGAATTTATTTTCGGTCGTATTCGAAATAATGATTGATAACTGGCGCCCGCCCTGTCATCAATCACGGGGCCGCATCGTGGGAATGCGCGGCCCCTCGCCTCGAAACAATCACAGCAAAATGAGAACGATGCCGCCTCGGAACCATTGTTGGCCGTCGAAGTGGATGTTGACTTCGGCGACAATGGTGGATGATTTTTTCGAAAAAAAAATTTTTTTTTTTTCGGTTGATTAGTTAGGTTCGAGTTGTTTCTTCTATATTGATATCGGTGGTTATTTGTTAGTTTTTTTGATTTTTCATGATTGAATTTTCCGCTAGAATTATTCTGTATATTGGTTAGGTTCGAGTTGATTCTTTTATCTTGATATCGGTGGTTATTTGTTAGTTCTTCGATTATTCACGATTGAATTTTGTGCTAGATTTTTAACTCTGTTTTATTTAATACGATTCTGAGGGTCGATATTTCAATTATACTGTATATATTTATGCATTTATTTAGTGATAACAGCTGTTAAACAGATCAATTATTTCATCCAACACTTGTTTTTTATAAAATGTCTAATTCATATTTTTTTCTATAATACATCAAATCCCTGTATAATAAAGACCTTTCATCGCTTACTAAATCGACCTTTAATTTATGAAAGAAAAAAAATGTCAAAAACCTCAGTACCGCAACAGCGACCACGAGCCGCTTATTGACCGTCAAAGATTACGGCTAATGACCGCGACTATAATTTAATACAATACGGAATAACCTCCGGATACACACAAACTCGCACAGCTTACGAACACACACACACACACAATTTTTTTCCATATATTTCTTTCGACTAACGTGTATTTTTTTTTTTTTGATATTTTCGGAAAATTTTCCCGCAAACGAGCGCCGGCCCGGTAATGAACAATGCGTGCCATTGTGGCATTATGGCCCCCCGCGCCCGAATAGTCGAGAACGTAATCTCAACGCGTATAAAACCGTCGTTGGCTTCGTCATTATGTAGAACGGTGGTGCTCAAACTTTCGTGCCCGAAGTCGCCTGGGCTATTTTAGAAACGGTGGTTATCGAATTTCCATGCTTTCGCTCCAATTGGTTCGTTCGGCGGCTAGAGCTTTTCCACTTTTCCGCGGATTCTATATGAGTGTGCGTGTTCGATTCTTGGAAATTCTTTAGTCGTTTCGTATGGATTTTTATTGTTTGGTTTTGCATGAGTTCATATATCGAATATGAAAAAATTTCAATATGTATTTCGTTGAATGGAAGTCTTCAGCATGAAATAATGAGTCATATGATTTAGGATATAGAGCTATTCAATAGTTTGTCATTTATCGAATATACTCGTATAAAACTCAATAGAGCGCATTTATGGCTTTTTCGAAATCATAATACGTCAATAAAATAGCGTATGAAAATCTAAATGTAGGTTTATAGCACGAACGCGATAAATATACGTAGAATAGTTTATTAGATAAGCGAGAAGACGTTAATTGAGCATGAGCAAAAAACGCATAGAAATATTTCGCGTTTTTCCATAATGGTTCCGTAACGGTTTCACGCATTTTCACGAATGTCGATTGTAGTTTGGAAATATATTTTTTGAAATTTAACGGCAACGCGTATACCGAGCGATTAGAAAAACGACAGCACGTGGGTCGGTTTAAAAGCGAGAATAATAATGCTGGGATGAAATTCAATAATAAACGCTTTAAAGAATGAAAATCTTCGTATGTAGGCGTCGATGGAAAGTGAAGACAATGAATCACGTCTTTTGCAAGCTTTTGACACGCCTATTAATTTTTATTAATATAACGATTTTATGAAGCGACGTAATAAATCGTTTAGGATTTTCGCGCTTATTTAAAACTTTTGTGAAATTTGGTTCATACTCTTCACGAAAATCATCTCGATTTAAGAAAAAAATATTTTTCTACGATTTAAAAACGGATATTTATTATTATTACAGTTGTTTAATTCAACTTTTTTTCTTTACAGATATTCGATCGATCGGAGGAGATCATCCGGAAAATCGAAGATTAATGGTGAGTTAAATTATTTTTTTTACATCAAATATCTTCACAATCAAATTATAAAATAATATACCTATATTGAACTGAATTTATACGATGAATTACATAAAATAATAATTAACGCAAGACGAAAAGCGAAAAGAAAAGTCATGCAATTTGAAATATCATTCTCTCACCATACCAATCATCATAAACAAGTATTCATGAATACAATTGGACTGTAAAATTTCCAACACTGTAAACAAACTCAACCTTATTTTTTTATAATTTCTCTTTTCACCTATGCAAATATTAAAAATTCAAACGCGATTCAACACACAATCGAGCAAACGACATCAACCGTTCGATGTAGCGGTAGCGTTTATTCGAAAAGAGCATTATCGAGCGGCGCGCGGAAATGAAAATACGAATTTTTCCTCGGAAATAATAATTTATGGACCTCGAATAAATCAGAAACGTACAAACACACACGTATACCCCACATTCGATCATTATACGTATTATAATATGCGAGTTTTATTTGCGTTCGTGTGTACGTAATTGGTGTAGATCGCGTGCAGTGCTCGACGCGAATCGTCCTTTTGCCAGACGTGGCCGCCATGTATTTCTTATCAACAATTTTCCAAAGGAGGGGTTAAATCGGGCTTAATGTTAAAACCGACCCTTAAATTGTCTAACGGCCACGTGTGCAGCGCAAATGGCCGTGCATATATTTTTTTCATATTTGAAAATGTCGACTAATGAGTAGATTAAAGCGGTTCTATTTCAGTAACGTGTATGTGAATTTTCTTTTAATTCTGAGAAATTTTCATATTTTTTTAAGGGAATTTTTGTGTGTAGTAAAATGTGGCATGTTATAATGCTGATATGAATCGTCATTATAAATTTCAAAATTGGTATGTTTTCTTTTTTAAATAATATATTATTTATTGAATAAATCGTACGTACGTATTTCCAAATCGAAAAAGTTTTCGGTAGTACATAATGCAAAAACGACTCGAAGGCGTTCCCGAGTTTGACGCGAAATTTTGTCATCATCCAATTCGAATTTCGTCAAAATTGAAACGCACACTCCGAGGAAAGTTAATGAATTTCGACTGGGAACAAATTCGCTATTCGAAATTAACACAGTTTTGCGTATAAATCAGAGTTTTTCATGGGCGTGTGCGCGCGGTCGCCATGGCCACCCGACGCCCCAACACGAAACAACCCCTATTTTCCGCCCCCGCGGAGAGTTTGATCGATGTTCGGCTAAAAACGGGGTTGGGTTAGCTTTTGCCAAAACGCGAGCTGAAAATCACCGTCTGTAGCCGTAATAGATTGCTCCGGCAATAAATAAAAGCCGACTTGAGAATTGATTCGCACGAAACTCGGAAACTCGCCCGTAATATCTACTGCGCTGCGATTGATTTGAAAGCCTTACTTTCCATCATAAATTATTTTGATAAACTTTTTTATATCAATATAATATAATTTACAATTCAATTTCTTTTTATTTAATGAAAAAAAAAATGAAATGAAGAAGCGATCAATCAACTGACTTCACATTCCCGATATCTTTGCACAAATTCGATCCGGTTGCGTCAACTAGTAGGTTTTTAAGTAATTACTGTTACACAGCACCGAAATGAGCTTGTTCAATTATGTATTACTAACATACGTGCACTTATTTATCTGTATATCCGCATTATACAGTCGGTGATTACGATTACTCAACGTCGTCAATTTTATCCAAACAACGATGCGCTCGTCGTAGTGGGTAATTTGTTTCTATCGAGAATCGATCACGGATCATCGTTCGCGATCGATGGTAATTTACCGACCGATTTCGGTAAATTACCAACCGACGTATGTTTGCTTATTGAATTTTGAATATGTTTGTACTCGAGCATCGAATTTGCGTTGTTTCGTGTTTATCCGCATAAATTATTCAGCGAAAAGCACGTTATAAACAATATGTCGCGCACGCAAGTCTTTCCGACTCTGCGTAGATTTTCCCTTTTTTTTGTGATTAATAATCGTTCCACTAACGGGTGGGCTATTCACGTGAAATATCCACGTGTAAAAAAGTAAATTAGCTTTCGTGCATAAGGCCCTAGAGTGGCCATATGGTAATTTCCACGAAAGTCGCTTCCGCTCCCCGGCGTTCTAGCCGCGGATTTACATCCCTAATAATGGCCCAAAACGCGTTTCTCACTTAGTGTTTTCGATATAAATTCATGCGCTATGAAAGTAAAACCCTTATTTAACTCTCTTGTGTTAGGAAAAATAGTCGTTGATGAACTTTAGAGTGTCGATATGATTAATGTTAGGAGTCTTAGCTTTTGAAGTCGGTCTATTGGGACTGATGGTACCGAAATTGTTTCTTTTTATGTCGACTCGGGTTTTTCGCACAATGGTTCTAGACCGGTACCAAGCACCGATTTTCCACATAAGTCGTTCCACCCTCGTTCCGATCGACTTTTTACTGTGTTATTTCGTTTAACGTGATTCATGGAAAATTTGTATGGACATCGCTTACGTGGCGCCACTTTTGAATGTGCTCGACGATAAAAAAAAAACGATATAAATTCACTGCTACGTGTTTCCCATTTGAATTAATGAAATTTTAATTTTAATGTTCCCAGTATTTGAGTCACATAATTGGTATACTTCAACCCCTTTCAGTCGATGTATAAAATTAAAATTTTATATAACGTATCGTGTGAAATCTGAAACTCAATTGCTTTCCATATGCATGAGAAAATCTAACGTTAATGTGTTTTAAAGAATACATAAATAGAGAAAATCAACGCAATGATAAAATTTTATTATTTATGCGAGTGTATAAATTACAATTTTATTGCAAAACTTAACTGATTGTCGTTTTTATGTGTAAAGCTTCAATAGATTGCGCGATTATTCCATAGTGCAGTTATAGCTCGAAGTAACGAACTAATAAATCGAATTGATATTAAATTTTATTGTATTTTTTCGACATTTATACATTTCGGGTCCATCACGGAAGCGGTCATCGCCTCAAGTTGTGAATCTCGACTCAGCATAAAAATATACAAAGCGGGCATAATAAAGATGATTTGTGAAAATGAACTAACTGTTTTCAAACGACATTCGGACGGTCATCGAGCGCGTTTTATTCCTAACAAATCGATCGCATCGACGACACAAATCGATTGGCATTTTAGACATGTTTGTGCGTCTCGTCAAGCCAACTGCTTGTTCAGAATACACAAAAGGGTGCTCGACAGTTAATGAAACACTGAAACACGTTTAGATTTCTCATGGCGCTCACACGTACGTGAAACACAAACACGACGAAGCGCTCATTATGGCATAGTTCGAATAATCGAAAGGTTTTATACTGTACGTATTAGGTATACGCCATTAGGTTCCTCTATTGTGTTTTTTTATGGGTTTAATCGTTAGAAATTTTAAATATCGTGTGTAGTTTTTCTGAGGTGCAACAGTGTTGTTGAAGCTGCGTGGGCTTATTGAGCGTTGAGGTCGTTACTCATCTCCTGCTGATCTATGAGACGCAAAGTCTGCTTTGCAATTCAATCGGGAATATTATTATGTTGAGTATGGCGATTTAATGTGGTCACACTTTATATATCAATTTTGAATATTTATATATTTGATTAATTCGCCGTGGCTTATATAAATTATTTAGTATTTGGTTTGTAGTATCGATATTTCTGTTGCAGCAACCGTGGTCGATTGTAGTATTGAACTGTAACACGAAATCGTGTAGTATACTAATTTTAAACGGCTTTTGTTGAACATAAACTACATTATAACGAGAACATTGCAGCCGCAGGTTTTTCAACGAATCAAAATTATTCATGGCTTTTGTAGTTGCACCATTAATAATAACATAAAGCACGTGCCATATTTTACATCGGCGATTATAATAATTCAATAAAACTCGTACAATGCGTTTTATAAACCTTCCGTATATTGATAAATATTTTATCGTCTTTAAATGTACATTAAACGAATCTTGAATATACTCATATTCAAATAGGTGCGTGTTCTCAGTCAGTATTTTACTAAAAACAAAATCTTCGAGTTATCCGAGACTCACATGACGAAACGTTAAATGTTAATCAGATAAAATCATAACTATACGTTTGTGCAACGTATACGACGTCGAAAATCTCGCCGTTCGGTTAAACTTTGCCATTCTTCATACACCTGCTTAGTGAGATCCGCCGCTATGAAAATCGTGACCGTTTTTTTTTCCACCATCATTCCACCTATTTGATCGCATATACGAAAATATTTTATCCGTTGCACTGGTCGGTTAATAAGGAACATCTGACCAAAAAAAGACCGGCCAAACACACGCGAGAGTTCGAATTTTTTTCACCAGCCGGATAACGGAGAACGATGTAGAGTTTTTCTTAACGGCGGGGCTCGTTAAGTGTCTTACGCATAGGCCATATGATGAATCGCACACTTCACACCGATTGTGCTCCTACATTACGATAATGATTGTTATTGTATTCTACTAATTGCTCCTTTATGTTTTTACTTTCGTGCGAAGTTACTTTCGCTCGATACTTTGCATTGTTTCTCGATTCAGCAGTGTTACAGTGATGGAGTCCTCGTGTTTTGTGTTGTGTTATTGAAATGAAGGTTAAATTGTGTAATAATGGTGCATAATCTTTATTTTAAAATTGCGAAAACTTTATGTATTAAGTGAAAATTTGAATTTTTAGTGTTGTACAGATACAATGTTGCTTTTATATTGTGTGCTTTGTGATTTATCCGCATCGTTTCGTGTATAAACAAGACGTTGTGACAGGTCATAGCGGCGTTTAGAACCGCACACAACGAGTCGTTTAATTATTACGTATAAATGGTTAACGAGACGGCAACCGGTTCTCGTTTGCGTCAAATTGCACTATAATTTGAACGATTTAGTGGAAAAAGCTCAAGGACGACGAGTTGCGAAGGACAAGAAGAAGAAAAAAAGTGCTAATTTCGAAATGGCCACTGTGGACCTTGGCACTGGGAGAATTCACAGGAGTTATGTTGAGTACCCGTGAATTTCCTGATGCCTCAGTTCACGTTGGTTCAAAGTCATCATCTTGGTTTCAACTGCATCGTTATCTCGCCAATTTATGAAAATTTCAGAACGTGCTGATTGAAGATTATTATTCTCAAGACGTCTTCATTTAGAAGAGCGCTTTGTTGAGAAGTTGTTAGTAACATTCAAGACTGAAAGAGCAACAGTACGAGTATAAATGGAATCACATGTTATTAAATTTGTTGAAAAGAAAATTGTGATGAGTTGAAGATATCCGTGGTAGTTTTGACCAATATATCTGTGTATAATAAACTGTATTTTTATGCAGAAAATAATTATTAATGAGCAATATTTGAATAATGTGATGATTGCGTGACATCATAATCTCAACACCTGTTGCGTTACAAAATACGATTATATTTATTTTATAGATATGTATTTTATTTAATTGACATTACTCGAAACGCATCGTTTGAGTCATATTTGTGCTTTCGATGATAACCATGTCCAAAACAATTTGCAATCTATTGGAAAAGATGTTTTTGACATTGAACAGTCACGAATGCTCAGTAAATACATATTTCCTGAGAATCAAGTGATAAATTTATTAAAATAATTCAACAAATTATCGTTTATTTATTTCTCATGCAATGAAAATTTTTATTTTACATACAATGGTTTGTAAATGATAACTAGATCGAGTTTTCTCTCATCACCATCGCATGTGAATCGCATTATAAGAAGCGAAACTTTCAAAGCTGTCGATTTGCGACGATTGCGCACATTCAATAAGATAATTTCGCATTAGTTCGATTATCACGTTGTAAATATTTCTCGGTAAAAGTGTCGAACAATTTGATTAAAATTCCCAATGGTGAACGTCGACGTTTTGATTCTTCTTCGGAACGCGCCGGAACACATGACGATGACTACTAATGACGTCGGGCTGCAATGTTGATCGATTTGAATGGAAAATCAAGAACTTTACATAATCTAGATTGAATTAAAAACTACAATTTATTGAAAAAGTTTTACATCATATTTATATGAAAAATCTAAATAAATTTGAAAATAAATAAATCAAATGTTTATCTATAAATTATTGAATTTATTTTGCACTTATGTGAAATTATAGATATATTTTGTAAATATTAAACTTTATTTATGTATTGAACTGTGTATATTGTTGAATAATTAAAATATTATGTAAATGAGGTACAATATTTCAATCGAAAGCAATTAGTTAGAAGTAACTATTGGTTATTGCTATTAAATATAATATTATAGGTACGAAAATGATTCAATAATTGAACTGAAGATTGAAATACGATCCCTTATTCAATTGAAATTTTTAGAATGATCATTCTAGATTTCAAATTTCATCAATATGCAATAGAACCTCAATTATCTAAATCTGCTAATTCATTAATTTTCCGACTTCCTTTTATTAAAATTAAAAAAAAGCAAATTTTCAAGTAAAAAATAATTTCACCTAAACACGAACAAACAAAATAATTCCTAACGAATTCAATTGTTAATCAATTTTTTTCAACTATCCAGACTATCTTAATCCACAACCGATACAAACAATCGAGTTTCTACAGCACGCTTAATCGAACCGAATATCTCGAATTCCTAAACGAACTCGAAGCGAAGCAATAAATCAAAGAGCCACAATCGCATTACCGAGCAACACAGCTATATAACACCGACGAGATTTTCATTTTTCAGCACACACAACACAACACCAAAGCACATATCCTGAATGCAGGAAAGTCCACGAGTATCGACGTCGAGCAGATTACATCTGTTGTTGCGTTTCGGTCGCTAGGTTACCTTTCGTTTATCTGATCCGGTCAACGGCTAGCTCGTAATTGCCTCGCGACGTGGACTTTTCTTCGTTTTCCATTTTCCATTTTCAATTTTCCGCCGAAGGAGCGTTTATTAATTTTCGGGCCGAGAATGTTTGCGTTTCGGAAAAGCGGAAAATCGGAAAAGCCACTGTCTCGCGCCGACTTAGGGTGGTTCGGTTCGGATGTGACGTTTTGACAGGTCGTAATCGTTGTTTGTTGCGTTTGAACCGTTTCGTAATGTTGTTTGAGCTTTTTTTAGATGTTTGTTTTGATGTTTTAATCGGATTTGTTTATTTTGGGCCGATTGAATAGGAGTAGTTGAGGTTTTTTGATGCGTTTTTGTAGGTGCAATCGAGTGTGATTCATCAAATTATTTTGTGTATTATATTCAAATGAAATTGGTTAGTTAAATTTTAAATATCAACATTTTTTTCGTACACTATTAATAGCTGCGATTAGGAATAATTACAAAGGCGAACTGTTATTGTATCATATAATTAATATGGCGATTATTCACACAATAACTCTCAAATTAATTAAGTAATAAACAAAACAAATGAGCGATTAATCAATGTTAACAGAGTACAATTACTTCAGACAAGTTTTTTTGAAACCCGGTACACGTTCACACCAAATATTTTATAATTCACTCATTTTAACCAAATTAAATCGAAAATTTTTCAAAAAACACACGACACAAATAAAAAACTTAACCACGATCGAGTGCCCGCATTAAGCACACATAATAAGAACTTCGAAGCGATCGCAGGGGTAGCGGTCAACGTATTATAAGAAACCACCCCTTTTCCTAGACCGCCACCTTCTTCGACGTCCATTTCGACCACCCCTTATTCATGGGGAGACTCTTTTCAGGGGGTGAGATCGGTGGGTGGTGAGATTGTGTTGTGGCGTGACCGGCGGCCATTAGTCGCTTCCGCCGATACTGTGGGGCGATAACGGAGAGGGCAGGGTCAAATGCACACACGCCTCTACTTTTTTTAGTATTTTTTTTTTCTATTTTATGTTATATTAACTTCTGAGTGATGTGGGGTTGAAGTGGGTGACGAATTTCACTCGGAACCGAGCCGCGCGGCGATCTCGAATTCGATAGGGCTTGAGGTTTAGAAAGTGATTTGGCTATTGTCGAAATAATTTGTGTGTGTGTTGTTTGATCGAATTAATGCATTGTATCGTTTATTATAGACTTTTGTTAATTTTATTTTTATTGTAGTAGTTTCTTATAGTGTTGCTGGTAGCAAACTAGGCCGGCCTAACAAGCTGATATAGAGTGGGGTGCAGTTAACTGGCGTGATGGTGATGATATCGTTTATAATATAGAAATATGCAAGATTTATATAAAAAAAAGTTACATATTCAGTATTGAGATATCATCTTTACAAAATCATTTGTTTCGAGATACACGATACGCCTCATTACTCTATCGCAAACGATATAAATTTGAATAAACTTACGAAACGTCCGTTTCAACCCTAAATCGTTCGCCGGTTAAGAAAGCGGCCGATTTAATGGATCGCTCGTATTTCCGACGCTTTTCCGTTTTTTTCGTAGAAACGGCTAAAATCACGACACGTCTATATATACATGTGCACATTATATTATATATATAGAATCGCCGAAAACCGACAGTCTAAGATTTACGTCGAATTTTCGTGCAGAAGGGGCGCATTTGGGAAACGACGACTCGGAACAATAATTACGCGCGGCATAATGAACGCCGCGTGGAAATTTCCGATGAACGCGCCCGCACACGCACGCATACGAAATTACCATCGATACGTTTTAAAAAATGTGTTTATCCTTTTTCTTGTGTGAGCTTTTGAATGTGTATATATTTTCGTGTGTCGGTGGGTTTTATGGTGGTTGAAGCCTTCGACGTGTGTTCGGTTTCGCTCTGAGGTTTTGGGCCGCCGAGATCTGTGTCAAAGTTCATCGCGTTGGATGTTCCGTATTGAGTTTTTTTTTTTTTTTGATATTTTTACAAAATATTTTGAGTGAAAATCGTTATGTATGAAATTATATATCTCTGTTAAAATTGTATTTGTATATTATTTATGAACTGCTTAATGATTTATTCTTAATTGATGAAACTTTCTAGTTTCTATGTGTGCACATTTTGGAAGGTTTTTGTATCATTAAATTCTATTATTTTTATCTTACAATCAGTGGGATTTTTTACTTTGACCTTTTCCGCAGCTCAGACGTAGCAAATATTATAAATAAATTATGTTATGCACTGTCTACACACGCAGAGCAATTACATACAACAGTTTACAATCGGCTTAAAGTCCATAGACTTTTAAGCGACTCCTGGCCGCAGAAGCTAGTTTTTATCAAATCTGCTTGAGCACGATGCAGATTTGAAAAAAAAAATCGTCTAAAAACATTTCGTTCTAGATCCCCGATTGAATTGATTATTTAAGAAAACTTTGTTAGATTCGGACGACAATTGTTCAAAATCATAGTAAAGGCAATCCTCCGACAATGAAACGTCGAAAATCCATTTAAGACGTAAGTTCACAGTCGGAGGCTCTAGCGCACACTCGTTCAACACAAAATCAAAATTCGATACATCCGAAGCGCCTAAGCCGCAAAGAACCTTCGCATCCCGAGAAATCCCGGGACTGCGCCCACACGGCACACCCACACACATCCAACCGAACCGAAGACGGATAAAAAGTTTCCGGCGCTACACAAAAAAGAGACGAACCGGGTTAACGATCGGTTATGAGCGATCCTTCGGCCCTTGCCGTTGCAGTGTAAGGGCCGATGCACACGGCACCGCCTAATTGGCCGACGACCCATTTCGCCCGAGGCCGTGCTCCCAAAGTGAGGTCCGGTGCGACCATGCGGAAAAAATCTGTGTTTCGTTATTCGTCTCGGTCTCTTTTTCCTCCGATGTGCATGTGTTCGTGTGCAATTTGAGGTTTTTAGGGTTTTCCTTGACGAGGAAGTCGTTGCGCTACGAGGAAAAGTCGGCGAAGTTTCGTCGGATCTGTGATGTTGTTTTTTCCCCTTGATGAATTCATTATGCATGATCGTTATTCTCTTTAAAATATTGTTGATTTTATTATTATTTTTAATTTAATTTAAAGAGGTTTTATCATGATCAATATTTTTTTTTTGTATATAAAATGCTTTATCATTATTTTAATTAACTTATTGAAATTTGCATACTATAATAATAAAATTCTTCGGTTTTCGATAAAAAAATCATTATCATTTTAAATTAAAGTATTAATCTTCGAATGAAAATCTTTATGTTTTGATACGCTTTATAATTAATAAATTTAAAATAATCTTAATAAACGTAAATCATTAAAATATTTTTAACATGTTTTGACTGTGTGAATTGAAAAAAATAATAAATCTACTTAGATCGTAGTTTCAATTAATATCTGCTGGAAGCTAAAGCATAGAACATAGTGTCAATTAAAAACAAAACCATATAAATAACAACAAAGCGCGAAACCAAAACGTCAAAAAAATAAACTAAAACCTCAAACGATTCTTCTAATAGAGAGAAAAAAAATCAACAATGGACAACGGCTACCAAAAAGTGGCACACGAGATCGAACGAGAAAACAATCGAGACACACAACAAACGATGACCATACACAACAAAAAAATAAATAAAATAAAACAACTGAAAAAAAATAGAAACAGAAATAATAGAACACCCAATCGCGTGCCACGCCAGCGGCTCTCCAACCGTAGGCGGAGTTCTTTCATTAACACCGACGTGATTTATCGACAATCAGACGCCAGAAAAGTTTGAGGAGCTTCGGATGTTCGTATTGGGTGGCTCAGCGTCCAGGTGTGCTCGGTCATAGCACAATAAAAATTAATCAATATGTCAATTCGACTGTCGCACATTAACGGTAATCGCGCGCACGAGCTGGCTGCCTTCGTCGTTTCTACCATTTTATTTTTTAGTGTTTTAACGCTTTCGAGATGTTCTGACCCATTTCGATCCGATTGATATACGGTGGTGCGTCATTTTGATGTGTTTCTATTTTTTTTCACACTTAAGTCTAGTTTCGAGCTAAGTTGAATAATGTAAATTCTCGTTCGAGTAGATAAGGATGTGTTTCATTGTTTTGTTTGTTTCATTTTTTTCTCTTACATCGTTTTATTTATAAAGATGACCGGCTTACTGTTGAGTTGAAATTTTATTAGCATTGCGTCATTTATTTGTATTTGAAATAAATTTATGATGTGATGTATTTGTAGAATTAATGAATTGCACAAATTTAAAAGAAGATCAATACGAACGTTATGAGGGGAATATCGCGTTCCTGTCTGTTATATGTATGAACCCTATTAATATGTACAGTTACTTGAAATTACTTCAACTTTAATTACGTAGAAGTGTAATATAATACAGTGTTGTTGAGTCGAAAGAACTTGGCGAATTATCGCGTCTATCTCGTATCGACGGTAAAATTCGCGTCATGCTTTTGCGTTCGTTTATGCAATTACATATGCAATTTTCTCAACAATTTTCGAACACATGAACTATTATTATATTAAAACATCATATAGAACCTATGTAGAGCGAACTCATTCAAAAGAAAATAGCGAAATTTTCACATCACCGCCCAACAGAAGCTCAGTACATTTTCACTCCCCTATTCCGTGTAACCTTTACGTCGATCCACTTATTCGCTGAACCGTTTCGACAAAATGACCTTTCGCAAAATAAAAGGGTACACCGTGCATTCGCCCACCGGCTGTTTGTGAAACTGTGGAGCGATCCGATCAAACGTTTCGATTGATTATTGTGAACGTGGCCGCCGACAGGAAGCTGAAACAATGCCCTCCGAATACCTAAGGTGTCCGGCTCCATTGTCGAGGAATCACGGATTGCGACGACTTACCGAAAAAAAAACCATCGTAGGCATTTCGTTTTATTCCGCTCAGATGTGTTGAGGCGTGGGTGCAGTTGATTCATGAGTTCGCGTTTCGGTTTATCGACGCAGCAATTCGAAAGGTTATCTATTGTGGACGAATTAGTCTCGTCGGTGTCGTTGTTGAATGTGTGATTTGTGTGTTGTATGTGTTTGCTCATTTTAGTTCGTGTTACAATTCAAACGGCGTATGAGAGTACGTGGTTTACGCATCATTGTCGGATTCGAGCAGTATTCTGGTAACATCCATTTCACGGAGCTTTGACCTCTTGTGCCTTTGTTCCGTTTGTTGTCTGTTTCGTTGTAGCATTAAAAAAAAGCAATGTGGTTTTTTAAACGGCGTAAGTGTAATTATATAAAATTCGTTATATTTTATATAAATTATTCATAGGAACATACAAGTGGCGCATAATTAATCTAACAGTATATTCTATCATGTAATAACATTTAAAAGATCGTTCCACATTCAAAATTGAGTGTTAAACGACCTAAAGATCAAACGATAACAAAAAAAATAACCAGATCTAAAAATAATTTTATTGATTAAACCGTCGAGCTGCGCCCGAGAGCACGATCCGCATCGGGATAAAAATCAGAATTAACAATGAAATAAACTTGATTGATGATATGTGCTTTTTTTTATTGTCGATGATGGGCAGCTAACTGCAGTCGGTTCACGGTGGCCGATGAGTCATCGTGCATGGCTACTGACACAGACGTCGTCGCATTAACACTTCATGTGTGGCGAGTTTCGATTCTTGACTTCGTTGACAAGGTCAGCTGCTGTCGATGGAAGGAAACATAGATTCTGACTTTTGAGTGACTGTGGGACAAGAAAATGTCTTGTAATTGTCGGGATTCGAGTGGGTTTGCTGATCACACGCTCGTCGATGTCTTTTCATACAATCGATATTTTGAAGTTTGCATTTAAAATTTATCTAATTATCCTTTATTCTATTTTTTTTAATAAATTTTAAACAATTTAAAAATGATAATTTAAATCAATAGTTAAAGATTGAGTTTAAAAAAAATCAAATATTTTTATACAATCAATTTGAAAATCAAACTCTATTTAAAATATAAATCAATAGCATCTATGTATATGTAGTTTTATGAATTTCCTTATACACACTATACGAAATTATCGAAAATTTCTATGAAAAAGAAACAAGCCATAACGTAATGACTACCTTTGATTTTAGCCTTTCGAAAATCGCGCACCTTTTATCGTGAGCTTCTACGAAAATATAAAAGTGTACACATACACACATTCTGTATAGATATAGGAATACGAATACTCATATAGAATACTTTCGTACATGCACAACCTCACAACCATATATTTGATAGGCGGTTGATTGTGGTAAAGTTTAGGTAGGGGCCGCTGTTCGTTTGAGCCTGTGGATCGATAAATGTACCGCAATGCCGACAAGCCGGTCACGCAATCAGTTCCCTACTCTAACTATACTACACAATAATAACAACACACACGCTTGGCTACTGTACAACACACAACCTTCAAATTATAATCCAGGGAGGCTAAACCGACTGGGAGCCGAAATCGATTAGCTCAAATATGCTCGACTTATGAAAATGGTTCTTTGCAACTCATCTTACTTATTTTTCTCATCGTTAGGGAAATGGTGAACATTTTTTTTAGCAGATTTTTTAGTATTTTTTTTCTGGCTATCAGTGCGATTTAACTTAAACATAACATAACAAAATACAAAATTGTTAGGGAAATACGTGTATATATTTGTTTTTTGTTGATATTATTTTGATCTGAGGTGAAAATGAGGTCAGGAGGATATATAATCAGCCGATCTCAAATCTTGTTTCTTTATGTTTCAGGTGGCTCACAAGAATGGAAGGTGAGGAGGAGGCTTGGAGTGACGCTGAGGTGTGTGTGTGGGTCGGAGGTCGTAGAAGATGGGTCAGCGGAGTCCGAAGCGACACCACTTGTGCAGATCTCGTCAAAGCTTTGCTGCTGCACACGCCGCCGGCTCAACATCGCCAAGGTACATTAGAGAAAATCGATGGCTATTATTGATGAGGGAAAATAAAAGAGAATTTAAGTTAAGATTTGCATGGAAACTCGTTTCAGGTAGTGGAAACGGAGATGCTGCAGGCGGCGGAAGATCCTTAGAAGAAGAGTGGGTGATCACGGAACGATGGCGAAGTGTAGAACAACCGTTGGCGCCAAGTGCTACTATTTTGGATATTTGGAACGCATGGGGTGATGCGCAATCAGAGGTATTTTTTCTCCTTTTAAATTTATGTTTTTTTTTTCTGCGCTCGAGAGTTACATGCTTATTTCATTTGCAGATAAGGTTTAGTCTTCGATATGTGGAAAGCTCGGGAGATTCGGGTTGCGGTAGTCCTCCTAGAGGGTCTCCAGTTTCCTCGCGTCGTCGCCGTCCAAGACATTCTCGTCTTTTGCCTGGATTGCTTCGGGCTCAAGGAGATACTCTTAATAAACAAGCTAAAAAATTGAGGTATGTATACATATAATGTAAAAAAATATCTACGTACATATACAATATTACGAGTAAGTATATTTTTTAAAATACAATATTTTGATGATTTTCCTTCGTTTTATTAGGGAACAAGATCAACAAATAAACCAGTTAGAAGAGCAAGCACATAGAAATAGAATGGCTAAACATGGTCCGAATTATCTACTTGAAAGCTACCTGCGCGATATTGCTAAGCATCAAGAAGCAGCCAGTAAAAAAGTCGAATCCAACGAACAGGAAGGCGAAGCAAATAAAGATATCGATGCAGCTAAAACGACCGTAAAAACAAATGGAAGTGATGCGAACGACAATCAAGCCCGAAGCAGTGAAGCTACCGATAGTCCAGCTGGTAATAGTGACAGTGGTGTGGGAGTAAGTGGTAGTCCTCAGAGACCAACTAAGAGAAGATCTAGAGGCAGACATTTACTCAGAGAGCATTATCTTACAAAAGAATTGGCAGATATATGCCAGATAAATTCAAACAGACTAGTGCCAACTAAGCCTGATGACAATTCTGAAAATTCGTCTGATGAGCTGACCAGAGTACAACAACAAATAGACATATTAGAAAAATTAGCAATAATCAACAAAAGGTTACAAAGGGAAGAGGAACTAATGGTGAGATTGGGTGCAAAGTTAAGAAGATATTTGAGTGAAAGTCACATCAGCTTTATAGAAAATGAAGAAGAAATTGTAAATATGCTCGGAAACATTAGGAAACAAATGGAAGTCAGCTCTAAGGAAATAGAAAATACGGCTATTGCAATGGAAAAAACGTCAGATCAATTAGAAAAGCGAAAGAAAATTTTAGATGATTTATATAGGGAGTTGGAAGAGGAAGAGCTAGAAAAACAAGCATTAGAGGTACAATTGAATCGGTTAAATACTGTTGATGAAGAAGAACAGTATTCTCACTACATAACAGGCCAGACTTTCCACAATAATGTGCAATACAATTTAGCTGTAGATTTAAGTAAAGATCAATTAGTTGATGTTAACTATAATTTCAACGTCGCAAGTTATCCATTAGATACATTGGTATGAACTTCAAAATTGTTAATTTTATTTTGTTTAAGGAAATCAATATACTCATTGAATTTTTATTATACCATTATAATAAGCATTTTATTTTATAGAATATACAAAACAAAATTTGTTTAATTATTATTTAGTTTATGAAAATTATCAATATCTTTATGAATTTTGCTAGCAGATGATTTTCTAACATCTTAAAATCAGAATTTATATCTATGAACTAAAAACAATTTCTATCGTCACCAAATCGATGTACCTCAAGGTGAAATATTTTTTCAAGAATCATGATAACCTTTGACAATATTTTGTACATAATAAACATCGAATATACAAAATTTTAGATGATAGTGTATTATAATTGTTAAACATACGGTGCTAAAATTAAATGTATATTTGTATTTAAACACATTCCATATAAGCAACGAACAATATGCCAAACAATCGATAAAATATTTTATATGATTTTACCACATTTTATTGAAAATGATATATTATATACTTATATACAAATGTTATACATGGTAGTAAGATTTGATTTTCACTTGATTTGAATAACACCTATATTATTATACGTAGGTAGGTATGTATGTATAAAGTTCAACCAACCGCAGAAAATATACTTATTATCTCACATATTATGAAAAATTCGAGAATATTAAAAGAAATAGGAATGATTCAACTTTGACAAATCTTACTACCATTTGTTTGTGTAATAATGCCAACTAATAACGAATTTAAATTTTTACTTATTGTTATAAATAAAACATTTTTTAAAAAATTGGCAAAGCTTTTTATTTGCAAAGATTAGACATGAAAAATACAGAGAAAAAAATATTATTAATTTTGTGATTTTGTGGCCGACAATATTGAACAATTCGATTACACTAAATAAAACTCACAAGAGTTTAATTTCAGTAATATAGATGAAAGAATTCAATATTGTCGGCCACATGCATCTTTAAATGAATAACAAAGGTAAGAAGGAAAGGAAAAAGAATACAAGGTAAAATAAAGCAAAATAAAATCAGTACAGAAATGTTGAAGAGTAATAATTGGTTTTTCATTTTTCGTTTCCCAGTCTTGAGGTTGAAGTCTCTCATTTAATTTTATTCTGTTTCCATCGCCACCTATGATTAGAAAATAGATAAACACAATGCCCTAAATAATTACACCAAAAAATATAAATATAATTTACCGCTGGAATTGGATCTGCTGGTTCGTCGGGTTTGTCGTCCCCCGGAGGAGGAGCACCATCATCACCACCATCTCCTCCAAAGTTTCCTCCACGCCTTTCTTCTCCTTCTACTAATGCTAAGAACATCTTTGTTTCTTCTTCATCTGATATGGTGAAATCTCGATTTTTCCCCACAATTCCAATTGATACATTCTGAAATGAGGTAAAAATACATATTTCATAAGGCAAAAAAGTAAATTCACAAATTCAAAATTATATAAACCAGTTAGAACCTTCGAATTAAGATCCAAATCATTGGGTAATGTATCACGTAAGGCACGAAGTCCATGAGCTACAAGATCGTTCAATTCACAGTTTGGAATTTCAGTTAAATGGCGTTCCAGATACGTACGTGCAGATTGAGATCTTGCTCCAATCGCCATAGCAATGCAATCGAAATAATTTGCAGACGGACAAGTTTGATAAATATGCGGACCTTTATCCTAGACCAAAAATAGAAAACATCAAAATTTTATAATACATGAATATACATTTAAATGTATTAAACTAACGTCGTATCCGGCGACGAGTAAGCCAACTCCGAGTGGACGTTTATCATATCGTTGAGTACACACTTGCAATTTGTTACCTACAGCTGCTATCAGACGCCCAACGGCCAAAGGAGCATCATGAGAATACCTTTGATTCAAGCATTCCGTACGCATGTATCGGCTACAAAAAAAAAATAAATAAAAATAACAATATTACAAAATTTATTAAATTGTAAATTATAAGTAATGAAATAAACTAAATTGTCAGCTTTGAAAGACACATTACCTCAACATTCTTGCATCGGCTGTCAACCCAGCGATGGAGATTCCAATATGAGCATCAATGGGTATAAGTTTATCCTGATGTGCAGACAATTCACTGGTGGCTCGTTTGATTGCGAGCAGAACCGCATAGTCTTTGGATTTCAATCCGACCGTAGCGGAACCAAGTTTCACAGCCTCCATCGCATATTCTACCTGATGGAGCCTTCCTTGGGGACTCCATACCGTAACATCACTATCGTACTGATTGCGGAACTAGATTTGAAATATAAATATTGAATTTTATAATGGATATTTTCTCTATTTGACCACCACAATAATCATATATCAACTGTCTGTTGAGTTAGATTTTTTTTCCAAAGAATATTTTATCAAGTCAGAACTTATGTTGAGTTGGGATGGAATTGAGGCCAGGTTGAGATAATGTATCGAATAGAAAAATACGTTTATAACTTGTACAATTTCAAAGTTGATCATATATACCTAACCTCAAATATTGAATGATACGAGTATTTTTGGAAAAAGTTTTTGTGTGCAATAATAAACTTGATTTTGGTTTAATTTGATTAGAAAATAATGTTAAAATGAATTAAATAACAACAAGGTAAAAACTTACCATTTTGACGCTAACTTTGACACGACAAAACGCTCTGTCACCCGGCGACAGGCAAAAAGTTTTTGGTCTAAACAATACGCTTGATTTGTGATTGCCATTCGAAATCAATCAATCAAAAAATTTAAAATGAAATCTATTCAAAATATCAAAAAAATGCTTGAATTTTATTGATGGCATTTAGAATGACAATTTTGATTTGGTTCAAGATCTTTCTTCAGAAAAAATGAAAAATATTTATTGTAAATTGTTGATGTGTGGCAAAAACGATTCATTTAAAGAAATGACGCGAGTAACATAAACACGTTTATATTTTTACAATTTTCAATAGATGCCCTTCATACACATTTGATTTCAATTGCAAAAAAATAATTGTATCTATATTTTCGAAGAAATGTATTCACAATCAGTAAAAATTGAAAAAAGTCATAAAAAAAAAAAAAAAAGTAAAAATCATATTTTATTTATAAAAAAAAGTTGATGTGATGAAAATAATGCACATAGCTAATATATGTATGTAGTTATGTATATTAGAATTTAAAAAAAATATTTTTTGATTTATAAATAAATATATTATATGTTTAATATAAAAATTATAGATCAAGTTATTATACATATTTAATGCAATAGTTTTCACCAATCCCGTATGGTCTAGTGGCTAGGATACCTGGCTTTCACCCAGGAGGCTCGGGTTCGATTCCCGGTACGGGAAAACTTTTTGTTACCTTTTTCTTTACATTTTATAAACTTAATATTATATAAACATATTTTTAAATAAGATGATTAGTGAAAAAATATTTAAATAACTTAAATAGTTGAGATATCATTTATCTTATGAAAAAATAGCAACTGATTTTATAAAATATTTTAATAGTCTAGAAAACATTATATTATTGACTATCTTCATACGTTTGTAATATTTGAGATATACAGGTATTATATGATGAAATGACAATGAGCAAATTGGTAACCGGTTTCAATAGATATGATTGTAGTGCCGTTTAAAAGGTCTTACCAAAATGCACAACATTTACTATGAACGCTAGTTTTAGACCAGTGAATATGTGACAATATAAACAAACATCTATACCTACCGTAAATTTCTATGTAAAAATTGTTAGTTTATACTTTTTGTATGAGTCGTGTAAGAAGAAATATGAAAAGTGATTCATGACTGGTGCTATGGCAGATGTTTTTCTACACAAATAATTATTTTTAATGATTTATGAATTATGAATATTGGTGCTGATACCACGGATCATACATTATTGTTCATTATCTTTTTGTTTTGATTAGGTAGATAGATCACTAAAGAATTATGAAACGATAGGAAGTTAGATTTACTTTGTATTTATCATTTTGTTATATAAGGATATGGAAATAAAACAACACAATCGGTCAATGATTGCCCCAATACATTTATTAATTAATTAATATACTATACAATAATTGATATTTATTTTCAATTAATTTAAGATAATAAAACCACATTTCTGTATTCAATATGTAGGAATACGCAATGTTCACCATTCATTAACTTATAAATTAATTATAAACATAGCAATTTATACATTTCTCATACAAGGATAAAAGTACAAAGATTTTAATTGTGCTTGAAAGATTATGGACGATATAAAAATATACAGTTACAACATGATGAACTTTTCAAGTTTTCCTACTTAATTAATCGTATTTTATACATCTTTCTTCTGAAAAAGGTATAAGGGGTGAAAAAAGTAAATGCAAATAAAAAAATAAAGTTTTTACATTTTTGCAGTGACATAAAACCCGAATTTTGAAGGAAATTGTGCGATAAAAGGTTATGTTGAAAGGCCTTTTTTCCAGGGACAATTGTGTTTTTTTCTTCAAATGTACGTGATTCATACAAACCTATTAAATTCGTGTACATGAAAAATAATATATTTTTTCTACCCATAAAAAGTCATCGCGTTAAGAATTACCAGCCATGTTTACTTAACGTGATTACTTTTTATTACAATAATAAAACATAGTAATATTCTCCTAAATAAACTTAGATAGTGAGAATAGAAGTGAATATTCAATATCAACACAAAAAATAAATAAAATCATTTCTCGATAGGCTTTTTTTATCAACAAGAACATGTCATGAATGATCGATGAAAAATGGGTCAGAGCGAGCACGATATAATCTTACGATTTTCCAGCCAAATTTTTAAAGAAAGATATAGAAAAAGTGTAAAAAATAACATTAATAGTAAAAATAATTATTATAAAAAACCAAAACTGATTCGAATGACACATTAATTTAATAATCGAGCTACGTTTGCTTGATACTTCCGATATGCATCATGATAAAAAATTATAAGTATACCCACTTTTTTAACAAGAAAAGTAAAAAAAAATATTAATGAATATTCAAACTCATGTTATTGTATCTGCCAATTAAATTTGAATGATAATTCCTAGATCAACCGATTCGAATTATTTACCAAAACAAAAAAATTAGATGATATTAAATTTCAATAACTAAATTGATACTCACAATCAGTGAAAATAAATTGTATTCAATTTTTTTAAACAAGCGTCATTTTTATGAAATCTTCATTAAACTCATCAAGCAAACGCACAATTTCGCACGAAAAAATACGCCATTTACCATTCGCGAGAATCTAGACTCGGAACTTGGAGGGTTAACCGCAAAGTCAATTGTGATTTAACGAAGGCTTAACGAAAAGCGAACTTGGTTTCGCGCCAGAGACGGCTCGTTACACATTTTTATTACTTCCCTAATTCGCCCTTTGTCTCGTCCGAAACACACTTTGCCTTCGCGCCCTTCTTTCGCGAGCTGCTAAAGCGTGCAATATCCTCGTCGAGGGGTTGGTGGTGACACGCGACCGCAATTTTCCCGATGTTTGGCCCGAGGAGCGCAATTTGTCTTCGTGAAGACGAAAAATGGCCGCAGGAAGTCCACGGTGAGGACGAGAGGCTCGAATTCAAACACGACCTGGATCGCAATTCGGCCGGAGACTAATCGGAGTTCGGAGGAATCTTGGATCTTGGCGAATTGACATACTTGATTAAATGGTGGAAATTTTGAATTTTGACATCAATACGAAAGAAAACTCATCATTCCGCTTTTTAATTCCATCAAATTGGATCAGTTGGGTATTGAAAACTTTAGGAGAAACTATTTGAGCCATATTTGCTATTAAATTTACTATATTTAGGGTCATCGCGGAGGAGTGATTTCGTAGGAGTTTTTTGAATTTATATTGAATTAATTTTGAATGGTGTTAACTGTGACGCGTTAATGCATGTTGCGGCTTTCGATAGTTGGTGTCAATTATGATCAAACAGTGCGCGTTGTGTGATTATGTGAAATTGACGTCTCTATAAGTGCATTTATATCAGTGTTCGACGATTGGAGGTATCGTTAATTAATAATTATGAAATTTCATTAAGGGCTTCATTTGCGGGGGATGAGAAAAAAATCCTTTCCCCAAAATAGACATAATTATCAACCATTAAAATAAGTTTGAATAACCGAAATATGTTTTAATAATAATGAAATAATATATAAAATTTGTGATCATTAAATAAAAACTTTTAAGTATTTTCAGAAATTATTCAGAAAAAAAATTGCTTAAAGAGGTTTTTTGAAATTTAAGGACCTGCTGATGTCGAAACAATGTGTTTTATCTCTTATTTTGCATCCCTCTTGTGAAAATTTGGAATTATATCCTTGATTTTATTTAAGTATCGTTCAATATACATTTTCGTCATTTATAAATAACAGAATTATCAAAATTCCCGAAAATTTCAAGCGCACCTCCGAAAGCGACAGCAAAATGAAGCCAACAATTTCGCGTGCAATTGAACGAAATCCTCGAGCTCAATTCGTCCCGGATGCCATGTGAATGTACATTTATACATATATGTGTATATGTGTTTATACTTTCGGTGTCAAAATTGAGTTAAATTAAATTGCGTTTGCTTTATTGGCCCTGTGTTGTGGTGGGAGGGCGTTATTGCGTTCCCGACAAGAATATCTTAGCGCACCTACGCTCTTCGAGGGGGTCCTGCGATTTATTCCCCGATTTAAATATACATAGACGTCTTCGGATGTATAACATTAATGGATGGTGAGGTTATATCTCGAAGATCGTGAAGCTGGATGATGGTTATGTGCGTTTATTGTGTATTCACGCGCGCTTAACGCCCCGTGCGCCCCGTCGGGACACTTGTCGTTTTTCGCCGTTATTAACTTTATTAAATGTCTAATGAAAATGTCGGTCTGATGCATTAATGTGGATCGAAAGGCTTTTCGACCGCCTACGTTAAATCTCAATTAATTCTGTTTGTTTGAATTTTTTTTTAGAAATCGAATTTCGCGATACGCCTCTGACGATTCGTGTGGAAATTGATAGGTTTTCGATTGAAAGCATCAGCATTTAAAAATATCACAGATGAAAATATAAATAGAAAATATACGAGTTCGATATAGAAAATCTGATAAAAATAAACGTTTAGATTGTAAATTTGTCGAATATAAAATAAATTGTACTTTTATTTTATGAATAAAATATAGTTGTCATGCCCAACATTGATTTATATATTTACAAGAAATACTTAAATATTTTCACATCAATAAGCTTCTTAAACAGATTCAAACGAAATAAGCAATTGTTTTTATTTAAAAAATAGTGAGATTTGATAAAACAGCCACACAATCTTAAAAATTACATCATTACGTTAAGATTTCAATAACATCAGATTTCTTTAATACATTTTTCTTACATCAATATACAATATTAAAGTATTTCTCGTATATAACATCCATTATAAATTTAATATTTAAATATCATTCAACCTATAAAATATATGAAGTTAAATTAACGAATGGATAAATTATTTCTTCGGAGAGGACGATGAGGCTGCTGTGAAGTCAATTCTGTGTATGAATATGAAAGCACCAATGATGCGTGTGAAACGTGAGTTGCGAGCATTTCATGTTCACGAATGACAGGACACCGGCTTCTCGAAGTCATTCCTGCTCAGATCCTCGTTCGGATTCTCCGTGACATGCTGAGGACCGTTGTCGACGTTCTGGTGCTTCTCGTCGATCGTCGATCGCTTCCTGCGTGACTCTTCGTCGGGAAACAGCACTTCGAAGGTTCCGTCGTCGCTCTGGCCGTCCGTGGGGTTGTCCGTGGTCATTCTGCCGAATCTCATGAATCGATCGTCGTAGTACATGGGATTTTTCTTGTTCGAGTTTCTCGTTTCTTGGGCGTTTCCTGGTGTCAGCACTTCCATTTCGTCTTCGTTTATATTGTTTCCGTTGTTCAAGTTGTTTAGAGCTCTGCCGAATCTCATGAAATTGTCGTTTTTTCCATCGACGTATCGCTGTCCCACAGAGCGTTCGTATCTGACGTAGTTTTCGTTTTCTTTATCTGCGTCATCGATGGAGTTATCTTCTTCTTCATAAGGATCAGCATCATAATTTAGGAATTCGTCATCAGATCTTCCAAACCTCATGAGATTGTTTCCTCTTCCGAATCTCATCAAGTTGTTGCCTCCTCTTCCAAATCGCATAAGGTTGTTGCCGCCTCGTCCGAATCTCATCAAGTTGTTACCTCCCCTGCCAAATCTCATCAAATTGTTTCCTCCTCTTCCAAATCTCATCAAGTTATTACCACCCCTTCCGAACCTCATTAGATTATTGCCACCTCTTCCGAACCTCATGAGGTTTGGGCTCCTACCGAATCTCATGACATTCTGGCTTTTCGCTCTTCCGAATCGCATTAAGTTGTCAGATTTTGCTCTTCCGAACCTCATTAGGTTCTTGGACATCGCCGGGTCGGACCTTCCGAACCTGCAATAAAGTAAGTAGCATGTTAAAGGAAAATCCTATTATAGATAAATCTGATTATGGTGCAAAGACATGTATGCATTACAAATTAACAAGGCTTTAGTAGCATGAAATGCTATCATCTGTTTATATTTCAATCGTCAATAAATAAAAAAGAACTAATTCCTGCATTGAAAGTTATTTTATGAAATACTTAGTTATGATAAATAGGACGGTTTATTTGTCATTTAAAATCGAATAATATGATACTATTATTATGAATTATAAATAAATATTAGGCTTAAAACAAACTTTTAACATAATTAAATTACACGCTTTTGTAGTATTCTTTTTTGTGCATGTGTGTGTATAAAACTTTTATGCATAATACAATACAAATCTCAAAGGAAAAAATATACATGTATTGATTATTTACAATGTTTTTGTTCGTCAAGGGATTTCCTTTTCTGAAATAAACTCGTTTCCATACAGATTTTTAAATAAAATCTGTATACAAAAATGTTCAAAATATTAAACAAACCTCATGAAATTTTTATCGAGAGCACTTCTTCTTCTCGCAGCTATATCACTGATAGACCTTTTCACCATAGAAGTAGCCTCGTCATCGATCGAATCTTTGTCTTCACCTAAATTATTGCTTGGTTCATCTTCAAGCGGATTCTTCGAAGGCAACTCTTCTCCGAGTAATTCTTTAGCTCCCAGCACCAGAGGCAAAATAGCAGCAATCAACAGTGTTAAACGCATGATGATCTACGAACAAAAAAAAATATATATAATTTAATGCACGATTTCGATTAAAATAATAAACCTAAAAATTTCGTCTTAATCAACGCTTAGATTGCATCTTCAGATAAAACTGCCTAATCCGGTCCCAAAAATAAACACGCCCGGCCTAAATTCAAAAGTTCCCCTCATTGTCGTTTCGTAGAGGAAAAATTAACAATTCTTATAATTAGATGGGGTACACCATAGTCGGTTCACCTCGACCGTTTCGACACAGTAATTGCGTTACAGACCGAACTATTGGCGACGTCTACGGCAAAGTCGAAGGTTCTATGTAGCATTTCGTTACACGTTTCTCGTTCGACAGTGGCCGAAACACAATTAGCTACTGTCTGTAACAAGAATTTCAATCGCATTAAAGAAAGACGGCAGAAGTGCCGTGCAAAACTCGGCTCCTTCGGATAAAAATTCATACGGGTACGTTTAAATTTTCATCTGAGACGTGTCCCGTTATAAATTTACAAATTTATCATCGTGTAATATTCGAACCGTCTTTTATGGAACCGAGGAAGCTGTTCGGTGCATGCAAAGTGCATTAAATCACGCGAGGCTGAAATGATAACGATATTCTGCAACGTGCATACCGCTGGAGTAAATTTCATAAACGTCTATATATCGCGAAAACGTGCAGTTCACTTTTATATTAGTGGTTTATGATGAAAAGAAAACTATTACACGTAAATAACGAATCGGTATTGTTCATAGGTAAAACCTTTACGGATTCATGTTACGCATTTTTTTCGGCCTCGGGCCAAAGCATTATGAAATGCGATCTGATATTATATAGTAATTTTATACATGGGTTTTAGAATATGATATTTCAACCGCTGTACTGGGTTTTTGCCTCCGATTTAATTTGTAAAATAAACATACGATTGTGATAATTGCGTGGAGAGGGTTCATTTTTAATGTTCAAAAAAATGCTACAAAGAAAAGGAAAATTAAGTATTCTTAATTCTTTATGTGAATAAATGACTAGGATAGAATGGGAGGATGAAAGTTTTCTTTTAATTTAAATGTTTATTGCGAAAGAATATTAAAAATTAACTGAAAAGCAAAGCTTATTAATGATCTATCATTATTTGAATAATAATATGCCATGAATAAAATTATTTGAATATTTACTTTGTTTAAGACTGATTTTATTGAAAATTTACTGTCCGTCCTAAGTTAAAAATTAATATGATGTTCATTAGTGACCTTTCTTCGTTTGTAGGAGCGACATAAATATTCATGCGACATATTAAACGTTTTTCCTACAAAGTACTGTTTATAAATTTTGCAAAGTTCTTAAATGCGTGGCAAACAAGTAATAAATCATTACGTTCTTATTTAATGAGTCCTAACATGTATTATACTTAAAAATATGTCTAACAAAATAAAGTGATTTTATTTCCTTTGAATTTATATTATTATAGGTTCTGATATTTTAAAGGGAAAATGAAAAATGTATTCTATATTCATTTGATTTTATTGAAAAGTTAATTATTCGTAAGTCAGGAGAATAAATTCGATTTATAACGGTCGATTAGCTGTGCGTTTCATGAACTTTTATTGTATTTTCTTCCTCGATACGGTGCATTCAAATGTTCCACTTTATAGAAGTTTGTTTAATAGGGTAAGAAGAGAAAAGTCTGATTAAGACACAAAATATTAAAAAAAATGTTAATAATGTCTTATTTTTTCAACAAATATAGCGAATATAACAAATATATGTACATATTTTTAGTAGCACTGCAATTTCTTATTAAAATATTTAAAATGAATAACCAAATTGAATACAAATATTTTTTCAGTAATAATATTTTTGGTTTCCTTTTTAGTTTAACTTGTGTATACTATCACAAAAGGGTGGAAAAAAACGGAATCGAAATTTGACCTAAAAAAACTATAAAAACGATACAGTATCTAGATCACATCTCTTGTATTTCGAATAACCGATTTGAAATTGAATTTACCCTCGTCTTAAGACGAAAAGTTATTTTAAATGTATAACAGTTTCTTTCAGTTGACCTCTTCAGTCACAATTCATAGACAATCCATCAGTCAAATCATTTAGAAATTTTCATCAAACATTTACGCTTCAGAATGATTTATAGTTGTTAATTTAAAGTGCATTGTAAATGTAGTGATATCTATTGAAGCAGGATAGAAATGTATAACTGTTCAACAATAAAATCCAAATAAGTTTTTTCGAAGCCACAATAATCATCGCATTAAATCTAAATTTGTTTGTTTTTTGCGTCACAATCGTACGTCTCGTATCAAAAGCATTCTTGTAACAAAGTATGAATGAAATATTCAAAAGGGCTTTTACTTCTTCTCTTACTACCCGTTCGCCAAAAGGTAAAATGAAGTCAGAAATTTCGCATGTATATAAAACGTTTTCCTTTGCGTTATGCCAGTATTTATGCATAATGAACGATACACGCTTATGTAGATATATCGTAGAACATCGACGATCCTCTTTGAGATATTTATGTTTTCGAGAAATTACGAGAAATTAGCCTCGGATCAAGTTCGTTTACGACATGTTGCTTTCCTTCGACTTTTTCAGAATGATTGCAACTTGAGTCGTTAAAGTGAGCAATTACGAATGTCGCCAATGAGATATATCTTCAGAGCGGTATTCTTTTTCTGTAGAATTACTCGTATTCTATTCGAAAAATAATATACCCACCTCTCGGGAAATTCTATTCGGACGATCACGGGTTAGCTCCGTGTAAAGGTCGGAAAACGAACCGAGGGCAAAAAATGAACCGAGGCGTATTTATTTAAAAGATAAATTTTCGTCGAATTTCCATTTTTTAGGCATAAAAGATCTCCATACGAGCAACGAAATGTTGGTTGTATGTTTGGGTCGTTGAATAGATTTTGAATGATAAATCTAAAATTCATACATGTATTGAATGATTAAAGCGAATCGAAAATTTTCGATATCAAAAGGATACACAAGCGTGTTCCTAAATGTTTTTTATTCGTAATTTGTATACATATTTTTTTCGATTAAGTATAAGTAAATGATACATTAGATTTCGTAGATTAAATTAAAAAAATAATATTGATATAATTTCGATCTGAAATTATAAAGTTAGATCATATGTGACTAGGAGTAATAGTGATGGAATCGTTCTCGTTAAATCCAGATCAAATTCGTTCGTTCGAAAAATCGTGACTGAAATTTTTTATTTGATATCGATTGTTAACCTACTATAAATCTTTCAATAAATGCATTTATACAAATGTAAAAAATATACAAAAACATATATATATTTGATTAAAAGCACATCGTCGAATAACGTTTTAAAATTCAAAAACAACACCCCGAGAATAATTAATTAATCGCCCGAACGGCACGTTCGCACACATCTAATGTTTCCACGCATATTTTAGTAATTATTTTGATAGTATATTAAATTTCATGGCAGCCACTCCGAAAATCTCGTCTTGGTGCTTTCAGAATCGCTATTATCAAAACGTTTCGTTGCGAAAAAAGCTTAAACGTCACGCTCAAAAAAGCTCAAGTCGAATACAAAATTGTGTTTTAAAATTCACCCGTTCGTTAGATCGAAGCGTTGTGAGATTACGTTTGAATATTCAGCGAAAAAGTTTCAGCTTATGAAATAGAAAAAAAGATGGTACATCGAATCGGTGTGGGAGTCGTTTTATGTAGTGAAAATTTGTGAAAATATGGTCATTTATCTCACTTTTTAGAAAGTGATATTCATGAGTGATACGCGAAGCATTATGTATCAAGATGATAAAAAATGTGTGATTATTTATTTTATTACACGACTTATCTATATAATTTAAAATATCTATATCTAATCATTAAATAATATAAAAAGCTCTTTAACTTGAATTGTGTATGTAGGTGTATTTTGAGATTATATAATTCTAGTTAAAAATATGAACTCGAAACATTTTCAGCATTTTCCGCAATAAATTAATTGTCTTTGATATTTCAGTATAATTTCATAAATTGAAATATATTTTACGACTTGTTCTATATTCGATCTGATATTTCAAATTTTTGAAATGTAATTTCATTTTCAGCCCGAATGTCAAGGGTCGAGGCACAAACATTTGTAATATATGTACATATTTACATCGAGATCAGGTCGATCCAATTCAAGCAAATTTGTACATCGAAACTATTACGAAAATGGTGTTACATAAAAAAACTTTTGAAAAATTATCCGTGAAAAGTTTCGAAGCAGAAAATGGTTAATTTGTGCTTCAGATCTACCGTATGTCAACTGAAAGTCGTCGTAACTTTGTCAGAAAATAGTTGAAAAACTAAAATCTTCTTTTATCGAGTTCTATTTATCACGACCGCTAATATTTTTTTCGCTCACAGATTTAATCACGAACCGATTCCATGTAACATGAAATCCAAACGAAATACATAGTTTTAGAAAGATATTAGTAAGAATTACTAAAAGAACATAATATATACATATTAGAAGCGTGTTAAGATTTTGCAATTGCGTTACGTGATCTATTCGACACTCGAATCGTTCATTCGAACATGACATTTAATACAAGAAAATCGCACTTAATTACTGAAAGTTTACGGTTCTAAAGGGATTTCACCGTCGTCGAGCTGAAATTAAATTCAGTGAATCATACTAGAACATCCCTAGGAATGAATTGATGAATCCCGTTTTTGTTCATCTACGAGGGGCGTTTTAATCTGTTTACAATGGTACGACGACGCAGAAGGCCTAGTTTTATTTTTTCCATGTTTACGACATGACGAATGCCATTAGTCGAAGAGAGCAAAAATGAGAGATTTTCTACTTTTCTGCACGATTAATCATCATTCTCTGTCCTCGGTTTCGTCGGATCAGACTAAATTTCGTTTTTCGTTTACATAACGCGATTCTCATTTGTTGAATTGGTTGATATATTGTCGGTCTACGTTGTAATATTTCGCGTATACTAGAAAATAGATACTTTCATAATGTATTACAAAACTCGAATTGACTTAATGTAACAAAATAACTATAAAAGCTCACTCGGGTATTTCGTAATTGATACATAGAATAATATCTGTGTTATATAAAACAAGGTAAACTATTTTTCCCCTTCACAAGGAAAAATCGGAAGTTGTGTTAAAGTCGATTACGATTGTTTGAGTTGTTGCAATCAACGAAAGAGGAAACCTGATCGAGCTCAAATCTTTTTTATTTTTTGTGTAAACGTATGATTTTGAGACAAAAATACAAAAGGTACTTATATTTTAAGGACATATCGGAGATTCGAAACATACTGCTAACTTGATTGACACTAAACCTGATGAAGGTGAACAAACCGAAACATTTTCCGAATTTATTCATGTTTTTTTAAGTAAAAAATATCAAACTCGATAATCTCAATTTATGTCATATCGCATATATCAATAAGATTATTTAGACTTTATTTGATGAAAAGTAATATAAATTTCATGAAAAAAGCAAGTTGAATTTTTATTATCTGGCATGACAGCATTCATTCGAATCGTAAAGCGTATAAATTTCTCTTAGGTTCATTTAATCTAGTAAATGTGATAAGTCAACGCTATGACAAATCACAAAATCTCATTTTTTCCCCACGCGATTGAGTCAAGTCGAAAAGCTCGGATCACTTTAGTATTCTGCTCGTCGTTCGAATGGATTCTTTTCGTATATTTGTATGTAATACAATACAACAATTTGCTAAAGAAGAGATTCATATGCAAGTAAACACATCAGATATACAACATTTCGATTTAAATTATATTTTATTGTTCCATTGTCAAATTGAAATATATAGTCCATTATAATCATTGAGTTATAAATATCCCGGAAAGCTCTGGGTATCTTATTATTTTTCACGATACGAAATATGGATAAAGGTTCTATTAGATTTACTTATTGTTTATCTCATATGTATGTAAATGTGTTTCTATAAAATTATACAATATTATTTCGCTTTATATTATAAGTGTAATTTGCAGAAAACATATATTAATAAGGAAAACATATGCAAACTGTTTTCATATTATATGTACATATATTTCTCGAGAGAATATCATAGAATAAGATAAATTAGTGTAAATTGTATTTAGACATATTCAACTTAATTATGAATATTCGAGTGGTATGTTAGATGTCGAAACAATGAATATTTATATCTATTCGATATTATACATTATGAATATTAAATAATTTGATTCAGAAAAATTGAAATATTGGAATAAATTATATGAAAGCAAATTTTATTTAGCCTAGTTTCGATAATTTCTAGGACAAAATTTTCTCTCCGCAAAACTTTCATAATAAATAATAATTATTAATTAATACATGTAAACCGTTGACAATGGACTACACAGAACAGACTAATAATTCGATACAGTATTCGTATTATTACTTAAATGCTAAGATTTTGAAGCAAAAATTTATTTTCAAATTCATTTTAAAAAATAAATATATACATTTTCAGGAAAAATCAATACTGGACAATAACACACCAAATCTACAAACGTTGCACACTCGCACCTAAACACGAATACTAAACATGTCACAAAAGCCTCAACCTGTACACAGGCCTGTACTTATCTCAAACCAATCGATTGCATTCGATTTTATTGTATGGCATTTCCAATCTGGCTTAGCGACAATTCGTGAGCTTTTAGAGCTTTTCCGCGCCTAGAATGTCCATTAACTAAGCCAGAAGTGTGGTATCTGAGGCACGCAACGGTATCGAAAAACGTAAGAATTAATTTAGAAGCAGAAGTAAGAAAGATTAATACGCCCCGGACCCAATCTGATCTGTTTTTCGTCGTAAATAATGGAAAATGGTGCGCTTCAGTGGACGTGTACATTGTTGATTTATATTGCTGGAAAAGTCGGTTAAGTGCTCATAGTGGCGATTAATTATCATCTTTCAATACTACTGTCTTATGTTTTATATATTTTGTATCTATATTTAATGACTTTTAATAAATTTTCATTCGAAATTGAAAGAGATCTTTTATGATTTCCAGAATTTTAGTTATTTTTAAAAAATCCAGATTTACAAACCAGCTTACACGTAACTTAAGTAGATATGTCATCTTTATTGCACAATATGAATGTTGTACGTCTTCATGTATGTAATATCATAGTGCAAAAATAATGTTAGCGGTTCCTCGTGTCACAGTAATAGTGATAAATAGATGAGGTTCATAATAAATTAATAACACAACAGTTGTTTTCACAAGTAGCAGACGCAAGGGCGAGAAATTCTCGAAACTACAGAATGCTTCACATATCTCGGAAGTGTTTAGTGCAAAATTTTTGACCACATTCGAAATTTAATTGAATGAAAACTATGCTAAAAATCCGTCTAGTTAAATATTCAAATAAAAACAAAAGAAAAAATTAAATAACCGAGTTTCTGTTGCATTTATATTATTGTAGAGTCTAAGGTGATAAATTTTTATATTGCAGTTTCACAATGGGGAGTGTTGTCAGCATAATGATCAACCGCTAACAACCCATAAAATACTGTTCACCTTGTCAATTGAATGCTGAATTTTCATTAGAATTGCAAAAATTTCAAATTTATTCTCGTTATTGAAAATGCGATCGCAATATTGAAACGCAATAAAAACGAATATTTCACCTATTGAATTGTCATTTTTATATCAAACGAAAAACAATGCTTTTCAAAAGCTTAGAAAAATATTTTATTTTACAAAGGATTTCACATTTCTTACGCCTTACCTATTTTCCAGCATTTTCACCTGATATCTACCATCACTGTATGTCGAATATATTATCGTTTGGGAGATTGATTCGTTTGTTTTTCCGTCAATAAAGTATTGCGAATTGCTACCGGATTCGTATCCTCCGGAATCGCATTTCAAAGTCGACAAAAGAGGACAATTCTGAAACGCAATGCTGACTAATGACTGACAATTTGATACGATCGATGAGATAGATATTCACTCATCTCGTTTCAAAAAACGAAAATTTCATAATGAAATTTCGTAGTACTTCACACGAAACATCGAATTTTCACTACCGATTAAAAACAAAATCACCGTCGCTGTGCAAGCTCGTTTTCATATTAAAAAATATTGTTCCATCAAAAATTTCAACGTTAAGCTACGTCGCATTATATCGGAAGCACGACCTCGTCACTGATTTTGTCTCCATTCTCGGAAAATTTGTTTATTTTTGTACACATTTTCAGATTCGGAAAAGTGAACCGCTGGAGAAGAGCCAAAGTTAGGTGAAAAGTTAACGTTCGAAAGAGTTGCGAAAAGTGAGTTTGTCTTATACAATACATACACAGCAAAGAAAATCTATTGTCGATGCGTTTTATGTTTAGCCATTTTTGAAGCAGTTTTCAGTTTAGGGGCTGAAATAAAATTGTTTACGATCGTATTTCGTATAGGCGTCGACTTATCGTGTAACTTTTATTTGCGCCTGACGAAAAAAAAGCGAACGAATAAATAGATCTTTCATTTTTCTTTCATTATCGAATTTGCGAAAGTTTCATCAAAGGATGCGTGCGTATGAGGAAATTCGAAATATCGCAACAACTTGCCCGTGAATCGATTTCGTATTGACCCTTTCCTTAATTTCCGTGAGGATTCTACGATTTTCGTCGGGTTAGCACACATTCCTCGTTCTGCGACATTAATTTTCATCCTTTGTCGACAGACCGTAGGTCTTCTCCTTTCTGGGGGAATTATCGCGTAATATTTTTAAATTTTCAACTTGACCCCGGTTGCGACGTGGTGAAACTATGCCAATTCCATTAGGAAGTTTGCTTGAAAATTGCAGATACTTGTGGAAAAATAGTGACATTTATGTAACCGTCGGCATTCAGAGCACTCCAATTTGTCAATGTAACATTCGATTTATATCAATGTAATTTAACAAACTATTTAGCAAAACGAGCATTCTTATATATGGAATTTGTCAGTAATAAAAATTAATTATGTAATGTAATTAAGTGGAATATGAATATACCTATATAATTAGATGCAAATATGATTTATATACATAAAATACGAGTGATATTTGACTGACAATAGATAAGCTTTAGAACAAATGAATATTATTAATTATTTGAATGAATTTCTTCGTCCGTTCTTTAAATAAACGCATTAAAAGCTGAGTGTGGCTCCGTGTAAAACCTGTCACCCTTTTTCTACTTTTTCCACATTGAATAAAAAAAAGCTAAAAGTATATAAGAGTATATGTATATTAACATCAACTTCAACATTTTTACCCGGTTTATTTCAAAATGGATAAAAAATTCACCGATGCAACAACTTCATGAATTCGAAGTTCAAGATCGAAACGCGAGCTCACAGAAAAGAAAGGACAATAATAACACTCACGTATTTATACCCAATTAAAAATAAAACCACATCGTTTTCGAACTAATGTTGAAATGGAAAAGTGTAATCGAGGCATTCTGAAAAATTCATCATCATCACGGCACACACCTTTCGTCTGATAAATAGTTTTCCGAAATTCGATCACACGCACGGTCCGCGTTATTGGCACCGAGATTTCGTTTCTTTGGGGCCCCCTTCTTATTTCGTCGGTGTTTTTTATATATTTATTCGGCGCTCGTGCCCCATACAATATTTAAGCGTCCGATTTCATATCGAAAGGCCGCCCTTTCGGTCTATTATCCGTAATAGGACAGTCGAAGGGGAACGCGTCCCATACTCCGTTTCGACCTTCTGTATCATTCACGTTCTTACATAATCTGTTCGAACGATTCGTCTTTATTGGTGTATTATTATATGCGAATGGCTTATTTGTGTTATTCTATTGAAGGCATGAATCATTTATCGCTAGTTGTTGACGCGATGTATGAGTTTATCGGGATCGTTTCGTAGTAAAAAGCTTCATTATACGTGGGTCGAATTAGGTGTTTTTAATTGGATCGAAAATTGCGTCATAGTTATAAATTGTTTTCTGAATTTTATTGGAGTTCAGAATTTCTCGAGAATTTATAACGTGAAATTTTCAAAAGATTGTATTGTCGTGCAATGTTTCATGTCGTATGAAAGTTCGAATGTGTCCATGAAAATCGAACAAATTCTTTCGTAAACAACATTCATTTGTATTCATATCATTTTGAATATAAAAAATAAGCAATATTATATTATTGTAAATATAAACTATATTAAAATATTCATTCCTATATAAGAACCTATTTTGAATATTAAATATTTTTTTATAAATTTTCGTTTTTTTTTTCATTGTATATATAATACAATACAATCAAATGAAATATTACATCAAGCAATAATTACAATGATTGCGTAGGCTATATTGATTGAAGCGAATTCGATATTTAAAGGCTACAATTTTATGTTAACTTCAAACCTCCGTTTCCACAAAGGCGAGCAGCTAATTTTCCCTTAAAAAAATAAATTTTCAGCGCCGACCTCGAATCAACCCCTTGTTTTGCGAGGCCCGTTTGCGGCCAACGTCTTTGTATAATAATTAGTCAAATATTTGACCAAGTGATCAGTATTTAGTAAGAGACAAAGGGCCTTCGCGGTCGTGGGCCGCCATCATTGTCACCATCATTTATTTACCCACCCTGTATATATTATGATGTTTGGTTGACTATGTGAAAATGTCACAGTATTATTCTCACACATGTTTGTTTTATTCTACGTCATCAATGGGGTAATATATGTAAATTCGATTCGAAAGCTATGCTTATTATCTTTGTGATTTATGAATTTAGACAGGGCATATCGATATGTGTATCATTTGAAGATTCAGATAATCTATCATAGGAAATTTGATATGAGGAATTGAGGTTCAAAATTCTGAGAATCAGGGTCCAATTTGAATTTTCAATATCATGAATAATTATTATATGGTTGATTAAGTTTCTAAATTTAGTGAAAAAAAGTTTACTTTTTTGCAGCAAAGAATACATTATAATATTTTTTTTTTAATATTATTTTGTTTTTCAAAATACAGATCTTTATTTATCATATGTTTTCGAATATTATTTTCGTTTTTAATGAAAGCTATTTTATTTTAGTATTGGGTTATATGCTAAAGAGCCTTTTGAACCCGGGACACGATCGCGCTTAGGCAATCTTCCCATATTTCATCGCATAATTTTCAGCCAGTAAACAAAATGCCTAAAGTGTCTTATAGATACATATCATATTTTTTATTTATTCGAGTGACGAAAACCTTTTTCACACAAAATTGAAGTTTTTTTTAAGATTGTTTCGGCTTGATAGGTCGTTGTCTAATTTTATATTCCACATCGAATTTAACAGTGAACATTTTCGACAGTAGGTACTACTGAATTAATATATACCCATGTAACTTATATATGTATACGAGCATAACAAGTTAATTTCTTCGATAATTATTTTTATTGGGTGTTTTATGAATATGTTTTTCTATACCTACATATAAAAAATATCACCTCTTTTTTTGGTTTTTGAACATAGCTAATTGGTTTTTCTAACTCACATACAGTCCGTAATATTTTCACCGCGCTTATTTTTTACTTCTTTTCAATCATATTATATTCATTGAAATTCACAGAAGTATGAAAAGGTGAATTTTAACGGATATTAAAATTAAAAAGACGGAAAGGAAAATTACGCGCGTAAACGTTTAAATTTCGAAACGTTTTATTGCGCAACCGCTTAATTGCGAGCAATTAGAATGCGAAAGCTGCAATTTTCAGACTTGCTTATGATATTATCGCTTTATTTATGGTATTTAAGTCATTTCGATTTTTCCGACCGACCTATCGGCTAATTTATATGCAACCGAGCGTGAAAAAAGTTTAAATTGAATCGTGAAAATGCTACCAAACTTTGTTTGTGTTTTCTTTTTTCCGATACCTTTTTTTCATGAAATGATATTGAACGTGCATCATAAACACACGCGATTGACATGCACACTGAAAATTCTATTATACGCGAATGAGATGAAAATAAGCTTTTATTTTAATATTTCCTTTATTTTAAGTCTTTTCTCATATTTTTGAGGAAGTTTTTTTTAATCAAGAGATTAATTGGCATGTCGTGAATAGGTAAAAAATTCAAAAGTTTTGTCGTTTTTTGTTTGTTAACGGGAAACTTCCATAAAGAGCGAAATTGACAATGCTTTGATGTTTAACGAAAGTTTTCATATTAAATCGTTTTAATTTCGTTCACATTTATGTAATTCTAGATGTACTTTTTAAAATTCGGCAAAGAATTCTATAAATACGAAAATATAATAGCAAATTCAAATGAAATCTATCCATGTTGATTAAAAAATATATGAATGAAGTAGTTTTTTATTATTAAAAATGAACTGCAAACAGTTTAACGGACAAGAAAAGTTTACAACCTAGCTCTTTTAAAAACTAGATTAAATTCGACTTAATAAGAAAAGTTTGACCTTTCATTCATATTAAGCGATTGATCGATTTTATAATCCTAACTCAACCAACACCAAAACCACTTTAGCATTTTACGAATAAGTAGAAAAGTGCAGTTTCGAAATTAAAACATTTGAAATCTTTCAGTAATACAGTAAATTTACAAAAACCATAATGAATTGTTTGTCGGACTATTTCTAAAGTAAGTTGTAGCCAAAAACATTTTCCTGATTGGATTTTAATTCGATTTTGTATGAATGAATGGTTTAAATCTTCTGTATGAAATACAGCCACAAAAAGGTGTGTTACGACTTTCAGTTACAAATTGCGAATCTAATTGTCAACTTTTGAAAAAATATCTACATATATATGTATATTACATTTTAAATTCACGAGTAAATGGTTCTAAAGGACTTAACAAATTACTGAATTGATGCATAAATAAGTGCTCACTGTACTTCGCATATTGATAAGAGTCAGCTGTGAAAAAAAATACTAAATCAATCAACAGATACTTAATTTTTCGGTCTATAATTAAAACAAATAATTAAACACACGATATATTTAACAAAATAAAATATTTTTTAATCGATCTACGATATTTATAAAAATAAATTAGAAACGAATATTATTTTATATATTCAGATTATTGCAGTCGGTAAAATGTTATCGTTTTGATATCACAAAAATATTCTCACTTTTTGGATCCCATTCTTCTGTAATTTTGCTAATAATCCGAAAATACCAGAATGAAAATGGTATTTTTTTTATAATTGTATCGGATATAATATTATTTGAATAATCGTTTTACTTTATATAAAAAAGATACCTCTTTTATGCTTTTAAATAGCCCGCTTAAAGCAGTAACATGTACTTAAAACAAGACTCAATTTTAGAACAGTTAATTTCATCTTATTGTGTAATTTGCAAAACTTTTAACATAACGCTTTTTGTGTTCTCGAATAATAATTTCTGAAAGATACTTTCTGTTTTGTCGTACCAACTGAAAAACTGCAATTACTTTCGAGACTTCAATTAAATTCAGATTCGCAAAAGATTATATTTTCGTTGGAAATATAGGAGTATTTTTTTGACTTCACCACCATTATTTTCATAGATTTATTTTAATATTGTATGTATTGAAAAATGCTAACATTTTTAGAGTTTCTATCTTTCATAATATTGTACTTTAACTATTGTTAAAAACTTCAAACGGAAACATAAAACATTACGAGTTTTTCACAAATCCTCTCATTTCTTTTTTTCTTTTTATAAGCCGTTGCCTTTACAATTGAAGGAAATAGTTATTTTTTAGCTCATTCCGTAATCCTTGTATCTATTTTTCGCTTTAACTACACAAACTCATAAAGGTAATACTCACCTATATGAGTACAAAATGCTTGCAAAATTTTATTAGTTATTTACTGAAAAGAAAGTTTTCATTCCAGGTTTTCAAATTAAATTCACACCTATTAAATATGTATAACTACATCCGTAACATTCTATCTTGTCGTGCATAAAGTTTAATTAGAGCCCAGGATGAGATATAAACGTAGTTATTGTTAATTTTAAAATATCTTTCAAAATTAATAACAAAATTTCGATTATCAAAACAATTAAAGTATTTTTTTGTATTGAGAAGAGTTTGGTTATTCAATGGAAAAATAGCATATACATACATATAAGTCGGATAATGTATTTTTTATATTATGCAATATTCCAACATACAAAATTTTTAATTATTTAAATTTTTGAGAGTATACAGGTAATACATATTGTTAAACTAAATATTTCTAAATATAGCTTTGATTCAATTTAATTAAAAATTTTACAAAATTTATCTATATCTATATATTATTCTATGTATTTTCGCGAATGTCATAAAAAAAAACAAAATTCTAATATTCCTTTTTTTTTTTTTACTACATACTTTTTAAACTCGTTCTATTTAAAGACATATGCAAATCAAAACTCGGTACTATATTTCAAACATTTATGCTCCCTAACGAAAACTTTTGATTAAAACAAGATGAAAAGCTTAGCGATGGTTACTTTTTCGAATCTTCAACGACTTCAACGTATCCACCTATGTATTGATATATTTTGACGACTTCTAAATACAACATGGATAAATTTCAGTCGATCGAGCGCACACACTAACTTAAATTAATTGCAAGTCAAACTGCACATTCGATGGCTTCTCAAATAAAGCAGCAATTGTTTTACAGCTACCGTGTTCCGAATATATTCCATTCATTAGATTGCACGGAACATATTCGCGTTGACACAAATCTTGAGAATGGCATACGGTTTAGTTAAGTCAACTCGCATGCTTCTGAGATTACTCTGTTACATCGATGGCAGCTATCCAAGAATCTAGTATTGTATCGATCAAACTTGATTTTAGCTTTCAGAATGAAAACAACGAAGACAAAGGAGGAATCGAACGCAAGCTTAAAAATCGGGTGAACAAATTTGTTCAGCTATAAATTAAACCGCAGCGCTGTTTTATGTATTCGGAAAGAAAGACCGAAGCGTGATTGTTTATCCAAATTTTCAATTAAAATCGACTGTGATTTTTTTCTTCGATGTGTTGCTTCATGCATTTTTTAATTTTACTTTTGCGTAAGAAAATATAATCAAAATTTTCAGACGAACAATAATATTTTATATACATATATTTTAATTCAATATTGAAAATTATTTAATATTTGATTCTATGGAATTTGTTTGATAAAAAAAATACATATTGAATGAACAACGTAGTTACAATATAAAATAAGTGGAAATTGCTTAAAAAAAATATTCTTCGTGAATTCAAACAAAACGTATTTTTCTAAAAATCTTTTTTATATTTTAAAAGGCCAAAATAGTGATCAATTACGTAGAAAATTGATAAAATGATAATTAATGAAAAATTGTTAAATCATTTTTATGTGACTGAAAATCGAAAATTATAATCCAATTTATTATATATCCGAATCCCACGAATTTCATTTTTTCGCGGAATAGGAGAAGTCGAAAGATAAAATAAAAGTTGACAAAGAATTTATAAGGAAAAGGACCATTTTTTTGTAAATAAAAAGGCTTGACAACGGGCCTACAAAATATTTACACACAACGAATTTCCTTGTATGTTTTAATTTCTTACAAACTCAAATGGAATATATAGATGCATATGTACATTCACAAAATATTATATCTTCTCGTTCGCATTAAAAATAAATTTACTGATAGTGAGACTTGCATGCACACGCATTAACAGAATTTCATTTTGCATTAACGAATTTTCATTGATATACCATCATATTTTCATGAAATTATTTTGAAATTCGTAATACATTTTTATATAAAAATATGCAAATTAATGAGTTCAATGAATTTTAAAAATATTTCAGGTTTCTTGTCAATTCTGTGCTGATAATATGATAATGTATTCATCGTACAAAAGTTCAATTATTCAAAAAGCTTAGCGAAACATATAAAGATGTTAATGTTTTTTTCGCAATTTTAATTGACCGTTAAAATTAGGATTTTTTTATATATCAAAAATATTAAATTTAATTTAAATCTTCATACATTTTTCTAGATAAAATATTAAAAATAATAATATGAACGATTTAAATAACTGTTATAGATTAACTTAACAAATTGATTAGTTTCATATCAAAAATAAAAAAATCAATGTTATTGAAAAAAAAATGGAACCTATTCAATTCTAAATTCACTATTCATACGTCTAAAAAGACCCATTTGCAAAAACCCATTTTCGCCCCCTAACAAACTAAGCATTGAAGATTTTCCCTATTGACGAAAATCGTCTCGCCACCTGGACCTCATTATAAAACCTAGCTTGTCATCTATTACACAATAAACCTACAGCAAAAATCTACAAATAAACGTAACAATCTGATACTCACGATCAACTTGTTATCTTCCTTGCAAAGCAGACGCAACCTGACTCTGTTCAGCAGCTTCGGCAGACGACGATCGAAGACAGTCGGACCTTCGAGGGTAGTTGTTTTTTTTCTCAGATGGTGAAGTCGATCGCGAGGATGGAAGGTCTTCAGTTACATCGTCCGCACTCCGGACGAAGGTCGCTGGTCTCCTCCGAGGGTCGTCGCTGGAGTCCTCCGAGGTGAGGTTCGGCGAGTGGTCCGAGCTGGAATGGTCCAGGGTGGTTTCAGCAGACTGCTTTTATGCGTTGTTCTCTCCCGAAAGCTTCGCATGCCCTGTACGCTCTGCGTTAGGGGCGCTCAACGTTTTATTCTCGCTTCTAGGGGTGGAGTTTCTATGTATCGAAACGATATTTTAAATACTGAAATAATTTTCATTTATTTAATTTTAAAAGATGGCGTTTTATATGACATGCGACCGAATTAAAACCAAACCCAACATGTGTATGAGCCTTAGTAATTATCTCCACTTAAAAAAAAAAACAGATTTAAATGTCAAAGTACTTGGTTAAAAAAAATTATGGGTGAAATATTTTTAGATAATTTCAAGATAAACACAGTTAAATTATAAAATTTGTTTGCCCACTGTATAATAAATCATTTATTTTTAAAGCCATTTTAATTAATTCTGTACTATAATGAAAACTGAGCCCTTTCATGGCTTATTATGAACGCAACAAAATGTTCGATCGTATTTTTCAACTTTATGTATATGTACGGGTAGTTACTTTAAGCTCTGAATGACTCATATAGACATTTTTTGCGTATGTATGATTGTCTCTGTTTGCAATTTGGCTGCAATTTTCACTAAGGGCAAAAAATATATGATTTTTCAATCTATAATAATGTTTTTTGTTCCTACAATATTTTATACTCTTATAGTCTGTAATCGATCAGTCTTATCGTCAGTTTTACTTTTAATTTACAAACTTCAGTAATTTGTTCCGATTCAAGATTTCAAAAGCATAATCCTGTCGGTCGAAATACAAATTTGGTGAACTTCCGCAGATCAAAGATAACTTTGGAAATTTAATTTTCATTACACAACTCTCCTAGAATATAATGTGCTGAACCATTATAGTGACGATAAAGCAGTTTGGCCGATTGTGTTTCGAACGTTTTACGATATTTCGAAATGTTTCGTGTATAAAAAATGTATAGGAACAGAGTTACGCACTCAAGTAGAGCTTTTTTACCTCTGCTCAGAGATAAGAGGAACAGTGGAGGAGTTTACTGAGCTCGTTGGCTGATTTCAAATGAAATATTAATCCAAATTTATTTATAGTAAGACGACGCACAATATGTATGTATATTAGCATTCACATAAATCACGTGCTGCGATCATAATAATCGTTTGAATTCGTGTAAGACGAGAGTCATCCGCGTGAGAAAATGTATTCATATCATGCACATAATAAATAGATTTCGTCAGAAAACATAGTCGACAAATCTTCGAAATTAACCGTCAATTATCGATTGATTAGATAATATACATTGGTTCTTTGTACAATGAAGTTGAAAGCTTATTAAGTTCACCTAAGTTATAATCCGACCTCGATTTAATCCGTCGTCCCTTTGGTATCGCGCTAGCTTTCGAAAGTCACTTTTTGCTTGTTTGTGCGAAGTAAACTAGATATTCATTCGACTTAAAAACAAATAGTCGCCTGAACTTTAAAATTTATTTCTTGATTCGAGATTCATTATAGATAGTCATTTTCTGAAAATAAGCTTCCGGAAAAATATCCGCGTTTGTCCTGCGACAAGTCAACAACAAGCGAGTTACCTTTGGTTATTTAAATACTTCAGATAAACAGTTGAATAACAATGTTTATTTCAAGTGAAAACATTTAATTGAAAATAAATTTAACGTTCGATGCAATAAATAGAGCTGTAGTAAACAGCAGTTTTTTTTGATGTCATGAAAACGAAGAAAATCTGTGTATATATTTGATTACGTGCATGTAGAATAATTAATTATATTAAATGATATTTATAAAAAAAATGTAGAAGAACATGAGATGATATGAACTTACGAGAAAAATGTAAAATTAACATACCTACTCGTACAAATGTAGAACTGAGATTTAATAGAATATATTGCTTACATTCTCATATAAAGAATTGTATGTAATTTTCTCATGCAATATGAAACTTCGTCTTTTTTTAGATAACAATACATGCCGAATCGAGACATATCAAAGAGTGGCATATCATATATTATTTACGAATAGGTAGTATGTTGCCTTTGGATAATATGATCATCTCCTAAATCGTAATAAGCCAGATGTCAAGAACACAGCGCGATCGGTTTAGTTCTAACATATCATACGACATCGAAACGATTCTAATACAGAAGTAAATCGGCAAAATGACTTCATACACATTTTCACCTTTCTAATTAGCAATAGGACGTCTAATTTAACTCGTGAAAGCGTTCGAACCGTCTGCCTGTAAAGAACACGTCTTGTTTCCAGTTTGTGAGCAAGAGATCTTGAAGTTAAAGATCCAAAGGAAAAGTTCATTCTAGTAATGTAATTGGCCTGAAGTGTTACGGATTCTAGATTGAAAAAATATTATATTTTATAACGAATATGATGAAACAAATGTATATCTTATTTCACATTTGACTATCGGATGTTTTAGAGATAGATTCAAATAAGTTTCAATCTTCCTATACGTTTCTAGATTTCTACAATTTATAGTTATACTCATTTCGATATTTAAAAAAAAAATATTAATAGATATTAACCTTAGCTTTCTATATCTATAATGATAAATCGAAAGCACATACATTAGTAATGCGACATACATTAGTATTAAGAGATTCCTACAAGTTGCTTTTCCCATAAGCTGAATCATAACGAGAGATTAAAAAAAAATGTATGACGCATTTGAACAAGCATATGAATATTTTCAGATATTAGTATCAAATTTGAAATATCTTCTTTATTTTATTTTTTAAGTTCATTAATACAATTGAGATTTTTCACTTATCGGACTTAGACATTTTTTTATTCGACAATTAAAATACTTTACCGTTTTAATTGCTTTCGCCGAAAGCATCCGATGAGTTTACAAATTATATTGTGTTCTTTAATTAAAAACGAAAAAATCGAGAATTCATATTAATAGAAGAAGATTTCTCATATTCGAGAATTGTTTTAGCATTATTTGTCGTTTTATGTATTATATTATACGAGAACGTACTTCACAACAAAATGATTCTTGTTTCGGATGAAAATGATAAAAAAAATCCAATAATCTCTTTTATAAAATATATGTATACATTTTTTCAATATTTACTTATAAAGCAAACAAAACGTATGTAGATTTAATCGCTAGTAGGATTGAAGGAATAATCCAAATAGGATAGCATCTTAATAATCCTACAACGGAAAAGACAGAATGTTTCACTATCTCAAAGTATATTTTTCCTTCTTGGAGTAGTTTTAAAATATTGCGGAAAGTTAATCCTTGTCGTTGCACTGAAGCTATTTTCGTATAAAGTATGTATGTATTTAATTTCCCGCCAGGACTTTTTTCAACATAATTGCGGTTTCTGAAATGTATATTGTGGTAAAATAAAGGAATAAAATGGTTGAAAAAACAATCTAGATTCATGAGGTGGGTCAACTAAACAGATACAGTCGAAACGGTCAACTTAATTGTATAAATTTAAACAATTTTATATATTATTTGTGAGTACGTAGTACCAATAATAAAATGAAATTTAGAATTAAAAGTCCATTATTTTTTTTATTTAACATCAAGTTTTATGAAGGCTTAAATTTGTTTTATAGAATATTTTTTTATAATTTAAGAACAAAAGTTCGTTTTTATTATTTTTTTTGTTCCTGGATGAATTATTAAACGCAATGAACCATAAAACAATAAAATTTTGAATACGTAAAAAAATCGTTTCGATTGCCATAAACCGCAGACGTGAGACTGTAAAACCGAAGTATTATATTTTGACGATTTGTCTCAGTTCACTTATAAAAAGTCATATATTAAAGCAAAAAAATGCATATGTATGAAATACATTTTTTTTAATGTATGTACATTTCATCAATATAAGATTAAAATAATTTAAATTTTAATTAAATGTTTAAAATTCTATACATAGATTTTCTTTTGAATCTCAACGTTTTCTTAGAAAATAAATCATATTATTTGACGATTCTAAATGTGACGTTTGAAATCTAAGAAATTGAAACGTAAAATCCTGTCGTTTTTAACGCACGGCCAAACAATACTGTTCAGAAGGGATAAAAAGACGGAAAAATGTACAAAGAGACGTACATTTAGAAAGTCTAAGAAAATTGCGATAAATATCTTCGCTGTCATATAAGTGACTTCCTGTTCTGCATCGGGGGCGTTGCTGGAAAACTGCATCCGAGCAATTATAATAGAAATGCACCAGACAAAAGTTGCTCTCGTGAAGATGTTGTTCATATCGTGGTTGAGTTATCGCCGAGAAAATACATCAAAGTCATGTGAAAAGTTTCGATTTGTTCCTTGGCCGAAAAATTATTGCTCGATCGTTTCGATTAATGTTAATGAATCGAAATTTTCATTTTGAATTGTTCGAATATAATATTGAAAATAAATATTATAATATGGGTTGATAATTTTAATTAATGTATTTGAGCGATTATGAAAGACTATTGATTTCAACTGTACTTAAAATTGAGTTATATAAATTTCTATTAATATTATCCTATTTTTGATATTTGTCAAGGCTCAGTAATTAAATGACATCCGAAAAGTATTATATGATCGATCGTTCAATGTGCATTATCATCATGACATCGAAAATTATATCTATTAATATAATTAATCTGAAACATTTATAGATATATTGATATTTCGATACTCATTCGTAATTCAAAATAATGAATATCTAATTTATAAATATTACTTTTTATAAAATAATAGAAGCAACATTATATATGAAGACGTAGAACGTATTTACCTACACAAAACACCCTCACAGGGCGCGCACACAATGCAAAATCACAACTTCACCCCGACGAAGCAAAACAACCACTTATAAAAGATTATCCTAATAACCAATCAATATCGTCTTTCGCGGATCGTTAACATATCATTTTTCGAATTTATCGCGCATAATTACCGGACTGGGAGTATCGGCGCGGCGATTCTTCGGGATTAACAAGGAGTGCGGGGGCGACCGTAATTAATGTGTTAAATGTGCTATGATTTACAATAATGGAAGTGGAGGAAGTCGGGTGTCGGATGACGACCGCGACAACGACGTCTGGTGCCGCCTTCCTTGCTCAAGTTACTGAGGTCATCCTGAGCGCAGTTTCCCGCCGGAGACTATGTTAGGTTGTCTTCGAGATTTGTTCTTGGATTATCTTGGGAAAAATGCAGTTAATGAGGAGTGTATTTATAAATTATTCCACCAATTTTGACGAAATTGAGTATAAATATGAAATAATGGTGAAGAACTAAAACGCAAGTCTAATAGTTTATCAGTTATCTCAGATCAAAGTTATTTATAGATACGCCTACAAATTTCGTTTTATTTGAAGCATTCTGATATTTATCGATGAATGAACGAAGGTAACAATACTAAATACATTTTACATACTTATTTAATTAATTTACAATAGGTACGTCTTATCAATTGGATACAAGATAAGTGTAATATAACCAGCCGTTTTAAAAAATGTTTGTTGAAGAATATAATATTCAAAATGAATTGTTTATTCGTATATTATTTGATACTTCTACATATTTTTCGAGTCAACGTTTTTTCATGTATTTCATGAAATGACAAATCTCACGTTCTCGTATTCGATTGTTTGAATTTCAGTAGCAATAGGAAAGATCTTTCTAGGAAGATTAATTAATTCACGTTAAAACGCTTCTCGGAATCTTCATCGCAAATTAATTTTTATACTATTTACATTCGCAAGATAAGTAATTGAATTTCGTCAAAGCTTCACAGAAAACGTATGTAAGTTTTTGCCTCTGGGTATAACAAAACGAGCATAATAAGATTGTGCAGCGTGGAAACTTTGAGGTCGATCTAGTAGACATGGCGTTTATAATTATAATTGAAAGTATATTAAAGTGTTTTATACACGTGCATAATATTAGATAATAATTTCAGTCGACACATAGTTTTTGTTTCAATTGTATACCTTTTTACTATATTATTTTAACCAATAAATTACAATGTTGATTTTCTACTTGAAAAATATTCCCGTTAGCTTAAAAGTGGATAGATTTTTAAATTTATTATTTCGAGCATTGTTCGTTGAGACATATAAAATATTTCGGGTTAGAGTTGTCATACGGTAAGGTCAAATTATTTCCGCTCAATGAAAACAAGAGGAAACCGAGGTCCACGAGTTCTGTTATCTGAATTTTATATGGTTACATTCATACACATACAAATCGCATCGACACAATGTTAAATGGATAAATCGGTTCACGGGTTTTATGAATGTATAAAATGGAATTGAATCAGTATACATATTAATAGTTTTGTATTTGCACAAAAGCTTACCGCTGACGTCATTGGATTACACGTAGGAGATGATTAAATTGAATCATTTTAATACGAACTTCGGAGTAAATGAGGTTTATTTTTCATTGTATGTTGCATATTATATTTTCATTTCAATAATAAAGATACATCGAACTTTTCTCGGGCAATTCTTTTCCGATAGTTTTCTTCTGACCCTTTTTGCGAAAGATGAAAAATTAGACTTGTAGAAATCCAATTGAACAAATATACCTTGCGTCTCTGTGCACTGCTTTTAAGGCTTATGAAGAAACCGACCGATGATCAAACGGGAAATTTTACGACAATTCGTACAACTTGTGCACTCTAACCGCCCACACCCCCATCGGGACGTACGCAAACTCGTCGACAACGAAAAGACAAATCAAATAACACAAAATCTGATAACACACTGAATATTACATTTGACAACGCCCCAGTTTGAAATTTAGAATTTTCGGATGGGATTCCGCATCGGTGCATAATCACAGAGCGAGAAAAAGACATCGGCTTATCGACACAATAGGCCCAGAACCATCGCGGTCCATTTCGAAGGTTTTCCATGACGCAATAACTGGGTTGGAAGATCAATCTTGGATCTCCCACGCCCATGCAAGCGGATTTTACCCTGCGCGAAAATCCCATCACATCTGATATATGGACAGTAGTGCGAATTCGGTTTCTAGCACTCCCACGCGGCGTGTATGTACGCAAGTGCTATCTGTATAAAGTCAAGCCTTTGTCTGTTGAAATACTAGGTTGTTTTTGCTGTGATAGTATTTGATGAAGCTTAAGTGTTGTGTTAACGAAGATCGATTAGGCAGGATAGCAGTCATTTATGATTATCGTAAGGTTTAGTGTTTTTCTTTTTAATCAGTCAAAGTTGTGTAATACTCGATTTATTATTAGTGTTTTATAGTATACTATAAATAATAGTATGTGTAGTGATAGGGCAGTACGGGGACTAACTTTCCCTAACCAAAAAGAAAACCGAGGCTAAGAAAATGCTGAAAAGCGTAGGACTGTTGTGCCAAAAGAAAAAAATATGCAAAAAATAGTACCGACGTTCTGAAAATTAAAACTCGCTGACATGAAACGATGCTGTGTTGAAATTTCGACATTCTCATTTTACGTTTAGATGTTAACAATATTACTCGCAAGTTGTAACGTTAAAGGTGTGTTTTAGGTTTTTCGTTGGAAAATTTAATTGCGTTAAGTGTGAAAATTTAAATAATAAACATTAAAGTTAATTTCTACGGAGATATTAATTATCGACGTTGGGGTAAATATTCGATTATTCGAATTATAATCCTTTGTGATTTTCTTATTCCGCCTTTCTTTGATCTGCGATTTTGCTTAATTTGCGAATTTCAACTCTCGTCTGAGGCATTAATTATCTTCTGAAATTATGACGTTCGCTAATATTACGCAATCTATAACACTTTTCTCATTTTCACACCGCCGCCGAGCTACAAAGAAAACCATCACACGGCGAAAGATTAAAATAGAATTTAAAACCCAATTCAAAAATTTTATCAACGCCTCGCTTATATATGAACACATAGCAACGCAGTAAAACCATAACACGAAAACCAGGTTGCCTATCTACCGTTTACCCGCGTCTACCCTACATTACCATTTTCCCGCGTTTTATAACACCGAAGAAGACGTACCCATACAAAGCCTGTTAGGCTCGAAGAGAAAAAAATCCTTTCAGCCGTCGTCACACTTTCCATCTGCGACAAACAACATCAAAAATTTGACAAACGTCCAGCGCAAATCTGATTACAGGCCGAGTTATAATGCAGACGTTGTCCGGCTAATGCAGCGCTGGAAATAAATACCCTCGGCGTATATACAGCTGAAAAAGATAATCCAGATTTATCGGCGTCTCTGGCTACGAAATATATTCCCACGTGCTGGAAATATATAATATAGATAAATAAACCCTCGACAATGGTTCGTCGGCGACCTGTCACCGAAGGGATAAATAAATAAATAAATAAATAAATAAGGCGGATCCGCGGATTCTCTTGATGCGAGAGTACAATGCAATACAAGAAGTCTTCGTGCTTTTGTCGCCAATGTGACAATGAGGTTGCTCTCAGGGTCCGTCTGGTTGACGCCGTTTCTGTGGTGGTCGATGGGTGGTAGTAAACGAAATGTTTTGTTATTCAAATGTTCAGTTGTATGTTCAGTATGGGAAATTCGTACAGATTTTCTCAATCTCTTAATGTTGGTTGAGTCGTTTGTGCTGATTAGTTTTCAGTTTATCTGCTCCGATTGAGCAATCTTTCAGTCTAACAATAAATAAAATTAATTATCATTTGTAATTATATTTTCGTTAAAATTATTTAAATTTATCTAATTATTTTGTGAATCAAAAATATATAATTATAGTTGGCATTGTGTTTTCTTTTTAAGATTTTCAGTTTCATCTAGTACCTATAGATACATATTTCAACTGTTGCTGCAGCTATTCAGTGTTTTTAATAAGCTTCTAAGTATTTTCCCAAGATTCCTGTATTTTGTTCACAATGAGTGCATCAAGATGATTTCCAACAATAACGAGGGCCCGTCTAGGGAAGGACACGGCTTGATTAAAACTCTAAATGCCAAGCCGACAAGTTTCATTCGGAATATCAAAAGAAATCGCTTAAAATAGATATTAATCATATCTACCTATTTTTTTTTTCAGTAGTCAGCCTCGACATCATTTTTTTTATTTTAATTTCAATTTCGTCAATTATTTTTTAATTGAGAAAACGTAAAATTGCTATTTTCGTGTTTTGCATTGAGAAATAAGTTAATTAAAAAAGTTGCGAGGACAATAAGCGATTGTTACTTATTCGTAATTGGTACTTCATGCTAAGTGCACTGAGTTCGTATTGATTTTATGAACTTTTATACTTGTTTCCAACTTATAATGAGCGCGAAACAAAGATTTCCGAGTTTTCTTACACTTTCGAACAATTTTTGCTCTATATATTTTAATTTAAATGCTCACTGACCTAGGAATTGTCCAGTTTCAGTTAAGAGTCGATTATATAAAATTAAAAATATAATTTGATTCGTGTGTGATGTAAAAAATCATTTTCTATACACATATCCCGTATGGTCTAGTGGCTAGGATACCTGGCTTTCACCCAGGAGGCTCGGGTTCGATTCCCGGTACGGGAAAACTCTTTTTTTATTTTAATTATCATTGAAAACTGTAATTTTTCATTTTTTTATAAAGAGAGGTTATTTCATTAATATTTCACACCAACAAATCGATTTTACTTAAATAACTAACTTAACCAACTAATCAGGTAACTAAATCCCAACAAGAATATCAATGTGAAATAAGTTCCAGCTTTCAAGATTTGAGATAAATTTGATATCTTCTAATCGAATATAATGTTTTTACAAAAAAAAAGTTATTTTTCCTTGTGAGCTGTACAAATAAATGTTAAAAGTGCGGTCGTGACGGACGCAGACGTCTTGGCGCCGCGACGCCCACACGAACTCGATTCTCAGACAGACTAAAACTATAATTCTAATTTTAGGTTTTGGCACAACTTCGATTTACCATTCGGTTTCATCTACTCATATTCGAAACAAAAATCTTTGTGAAATGTTGCAAGGACACTCGACTACGGTACGAAGCTCGCGGTATTCGCTCAAACTGGAATAACACTTACAGTAACGAAAATATTATCGAAGAAGCTTCGAGGGTTCGAAGCATTTCACCGAAGAAGTGCGGACAAAGTAGTTTCTTTTATTGAATATTAACTGGGCTATAAAATTTCCCAAATTTGATAGTCTTACGTAATCTTTTAAGGTCAAAATTAAAGGAAAATTCAATGCGGAGATGCGTATTTTCGCCTGTATAATGTGTGATATATTTTTTCTTTGGAATAAATCGTAAATTTACAAGACAAAACTTTTATTGCGCAATGTCAAAGAAAGAATGGCCATTTACATAAAATAAAGCTCAGCACTCAATAGACCGTTTGTAAGAAAATATGATTTAAACAGTTAGCGAAAACAAGAATGGATTGAAAATTTCATATTATACATATGTACCTGATAATTTGATTTAATGATGTGAGTTTTTTTTATAACCGGAATTTATTTTGTTCTGTGATGCTATAGGAAATGTCACGTTATGTAATCTTTGTTCTCTTACAACACTAAGCATATGTATGAAAGTAAAATCCATAACGGCTTTAAGTAAACAATGAAAACAGTAGAGAAAACACCATTTCCCTATCCCACATTGTTCGTACGAATTTTTATGAACTTGACCTTCGTCAAAACGACTAGGCCGAAAACAGAAGTATCGGCAGACATATTTGAAATTCGTTTTTCACTCTCTGCGATAATAAATCGAACAAATTAGTAAATAAAAAAATGCCGAAAACAAAACGAATAACACTTGTTGAAATATTCATCTCACACTCGCTCAGATTATCCGGAGGCGGATTAGCGTTTTGTGACGTATCCAAACAATCACAAAAAAGCCAAATTTCACTCTTCCATTATAAATATTCATGTTTTTTCATCGTAATTCTATATAAAGCATACTCGCGCGTGATTTGTGAGTAAATGAAAAATTCCACACACGCTTAATAATCCACAAACTCGAACTGAGAAAAGAGCTCGATCTTTCTCATGTTTTCCGAATATTTGTAAGTATTCAGAGATTTTTCTGTATTAAAATGAACATGTGAAATGTTGAAAGGATTCGTTTTCAACTGAGTTGGGTTAGGTAATGTAAATTCACGTGTTGAAGTAGCGCTTAGCGTGGTGGTTTAACTATTCTCACGTATGAAATTTCTCGATTTCTCGTTTACAATTCTCCCGAAGTACGTCAATGATTGTTCTTTTGCGTTGTAGAACGTTCGAAATAGTCTATTCATTATTGAAGTACAATTTGAGCATCAATAAAATGTTTGGATATCTATTCAAACCGAATTATGACTCGATAAGCCATTCTATTGTACCGATGTTTATCTGATATATTATATATGCATATGAAAATAAAGTCTATATAGATAAATATGAATTGATTTCTATTTTTTTAGACTTTATTATTACAATATTTAGAAATCACCATCGTTTTTATACCACATGCTTCGATTCATCATATTGAACATTTAGTTCAATCTAATCGATGACTTGCGAATCGAGTGATGACATAACAAAGAATACGCCTTGAAAACACGCATAAATTTAATAAAACTAGTGTAAAAATTTCCTTAGACGTTTTCAGAAAAGCTTTGTATCGTAAAGCCGTCGATATTCAACAATATTTTATGCAAAACAGGATCGAAATGTCTCTACTGCAACGTTTCGGGTATGTAAAGAAACGACTGCAAGATCGCTTATGATAGTATAAATTCGTTATAAAATAAGTATCTTGTGCTTTTGGGTGAAAATACCCGATCAATAAATATCAATAACCTTAATTGAAGGTTAGATAAACTCCTGGGAAATGAGACTTCGTGTATGAAACGCGTATTTAGAATCACACAAGTTATGTATTTGTGCAAGCTCAGCAATTGTTACAGGTTGAGGTTATGTTCTGTAATGCGATTATAACAGGATGGATTTTCAAGAAAATACTATTATGATTTTTTTCCAATATTTCATAACTGTTCTAAATCGCCTTTTGTTTTTGAGGCATTCACAAACCTAAATTCTTAAACAAATTATTATTCTATGCATATTGATTCACAGTGTTCAAAATATTTAAAAAATATGGAATGCGGTTAATATATTATATTAATAAAAAAGCAGTTTCAGCCATCCGCATTAGTTTGAAAAAATAACTAATATTGTCATATTACTTTTCTTATTTATTATTATTTGGGGTTGATCAATTTAGCAATTGGATAAATCATGAAATACGTAATAACCATTTTATTAATTTAATCAATCCTTTCACGTTTATATTAAAAATAATAATATTAAATTTATCCATGACTTAGTTCAACTCTGTGTGTCAAACGCTATTGAAGGTTGCGTAACTGCTTACCTTATATGTTTTCTTCTCGCAGTAGTGTCACCATATTTCTAAAATTCAATTTATTAAAAAAAAAAACAAATTACAAGAAATATATTAATAATTTTTCACATGTATAAATAAAAATTTAAAACGTAGAATTTTCGAAGAAATGAAATAAATATTTTTATTTTTATTCAATCATTCGTAGGTAATCACTGCTATAATCGGTAATCAATATTAATATTCTAATATTTTCCGTATAAAAAAAAAATGATAGCTTTATTATATACGAACATTTTAAATATATTTTTCTAATACAAACTTTTCATATCGACAGGTCACCCTACTAATCCATGCTAAAACCGATAAAAATGAGTGGTATGGCTAAAGTTGCTGTTTTCAGCGTTCGTCGAACTAATGTCATTAACCGTCGACCGGGATTGTGCAGCAGACCGTCATTTCAAATTGTTCCTTTTGCTAAGCACAATCATAAATCATGGTATCGCGAAAAGATTCACATTTTTCAAACATATGGAAATATCGAACCGAATATTAAAAGGGGTGCTACTTGATAATCGAGGGGGTTTGAAGGTGAGATCGATTTCATTCAAAAAACGCGTGATTTTAAATGTTTTTCAATTCCTTCATATTTCATATTGTCAGTTGTTGAAATAATGAAAACCACACAATCTAAAGAAGAATTGTTAAGTAGTACAAATACGTTAGAAGCTGGCTTGAACGATGATGGCGTTCAGAATTTACGCTATACGGAACATGTTCTCACTACTGAGGAAAAACAATTTTTGCTTCATGCTGAAAGAGGTGATTGTGCTACAATAAGAAGGTATTATATCAAATACAAATACATGCATAATCAATGATTTCACCTCAAGTAGTATAATTAACTAAAAATTATATTTTCATATGAAATTATAGAATTTCACTTGAAGGGTTTCACCGATTTACTTGTCATTCTATTAGTTAGTTAAACGCCTTATTGGCTTTTCAGCATATTATAAATATGTACTATAACGTTATATTTTTTAAGAAATCTTGATAGGTATACTTTTATTTTAATTTTATAGTTTGTTGGACAAGTATCATCCAGACCAACCGGAAATATTAGATTTGAATTGCGTCGATCCACTTAATCGATCTGCATTGATAGCAGCAATTGAAAATGAAAATATTGAATTAATCAGGTTGTTGCTAGATGCTGGTATAAAAGTTAAGGTATTTATATGATATGTATTTTATTTGAAAAATATACTGAAAATCATTTCAAGTAAAAAAGAAACAGTTAAGTTCGTTAAAACAAAAAAATAACATCCGCAAATTATTTTTTAATTGCATTAAGAGTGTTCAGCGTCGTCTTTATGAAATATGCTAAATATTCGCCGTTTCGCGGAAATATTATTCTTTATTCGTAAAAAGTTTTCTTTCAAAATTATGATAATTAAGTCCCAGTACAGTTTCATATAACAATTTCCTGAAATTCTGTTTTATTTATCATAAGGATGCTCTCTTGCATTCTATCAAAGAAGAATACGTAGAAGCTGTTGAATTATTGCTTCAATGGGAAGAGGAAAATCATGTGCCGGGTGAACCTTATGTAAGTTTTTCGCAATTTTTCTAGTAAGTTTTTTAAAAATTCTTTCCGATTTTACATATTATTACAGAGTTGGGAAGCAGTAGATAGATCGTGTTCGACTTTCACACCAGACATCACACCTTTAATATTAGCTGCTCACCGTAACCATTATGAAATTTTAAAAATTCTTCTAGATCGAGGAGCTACGTTACCGATTCCACACGATGTTCGGTAAAATTCATATCATCGCATTAGTTTTCGCAGTATTGAATATTACTGAAAACAATTTTTTTAGATGCGGATGTGATGAATGCGTTGAATCAAGCACACGTGATTCTTTAAGACATTCTCAAGCTCGAATAAATGCATATAGAGCACTTACATCGCCATCCTTAATATCGCTATCTTCACCTGATCCATTGTTGACAGCTTTTCAACTTTCCTGGGAACTGAGACGGTTGAGTCGAATGGAAACTGAATTTAGATCAGAATATAATGTATGTATTTTATGTCTTTTAATAATATTTATTAGAAAATATACTTGGAATTATATAATACCTATTTTACGTATAAAATATTTACGCAATTGAAAAACTATTGAAATTCATTCAAGGACTTGAGAGTTCAGTGTCAGCAATTTGCCACTGCTCTTTTGGATCACGCTCGTACTTCTAATGAATTGGAAATAATGTTGAATTATAATCCATTAGATGTAGATATCTGGGATCCAGGGGAACGGCAAACTTTGGATCGTTTAAAACTAGCAATTAAATACAAACAAAAGAATGTAAAAACAACTTTTTTCTAGTGACAGAATATTCAAATAATAATATTTTTAATGAATTAAATTGAAGTTCGTAGCTCATCCTAATGTTCAGCAATTACTGGGAGCTATTTGGTATGAAGGTCTTCCTGGATTTCGTAGAAAAGGTATGATGGGTCAAATGTTTCAAGTAGCTAAATTTGGAGCTATGTTTCCTATCTACAGCACTATATACATGTTAGCTCCAAATTCTGAAATGGGACAGTTTATGAAGAATCCTTTTGTTAAATTCATTTGTCATAGCAGTTCATATGCATTTTTCTTGTGTAAGTATTCTTTATATATTTTTTAAAAGTATTTAAATTTTTAATAAATTCGATATGCTTATTCACTAGTGCTTTTGGGTCTGGCATCACAAAGGGCTGAATATCTTTTTGTGGAGTGGTTTGGAACACCTTGGATGATTTCTATTGTGGAAGGTTGGAAATTGAGAGAAAGGGGATCATTGCCTGGCATAATTGAGTGTAGTGTTATAGTGTATATTTTTAGTAAGTATATTACATTTGTAGATATAGAACGAATGCAAGTAAATGTTATCTCATATTGAATTTTAAATTACAAGGTTTGATATGGGCAGAAATTAGATCTTTGTGGAGCGGTGGAATGTTGGAATATATAAATGATTTGTGGAACATTGTTGATTTTATAACACACATATTCTATTTATCATGGATAAGTCTAAGAGTAACATCATGGTATATTGTTCAAGTATGAAACGTAGTTTCAATTTTCATTTTCGAACCACTCCTATGTGAAAAACTAATTCTGATGTATTATACAGAGAGATGCCGCTGCTGGGTTAAATCCATGGTATCCACGAGAACGGTGGGATCCATATGATCCAATGTTATTATCAGAAGGAGCTTTTGCAGCAGGAATGATATTTAGTTTTCTGAAATTGGTTCATATTTTTTCTATCAATCCGCATCTTGGACCACTTCAAGTATCTCTAGGACGAATGATTATTGATATTATAAAGTTCTTTTTCATCTATTCATTAGTATTGTTTGCATTTGGGTGTGGTAATATCAATTATTCTGCATAAATTTTTGATATTATTTTAAAATCATTAATTAAATTTTATAAATAATTATAGGAATGAATCAATTGATGTGGTACTATGCTGACTTAGAAAAAAGCAAATGTTATCATTTGCCTAATGGAAATCCTGATTTCGATAATCAAGAAAAAGCTTGTTCTATTTGGAGACGCTTTGCTAAGTATAATATTCAAGACATATTTATTATTTTGCTTATATTTGAAATGGGTATTTTAATTTGTGATTTAATTTCAGTTTATTCGAAACATCACAATCACTCTTTTGGGCAAGTTTTGGGCTCGTTGATTTGACAGCATTCGATCTTACGGGCATTAAGAGTTTTACTCGTTTTTGGGCATTATTGATGTTCGGATCGTATTCTGTGATCAATATTATTGTTCTACTGAATATGCTTATTGCCATGATGTCCAATTCATACCAAATAATTTCAGTAATTTTATTTGATATGCTGTTTACAACTACCTACCTGCATTTATTTATTCTTTACTCACATTGTATTTATTTAGGAAAGGTCTGATACTGAGTGGAAGTTTGCAAGAACTAATTTGTGGATGTCATATTTTGAGGAAGGAGACACAGTTCCACCACCGTTCAATATATTCCCAACACCGAAAATGTTTTTAAAACTAATTAAATGTCAGAAAAAAAGATGTACAATGTCAATAATGGTATGATCACTTATAACTTCTCACCAACATTTGAAAAAAATCTGTAACATGTTAAATGAATAATCAATACCGTTTAACCAAAATATATTTTTGATTTGTTACATTAGAAAAAGTCAAGAGAAAAGGCACAATTGAGACATGAGATTATTATGAGGCAACTAGTTCGTAGATATGTTACAGCTGAACAATGTAAAAGAGATGAGTTTGGCATAACTGAAGATGATGTAATGGAAATACGACAAGATATAAGTAGTTTAAAGTTTGAGATTATCGATATTCTTCATAAAAATGGAATGAAAACACCACGATATGATCCACAAGAAGCTCAAGGTACCGATTTATGTTTTTATTTCTCATAGAAATCACTTTTTTATATGCAGTTTTGAATTTTAGTTTCTGGTAAAAAGGGGCGCATTGCAGAAAGGAGGCTTTTGAAAGATTTCCAGATAGGTATAGTTGAAGGGATTGTTCAGGATGTCATTAGTAGTGAACATGAACCAAAAGATTTATTCAGTCAAATCGCTAAAGCTATTGGTGGCCGTGCAGGTGATAACAGGTAAAATCAAATGTGTATTTTACTGAAAATTTACAATATTAAGTATTTTTTTCATTATTTTTCAGCAAAACTAAAGATTGGAATGCACATGTTCGCAAAAATACAATTAAGGGTGATCCTATTGGAAGAAATTCTGAAGCTTTGTTGAGGAGGTCTCGACAATCTTTGCGACAACATATTATACAAGATATGGATAGTCATAACATAAACATAAATAAACTTCTTGGTATATTAAAAACAATGAAATTAATATTTTTTGTTTTAGTTTCGAGATATTTTTACTGTTTTTATTTATTTTTTCTAAAATAGAATACAACCCTCGATTGTCTGAAGTTACACCTACAACAAGAGTGGCATATGCTAAATTCATGAAAAGTAAATTTAAATCTGATTATAAAATTCGTGAAGAGCGTACACGTCTAGGTTCAACTCATTCTGTAATGTCATCGATTGCTTTAGAAGATGAAGTTTTTGAAAAATCATCACCTGTCACTGTTAAAATAAAAGATCCTAGTGATGCAAAAAGTTCTATAGGTATACCGAAATCTATTATTTTAATTATTATTAAAATTTAATTATTATTTGTTGATATTGGATTGAAAAATTCAAGAAGACACCAAAGAAAGTGATAAAAGTGTTGATTTGGAATCAGAAAATACTAAAACTTTTCGTGCTAGAACACCAATTGAAGAAATTCCTGACGAAGAAATTGATTCTAATTTGATAGAGGCAAATAATATCGAAGTTCAAGCTGATGTTCAAGCTATTCAACAAGATGAGGGTAAAGCAAAAATGGATTCGTTTATTTAAATGACATATTTTTAAAATATTATTTTACATTCTTACATAATAATTATATATACCTACATAGTAAACACCTGTCAATAAAAATGAACGTCAATTACTATTAGATACTTTTGAGGAGGGATCATCTTCAGTTTTAACAAGACCACTGAAATCTTGGTCAAGAGATCCTTCAGAAACAGGATCAATAGGTTCGCAATCAGCATCTTCTTTGCCTGTTAGTCCTGTTGAAAATAGTGATCAACAGAAATCTGTTGTACTTTCACCGAAAAAAACCGATTCTCAGTCTTCTTCAAGTGAGCAATCTAGTGGAAAAAAGTCTTTAGAAAAACCATTTACCCCGCCTACTATCGTAATCCATACTCAAACAAGTAGAGGAAAATCAAAAGCTACAGGAAAAGATGTATCAGGATGGATTTGAGCAAATCGTCAGATATGTCACTATTTTGACTTCATGTCATCATTGTCTATTATGATTTTGGATAGGTATAATGAAATATAATATATTTTTTGTTGTGTTTTTCTATAGGTATATATGTATATGTTTGTTCAATTATATGAATTCACATTAATCTTTCTGTTATATGTCTAAATAAGGATTGAAAATCAATAAAACTAAAATTGTACATGGACAGATTTATTTATTACATTAATTCAACGGCCACGTGTTCATTGATATGTTTATCATGCAGTTATTCACAATACATTTGAGTGATGCACAAAGTCAAATATTGGCAATAATTTTACAAAGATTTTTTTTAATTGAAAATATATAAATTCCATCGAAAGATTTTAGTGCAAATACTTTAATATCAAAATCAAAATAACAATGTATTTAAAAATTTCAACCAACCCTTAAGCCATTCTAATTGGTAAATCTCAAAATAACAAAATAGCAAGTAGGATTACCATTTGAAAATTAACCTTTTTTTTTAATTAATGATTACGGCTCAGTTTTTAACCAATATGTTTATCACAAAAGAATTTATGAGATATGTGGAATTTAAGGTGAAAATGAGATTTTAAAAATTCATCTACATATTTGTACACTATAACATTTTTTAAAGTAACAGTTTACACTTTTACTATATATACTTAATTCCATAAAATATACAAAAAATTACATTCATAATAGTTATATTAATGATATGTATATAGTGATATGCTTTATGGAGTTCATTATAAACTCCTAAAACTCCACACAACGGTGAAAGATATGGTTCAGATAAAGCTCTTAATTTTACATCTTTTTTGAAAATCACAGATGACACTAGTTTTAAACATTCAATTTCAAATAATGTATCTAGAATATATTTATCATCGTCTCGGAGTATAAACCTTGTAACTCCATTTCATTTCAGATTAAATTACTCAATGTTTTATGAAATAAATATAATTAGTAAAAAAAATATTCCTTATATGAATTAAATATTCATATATTTTTTCCAGTTTTTTTTTTTAAATAAATTATGTGATGCCATAAAAAATCAACCAAAGAAAATATATTGACTAACTTTTCACTTTAAATAATAAAAATATACTTGATCATATAATTTTCTATGAAAAAACATATTTATGTATGTAAATATTCTAATACGATTTTTAGGATATGTAATGATCTAAATACATATTTTAACATTTTTTCAACCACTTAATACATGTACCCAATATGGGCTCAATACAAATAAATGATTAATCATTATAAAATTATAACAAATAATTAAAATCGAACAGGGAATATAATCACAGATCATTTATAATTTAGTATTATATTTAACTGCTGTGATTTCCCTTATCAAATACGTAATAATAATACGTAATAGCAACGCCAAAAATCATTAACTATAATTACATTCACAAGAACCTCTACTCTACAATCACTCAATTGTAAAACCACTTATAATCATAACATTAATTACTCTTGATTTGATTACATTATTTTATATATTTTCATAACATCCTAAAACATTTTCTTATTTATTTTAAATTATTTATTTGAGTTGTTAATTTATCATTTCAGGTGCAATCAAATAAATATGTATATGTATAATTAATTGTTTATGTGTAAAATATGAAATTTATGTGTATGTATAATGTATATGTGTGATTGAGTGAATCAAACTATGAAATATTTTTAGATATGTATTTGCATGTGAAAGTCATTATTTGATATGTATAAGTTTCTTAATATTACAATATATAGAATAGCATTAACAAAATAACTTTCTTTTGTTACTTAATATGTCGTCAAAGGAATATTTATTTTGTAATGTTTCATTATACCGAAACATTTATAAAATATCTAATTGAATTTAAACTGTCCATCAGTTGAATTAAAAATATGATATTTTTGAAAACAAAAGATTGTCTAATACGTATAATTAGGCTATAACATATCATTTTTACGAGAAAAAATCAATTTCTAAATAAAACTTTGTTCATGATATAAGGGAAATCTCACTATCCTGCTTGCAACATGTAACTCACAATTTTTATTCACAATAAATATTTTTTTCATTTTTATGTAGGTACTCCCATATGATAATTTGAGATTTCGTATAAAACAAAAAATAATTTTGTGTTCGTTAAAATATTTTTATAAATATTTTCCTTTGATAAAATTTATTCAACATCTTTAAAATTTATTTAATAGGTTATAAATGAGTTCAAGGTCACATTGAAAATCGTTATACAATTTGAATTTGGGTTTTACAATTTACAAAATTTGAACAGTTCGTGAAATTACATTTTTTCAATTGTTTGAAGTTAAAATTTGTCTTTTAAAACTTTTCAATGATAGTAAATATCTAAAAACGAAACAAACGGTCATGAAATTGTAAATAGTCGAATTTGTGAAATATATTTTCAATTACACTGTAAATACAACATGTGTAAATTTCTTCTAAAGATTCGTAAACAAAAATGAATTGAACTACACAAAAACTTTCTAGACTATAATCTAGCTTAACATACAAGACACTAGCTACAGCCATTTTAAAGCTTCTTATGATTATCTAATGAACAAGTGAAACGGAGGCCTAATTGTTGGTTCACCGAGAGGCGATGAGTGCACGGCCAGAGCAAGGAAGCGATTGTGATCGAGAATGTCAGGAGTATAATTGTACCCTAATGATATTTTCGGGTAGGCCCACAAAACACTCCTAATTAGAACAACAGGTGAACCGTCTGGCTTATAAAATAGTATGAAAACATCAGTCTTCGGTCTAGTAATAAAAGCTAATTTCGCCAAATTGACCACGAGGTCACGGGTGAGAACATCACACGCCATGACCGTTTTAAAATTATCTTTAACACTTAAAAATACGGAATATGTGATTTTCACAGCTGAATTGATATGTTTTCGGTAGATCTTAGAATAATTTCTTAACGTTAACGTGAGTGGAAAGCATATTTTCTCGTACGACGATCTAGTTGCGTACATGGAAAAAGCGTCTTTTAAAATATGCGATGACGATAATATTAAATACATAGTAATAGAGTATAAAAAGTGAGCAACGATGATGGCTAACATCGACTTATGGATTATGTATTTAGAAGTTCTTAAAACTAGATTACAGTCAAGAAGGGTCGGCAGCAAGGCGGCACACCACAACATAAGTGTGGCTACTTCTGGGCCCTTCGGAGCCCCTGATGGCGGTGGATAAACTACATCCACTTCAGCGATTTTGAAAATCGACAACAGCAGGTGTGACGAAATGTCATAGTCCTGACTGTTGATTTTTGATTTGATAATTTCCAACAATCCTATACATTCAATCTGAAATAAATAATGGTAGTTTCTAGTAAGGAAACAAATTTAAATCATTTGCTTAAATGACATAAAAGATTTAAAACCTTATCAATATCAAGAAGAGTCAACGGGTTAGTGTTTCTTTCCCTTTGTGTGGCTGAAATACCCGCTGATATAATCATGTTCTCATTTGTCACATTGAATAATGTGAGTGTGCAATTCGTCTGAAATTTAATAGTATCAAATAAATATTAATACAAATATAATAAATAGGATTTCAAAAATAATATTACTCCATCGTCAGTCAAAGAAACCATATATTCTTGTAATATTCTCACAGCATCTTCGAGACCGAGTCTAGTATGTGGTCTCAAAAGTGCTTCATCCTGTGAACTGAATCCAAGAAGCAAATAAACACCAGGTGCTAAACTATATTCACCTGAAAAAAATTCAAACCATGTAAAGGTGAAAAAAATGGAAGAGTTAATGGGTATAAAAAATAATTACCAGGATTCGGTCTCATGCAAATAAAATTTCCACTATAACAATAACATCGCCCACGATAAGCTTGATAAGCAGGTGCTGCATGACTGTAAAAAGCTAAAGCTGTTCTGCAAGGGGCATGTTGCACACAAACTGCATGGCAAGAAACTGAAAGTTGACCATCACAGTGACAGAGTTCTGAACAATCCAATTCGGTATCACGATACAGCTGAAAAGTAGACAAATTATTTTATTTCAGTTGCAAGAAAAATTGATAAATAATCTATAATTCATACTCGTCTGGTGTGGCCTTTTTGCACAAATTGATCATCTAATTCGGGTCTTTGTACAATACAATATTTGATAGGTTCAGGAGTTGTCGATGTAGTTGTGCTTGTGGTTGTTGTTTCTTCTTCAGTTACAGTGGTAGCTAATGTTGTAGTCGTTGTTTCCGGTTCTATAAATTTTTCAGTGGTAATAATTTCAGGAATTACTCGGATCGTTGGAACAGGAATCAAAGCTTTGCCTCCTTGTATTTCCACTTCAATATTTCTTCCACTGTTCATGTTAGGACTGACATGCATGCCAGAATATTTATTAGTATGCTTTTCCATAGGAATCATGATTGTAGCTGAAGTGGGGAAAGTCGGATGAGATCTGTATATAGTTGTAGTGTGTCGATGATATGTTACTTCTGGAGATGACACATATACCGTTTTTATTGCATTATCAACAGTGGCAGGAGTGGATCCAGAACTATATGTTTTGATATGAAAGTCGCTCTGAGATTCGACTGAAAAATACCAAATATTAATACAATAGTTCTTAAATCTGTTTACTATTTTTTGTAATCGAACTCACCAACACATGGATTAAGCCATAATAGTCTTTGCCAGCCAAGACAATCGTAAAGTTGAGTATAATCAGTTCCTTTGCATGCGCAAGCAGTTCTCAATTCAGTTCCGAGCATATCCAATACAGCTGATCTACAAGCTTCTGGAGAGCCTGCACATTTTTTTGTGACAGAATCAACAGCGCAAGATTGTTCATACAATTCCAAGCGGTTCCTTTAATATATAATTTTCATTGATAAATAAAAACAACATTGTTTTATAATTAATAAGTTTTCAATATTAATTTTGAGTAATATTTATACCTGCATTCAGATTGTTCGCGGCAAGATTGAGCCAAAACATGGCAAGCTGGTAATGGGGCTCCTGGTTCACGTTGAGCACAAACAGGGTGAAGTTTTTCTTGGGCATTCATGCATGGATCATCTTTGTTGTCAGTTTTTCTATACAAACAACGAAATTTATTCATACCCATCATATTTATATAATTATTTACTCATTTGAGTTAGACTTACTTGCAAAGACAGAAAGCGATTTCGAGGTTCCATTGTACATTTTGTGTTCGGTAAAAATTCCTCAATGCTTCCATACAACCTTCCCGGTCACATCTATAAGAATAAACATAGATGTTGAAAGTATGAGATTTTGTAAAAAGAGGAATATGATTTTTTGTTACCTTGTGACATCACATGTTTGCAAAACAGGTGTTAAAGCAGTCGTACAAGATTTATCTCTGATGCAACGATCCAGAGCTAAGTGGCAAGTGCTGTGAAGACTGATTTTTGTAACTTCACCATCGCCATCTCCATGCCCTTCACCAGATCCAATTTTTTCTGTTATGTCAAAATTTTAATATTATATCAGAAATGCAAACAAAAATAAAGTAAAAAAATAAAAAATAAAAACTGTCCTTTTTCACTTTTAAATAATTTAGAGCAATTTTCATTTTTATATAATGCATATTGATTTATAATTATCAAAATTACACTGATTTTCTGTTTCACATTTTGACATCATTCTAAAGATAATAAATTCAATAAAATTCATACAATAATTTGTGTACAATCAATGTACCTATAACATATATTTGAAGAGATAATGATTCCAATATTTCTTAAAATTATGAATATATAAAATAAATTTCAATTGAAATGGTTAATTTAATGTAACGTTGATATTTATGTATCACAAATATTTGAGATTTCGTGGATTTTCAATAAATTTATAGAATCATTGTTTTGATTTTACAGAGACATCTGCACTTTAATTAAATTATAATTTTGTATCTTCTTTGACAACCACTTTTCAAAATACGAATATTCGATTTTTTTTTTGTGTTTTAGAATCTTATTTACGGTGATTTAGATAAATAAATGAAAGAAAACATGATAGATATTAGATTAATTTTGATTTCATATGGGAATTTGAGTTTTTCATGATCATTTTAATCAGCCAATTGAACAATTTCTCATTTGATATGAGAACACTCTATTGTTGATATGTTAAACTATATTCCATTTTCAGCGACAAAATTTACTTCGACGTAGGTATTTCATGTAAATATTTTTGAAATAAATATTATGTACAGTTAAAATTCGATCATTATCTTCATATATAAAATAATATTTAGTCGAAAATTAAAGAGATAGTTTATTAATAATTAACTCAATTCAATAATCTTCCTTGGCCGTAGAGAAAATTTAACAAGAAGTATCAATAGTGATGATGAATGATGGAATGCAGCTATCATGATCTTGTTGGTCATGATGATCTAAAGCTAAAAAGGCCACCGGTGCTGTGCTTACTAACCTGTGCTCTACTCGATTACCAAACTTCCTATATTTATTTTTAAACGTTGAATTAAACACTCACCATTTACCTATAGATGTCCTTTGCATACCTGTGCTTATAATATTATTTATTTGAAATTTGTTAATATGCATGGAATACATATGTATAGATAACTACGCGTTTTCTTCTTTTTTTTGAAATAATTGATCCGAAAATATTGCGGTATACTTACATATTCCATTCACATTTGTACAAAAATATTCATACACTTCTTATTTCAAGTGGGCAATACACTTTTATTACACAAAAATATGCAAAAGTTAAAGGACGAATCGTTCAAAAAGAGGGAATCAAACCGCATTGCAACTGCCAAGCTGTCAATGTGAAATTCATGCTGTAAATTCAAACATTACAAAACTTATATTCAAAATGGAAACAATGGGGGTTATATTGGTAAATCTAAAAGAACTACTGACTAAAAGAAGCAAAACTCTGCATGAAAACTTCAAAAGCATTTATATGAATAAAATTAAAATATTTAAAATTATTCTCAGTTCAAATAAAGTTTTTTGAACTCTGAAGTATAAATTTAAAGCTAACTACTAATTATTGGAATATAATTTATCTAAAAAACTTTCCTTTAAAACTTATCTACTATTTTGTTTCACGAAATGCAAAGTAATAAACACTTAAGTGTTCGATTAATGTATGTATGATAAAATATGACACATACATTAAATGGAAATGAAAATCTAACACAAAATATTTAAATAAGTGACAATCCATAACCAAATTGTGGGGTAATTCAAATTTGAATGCACAAACCATACTTGAGTATATATTTGTATATTTACAGTGCCTTTTTATTTGATTTTTTATGTGATACTTTTTTTTAGTTCTCAAATGATAAAAATAATGCATTATAAAAAATAATTTTATAAAAAAACACTGTTTATACATTAAATGTCATAATGCAAATATGCACAAACAAAAAAAAAACATTTTTAGTATATTTTTCAATATTTTTTTATCAACTTCCAATAAAATAGGTGCATAAACTATTTTTAGTGTTATTTATAACTAAAAAATAAAATTCACTTTAAAAAACTGAATATGTAATATTTATCATACTATCTTTGTTTATTATTTGATTTGATTTTATTTTTGTATGGTTGAACTTCAAATTGTTGATGTTTATTTTTATACAAAGTATTATTGAATAAAGAAAAGATTGCTTAATCTATATAAAAAATCTTCAAACTCTCATGATATTTTTTTACAATCTGATTTATCAAAAAGTACAGTAAGAATCATTCAAAATTTTGGCAGTAATTTTCATTACAAAATATTTTTCAGTCACGTCTAATAATGAATAAGTCTTACTTTCACAGAAAACTTATAACTATCTACTTATATTTATTACGATTTCGTTTCATTATAGTTATACCTTAAAAAGTTGCCGAAGAGACAGTTTTTATTTTTTTCTTAGATTATTTCAACACTTAAATGAATACTAAAATCGACTGATCAAGTCAATTTTCAATTTTGAAAAATCATAAGATTTTTGTTTCATCAAAACGTACTAGCACATTACTATTCATTTTTCTCACAAAATCAGTTCAATCTTAAATATTAATATGAAAAATAGTTTTTTAGAATTCATATTGACAAATCGAAGTTAATGCTCATGATTGTAATAACAATTGTTGAATTTAAATGTGCGAGAACATTTTGAACGTGAAACGAATTCTAATAATCACAATTATTGCATTTGATACGTACTGTGTCCATTGATATGCGACGTTCCATAGTTGTTTTTGACTGAAGTCGTTCCACCTTTGCGTCTCCCAGGTTTACCATACAATCTTCGGTGGCCTTCTTCCATTACATGTGGACTGACGTGATTTTCGTCTATCTCCAGGCCATCATCGGGTGCTACGTCGATTCCAGAAAACCAATCTCCAGAAGACGAGGACGAGGTGGTTTTATTTGGCATGATTTTCTTGCCGTCGGGTGATACAGCATTGGCTGAAATTTCGCCACACTTTCCATGAAGTTTTCCACCCGTAATGTATTACATCGGGGATTTTTTAGATTTTTTTTACAAATATTAGAAGAAAATATTTATTTATTTTAGTTTTAAGTGCGTCTGATAAGAAAATTTATGTTGGGATGTGGACGTATTTTAGATTTGAACCGAATAACAAATTCCACAAATACTCACCTGTAATTTAGATTAGTAAAAATCGGTATTTAATTCAATTTACATTTTTAAGATACTCAATGATCACAAGTTTAATAGCAAAGATCAATATTATGTTACTATCAATATCACATTATGTAAAATATTCTAATTATTCAATCAATATTTTGAAAGTCCACCATAGTAATTTTAAAAATATAAATAATAGTTAAAAGAAATCTATTTAGCTATATATATTACTTAATTAAATGAAATCTATTTAAAAAAGACACGTAGAGAAAATATGGTATGTTTTATTTTTTAAATTTGAAAAAAAATGCGAAAATCTAAATTAAGTTCAGAATGTATTATATTTTCGTATAAATAATTCATTTTCACAAAAAATAAAACATACCTAACAAATAGATCAAAACATCGATTTCACAATAAATCAAATAAATAGCTAGTATATTTTGCTTTTCATTTCTACGCCATAATATATCTATTTGTGTATGTATACATATGTATAATGAATATTGTGTATACATATGTATAATCACATGTCGAAAATTTAGGAAACACCAAAAGCACAAGAAAAGCCATAAAGCATATAGTAGTAGTAATAGTAGTATAGTAGTAGTCATAGTAGAGTGTGCGAACATATTATTCATAATTAACTGATGTAGATAAAATTGAGCCTTTGTAATTGCTATTATTTCATTCGTATTGTAATTTTTGACTTGATTCAATATATTTACTTGTTGAACTGCATGAGTTTAATATTCGAAAGTGCATATAATTGTGCTTTACGTTGAATGTGTATTTGTGGTAATTAAAGATTTATCAATAAGTAATCAATAATATTTTTTTACTTAAATTGATGAGTTGCATCTGGGTATGGTGAAATAGTGATAATTTGAGTGTTTCAAATGAACAATCATTAATGAAAGTAATGTTTTCTCATAAAGTTGAAGTGAATTTTGGCCAGCTACTAAATAATAAATTAAAATAGTATGATAAATACAGAAGAAGGTACAACAATTATAATAACAAAATATTTTAATGTTATTCAGAAACTATTCAATAATTTAAATAATACTGTATATTTCGCAAACATAACTAGAGAAAGAAAGAAATAGAGAAAACCTATATAACATTTTGTGGTTGTTGTGTTGAATAAGAAAAACCTTTAGAGACGACGATGGGGGCTGAGAAAGGTGGCGACAGATGAAAGGAAATGAAGAGTTTCGCCTAATCTCCAAAAGATTCGGCACATTAATAATGAGAAGATTAATTTCCCCCGAAAGCTTCTTAGTAGCAATACATCATCTTCATATTAAATTACTAACCCTACAACCTATAGTATTTTCCATAGTCGTCATGTATTTATTTTTTTAATAAAAAATGAAAAAAATAGATTTGTTCTCGAAAATTTTCTTTCAATAGTTGCGAATATTTTACACACTCTCCATAATGTCGTGAATTATCATTTAAATTATAATATATTATTATAAACAAGTGACCGTTTTTTACTATTGTTTTTCAAATTAAAAAAAGTAAATAATTATTAAATATAATTTGATAAGATACTTTAATAATAAACGCGATTCAAATTTTTAGATGCATAATCACTTTGCTTTAATTATTTACAGTAAGGAAAGTAAGATGCAGTTGCTTTAAAACGTGCAACAGAAAACATCAATGCATAAAATATCAAGCACATGCAACATGCGAAAGAGACAAGTTTTCTAAATTTATCCTACAGCTTTTAGTTTCAACAATAAAATATTTAAACAAAATAACATAATAGAATATCAATTGCATTTTAAATGCAAAATTGGCATTATATAATTGAATAATTAAAAAATGTTTGACTAAAAACTGTTAGGATACAACTCTAACTACTCTAGAAGGAAAAATATGTAATTTGGTTTCAAGATTGCTTTTAAAGCATGTCTTCAACCACACAACATCAAGATAAATTTGATAAACGTAAAGAGATATGTTTAATAACACTAATTTTAACACATATAATGGAACATCTAAAGCTTCGTTGGCAGACACTTCACGGACTGCGGCAGCAGATTGAAAGTGGTGAAGACACAATTTGAAGTGGACAATAAAATTCTATATAGTAGTAGCAGCGGACACACGTCAAATCACACGATATTTTGTGGTCGACAAACCATATTATTTATATATATATAATATATAGTCCAGCGAGAGAACAAAAGCTGCAGTGGAAGACAGAGTCAGAGATCTAATAACACATAGTGATAGTGATTAGTGTACTGAGATGTTGTGAGTGGTATGTGGTGATATTCCATAACAATCAATCCCTATTTTAATATATCTATTTTAATGCTAAAGTGTTTCAAACAAATCTCAAAATTATATATAATATATATAATAAGTGCCAGTGTTTTATTCAAAAAATGCTATACTTACACCATCTTATCGAATTGAAGGATGACTCTCCGACGACTGTAGATGTTGCTGTTTTGAATATTTTGAGTTGTTTAGAGAACTGAATATGTACTTTAATTGTCTGTCTGTAACTGCAACTGATTTTCACTCGCGACAAATAATTTAGTGATACAATTTTTATTGAAATCCTCAGTAAATTATTTAAAATGAATTAAAATTTTGTATATGAAAATTCATCATGATAATGAAAATAATGAAATGTGTGAATAAACAAGTATAATAATTGTATTGATACAAAAATATATTTAATAGTCATCAAGATGATATTGTATGTTAAATGAGTAAGCGTTAGTTGCAGCTACACTATAAAACTGAGGGCTTACAACTTTCGTTATTTTTAGTGTTCGATACTGGTAACTGTCAGAATAGATAAATTTATATTGCAATAAATAAAGTACATATATTACATTTAAAAGATACTAACGATATTTCAATTGCATTACTGTAAAACAGACAAATAAGAGTAATAAATTCTTATTTAACATAAATCGAATAATTTAATTTACAAAAATATTATTTTTTCCCAAAATTTCCAGAATTTTACCGAGACCGAAAACTTACCTCGACTTGATAAATTAAAAATAACGAAAAACAGCAGATACCAGCACGAACAACGAACGACGACTGCCCACTTCAAACTCACTTCCCCATTTTCGAACCGCCCTTCGAAAGATCCAGACGAGACACACATATGCGCACGGAGACAGATCGAAGCCTACCTTCGTACGCATACGTGTGTGCGCGGATAAAAATCGAAAACAATAAATACACAGCGATCGACGAATACATAATCAAACCAAAACGAAAAGAAATACATAAGACATAAGACGCACGAATCCACCGTGTACGAACGGTCCTCACCGGTGTTGCTGCGAGACCTGGTCGCGTTCGGATGCCTCCTTCCCGAAGAAGACGAGGACGAAGACGACGAGGACGATCTCGACCTTTGGCCCATGGCCTTAAAGATGGCCCTGATCAGGTCTCCGCCCCCAGCGTCGGCGATCACCTGAGTGCCGTTTTCGGTGACGAGGAGTATGGAGCCGTCGGAGGCGACGTATCTGGTCACGTTCGACTTGTACTCCAAGGAGACGCCTCCGGCTTTGGCGTGGTGGTTGTGGTGGTGGTGTTTGCCTCCTTGATTCGCTTGTTTCTGGTACGGGGGCTGATTGGGGTGCAGGTTGAACCTGTCAGGGTGTCGGTCCGAGGGCGGAGGCACCGGAGGCCGACGGGGCGCGTGCCTCAGCTTCAGCAGCCTCGTCATGAACAGGTCTCGTCCTCCGTGTGCCATACGTTCCTCTATTCCATTCCATTTTTTATTATTTTAATCTGATCCGTTTTGTTCTGTTGTGTTGTTGTTGATGTTTATAGGGTCTTCTCCGTTTAATTTTGTATATTCATATCAACCTCAATGCATATTTCTAATCAGGATTCATTCATGTCTTTCTTTTGCATCATATTCATACATTATTATATTCAGTACATTCTTTGAATGAAAAAGCTTTCAAATCGCAATATAAGTTGGCTTGTGAAAAATATGTTAATTAATTTCGAATTTATTATGTTGATTTATAATCGAGTTTTACCCCGAATCCTTGTTGTACGAGTAGATTATCTAATTTAATTCGATCTCTTGTGAATTGAAAGTCGGGTAATATTTCACTGCTATTAGCCAATTAATTTTGATTACAGTAAAATTCGTCTATTATTACGTTTTGAATCCGGCATTTATTGTTAGTTGAAACAAAGGAAATTTGAAGTAAAAATGTATTTCATTCTATTTTTTATCGACTGAAATTTTCATTTAATTTATCGCGTTATATTTCCTTATTTTTTCAAGCATTCTGCTGACTCGCGAAACAAAACGTGTTTTATCGTATAAAAAAATCCCTTAAAGTATCATCGAAAAAAACGACGCCATCGTAAATTTTAACGAATTCATGTAAATGCTTCCGTTATCGTAACAAGACGAGACAAATGTTAATTTTTTCCAATGAATACGCAACGCTTCGCGAAAAACGCCGAGAACGCTTCGCCGATAATAAAACGAAATAATACGCACATCGAAACGAACTTTATATGCGAAATCAAAGAAAAACACCACACGAAAACCGAAGTTCGCGCAGTGTAATTTTTTTCCCCGACAAACCCACCGAAATTCGAGGCATCGAAAAGACTTACTCCACACGAATCTCGACTCAGTTTCCAATTATTTCAATTATTGCGTCCCTCCGCATCTTCATTTACACAATCGCGACGTAATACGTTTGAACAAACAAAAGGCGAGATCCCAATTCTGGTCTCGCCGCTTTGTCGCCGCACACGCCTCGAGCGAGAAATTCGCCTTTTAAAACAAATTAAGCATTCGAGTCCCGCTGTTTGACACAGTAATAAAATCTCGACTATTAAATCCCTGTTCATCATCATACGCCCATCCGGCCGGGGGAATCTCATTATGCTCGAAATTTATTTGATCTCCAAGGGAAAGTGGAAGACGAGGCTGTATCCTCGAACGGATAAATGCCCCGTTCTTCCGACCTAGCCCAGGGGGGCAACAAATATTTGCAAATATGCTGATAATTGGGGGGGTCGAAAGTGTGCGTGTGGTGTACAAGGGAGCCAAGTTTTCGCTGCATTATACGACCGCGCCGAGGTGTTTGTTCGCGAGAACTTGATAATACCCATCGGACGAAAGTTCGCTCGATCGCGCTTAGTACGAGAGTTTGTTTATGAATGTACGCGTGTGTGGGTATAAGTGAAAATGTGGTGGTTTTTGTGTGTCTTGTGATGTTATTTGGAAAGGATTTTGGTCGTATTTCGAGCGATTTTCGTTTTGGGAGCGAAGCGAGTTTTCGCAAAGTATGCCTACGCCGAGTTTGGATAAAATAATATTTTAGTATTATTTCGTTGAATTTTCAACAAATTTCTGCAAAATTCTACGATTTAATCGTAATACATATGCTTTAGTTTAATGCTTTGAATGAAATATTCAGCGATCGAAAATCTAAAGTGAATATACATATTTCCATACTGAAGTAAAATAGTCTAAAATAGTCAGGCGAGGCTTAGTTCTAAAATATATTATAATGTGTGTATATTCGTACAATTGCTAATTACGAAATAGAATCCGTTTTATTTTCGTCTGTGTATAGAAGGACAGCTGCCCAATTTGACATTAACACAGACTCGACATAGAAGATAAATACGAAATGAGCTTTTGCGAAATTTAGTGTTTCAGTGACGTTACGTTATATATTTTATAGGTAATTCTAAAAATACGTGCCTGGCGTCGTTTATAAGTATTTTTACAGTTTTTAAATAAAAAGCCACTTTTGAATATTTAATTCGCGTTTTTTTTTTCTTTCGACCATTCATACTTCTGTTCATACTTTTTGGTACACATTTAGAAATGCAATATGTATAAATAATAGAATATGAATCTTTAAATATAATGAATGGTATGAAAACATTAATATTATATGAATTTATAATATAATAAGAATTTTTGAGATAATGGATGTATAAATGTGTTTTTATTACCTTTTGAGTGGAAGTTGTTTAACATATATATAGTAGAGAGAGCGGATAGGTCAGTTAGTGAGAAGCATTATGTCTAGAGTTAATATTTAACTACACATTTTCATTTGATCTTTTGACACTTTCGGTACTATTTTGAAATTAAAATTAATATAAATATGTAATTTCACGACGAAAAGTACCGAAAATGACCAAAGCGTCTAAAGTGTGACTGTGCTCTGTGTATGTGTTGACTAAGAAGTAGAAATGCTTGTAAGGAGCATACCATAACAATTCAGATGTCAATTAAGCAAAAGTGACTAGAGTTTTAGTGAAAAACATGAAACCATCATACAGAGTGATTTGAATTTAAATATCGAAATATCAAAGTGTATACCAGCTAATAGGAATCATAGAAGTGAATGTGAAGTACTTGCTTCAAGAGCATCGTAAAATACATGTATTTTATTTTTTCACATGAATGTAGCAAATTAAAAATATGTTCTAGAGAGACTTTTTTCCATTAAAAAATTAAAATGAATTCGTGTACTCTATGTGAATATACATTTCGAAATATAAATTTAAATCACACCGTACACTTTCGGAATGCGAAATTAACATTTACGGTTCACCGTTGCTTCATGTACACCCCGAGTGTCGTGAGCGCATCAAAGCTAAAAGTGTGAAGGTTTTTCAGGAGTCGGGGGGCTTTTTCGAGGGGGTTAGGTTAGGTAGAACGTCGTGAAAGTTGGCAAACATATTATTTACCAAATGGACACTGGTTTTGCGAATTTCGATGAATATTCATGGCGCCGGAGCATTAGGGCGCCGAAAATTTGCGACCGCTCCAGCCCTGTCCATTTGCTAAACAATTTCATATCACATATTCAGCTGCTTCATGTTCTACCGAGTGGCATGTCACAGAGAGAGCAGCCAGACGCCCGTCTGACCGAAACGCTCATATTTTATTCAAACGGCTATGTGTGAACACTAAAATCGAAAAATATACTCGCATTTAACGACACCTTATAAAAAAAAATCGATCTGACGGGCGTCGAGCCGCTTGTGAGATGGTAGCGATTTGCTGGTGGTCCGAGTGGTGGTTGTCTCATTTATATTGAACGGGCTCGCGATAGTGGTCTTTCTGTGGTTGTCGAGTGATTCGTCGGTGGATGATTTGGGGAGATTTGGTTCATTGGTTGGGCGGGGCTTACCGACGCATGGGTTGTGGTTGACGACGGCGAAGATGCGGTCGCAGCGTTTCTTCATGTGGTTGTTGGGACAAATGCAGCCGAATAGGGGTGACATCCTCAAGTTGGACCAAGCGTCGCGGCACTGCTCCCTAAACATCGCACGCAATTCATAATTTCAATTTTTTTCAATATTGATACAATAAATCATGCAACAAATCGAGGATCTATTGGTAAGTATAGATCTAAATCCATTTGTTTCTCCTAATCACAGAATATCCTATTTAATAATAAGAGATTTTTTTTTGTATTAACTCCTTTTCAATTTATTTTTACGTCGAAATTAATTGACTTTCTGTCGAAATGAATGAAAAGAAAAATTCGTCCCGGAGTCTTTGGTGGAACGCGACGCTTCTTGCCTCGATGCTAATTTTATCGCTTCGAGCGTCTTACGTTTGTTCAATGTCGTATTTAAAAATAAAAGAGAAAGTGTTTTAAATTTGCTCGTTAATTAGCTTTGAGCTTTTCAGAACACAAAAGAAATAATATGAATAAAGAGAAAGAGTAATCTTTGTTATAAAACGGTGACTAGCACGACAACAGAACAGTGTTTTTCAATTCGTTCACTTAATGGATTGTAAAAATATTTGCGTTTTAACGTTTTACAGATATGCATAGAATATACAGACAAAATTTATATAGATACACGAATGTACAATACAACAAGCAGGTGTGTGAAAATTATTATAATACGTTATTATTATCATTATATAAGTTAGATTTGCAGCTCTAGCAGCACACGCGCTCTGAGTTACAGTACAACTCCGCTAAATTAAATTACTACGAAATGTTTCCGTTTTCAGAGTGCAAAGCAACCGTATTGCTTTTAGTTTTCACATCCCTCTCAGAGCGGAGAGTAAATAAAATTCGAAACACGAATCAAAATGAGTAGAACCCGGTTTGTACACGCAACACAAATTGGATGGTCAACAACTAACTCGCTTAGTAAGTATGAAAACATACAGAATGAAAGTACTGAAAATTAGGAATAGAAACTGATTCGTTTTTCAGTCGAAAGATCTTTTCGAGCGGCACGTTATTTAAGTTGGAAATTCAGCTTGTTACAGCGATGAATGGCAAGTCTTCGGCGAGAACTCAACTTTGCGTTTATTAGTTAGTTGAGGAAACTTTCCGCGAAAAAGACAACTCGGAGCGGAGGCGTACTTTTGCTTTAATTAGAGCCAAACACGTGATATTCAATCTCGCGAATTAAATAAATAATTCAATTTCGTGCGCAATTTATGCGTTTTCGCCGAGTAAATTCATTACACTCGAGCGGGAGACGTAATGTCGCAATTATTCACGCGATTTAATACGGAATTGCAAATTAAATCGCGCCATTTACACGAGGTGTCCTGCCGCTACACAATCTCCACCTCGAAATTAAAATGTTCTTACGTGAAAAATGTTTTTTGTTACGAAAAAACTGTTCATGGGACTCTTGGAAGGGCCGAAAAAAGGACCTAAGGTCTACAAACATTCATTCGTATCATGGATGCGTATCTCCAAGTGAAAAAAATATATACAATAAATATAAAAATGAAAATCTGACGCGATTTATGCTCTTCGGGGTGTACGTTCCTTAGGCCCAGCGGTGAACATATAACAAGTACGGTATAGTTAAATATAGTATAGGGTGTGCGAAAAGTCGTGCATACATATTGTATTTGTACGGGAGGGCGCACTCGCTATTAAAACCAACCCGCTTGACTGAGGATTTATGACAAATTTGAAATTCAAATAGCGGCAAAAAACAGTTTTATGCCCAAGCAGAAAAAAAAAACGGATGGAAAAATCATGAACATATCGTAATGTACGCATTATAGACTGCCCTTTTTGAAATGAATAATCATCGGAAGTCGCATTTAACAATTCAATCGACTTTTATTATTTGATTTTAATACAATTGGACAGTCTCAAATGAAAACTTATCGATTCAAATTAGGCAAATTGGCACGAAAACCAAGAAAAAGGCGTCATACACCCAATTACCGGCGACATAAAACAGCCGGGTCTATTTAGCGGTCACGCGGAAACTTTAGAGAGCATTTTCATTGGGGAGAAAAACGACTTTTGAAACAAAACAAATTAGGAAAATTGCCGCCCCGGGGGTCCAGAACGAGAGGAGAGGAGACCGAGTCCTCTCACTTCCGAGGAACTTTCTCAGGCCGATCACGTGTACAAAAAATGGCGAATATCCGAGCCGGGGTGGCCTTAAAATTGGCCATCTCTTCGAGCCTTCATAGGCCGTGGTGCGAGGACTCGGCCCGAATAGAGAAAAAAATACTCCCCTTAATGCCCCTTATGCGTAAAAAGTCTGAAAACATGTTATATAATCGTTACGTATATTCCGGGTGAATATATTGACATTATTACTGAATATGAAGCTATTCGAGAGAGAGATTCTTTTGAACGTGTTTTCGAATGTACGATTCATGTTTTCTTTTTATTATTTCATGAATTTATGTTTGAATATGTTATATAATATGCGTATTGAAAAGAAAACGATACATTTTTCGTATTGGATTATCAATAATATTTCATTTTAATAGAATATTTTTTTGATTACAATCGATGGATTATTAATGAATTTTCAATCGAGCTATTTAAATAAATGATTTTATACGCAAAACATGAAAAAAATCAGCATCGTTTCGCAAACGTACGATTTTCATACATTCACGTTCGATACATTCCGCCGCGCGAGAGAAAATTTTCGGCGGGAAAATTTAAAATTTTCCAACACGAACGCATACGTAATACGCAACGTTATGCGTATGCATACGATATCCGCACAGGAAACACGCATTACACGTATGTAGAACATTTAGCATATAAAGTGGATATATTTCGAGGAGCGGAGCCGTAACATACGCGAGTTACACATGTCGAGGCCGCATCTCTATTAGACGCGAGATAAACCCGCGGAAAAAAGGAACACTCTTCCCCGTTACCCTCGCGAGCGTTATCAAATTGAAAATTATCATTTTAATGGGCATTTATCTCACCTATCTTCCATCTTACAGTCGCCATCGCGGGCCCTACAGGCCAACTTGAAGTTGTCGAAGAGCGCGGTGCAGGCCTTTTCGCTGTGGCACACGTTCAGGGCGTAGTTGCAGGTCGGCAGGGCTTCCACTGGGTACGGGTCTTTTTCTGAAATTCACAAAATGTCCCCTTCTATTTTTGATACTCTGCAGCGGTGTTTTTCCACGTTGAAATTCTCGTCGATGAGACGCGTTTCGCTCGAGATAATTTCGTTTTCCGGATTAACGTGCGGCGCTCGAGGCGCCGTTTCGGAACACGTTGTTCCTGATAAACGATCGTTTATTCGGTCGGAGGTGAAATTTCGACTCGAGCGAAATATTCGAAGCTATCATTTTCGAAATAAAGTATAGCGAAGCATATCACATTTAAGAATCTAACTCGGAAAATCAATCTCGCACTACAGCAAAATCTAAACGAAACTCTACACAAAGTCAACTTTTAAATTCTATCCGCAGCATCTCTGACACCGTCGCGGAAATTCGAGCATGACTTCCTCCGGGGTTAAAAAGGACCGCAGCCTTCCAGCTCTGCTTCTGGCAAATATTTTTTCTTCCACCAAAGCAAACATGAACGGATCCTTTTTAATTTAGAGTGCCCGTCACCGTGGCTCGATTCGAACGAGCCCCGTGAACTTACCCTGGATTAGCATAGAACGTGACACCTGTCAAGTCTCCGTCCTGACACTTTCGACTAAATTGAGCCCTAGCCATCCTTGGGGGAGAAGCCTCCCTCGATGTTAATACGGTTGTATTAACCGAAGGATTCCGGCAATTTGTCGTTAATACTTCGTATTTTCCGCGATGCTTCGGGTTGTTTTCGCAAATTCGAGAATCGACCGCAAGTCGCTTAGAATCGAACCGGGGGAGCTTAGGAGCTTCGAATTCGGAGCTGAAGCTTCGCATTTAGATTCGAAGCTTCAGAATTCAATGCGATATACGAGTGTCGAGGTTGTGTGTGCGAACATTTGAATGTTTAAATGTTTGACTTGTCGGTTGAGGCGTTTAACCGCGCGTCGTCGAGGGATCATTCATGTGCCGCTTTGAATAGTCGAGTTTGACTTTAGAACGAGCCGATTGTGTTGAATCTGCGGCGATTCCGAGGTAAAATTTGACGCTATTTAAAGTGATGAATAATATATTGTAGTTTGCGGTACATATTTGTCGGAAATCTCGTGTGGGGAGAAGAGGAGAGATTGTAGACGTCGAGAGGGTCGCCCACACGTTTTCGCCACAAGTGATTTATAATTATATTGTTAATAATTCAAACACGTTGAATGTTTAGCATCGAATTATGTAAGCGATTACTTTCAGTAAAATAGTGATTCAGTTTAATGGCATAATATTTTCACAAAATTGAATTTCGAATTACATCGCAAATCGTTATTAATTATATATTAGAATATATTCTGTTCAAAATATAGTTCTCTATTTTTAATTTAAATTTCGAATATATTGCATAATAAAGCATTTATAGCAGTATAATATGTTTTATACGTACTACGTAGAGTTAAATATACTCAGGCTTGATTTAATCGATATGGTAATCAGTCAGCGTACCGATACAGATCACAGTGTTCATTGAACATTGCAATTTTCAATGATTGACTGCACGTTAGTTTTTTTCATTCGAAGCGAATATATTTTTTAATTCAAATGAAAGGCAATTTTATATTGAAAATGATTTCGTTCGTATTTAAATCAGCATGAGAACATATACGTATTTGATACGGCCACAAAAAAATCATCATGGTTAATACTAACCAGAAAATCGAGGAGAATACTCTGCATAATGGGGTTATCGAGTCTCCGATATCTTTTCTGATGAAGTTTTCCTCAGGAAAATATTAAGTAGGGGCGGACGACCCTAAAGGAGGGGACGCGAAAAAAGTAGAGCGAAGTCCCTTACCCTTTTTGAGGACGAAGACGCAAGGGTGGTCGAACAGGAAGTCCCTGAACGAATTACATTCAGGATCGACATTCGGCTCTCTACATAGACAGGTCGGCTTGAAGAACGGAAAAGCTTGGAGTGTGCGCAGCGCAGCTTGACATTTCGTCACGGTGACAGTGGAACAGGCAACTGTGAAAAAAAAATCAATTATTATATTCATCAACACGATCTAATTCATTAAACTTTTCGTCGTTAATGTATTCTCGACTGAGAGTTTCAATTAAGTGACTTCATCTGATGTATAGCTGTTTGTAGTGTTTGCAGAGCTCTCGAGAATTGTCAATACCTTGTTAGAACGGCACGGTAAACGTTATTTCAGATTGAATTACGTACGATGTATAGCGTTGAAATTTTCGTCGACATCAATTCATCTATACATGTATCGAATTATAGTTGTATATGTATTTTTCTATAAGGTATAATATAAAATTTATAATAGGTACATTGTTGCTTATAATGCTCGTTTTGATTTCGCTTGCGATTTAACTTCGTGGCAAGACTACTAGTATTTATATTACAAGTATATTTTGTATGTAGTGTATCACGCTTTCGGAAGAAATTTGTCCCGTTTCTTATATATTTTTCGTAGCAAGTTTTTTTATTTCTATTATTTTTGTTTCTGTTTGTTTCGTTCGTGGTTGGGCAAGCAAACTTTTGCTATTTTCTTGCATTCTCACGTACGTTTTCTCCGGTTGAGAAGAGAAAACGGAAAATAAGTTGTTGTTGTCGCTAAAATGGCTATTTAAGCTGTTATCGTTAACACCGTCCTATAAAGAACTATATATGTATGTATAAATTCAAAAACTATTTTATTCAATTTTTGCGCAATAACCCTTGTCGACGAAGCAAATGAGATTGCCGCGGGCCTCCAGGGAACAACTTCGAATAAACAAATTCGTCTTAAATTAAATCAGATCTTTATTCAACCGTTATTTCCCGGAATAAAAAAAAACAAATTTCCACATTATCAATATAAGCACATTATTTAATATTTACATAGCGCATTAGAATTATATTTGAATGATAAAAGGTTCACTCAAAAAAACGAAAATAAAACAATAAAAAAACTGTCTTTCTCTTGCATCATTTAATAAACGAATCTCAAAGGGTTTCTTAAATTTTTAGAATAAAGCAAAAGCAGCAGAGATGAAAGACGAGGAGTGTCAACCGACGGTAATAACTGTACATAACTTTTGTTTCATCCGAGTGTCCTGTGGACACAAAGGAAGACCGATGCACGGAGGAATAATACAAGCAGAGCGCTTCCAGCATCTAAATTTCGACCATTATACGAAGAGAAAAAAGGCAAAACGATAAAAATTCTCCTCCCGAAGCAATAAAAAAATTTCAAAAATTAAAACATGACTCAACCAGATTGTTTCGATCGATTTTCGAACGATAATCGCGATTTTGTTGACGAAAACACAATTTTAGTTCGGTCTTTCGCCTTTTGTACGGGCCCCCGACAAGTCGAGGTCGCAATTAATTGTTTGTTAATTTTCTCATTCGAAAATTGCCGGGCTCGCGCTGTTCACTCGGCGAGGGGCGAATTCGCAAATGAGAATTTATTTAAGCGAAAAACGGCGAGGCGAAAGACGTTCGCGAAAGTCGAGGAAATTGTCGTCGCCAGTGACGGCTCACCGCGAGGATTAAGACACGAGTGTTTATTCTGACATCCCTTGTTCAACACTCCGAACACAAAATAATTATTCAAATTGAGCGAGTCGGTAATAAGGAGCGGGTGTCAAAGTAAACGCTGACGAGCCGCTGTGTATTTTTGGTGTTCTGAATTAATTAAGTATCGATTTGTACGTATTAAAATTGCCTAATGCATCGAAAATATGAAAAAAATATTTTGTTTAAATATTGAAATGTACTGTTTCTTTTATGAACGAAAAAAAAACCGATACAAAATGATCTGATCAAATCTCTCGGAAATTCATAAAATTCATATTTACTTGGAAAACGTTCCGGAAAAGATATTCAATTACGTTTAACGTAAATTTTCCGTTTTTAGAAGGAAGTATGACAATAGAAAGAATATTTAATGAATTGTCAACATTGAAAAATTCATACGAATAATATTACGAGAATAATCAATTCCTTTCATGAGCACACTTGAAGCGTGTTCGGAAACGCGAAAGAAGATAAGAGTCAATTATTGTCAATACAAAACGACCTAATCTACATACAATTCGAAACGCATTGACTATGATAATTGACTTTTTGTATATTTTGAAAAAATAAAAATGTAAAAAGTCTCAATTAACAAGGTGAAAAATCTGAACCTAAAACGAAAGTCACAAGTCACGGCGTGACTGAAAATCAGACATCTCCTTTACACTAAAGTGGCAACGGAAGCGTTAAGAAAAGCGTATTTGAAAGGATACTCCTTCAGCCCATTGTGCTTCAATGTGAACGTTGTACTTGTGTGAGCTTTGTAGTTTGCACTCGTACAGCATCTGTGCAGTTTGAACATCAATTTTAGATTAAGGTTATTTCGGAGCGTTGTTTGTGCCAGACACCATTATTTCCTATGTTCGCCGATAGAACAATGCGATTGTAGCTTGTTTATTATTCAAAATTGTATTTTATCATAGAACGAAGTTTACTTTGCTAATGAACTTTCAGATATGTACCTATGTTTTATTGCTACAATTAATAAATTGAATATATGTAGATTACATTTCATATGACAATTATGTACGTATTGAAAAAAAAATCTTTCCAATTGTTATAATTAAAGCAACGTACATGAATAAGTGAACGCCTGCAGTTCAATTAAAATGATAAACTAACAAATATTGAAAGCTTCAAATGACCTGATATAACGATTTTCCTTATTTAAGAATAGATTAAATAAGATTTTAGTAAGTGTTTGTGACATTTTCCGTTTTGGAAGCAATGATCAAAATAGGCGTTTTCGTCGTAGTTTTATCGACTGTAAAGATTTGATTCTTGTAAGTATGATTTGACATATCTTTTCAATGTAATGTAAGGAACAAACTCAATAATGATTGCGTCCAAATATTATATATGAATATTAAGAAAAATTCAAGTCCTACATTTTCACAGAACATCCGTGTATAATATACAAGTTTTGGAGACATGGAGACGAGGTCGATATCCCGGTTTACGGATTCAATCCACAATAGATAGCGAACATAACCCGAGTTTATACATAGAGCACGTATAAGGGCTGAGGGTTGAGGCGAGGGTACAAGGGCCGAACCAGGGGCGGCCAAGGCTCGGTCTGCGCGCACTCGAACCGCATATTAATTATTAAAAAGTAAACCGGGGAGGTGAGTCTCGACCAAATTGGAAAAGTTGGCAGCTTAGGGCCCAGGGGTTTGTTGTTTCGGAGGGTGCCTAACACTTCTTCGACTTGGAATTCTCTTTTTTTGGTGAGTTCCCAGAGAGAGGTGTCGATATTTCTGAAACGCTTCATAATCCTTTCGGTAGGCGCTTTTAGCCTACAGATATTATATAATATTACGGTTAGGGTTTTCGTCGGAAAATAAGCCTTCCTGTGTTCGTGCTAGTTATACGTTTACGTAATGGTTTAGTTGTAGAATATTTCCTTTGAAAAATCAGTGGAAATTTTTCGATATAATGAAATAAATAAAATTTATTGTTAAACTGACTCAGAATTAAGTTGGAAATATTTTTTTTAATAATAAATAGCAAAAATACATATTCACAAATTGAAAAAAATATTGCACAAAATGCGAAAATATGGATTTTAATGGGTATTATAATTTATATTCGAATAATATTGCAACTCTATTGCAACGAATGCAATAAAAGAAAGTTTCCGAAACCATTCGTTCCGAATGAAAAACTTTTCTCTAACTTTTAACGCCGCGAGAATAATGAAATAGTTTCGCAATTATATTTCAGTTTTTATCTACGTTTCGCCCATGGGCTCGAATTTATTCACGCGTACAAATTTAAGTATTATAATAGAGCTCTGCACAAAATATGCAAAATGCAACAAAATCCTAAAAGCGGAATATTTCAGCGAACAGACTCACCAAGTTCGGATCCGCAAACTCTCGGTATAATTTCCAGAATGGCAGAGCAGGAGGCATCTTCGAAGCATAGTTGTCTTGCCAACAGGCAGTTCAGGATCGCTATAGAAGTTCTAAGGTTGACACCTGAAACAAATAAAATATTGATCAGTAAATTGCAATTTAAATTTCATTGCACAGTTTCGAATTCAATTCAGGTCATCAATTATAACACCATCGAATTTTAATTACACAAAAAAAACTCGTATCATTATAATTTCATCTAGTTATATAAAATAATCTTTCAATATGACAATTTCAGCTTATTCTGAAATTAGGTATACGTTACATGTGTGTTTTTCGTATGTGGCGCGCGAATTCCCAGCGCGTACCGCGAATAAAAGTCAGATAATTGACGCGTTATACCCGACCGTTGAATAATTCATTACTGCGATAAAAAGAGACTAACCTTTTATTCGAGAATCGGTCTGAAAATAAAATTGGAATTTATCTGCAATCGGACGCCGATGCGCCCCGGTGAGAATTGAACCGGTGCACAGCGCGCCAAATCTCAAATATTCAAATTTTCGAAAAGGCTCGATGCGCTATGCATAAGAGTTGATTCAATATATTCAATGTGTATACGGAGCGAAAATGATTCAATTTGATTCATGCAAATTTCATATGAAAACGCCGAAGAAAGTTTGTAGAAAGAGTGAACTGAATAGTATAAATCTGTATAAATAAAAATGAATGTATGCATATCTGCTGTGGTTCTATATTTTTAATGGTTTATCCATATATTTATATTTAGAATGTGTTATAATCAAAATCTGTTCATATTTGACGACTAAAAAGGTCAAGGGTACAAGTGACTTTGCGGTGATTTTAAGAAAAGTGCGTTCAAAATTGACCATGTACCTACATATATTAAGGAGGAGGTCGACTGATAGGATGATATATCTCGGCACACGTTTCAAATTCGTTTATATCCTTTTACCACCAAATAAATGAGCGTGCATAGAAGCAATTCTTGTTACATAATTCAATTTCAGCAGAAATGTCACTTGTACCCCTTGGCAATTCGATCGTCATTTATGTATTATACGCATCGTTAATCGGAAAGAATTAAGCTCTAATTTGCGACGAAAGATATCTTTCCACGTAACCGAGGCCGAAGCTGCACTTGCTAACGTCGCAAAAGGAAAAACGCGGTCTAGTCGCAAAAAGAAAGCAAAAAACGTTAGGAAAAATTATACGGACGTCGTCCTTCCGTTTGTAACGGTTGTTGCCGTCGTTAAGGCGCCGTCACAAGTCGTTAGCGAGCCGTTATGCACCCTTTTGAATTTCGCGCGATTCTTAAGCGAGAGCTTACGGTCCGGCAGTTTAAAGCTCGAATCTTCACAGGCCTTCGTGTCCCTACATTTTTTGCATTCCGTTTTTTATTTTGAGCCCTTTTTTACAAGTCGGCTTTAGCAGATGTGGAATTTAACACGTCGAGACGTTTTGTCGTATTTTTTCAACTCGTTCACGAAGGCGTAATGTTTTGATTGCTATATTACAGAATTTATTTCACAGTATTTTGCATTTTACACTAAATATTTTCACGGTTTAATTTGTAAAATTCTCCGCTGTTATTACAAGTTCTAATTATAAAGTTATTGCAATCCGAATATTTTAAGCAAATACAATTTTCGATTGAATCGAATGAATTTTTTTATAGTTCATTTTGATCTTTAAAATGCATCAAAATATTACATGAATTTACACGATAATGTAATACGAAAAAAACACTCAGCATAAATATAAAGATGAAAGTCCATTAACATACATTATGCGGATTAAATTTCGTAAATGGAATATGTACAGTTGGCGAAACATAATTTTTATTCGCGTGCATGATACGTGGATAATAAAGCAATTTTTCCTTGAAAATATATAAATTGAACAATGTGAACGCATAGTGAGAATTTCGGAAAGCACGTAATCATTGTTAATTAATAATTCGATTTAGCGATTAAATAAATTCGGAAGATTGTCATCCATAAAAAAGGCAGATTAAAAAAGAAACTTTACAAACGAGCGTCAGTATAGTAGTTTCATCCAGCCAACTTTGAACTTGAAAATTCGCCGAATGTCCCGTGGACCATTAAAAAGTTGGACAACTTCGAGAAAAAAATGAGCGGAAAAACTTTTACGAGCGATATTTTATTTATCGCGCGCCACGTAACGGCCGACAAGAAGGAAAAAATGAACCTGACATTAGCGCCGTCTGCTGGCGAAAAAGCGAACTTTTTTTATTAAGAAGAAAGCCTTTTCTGAAAAATTAGGTTAAATTTGATTGTAGATATTTTTTTATTGAAAGCAATAAAGTAACAAAACCTTATTGCTGCGATGAAAATGTATAAAGTGTATTTTGGAAAAATCAAAAAATTGACAGAAATCTCTGAAGCGCTTTTTAAATTTCACGGATATTACATAATTAGATATTTAAGAACATGAAATATAATATTATATGAGTAAAAATGATAAATAAAAATAATGACATTTCAAAAAAACATTTCACGTGTCATTGATTACGATTTCAGAAAAGGGCACGACGATGATATTTAAATCGATTTCAGTTTCACAAACTTACGAATAGAGTATATCGTTCGTTTGACGATTTTTTCACTCTGTAATAAAAACATATACCTTTCAATAAATCTGAAGTTACACAATCCCAACAGCGACACATTCTACATACATAACATTACAAAAAACTCGCAATCGTATAAAACAAATCATCGAATCGAAGCATATGCAAACTCACAGCTACGAAAAGAAACTCTCAGAATAAAGAAAAAAAAAAAACCGAAGATCTCTCTCGAAGCATAAACCGCCGATTTTCCTGAAATATTTCCGCGAACAACGCGCGTACATTTTCATATTCCCAATACGGTGGAGTCCGTGCGTTCGCACGAATCGACGCTCGAGTTTGAGGGTTATTATTTTTCTTATGCCCCTGAGCCGTTTCAAAGTTAAATATTGAAAAGGGTCGAGGTCCCGCTGAGGACCGTATGTGCTTGCAATATTGATTTATCGCGAGCAAAACAATTTTCTTCTTTTTTATTCATGGGATTCGCTCGCGCGGATGCGGAAATGTTTTTCATCTCGCGAAAACGGGCGCGAGTCCAGTCGAGGGTCTCTTGCGGTTCGAATCTTCGGTGTATTGATAGTTTTTATGGGGATTTTTGGGATTTTTACTTTCGTGTCGCTTCTGAATAGTTCGAAATCGCGTGTTATTTCAGTAGATTTTTTTCCGGGTACGATTTGAATAAGTGATTTCAAATGAATAATTACTTCTGTTTAATTATATATAATCATCAAAAAAAAATGAAAATGGTTAATGTATTACTAGAAATATTTTGAATAAGCACTAGCCGTATTCAAAGATTTAATATGAAATTTAAAAATGATAAAGAGAAAATACTTTTGACATAGAAATTATACGTACATACGAGTATATAATGAAAAAAGCATATATGCATTTATTGCATCGAACGAACTGAACCATAACATCACTATTGAACGGATTTCAAACCGTTCATACGATTGCCTGTCAGACACAGAATCGATCATCTAAGCAGCTTGAGGATGCAATACAACGATTCTCACAACAATATATCAACAAGAAAGCTGTAATATGTACGTAAGAACCGTTCAGAATTAATCGTGATTGACTCTAATAAACAAAATGCCGAGAAAAACTATTCACATCAGAGTATAGAATGAATAAAAATGACTTCTTAAATAAACAATTTATCAAATATTTTTTGTCATACAATGGTATTTACATTGGTATAGTCATAGAATAATATTATATGACTATCAAAGTTTTTTAACATTTAAATCTCAAAAAATTGATTTAAATATGCTTAGCTTAAACAGCTCATATGACGATCGAAAAGGCCAAGCGGTACAGGTGAAATTTTTGCCGATATTGAGTAATGCACAGGAATCGCTTCTATGCGCTTTCATTTATTTGGTGGTAAAAGGATATAAACGAATTCAGAATGTGTGCCGAGATATATCTTCAAATCACTCGACCTCCTCCTAATATATGTAAGTACATGGTCAACTTTGAAGGCGCTTTTCTCAAAATCACCGCGATTTCACTTGTAACCCTTGCCATTTTCAGTCGTCATATATAATGATACCTACACAAACACGACAGAACAAGAATCAGCCAGAGCCGTCGGAAAACCGAGACGTTTTCAATTAACACCGACCAGAACCCATACGATACTTCCACTCGACATCACCGAAAGGGTTGACCGAAGCCGACAAGGGTGGGCAGCTTCACCCACGTGTCTGAGGGGGTTGAAATTCAGAGGGTGGCGATTCTGAGAGCCGATATCGGCCGCGGGTAATTTTCTTTTTACGAGCGCCCCGCCAATGGAGGCACTTGATAAAACTTAACACGTGAACGCCCGAACGTTCGGAAAGTGGCGTGCAGGTGTACTTTTTTGTACCCTTGCACGTATCGTTGCTATTTTTTTTTCAGTTGTGTCTTTTTAGAGTTATTTTTTTAATACGAAGTAGCTTCTGTGACTCGGTATTTTCGAGACTCTTTAGATTGCAAGCCGATTTTGAATCGATGTCTAATATTTCCCGTTCCCATATCCGTAATAAATCTCATAAAATGAGTTGTGCGTATTATTTGCTACGTGTAACAGTTGCCATTTAAAACCTAAAAAAATGCGATAAATCAAAATGTAATGTAAAAAATTTTCCAGATATGTACATAATAATGTTAAAGTGTATAATTATCATACATAAATACATTCATTTGATGAAAATAACAACATACTACCAAGTAACAAGTTGCTATGTAAAATTCAATGAAAAGATCGGACCGTTGTGTTTGTTTTAATCGAAAATTCACTCGGCAGTGCAACGAAGAAGTCTGAAAGTTGGTGTTGAAATTGAATTCGAACGAGTTTGTGTGGTGTGACTAGGAATTGTTTTGAAGTTCATTATTTGCACAGATACTTTGGGTTGATTAGTTTTAAAATCGATCGAACACGTATGAGGATAATGACACATAATTTAGATCATTTTCCTATCTTACAATTTATCCGAACTATTTAGGTATCAGATAATTAAAATAATGGTTTGAACCAATAATCCCTCATACAAGCAATGAACTTATATGACCTGAAACGTTCAAAACAATTTCACTTAATTTCATTCAAAATTAGATTCCGAGCTAATTACAAATTAAAACAAAGCCAATTAAAACGCACAACATCACAAAACACAAATCCTCCATTACGACCCAGACAATATTCCAAGGTCGCGCGATAAATTAAACAATCCACAACCGCTTAACCGCCAAAGCGTACACCTTTTCAGATTAGAATTAGCCAATTTGAACGGAATAAATACGACCAGAAAACTATCCCGAGTCGGAATTAACGCACCTAGAGCATACTGAACGAGATTAAAACGGCCGAGATCTTATCCCAAGAGCGATATGCAAATTCGGCGCAGCGGCCGCCAACCGTTTCTCATTTCTTTCTTTCTTCCGTCGCATTTTTCATTCCTTTTCTCTTTGTGTCGCACGTGTTATTTAATTGCGTGAATTTCTATATTATATTGTATTATTTTCGCGGATGGCGTGCCGAGGCCGTTGTGGTCAGCCCCCCGTTGCGTGGTGTGGTGAACGTCGAGTGCCCGCTCTTTTCCACCCCCCTTATAAGGATTTTTTTTCAGTTTTTTTCTTCCACCGCAGCGTGAAAAAGTGTACTGAAAATATAATAAAAAAATTGTAGAGCTAGGTGCCGTTTATACGTCACACAGCGGCGTATTAACGCATGAATGTAAATCAGATTTTTTCGTGCGTAGGTAACACACGATTTCTCCATATTTACACACATACGATTATGGTGTGTATTATATAGGTATACTTAAGTTACAATATTTTCGTCAAATAAACACGAAGAGATGTGCTTTTCGTAGAATTTTTCCTTTGAAATAACATTCATGAGGATGGATCGTATTACGAAGGAATTTTCTAATAAAATATTCATATTCTTATCTCGAAAGAATTTATGCTATAGATATTGAATTCATATTTCAGATTCAAAAATAAATAACCGATACATGAAATATAATATAACCGTCGAATTTTTCCTGGAAATAAAAAATGAAGTCAACCGCCGATACGTGTCAACACGAATGCGTACCCTAAAAAAATAAAACAGCCCTAAAAATCACGCACTTGACCCGAATTAAAATAAACATTGCGGACGAAGGGTTGCGCGTTCGGGGTAAATAATGATTAAGAGATCTCGCCGGGAAAAAGATCGGAATCTGGTGCGCGCACATTTGTTTGCGCGGTTTTAAAGGTAAACATACACACACACGATAAAATCCTTCAAAGGGTCGAAAAGGGTTAGGTTATATCTACGCGTGTATGTCTAATGTGTACGCAATAATATGATATTGCCATGTATAGAGAGCGGCAGAGATGTTGTTTATGATTTTTTTTAAATCGATCATGTTAATATTTATAGCCTATTTTTCAATATCCTTAACTAAATTATAGATTAGCAATTATTTTTTAAAGTGTTTGGCATTATAAGTTCACGAATACACCTTTATAGCCGTCAAAATTAATAGAAAAAAAAATTAGCTAAGTTGAAGTTTTGTTATGATTAGTGAAAAATTCATCACTTAATGATGAAAACTGCATTGCAAATTTTAGTAAAAAAATATTATTTGCTTTAGGTATAAATATTTTTTTTTTTATTACAGTGTGATGGCAGTCTTACTTATTACATAAGTGATAAGTAGTTTCATTCGCAATGAAATTGTGTAGTCATCTATCTAATTCAGGAAGCATTGAAGATATTTTAATATCGAAATAACCGAAAAGCTGTCTATTAATCATATCAAATATACTTTATTTCATCGCAATTAAATTAACAATGAAAAACTCTAACCTGATTCGAGATTTTCTTTGTATTGTAATAAAATATCAAATACTAATTACATATTAACTTTACAAACACCAGAAACATACAATCATTACCGGAAACAATAAACTCATTTTAATTCAGAAAGCGTTACAGGTTTTTTTGTATTTGTTGAATATTTTTTTGATGACGCGAGTAATACAGAAAACCGTACTATAGGAAATTCGATTTTAAGTACATAAACACAAAAAAAAAAAAGATAAAAAAGCAGAAAATAATTTATTTACCAAACTCGAAAACCGACCAGTCATTTTCGTAGCAGAGTACACAAGATTCAATAGAAACAGCCTAAATAAACGTAGAGCGCTCCGATGACGCGCACCGCTAATTTGTTGATCGTCAAACGAAACGCGAATTTTCCCCGCGTAATAAAAAAGCTCGTCGACGAAATGAAAAGATCACTCGATCGAAGGGCGCATTACACGGCAAAGTTAACGCTTTTTACGACCGGTTAGTATAACGTTTTAATTACCATCCCCCTACCGATCCGTCGAATATTTATTTACGCTTCGGTCCTTTAGTCCCGCGAGAGTTTTCCGCTTGAATTTATTTTAATACACGGCAGCTTTGTAATGTAATATTTTTGTGATGCTAAACCTCGATGGGACGGGCCTAGGTCGTAATGCGTTATTAATGACCGGGTAAATATTAGAAATTCGGCGGAAAGCGGGTTTGAGCTCGCGCAATAGTTGAGGGGAGTTTCGTTAATTTTTAACGAGCGTGTCGAAATTGCGTCTAAGCGTAATCGAATCAAATCGCGAGATCGATCGTGTTTCGTGATTGGAATTCGCGTTAAAGGCATGTGATGCGTAATTTTTTAATGATATTGATTTTTGAACGGTGAGTGTTTCGACGAAGATCGGGAATTCTGTCGAAATCTCTACATAACATTGCTGCACGCATATTAAACAGAATAATATTTATTTATAATTTCAAAGTGCAAAATTGTGTAAACGCCAAATGGGTTTTAAAAAAATAAAGTTTTACGTGTTTTAAATTAATAATGTGAAACTATTGATTATTTTATGCGGCTTACCGTCGGCAAAATAGAGTGCAAAACTCAAAGTGACTAGCTTTTTTTTATTAATAGAAGCCTTTTTTTCAACAGTGACGTAGTTTTCGCAACCAGGTACTTATTGTCCCAGCAGAGTACAAACGAATCGAATTTCGAAACCTAACAATGAAACCCGATCAAATTAATGTACTCCTTTGTCGAGCAACTTTTCTTAACCGAAAGCGATTGACTAAAAATTGCTATTTCTAGTGAAAAATCGCATTGAATAAAACTGATTTTACAAAAGGGATATAAGAATTAAGAAAAACTTAGAGTTTATAAAATAACAAAATGAACAGTCACAAACAGTTAGTTTGAAAATCTATACTTTTTTGACTGCAAAATATATTCTTCCATCACATAAAGTAACATTTCGTTCATATTTTGCAAAAATGGTTCTCATTTCCGATTTCGTACGGGCGACATTCAATTCGAACACCTCGAAGCACATAATGCATACGTAATAAACGCGAGCGAACACACTTTCTCGAAGGCTTAAATCACAAAGTCGGAACACCCTGTAATTTCGGTCCGACGACCAACTTTATGCTAGCCTTGTACTTTTATCGGCGGCGCCGATTTACGATGGTCACCCACCCCTGGCATTACGTGCATAAGTGAAACAATTATTCGGGTTTCGTACTTTCACGCGTTTATTATTATCGCAGGTTATAAATAATGAAATGTAAAAATATGTGGGCAAATCGAAATTTGGATTCGTATGCATTGAATATGATTTCGAATCGAAATGTGAAAATGATGCATGTCAAAAGTGAAAAATATGCAGCTATGAATTTTATTTGGTTAATAAAAATAATAGCGGAACGGAACACATTTCGATTCAGTCTAAATAAAGTGCCTATTATTATTATTATGTTTCGGGAAATTTCGTTATGGAGTGTTCGTGAGTGTTATATACGTGTCAATCAGTGACGCTTATTTGTCAATTCCGTGAACATCAATCATCGAAGTTCGCCGTTTTTCGCCGACTTTTTTTATTCCGATTCATTCTCAAATTTATTCGGTTCCTTTGATTAAACTTTGTCGAAGCCAGCGAATATATTTTTGGAAATGTTTACGAAATTCGTAATAATATCAACACGATACCGATCATTTATTTCGTATACTCGAATATTGGCTTCTATTTTAAACAATCTTTAATATCATTTTAACTTTACACAAATATTATGTTTCATACTACTATTGTAATTATCTTTAATTATTTATTATTAAGTATAATGCATTTCATTAGAAACACAAACAACAATAAACTTCGATCTTGAAAACACTGCTCGATTACAAAACTTTCGAACCCTTCCCAGTTACCGCCGTGAAAGTAGCATTAATTGGACAGTTGATATTACGAACCGACGACGGCGTTAACTATAACGCAATAACAATAATGCGACAACTATTGTTAACTCGATAATAACTCATACAATAAAGTTCAAGTGGGTCATTGTGTGTGGAGCTGGCGTGCACGCTGTCCCAAATTTTTCCGACCGATAAAATTAAAACCACACACACAGAAGCCGAGAAAAAATACACATAAACTCCTTATAAGCCTTCAAATCGTCGAGCATTATTATATTTTTCCGTATATGAGTTGGTCAGAACTAAAAGTGACTAGCTCCGTAATGCAATATGTGAGAAAAACGATTAAACGTGCTTGATCGATATTTCGAACAACGGCCTTAATTATTCTAATAAAAAAATATTTATAATAAGCTATGAACGTGGCGAGTTCATATTAGAGTACAGAATTTATTAAAATGGCTTTTTAAATAAATGATTTATTATCCGGTGAATAAACAAAGTCATTTATCTTTATTGTTTAGGAAAGATATATCACTTATGGAAAGTTATGACTATACCAAGTGCTTGAGATTTGAATCTCTTTCTCAAATAGTGGAGTTAATCACGTTTAGCTCTGAATGGTTGATATGACGACTGAAAAGGCCAAAGGGTACAAGTGAAATTTTTGCCGATATTGAAATATGTACAGGAATCGCTTATGTGTACGTTCAATGAGCATCGCTCATATATCTAGTGGCAAAAGGATATAAACAAATTTGGAAACTATCATCAAATCACTCCATCTCCTAATACATGTATGTAAGTCCATGCTCAACTTAGAGTGCACTTTTCTCAATATCATCAAAGTCATTTGTACCCTTCGACCTATTCAGTCGTCATATGTAATACGAGGTGCGAAAAAAATCGATTCCGTTATGTTACGCTACGTTCGCTTTTCACGAGTTTTCCTTACACCGATGGTGATTAAGGACCAAAGTGTCTCTGTAGAGCGTTTTCGTACATGTAAAAGTATAAGCAGGTATGTAACGAGTGGGGGTAAACTTTGCGTGTTCCCGATCCATAAACGGCTCGAGTGCGTTATTAAGTTAAAGTGCGCATTACGTTGTTGTAACCACCTTGTTGTTGCGAGAGAGAGAGCCAACGAAATGTGAAATATGAAAAGTAAAATTTTGTGAGCATTGCGTTCGCAAATTCATAATGTACATTGCATTGTTTAGATTGTAAGGATTCATACAGAACACCCATTGTGTAACAATGATAAATTCACATATTAAATTTATAGTTTTTCGAGATTTTTAAAATTTTTATTTTCAAAATTAATAAACGGATTTGATTCACTATGCATATATAAATAAAATAAAACATTTTTATAAAAAGTTTGTTTCGTTTAAAATTTTAGCCTTAAAAGAAAAATATAATTAATATTCTGATTTTTTTATTGTTTATTCAATGGATGTTGGGTATTTTAAGTAAACAGTGTTTCAGTTTCATCATATTGTCTGTTTCATATTATCCTTAAATAAATTATGAATCGGAAACCAGCCCAAAAGTTAGTTGTACGCCTGGAAGCAGACCAAAAGCGCGAATTGTAAACAGCACACATTCAGGTTTAAAAGGTCGTATTATATTCAATGAACCTTGTGCTGTGTCCGCGAAATGCCTCAGCAAATTAAATAATTATTTATTCAGATGGTCGATTACAATGCGCGAAAATTCGGCGACGACAAAATCAAAAAGAATACATAAACGTGGGATTTATTGATTGTAATACGAATTTCCTTAGTTGACTATTCAAGAATATATAATCTCATTATTTAAATTAAAATTGTCTAATTTGAATGATTTTTTTATACTTAAATCTTAAGAAACGAAAAAAATTCAAGTACGAATTCATATTATTTATAGACTCCTTAAAAACTGATACTTTGGCAGTAAAATTTACCATAGCTATTGTATTTGCATCAAAGAAAATTTATATTTTGATGTTTCACGGGGGTTTTCCTAGCTGTAGCAAAAGTATAGAAAAAACCGTCACAAATGGGACTTATTACGAAAATGGTAAATACTAAACCTACAACACTTCAAAATCGAATCAAAATTTTTGAATTACAAGAGCGTACTACAAAGATCACTGTAAAAAGTAAATCTTAAAAATGTTTCATACTGGAATTTCTGTTTGTCTGAAATTGAATTTCGTTGCTAGTTATACTTGATTCGCCCCCCACTCTCACTCTAATAGCGAGCGACCCTATCCAAGCTGAATTTATATAATACTGAAAATGCCCATGAGTAATTTGAATTTTGAACTGTCTGAAAAAGAAACCAAATTTGGGTTGGTATTAAGATTTTCTTCTTACAGTGATACAGAACAACTAACACAAAACTTCCTTCTTCAAAAAAAAAAAAAAAACACCAAAAACACCAAAACGTACAATTTCCAAACGGCAATCCTCAACCGCAAATTTCGACGAAAAATCACACCATCATCATCGGTCGAAACTCGAAACGCACTCGCCGTTTCCAACCACCGTTCCCAGCTTCGAGCGAGACACGCGATTCGCGAATCACGCCAGTCACGTGACGATCGATCGATCCGTCACGTGAGCGACGGCCAAGGAGAGGGCTCGTCGTCGTCGTTGTCGCCGTCGTTAACGGCGCCGTTAACGATTTCAATTATATCTGCCGATTTGACGCGCGGCCATCGAGCGATTAACGGGCGCTGGGAAATTGGACGATTAGCGGACAAGCCCGAGGCGGTTTCGCGCAATTTTACGCTTATTTTCGGGAAAAGGCGGCGTCTTTTAATCGGTGTTTTGATAGTGGATGGTTTTGGTCAATTATAAATTTGGGGAAAGTCAGATTTTTCAATTTGCCAATGATTTTTGCTTTAATTGTTGAGTGTTCAAATTGATGATTTTTTTCTAATGTATCTATAGTTTATATATCTATATTTTTTATTGGAAATTTTATGATATTGGCTAATATTTGTTGCGGTTATAAATCATTTTCTAATAACGTATTTATGATACAAAATTTATAATAAAATATAGACTAATAAAAATATATTGGACGATAAAAAAATCTAGATTGATTTTTCGCTACTCATCGTTTTACTGTGATACATAAAAAGGATATAACCGTTACCTTTTTCAATAAACTAGCCTTTGATACGGATTTTATTTCAATCACATGAATGTATACTAGTAAAGAAATATTCTTACAATAAAATTTCATATACTCGCATTGATTTCTGACAAAAATATGGACCGTTCAATACGGAAATTGCAAAACATATTCGAAATAAAATTTATTTGATTCATATAGATCTGTTCCGAACTTAAGAGTAGATTTTTGCAACATTTGAATTACATCTAAGACTGCAAGTTTTTCTCGAAAAAGCGCGGTGGTGTCTTGAAATTATCTGCCATAACCAAAGTATTAACATAAACATAACTCGACACAATTACAATCAAACTACCAAACTATTACATAAACGAAAAATTACAACCCGCCGAACAATTGACTCGCTCGATGCGCACAAAACCGACTTCCATCTCGGCGAAAAGCGCTCTAAACTAGGCGAATCATAGAAATAACATCCTCCGAGTTGAAATCAGACATACGTACTTAGACAGAGCTATCAGATACCGTATTCTGAACAAGGCCACGACCCGATGATATAACGTACGACATAAAAGCGAAGACAGGACGCGCGCACATCGAGCGCCTTATAACGCGCGCTCACGTAGAACTAGACGCGACTTAACGTCTTCTCGCTATCTTAACGAACAGCTTAAACTTTGTCGATAAAGAGAAAGCCCCTGGAAATCTACACGTATGTACATATGTACAAGGGGGAGGCTCGGCCGCTTCCGTAACGATATTCGAGGTTGTAAAGTAGTCGCTCGATGGTGTAACGGTGTAAAAGGTGCCGAAGTAGGTCGCCGGAAAAACGAATAAATTCTGCGATTACGAAAATTTCGTATACACAAGCGCGTTTAGTATCAACGAAAATAAAAGCAATTTGCTAAGAATGAAAATTGTTTTTGTAATGTGAACGTTAATAATGCAATTAGAGCGACGGTTAATGTGTTGGCTTGTCGGTATGCATTTGGTGCGAATTTTCAAACTCACACATTCACGATATTGCTAATGTGTATAGAACTTAATGAGCACTCTCTATTAGTATTATTTTTATAATATGAATTAGAATGCGATTTTTATAAGACGATGCAATGCGATACGCAATTAGAATCACTGTCAGAGACAAAAATCAACGCTCATACAATAGATGAAACAATATTAGACAAGAATAAGATAAACATATTTACACCTCTCTTACTTTCCCCACTTTTCTATCTAATAATACTAAAAAAATCGAAATCAATAACGATTTGATCCACCCATATCACATTCGACAACTCGATAATCCGAAAATCGACAATCCCATCGATACAATAAATAGGTCCTACGATTAACCCGATGTCACAGAACCATCCAAACATCCCCTATATTTATATTCTTGCACCCACGTACGCCTATACCCACTTATTATTTGTTCGCTACGAGATCACGTACCGATGTTTGCAGCGCTCTCTTCCCGGCCGCTTCTTCGGGCACATGTTGATGAGGCTGAAACTTCTTCTCTTCTCTTCTCTACTCTTCTCTTCTTCTCTTTTAGGGGTTGAGACCATTAACGACCCCGTTCTCGATCGATCCGACCGACACCTAATTACCGGAGAGCCCTCCGTCGGTGGGTGTCCTGTCATAAATTACGTGAGGGGTCCTCGCCAACGAAAGGGGATATCCACTTTTACGTGCACGTGGAAGAATAGTGGTTCTTGTTTCGTTGGAAGGTTTACTTTTTTTTTTCAAATCAGGTTTTCAGTGCTGAGTGAGATTAAGGGATTTTTTAGGTATTCAATTATGTGTGATAACGAAATTGGCCGGGGAGCCATCTTACATCGCGTCGCCATGTAGGATGAACGTTTTGGTCTATTTAATCGTCGTATATAATATGTACTAGCTTCTGTTGATCTGGTGATTGCTCGAGATAATTTTAACTTCAAGCTGATTGTTTTCGTTTCTGTGGTGAATCTCGTAGTACTTGTATGTCATGCAAAATTTTTGAAATGCCAAAGTATCACCATCCCTTCGTAAAACGCCTAAGTTAAAGAAATATATGTATTATATTTAAAAAATGCAGATACTTAATAAAAAATGTGCATTAAACAGCTCTGTAAAATTCCAATGCGAAATAATCAGTTATTATAATATTAAAGAACCCATAAACAACATATGTACATACGATAAGATCGATTTCTTAGATAAGAAACAAATTATAATTCACTAAAAACAATTATTTTAAACTAAATTTGACGATATAAAACACCTTTAATTTATACTAAATACGTCGAAGTTTTTTTATAATATTTATCAACGGATAGAATATTTAAGAAAGAATTTAATTCTTTTACCAAATCCAAGCGAATTATTCATGAAAACGATAGGCGTTATAATTTCAATTCTGTTAAACACCGAATACAATTAGAACAAAAGAACATGAATATTTAAAGAACTGTTAACGAATTTAAATACAGAAAACCCTTTTGAATTAACGTATCATTTAATAGATAAGCTATCTCAGCAATTGATTATTTTAATTTAACGACGTGAAAGTCGAAACGATGAAATTTAAGGATCAAGGGTCGGGTTTCAAACAGTATTAAATTAAGTCGCCGATATAAAGGGAAGAAAAAAAGAATTCAAGCAATGTGAATTTCAATGATGGGATTATTGAATCAATGAAAAAAATAAGTAGAATATCGAACCGATTGAATCGTAACGAAATGAAAAACCGCAAAACGACGAACAAATCCTTTTGAATGATTGATGAAAAGCAGACTTTAAATTTTAGCATATTTTACTTCTCACGTTATTTTTTTTTCACATTTGCAAAAATGTATCCAACAGTAAATACTACATACAGATATAAGGTTGTTTTGCAGTACGTGCAAATGTTTCAAACGTGTTCTCTATTATTATCAAATTTTCGCTTATATCGATTTACGACCGGTCTAAGTGCAATTTTCTGTTATTTTCGTCTCGTACGTAATTTGAGCTCAACAAGAAATATGTGCGACTTATTTATTTACGCCACGTCGACGTACAAGTGGACACGAACGTCGATTTTTTTACGCGGAACTCACCGGAATTTTTTCCTAGTTTTCGTATGTCGTCACCAAGATCGTGCAAGATATATGGGACCTTACAAGGGAATGCTTTCACTGAATAAGGACACCCAGTCGAAAGTTAATTTTCTTTCGGAAGTTGTGCGAGAAAAGCACATCGACGAATTTTCGATTCTTTTCAGAACACAAAGAAAAAAGTGATAAATCCATATATTCACAACATAATATTGTATAATGGACTGAATGATTTTTTTTGTAAAATTTAATCATGGTTTCAAATTCATTGAATGTATACTAGTGTACATGCATATGATATTTTACAAGAAATAAGAAAATTTTTCAATTTATTCGGAATTTCGGTTAAAAGATTCCATTTTCAAGTATCGTCTTATGTCGTTCCGGTTTCAAAGCTATTCGTCATTCCGGGTTGGTAGTTCACTTTTCTCGAAAGCGCATTTTGAGCTTTTACCGGTATATATTCGCGTGTATATAAGTATCGAGCTATTTGGCTGAAATTCGTTTCACAACTGTAAAATTGCATATTTGCTGGTTGAAAAAGAACCCATATGCATATGCTGTACAAATAACATGATCGCTAGTATAACATTGAAGTCGGATACAAGTCCGAATGAAGAAAAATTGGAATTCATTCAAAATTAAATAACAAGCAAATATTTTCAGATTCATTTCATAACATCGCCATTCATACAATCACAATCTATCATTTCAAAGGCTAAAACGAATTAGTCACACAAAGCAATCCGACACAGATTAAATCAGACAGCGCTCTCTATCTTGCGTGAACCGAGTCAAATAACCGTCTCTCATTATTTCCTTAGCGCGGCTGTTCTTTTTAATCGTTTTTTTCCCTCTCTAATTTTCAACGGCAGTCCTTCGGTTGATTTTTCAATTGTTTCACGTGAAAGCGACCGCCGAAAATAGCCTCGTTCATAAATCGCGTGGTATTTATCAAAGGGTGCGATCGCGCAAGCGCCATTAACCATCACGCACACGTGAGCCGCACACAACACAATGCACACGAAACGCCTTTTTTCTCGGTAAACGACAGACGAGCGATTCGGTAAAAAAATACATTCACTAGCACCAAAATATCATCGTTACAACGGTTGAAAATAAAATTGGAAAATATGTAACGAAAGCATTGGAAAAAATTCGAAGAAATTCGGACGCCGAACGTGAAAAAAAATATGATGATTTATAATTGAAGCGCAAAACATACAGTTTAACGAAAAGCAATGTTATCTAAGATAATAAAAGACAGACCGCTTTCGCAATAATATTTTTTAAGTGACGTTTTATTAACGGCGCTCCTATTGCTGTATTACGTTAAGGTTTCGAATTAAATTCCCATCGAGCTTAAATTCGCATTTAAACAAGACATAAACTCAAAAATATTTCATAATTTATTTTTCATCTCCATTTTAATATTATTACACCCGAGTGTATAAGTCACTTTTATTACTTGAATAAAATATGAATCGCATCGTATTGTTTTATATAAGTGCGCCTATAAAAATTTTCTCTCGTGCGAAAATTGCTCGAATTTTTTCGTCTGCTCTGCGGACGCCGTGTGAAAAAGCAAGACTTTTCTATAATATAATGTCGAATTTTCTTTATTCGTTCTTGGAAAAAAATTGCCGTTAAAGGGCGTGAACTTGTCATATCGTTCGACACTGACGAATTGGCGTAATAATGAAGCTTTTCTTCAGAATATGCCGCGTCAAATATAATTTACTGCTATGTAAATATAAGCGAGTTTTGTGATACGAATCATCAAAGGAAAACATACGCGCGTGTAGTTCGAGTTTGTTAAAAAAAGCAAAATCACAAAAATACCTTTGTACCGAAAACCATCATTATGGGAATTTTTAAATAACAGGACCCAGTAAATATAATATACAGGCCTTGAGGGTGAATTATATTATATAATATTTTTTTATAAAAACATGTTCATTGTTTAGTCATTTTAAGTAATTTGACATGGTTGCATTAAAGTTTTAATGTTTTAAGTAAAATGAATTTAATTATTGGAATTACATAAGATTTTTTCTAGAAAATAGGGATTAAGCAATTTCTGCATAACGAAAGTTCAACCACCGCACACGTGAACTTTGAACGGAAAAGCTGACTCGACGAGTACGTCCTTCGTATTCTGGCCGAGTCTCGTAACATCAGCATATTTTAAATTAAATATTTTTATACTTCAATACGCTAAAATTTATTTTTAGTGCAGTTCGTAATCGTAAAAAAGTCTTGTCGCGCGGAAAACGCGACGTTTGGTGGGTGGGTCTCGAGCGCGTGTACTCACCGCCATATTTTTACGTGCATGATATTATGGTGTTTTTGGGCTCCGAGAAAAAAGTGTGGGCGAATTACAACCTTTACATCCCATAAAGTTGATACTGCGAAGATAGAGTCTCGTCTCCGTATTCAGCCGCTACGTTTAGACTACTTTTACGGCTGTTCGGATCTCCCGGTTTACATAAATATACAAAACAAACACACAATATTAAATATGCTGAAAAAATAATATAAAAATCATCATTAAAAATAATTTCTGGTTTTATTAATTCATTGGAAAATTGAATGAACGTAATAAGCTTTCGAACATGTTCGAACTTTCACATAAGGAAATAATATTTTTATGATAAATAGACAAACGAAATGAAAATATTTCGATGCATGAACGATCAAAAGATCGTTTTATAAAAATAATTCGAGTGAAGCTCAAAATCCACAAATACGTATAACAGATCATTCGTTTCAACTCGGCACAGTTGCAAGGCGCTCACTAGACCCGAGAGTCTAAGATACGTTTCGCTTACTCGATCCAAGATAAATACGGCGTCGCTTGTTCAGGAAATATGCTAAACAAACTCGTCTATAAAATAAATATTGCTTTTGAACTCAAAAAGGGCCTTACCCCAGTGTCTTCGACGAGTGGAAACTCCAGTCGAGCGCCCGTACTATTGGCGAAGACGATTCATTACGTTGAGTGCGTTCGCGTCGTTACCGATTCTGATAATTCGTTATCGTGTCGAGCGGGGGTTTTAGTTGATTAAATTCGGCTTTGAAGATTGTCATCGAAGTCGTCGAAGGAGACGTCGAACGGTCGTGTTTTCGACCCGTCAAGGTGGAGTTTAACGCTCGTCGAGAGCTGGCTACACACAATTTCGACGCCGATACGCAAATTTGTGTGTATTTTCGCGTACTTAAGTCGATTTCGCTACGCAGTTGTCGTCTTTCGTCTCAATTTCCTTTGTCGGGCGCGGAGCTCGTTGAAAACTTTCGTGGAAGTCGTCGAAGTTGATTTTGTTTGTTGTTTGTTCGAGAGTGTTGTTGACATTGTTTACCCGGGAATTTTTCACTTTCACATCGAAAAAACATCTTTTCAGAATAATACATTCAATTTTTTTCTCTAAAACAAGAAATTTCAAAACACTCATAATCATCAAAATAAGAATTTCATAGTTTGAGCAAGTATATGCGAACTAGCTTTAGTGATCAGTCGTTTCATATAATAATTATGATCAGACCAGACCAGACAGTGTGACCAGACGGTGCATATAATAATTATGCAAGATAAAACATTGAGTAATCTATGAATTTTTTAAATAAAAAGAAAAAATAAAAAATAATAAAAGTTTAAATCTATAAATGAATATCAAGCGAACAACATATGGGGAGAAACGTTCATGTCGCAGATCATTTCGGGGCGTCTAGACGGGTCAATTGGCGTCGTTCGTTTATCGTCCAGAACGTGTGTCCCTTCATCATTATCGTGGTCGAGGGTCGTCCAGGGTGACCAAAAACCCCCCAGAGCCCGTCTGCCACCACCCACTTGAACAGCATTACCATTTCACATCAACACGACCGGTGATTTATTATTATCGGACGCACGCGACGCCCTCCTCGTACGTTTCACATATTTTTCACCGCACATACTGTATTATATACATTGTGCTTTTCCTTTGCGATGCTAGTTTTATTATTTTCGCCCCGTTTATTGTTTCGTATTAAAAAACCGCCGAAATCGAATTTCGCCGTTGTAATTTTTCATCTTCATTGCGTTGACCTTTGTGTACGGCGCGATAATGCGCGAACGATAAGCCACGCTCTATTGTGAAGTTTTGAATGGACTGTCCCACAGTTCGTATACACGCTTTATTTTTTATGGTAGTTTGTAAAGGTTCGGATGTTTGAAAAATTGGGTCGTATATAACGTGAAAATGCTGTAAATTTTCGCATTTTCCGCGAAATGCTCGTAAAATAGACCTAGTTCAAAGAAACGAATCATAATTCTAACGTATACACGGTACTATTTTGAAATACGATTGCTGTTATACGCGCGATATTTTTATCTGAATTGCGAATCGATTTTATCATTATTTATTTCAATCTTGTGATTTATAAGGAATTTATTTGAAAAATATATGAAAAAAATAAGTCGAAAGAAAATTTATGCTTTCAACTTATTCCGTGTAAAAGCTTTTAGAGAGCGTTCGAGCTTTCGTTTGTAATCACCCTAGTTTTTCCAGTATCTGTTTATCCGTTTTTCATAGATTCCAACTGGAAAATCACCTATACGTCGATACGTTACACGTAAAACCTATATGTAAGTTTTCGCAATTTCGCTAAGAGTGCATTTTATCAACTGTCCAGCAGCACGAGTGTGCTTTTAATCTGAGTGCCGATTTCCGATTCAAACGTTCGTATTTATGTATTTATAAAGGACGAATTTCAGTGTGTGATTACGAAGTGTTCGTTGTGAAGTAGGAGCGTGTTGTACTACTATCGAGTAATTACATTACGCTGCTACATTGTGTTGTTATTATATGTAAAGGTTTTCATTAACTCAATTACACAAAATTACTATGGCCCGAATTTCAGCTTTAATATTACGTTTGAACTTCAACGAATTTCGTCCACGGAAATAATAACAATAAAAATAATAGTCATTTTTTGCGCATTAAATTTCGGTTGAATGCGCCGACAATCATATTCGAATCAATCGCTCTATTATCGAAGTGAATGTGCATAATATTAGGCACTTTCATATTTAAAAAAATATAGGCATTTATATACACGAGGAATTTTTATACGAATTACTTTATTATTCGATCATATTTAAAAATACTCAAATGAGTCTAAATATTAATACTGGCAATTTAAGAAATAAACGATCAAATCAAATTACAATAAAAATAGAACAATCAAAACGCTTTTCCAGCTTGAAAACTTTTCACGGCAACAAACATTAGACTGTGACATTGCAGAATTCAACATGACTTTCCACAACGCACACTTTAAACCACATTCACACACAACCTTTACATATTCTACGAACGAAACCCGAACGAACCGATTGTGCCGCGAAAGCGATAAAAGCCCACTTTCCCCATTTAAAATATGGAAGATCGCCAACCGCTCGAAGAGTGAGCGATGACTTTTAACGGTCCAAACGTTTATTTCCCCGTCGCCGTTAAAGTGGTGTTTATAGAAAAGCCTCTTCCGGAAAAGTCGGAAAACGCGAAAGCAGGCGGAGGCAAAGTGCGCAGGTATTTTCCACCCCCTCGCGAGATAATAATGCAGACTCACGCTCTTCACAAATCTCATGGAAATGTACCATTCTCGGGAGTGCCATTTAGGATGTCGATATTCGTTCTTTGGCCAATTCCTTTCGCTAAATTCGGCCGTATACAAATGCGCGAGCTTTTTTTATTTCCCGCCCGAACGTTCGTCGCTTTGTATTGCGATCGAGCTTTTGTAAACCGTCGACACGTATAAGTATCGCAACATCGGATCTTTTTTCAATATTTTCCCCGTTACATATATCAAGCGAAAGTGTATGCCGGTTTTATCGACGATTCATAAATATGAAATGTTTTCAATGAAATCGAATTTCGCATGAATATTTCATTCATTTTAATTAAAAAGCTTCAAACTGAAAGAAATCAGGCTTCATTCAAACCTAACTAAAATAGTCAATAGCGAGCTTTCAAAGCTCTTCGACCACATCCATTCCTACACACACTTTTCTCACACGATTTCTATACAACGTACACACAACTCGGTCACACCCTCGCATCTCTGCTTTCTCGCTTTGATGTGGAGATTTCCATTGAATTTTTAATGAGCGTCGTTCACTTTTCATTCATTAACCTTTGAGCCGATGACGATCCCGTGCAAATTAATCAGCGATACTGTGTTTCGGATTCACATCTTGGAACTCCGCATGTACCTTACACGTTTGAATATTTCACAAGGGCTTCGTGTTCGCTCGAATCGCTGAAGTTTGTATGAATGTGTGAGCGTTTGTCGCATGAGATGAATTTCGGTTTCGGTTTGTGATTTTCGATCGATTTAATGTGATTCTGAATAATTTTACACTCGAGTGTGTCGATTTTCTAATGTATTCAGCTCATTACTAATATGGTTTGATTTAATCATGCATGTTTTTTTACAAATCGTTCAAAAAATATAAAATTTGTAAATTTGTGATAACGGAAGAAATGTTTTCACCTAGATTATTTGCGTTTCTTTTTACATACACTCGAAAAGATAAGAAATTTTCAACGCGGATTAAATTACTTTAGAAGTTAGCCTGTAACTTTTGTTAGTGTCGAGCGAAATTCCATTCAAATTGGTGCCTTTATCAAAATTTTTCTCTAGTACAACTTAATAAGCGGACCGTTAAACTTTGTGTTGATGAAAATTTTCAGATTCAAAATGAATAGCGAGACTTGGAAGAAGAACAAACTCGACGAAAATTTGTATAAACTTTGCAGATTCAAATTTCTTCAAAAAACACAGGATTCGAACGATTCAAATACATGTTTATAAAAGATTTATAATTCAAATACAAATAATATGTAACCGAAAAGATGCGTTCAAAAATAATGAATGCGATCGAAAATTCTTTATATTTTTCATGGATTGAAATGTGACAAATTATTTTTTCATGCTATGCACCCAATAACCACTAAAATACGACTGACATCCGAGAAACGTGAATGCAATAAACCCACCGAAACAAGCAAGACTCCTTTCAGACACGATACTAAAAAAGAAATAAAAATCACCAATATCACCCGTCGCAGTGGTGCTTGACCGCAATTACCATTTGCGACAGAAAAGCGAAGATATACACATACAAACACACTCACTCTCAAGCAAGCGAACAAACAAACAAACAAACAAACAAACAAGCAACACACAAAAACAAATCGAAAGAGAAAGAACAGACGCGGCGTGAGACTCGTATCTATTATAGTGTCCTCCGAGTCTTCCGGATGAAACGTTCTCAGAGAGAGAGAAAAAAAGGGTACGCACGTTGTCCTGAATAATTGATCAAAATTGGATTAAAGGGATTCCCGAACGGAACGGAAGAGACCTGCGAAAAAACTGCCCTCCAGAAAAAAGGTACAAGCGCTCACAAAACTGGCGCGAGAAAAAAAGGAGACGGGGGAAAAAGCCGTAACAACAACAAAACAGCGGATCGCGATAAATATTGTATTTATATTTGCTCGGAGTAAAATAACGCATAATTCATCCGGTTCAAATCCGACGGATAAATCATCCGGATTCGCGTGGCCAAGATTAAGTTTAAATAAAAGAGTGCCGAGGGCCGGAAGAGCGTGTGGTCGCCCTAGTTTCGCAATTAATTAAAAGCGTGCTCCAGAATTATGCATGACTTAGCTTTTTGCCTCAAGTTTCTAGAAATGTAACACACATACACTTCGTATATTTAGACATTGAATTTATTTTTATTTTCGATATGCAGTATTAATCGTCCTCGCGTTGGGTTTCGTAGCAAAAACGTGTTTAGTAATGAATATTAATTGGTAATGCGGTTGAAATAGCTTTGCAATTGAAAGCGTTCTGTGGATTTATGCATGGCTCGGCTTTTTGCCGCAAGGGTCGAACGAGCGCTTTACACGTGTGACACGACTTTGATATGCAATTCAATTGGGAATTCATTAGCTTCATAATATTCAAATTATTAAAATACGGTTTTCAGTTCATGAAAATTTATTTTTCGACATATTAATTTCATATATTTTAGTCTACTATGGGGGTCGTGAGTGCTTTTTGCTAGGCCTTTACTTAATATGATTATCTTTGTGAAGATTTATATTTTGCAAATATTTTTTGAATAGTTTTTCCGTCAACAGTATTATTTTATGTATCATATAATATTACATAACAGTTAAACATACATAATCTCTGATTCCCATGATTTGTTTCATAATATAATTTGTGAGTCGAAAATAAAAGAGCAAATAACTCAAAATAATATCGGAAAATAAATACGCTTTAAGAAGAACTCACAATATTTTATAATTTAAAATGAAGGTATATTTTTGACTTTTTATGTCAATTATAGACACATATTATAATATTACAAGAATACTTTAATTCAACACAATGAAAATTGTCAGTAATTTCATTTCCACGTCGGAAAAACTTCCGCAATTACAAAACATTATTTTTGATGGCTTTTTCCTATTTATAGTTTTTTTTTTCATACATATTATTAAACTGCTCCGCGTAAATGACGATATGGCAACATTCGAGAAAAGCTATCGTGATTTTGGACGCGCAACCATTTATTAATTTCCACGAAACAAATAGCCGACGAAAAATCAGTATGACTGACTTAAATGTAAAGAACTTTTCTTAACGGCTTATTTTTCACTCCGATTCGGTACAAAAATTGAAATCGACCACAAATGTTTGTCATCGATCAATGTCACCGACCGCCTTCTTGCTGATCGACCAAATTTTCACCGAGCTGAACCCAAAGGCTCAATTTCTAAGCCCAGATTTTTTTCTATGTGAAAAAAATGACTTAGTATTATACAGAACACGTTTGCGTTTTAATTTTAACTTTTTTGTCAAAGAATTTAATCGGTTTGAACCACAATGACGACTATATTCATCAAATAACATTGTCGATGACGCAAGTATTTATAATTAGCGAAACAAAAATTCTCGTATTCGACTCAAGAGTTTTGACAAAGAATCTGCTTAAAATATGACTATAACTACGAGGCCTTGTTTTTTTATGCTTTCGTGGAAAATGTGGAATTAAAATTCACGTAAAGCAATAAAATAGGTATGTCCGGCACCCGCCTACGTAGCTCGAAACTCTTCGTTAATTACACGTTTTATTCTGATGATATATAACTGTGGAACGTTTTGAAAATAGTCATTATTTTGTTCGGTAGATAAAGTGTAGCTTTTGGGTATGTTTTTACGTTCGGGCAGTATTAACGGGTAAAATTGCCGGAAAACTGACGTTTGTTACGTTTCACGTGCTCGTGTTTTCCGCAAGTGGATCGTATACAATAATCGATTTTTCCGATTGTAATGATATATCGTGCCTAACAAATTATGCAAGGAAGAACAGTAATGATACATGCTTTGGTAAATATACTGATATTAATAGCTACACTATGATTTATGACGGTTAGAATCACTTCGGATCTATTGTTAAGCCGAAATTCGTGTACGCATCATTCGAAATATCAATTTGTAATAAAATCACAACAAACATTAGACATTTGATCGAATATTACAATATGCGATAATCTCACAAATTGGTGACCTTATTTTAAAATACAAATTGAAACACGAGACCATCAAATATTACACCGTTCTCACATACCCTCATCACGCATCAGTCGTCCGCGCGCGGATCCTTCGCGAAAATTATCGCGATAATTTATTAACAATCTCGTTTGCGCTTCGGCAACTTTTATTTTTCGCGATATAATTTCGTCGGTTTACGAGGTTTACATATCCATTACCGGGTAGCGGCGGTTTTAAGGGGTTTTCTTCGAGCCCTTTGTGCGGCGGTAAAACCGCCCCCGGGTGCATAATGGATGGACGCGCCTAATATCCGTGCACGTACGCTGAACCTCGTCAAATTATTTATGAGACGCGATGGATTATTTTTTTTTACCTCTCGATACTAAAAAAATATACATTTCGAATGGCGAACTTCAATTTCGAGATGCGCGCCACTTCGGGATTGTGGAATTTCTGAATTGTACGGTTTTCATAGCACCGATATTTAGTTTAATTCGGCTGTTTTGAAAATGTTTGAGAAGGTGTGATTTAAGTAGTTCACGGCCTTGATCGCGTGATGAACTTCAGTTTGAAGACACTCGACAAGCGCGTAGAGAAAGTTGACAATCGATCCTGAAATACATGTATGTGTGTAAATATGAACTTAGAGTTCAATATCACTGATGTAAATTCATATTTTAATTTTTGAAGAAAAAAACATTGAAATGATATGTTGAATGTATTCAAATAAATAAAATTAAGATTTTAATGAAAATAATTTGAAAATATCAACAGATGAATAATTATTACAAATCATATTACGAAATTATTTATTAATTACAAAATGATCAAAGTATAAATTTCCCAACGTATTTTAATAACCTAGATATTTTCCACATTTGAAATCACATTTGATTTTATTTATGAAGGTAGGGGATGATATTTTACGGTGAATAAATAGGCAAATAGATATTAAATGGAATGAATCGCTTTCATAAATTGCATTTTCATTTCGTAATTGAAAATCTCTGTGATTCGTTAATAAAGAACATGTTTGAATTTCATCAATTAATGGTACATTTACTTTAGTTTATATAATATTATATTTATGAAGTATGTATGTACTGTTATATTTCTGTAAAAAATGTATAATGCACGAAATATGTAAGTATTGCATGAAATAGTCATTATGGAATATTTATTTATCAGATAAATAAATAGCTTATTTGAATTTGAAAAACAACAAGATTATTCAATTTAAAAAAAATATAATAAGAATTTTTCAGACGAACTTATTTGAACGTATGAATCGCTGAATTAAAGTGCATTTTGTAAATCGACGTAGGAAAATAAACAAAGATAGGGTTTAATTTACACTGAGAAAACATCGTATAATTTACAACGATATTAAAAGCTACTAAAAGTGCATGCTGAAAGCATTTTTACTGAAGCGGTGCAGCTTTTACGAGAGCCAGTTTCGTCGAAATAGTGATTTCATTACCGAATTTTATAACTTTAAAGAAAAAGAACTTGTATTTTCGCTTCTTTCAAGTGGCGAATAAAAAACGTAAAGGTAAAATGGCTAGAAAAAAATAAATGAAACTTATATGTACTAAAATTGACACTATTCGTAACTCATCAATTAACATTAACGTATTAACTCACCAATATTTGCAGATTATACTCATAAGAACCAAAATACAAAAAAAAACTTTACACTTAATTATTCTTATAATTTTAAAAATCTACACAGATAAAACGAACGAAATGAATGTGACGACGGTTCACGTAAAACTAAACCCATATTCAATTCCAGAAACGAGAAACATATGAGCCACACTGTTGTGTGTGAAAAATAAATTTTGAGCTTGTCATATTGCCATAAAAAATCTTAAGTTACGACACTTCTTTGAGAGAAAAAAACATGTGAGATTATCTTTTTTTAACATTAATTTGTGGCAATATCGAAAACGAAAAATTTGAGCTAATAAGTAAATTTTTTGAATAAGTTTTCGTCTTTCCTACGGTTTACGTATGATTTTTGCAAACACGACAATTCTCGTTTCCTGTAAATAAAGTATTAACTAAACTATTACATAACAAGCGTTTATTATCCTATAGAATTCGGCACTATGAGTTCACAAACATGCCTTGACGACTTCCTTAAACAATCGCTAAAATTAGGGATTGCAATTCAATGGTAAAAACCGGTAGTAAGTTTGGCCGCATAGGTTTTTTCCTTATTTTTTTTTGGTGGCGAAGTTTAGCCCCAGTAAAAATACAACTCAAATGTAAATTCTCTTTATCGATTCGATAAAAACAATTATATCCAACTAAACCGATTCGAGATTTCATTGAACGATAAGTAGGTACAATACGAGTCGGTTGACCGAGCTGTCGCGCCATTTGCTTCGGTGGACTGTACATGCGGTGGAGCCACCGTACGCGCGGTTTCCGCACGTGCTCTCGCCAGCCATATAATTACCGGATCGACCGCATTTTAATGGTGGTACGGATCAGATGCATTCGCTATCCTGTCCCTGTCCTGTGCACTCAGGCTGCATATTGCCAGTTTTAATATTATACATACCTATAATATGTAGGGAATCTCGGTTTTTGTGGGTGCTCCGATAGGTTTGAATTTGCGGAAGAGTAAATCTGTTTGTTGCAATTAGGCAGTAGGGAAATTTTCGTTTATTTCTGAATCAAAATAGATTTTAGAATAGTTTAGTTAGTTATGCTGAAGGTGTAAAATTAGTCTTATAATTTATTTAATTTGAATTGATTTATAAATGACATTGTTAGTTCGAATGTTAAGGCTTAATTGGTTTATTTTTTTTTAATATTGAATGGAAAATAAAATATGTTTTGTTTTTGGGATAAATTGATTCAAGAAATGCTCTTTCGTGACGCCTGAAAATAATGTGATTATTGTGACATTTAATTTTTCTACCCTATTCAAAAAGTCATTTTGGTCGTAAATGAAAGTTGAAATGTTTATGTCATTACACCTAAATTCCTTTTCATGAAATTGGTGCATTATATATTTATTTAAGTATATACAACCAATAAATTAAAAAAATATATTTTTCACTTTTTTCGATTATATGAAACAGCTTATAACTCAATCGAACACTCTCAAACGTCAACCTCAAATTCGGAGCTGCAGCATCGCCGATCACACACAACCGAATCATCATCACAAATGAAATCGATCATCGTCAATCGAATCGAATTCGAATTCTCGACACGACCTCGATCCGCGATTCGCAGCTTTTCCGGAAAATAATGAAAAAATCGGGCGTGTCGAATCGGATTTTCGCGGAAAACGCCGGCGAAACGTGACGCCGCCACCGCGAAGAGATTACATTCATCACGGTGGCTTATCCTTCAGGATTTCGGAAGACCGCCGAGGTGGTGTGGCCCAAAGTGGCGAATCAAGATTGCGAATGAAAAATTGCCACGAGCCGCCTCTGGATCAACGTGGCAATCAAACGACAACACCGACGACGTCTCTGAACTATTCTAATCCGAGGCGAATTTGCCGAAATGAGAACGCAGCGTGGCTTTTGTTCAGTGAAAAAATCAGAGGAGGATGAGGAAATGTGTTTCATGGCTGTTACTGCTGAAGGTACTGGTGAATTTGAGATTGATTAACTCATAATTGGAATGTAATAATCATTTTGTTCTCCAAATTTATTAGATTTCGTGAAAAAATTGCATTTGAAAATCGGGTATAGAGCGTATGATACGAATTGGATGATAAAATTTGAATTTAAATAAATTTTCTTTATATACAAAGTAGGTAAAATATCATCCAGCTACCTATAACCAACAAGTGAGATACATTTGAAATCTGTCAGATTTTATTCAGTGGAAACACTCCTACTTATTCTCCTATAAATTCACTTTTTGAAACATATTTATTTTATTTTTCAATTTTTATTATGTTCTAGGTTGAAATAAAAAAAAATCTACTAATGTTAAATAAATTTAGCAATATGAAAAAAAATATCGTGTACTATGTTATGAGAGCACATCGCGTCAGATTCTAAGTCAGCAATATTACGAAAAAAATCCTATCATACTTTAACGTACAAAATAAATGCAAATAATAAAATTTTAAAATTTAAAAATCATCTTCATAAAAATGCATTTAAAATTAGTTAAAATCCATATTTCGAGATGACGTTTTCAGAGATACGAACTAGCCATTAGTTTTCACTACTAAATATTTAAAATTCGAAATCCAGACAGTCTAATTTCTTAAATATTGTATGATATATGTATATAGATACATGCACTCGCCGAAACAAAATACATATTTGAAACGAGTAGCGTACGAAACGTCAAAATCATTCTGTCGAGACTCACATTATCCGAAATGACGTGGCGTATTATTAACCCGAAATTATTAGCGAGCGAACGAACGCGCAGATATGAACGTTACCGCGTCTATGTGCTAGGGAAATTCTAATAATTTTCCCATTTTCCATAGGAAAAACCGAGTAACGATACATGCGAGCGACTTTCATATGCGATTTCAATATGATTGTTCCAGATTCAATTCCCGTGTGTTCGTACTGCGGCACGAGAACGTCTCATATCGCATGAATATAACATTACTTATATAATGCGATTTCGTACCAGATTTATAACAATGTTCCCGGTTCGTCTCGGATACGCGAATATGAATACTTATATTCGAAATATTAAAATTTGCATGCGGATGTTAAAGTGCGATGAAGAAGTGTTTTGTGCATGAGCGCAGATTTCGCGCGATTGAATTGTGATTCGATAACGTTTCGATATGACAGCGATAATTGGATTCAATCAGTCGAAATTTTAAAGCAAATCCGATGATTTGATTTTAAATTTAACATATTATAAATATAACGAGATGCGTAGCACGCTCAAACGTTTCATTTCGATTTCAAAATATAATTTTGAAATATTAAATTAAATATATTTTCACATAGAAAATTCCTTAGTAAAATTTTTAATTTCATTAATTTAATCTAAAATTGGTTGAATCACATCAAATATTATATCAATTAAATGTAATCATAATATTTCAATTTGACTTGAAATATTAAATAAATATTTTTAAAAAGTTCTTTCCCCAACCTAGTTTAACTTCAAAGCAAATTTTAGTTATGAAAAAGAAAAATCATAGGAGAAACATTTGAATATCTTCGACTAAGCAGTTTGACATTAGTCGTGTGCAAATATTTGAGAACCCTCGCTCGCTCGCTTAATCAGCGCGAGTTAATATTGCACGCCAATTTGGAGCACTTGCCCGGGGCGCCACGTTCATCTCGACTTTTCCAGAGATTTCCTCCGATTTTTCCTGTTTAATTTTCCGATTTTCTCGCGTTAACTTCTTAGAAACATCCTCGAATCCAAATGGAAAAGAAAAAAAATATATAACTTCGTGCCGACAGTGTTTCGATAGAGAATCTGGCCGACGAATAAAATGTTAATGTGGCCGAATGTGAACATTTCCCAAAAGAAAAAACATTTTTAATTGAATTTTCCATTTTGTTCGAGCATTGAAATTAAAACAATGAAATGTTTAAAATAAATATTTTTTGAAAACGAATAAATTAAAAAGTTTTTGATATCTTATATGCGAGTTTCGTGAAGGTAACGGTTTATTTTCGTGCATGGTTTGTGAAGGATTTAAGGTAAAACGATGTACCATCGTACCCAAGGAGCCGTGTGATTGCTGCATCTTTGCTACGTCTCTAGTAGTTTGTAGACGTCGCGGAAAATTGCAACGATTCTAGCGTGTAATGTGAAGTGACAACGTTTACACAAAATTTTTGTCTAAAGAAACAGTTTTTCTCCACAGTCGCGCGAGAAATTATTTCACACTAATTGTCAAATATTAATACAGTGATCTTCAATTATATGAGTTTAATAATTTTATTGTATTTAGAATCAAATATAATATCCATTTGTAATATGAAAAAAGAAAATATAATATTGATATAAAAATTGACAAGAATCTAGATTTAATTTCACTGACATACGAAAACATTTTCGATAGAACAAAACGAAATATTTTCACTGAAAAAACATTTTTTCCCTCAAGTAACACATTTGAAAAAAAATCGCCTCTTCAATGCGAGCGAAATTTATAACTTTTGTTTCGTTTCCAGCCCTGTTCCAAGAACGCAACACAATGGCTTGTCAAATGAGTTTTCGCGCTTTTCCACGAGACGCACAACTTTTAAAATAAACAACGACACTTGACATACGCACGCACACGCGAACAGTATTTAAATCCCCTTCAGCTTCGAACCGTTCGAGGTAATATTTCATCCCGGACCCACATATTTCCCTATCCGGAAAAATCATACGAATCAAACGCACAAATCCGCACTATCTCATACAATAACAATACACGGGATTGATGTCGACGTTTAAGGACAAGGGCGTCCTTATCTATCCGACATAACACGACCCCACTAAGGGTATGGATTACGGCGCAAGAAAGACGACGTGTCTGGGTCTAAGGGCGCGTATCCACGAGCTCACATGGGCCCGAGCATGAATTTTGAATTATTGAAACTTAATCAAAGCCACGTCTGCGAGACGTGGGACGAGGGTATCCAGCGTCGATGGAAGCAGCACGAGGCGATATTCAAATTAGGCGGGAAACGCGAGACGACGACGCGCTTTCAAAATTATGTACGACTTGTACGCGATTGAATTAACACCGAGAGAAACGTTTGATCGGTTACGGTTACGCAATTCATGTGCTAGTTATCTATTGACTATTTTATGTGTGTTTTATGAAACGTTTTGTAGTTTTATCGTTTTTCGATCTACTTCTGGATTAAACAGTTCTTCGATAAAGAACTGTCAAAACTTTCGCTGGAGAGAGAAAGGCATACTATAGTACATACATCCCTCTCTGTTTCGCGGATTTTTGAGAGTTTCTGATTAGAAGGCTGATTGGAGTTTCATATATGTAATTATTGAATTGGAATAATGGAAAATATGAAAGGAACAATATAATATATTTTTATTCGCTTAAAAATATTTTGAATTAGTGAATTTCGATTAATCAAATATTTCTTTCAATAAAATCGTTTGTGTGAAAATATACCTATAAAAAAAGAGTTTTTTTTTATATTGTGAAATATTTGGGTAAATTAAATTCAATTTTATTTCCATTGAGTGTACGTTCAGTGCGTATTTCATAGAACGTATTGACAGGGCAGATAATTGGAAAATAACGATTTCCGTGTGAAAGCGTTACGTTCATCAAATGCAATTTCGATTGTGTTAAATGATTTTCAGAGGAAATTCAGTCGATTCGTTGCGAAGGTAATTTTCGTATGAATTTCAGAACCGTTCAATGGACGTTGCATAAATCGATGAAGCGAACGTTCACAATATTTCAATGAACACATTCAAACATATTTTTGTGCACTTTTCTTATCAATATGTTCTAATTTTAAATAAAATTATTTAATTTGTAATGAAAATTTTCGATATTAATTCGAAAAAAAATTTACATTCAATATCATTCGTAAAGCGACAAAAAGAGAAGGCGTCGCGTATTAATGTGAAAATCTCGCGCACAATAAAAGCAAATTCCAACTCTTCGCAGTGGATGCTAATTATTGCATATCTTGCAAATGGTTCGTTTGATGCAGCTCGAATTCGCAGTGCTTCGCTTTAATTTGCCAGCTTTTGAATTCGGCGAGCTTTGTTCTCGTCGGCGACTGTGAAGCGCAGTGGCCGCATTTCGAATGCTTTGAAATCGAGCCTTGTTGCTTCGAACCAAAAGGCAAATATCAACTATGACGCAATTAGAAATGATTCACTGAAAACGTTTAAGTTCTATTCTCTATATTTGCACATATGGGAGTTGGAAGTAATTAGTTCATTTTCATAATATCGATGTGTCTTCATTTGAATTCAAATTTTTAATTTTTGAATATCTATTTGATCATACAATCAGTTTTAAATAAATAAAAAAAAACATAAATTGACGTTTTGATATGAATAAATTAATGGAAAATTAATCAATTTTCATATGATAATTCAATAAGAATTTGAAGCTTACAAGATTCAATAGAGCATATTCAGAGCGAAATTTATTTACTGTGCCATATTATTGACTTAAGAGTTCTCGTTTCAAATATAATTTTCAACGTCTGAAAGGGTTTTTCCAAGAATTTTCTCAATAAACAGTATGTAAATGTATCAAAGAAGAATCCATTATCTAGTTTCGTAAAATAATTAATCGAAAATTCAATAAAATATCAAATTACCGAGCGCTTAGTAATAATCTAAACATCATCTTATGAATGCAAAAATATAAAAAAAATAAAACATTACATTTCGAAAAAAAAATCCTTTTCACAAAATATCACACAAAGCAGAAAAGATTAACGAACATAACGTCCGAGCCTCAACATCGAATTTAATTACGAGGAACATTTCAATACGGCACACAAGACCGACATACATACATATAACAAACACACAAACAGAAGCACACATATTCTCACCAGAGCAAGTTTCCGCAACGAACACGAGGAGACGATGATGAATAGCTCAAAGAGATATCTGGATACAAAGTAATCGCGGCCCGAAACGGATGCCAAAGGGACGCCAGAAGAAGTATTGTAACTAACACAACAACAACCGGCCAACAACAAGAAGAAGCAGCAGCAGCAGCAGTAGAAGAGGAAGCCCGAAGAACTCGCATTGTGCTAATCATAATCATAACCTTTTGTAAGAGAGCCGGCGCCGAATTAATAAGGGTCGCGAAGGAGTTACGCGGATTTTCTTGATTAAATCCTCTGGAGAAGAGGAGCGGTCGATAGGGATCCGTCTTTCCTTTGAAAGATGTAATCTTCGAGAGGTCTTGCGACTGGGTTGAAAGTTTTCAAAGCGCGACCGGACCGCGCTTAATCCCCCGCAAAGGTTTGAAGTGTATCGCGATAAGGATTTCGAAACTCTATTTATTAGCAGGCGGGTTTTGATAATGAATTTTGCATTAAGGTGAGAGAGAGAGAGGGTTCGTCGTGTGTTTGGCGTCGGCGCCAAAATGTGATTAGTTTCAATTTTGTTTGACTGTTTCGTGTAATATGGATGTTACATCAAATTATCACAGATATACCTAGTATTCATTTATAATATCAATATATTTGATCTAAATTAAGGACTAGATCCCGTGTTTTCACCTTTTGTCTACCATCGAACTCCATTTTCAAGATTTTTATGACTGAAAGTTTTTCTTACAAAATAGCCCAGACGGATGTCTCTTGAAATTTCCTAGTCTTCGAGGTATTAATCACCCAATCTGATATAATTGAGAGCACCATAGTTGCATTAGACTAACGAGTATCAAATAAACTTTCAAAATATTTTTGCATTCAAATCACAAATTTATATTTTTTTTAATTAATTAACAAGTTCAACACGACTTAATCAAATACACTCACCGCCGAAAAGCCGAGCCTCAACATAAATAAAAAGCCGACATTCGCAATCAGATAGCGGCTCTAGCGAAAGCCGAAGAAAGCGCAAACTTACGACCGGCGAAACGCGATCGTTGCCGAAAATCGTTCCGATTTTCGAGTAATTAAAAGTCTCATACCGTTGCCGCCATCTTTATCCCGGCCATCTTTAATTTCGCGGCCGAACAAAGCGGTTAATTTGAACTCGCGAGCAATTCTCACCGCGAAGCGAGTTATTGTTGGTCTCTCTGGCTCGGAAAAAAATGCGAGTAATTTTTGTGTCGCGTTTGAGGTTTTCCGCCGGAGCTCTAAATAAAGCTGGAAATTAAATTAAAATTTCTCGTTTGTCGTTTTCTTTCAACTCTTTTTTTTCGTCGCTTTTCGACGGCCAACTTTTTTGCGCGCCTACGAAATTCGGGACTTAATAACGACAGCGTGTTGTAAAATATTTTGTATTTTCAACTCAAAGTTTAAAAAAAAAAACGTATTTTCGAAAAAGCTGTTGTACTCATTAATTTTTGCACTTCAGAAAAATAAAAAAAAAATCATTTTATTACACGTCTGATTTTTTCGATGCTGCGATTAAAACCCGCAAATTTTTCAATTTAAGTGAATTTCAAATCGTAAATTATATATTTTTTAATGAAAGTCTATCCACTACGAATCATACAACATAATTTCAACGAATTTTATCCAAAATATATCTCACAATCAGAATCCAAAGATTGACGAAGGCGATAAACGTTGCACATTGTACAAGCGCGAAAACTCAAAGCTCACACGTTACGCGAAAATTGCGAACCTTTGTCAAGCGGGGCAAAAATCCCGAGATAAAAAGCGTTAACTGATAAACACAAAAGCGACCAGACACCTCTCCCGATTATTAACCGAGGGATAGTGAATTTTCCTAGAGTGTCTAACAAAAGCCGGGCGGGTCGGACAAATTGGATCAAACAAACGAGCTAGGGAGAGCATTGTTGTTAGTCTGAAAAAGAGCCTCCATTCTGCTCCAGAGCCACGTTCAGATTGGTGGGTTGAGATTCGGCAAGCCTCAACTTGAACCATAATCGCCATCCCCCATCAAATCCACAAGTGTTCGCCTCTCGCTTCGAACGAACGACGCATTGTTGTTGTTTGACTTTGAGGTCCACAATGGTTGAGTGTGGATAGAAATCGACTTAGCGGAAGGAGCCCGAAAAATAAAATTCGAAGGAAAAACGGATATGGATGAGTTTTGTCCGTCTCTACCGTTTCTTTTGTTGGTGAGCAGCGGTGTACGGTGTATATAATGGCCTTTGTGCCGGTTAACAATGAGTCCAAGAAAAATATTGGAGTAATCGAAATCGAAGGCACTTTCAATCCTTTTGATATTTCAATCTGGTGCTCGATATTAATTATTGTTTGCATTATTTTCGAGAAATGTGATTGGATTTAAGAAAGTATTTCTTTACCGAGAAATATAATAAATATGAATTGATTTAAGGGAGTTCGAAATGAAATTCATTTCATATAGATTACATGCATATATTTCAAATTTTATATTGAATACTTTCAAAGAAAATGTTAAATTAATAAAATATTCAATAAAAAGGCAAAACAAGCTATATAATTTAACGAATTGTATTAATTCTCGGAAAACGTGATACCATTAAAATGAAAATTCAAACTGTGCTTATTTCAAAGCATAATCAATTTTGTTTTTAATACATCATTCTTTAATTGCTAAAAAACGAATAATATTGTAGGTTCAAATAATCGACACACTTATACAAATATAAATGATACTTTTCAACCAAACGTTTAAAGTGGAAAGAACCCTTTTCAACTAGGTCACAGCCGAAAATATGAATATTAGAGCAGAAACGTTACGATAATAGTGAAGTTTCGGCGTGGACAAGAGCGTTTTTGCCGCACAAAAGGAACAAACAGCAGTCAATTATGAGGTCCCTTCGGTCACACGCGGTCCAAGGTCTGAACATAAATCAGAAAGGACAAAGTCCCTTTAATATGTGCGTGTGTGTGTTCAAAACTTTAATCATACCACTGGCCAAAATAATGGCCGAGCGTCAACAAAAACGGACACACCCCTTTGAACGAGCTCGATCGATTATGTGGAATTAATCGTTTCTTTTTTCTACAGATCTCAAATCTTGTGCGACATAAATTGAGCGTGTACTCGAAAGCATACACAAGTCGAAGGTGAAAGTCTTTTGATATTCAAATAATTTGCAAAACACGATACTTTACAAAGGACGAGAGTTTCGCGAGTTCGCGCAATTTTCGCGCAAGACGTCGCCGCTTCTTCGAAAACTCGATGAATAAATTAAAGTGAAACAACTATAATCATCATTGCTTGGTGAACGAGTTTTAAAGCTACCCATCGTATGAATAATGAATAAACGCGTTTGTGTAGTGACTATTTTCTTAGCTAAATGCGAAATTTAACGAAAATTACACGCATACACAGGCAAGCCGACGACTGGGTGAAAATCGAAAAACTAACTAAACTTTTCAACTTTAGATTTTAACTCGCGATCAAATGATAAGTTTTCCAACCGAATTAAACTATAGATTGAAGGACCAAAGTTTATACAAGTTTATTTAAAATTTACACATTAATTGATTCGCTCTATTTGACTCTCGAGCTTAAGGGTTACCTCTTCAAATATTCCTTGAATATAATACGCATACACTTATGTGTGTTTGTATATAATAATATATAGGGATAAACAAGAATTTCCTGGATCAACAGGTCCTTGTGGAACACTGGATTAACACCCCAATTAATACGCGCATATATCAAATCAAGCGGAAGGCAAACACGCAAATGCGGGACAACTCTGAATTGTTACCCATCCTATATACTAAAGCAAATATGCTTTTATGGAACTTACCGAGCGACGAAATATGAATTTTGAAGTAAAACCTAGACTTAAATACATTTTTTTATTCGATTAAGGACGTTTAACGATTTAACGTGACCTAACAACAGTATGCTATAACGAGTGTTACGTTTTTTTCGCAACGCTAGCTACGATAAAGAGGTCGACTTGTTATGTACTTTTATTTATATTTATTTCATATTTCATTTATATATGTATATAATCGTGTATTTGCGTTTACGTGTCAGATTATTAACGAGTCCCAACACGCGATTTATACACAATAGTCACTAAGCATTCAAGTGTTGAATGCGTTTGTTCACGAAAATGCTTTTTCCACCTTTGATGTGATGGCAGTTTAAAATTTTACAAATTTATTTCGAGCTTCAGTGAAATAATGATTTGTTTTAACAACGCTATACAAATTTCCCCCTAAAATTATAATGTATATCAAAACAACGTGTAATTTACAATACTTATTATTTCAAATAGCTAGTTTACTTCGAGAGCGTTTCTGATGAATTTAAATTTATTTACCGTAAATATTTTATAAATTTTCACGAATTTCACTTTACACGATATTTCCACTTCGCAACCACTCAAATCAAGTTTCATACGCAATTCGTAGAACTCAAAAGGCTAAGTGACGCATACGAATAAAACAAACGCAGAAAACGAACATAAAACCGAAGCGGCACCAAGGTCAACAGAAAATACGCATAAAAGGATTGCAAAATAAAATGAAAAGAAGAGAGAGCACCGTGTTGAAGAAAAAAAGAAGGCGAGGGAAAAACGTGCTGGGAAATCGCCTAAGAAGTGAGGCTGCGGCCAAAAGTCGCAAACTTTGCGGGCATTAAATGCCCCATTTTGCGAGAGACGTGCGTCGCCAACTAGAAAAAGGAAAAACGAAAGGAAAAACAACAAGAAAAACCGCACATGTACTTTAAGTTGAGCTCCCTTCACACGAATATGCAATAACGATAGGTCTTCAGAGCAGCGATGAAAATTTACATAAATGTATTTTCATCGATATTCAGGCATCACAACTTTTTAGTATTTATGCATATTAATATAACAGCCTTTTAACTAGAAATTAAAACCCAACTAAAGGCCTAAGCTAGGTTTGACTAGATTAGGAGAATAAAAAGCCAATTACTTATAATAGTGAAGAAACGGTCATAAGGGTTATAGTGATAAGAGCATTAAAAAAGATGACACCAGACCAAAAGACTCTTATTACTTTTATGATCAGTATACTGGCAGTGACATAAAATTTCCACAGTTCTATTCAAATTGCCATTTATGAGAATCTATATGAGAACTATTTACTGTCAAGATTCACAATCATCACTACAACATTACAAACTAACAAAAAATATTAATGCAAGTATACGAAAAAGTAAAATATTTTAGACCAAATTAAAGTTATTAAAAGGTGCTGATATGAATTTTTCACAGAAAATCCTTCATATTTTTCGGTATGTGTGAATGTGGCTTTAATCCCATATGAAAAGCAGTGTATGTGCGTTCAGATAACGCGATAATAATACGCGCGAGTTTGCCAGTCGTTAAATATTCAGTTTCGCACGCGGGGCGCTACGCAATCGTCTGAAATAAAATATTCGCGCACAAGTGCGACACAATCGTCACTTTTCCGACTAAACGAAGCCTTTTTTATTTGTCTGAGTCCCATTTCTATTTTCGTAAACGGAAATAAGTCACTGGTAGGATGAGATGAAGTTTATTGATGATATTTCAATTTTTGACTGTTATATTTTGTTAGTTATTTATACCAACTATATTATTATATTATTCAAATCAAGTAAATAGAGTTTATTTTGTTTTATGAATGAAACTTTTGTAACGTAATAATATTGAATTGAATGTGCGAAGAATTATATTTTTGTTTCAAATCTTATTTTTCTGTGGATGATGGTTCTGAAAATAAAAAGCATATGAGAAAGAACAAAGATTTTCACACATTCCTGACATACTGCGTATTGTACAAAAAGGACTCGAGAGAGTTTCACAAGTGGCGTTTAAAAAATGTTTTCAGAAATAAAAATGATGCTTGAAGTGAGTATAAAACTACCGAATTGAAAAAGTCTACTAACAGGTTTTCTTTTTCATATGCGAAAAAAATAGTTTTTTTTAGATAAAATACGATTATTTGAAAATTTTATAGGTATACCAACAGAAAAATAAAAACACATTTTAAAATATGTTTCTTAAATATATGAACTTTCTTTTATTATTTTTTTCCTCATATATAATATTGTATAGCGAAATTTTCATGAAATAATATTTGCGTAGTTTTCATTAAAATAACCGCAGAGCTTTTATGAATTCACAACACAATTATTTCAAACGAACTGCTCCATCGTATTGTTCTTTGCGATGATAATTATTCAACACGACAAAACTACGACAAAGTAACCAAAAACATATTCAGAACAATTGAATAACCAATTTTCTTCTTAAGAAGGAAAAATCGACCAATTACAAATGTTAAACGACTCAGTAAAATTAAATTAATTTATCATTGCATAAAATTTTATGCGACGATTTAATCGAAATTTATCCATTTTTAACTGAACTAACCGGAGATAATAAAACTGGTATTACACACGACAAAACGTAGAGTGCTTTTTCAAGCATACGAGACTAGGTTCAGTGAAATATATGGGAAAAACACTTATTGCATCCACCGGTGCATGGGCGAATGTAATTTTCCGAGTAGCATCTTCTTGCTAGGAGATCGATCGTCTTCGTGCTCCGGGATATTCTTGACCTATAAAAATCGCTTCTGCAACGTAAGGCCGTGCTACACCAGCCCCGTGTGTGAGTCGGCTTAACTGCGAGCGTGTGTGAGTTCGTTAAGCATTCGGGTGTATGCGAGAGTGTAATTGTGTTTTGGTAGAAAGGCCTGGATTTGTTGGACGGGCGTGTAGTTAGTGGCAACCGAAAGCTATACGGTGTAGGCCAAGTCTGGTCGAGAAGTACGAGGCTACGACCACGTTGTGGCGGTGTCGTAAACCTTTTTTGTTTATTGTTAGGAAAGTATTTTTAAAGGAAATTTAGGTTTAAACTACTTTGAATTGAAAAATATGTGCACATATGTATATTTTTTTTTCATTTTTGACATATCCATTAAAAAAAAGAATAAGAAAGAAATGCTCAAAACGTAATGCTATAATCTTTTAAAAACAATAAAATATGTTTGATAAGTTAAGCACTTCAAAGATGAGAACTGCGAAACCTTAACTGTTAAATATTATCTTATCTTTTAAAATCTAAATTCAATATAACATTTATTATGGAAAAATATTTATCAAATATAATTCACAAGCTAAATTATCTATTTTCAAAAAAAAAAATTTTGAAATTCAAGTTATTAAATTATTAAAACATAATTCATATTTTTAATCAAGAATGTTTTTCCACAAAAGAGTGCGTATCAAAAAATTCAACTTTCATATATTCATTTTATCTATTTATCTGATAGTGAGCGAAAAAATACTAATATAATAAATAGAATATATATACAAAATGATTTCAAAATAAATTTAAAATCTTCAAAAATATATTCAATTAATTAATTGCAAATCATTTATGAGAACAAAATTTAAAAAACGATTGACGAAAAAAAATACGAAAATTACGCATTAAATGAAAAAAGATTAAGCGCCCCTGTCGGTCGGATCGTGGCGCGAGTACAACTCGCCGTGGTTGTATTATTGATCCGAAGGGGCCGAGGCCGAGGGGGCGCAAGGGGGCGCGAGGAAGCCGGGGGCGGAGGCGCACCTAGACAGGTAAACACGGTGCGCGCGCGACCCCTACACTTGCGACCCCTGCCGCTCTCTCGGGGCTCGCGAACGCTCTCTTTTCGAACTTTCGTTCGCGAACACCGCACGATTGACGGTTCGCTCTCGAACGCGACGAACTGTCAAAATCGTGCAATGTGACAAAAATATTATTTGAATTCGAATATTTAAAGGTTTTTAATTTGTGAACGATATATTCACAAGACGACTGTTATTGAAGGTTATTTTTTATTGAATTTTAATAAAATTTGTTGAAGTTTTAATGAACTGAAAAATAAATTTATTAAAAAGCAAAGTAGAGAAAAATGGGAAACATGACCTTTCTGGGAGACTAGATCCTTCTTCTATTTTTTGCCTCTAATTCCCTTTTGGAAAATCGTACTTTAAAAAGATTAGTGCCAATGTATTAATATCCAATTAAATTCCAAGTGTATTGACATTATTTTTTTTAAATGCGAATTTCCAAAAAGGAGTTAGATGCAAAAAACAAAAGAGGAGATCAAGTCTCATGAAAAAATCGAGTCTTCTCATCTTTTCCTACCTTTTGAAAAATATTACTATGATTTTTTTTTAATAAATGACGTATGGTCACCGAAGTATAATAATATAATTATACTAGATTTACGTGAAAACAAAATATCCCAAATTTATTTTCGCTTAGAAAATTATTTCTAAATTAGTTGTAAACTCCATCGTTCATATTTAATGAACGATACGGACCTGTGTACTGAATAAATAATGAGCGAAAAATTTTCATATACAAATATGATAGGATTCAATTTATGTCGTTAAAAAAGGTAATGTGTTCATATATCAGCGTACATACACGATTCGTTATGGTTCCGTAGTCGACTCTTTTAAATAATTACACGAAGGCTTTCGCTCAAACGGCATTTCCGATTGAAACTGCCGGAGCATAAAGGGTTATGTAGAATTTCGTATTTACATTAATCGTAATGTTGACTCAATCAAAAGCTTTGCCCTTCGATGTATGTACCTATATAATTTATGAAAAAATATATATGGGCACAGAAACACAAATATACACGTATATTTTAAAAAGCCATGATTTATATGATGTGCGTGAAAAATACACTTTGAAACACAAGAGATATTTCAGTATGCTCCCGCGAGAAGAAAATTTCAAAACCTTTCTTGTTTGTTTCTTGCCTTTTTATATTTATGGTATATTTTTTTCATAGGCATTTTTCATTTTCGCTTCCACGCGTCCGACACCGAATTCCAAATCAAGATTATGATTATTCGCATATTAAAAATACCATTGTTTTTATGATACAAATTTTCATAAAAGTGGATATTTTTCACACAAAAAAACACGAATTACACTTAAAATGTATATTTTTATGTAATAAAATTGAAAATTATTAATTAAAAAATATGTTTTTAATAAAAAGGATAAATTAAGCAAAGAAAAATTATGATTTCTTTCAATTCAAATTTTCTAATTAATATTTTCGTTTCGCCATTTGTTTCATTTGTTAACGAACTTCCAAGATTTACAGCAATCGAAGCGCGCGAAAGTTTTGTCATTATTTTTCCATTTTAAACGTAGCTCGAATACGTCCTGGTATTTTTGCGAAAATGATTTTTCCCTTTGCGCTTTTCACGGCTATAATAAATTACGCGTTTTGCTTGCGCGAAATGTATGGGCCGGGCTCGAGAGTTCGCGCCTTTAACAGTCGACTTTGCCGAATTGTATTATATATTTCTCGACGAAAGTACCGACGGCCAATTTCTCCTAATTTCTCCTTCGACCTAATTAATTCTTTAAGGTGGATAGGGATAGGCAACGAACGGCCCATCAAGACGGGACCAATCTCGCGGATCAATGGGCGTTCGAGAAATAATTTGGGCAGTTAATTTGCACAAAACGAGAAACGTTGCTTTCGGAATTTTTCGACGAGTTACTGCACAGAGAAAGCACCTCGAGATGAAACGGAGAAAAAAGAACACTGGCGCGATGATAAAAAAAAAAGCAAATACAATTGAACGAGAGGAAGTCTAGAAAGGAGTCGCTCGTCTTTGAAATTATTTCGTGTATATTTTTTTTTTGTTTTAACTTTGCGAGAAACGCTTTCGCAATTTTTCAGGTGTAAAGATTTCAAAGAATAATATTGCGCCCGTTGTTAAATGGGATCGTTGTCTTTCTCTTTTGTTAGCATTATACCGTTGTTTTATATGATTTTATTAATTAAAGAGTTCAACAAGTTTAACGAAATCTCCGCGAGACATTTTATTCTGTGAAAAGTGAAATCTTACGCATAATACATAAATACGCGATAAAATTTCTAGAACAAAAAAAGATCAACTCATAATAATCGAATCGAATGACTAACTTTTAAAAATATGAACTCAAACGCGATTTAGTGCAACTCTTAAAAGCCACCACTTCTGCTAATTTCTTTCACTGACCGTTCCCAATTAAAAAGCAGTCACTAACTAGACTCGCCCATCGACATTTTTCTTCACATAAAAAGAGCCGCCTACGTACCGAAATTAACCGGAGAATTCCTTAATCTCTGCGCTCAAATTCACTAGAGGCAACTTTAATCAGCATTAAATATTCCACCCCCGAGAGCCGAGAGGGAGCCTTCAGCGACAAATCTCTTCGGCTCGCAAGAAGCCCTCGACGACGACGACGACGAAGAATTTATTCGATAACGATAATAATATTGTATACCAAACAGAGGGACGGGGCCGGGGAGGATTCGGGACGATTACCGCAGTCGCATTGTGAATAGTTAAAGTTAATCCCCTTCGGTCCCCGGGGCCGGGTTTTTGAGCTGCGAATCCAATTTGGGGCCCGGGCCTTCCGGCCCCGAGATATGGACGTGCATCATTGATGAGGACATCATCGCCGGATCCGGAGCCCGGAGAGTCCGAGAACGAAAAATACCCCGACGCCGGGATTATGACATAAAACCTCCTTCGCGAAAGTGGATGTTCAACTTAACCATTCCGCTTTGTGGAATTAGCGTCTTAGCGTTGTATGGAGCGGCTTCGATCCGCCTGAATAAATTATGCGTTTTATGCGTGCGTTGCGTTGCGTCGTGCTTAAATTGGTGTATTGTCGCGCGCGCTCGACGTTGATGGTGGTGTAAATGCATTTTGATGCTGTTATGATATCATCTGATAAGTTAGCGTGAGTTCTTTTACTGAGAGCCGATCTTTTCACTAACATTGCCTAAACTGTAACTTTGTAAATGTTTTTTTATGGAGCTCAGCGCTGTGAGTTCGTCATTGACAGCTGTTTAACTCAGTGTGAAAAAAGGTAGATAAATTATAGTTAAATTGATGTTAGTGAAAAGATTTTTCTTTAGTTTTGATAATTCGAATAAAGGAATTTCCATCATGATAAAAACAGAGTAAATAATTTAAATAAATGACACTATTCCCATAGGATCACGCAGTGAAAAAGATTTTCTTCAAATGAAAAATTTAGGAATCTGTTGAAATCTTATAAATAAAATTATTTTCTGTATGATTTTATGAAAAAATATCTAATTATCGATCCTTATTTTAATTACATCTAACTGATAAAAATAAGATTTAATGAATAAACTGAGCTTTGAATGATTTGCGTCATAAATTTGTAGATTCAATAACAAATTGTTTTTGATGAATCGATAAATATGATATTCACCAGTTTTCACGAAAATAAGATATAACCTCGTTATTAAATTAGTGATAAACATGATATTCATATCAATATTTCAGCCCAAACGAGCATTTCAGACTATTCAATTTTCTTTAGAAAATCTAGTTTCATATTTCCAATGAAAGTCAGTAGACATAACAAAAGTATCAAATATTCTACCGATATAGTTATCATACACGTATAATAAAATAAAAATATTTACGATCATCCTCGGTAATAGAATCAATTTACAGCCCAGCTTTCTTACCTGAAACAAAACAAAAATACATTTTATTATATCACCTTACAAAACAGTAAATCATTATCAAATTACATATATTATTCGACAATACATTTTATTGAAAATATCTCTGAATACATCAACATATGAGTAGAGGCAATAGTGCGAAAATCAAAATCGGGCGATTTGGGCTTAAACCGCAAAAGTGCGCCCTTTTCTTACACTAATGGCTACGGGCTGTTCGGGCGTAAAAGTTATGGAGTTTGTGGGGATTTTGGGGCCGATTTGTGTAATTGGGGTTTGTGGAGCGTTGTCGGGACGCGCCGTTTAATGGCGTTCGTATAACACACGTGCTGGACGCAATATGGCCGCCGCCATAGTGTTTGTGCACAAACAATATGGCCGTCGGTTAGCCGCGGTTAATAGTCGCGTTAGACGAGCTAAATAATCTTCGGGTTTTAGCGGCGGGAATTCGGGAATTACTTGGCGATAACGCGTGGATGTTGTTTGTGTTGTTGCGGTCGAGAGATGTCTGTTCGTTTGTGATGATTTGAAGATTTGAGGTTTTCTATTTGTTTTGTTGTTTAAGGTATTTTTTCTTGATTATTTTTATGTTTGACAGTTAATATTTCACTTTGAAGTAATGAAGAAGAGTCGATTGGATAGAAAGTCTGATGAGCAACAACAACGCATTGATTGGTGACGCTAAATTGATTGAATTTAATCGATTTGGGCATGATTAGTATTCAATTTTTAGGAATCGTTTCGTACATTTCATTAACTTGTTTTTTTTTTATTAAACATTAAAAAGAAATAATCAAGTAACCATATCATTGAATCAATTTAGAAAAATGACATGTCTCTTGACAGGACTAGACAAGATTCGAACCTAGCATCACAAGTATACTGAATCGATACAGCATATTGCAGCACCATCTGAGTAAACTTTGAAATTAAATCAAATAACTGTACCTAAGTTATATATACAACAAAAATTATCACCCTCTCCTTTGGTACGACTCGTTGAATTTTAAACGATAAGAATTTTCGCGTCGACATTTCTTTAAATAGACGTATTATTTTTAAAACCCCGTGAACTTTTAATGAAATTAATTAACGAAACTCTAAAATTTGACAGGGTAAAGCTGCTTTACTGTGGGCGAATTTCGAGCGACCCGCCCAGGTAGCTTTATGAAAGCGAGGGGGGCTTTTGAATTTAATATTTTTTAATTATCGCCGAGTATGCCCGACGTACGCCATTACGATTCGAAACAAAGGATAGAGAGACCCAAATCTGGGTCGCGACCCACGAGTTAAGAACCACAAAGCTAACCGACGTAATTGACATTGAACCGCAAACATATCAACGGGCCCACCCCGAAAGCTTTACCCGGTGTCGAAATATTATAATTAGCTTTGTCCATGTTGATTGAATTCTTTCTGTATTCACTCGATGAAAAGTTACACACAATAAAATACAAAAAAACGTGTAAGATGTTCGAGTCGAAGTTAAAGCCGGCACTTGGAACTTTTTCCAGGTGGGAAGATATAAATTTGTTCGGAAAGGCTGCATTTACAAGCGGGGGCGAGAGAGTACGTAAATTTTTCATTCGAAAATGGCGCAAATTGAGTTGTACGCGCGACTAATAAAAAATATCATCATCGTCGCACGTAAACATCCCACCTTTTCAGGGCCCTCAAGATTACTCGTTCTGTCCTTATCGCACTTGAATTGAAAATGTATGTGAGAGAGCGGGACGCGAACAATGGAGGTTTTGCTCTCGCGCGCGCGTTACAACCAATTTGTTTTCATAACGCTAAGATTTCACCGCCGAGCCGGATTTCCCAGAAGTGATACTCGAGACTAACTTTAAATTATAAATATTTATTTATATTTCAATCTTGATGAAATTCGCGGGAATTTACGTGCAAGCGTTCTCATCTCCCGTTCGAATTAAACCGCCGAATCCCTCGTTTCCCGCTGACTTCAGTAAATTATGACTCGAACGATTATTTTCGTATTAGCATTTTTTTTTATTTTTTTATTTTTGGTATTGCGATATTTTCCCGGTAACGTGTTGATTATATTCATGAAAATTGCTTTCATTATTCAACTTTATGAGTCGCTTAGTGTGACATTAATTATTTTGACAACTTGGGTGTAGTATGTTAATTAATTTGTAAATTTAAATTTAATTCACAGAGTGCGTCTGGAATCAAAATTAATGTTAATTTATTTATAAATAGATTGAATTTATAATTGAAAAAAAATTAGAACGATTTTATTGAAATTATTGAAAAAGAATCGTTTTAGGATTTCTTAAGAAGATTTCAGAAAACTGCATGGACCTCTCGAGATCTAACGAATCCGAATAGAAAATCAACACAATATATGGATGTTTCTATGCAAACAACTAACCGAGAAAACTTTCGAGATATATAAAAAGATGAAATATTAAAATTACATCACATCTATGAAACGCGTTAACCTTTTTCCACTTTTCCCACGGCGATTGCCACATAAATCGAACTTTCGCTCCTCCGGACCACAGAGCGGAACCCCTTTCAGGGCGAACGCAAATTTCGCCATTAGGGCAAACGGACGACGCCCTAAATAATAAAATGGGAATTTTCCGAAAGCGCAGATCCGACCACCAGATTCCTCGTCCGGAAGAACAAAAAGCATAAATGGGGAGAAGGGCTCGAAATTCGGCGGCGAGACGCCAGATAAAGGTAAAAAATGTTTTTGAAATATGGCCCTCTTCGGCGGAGGGATCCCTCCTTTTGATAAAATGCGAGGCGAAGTCAAATAGGAAGTTGCGAGGGTATCTCGTCTGCTCGAGGGTTTGCAGGTTTGCAGGCTTTTTCAGGTGTGGGTCGCCCTCGGCCCTTCTACCACTTTCGCCTTATCTGGCCGATGGAACTCTCAGACGAACGAGAAAACATCAAATCAGATAAGCTTAATAAAATATTTTCTCTTCGGGTTTTCCATACTTCGTTCCTTCGGATGGGAAACGCGAATCCCTCGCAAATTGCCCAATTTTTATTCTATCCGCTTAAATTGGACGATAACGCGATTTTAAAACGTTTTTTTTTTCTTCGCTTCCCATGAAGAAGAAAAGGCGAAGAAAATGAAAAATGTGCTTTCGCGAGAAATCGAGTGTTTATATGCATATTTGTTACATCCGTTTGATTAAAATGTTGAAAATTTGCGAATAACATGAACGTTAGTTTCAGTCGCAAATATTTGTTTTGTTGATGATACATGGAGTCAAAACATGCTATTAATTAAAATAACTATTATGAAACAATTTTAATTCATAATTAAAATATTGAAATCTTCATATAATTTTATATTTATATTTACCCAAATTCCGTTTACATTGCCCGAAGGCTTATTTTCTAAGAAACGCTCCATCCGATTGCTTTTATACAATTGTTGAACATGATACAATTTATCATTCGAAAAGCAATTAATATGAAAAGTTTGTCCCGCAAACGATTTTACAACTTTTCATCGAGGGGGGAAAGAGAGGTTGTTCGAAAGCCGAGGAAAATAATGCCGTTATATGGTGGTGAACTTTCGTGAAGGTGACAGAGGAAGTTTTACGAACGGCTCGTTAATATCTTTTACGTGTTTTTCCGGACTCGCATTGTAAACAAGCCGGTATATAGGATAAACTTATGTCAAAAGACAAAGGACTTGCGATGTTGCAATGTTCGACGAAGCATAAAATCGATATCATGTCGAAAGGTACAACTTGAAAATAGTGAATCTGGTTCATTTTAAATTTCAGTTCGCAGAAATTAGTTATGTGAATTTCTCGAAAAATATTATATTTTATCATAAATTTTACAAAATATGATAACACGTAATATAAACATGTAATAGATTCTAGCTGAAGAAACGAAACAGCACGAATATACGAAATAATAACTTTCAGAAAGTTCAGAGTTATTTCCTGGAAAACTCTCACATGTAGGCCGTTTAAAACATCGACTGCTACCTTTCCACCATACCAAACGCTAATTTATTGCTACTTAAACGCACCATGTGAATTATGCACTTCATAAAAATTTATTCGAATAGGAAAAGGCGCGGTCGTAATGCAGGCTATCATCGCCGCGGCGAAAGTCGAATGCACGAGAGACTCTAGGGGGCCGAAAAAAACCATTACATTACCCAACATGTAAGAAAATTAACCCTTCATGACTAGCGATTTTCAGCAACGATTATCGTGTTATATTCAAAATTTATTACTGATTAGCTTTTTTTCACATAAATAGATAATAACATCGATCTTTTACATTTAAATAGCATTTTTATAGTATAGTAGTGTGCATTTAACGTGCATTAGTATAAAAAATTTCTAGGAATTAATTAATCTCGTACCATTGACTCAACACAGATGATTTTTTTGTTAATTTATAACAATTCTAAAGTAAGGTAATGATCATTTAATACACCGAAATCAATGTGAAAAAATGAAAAATGAAAGTTCGGTCTATAGAGCAATACACATTATATGATGGTCGAAAAGGCCAAGGGGTACAATTGACATTTTTGCCAAAATCGAATTATCCACAGGAATCGCTTCTATGCATGCTTATTTATTTGGTGTCAAAAGGATATAAACGAATTCGGAACGTGTGCCGAGATATATCATCAAATCAGTCGACCTCCTCCTAATACATGTAAGAACATGGTCAAATTTGAACGCGCTTTTCTCGAAATCACTGCGAAGTCACTTGTATTCCTTGGCCTTTTCAGTCGTCACATATAAATCTGCCATAACGATTTCGGGGTTGGAAACTATTATCACATTTCTTTCGAATCATAATGAGTCAATTATTGACAAAGTCATTCGTATTCTAGAATAGGTACATTTTTGCTCACAGTCTTTCAAACCTCGAATATTTCAAATTAAACAATGCCTAATTTTCAAACGAACAATCGAAGATTTTCCACTTGATCTGAAAATCGTCCAATCGAAAAGCCAACGTGGACCAAATGACCCGAGATGGCTTCGGAGGGGTTGAACCCTTAGAAAGTCGGTTCGGCCAAAGCGTGCCGCTTCACCATTTGGAGTGTTCGCGTGCCGATCCGACGGACCACCTCTCCCCCAACCCGCGGAGCACGTAAAAATTTACGACAGTGGTCGACAACCTTTGCGAGAACGTGAGCGAGAAAGTTTAACGCGATCGTAAATTAGGCGCGAACCGACTATTGTAAAATAAAATGTTCGGCTTTATGAATATCGGCCGTTCGTTAGTGTCGGCGAATGCGCTTAGTTCGTTGATAAATATTGACGTTTCGATGTCTATGTGTATTGTAAAGAATGTGCAATTTGGATATGTATTTATAAAATTAAGTTACTGCATGTATAAAATAATTATTTTACATGATATTTGATTGATTTAAAAATATTTTTTTGAGCTACATCAAAGAATTTTCTATGAATTTCACTAATTATATGAAAGTTTTGTCACCGTTTTTAATTTATGTAGATATAAGACTAATATTACATTCCTAAAAGTTGGATTAATTTAAAAACTAATAATAGCATAGTCTTATAAAACATGTTCAAATATTTATAAGAATGTATAACTTGAACATGTTCGAAATTCTCCTAATTCAACCGGCGTTGAATGCGCCAGTCTGATGGATTTTCGCCAAAACAACGGTTGAACCATAAATATTTACACTTAATTTATGTCTAAGGTCACCGAAGGGTTAATTCGACGATGGTATCTTTTTCGATTCGGCTACATACGTACACCCATAATGTGTATGTGTCGTACGCGATCGTGATTTAATGGCTTCAATGCACGTTTTCATGCGCGGCATGAAACGTTCGATTCCGATCTTTTCGACATGTTTCATTGCTACTTTTTTTTTCGTGAAAATAATGCACGTAATGTTCATTCAGATTAAATTTTTGATGTTTTCGATTCGCATTCCGACTGTGGAAAGTCAAGCGATTCGATGCATTGAAATTTATTACGTCTGGTTTTCGGTTCAAATATGAATTTTTAAAAATATGAGAGTTATCTGATGAAAGCGAAATGATTTGTTAATAAATGTTTTCGAAAGTGAATGCAACATTGAATGACAAGAAAGACATAAAACTTATACGTACTCACTTATAATACAAAAATAATGTACGTATATCTACGTTTCTACAACTGATACTCATGAAAAAAACCTTCCGGAAAACCCTATTTACATCACATTACCATAAAATCAGAAGAGGAAAAAAATCCATACCAAAACATCGAAATGTATTTGTCTCCAAACGGAGCGAAACAGACACGCCGCGAGATTGATTCTATCCGATCGGCCCTCAAGACAAAAGAGACGCCGCTGCCGAAAAAACCATCTCTCGCGCGACGAAACCAAGAACAAAAGCCTCGGGAAGACACCAGAAAAGATAGAAAGAAGAGAACAAGAAGAAGAAGATGAAAAAAACATACAGAAGAGAGGAAGCTGGGGGGGAAAAAAAACGAAATGAAAGCGCGAAATTCGCAATTCGCAACGGCACGTGACACCGCCCCCGGACTCCGATCGACACGGGCATGTTTTACAACCAATTTGCCCAAGAAACTGAAACTGGGCTCGCGCGTCCCGACGCTCATAGACTTTTATGTGAGCGTTTTGAAAACGAAGAAAAAAACGTACGACAAGTAAAAAAAAAGAAAAAGAAAAAACACCGGCAATGAAAACGCTACGATCGCAATTGTACCCCAGGCGAACAGTCCTCGGAGTTGGGGTACGTACCTCGAGGTCGGGGTATACATGTGCAGCCCCCGGGAGAAGAGGTCCCGTCGATTTGATGGGGTTTTCCTTATTTTTACGATTGTCGCGCGGGAATAACGTGCCGCCACTTTCTTACGGCGGATGCTGTGTGTATACGACCCAAGCGGGACAGGTGGGCTCTCTTATGCGGTCGTGCTCGATTATAAGCGATTCCAATTTTCTTATGGGTTTTTCCTTCGTTCTGTCGTCTGATCGTGGTCTCGAGTTCGCGTTTTTGATTGAAAACGGGGCGTGGTTTGTTATCGGGCCGTTCTGGTGCGAATTGCGCATCGATTCGGTCTGAAATAATAATGAATTTCAAACGTGACTTAAATCGCTTTAACCGGTCTTTGATTAGGAGTAAGATTGCGCCGTTTCGCATTAAGCCACATAACTGTAAAATAAAATGAAACGTTTGCGTTCACATATTTTATAGGATTATCCGACATGAATATGCGATTTTAAACAGGCGGCGTTCAAACTGTTCTCTGTGTAAATGTAATTTATTCGAGTACAAATGTTTCATTAAAAAATATTTTACGTGAATTCAGAAAAATATATGTATAATTCAGGCTATAAAATTGATAAACGATGAGAGCGCAGCAACAAATTGATTTCACTATCCTCGTAAGATAATACGATCGAAAGTGAAAATACAACATGTACACGACGTCACAACTGCGCAAACACGACACGTCTCACATCCGTACCGAGTTAGAAGAGGAAAAAAACACGATCTCGATCGAATCGGCTCCGTGCTCGATCGTCATAGTGTAGCGCACGAAATCGGAAAGTCGCACACGGCTCGATAAGCACGTTTTTCCCGACGATGAAATGCCGCGGAGAAGTGAAAAGAACCTCGGAAACGAAAAAAAAAAGCACGCCGAGGAAAAAAAATCGTCGGGGGGAAAAAAGCAGATCTTCATACGAGAGAGGAATACATACATACGTGGGCAGTGGAGAGCGGCATTCAGAGCGGAGCACGTACGCGGTGACACGAGAGCGAACTAGTTGAAAAGTAGACGACGGCAGCGATTGTCTTTGAACAACGAGGAAGGGACACCTTCCAGCCACAATGAAAAGAGTGATGGTGTCGCGGGTAGGCCGGAAGACGAGGGTCGTCGGCACTCGGGTGGCTCCGCAGCCGAAGAACGAGGGGTGGTCGGATGCCGTGGCGGTGTGGGAGAAGTCGTGGGACGAGATGTTGGGTAGGTGATTGTGGGTTGTTCTCGATGTGGGCGGATGGGTTGATGCCTGAATGCAAAACGGTGTCACGTACAGGTCGGGTGGAATTAAAATATAACAGTTTCCTAAGACTTCGGAAGGAGGTATCGCTCCGAACGCTGCGAAACAACAATTGGACAGTTTGCGAATGAATCTGATACGTATTGAGACGTTGTTGTTTATTCTATATTATAAATCGCAATATTGACGTTCAAATATTACAAAGATGTAATATCATTTATTTAGGACAGATAAAAAGTCTAATTGTTGTATTATTACATCACAAAGGAAGCTTACCATACCGCCTGTTAACTGCACCCTACTCTAACATGATTACATCTAAAAATGATTCAACAAATTATTTTTTATGCATTTTACATAATATTAAATACATTTCTAGCATGATATCATACATCTCGATTGTTTTATCTGAATCAAACTCTGCTTGAAATCGTATCAAATCGCGTTATCACGCTGAAGTTGAGAGAAGCGTCCCTTCTGAACCCTTGCACATGAAATTTTGCAATACAAATGAAACTCGTGTGAGCAGAGAAGAGAAGAGAATTAAAAAGCGTACCGCCAGAGCACAGTTTCTATCTTGTTGTGTTTGCGATTCATAATTCGTGCATGAAGTGCTCGCGTACACGTGTACCTTTATCATTCGCCGGATAAAGTTTATGTTCATTTATGTAACGCACAAGTTTATGGAGACCGTGTGTCCCAGAACAACGAAAACGGGAAGAAGGGTTTCCATACACAATGCCTTCGGAGTTTTCTTTCATAACAGCCCGGCCGTTTCAATTAATTTTAATGCATTTCACTTTCCGGTAGTGTAAGCGTAAAGGATCCTTGCGAGCTTAGCGTGAGTTTATTCATATTTGAGAATAATCTCAGCAAATATTATATGCTGTATAAAATGTGAAAAAGCTTTATTACATTTTTTTTAAATGAGTATGAGAGCTTATAAAGGTTTTAAAGTCGCAAGCCTTATACACAATTAATGATTGGATATTTTAATTAAGGAAAACACATTTATTTCCAGAATAGAAATATAATAGATAAAATAAAATGTCAGATATATAATTGAAAAATTATATAACCTTTGATTTAGTATGTATGAAAGCGCCTCGTTTGAGAGAGAAATTAAAACACCAGCGCGTACTTTACTTTCGCAAGCGAGGGATTATAAGACTTAGCTTTCGAAGAAAATACGATAAAAAATACTTTTACCCGAGAACGTATATATGATATTTTTTGCATTCAGTCCAACGACGAGAAGGATTATATCGAAGCGTATACGAACATCTAAACGAGGTCGAACTCTCCGAAAGTAACCAACTCGAACGCGATAGATTAACGCTGAAACGCGAGAACACATCAATGAAACTTTTTCTATATTAAAAAGGTACGTGGAGCAATGTTGCAATGGCTAACTGGTAACTATATCCTAAATTATATATCATGTTTCATTCGTATTTCGAAATAATATACAAAACATTCGAACGATGTAAATATCATAACTATTTTATATCGTCAATAAAAATAAATTTCTCTAGAGTTGTCGTTGTCTCGTCAATAATGGACAAATAATGAGGTCCCGGAGGACACGGTTGTTCCGTATACGGAAGACAAGATCTTTTGTCCACGTTTTTCTGGAAAATATTCAGGAAAAGGGCCCCGCGAGCGGACTAAGTAAATAAATAAATAAAGTCAGAGGGTCAAGTCCGAGTGGCTATGAACGTCACTCAAGAGCGACTTTAGTGTGTCGTCGCAGACGTAATACAATACACTCAAAAAATATGTCAAACGGATATTTCAATACGAAATACACGTTTAATATAAAAAAATATATATCTAACGGAGATTAAGTCAAAACTATTAAAAATTAAGCGATAATAAAACTTTGATTTCGTTGAAGATTCTAACAAGCTCCTAATTGAATTAACATTGAATTCTCATCTAATTGTTGCAACATAATATCGTCAAATTAAACGCTAATTGAAAGCACCGGAGTCGTGTAATTCGAAACTTCGACGACTTCCTATTTTCCCGCGTACTCTCTCGATTTTCGTATCTACATATTATGTACATGTGTATGATTCATTTGTGACGAGTAAGAGCACACAGAAAATTTACATTAACATAAATCAAAATATGACACATACCCGAAACGTGTTCAAACACAACTAGATCACACACGCGACAAACATTGTTACATTCTCTAGTTGAAGTGTACGAGCGAATGCGAGCCACATCCAAAATTTAAACAGAAACTAGAGGGCGGCAAAGTTTCTTCGAAGGGGATGCAAACAGGACAATTGTTCGACACGCTTTCGACAACAAAGTTTTCAATGGGCCAAATTGTTAGAAGGATTGTGTACGTGTACGTCGGATTGTTTGCTATATTGGACAGAAATTGCAATGTAAACATTGAACCTATTGTACGTTGAATTCTGTATCAAAATTGTTTAACAATCCTCTGACCACACATGCAATTATTAACTCAATCAGTATAATTAACATCTGATTCTCGTTTTAATGGGCTAGAAATTAATGCGAAATTTCGTAAATTTTCCACCTACAACCACTTAAATAATAAAATTAGAACGCAGAAGGGTTGGAGCAATTAAGCCATCGTGTCGTTGAAGAAGTCCGAGGCGCCAACTCGAGGGTTGGCCGATCGTATTTTGACGAGGGTCGACCGTGTTAATTGGCGAAGATTTTCACGCTGCGGCGGTGGACCTCTTCACATCGACCCTCGTAAGACCGATTTTTTTTCTGGAGCCACTAAAGTACGCTTCGGCTTCATATTTCGTGCTTCAGAACGAACAGGATCCTCCGCTGGAGCATATTACGGTCTGCGATGTCTTAAAGGTCGATGGAGCGTATTCGTATGTCGAACGTCTTCTATATCTATAGCTAATTTTGTTGAATTTATCATAAGTCGTATGTTATTTAAAAATATTTTTTTCGTCGTGAATGATTATATTTTCAAATCGGATTTGCTTATTCAAGTGAATGTTAAATATTTTTCTCTGTTGTATGGAAAACTTTTAAAAGTTGTCTCGGTGCTTTGGAATAGTTATGAAAACACAACAATGGAGTTGTTACACTGTGAAATATATTTTTGAAATTTAAATTTTTATAAGTATGGTAAAAAATCCGTCTTGGTAGTGAAAAGTATAATATCATTTGTGAAAATTTTATCAAGTTTGTAAAATACATATAGATAGATAAAGAAAAAAACTTGAAAGATATTTTTCTATGAAAAGTCGATCCGTAATGGAAATACAAAGTTTTTAAACTGAATTTATACAATTTATTTTTATATAAAAAGAATAAATATTGCAAACCACCAAATTTATTAAAAAAAAATTAATGAAATAAAACCTCAATTTTCGTGAGAAATTTTCACTAAATACGAAGCTAAATCCTCAATATTGAAACAATCAGAAAAAACATGTTGTATTATACTTTATGGTGAAAAAAAAAAACGTGATTGGTACAAATAACGTCGTTATATCGATAAACGATTTTTCCCGCCCGAAGAAAACCAACAAACTGACCCTTCTCAGCCATCATCGATTGCCGGTAAAATATTTTCTAATAAAATATCAGTATCGCAGATTTTCCTAGCGCACAATATATTGTTATTACATTTTTAGAGAAGCGCTTGGAGCACGAAACGGCAAACCTACAAAAAAGAAGACGTACATATATTTTCACATACACACATCCTCGCAAAGAGATAGGACCATCTTATATTTTTTCCTTTCAAGCACTGCCCCTTTCCCGGCTTACGTTCATGCTAAAATATTATGCCAGAATCCCACAATCCAAACACGGCAAAGAAGTCTTCGGCGTTAACCTTATACCTATGGGGGGGCGAACAGACCGACGCCATATCGCATAAAAAACAATACAGAATAAATAAAAGGTATGGCGTTATCACAAATATCGATGCCTCATAGATATATGCGGTTTTTGTGCGTGGTTGTGCTCGAATTTTCTCGCATATAATAAATCCTTTAAAAGGAAATGGGAGTCTGTCGCCGAAAATCTTCTTCATAAAACAATACGGCGGCTATTCAAATTCAAAAGAGTGTTGTTTGAGCTTTATGTGAAACACGGCGATGGATTTGCTCTGAAATATTTCGTGTGTAATATTATGCAATACGCTCCGAAAATTTATCTACTCTCCGCGAATATTCGATATCGTCTCTGGGATCGCGAAATATAAAGTTGTAACACTTGTAAGCATTTCCGATTCGCGGTATGATTTACGAATGCGAAAACTTTATAACTGATTGTATAATGACGATATAACATATTCCATATATTATCGTATTGCAATTTCAAATACTAGAATCAAAATCATTGTATAAAAACTACAATGATATATCAGTGAATATTTTTTTCGAAAAGAGCTAACATTATAAAAGTTATTTCATAGCTACTTCAATAACACTCAGAATCCAGTCAAACGTACCAACATACGTTATTTTTATTCTATAATAGCTTGAAAATGTTCATGCTTGCTTACACACACCTTTCAAACCCTTACACCTAAACGGGAGCTACGGGGGAAGCTAAGGGGGCTATAGATAAAAGAAAGAGCAGAGGGATGACGAAGGGGAGGATGTGAACCGGAATAGAAAAGAACGTCGGTTTTATACGAGATTTATTGGTTATATCGGCTCATGAGATTGTGAAGGTGTGGGGAAACTAAAACTCTCATTATTGGAAAATATCTACCGTTTCCAGACAGCGAGGAATCGAATATTCCTTATTTTTCTAAACGCGATATTGGACAGCTAAATTGCTTAATATGTCTGCGAAATGTAAAGAATTCACCTATTCGCCTCAGTTCAAGTTGTTTTCAATTAAATTTTGATTCTTGTATGCCTTTTTGAGTACGCTCAAGGCGTTCGGCAATTCAGCGATAAAGAATAAAAGTTTGTTTAATAAGTGTAATTGAGGTGCGGAACTTTGTAATGAGATCGCGACCGAAGAAGGAGCAACTTTTTCCCTCTATAAGTCTGCAAAGGAAGTCACTCAATTAGAACATTAATTGTGAATGTTTCGTTTTTCTTTCAAGAGAGGATTATTGAATCGACCGAAAAAAAACAAGTGTAGAAAAATTACATTGTACACAATAAAAAACGAAAAATTAATTTTAAAAGCAACACTTTTTTTCAACTACAATCGAACGCATTTCCCACGATAATTTTCCACTAGGGGAAGCACATTTTCCCTAAAAGACAAGTCGCATTCCCAGACAAGCCCACTGCCCTAATGTCCTAAAGCCTCAGAACAGTCTCCCCTACCGGTAGTACATCACTATGTACCCTCATATCGGTAGTGCCGCCCTACCTTACGGTCGCCCCCCTCATCCACCATAAGAACCTTCAAGTTTAACACGAGAAAACCTACGGCGGAACTATAGACCACGTAAGGAGAAAGTGAGGAGGAACGACCCGAACAACTCGGAGGGCGAACCGTGTCACAATTGAGTTACGGGCCGCTCCGGCTAAACGGTTCCACTAACCTTAAACAAGATAAAACAGTGGATTTAGGGGCGTTTTTCTCGCCGCGGTTTACCGGCTTCGGCCCACGAGATATACAGAGCTTTATTGCTGTTGTTATGTGTGTCCATTTGTATTTTCTTCTTGCTCCGAAAGTGGAGGAAGTCGTGTGAGCCTACTGTCGCTGAGGATTTCTGCGCGACCGTGAAACATGGGCCTCCATAAGAATATGGAATATCATACGTGACGTTGCTATCGCATTACAGCGCTGTTTTTATACGAGCTTTGCTTTCATAATAAACAAAGTTGTTGTGTTCTTCATGTTATTTATCTAAATAAATAAAAGAATTACTTGATAAATATCCACTCGGAAAGTTAGAGATTAATATGATATCAGATGTCTTTTCATACATATTAAAATAAAATGATATAAAAATATTTTTTCCTTTTAGGGAAATTCATATAGAAAATGGTAATCACAGTGAGCAAGGCAATCATAGTATGTTGACGTCTTACAATAGCTGCAATATGATTTTGCATTACAAGGCTTCACTAATAAAGCGCACAATATATTTTTTCATAAACTCGAGTTCAATTTATGACTATTTTCATCAGTTCATAAAAAATGGTCGTCATTTCGATCCACTCAAAGAGATGAGAGCGAGACAGAGCGCAATCTCGTTTATACAATACTTGATTGCGATAATACTTCAAACAAACTTTTATATTGTTTTTTTTTTATGAATGCCGAGTTTCTTAAGCCTACTAAAAGAAGTCACATCGTAACTGTTCCATTACACGAATGAGCCCACCAACTTTATATTCCGCCTTTTAACCCGCAATATTTTCGAAAAAAATTCGATGACATTGTTCCGAGCGTGCGAAAAATTGTCGTCCTTTAATTTATTTACACACCCATCCCACGGGAAAAGACTTCCTCGGTTGGTTCTGCTCATTTTTTGTGAGCCTGTAACGATAGATAATCGAGTATTAAATATACGTGTTTATGCTCAGTGTAAAGAAAAGGGAAAAAATCTACTTGTATACACACAAAAGCGTGAATGTGGAGGGCGAAGTTTTTTCATTATTCTAGCCGAGTGGATAAAGTTTTCCATTTATTCTGGCATTATGGAAGAAAGGAGGTTTCCTGGTGAGTATGAGATACTTAAGACCAGGTACATAAATTATGTGTATTAATTCCTTTGCTAGCTTGTGACGTATATGTATGTACAACATTTGATTACTGAAACGAAAATATTCATCTAGATTCTTACATTCGGTCAAGTTGATTTAGTTTGTTTGAGTATGATCATATAATTAAATATTGTTTTCAATTTGAATGAAAATAATATTTTAATTCATTGTTTTCAATAGATCAGGTAACGTCGATTGAAAAACAAAACAAATTAAACATTCATTAAAAACTGATAGTGAAACATGGGTGCGCATAGCGATTTATCAATTAAATATGTAACGACACGCAAACCTATTCGTATCGAAAACATGAAAGAACATTCAAACCATATATGTGTAGGCCATTAGTGAATTGAAAATTTGTACAATGCACATCTTATGCACGCTTGCCGTGCTTTGCAGGTAAAACAATGCACAACACGAATAATGAAAATAACTATATTCGAAACGGGAAACTATTAGAAAATAGTTTTTATGAAATCTATACGTTTCACATATCAATTACGTTACTAAGTATAAAAAAAAATATATCAATATCAGATAAAAATATTAATAGAGTTACACGTCTAACGAATACGTATCTTCGTCCAATTAAAAATTGCACACCGATACCAATGGGCGAAAAAAATCCAGTTTTCCCCGATTTGTTATTATTCCATTTGAATCGACGGCGTATCGATATTCACATGACCGAAAATTAAAACAGAATAAAAGGGCGAAAATTGAATTGTTCAGGTTACACGTTGCGTTGCGTTGAGCTCAGTTCGTTCGAGCTCGCATCCCTTGCGGCCCGGGGCCGAGCCAGGGGCGGCAATTTGCAAAATGGTTTTTCTAATGTAATAGAAAGGCAATTTTGTTTTAAACGAGTGCTCGCTGTATCGGCAAGAGCCCTATCCCTCACGTATTTAAATAATAAACCGGAGCGCGAAACGCGAAATGAGCCCTTTACGACGTCGCGTCGACGCCGCCTCACGTTTTATCGTTTCAAAATGAGGACCTATAACTTTTATTTTTTTCCTTCTTCCTTTTCGCTTATTTCGAAAGCTTATATGTTTTAGTGTATGTTTATATTATAATTTATTTTTTATCGATGGCTTTTGTTTGAAAATTTTTAATGTAATCGAATTTACATTAGCGGAAAATTATCTAATTCCATGCTCGATCTCAATTAACACTTAAAATTTTATTTAATAAAAATTGCTTTATTTTCAATCAAAACAAAACACCCCGAATAAACTAGAATATTTGAAAAAAAATCTTGTTTATTCTTATAGAAAAAAATGACGATTTTCGATCTGAATTAATCTAAATACCAATTAACCGTGATTGGATTAACGAGGCTTCGCAATAATCCAATTTTCTTTCTTTCCACAATATTAATCAAATTTTAAATTTGACTGAAATATGATGATGTTCAATTTTCAATTAATAAACAATGTGCGGTTTTAAATAATATCAACATACATAAAAAATATCGAATGTAATAAATACAAAACGTTTGAATATTATTATAGATAATGCACGAATCGTAATAAAACTTATTTTGCATCATATTATAAATTAGATAAGATTTATAACTCGTAAAAAATGATATTTCAATAATGTAATTTAATATCAATATTTGATCTTTTTAAATCACTATCGCGAATATAACATTTTACATCGACGTGAAAAAGCATTCAAAAATTTATTCATTTCGTGAAAATTTGTCTAACAATTCAAAAAAAAAATACAAATGTGAGAGAAATGCTAAGGCGTTTGCTTATTTTGTATTATCGACTTGTGCGCCTTGCGATGGAAAAAAAACGGTGCACGTTCGAATCAATTCCATATGGAATTACACTCGAGTTCGAACAAATATTTTGACGTGTTCTTCAATGTCGATTCGACTAACAGTCGAAACGGAAAACGTTAGCTTTCCAGATTTTTTTCTCGGAAAAAATTCGCAAACATATTTTCAGATAAAGCAAAAAGTCATATATGCCAAACGCAGTTTCAGAATACGATATATCGCTATTCACTCTAGATACTAAATCGAATGTGAAATTCGTGTACACGAACTCATAAAATATTAGGAACAAATATTTATCACTCAAATCCTTCCTGTGAAAGCAATCAGATTTAACAAATGCGATTACAAAGTACGTAGGCTCTTTTCAGTGATTTTTACGATGATTTCGAGCGGACTCGTGCCGATTAGCAGTTACGCTATTTCACGTGAAAATTCCGCACTTGAATTAGTAATTTGTGCTCGGATTTATGTTCGTCCGGAATATTGAAGAGCATAAAACCAAAGTTAAGCACTTAAGCCCCTGAACTCGTACGTAAACAATTCATAATATAACGAAGAGTCTGTTTCTGGGGGCGAAGGAAAAAAGTTTCGTTTTTCTCTACAAGGGCGTCTTTCCCGCTTATCGTTGTTGTTATGTCATAGTTAGATCTTATAGATAAATTTATACTATTTATAACGCACTTCACTTCACTTTTGTGTCATATATAAATAAACGTAATCGCAGCCCGGAGCTCTTGTGTAGAACTCTTCCGCTCGGCCAAGTACTTTTCTGCCATAACATAACGGACAGACGTTGTCTTCCACTCGTATGACTTCCGCCTGAATTTCCTTTTGTCAATTATGTTCCGTTTTTGTTTTGTCATTATTATTTTCACGCTAGGATTCATTTCGAGTGAAATAATCTTTGTTTCCGAAACGATTCAGCGTATGCTCTGTTGCCCCGAACGAAACCCCAAGTGAAATACAAATGACAATCTTTATCGCGAACATTTTAAACTATATTTATAAAGATAACAATATATATTTTCAACGTGGTATTAAGTCGAGATTGCGATAGATCAAGCCAAACGTTTACACATCGGCCGGCTTTATTCCGTAGCAGCAGAAGAACAAACTCGTAAGCCGTTTTCCGATAAACTCTTTCAAACGTTTGAAACGTCAGCGGGAAAAAATCGCGAAAATATTTCTAGGAAAGAAAAAGTCATTAAAAAGAGCGCAAAGACTACGAGCCAGAGAAAGGGAGATAAAGGCACCCTCGAGATGGTAAAAAATAAGGATCGCCTTGTTTGAACGGGATTTCGCGGGGTGAGATATTCACACTCGAAGCACGGGAACAACCTGAGCGCGTACGACTGTGGGATTCCTTGCGCGATGGCGATAAAACATAACTTTATCCCCGTTGTTGCGAAGGTGTGTATAAATATTTGTTACGGCAACGAGGACGTATTGCATTTTTTATGAGGCAGTGTTTTTCGAAAAAAACGAAACGTCGGCGAGAATTATAAAAAAATAAAGAGGGCGCGCTAAGGCGGCGCGGCGTCCCGTCGGGACTGCGAATAATTACCGGCGAATTTCATCGTCCATCGAAAATAAGAATAAAGGTATCCGGCAAGAGATAAAAAATATATATATGTATGTATATGTATACACAATAATGATGAAACGGAAAATTTGCGTCTTAGAGGGAAATTATAGGGAGAGAGACAATAAGGCGCCCGAGGCCATCTTCGGAAAATCTCGTCTTAAAAAAATGAATTGTAGGCGTTCAAGTGTGATCTTCGTCGATTTTGCTCAACAACAAAGCCTTTATTATATACACATCATCTATTTTTACTGAAATTTAACCGATATTTTTCAATTAATTCAAAAACATTTGTTTGAATTTTATATGTAGTTATTTGAAGGGAGAAAAAATAATACATTATCTCAAAAACTACTTATTTTTGAAAGAAAACTACATATTTTCATAAAAATTCAATGTTTCAAAATAATACCTGAATAGCATTATGTTAATCGACTGAACGGTCACAGTATCATATATCCGGAGGTATGAAAAGATTTAGAATTCAGGTCATTCCTTTGTATTTTCCTTGTTCACCATATATTACGAATACATAATATTTTATCGATCAGAATGTATTTATAAAACAATTAAATGAAAAATATGTTAAATAATATAGTAAAGTTTTCTATTCTGAATATTTGTTAAAAATAAGACTAAATTAATGCTCTTTTATATTTTTCTATTATTTTATGAATTAATAATATTTGCGTCTATTAGTCAAAATAACTTTTCCTTTCTTAGGATTTTGTGGTTAGACTTATTTTTAAAATCTCTAAAAGGACATGAATAAAAATATGTATAAAGCTTTTCCAATGCACGAACGCGTATTCGATAAGCTCCAAACCGGTAAAAATGGAAAATCAGTTTTTTCTTCATTTTTTCCATCATGGAGGCGACTCTCCACCAAAAGTACAAGATAAGCATAATCTCGTATTTCATATTCAAAAATAATATTTTTGGAATTTTTCGTGGAATCCATTAGAGCCGAGGGAACCCTCGAGTATAAATACAATACAACATATAATGATAACGCGAGTTTTCAGAGTACGAGAACATACAGGGTCACCAGATTCAATTTGAAATTAATTAATTATTATAACAGTCTAAAATGTATCTGTTTATATTTCAACATTCATCTCATTGAATCGATTCATTTTAGCATGAATAAAAATCAATGAAAAAAAAACATACAATTGTGGATACACTAGCAATTAATTGGATGTGATTTATTTTGATTTCAACTAAATATTATTATTTTAATTTTGAAAATTTTTGAAATATATCGTGGTCAAGTCGGATGCTTAGCAACCCTGGTTACACCTGATGCGATGTGAAAACAGAATATCCGGAGGTCGACGAAACAAAGGGAGAATTCGGAAATTACGCGGAAACACTCGCCCGGGAAATAAACCGTATTCGCGGAGAATCCTTAAAAGGTGTACACATTATATTCCTTTTTATGAACTTGTCCTTATAAATCTGCGACACGGAAAAAAATATGTGTTTAAGTGGGACACATTCGCGTTTGTACAAGCGGCCCGCAGTAACGATATGTAAACGAGATTATGACTATACGATGATTTTGAAGGTTTTTTTTTTTAATTTATAGTTACACAGTTTAAACGTACATAAAATTTGTTTTCTAAAACGATTTTATGAGTATTTTAAAAATTATTATATAATGTTTAACTCATCAATCATAGCACTAAATAAAATCGAGCTGTACACTTATTAAATTGAAAAAAAAGCATATGCCCACAAAATTATTTTTTGTTATAATATTCTGTATACTAATATTTGTTTCGTGAAACAGATTGAGACCACCTTAACCTTTGGCATGTGACATTAAAAAATAAATAACATCGAAAGTCGAATAGGCAAGGCGATACATTCGAGCCCGCGAAAACTCGACCTTTTGCTAAACACGGGTTGCGCATCACAAGACTTGCCCGATACGTTTTCGATTATACCGTCGCATAATGGAACTTCATACATATCCCCGATCATATAATTAAAACCAGTTAAAATTATCATATTCCTATTCCGAAACTATTCAAATGAAAACTGGAAAATGTGAAAATTTTCTCATTAGATCATATCATCTGAGATAACATGTTTAGAATGAAGAAAATCGAAAATTTTATTGTGGAAAATAAAAATATTTGATTAAACGATTTACACGCCGACTGACCCATTTTAAACTATTACACGGACAGCGTCGATATCTTCAAAGCACATTAGGTCAACTTCGGTCTCTAAGGGATTCGCAGGGCTCGAAGGTGGCAAACGAATCAATAGTCGACACGGTCATCGATTTTTGAAGGTAACGGCGGCCATGCACACGACCACGAACCTAACTTTGTTTGCAAAACGACAAACGTTGTAACAGACGTGTACTTTTGTGAGCGAATGCGATGGTCGATATGAAAAATTTGTCAACTTTGACACGTTCCGTTGATTGAGATACGGAAAATGTACGTCAAAAAATATTACGCTTCAGACTGCCGTCCTTGGGAACGACAATAATGGACAAATTTCGTGCGCAATTCGAAAGGTTATAGATTTTATTTTCGACATAGAACCTAGATTAAACTAATCGATAGAATTATAGAAAAGCTTCGAATTTCGTGTGTCATTTCAGATTCGATTTTTATAAATAGGAATGTTAATAATCTAGCTATTTTTAAAATATTTTTGTAGGCTATCAATTTCACGTATTTTCTGTTCAGATTTGTTATGTGTAAATTATTCATAATTCAATTTCCGAACAGTGAGAATTTTATCGACTATAAGTGTTCTAATAGACTGGAAAATACATAGGACACATAAAAGAGGAAAAGATCCCGCTTAAAATAAAATAAAATAAAAACACAATATAAAACACCCACTATCGTTCCGCCAAAAGGGACAAAGGATAACGTACGCCCAATATAACACGGAGGACCAACTTTTCGATTGGACGATTCGCTTCGGGCGAAAACTGGCAATTTAGCATTTTACGGATTCACAAAAGTTTCATACGCTAGCTTCACACATTCGCATATCGACACTGCTATGCTCACATTGATAAAGCACCACGATGGTAATATAAAATCGGATGCACACCACGTTCTTGGAATGCATGCAGACTTTTAGGGCTGTGAATTCACTGTTGCATCAAGTATTTTCAGAAAGACTATAAATATTTAGAAATTAATAAAAAAAATAGATTGAATGTAATAATGAAGTTTGTCATTATTCAAATATAAAATTTATAGGTATAAACAAACAGGTATTATAAAAAATAGGCAATATTATTACATTTTTTTTAATAATATTAAAGAATTGATTCTTTTCCAGATAAATTGAATGTATTAAATTTTTTACAATTTATGTAAACATTGAAGACTGTTCAAATTTTAAGTAAATTCACAGCCCTGATTTTGCAATGCTAAAGTTGCATTTGCAGTTTGCACACTTGCTTGTATAAACTGGCCTTTTTACGGTCGTTACAAACAACGAGCAGTTTTCTTCGAAGGTCCGTAAATTCTAAAGCCTTCTTATTCGTTTTTTCATTGGAAAATCTCGGACAATCCAAAGGAAATTGGATGAAATCGGGTGAGTGTACGTAGCCAGTGGAGTGCGATTCAACTTCGTTACGATGTCTTCTTTGTTTGAATTGTTCGTCTATACGTAAAGGTAAGTTTTTTTTGTATGTTCATGATCAATTGTATTTCATGCTATGAAAAATTTGTTATGCGGCTAACGTTTTACGATGCATAATTGGCGATAATTACAGAGTTGTTTCAAATAATAACGCTAAAGTGGCGTTCATAATCGTCGTGATGAATAACTCTTTAGATTCTGTCGTAATAAATGTCATATTTACATGCGTTTCACACATGCAAGCAGCCAACAATAATCGATATAGTCATGATTAATATCAACACCTACGATGAAAAAAAAATTTTTGAGACTTCATAGAACGCATGATATATTTTTTTATGATAATCATTCATAAAATACGACTTTGAAATACTGATCTGAAACAATACATCGTGTGAGTTTAATATATACGAGTATTTAACATTAACAAGCATACAAGTTGTAAAATTACACCGAAACGCATAAAACAACCCCCCCGTGAATGCGGTACGTGAAAAAATTACCAATTCAACAATCGAAATCCATCAAATAGTACTTAGCACAACCCTTAAAACATCACAATGTACGAATACAAAACAAGCGTCGAATACGAGCCCTAATTTACAGCACGCCGCAATAAAACCGAATTTTACCTTTTCAAATATTTATTTTTTTCGTTTATTTTCATAGCGGTTTTATTTGGAGCAATTTTTTGTTTTTGAAATTTTGACAAAACATTACTTCAATCTTCTGAAATTCGAATATTGGATTGAAAAATTTGACAATGATATATAAAACATCGTCGAGAAAATTATAACAGAGATATTTAGAAATAAAAGAGTTATGCTCCCAATTATATAAAATAATATTTATGTTAAGCAGAATTCATGAAATTCAATATCATATTTATACTAAATTGAGTAAGAACTATTATTAGTTGGATTTGATTGAAACTAAATTAGCATAAATTGAATCAAATTCGATCGAAGTTATGAAAAATTTAACTTATTCAATGTCGACAAATGAACAAGAATCAGACAGTTCACTATTATTATACTGAACAAATTTATTCGAAATTCAACCTTGACTTCAGCTATTCTACTTAGTTTCGAAATTCGAAAAAATCATTTCGTCTAAAATAATAATAAAATTATGTACTTAAGTATTACTGAAATTTTAATTAAAAAACACAATGCAGATAATAGAAATAATTTCAGTTAATTTCATAGATTTTTCTCATATGGTGCAGGCACTAATTGTCGAATTTTCAGACAGGGAGAGATACATATACGTACCTAAATACGAAACAGAAAAATAATAACTGCACGTAGCAGTATCGAAATCTCCACTGCAGCAATTGCAGTATTTCCGCCATTCGTTATCGCAACATGCAACTCGACTGTATTGTTAAAGTTAACTGCAATCGTTAACACTCAATTTCTTCGCGGCCAGCTTATTTTTTTATTCGACATTTAACTTTCTTTTCACAAAAAAAATTACAATCGGTACAATAACTATTCAATGAATATATATGTATAACTATGTAATTTACTTTAAGTTATTTATATCGTGCTACGTTTTGCCATTAAGCTAATATTGAATGTTGAAATTGAGTTCTAATTATAAAATGATTTCGGGAGGCTTAGAAAATCGCATGTCAAACATTAAATTTGACGTTAATAATTTAAGATTAAAATATATAATGTCAACAATTGAACATATTTTGCAATCAACCCTCATTTCTTCCATTTAATATGGTAGAAATGAGGGTTGAGGAAGGTATGAAAAATTAAATATATTAAATACATATACATACATAGGTATAAAATGCATTAATTTGAATTGAAATTTATTATACGAGTAATGTTTTGAGTTAAAGAGAAATTTTGGAAAAATATTATTATTGCAAATATATTTTCGCTATAATGTTTTTTCCAGGTGTACCTCTTAAATTTTTTAATTGCTTCATTAAGAATGTGAAAAAAAAACTCCAACGCAAAATCTGGGTCAACTCATAATCGCATAATTCATAAATATTATAGAAAAACGGCTCCTGTACACAGCATTAATAATGCAGAAAATCGTGAATCAAACAAGTTACAGATGCGACCCTAAAGTCGAGTCGATGAATATTTCACACTGTATTTCCGCATATAAACCAAACGCATTTACAAAAATATAAACTAAATATTTTTATAAAAAAATAAATTTCAATCAATCAATCAATGTTTTTACTTGAAATTTTCTGTCATATTTTTTAAAAATTAATTAAAAAATAATATGAACATAATCCTCATATGAGATTAAAGATTTTCTCATACATACAACCTCACACATTCACACGCACAAACTCAAACACAACAAACACGCACACATACAAACAAACGAAACACACACACACATCCAAACAATCTCAAGACCAAATCCAACACAACCACAAGTTCGAAAAGCGTCCGAAGAAAAGGAGATACTGCGGCATTTACCACCACACGCACGTGCAACACTGAAAACCCACGTATACGTGCACGTGGGTCACAGACACACACGCACACCAAACGGCCTCATGACGGACACGTGCACACGACAAACGCACACCATCACTCTTACAAATGCCATCAATTGTCACTTGTATCCATCGATCATATTCCATCGACTCACCCACGTCCGACGACATGGCGGGAAAGTCTCGGGATATCTCGGGAAATCGGTCCGAAGCGCAGTCTAGGTCCCGGGCGAGGTTTTTGAGGTTGGGTCGCCTGGTGTGTATGTGGTCTTCTTCCGAGGGTGTGGAGCGCCCAGGTGGAGCGTGCTTTTCGCGCGTTTCGATACGCGATCGGGCGAATAGACGATGCGGTGCTGTTCAGATCGTGGTCTTCGAGTGGAGAGAGGCCGAGACGGATCGCGAACGGGCGCCGAGTTTTGGATAATGACAAAACAAATTTTTTGGTATCGCAGCATCGTAGGGAGCATGCGCAGTTCGGATTACGGTATGCGTATAATCTAGTAGTACGTTCACATCGCGCGAACGGTCGCCTCTGATTTAATATTTTCGCATGATTTATGACTTTTTGTACGTTTGAATTTTATTTGCTTAATTCTCTCATATGTATAGATTGACATTTCGAACCAGATAATCATATCAGATTTGATAATCAAGGCGAAAACTATTTGTTTACATTATTTCTTTCAATAAATTTCATCGATATTTCATAAAAAATACTTAAATAATATCATATTTTTGACTAAAATTAAAAACTAATTCATATATTTCAAATAAGTTCTTTTAAACTATTAAATATTTTCAAATTTCTATCAATATTTTTACATAAAAAAATAATATTTCATTTTTTTTTAAATTTCATGAAAAATAATTTTACGGTACAGTGTGGACAAATCCTTAGAACCGTACAGAGCATCAGGTCTAGCTGCATTCGAGTTCCTATACTACACCTAGCATACAAGATATACATTCGACCGAAGACAAGGACGAAGCGATGCACCAAAAACACGCTCACCTACATTCATAAATCTCCCTTATGCATCATAACGAAAATGTACGAAATTAACATGAAAAACAAAAAAAAAAAACAGAAAAGGCGAAAATTCCGCATAATCCCGACCTAATCTAGACGAGGCTCGCGTAACGTTTTCGGCGAGAGATTAATTTTATAAATTTAATCACATTCGAAAAGGCGGGCTCGAAACATGCGAAGAGAGCACCATCTAAGCAGACGCGTAATTGAATTAAGACACACTTGAAAGCTCATATCACTCATAGCGCAGCTTTACACGGCACACGTGCACGTCATCGAAACGAGTAACCGACATTTTAATACAACCGACAATTAATGTAATTAAAGAATTTACATGCATACGCTTTTCTATATAAACGTGTGATATTAAAATAAAAATTAAAAAAATATATATTTAGACTCAAAAACATTTTTTTGCTCGAGAAAATAAAATGATAAAAGAAAAGGTAAAAGAAAATTTTCGGAGAGGTAAAAATTAATTTGATAAAGCGTAGTCGCGTGTGCGTCGTCGCCATTTTCAGTCCGTCGTCATGGCAACGGCCGCGTGTTTATATGTTTGTCTCGCTCTTTCGTATCGATGCGTCCTTTTCGCACTAGAGGGTTGCTAGCTGTCAAAAGCGCGTGTTTTCCGAAACGCGGGATTTTCTTTTTGTTTTGATTGCATTACGTTTATTTTTCGTGACGAAATTGAATGTTCATATTTTTTGAATTAAATTTTCATCGAAATACAATGTTTCTATTATCATATTTCTATATCATTTCAACATATAAATTGTTATTTATTTACAAAAAACTTATATTAGTCGTTAAGTTATTTCTTAATATTGTAAATTATTATTAATAATAATCATTTTCCATAAAATTCCTAGATGCAATTAAAATTTACACCCAGTCTCATATTTCAAACTTTTAACGAAACCTTATATCATACATCGAATCCAACTCAAAACAGTTCATAATTGCGAAACTTTCAAACACACATTCCTCTCGCAAAAACACCCATCAGTACAAGCATCAATTTCATCATTCAAACAAACACAAAACGAAAGAAAAAATCCTAAAAAATAACTAAAGCCATCTCATATCACAACGACTCGACACGAATACGCACCAGCCCCATATGACACAACAGATAAAATCTATAGAAGCGATTCCGGATAAAAAATGCTTTCTATATTTTAGGCAAATGTGTGGGTCCTAATGTGGGGTCGCACTAGCGCATCGCGCGAAACTAGCGCGACCTTTTTTGAAAAATCGAGGACGCCAGAGAAAAATGCTAAACGTCAGCCGATACAAATTTCGCGCATACGTCACATGCGATTTCATGAGTCGCGAAATGCACTAAAAAATGTAATGCAATCCCTTTTTTGCGACTGAAAGGTGCCCGAGGGCACAACCGCAACGTTTTTTCTGCTTCATACGGCTCTGTGAACTTTCATCCGAGCTTTCCGCGAGAAAAATTGACAGATTTTTATCACATCCTATTTTTATATATTTTTGTTTCGAAAAAGTTACAGAAAACTCGATTTTTGTGGCGTGGAAAACTAGCACTGAAATATTTCGTCGTTAATTAATATTTCTATTTGTATTTTTTCACAATGTCTATTTATTTTTATATAATATGTTATACATAATAATATCGATACGAAAATCTGAAAGCATATTGCTCTCATAATCGCTTCTAATTATAGCAATGTATCGATAATTGAATTCCATGTTAACACTAATTGAATAATGCCATGATTTATCAGAATTGCTATTGTATTTGTTCCCAATATTTAGTTATTGGTACGATACAAATTATATAAATTCGTATTGGTTTTGTATGCCAGCGATAACATAAGATGTAGCATGTATAATAATTGAAAATATTTGAAAAATAGTTTATTCATATAATCTTGATTATGTACATGCATATATGACGAAGTAATTAATCATTGAAACGAACCGTTTCTCGTGATTTTAAAATATGCACAACCGTTTCACGTTAAAAGTAATACGAATATACGAAACTATGACATTTCAACATCGTAAAAATTCATTAGTATGTTCTAATTCGTTTCAAAAACTAGGGTAAATTCAACGATATAAAAAAAATATATTTTATTTTCATCAAATTCATATTACTAAAAAAAAATCATAAATCGAATGCAAGCACAATAAATGCGTCAACCCAGATCGTACCGAATATACAATGATTAAATTTCACCACATCCACCGTAATTAGCTCCCATCGAATTCCCCACCGTTTACAAACACCACTAATACAATATACAACAATAACAAACCAAATCTACAATCAGAACATAACAACATCGAACAACCCGCCCAATCAAAATCGAAACCCGCCAGTTGATCGAACCGGAATCAAAACGCGCATCTTCCACTACGAACAAAACATCTTCCACTACAAAAAAACACATCTTCCACCACGAAAATACGAAAAGACACCAAAGTTGAAAATTCGAGCGTTTAAGGCATCGACGACACAAACAGCTGAAACAGCTCTCGGAGCAGATTCGTGCTCGGCAGTCGTAATGGGCGTTGCGTGCACGCGCGCAGGTAAATTAAGCACCACTCCGGGTGTAATATTGCGTAACGATAATGCATTATTTTTATCGAGGCCGATACACACCACCCCCAGGGCAACCCCCGCCCTTAAAAGGGGGTGGGCTGTGGGCGGAAAGCCGATCCGAGGGCCGATAAGGGCCGGCTCGCACAATGGACACGCTGTTCTCGGGTGTGGGTCCGAGCACGCTCGCTTTAAGCTTTTTTATACGTACGTATGTATGTCTGTGTATCGGCGGTGTAATATTATTGTGTTATGTGTATAATGTATGGCCGCGGCTTAAGCGAGTTGTTAATCTTAACGCGAGATCGCCGGTCGGCTTTTTTTTGCTCCGTCGAATCGCGACGATTCGAACGAGTACGTGTTCGTCGGTTACGAGGAAAAGCGTAATTTTAGTGCGGGAAGTGGTTTTATTTTTCGGTCGTGTCATACTCGTGAAGTTGTATATTTTTACATGAATTTGATTTTTTCCCGGGATTCGAATTGTCGGGTGGGTGTTTTGTTCGAATTGGAAATGCAAGAGAAGGCGTATCGAGTATTTTTATGATAATAAATCGATTGATTGAATAAACATTGAAAGATCAATATGTTTGAATTCCGAAAAAAAACTGTTATTTTTTTATTAAATATTTTTGATTTTATTAAAAAATTAGAGACGAAAAAACAACGAAACGAATAAACAACAAAATTTATAAACAAAATCGTAATATTTTAGTTACAACCGAAATACATAGATGGCAATAATTAAACGCGAAAATTTTCCGAGGCATTTTCCGAATAAATTCGATCACGTTCAACTAATCGTCCGAATCGATCGAAACGAAACATATTAAAATAAACAATAAAAAGCAACACCGTCAAAAACGCCACAATAATGAACGCACATATCACACGCGACGATCCGTAAGCTTACGACTGGAAAACACACTTACGACAAGTCGCTCGAAAACAGGCAACGTTCACACGGCTTTTCGATACATACATTGTGTATTTCAGCTCGAACGGCGCTCATCCATATTTCAGCACTTTAAATTCTGCCGTTTTATTTAGCGACAAATCTCGCGGGTCGCATCGAACAGTTCGACGCGAGTGCAATCGTCGGATTCCCGGGATAGAGAATTGAGATCCTGGGTATCGGGAATCGAGAATCGAGATCCCGGGTATCGGGAATCGAGATCCCGGGATATTTCGAGCCGACGAGTGTTCCGGAACCGCGAAAGCCGTAAATCGAAACCGTCCGTCACGCTGCTGAATTCCGTTTGCCGAACTAACTCTCTCGTTCTCTACCTAACTATCTCTCGGTGGCAAATTGTCGACTGTATAATGCATGGGATGATCCACGAGTTCTGAAATTGCTCCGGTGACACGATGTAATATATCTGTCGGGAATGAAGTACTATTTGAACTGTTCGATGTATAACGTGATTAACTACGCTTTTCCAAAACAAAGAGATTTAAGCGTCAAAGAACTTTTTATGTGTGAAATATCTTGTTAATCACATTTTGCATTGAACGGTTCAGTATGTATCCACATTTAAAAGAAATATTTTCTTATTTTTTTATAAAGTTCAATATTTCTCAATAGAAGAAAATAACAGAGCGAGAATAGTCAATATTGAAGTGGAAATAGTAAAATCGGAACCGTTCAAAATATGGAAATGACGTAGAATTGTTCATCCGTATTGACGGGGGGGAGGAAAAAAACTTTCATTTCGTCCTCGCAGCAACTTTTGTGCTTTCTCACAAACGACCCCATAAAATAATGTCAACCCTATAGGCAAACACAAATATTCATAAAAAATGGGGTTACTAGAATATCGAGAAAAAAAAATACATAGAAAGCCTCACTTTGAATCAATCGACGACACTATGAAAAGCGTTCATAAAACGATTTACGACCTGCAGCGACCCTCAAACATTTCAGAGCCCTACAAACGATACGAAAATATAAAATTCTATACGCACTATAATATATTACATTCGAATTTTAAATTTTAATAAAAAAATAATAATGAAAGTATTCGTTCGAGAGATCAACGTCCCCCGTTCGAACATTTAAAACCCGCACACGAACCACCCTACGTATATCCAATATATTATATTATAGCATCCCCCAATCCACGGTACCATCCTTTTCGATCGCATCTAGCCATTATCGGAATCGATGTCGTTCGCATAAAACTTTATATCCGAAGTCGACTGTGTCCGCCGATTGAATCGGCCAGAGGTCGGCCACCGCTCGGACGAACGCAATTTTTCATTATTATTTTCCTTTTTTCCGAGGCCCCTTTCACGAGGTGGCCACACACACCCGTGTACACGCCAGTGTATAATATTTTATTTTTCGGTTTCGGGGCCGACAATGGCCGCGTCAGTCAGCGTCGGCCATTGTGGTCGGCGGCGGGCGCTATTGTGTCGTCGCGGCGTCGATAATGGGTGATTAATGGCCTCTATCAGTCTCCATTATGGCCGACGACGATTCCTCCAATAAAAAAAGTCCGATCAAAGAGTCTATTTTCGACGAGGACTCGCAAAATCCGACCGTGTGCTTCGCCGCTCCTTGTACCGCCGAAGCGAACCCACGCTGGGGACAGAAACTTTTTCCGTTGTTTTCCAATCGAATTTATCACTTTAGAGCGGTCGATGAGGTCCGTCAAACGCGTTTTTAAATAATATTATTGTTGAGCGAAATTTCGATGGTGTGGGTTCGGCTTTGGGAAGAGGTGCGTGCGGTACGTCGATTTCGGCGAAAAATTGCCGAAAGGGCCAATAAAATGGCGTAATGACTCACAAAATCCATTCATACAGGGTTGTTTTGTGTTTAAAAAGGGACGTCGAGCGCCGTACGGCAACAAGAAAGATGTTTGTCATTAGCGGAATTGTGTTTGGATACGACTATCAAGGCGATTCATGGCGGTACGCGTTTTGCGTGAGTTAAATTCGTCGAAAAAAAAAATGCTTCGATCGATTCGAATCTTTTTCTTTACGGTTTTCAACCATTCACGCATATTAAAGTACTCTATTCAAATTAAATAAATAAATAAACCTCTTCATGAAAAACTTCCACACATTAATTCAACCACACACATACAAACATTGATCGCTTTAACGAATCAACAAACATACACAGCGCAAATGACGAACGAAAGCCTGAAATCTGTATTTCGCCCGCCGGCGTGCGCACTTCCATAATATTCCATATCAATAAAAGCGGAATAGCGATTCGATCTACATACCGTCGGTTATGCAAATCGATTTCATTATCGCTTCGTACCGGTTGCATTCGCTAACGGTTGTCCATTTAGCGGGTTAATTAAGGATAAACACACCGACATCAGGTTTAACATGGGTAACGCCCGCAACTAATAGACCTTAACCATGTACAAATTGGATCATGACAATCATCGATTAATGCCCGCAGCCAATCATTCCGATAATTAAATCAAATCAACGAAAAGAGGCTTGTAATTTGTTCTGATTTTAACATAATTTTCCACGTGGTATGTTCAAAATCATGTAAAATTTCATGTATTCGACTAAAATGGTTTCATAATTTAATCGATGTATCTTTCTACATCGAATTGGAACAATTAGCTATCGCAAAGGAATTCGCATTAAGTACGTTGAAAAGGGTTGCAAAAAAGAGGTCACACCACCCCAAAATTTAATCTAGGGTTAGACTTAAGCGATAAAACGCTTCAGGGTCGAAACAGTAAACGTTTTCGAAAACGACAACGGTCAGCCGATAGCCAAAAGGTAACGGTGCGAATTGTACCCGTGGGCATTACAAAAAAAAAATCGTCCGCACATAGAAAAGATGTGAAAGGTTTCGAATAAAGATGATGATGGATCGTTGCAAATTTATATCGAACCTATACTAAGAATTCTGTAATAAAATTATACGAAATAAAAAAAAAGGAAATGAGTGAGGCACGATTTTCATCTTAATCGGCCGTTACGAGACACATTTTAAATGAATATTTTATTTTAAACTTTTTTACAATTCAACGTTTTCGTTATCTTTTAAAACAACATTACGCCCAAGTTGAGTACAGTGGATTATTTTGAATTAATCAATAATTTACCCATTAATTTTCTTGTTTCACTTGAAAGCAACAGGTAATCTGTTGCTTATTTAACAAAAACGTACTTCTCTTAATCTCAATTTAAAAACCCCAATAAAAAATCGTATATTAATAAAACCTACGTAAAAATTTTAAATGTAAATGTGCATATGTATGCATGTTTCACCTAAATTATAATTTGTCTATTGAACCAATTGCAAGACACATTAATTATTTCATAAATAGTCAATAAATAAGGATGTTTTGTTTAGACGTTTGATATCAGAAAAAACAACATTTTTCAATAATTAATTTCGCTACCAGCAAAGAAGGCTTTACGATCCATAATTGGCGTGTTCGGTCGGGTAAAAATGTAAAGTGTGCATTCGCCTGGAAAACTGCACAAAAGCAAAGTCAACACGAACCATACCTACCACAACGTCGTAAATAAAAGTAACGGAAAAAAGAACGCGCAATTCTACCTAGGTCGATTCTCATTTCCCAATTTTCCGATAAAACCAATTAAATTGAATTTTTCAAAGCAAAATCGCATGTTTAGTCCTAATCAACGCTACACAGACGCTCAAATACACGCTCAATGATTTTCGATCGAGTTTCATTTAAAAATTTATAAAAAAAAAAAAATGAAAATTGCAGAATATTTCAGTTCATTTTAAAAATAACCCAACTACCCTAATATGATAATGAAGACCGTCGCGTTACACCGCAATAAACATAAAGCACTACTGTTTCGCCGTACGAAAACTCCGACACGAAAAAAAATCACAGAACTCGCTATGCAAGCGAACAGCCACATAAAAACAATAATTAACATTTTAGAACGATGCATCATAAATATGCTAGAAAAATAGCGGCATTTATTGCACCGCAGTATTACATACATACATATGAACGGACCTGCCGACACGAAACGCAACATTAGGGGAATCTGGGGACTCTTGGTTATACAGCTTTTGTTTTTAGGCTCTAACTCTTTTTTGGAAAATTGAATTTGATAAAAATAATGTCAAAACATTTGAAATTTGATTCAGCTTACATGGTATAAGCGAAATTTGTAATAAGCTTACATAAATGAAAGATAGAAAAAAATGCATTCAAATCGTATTCATGAGATAGTTGGATCAACTCACTTTTTAGAGATATAAACGCATTTTTGACATAATTATAAGTCCTATAATTCATAAATAAACTCTTACGACTTTAATAAATGCAATTCTTGAACATTCTATAGCATTATTCATACGTTTTTATTGTTTATTGATATTTTTTCTAAGAAATATTATTCGTTTCATACAATTTGGAAATATCAAATTCTAAATAAATTAAATAAGATTCAAAAGATGTGAAGAATGAAAGATGAGAAGATAAAAACGAAGATGAACCAACTGACCTGAATATATACATACATCGAGATTTTTTTAATAAAAATACAGTGAGTGAATCAAATGTCTCACATGAGCCAACTATCCCCAAAGTCCCCTACCTTCGCCGACACACCCGAAATTCGAAATTTCCCTCTCGGCGGTTTGAAAAAAAAATACATGCATACCAACACACGACACGGAGATCGCATTCGGCGATTTCAGACACACCAACACAACCGGCGATAATCTGAAAAATCGATAAACGCACGCGCCGAACGTTCGAGGACTGCGCGAAGTTCGTTAGTGGCCATTATGTTGTATTGTGGAGAGAGAGAAAGATCGTGCAACGTTAGACATAACGGACGACGACGTAAATAAAAACGGCACGCTAAAAAGGCGAAAGATTATGTTCGTCGGATTGGGGATCGTTATCTTAACGACTCGGGAAGGATTTTTTAAAATGGCTTAATTACGGGCAAATAACGGACGAAACGTTTTCTCGACGCTCTATAGGTACGTATGTGAGTCGTTCAGAGCTGGACGTGATCAATTCCACTATTTGAAAAAAATTAAATTCAAATGTCAAAACACTTTTTATATTTACAACTTGCTATGTGTGAAATATCTTTCCAGAATATTAAAATTAATTTCTGAAAAATGGAATGATTATGATTACTAAGGATATTGCTACGTTCGCATCAAACATATTTAGATCATTTTTCTCCACTTTTTGTAGTATGGAGTTAGTCACGTTTAGCTCTGAATGTTTCATATTTAAGTAGGTATAGCGAAGTTTGTATAATACGAACAGGGTACGTTTGGTAAGCTAGAGCCGTCTTTACGATTGTTACCGTTGTTTTTCTCGTTTTCACTTTTAACTCTCTCCCCGCTTGTTCGAGCTTTAGCCGCTTTTTCCTTCTGTTTATTTCATTGTTGGGATTCAACGTTTTATTTCTACTCGTTTTCTCTAGTACGAATCTGGAAAATTAATCTTCCATTATGAACAATTGCAATAAGTTAGTGTTTCAAAAGCAATTTTATGAAGAAAAATGGAACCAATCTCCGCATTATTCGTTCATTGTTATGAATTCGTTCTGAAACTATTCAAATTTTAATAAAATAAATCGATGAATTTAATTAGAAATTAAATTAGATTTCTAACATAATTTGAATCTAAGCACGTCTTCAAGATACATTACATAAAATAATATAATTTTCTCCCGGAGCCATTTTACGAATGTTGTATTTAATTTAAACGAGGTCAACAGACCCTTCTTAACGGCGTAATTTTGAAATCATGACTATCTTCAAATAACTTCAGTTTAAATCCCACGATACTACGTTAATGTTACTTCTCGACAAAATATTACATATACATGTTGATAAAACTTGCACGTTGCGAGGCTTACACTAGCTTAAAGTTGTATAATTTTCGATTAGCGACCATGAGGTCATCGGTCCCTTCACTAGAATGTAACAAAAGTTACATTCAATTAAAAACTTCTCGACACAAATTTTGAATATAATATTCGATACTGTTGTGAAAATTAAAACTAATGCATATAGTCAGAAAATCTCCTTATAACATCCCCTAATATAAGGTCCTCCCTTGTATCGTATGTGACAGTTTTCTATTATATCGTTCACTCCCACCCTATAAATTTAATAATCAATAGTCAATAAAGATAAATAAGTAAATATCAAAACATTTCAATTCACATTTTTATGCCGAAAAAAAATCTCGTTACAACATGGAATCCATCTCGATGTAATAAGGGGGCTTACTGTGACTGTTATCAATATAATCAAACTTCAATAATAATAATCATTGTCAACATTACCTCATCAACAAACCACCATATCGAAACCCATTGACCTTATCTACGTACGAATCGGACAGAGCACACAAATTAAAAACGACCACCATACTGTCGCATTAACGAAGCTTAACGCTCGTCTAACATTTAACGCGTCAACCCCGGCACACATCCGACATAACCAACACCCATCCTCCCCTTCCCTGGAGGGGTTGAAAATATCACCTGAAGCTTTTACGACGAGCCATGACACGAGTCTTTAATTAATTATTTTATGGACTCTCGGTTGAGCTCGGCAATGTCGGCGGTGCCGTTTTTGCAGAACGGCGCGATTCGAGTTTCAGTCTTTCGAGGGTTTTGATTGAATTTTGACGGATATATTACAAATTTTCATATGAAATGAATGATAATCAAAAGAAAAAGCAATCTGCTGAAAATTTATTCAAAAAATGACCAGAAATCTGTCACACTAATTGATAAATAATATCATTTTCAAAATGTTAAAAACCTTACAGAAAAATAATACTACTAAAAAAAACTAAGTATTTTTGAAATATTGCTATCGCCTATCATTTTTGTTGACAGCTTTACCATTTTTATCAATTTGTACCTAAAATGCTGTTTTTCATATCGTTTTCAAATGTATGTAGTGAGTAAGATGCATTCATGTCAGTTAGTACTCAAATAAACGAAAAATAAACAGTCTGTGATGGATACTTCGGCAACTATCCGTCGTTCAATTTTTGGGTTATGTATGGTTTGTCCCATTGAATTGATGGATATTCAATATTCATACATGTAATGTAGGTTTATCGTAATATTGACAGTTTTATTGTCAAAAAATTCTCATATTTATGCAAGAAAGTATTCAGTATTTACAATATGAAAATATTTTTAGTATACAATCAATATATTGCATTAGAAATGATTGAAGTGACGTGAATAGTAAATAAATTCAGTTCTAAGCAATGTCAAAATCATTTGATATTTATGGTTGATATTTCAGATTACAAAAAAAACTAAATAATTATAATGGGCAGTATTTAAATAAAATTCAAAAAAGTTATTGCTTTTTTTATTAATTTTAAATTTTTCTACTTACAACATTAATGAAAATGAACATGCCTATTCTTTATTAAGTTTGAATTCTAGTCGTCAAAATTAAACTGAACACCGGCAGCGTATATTCCCAAATCCTCGCAAACAAAACCTCCAAATACTGTTTCAAGCAAGTGATAGTGAAAAGCTTTAATGATACATTGGAAATCGCAATAGAAAACTTAATAATTATGATGAACAGTATTCAAATCAAATCACAAAAGCTATTGAATTTTTTCGTTAATTTGAAATTTTCCACTCACAACACTAATGAAAGCGAACATGCTTGTTCCTAATTAAGTTCGAATTCTAAAATTCAACTGAACACCGCCAATCTCGTTCGACAAGAAACGGCGCATTTTCCCGAATCCTCGCATACGAAACGCCCCCGATGTAAATGAAAACAGCGCAAGAAAAAGGCAAGAAAAGCGGGTGGTATACGATCGTATCTGACGGTTGGATTAATGAACGCCGGCTCGAAAAAAATTAGCTGTCATGATTGAAGTCTGCCGTCAAATTACCACCGTGCCTGCGAGTGGTAATGGCCTCTAATAATGGCGTAATTTTAAGCGCTTTCGAGTGCCACTTCGTAGGAAGTGCTGTGGGGGAGGGAAAAAAAATCGTGCGATGTTTTCGGATGTACGTTACTTGACGTTCGCGTTTTGTCCGGATCGTTCGTAATTGCGGAATCAATTATTATATTCGAGTTATCGATTGACATGGTGAAGGAAATGTGATTAGCTGGCAGAATTCGTAATTGACTAATTCGCGTCGAGGCAATTATTAATGTAATATCGTTAATTTCGTGTGGATTTGGTTATACGTGTGCGTATTTATTCACCGATAGAAACTAATAAAATTAAAGCATAGATTACTCTGATAGATTTATTACATATCGGATAATTAATCACTCGATAGGTACTGTTTAATATTCAATATGTTCAGTAATTGGCATTACAGCATACGTATTCGTACGGATGTATGAAACTAGTTTTTGTAATCCGACATTGTTCGAAGCTCTTTAGACTTTAAACTGATTGTGAACTAATTTAACGTATATTTTTCGTTTCCATTCCCGAGGTAAATCTTGTTACGTGTGCATAATTTTTAACAATAATTTAATTAAAGAAGTCAAAATTTGAATGAAAACTTTAAAAAATGTAACGATGCTGAAACTTTCCCAGATATGCACACATATTCTGGAAAGTTTCATGGCGAAAGAATCAGCTGTTTAGGATTCTACATATAAATAACATAAACATATAAAATTATTTTTATTAATATAGAAGAAGAATATAACTTCAATCCTATTATAAAAGAACAAAGACAAAACCAACCGCTCAAAACGAAACCTTCAAACGAACGCTATCTATTTCCATCACATCACCACACATCATTCGCACCTTCAACACCTTCCACTCATCCCAAAACGCATATACACAAACCATAAACATAAAAAAAAAAACCGAAAACTCTCTTAAACCATGAATATATTCACGCGTCAACTTGTCAACGGCGTAAAGGGAGCGTCGTCGAGCGCGAAATCAGTACATACGTAAAATATAAGTTCGGACGACGAAGACGACCGGGGGCTCGGCCCTCGGCGGGGGCTCCGGGGGCCCCGGGGCGCAGGCCGACTCGAATTTTAATACAGAACCCCCTTTTAGAGGGGGGAAAGCCCCCGTCTCGAAGGGGGGAAGTTCGTCGCTCATTTATTTATACGCTCTGCGCGGCGTCGTAACGGGAAAGTGTTTCGCACCGACGACGGGTCAAAGGAACGAAAGTTCAAAGGGGGTTCCCTCAAGTTTTCCTTTTTTTTTCTATTTTGGATTCATTTTTTTCTCTCCGTTTCTGTATGTGGGAGTTTTTCTTTGCAGTTTCGCTGCGTTTGTCTGTTCCGGTTATGCGTTTGTTGCTTGTGTTCTCTTAGGGGTTTATAAATAAATCCGCCAAGATTGGGCCGCGTGTAGGAATTTAAACGAGCTCGTTTTTCTTTCAGTGTGATGAAATTGTTTTGTTAAAAACATATTGTTTTTCTTCGAAGTATCAAATGGTTTTTTTATGAAAAATATTATTTGTTTTCTATTTAAATTGGAAAATTTTAATATTTTATCGTTATAATATCATTTAATATGTAAAATCTAGCAAAAAAAGTGTATTATTTCTTTAAAAAACATGAAACATGAGAAAACGTGTATGTCGTTTTTGCGTAGAGAAATACTACATTCTATGTGACCTTCCAATTGTAATATCATAAAAAATGTAATCTAATTTTATTGGATCACATAGTAAATCACAAAATACATATATATTTTTTATTATTTTATTGGACAATATTTTACGAAGAAGCATGATTTTATTTTTTTCTAGTATAAAATTCATGAAACGAACCTATGAATATTGTTTACGTTATTTAAATTGCAGCTCGACGCACCGTAATTTATTTACGAGAATCGCGCATAACAATGTTAAACATCAACTTTCTAAATAATATAGCAGTGCGACGGCGCGCACATGTACGAAAATAAATAAAAATTAACCATCACACAACAACCCGAAACGGAAAAAAAGTACATTTATCTCGACAAGAACCATATTTTCCACGCATACACATACACACATCAAAATAATAAATTAAATTTTAAATTGCATACTAAGCGGACGACCCGAATAACCCGTTACGTGCAAATTTACAGCCACCGGGCGATATATGCATACGCCATTGTTTTCCTTTTTTCATTTTTAACAGTCGGCCGCAAACAACGGACGATAATTCGCCCTTTGCCGAAAAATTCCCCGACTCGTTTATATCAATTTGCGGTCGTTAGGCGTTGCTGTGAATTACGAGCGACGTATGAAACAATCTGAAATTCGATTTTCGCTCGAACCGACCGAGAAAGAGGAGCCCTTTTTTTCACTAGACCATCGTATATATGTACCCTTCTCCAGAGTATAGGTATAATCTGATGTGATATAATAACGCTGCAGCGTAATAGTGGGGCGCAATTTAACAACGAGATAATATGAGCGGGCAATATTTCACCGGTTCGGGGCATTTTCTCTTCGAGCGGAAAAAATAAGAGGTTCCGTTCATATTTCAAATTTATAGGACAAGACCTTCAGATTTAATCTATTAAAAGGCGGCGTGAATGTTTTATGCGCGCGACACGCTAGCCGCTTTTGTGTGTGGCGTGTGATTGTTGAGGGCTATTCAGACACATTAGGTGCTGTGACAGTTTCGTTCTATTGACGTTACGCCTATGTTTTTTCAATAAAACAATTATTATACCATTAAGCGTTTTTTCGAATGGAAAATATTGAAAAAAAAAAATCGTTCACATTGCGGCTTTTCTTATGCGTAGTCTAATTATCAATATTATGCGAAAACTTCTGGAAATGTTTCTCATTCGAAAATGGAAAAAGTTTTTTTCGCAATAATGAACGAATTAATGAGTGTGGATTGGGCTTTATGTGAAAAATGTCAACCGTGTCGAAGAGCGTTTCGCTTTAATTGTCAATTATTCCCCGTCGCTGTGGAATAATGCCTGTTTTGTTTCCAGTGTTCGGGTTTTGGGCGCGAGTTTTCCATTGGTGCGAAAACTCGGAAAAGCCGAACTTTCGCACGCTCCGCGACGCTGTTATTTATGGGCTGAAATTTCGCGAAGACGTCTACTTTGTGTGCATATGTAAAACGGAGCCAAATAATATCCCGGCTATTGTTGAATGTACGTCGTATAAATAGAAATCGATCCCGATACTGTCCCAGATTTTATTTCAGAACTGGTTAATTATTCGAATTAAATTAATTGAAAAATAGCTTGTTTTATTTCGGTAATCAATTAAGTCAGCATAATTGTACTCAGTTAACAGTAGGAATATATAAAAAGAAAGATATCTTAATGAATGTAATATGATTACATTTTTTTCCTATCTTAAATCGGCACGCACCCAGTGAATCGTTATATTTTTTTTATACAGTACACGCACCCTACTTTTTGATTCTCTGATATAAAAATAGGTCAATAATAACAATCGAATAAAATCCTAAAATATTTTTTCAATTCAAAAACACAATAGATGTATCAACGAAAAAATACAGATTTTTATTTCGAAACTTTCCCGAGTGCCATATTAATTTCGATACTTCACATCGCGGAAAAAAACCGCACTCTCTATATCCGATAGCACGAAAAAAAAAAAAAAACGCCGAAGAAAGAAAAATCGATAATTGAACAAACAAATCTAATATCATCGTCTAACAACACACGGGCCCCGTATTGAATTATTAGAGCCGTCTTTTCGAATTCTCCATCGGAGATTTACAACGCGACGTCGGCCATTTGTCTTCGGCGCTCGCGAAGAAATCGCGACCGCTCCGTCGATTCTTCCCGTTCCGTCCCCACTATTTTACCATATAATGAAAGAAGGGAGAAGGAAAGAAAAAAAAATGTTGTTTCCGACGCGAAATTTCGCGAATAACGAACCGAGACGTTTTTGGCGCCTTTCGCGAATTCCGAATCCCTTCCCGACGTCGGCGAACCCGATACGTTTCGAATTTGATTAGGGAGCGAAACGGCGCGCGCTCGCATTATGTACGCATATGCATTACACGTCTGTACATTGAATTCGTATGTGGAAAATAAAAGGAAAACTCGCACGCGTGTGTGTATTTACGTATACAACGTGCTGTAGAATGATCTGACACATTCTGAATCGATATTATGATTGTTTTGTATATGCGAAGTATAATTTTGCTAACTATCAAAAAATTACCGACATCGTCGATTTGTTTTAAATAAAATATGTATTATATTGACAATTTAATTGGAAACTGATTGTTTCAAGTGTGGACGATTGTTGAAAATGTGTCATATTTCGTTGACGGGTCTTGCTTACGTGTGGGGCACGTTTCACTTTGTTCGTCGTCGAAAATTTTCTCCAGTCCTCCATTTTTCTAAAAAGTCGCGGAAAAACGACGACGGGGAACGGGTAACGGCGAATAATAAAAAAGACACACGGCCAAGATGCCGGTTGTTTTCTTTAGAATTTTCATATAAAACGACATCAATTTCGAGAAGAAGGCAAAGACGTCTTTTCCCTTTTCTATATAGTACACTTTTTTTTTTCATCCAGCTCGTCTGTTTGTACTTTCTGCGTTCCTTAAGTTAGTACGCAGCGTTCTTTTTTAAATGAGTACACCGTGCACAGGCGATAAGTGTCGTCGGTCGACGAATAACTCTCTTATCTCCGCAGATGGAGGATAAGATCCTTGCGAAGATGAGGATGAGATTTTTTTAACGGACATTCAATAATTCATGATACGAAACCTCGCGAAGGATCAGATTGAAGCCGAACGGACGATAAAGATTTCATTGCTTTCTTTATATGAAAGCATTAATATTTCACCGGCGTACGTTTTAAGGGATATAGCTTGTAAAATGTTTTTATGCTTTGCGGCAAAAAATCGCGATCTAAATACGAGAAAAACCTCTCTTTTTACCCTTCCAAAATACGTCGAGCACGTAATCACATCTCATCGTTTCAACCATAAAAGCGCTATTAAATATGCAAGTGTCAAAAAATGAAATATTAAATCCGAAAAGGAATATTAAAACATATGATTTTATGTGTCGTTTGATGTGGGAATTTTTTATGATATCCAATTTTTTTCCACAATACTGAGAAATTCAAACTATCTGACGATTTGAACGAGTTTGTTCGAGTTTCGATAAAACCATAATCCCGAGAGAATCCCTTTTTACTTGTATTAGAAATAAACCAAAGTACGACAGTTGTATTCGATGTGATAACTTTTGAAGCATTACTGTTTCGATGTCTATAAGGCTTTGAAAATAAGTTTTTTTTATGAAAAAATAATATATAAAAAACAAGAAAAAATACATATTATATAATCGAAATGTAAAATATGAAAATCGAAACATGTTTTTATAAAGAAAAAAAAAACAGAAAACGTAGTGACTTTTGAAACGCGGCATGTTCGCGATAGATAGCGAGTTTTCCTCGTTCAGAGTTTTATTTGCATTCGCGGCGCACTCGTTTGTTTCATTCGCGAATGAACACCGACTCTGTTTGCTTTTTCCGTTTATTCGCATCGATATTATTGTGGAATGGCCTATTCCTACAGTCTGTGTATCCGAGCATAAAACGCTATAGGCTCGTGAAAAAAAAAACCGATTGCAATATCAGTGGAATCGTTCGCTGTAGTCTCTGATTGACCGTCAACTGCCTCGGGTGCAAAATTTACTGAAACAGCTTATTTTGCAAATTTTCGGAAATATCATATTTCAGAGTTTTTTTTTGTAATTAAATCGATTGAACGTTATCGTAGATTATGAAATAATTAACTCGATGCGTGTTTATAACATGTATTGTTTTCCACGCTTCACATTAATTAAAATCATCGGAAAACAATTTTCGTTATTATTTTTTCAATTACACAAAGTGAATGAAAAATGTTTTATTATTAAATGTCAATATATTGATATCATTCATTACAAATGCTCTATTGATTCATATTAATTGAAACACGCAAAATTAACTAAATCAATCCAATCGAACAATTATGCCTATTGTAATATGTTTTTATTTCATAATGATGTTGATTATTATCTACTGCGCACCTAATGTTGTCGAACACAAATTATTATGAGCAGATATTTCAAAATGCAATAACATTACTCAAATTATATAGAAAAAACGAGAACTAGTGATTCGTTACATTAGTATTAAGCAACTGACGATCGAAAGATCGCACGTAAATATCTCAGAACTTAAGTTAGTGAACTTCATCAATTTTACAACAAATGTCACAATTATCAAAATACCGACAAATCCTTATAATAAACATATTTAAATTAAAAAAAAATAATAATAACACAACTTAACAGTCCCCCACCATTGTAAGTCCGACGTCCTCGAGGAAACAAACGCGCGAATATATAAATAAATAAAAAACGTTTTTCCTTCCGCCGAACAGAAATATGTTTATGGACGCCCCATACGTGAGGGCTTTCTTAACCGTTATAATACGTATATTTTACGTTTATTATTTCTCATGGCGGTATCCTCTTGAGGGGCCTCACTAGAGCCGCCAATGAGAACAAATAGGCCCCGGGCCCGATACACACATCCGCAACACACAAAACCCCGAAAAACCCCCCCGGGGGGAGTGTGGGGATGGGTGGGCCACGTCTGGCACGTATTGGCCCCCCATAAAAATTGATTGATGACGGCTCGGGGCCGGAACGACCGTGGAAATACCATATTCTTCGGGGTGGCGGTCCGCAAGGTATCGTCGAGGATTCGGCCGATGGATTTTTCGGTTTTAGTGTTTTTATGTATTTTCGATGCGAATTTATGTAGGCGAGTGTTTGTGTTTGTAGACGGTGTGTTCGTTTGTGTTGGAGTTATGTCGATGGTTGTAAAATGGAAGTTATGAAGAGAGAATGATTATGATTCGTTCAATGATGATTGGTAATAATAATATACATAATCCTTTCAGATCTGATGTGCGAAAATTTTCAATGCTTTTTAAAACTCTTAAGATTGTTATTTACAAAAAAAAAATGACTGTCAACTATATCATATATTATTTTGAAGCTATTATTATTGATTTTCTGAATTATTCAATAGTATAATGAGTTCATTAAAATTTTCAAAGAAATTGCAACCCACTTTTGTAATATTTGTTAAGAATAAAAAAAAATTTGAAACTGGCGTTATTTCATTATATTTCATATTGTTATTATAAGTACGTAGGCTGCGAAAATTACTTCAAAAGGTCACTCCCGCTTCCTGAATAATTTAAATTTTCAATACGAAACTTTTCAAAAGTGAGTTGCGGCATTGTAACGGAGGAAAATCGAAAAATATGATATCGTGTATTACAAAATTTTCCAACAACCCGCCGAAATATTCGATTTCCCATTAAAAATTTAAAATCAACCATCCATACGAAACTCACAAATCCTACCGTATACAAACAAAAAAAAAAAAACACGATACAAAACTAAAGAAAACCCGATATGTTCATTCGACAACGAAATTACATTCACAACGCCTTACAATTTTTTTTTATCAGCCGACAACATTACTCAGCTCTAGTCGAGTTTTATACACGTAAAATAACACATAGAGCCAAAGAGTCGAGATCCTCACGAAGGCCCATCCCGCCCCAACTTCCTCACGACCGAAACGAAACGCCATGAATGATGAACACGGACCGAAAGCAGTGTGAGCGGCGCCTACTTTCATTAGCCATTTTTCACACAAACTCTGATCGGACTACCGATGGCACCCCAACCTCCAGAAGTCTACTTCGACTTTGTCGACGGAAAAATAAACGGGAAAAAAGCCGAAAAGCGAAAAAATGGCCGGATCATATTCCGTAATTCCGCTTCGCCGTTACTGAAGATTTTTTTTTTTTAACTCCACTTTCGACACGTCTCTCGGGAATATGATATTAAGTGGAAGATTCTCGGCCGTTTGACACTTTGGCGAAATAGGAAAAAATCGCGAGGGCGGCGCTCCCCGAATAATGTGATTCCATTTTTATTTTTATCATATTATCGACGTCTAGGGGGTCGAGAGGTCCACAAAGAGACTAGGTGGTTCGAAATGGGGGGTGGTGATGGTAAATTTTGACATGGCAAGCTCGTGACTATCGCAGGTATGTTTTGACATATGTGTCATCTCGTAAAGATCCCCTGTTGAAATTTTCGTCTCATATTTCGTTCATATCATAGCGACAGCTCCTTGACAGAGGATTTCCCCCTTGAAATTGTAACAGCGGCATTTTCCCCTTTTTTCTTCGCGTTTTCATACGTTTTCCTTTGGTTTAAAATATGGCAAAATTACATAATATATTGTCAGACAACACATTTGTATATTGGACAAATGAGATCTATCATTTCGAACGTAGATTCTAAAATATAAGCTATCATGACATTATGACAGACAGTAAAATCCTAATAAGACATTTGAAAAGTTAAGTGAGTTCCACTAAAATCAAATCCATTTTCGAATGAATTGACATTTCGAATATCCCACAATATAATAATAGATTTTCAATAAAAACATCATATGAGCCATTCAGTTCATAATGTAATAAACTTATCTTTAAAAAAAACTAAATACTCAGTACAGTCATAACTTTCTATCTATGAAATATATTTTCTGAATAAATAAATATTATATCAACCATTAAATGGTGAAATTAATTGATTTTGCACTCTGGTGTGAACTAACCACATCCGTAGAAATTTTGAATGATTATATAATAATATCGGATAAATGAAAATAAATAAGCACATTTCAAATTTTTTCTCGATTATTTGTTTTATGAAATAAATCACATTCTGCACTGAACAGCTCATACATACATACGTACCCATATCTACACACATCCAAGAAAATCCCCTCTATCGACTCGAAGCACTTCAACGACGAAAACGCCCACGACATCCCGAGAAAATCTCGTCGGCAACAAATCACACGAACACCGCAACAGCCGACCGCAACAAAATATCAAACAAAACGCACATCTCGGCCTCGACGAAAAACGTTCAACAAGTAGGCGATTACGCTCCGTGGAAAAGGACGAGACACGAGAGGGGCCGGCGGCCGGCGATACGACCCCGGGGTGTTGCAACCCTTAATTACTTTGACTAAGTAAGTTTATATCGTCCTGGGGGGTGATGTCGAGGGACCGAAGCTGGAGCCCTCCGAAAACGTTGGGCCACGAGGCTTCGTCACGTAGACCAGATTGTTGGTCGTTTTGGGCACGTCCTGTGCTAACCGCGGATAGGAATCGTCGATCAAAATTTTCTTAGTTTCGATATGTTGTTTAGTTCAAAAGATGTATCTATTGAACATTATAATATTTTATTTAAGTTGAGTCTTTATATAAAATACTTTAGAAGCGATTTGACTATTGTGTAAGTATAATTAACAGCTTGACGATGGCAGATAATTTTCAGAAACATTCTCCTGGGTCGGGCGATTTTTAATAAAAACTTTCGAAATCATAAAAATTTCAGAAATGGTATTCAAATGTTGCAGAATCAAAAATGAAATTTGAAACAGATCTGCATAATTAAAACTAAAGTTTCATATCAATTTATGTTGTTATTCCGTCATGAACTAGTGTTGAGTTCGATAGTAGGTAATACGCAAAAACGCGTGTTCTGGTAACGAGTTAATTTTTTTTAATAAGTTTTGTGTTATAAATTGTCGATTCATTTAATATGTTCTGAATTCTATAAAATGTCATGAACTTGTTCATTAAAGATGGCTATCAAATTGTAACGATTTCTCAAGGGCTTTTGAATCAAACGTATAATGCTCTCTCATATATTATGTAGTGACTTTATAACAATGATAAATATCTGACCATTTACAATCGAGTTAACTTTCACGATTATTTATTAAACGCAAACGAAGTTAAATTATTTTAGTTTCTAACTAAACAAATGAAATATATTCGTTTATAAAAAGTTAACAATTAACATAGCGTTGGGGGATTAACGAACGAAACGCTTTCACACCTTCGGATTATAAATTTTACACACATTAAAACTTCTCCGCTTAATTTTAAATCAACGCAACATTTCAATAAACAATTTTCATCCCACCCATACGTTAACGGAAACGCGCGCGCTAAATTCGGGAAAACGACCCGGAAACTTTCGCGAAGCAGACGAAACGACAGCCGGACGAAAAACGCAAAATCCCCGAAAATTTTCCCCAAATTTCCCCGCACACACACAGAACGTCCTTTGGAAAATGGATCGAACCGGCGGAATTAATCGGAACACCGAACTACCCACAGCCGAAACAACATAAATTAGGCTCGCTTACAGCATCCGTATCGACCGACACATGTACACGTGTAGGTGCTCACACTTGTACCGCGTCTGCTCGTCGGTTCGGCCAACCGACCGTATTTGAATAATTGAAAGACAGCGAGTGCAAGGAGCCGGTGACGTCAGAGGTCGTCAACGACGGGTCCGCAAGCGGGTCAAGTATCGACCGCGGGCCCGGCCTTTGGCCCGCCTAATTGCACGGAGTACGTACACACGGCTAATGCATGGCGAACGGAAACGACATAGTGCAAATTAGGCTCCGTTTTCACCCTCTGATTCCGATGCATTTTCATCATCTTCCGGTTCGGATTAGTTTACATTCTACCGTTGCTAAACGTTCGGGTCGATCCTAATGTATTGTGGGGCACGTTGTGTAAATATTTGTGATTGTATTGCTTCGTACTGATGTTTCATATATGTATTTCACCTTGTTTAGTACATGATATAGGAAAATATTAATCTGTATAAGTGACATAATATTGCAGATATTCACTTATTTTTTTTATTAAAAAATAAATAAAGAAAAGTGGTATCAATATACATATTATGTTTTGTATTATAATTAATAAAAATTACCGAGTTTGAAGCCAAATCGGTACAATTTAAATTATTGGAATTTTAATCTACAATTTAATAACGAAGTAATTTATTCACAAAAGCTACAAGAAATCTTATTTAGAAGAAAAATATTAAACATTTTACGCATCCAAGCGAACATAATTTCAATGAAAAACATACACACAATACATGCAACACATTACAGACAATTTATGAAAGATTCAATACATAGAATATTAACCACATAACGAAATCGACATAAAGCCCAATAAATAGACAGACTATAATAATGAACGTTCAATCCGATAATGACATCATAGCTACACAGTTTGGATTACAACAGAAGCAAAATAAGATATTGAAGACGTATAAAAATTACAATAAAAAGGCCAGAAATATTATAATAGACGATACAAAGTGTAAACCTAGCCTAAGGGCTGCCAATGTGGCCGACAAAGTGGCGGGAAAGGTCGAAATTTTCCGCCGGTATCGGTTTTAAGCTGTAGGCGGTCGTTTCGGTGGCTGTTGAAACCACGGTGCCATCGTGGAGAGTAAATTAAAGGTTACATGTAACAAAGTCTCGCGTAGATTGCGTTATATATTATGGTCGTTTCATACGTGGACCGTTTTATATCCCCAAGGTGATACGAGCCGTTCAAAGCTAATTGTGACTAACTCCACTAAGCGAAAAGTCGGACAAAACTATCAAACTCGTATGATTCTTTTTTTTTTAAATACTTTTAATTTCCTTTATAATTCCATTTTTCCGAAATTATAAACATACAAATTTCGTTTTTAATAAACTTCAGATGCGATTTATTCACATTAGAAAACAAAATTAATTTAAATGGGTTTTAACAAATATTTAACACATAGAAAGTAATGACAAATTATGACATTAAGAATACAGAAATTAATATTTGAATAATACATAAAAAACCGAACAACTTTATGTATATTTTCACTCTAAATAGCAACAGGTTTAGTTTTCATGCAAGCAAAAGAAAATAGACCTGTCAAAATTTTTCCATTCGATTTATAATAATTGTTGATCACAGCCAAAACCGGCTCGAAACGAAAACTAAATAGATACGTCAGTTGTCGAATTGAAGTCCGAAAAAAATACTCGAATGGTAAATCTGTAAATGCACCAAACCAGCAAATTTTCAGCAGGTCATTCGTTGCATAATGTGAATTCAGCGAACATAACGATCGAAGCTCGAATTTATAAAAACATTGACTAAAATAAACGATCAGGTATTTTTCACTAAAATACATCGAACACTATTGATGATTTTGTATGAATGTATTTCTACTTGTATCGAAATAATAAATAAACGTTTGAAATACATACTACTTGAAAACACTGTACCCATCAAACGCAGTGTGAAAAGAAAACCAAGATAAGATGGAAAATCCTTTCGAAGCCATATAATAGCTTTCTTTTTTCCTCGAAAAATTTGTGCACAATACATCATAAAATGTATTATTTATATTTTGTATTGTATAAATCTTCCGAGGAAATGTGATGATTAATTAAAGAAAGCATTAAGGGATGTCGGTGCCTTTTTCCTGCGCGTGGCCTCATCCATCTTCATGACAAGCCCTTAATAGAATAACAAACTGATACGAAAAACCAGTATCTTTGCTAAAGATTCGTCGTATATTTCGTACGCGTTCACTTATTATATTGCATTATTATTATACTCGTTCAATATTTCATTTTATTATATGTGGCACGTATTTCCGATGAGATTTCTCATGTGTATATTATATTGTATAATGCTAAGCATACAAACGCGTTAACGAACAAGAAGTTATATTACTTTTTATATGAAAAGAAATCTCTCGATGAATTTGAAAATTCACATTGAAGAAAAATGTATCATAGTTCGTCAAAATATGAAGCTTTTCTTTCTTTTTTACCATTCGTAGAATATATAAACTAATTGAACAACTTTTCAGACGAAATAACTCAAAAAGTTTTCGAAAGTGTCAAAAGTATCGTTAGAGTATACAACAGATTATTGATAGACTATTTTTTCACCGATATTCGAAGAAAAACTAAATAGAAAATGACATAAAAACGAACAGCTTATTAAATATCAAATTCGGCAAAATAGTTTGAAAAATAATTCGAATCGAAAGGACATAAAATAAAATCAGAGATATTTTCATAAAAAAGATCGTTACTTTTCAGTAATGAGACTAACTATCTTTTTTAGAATAATAAATCATTCAGACTATTCACCGACAATTGTGCCCATAATTATGACATTAGTGACAGTTGAAAAATTTTAAAATGATAAGTATTTTTAAAATCCGATTTAAATTAGGTATGTCGATTTAATCAGCGCGTTTAACGAAACATTAAAAGATATCATTGCTAAAGTGTTAACAACCAACAACAAAAACTCAAATTGAGTACCTAACGATTGAATATTCAGATCAAATCACTTCAAAAAAAAATGAAACTCAACTAAATACTTTGCCAAAATAATTACAATAAGACGTCGAAACAATCCAAAGGGGCCATCTTCACGAGAGCCGCACCATCACATAAGAAGGCCCCATTTCGTCGAATATCATCCGAAAGTTTTAACCGACCCTAACATCGCATAAAATTCAACACAGAAAAGTCCAACGAGTTGCAGAAATAAAACGGGGAAAAAAAATAGAAAATGGGAAAAAAAAAACCAACCTGTCTTCCCGGGCGGGACGGTGATTGCCGACGGCGGATGCGGCGTCGTCGTCGTCGTGACCGGATATATGGGATCGCAGCATTCGCGCTCCGGAAACTCGCTGGCCTCCGCAAAACCGCCATTTCCGGCGCTCAGCAAGGCCACCAGCAGCAGCAGCAGCGGGGCCGCTTTCTCGAAACACGCCCGCCGTCGGCGCCCGTATCCATCTTCATCGGTCACCGCGCGCCGGGGATATTTCGTGCAAATTGCTTTTTCTATGCTAGCTGCGGATGATCGATTTTCCGTCTTTTTCGTTGCTAATTTTAGCGTTGTTGTTGTTGTTGTTGTTGTTGATGTCGTTCGTTGCGGCGGTTGTCTTATCGGCGACATAACAGTTCACAGTGTTTGCGCCAGTCCTGCCTCCATTTTTTGTAAAACTCATTTAATTCGCGACACCACCGGGATTTTTCGTGTATATGTATATAGATAATTTTCGATTGTATAAGAATATATTTTCATTTGTGTGTATAATTTAATTTATATATGATATGTGTTTGTTTTTAATTTGTAGCGCCATATTAAAAGTTCCGCTACGGCGTTTTGCATCGTCGTTGCGTTTCTTTTTTTTTTTATTGTGTTCACTTTTACATTATACAATTTGTTCAGTTGTTATTTTTAACCTAATTTACTTCCGTGCTACTTTTAAATGATATGCATATTCGTAATGGCATTCTGTGAAACAAAACAAAAAAAGGATTTATTAGAATCGAGAAAAAAATAGACAGCAATATAATTCGGCTTTCCCTACAATAAAATCGCAACATCAAAAAGCTCAAAAGATTTACAACGGCTATAAAACGAAATAAACGAAAAAAAAAATGAAGATAAAAGCTCATTGAAAAACGACATCGAGATAATTGAGGCGACCTCGCATATCGATATCGTGGAAAGATCCGATTTCATAAATGCAAAAGTGCCGCGTGAAAGCAAATAAATTATCCCGAAGCGCGTTGTACCGAATTTCGTCAACTGTTAACGCGTTCACCGTTCCTGAATTTTCCCACCCATTTTGCGAAGAAGATATCTGAATACGTGGGGATTTTTTCCCGGAGACCCGAATGGCGAATAACGCGAATTAAAAGGCCATTTGGACGAGAGGGCCCCGGGTCCATTGTTGTTGTGCCAACAATGGGGCCCCGGCTCGAATCGGTCGGTTTTCGTATCTAAAATATCCATTTAATAGGGTGTCTTTATTTGTAAGCGAAAGCTTCGCCTCTTCCTCGCGTTTTGTCGAGTGCCTCAGCAATTATCCCCAGCGCTGAAAATGCGCAGGGAAAAAAATCTATTGGTTTTTCACGAGGGTGAAAATCGTAATTCACTCGATATTGTCGGAGTATATAAATAAATCCGAAGCGGGTTTCGAGTGGTTCAAATTTGCACGCGACTTTATTATGTTCATTCAATATTACTACTGAGCTATCGATCGTTCTCATAATACACTCTGTTATTTCACATATAAAAATCTATAAACCGACTTGAATGTTGCATGAGTGCTCGTTTCATTTTTATTGAAGGACTTTAAAACATCGTTTAATGATCAATAATAAACGCAATAATATTCTAATGGGAAAAAGTATAAAACGAAACATCTGTGTCGAGCTAGAGATTACTTTAATATTTCTTTTTACGAAATAAAAGCGAGGAAAAAAACCATTTCCGAGTATTTTTTTACGAATAAAATTATATAAGGGTAAAATTTATGAGTATATTGAGCAAATTGAATTAAAAAATCTTCGCGAAAGAAAAAATATCCATTTTATAAAAGGGGTGTATTTTACAAAAGAAATAATGAACAATTACCCGGAATCTGCGTTTCTCGTATTTTCTTCTCGGACAACCGTTCTAGCAATTAATCGTAACGATTTTTCAATGTCATTTATTTTTATAAAAAAAATCCCCCTTTTCCAATTTCCGGCAGGACCCAGCATTATTCCAATTCCGCAAGAGATTGATAGAAAGAGTTTTCGCTTTTCTCAGAATCCTCCTTTTCGGGGACCCCGTTTCTGATTCGAAGAAAAAAATGTATAGATACATACTTACAAACGCGTCCCCGAGAGAAAATTTAAATTTGCTTAAAATCGCAAATGCTCAATCACATACCGAAACATTTTCGCTTTAGCAACAAAGATATAAAAATAAGCGAGCAAATAAATAAACGCACTTCGAATACGGAACAAATCGTCAATCAATATTCGAAGATTCTGTTTATTGTGCGAGAGAAGCGTGCGTGCAAATAGCGGGTAAATTATCTAATGTATGGAAATGTTTCATCAACTATTCACCGAACATTTATGCAATAATTAACCACTTGTTGCAAACGAGCTCGATCGTTTAGCCATAAATTCAAGTTTTGTATGTGCACGCGTCGACGCGACCGCACAGATTTGATTAATTTCGAATATTCCAATTCGCGGGAAAATATCTCGGCCCGCGAGACTCAAAATCGAAACGATATTTTCGAGAAGGACGAGAAAGGGTTTTATCGCTTTCCCCTCCGATGAAAAACTAGTGCGGAAAAACTAATATAAAAGAATAATTCAGCCCGAACAGCCGGCCTCGAGTTGCATCATAAACGTTTTATTGCGAAACTTGGCCACCGCGCCGAAATGTAATACATCATCTTTTTTTTCGGTGTCGTATATAAAAAATATTCTATGCAAACATGAGTAATTAAAAATCTATTAATTTCGTTGGTTTGAATATTTCAGACGACGTAGAAATTTCATAAGCCACATTAATATTTATTACTTTTTGCTAGCAGAGCAGTACGAGCTTACAACTCTAATTCGGCGATGTACACGCAAAACTTTACTACCCCGTCGCAATTAAAGCGTATGAATATTTATAATAAAACATATTTTAACAAATTTGAGTTTCATCGTAGTCATCACAGGTGTATCCCGCATTTAAACCAAAAATAAATTGGTACGTTGATAACTTCAATTAAACTCTAACGTGAAACGAACACTCATTTTTAAAAAGCAGATTTTTTTCAACGAAATAAATCCATATGAGCGTTGAATTATCCATTTATATAATACGTTTGGATATAAAAAAAAATCAACGGAATACGCAATACAATACAAAGAAGAAGTTAAAACAAATTTATTTTGCATCAAATGTTTTGTATTATAATATTATTATAACGATTTCATTATAATATTAAAAAATAAAAATCGTAAAATAATATACTTATCTTCAATTAAACATTTATCGATGTTCAATTAATGTGATAAGAAATTTATTTTTCGTAACAATAATATTTTTTTATTGAAATGTATGTCGATAAATGATTTGAAATTCAGTTCTTATCAATAATAGAACATGAAACGATCAGACAGACTTATATAAAATACAAATAGACACAACCGTGATATTTAACGAAATAAAAAATGCATTGACGACCTCGTGCATAATTATCGCTGCATTATTGATATGCGAATGTTGCAATATCCGTTGCTGAAACGTGCCAATAAATTTTATATGATAAATCGGAAACGGATCGATGAAGCAACGCAGCTTCGAAACAGCCAACTAAACACAGAAACGACACATCGAAAAAAATAGAACGAAAAATTAAAAACAAAAAAAACACATCAATAATTCAATTGAGAAAAAAAAATCTTACGTGCAACAATTCAAACGGGATATTTGACGTTGCGATCGGGCGCGGGAAAGCCGAACGCGTCCGCGAAAATCGAGCGCTTTCGCGTGGAAAACCGCGAATTTTCCCGCGAAATCCTCTTTTTCGAACCTTTCGAAATTATCCAAAATCGATTCTGAAACGTATGAACGTGATAAAATGACGTTTGTCGGGTTTCGTTCGCGCTTTGGGGTGGCGTGTTTGAGCGCGACCGTTCGTCGTGAGCGCCAGTCGCCAACTGACAACGAAATTGTTGCGAGAGCCCTTCGCCGGCGGCGGGTACTACGGTGTTATATTGTACGTGCTTTTCTATGGTGCCGATATGGTGTTTGTGTGTGTGTGTGTGTGTTTCTGTTGTATGAGGTGCTGTGTTGTGTGTTGTGTGTTGCGCGTCTTATGTGCTCTATGTATAATATGTATACGCGCGAGTTGCATATTTTATTTTTTATCGTCTCTCGAGGTATGTGCGTTTATCGGCGATGTGTTGACTTTCAATTTTTCCGACTTCGTTGGTTATTTTTTAAATTTCAATTTTGTTTAGATGCAAATATAATATAAAATCGATTTTTAAATAAATTTAATTTGTTTATTTATTTATTTATTTAGAGATACGTGTCACTCTATTTTTGCTTGTAATCATTCAATTATAGATATTTTACGTTAGATAACCAATTTGTTATATGTACCTACTAAAGTTTATTACACGATTTGTATTCATTTTGTGCAATATTTTTCGCTTTAAATTAAAATTTGCTAAATTAATATTACTTTCTAGAAAATAAAATTATAAAAATATTTCGGATAATCTAGTCGACGAGAGCGTAATTATAAAGAATCTTAAGTGCATCTAATAAATTGGCCGCCTTCTGTAGATTAAAAATCTGTTTTGATTAATAAAATAGATAATAATTTGATTTCACCGAAAATTATGAAAAAAAAAATAAAAGCGTCATCATATCGAATCCACTCTTACATACAATATGTTAAATCCATCGAACGATCCCTTTAAGTGCGCGATCGCTCCTCGGCGAAAGCGCAACCGCCTCGGCAAGAAAATAAAATAAAATAAAATAAAATAAAAAAATCTCATAATATACAGCACGATCGGCGCATAAAGTATATAATCCCCAGTCCCATAATTCATCCACGCTCCTCGATCCGAACCGTCTCGAAGGGGTTGAGTGCGATAAAAGGGCCGGCAGGAGCAGTCCACCAAGCAAAGCAGAAGTGGAAGAAGGGTTGGGACGTCGATCAAGCGCCTTCCGCTCCGAATAAACTGATAATTCAGACTTATCACGGCGCGGGGACTCCGCCCCCACCGACAGGTTCGAAGTTATCTCTCACCTTGAAAGTCTTTCTTTCCGAGGGCCCCTCGAACTCCGGGGTGGCTCCGCCCCTCGCGGCCGACTTTCGAAAGCACTTACTACGTCCAAGGGGTGAAGCTCAGGTTTTATACAGTAAACCTCCCTTATAACGTCTTCTCTTATAAGATTCCTCCTTAAAACGTTCCATCCTATGAGGTGCCCTCCTATTTTTATGAAGTTCTCCCTATTACGTTTGCGTCGGTTTTCTCCCATAATGTATAGACCCACTATAGCGTTATTTTTTTAACAGATACTTATCATTTTTTTCAATATTTATAATGACAAAATAGACAGAAAGGGATCTAGTAATATCGTGACGATTCCGAGAAAAAAGCGTTCAAATTTGTACGTTTGCCTACATGTATAAGGAAGGGAACGAGTGATTTGATTATATACATAGTTTAACACGGGTTTTGAGATTGTTTATATCCTTTAACCACCAAATAAATCAACATAATATATGAAATCAATTTTTGAATTTAACTCAAGGACGACAAAAATGTCACTTGATCCTTTCCGGGCATTTCATCGTATATTTATTGAAGTGTTGCGTTGATTTATCCATGCCGCACTTCTCGGAAATACTCTTCCAGACCAAAATACGAGAGATATCGCTCTTGGTGAGAGTCTAGTCATTTATGCTGGATATCATGTAAAAATGTCAAAAAAGTAAAAACTCATTCATGATTTCATTCAAATCGAAAAATTAATTAAAAAAAAAATCTCTCTTCAACGACCCTGTTCTTGGAATCTCTCCGAACGTTATAAGGGGAGTTCACTGTATTTCGACTGTAGAATAACTATGTAGATTTGGCGGATTTCGCTGACACCCCCAATCATAGAGAGGGCGGTGAAATTAATTAAACGGGACCGTGCTTTCAAAAATTGCGCGGTTCGAGCCGTGAACGGGCTCGAGGCGGTGTTCGGCCAAGCTTGGACGTTTCCGCTGTTTCTTTGTCTGTTTTTGATTTGTTTGGCGCGCTTGCTTACTTTCTACTCGGCTGTGGGCGTTTTATTTCAATTTTTTTTCAACTTTCTCGCTTTTGTTTTCGTTAATTTCGAGCGATTTTGAAAGGTTCTCGTGATGATCTTGAGTTTAAATTAATTAATCGAAACTTGAAGTTTTCAACAGTTAACGTTTCTATACGTGCGCGTGGATGAAAATTTGAAACAAATCCTTCACGTTAAAGCGAATCTGAAAATTAAACGTACAATCTTAAATCTAATCTTTGCCGGGAAAAAAAAGCAACAACGATTCCATTATCACCAGAAACGAAATCGAACGAACCGAAACGGAAAATCTGAACAATCAACCGTCTCCGCGCAAAGAAAAACGAGACGCGCACAAATCCCACCTACGCCGCGTTAACTTCACAAATTCGTTCACACGTAAACATTCAATGCGAGAAAATCATCAAAATAGCCCTTGAATCAATTTAATAATTTTCATCGATTTTGGAAAAAATAGAATTTGAAAAATTCATATTAATCTCAATTCAAAACCGTCAAATTTGAATAAAATACACATTAGTATTACTATGAATTACATGTGATGACTGAAAAGGCCAAGAGGTACAAGTGACATTTTTGTCGTAATTTAGTTATGCACAGGAATCGCTTCTATGCACGCTCATTTATTTGGTGGCAAAAGGATGTAAACGAATTCGGAACGTGTGCCGAGATATATCATCAAATCAGTCGATCTCCTCCTAATACATATAGGTACATGGTCAACTTCGAACGCGCTTTTCTCGAAATCACTTGTACCCCTTGGCCTTTACAGTCGTCATATGAGATTCGGGAACAAATTATGCTCACTATGCGAGGTTTCATTAAACATGACTTAATGCCATCTTTTGAGAGTTTAAAATGTGAAATATCTACTTTAAATCATTCCATGTGAGTACTAATAGATTAAGAACGATTCCTTAAAAATCAATCGATTCTCTCGTTGAATATTCAGATGAGTATAGACGCGACGAGGAGTTAACGCCTCGCGGTTATCTCCCGAGCCTATTTTCCCCCAAGCCGAACAAACAATCGGCGAATTGCCGCCGACAATCTCCGAGACGACGAGGTGGGGAATACGCCCCCCGGTCTTATCCGCTAATGCGCGCCCCCGTCTCGGATTTCGGTAATCGCTGAAACATCCTCGCGCGAAACTGCCCGTTAAGTGTCATTCAATTATCGCTCTAGACCCCCTTTCCGACACTTTGCACCTCTGATGTTCCGCCATTTTGGATCGGCAGGAAAAAAATTGAGTTGTTTGTTTTTTTTTTCGAGACTCGAAATTTTTAAGTGCAGTTGAAAATGTCAATCATGAATCGAATACGTAATGAGAGTTATATAACAAAAGATAAATATTTCAAAAATTTAATGCATTAATATGTTTATCTAAATCATCTGATAATGATTTGATGATTCAATTTTCGGAAAAAAAAATTGATTGACATAGAAAATATAAAATTATTTTGAATGTTATTACTAGTATGTCTATTGTGACAATGCACTGATTTCATATTTTTCAGTTTGAAATTTATTTTTTCAAACTGCTGTTTCGTGTTGAATAATTGTCACGTGTTGAAATTAAATTCATGATTCGTTCTCGGTCACGATGACTAATTTATAATGAAAAAAGTCGTATTCGCTTTACATACGATTTTTGCAAAATTCGTGATGGTATTTTCATTGCGTGAAATTTCTCCTAGTCTCGAACGTAATTAATATTCAAAAAAGTTATGAAAACTTCGTGCTTTTGAGACTCGAGCTCAAACAAGTTGAGAAACAAGAATATGAACATGCCTTGTGGAATAAAAAAATATTTATAAAACAAACTTCGATTAAAAACCTCCAAATACACTTAACGAATGAAAAAATATATTAATCATGTACGCGGCCAATAAAATTCAACATTTATCTTGTTCGATCATGTATACGGTTGTTAGGAAAAAAGGACGACCAAAATAGGACCAAATTCAAAATTGAAAATTTCAGCACACGCCATCCCCAACTCGGTCGTATTGAGAACCCCACGAGACTCGTACAATAAAAAGGTACGAGGGTCCAAATTCACCGATATGATCCCCGAACCAAAATAGCCAGAGACTTACGATCCTTAAAACGAAAATCGAAAAAAAAAGAACGAGCAAAAACGACTCGGGCATAAAAACCGATCTATAGCGATCGCTATCTATTGAATATCAAAATACTCTTTTGTTTTTTCATGTTAAATTTCGATAATGATATAAAATTGATGATATTGTGAGATTCGTATAATAAATCTTATTTGAAAATATATTACCTAGTATACTTCTACGTGATGTTAGAGTGTATTTTATCTGAAATTACCCTTAAGAGAATTCAAATTTTTTGTGCTCTAGAATTTCGCCAACGACTAAATTTCACAATATAACGCCAGACTCTTAACGACTCATTCTATAAGGCTACTTTATGCAGCCATCCGTTAAATCAGAACGTCTTCTAGATGCAATAACGGCGAGCTCATTAAGAACATTCGCATGAAGCAGTAAACAAATTTCGAAGCATCAAATTTAATGAAAATGAATTTAGGTTCACCGTTTTCTAGGGATGAGATGAGTTAGGGTCTGAACGACGTGGAAGAGGTTGAATAATTCAACGCAAACCTGACGTGGTTAAAGTGCACCAAATAATTTATCCGTACGTCAAAACATACATAAACACAGATAAGGGGGGCAAGAACACTATCTAGTTGTACCCAGTTTGAATTTAAGGAGTTGCGAAAGGCAGAAAAAAGAAGCGGGAGGCGTTTTATGGCACTTTTATACTCGTAGCATAAACGGAGATATCTATGCGACAGCACTAAGGCACTATTGCACAACTAGAAACGGCGGCTGTAAATTTTCGTAATGGATTTTTCAGACTTTTATGGTCGTCCCCGACGTTGCCGGCGGTTATTCAAATTCGTATCTAAAAATATGTTCGAAAACATGTCCGTTACGCGCGACAGGTATCAATATTCGATAGGGGAAAATGTGAAATTGAACCGCAGACGAATTTAATTCAGTACTACGGTATAGATGCGGCTGATGGAAAATGTCAATCGGTCTATGCAGAATTCCAATAAAATGTCGATCATATGAAAAGTTATGAGTGACGATCGATAATGCAAAAAAAAATGTTTTCATATAAAATTCGTTTATGCATACAAACGTCAAATAAATCAAATTGATTTCGATAAATAAACACTCAATTTTACAATTCTCACTTTCGTGATATTAAAAATGATTATCATTTAATCTCACAAACTAATTTTCAAAACGATCGCTTTAACAAATTTCGTTAATCAGTTTGAATTTGCATAAAAGCATCGTACCGAAGGCGATAACACCGAACTACCATACAACGTGCGTACGTGTGCAACATAAACACCGCTTCTAGGTTATGTTCGCGCGGCGCGAATCGGCGCGAATTTTCGCGCGCTTTTTTCGTTTTTGAAAAATTGATACCTCGCCCCTCGTCCCCCCGCGTCCTCGGACCGACCACTCTCGCTTGTCGTCGGCGAAGCACTGGCCGCGAACGGCGACCGTTTGGCCAAAATCGATACTCCGCGCGCGGCCAGTTGACAGACGAACGAGGAAAACTTTTCGAAAATCGGCGGGAAAACGAGCTTCGGAAAAAATCGCGAAGAAAAGCGAGCGGATTTATCGAACGGCGGATTGTCGGAGTTGAGCGCGCTTTTGTTGCTTTTCGCGTCGCGCTTGTTTTCGAACTAACCGTTTCTCGGGTACGAAGCTACGGTCGATGTTGTTTTTGCACATAAAGGAGCCCGTTTGTGATTTTTATTGTGATCGCTGTTGAAACTTTTGTACGAATGAGTTTTTTTCTTATTGCCGTTGCGAAATACACTGCTTTTCCGATAATTTTTCTCTAGAGGAAAGTCGAAAGGTAAGAATTGTATCTTGAATGAGAATATAATCGTACGTTATTTCATCTAACAAAAAGAATAGTTTGATAAGATAGATCGATAGTTTAGATTTCTAAACAAAAATTTACACCGTTGAAAATATTCTTTGGTAGTTTAAATTCATCCGTCTGCGCGAGTTTTCATGCAAAACCATGTAAATTCCTCGGCGAGAGTGGAGAAAACCTCGAAACGATCGACATGCCGAGCGGGTCTGCGCCCCATCCTCTGTGGGGCCTCTGCCCCCTCGCATCGGTCGTCTAGCGCTCTTTTCAGCCCCCTCGGGCTGCGCCCCGTTCGACTGCACTTTTTCTAACAGCGATCGCGAACCTGCGGGACGCTATCGGTCAATTTGAAAACTTCATTATTCTGACAGTCGACGTCCGAAAAGTTCGTCATCCTTTTGCTTCACATTTTTGTACACCCGTTCGATAAAGATTGATAGTATTTTTGTATGAATAAAAATTGTTGTTGATAGGAAAATAAGATTTCATTTTAATTAATATTTTAAAGTGAAAATGCAGAATCTAAACGTGGAAAAGAAATTGATTGAATTCAATCGATAAAGGTAAGACTGGTGATCTATTTAAGGAACTGTTTGATTAAAACGTTCAATTAAAACTTTTTCCAAACAAATATTTGAAATAATAAATAGATCATTGTATTAATTAAGAAAAACGACACGTGACTCTCGTCAGAATTCGACATGACTTAAAATCAGTAAAATCGATTTCAATCATATTTGAATGGAAAATTTTATGAAAATTCTTCGCAAACACATGCACACATATTGTTGTACCACCGATAGACTACGAACTGGTCCAAAATTACGGCACTCGAACCCAGAAAATGTTGAATTATGCTGCAGTTGCATGCAGACCACTCGTGCGAGGAACGTTTACGTGGGGCCACTCCAAACCGGAGCGCGGCCTTTGGCCCGGCGCTGAAAGAGCAGGGCCGCATTAGGCAAAGTACCACCACGTATTACTATTACGTATTGTGTGTATTATGAAGGAGGCTATGTGTGTGTGTGTGTGTGTATAATAATGATTTAGGCTTTAGCGAGCGACGGGTCGCGCTGAAAACCGACTCACGCGATAAAGAAAATCGCCCGTCGAACGCATTAGGTCGATCGGCTGAAATTTACTGTTAATATAATGGTTAATTTCCTCGAAGATCGGGTGTTAGGGTATTTCGATAAGTGTATGGATGTGGGTGTTGGGAAAAAGTCTGTGGTGATTTGATTGATGTGATTATGCGCTTTGGTTTTTGGATTTGTATGCATAATGCGTTTTGATTGAGTACGATTTATTATTCTTATAATTTTATTGTATGTACGTATGCGAGTTTATATCTGAATTGCAATGTGATGTCTTTTCAACATTTTGACAGATCAGCGTTACGCTAAATTTAAAACACATTGAAATCGTATGATGCTGCAGTGCATTAGTTTTCACACTCATATTTGCCGAATTCATAGAATTAATTTTCAAGGTAATCCAAAAGGTTAAAATTCACAAATGAAATTGGTATCAAAATAAAAGTAATATAAATTTCATAATGCGATACTTTTCGGATTCGGAAGTTTGAATTTAATCGGGTCAAACGTCTTCAATGTAAATATAAATTTCACATTTTTTGTTCGTTTGAAAGTACTCAAATCTGCATTTGAGCGAAAACTCGTTCACGAAATAGAGCCACTTAAACTTGAAAAGTATTTAACCTACGTTTTATTTTTTCATTTACAAGGATGAATTTAATTAAAAACGGAGAGCATAATAAATTTTAGGACAATGACACCGCAAGTTGAGTTCTTTGTGGTGGCTTGAGTGTCTTCGCAGTCGACCTCGAGTGCTTCGCAGCTCATCTCGAGTGGTTCGTCTACAAACTAAGGAGAACACTGCTTTTTCGAAAATTGAACATTTTCCTTTCAATGAACCCTATCAGGTAGACGTAAATGTATAGAGATTTTCATCTTTATAAGAATTTTTGCAAACAAATATTAATTGAGAAAAAAATACAAAAGCTTAAAAATAATTTCAATAATACTAAAAATCATTTCAATTCAGTCAAACAATCGGATAACCAAAAATAAAAATCACATTTTCGAGCGGCCGAATTGCCAGCGTAACGCGCATCCAGGGAGTATGGAACCTAATCGGCTATTAGGCGAGAAAGCGTAACGCTCTCCACCTCCGACGTCGGAATGTAGCAATGGAAACAATTTTCCAGCGGAAATATCTAATTCATAGACGAGAGCTCGCTTGCAGGTGAAATGCGCTCAATTTGAAGTGTTCCTCGCAGGAAAAACGAGACAACGGCAACCGAGCCCGGAGCCGAAGGTGTGCCACCCTCGACCACCTCGTTCCAGCTGTCGCTCCTGCCCCGTCTCCGGTTCAAGAGAGGCGGTGGAATAAAAGCAGCCGAGGAAGAGGTTTTCTTGCGAGAGGAAAATAACAACTTTCGTGCGGGTGAGAGTGGAACTTACCCGGAAACCGCGCCTCGGTGTGGAGAGGAGTTCGAGCCGTAGGAGAAGAAGAACTACTCGAACCGTGAACATGTAAGGATCGATCATTTGATTTATTCCCTCATCCGATTTGGCCTCGGGTACGTAAACGTCCTCCGTTAACGTTTACGTAACGTTTATTTTTATTGCGCCTCATATACGTATGAGTGTTGTATGTATGTATATGCAGGGGGAGGTGTCGAACTTTTGTGCCCTCTATTCTCTGCGCTGCCAGAAATTCGTATAGAGATAGAAAAACGTTGCTTTATTCTACATCGAGATGACCTGGATACTGACGTTCCTGTGTCTTTTTTGTAATTTTCATATTTAAATATTCTTCTGTATCGTTCGTATGAACGCAAAATTTTCCGCGTTTTAAACAAAAATTTATCTTTATTATATTTTGACGAATTTCATAAATGCGATTTCAACGTGCGCATTCAATTTATTTAATTTCGCATGGTTGAACTTCAAATCTCGTCATGCTACAATGATTTTTTTTTTGTATTTTCCATACGCAAACACGTCTATTTATTTTTTCACGACTCGGTGACTAATAAAAATTTCAATTTTTTCAACAGTCTACTACACGTACACGAATGCTTATTTTTCACTCGCTCTCGTTATTTAACCACTTCGAAATTCACATAGAAAACGATACTCATCTCAAAGCCCGTTTTAGCCGACCCGAGAAAATACGCGATGTATTTACAGCTGGCGAAATCACGGCTACAACCTCTCTATATTTTTTTGTTCTTCGAAGAAACACATTCAAACGGTTCGTTATCCGAGCCGGTACTTTGCGGATCCGGAAATTTAGTCTAGCTGAAAGTTAAAGGGGTTAAATAGTGGCAGAAGTTTTAGAACTCCTTTCGCCCGTGCTGAGGTGACCACGACCTATTTTCCACCGGCAAAAATCGACTCTAAAATAGCTGTCGATAGACAGCAAAAGCAGTGAAAGCCTCGTCATATACATAAAACGAAACCGAAGGCCGTTAAATATTGCGAAAAATCGATACCAAATAATATTAACTCCGATATAAAAGGTTAACGCTTCGGCGTATCAGTTCCTAGTCTTCCGAACGCGCATATAAATAATGTACGCGTTTCACTGATATTACTTCTTCGTACGATTTCGAATCGTCGATCGATTATTCATATCGATTCTATTTCTGATAATATTATATTGTTTTTTTAGAGGATGTGTGTGTGAAAGTTGGGTCGATGATTCGATTACAAAATAATGTATAGCAAATTTTATGGAATCTAACATTTGTTATTATGTATTTTATTCATGCTATGAGTCGAAATGCATTTCCGTTAAAATTCTGTCTGAAAACGAATAATTTCCGTATCTGCAGATGGTTCTTTTTACAACTATAGCTTCATAAAAGAAAATCCTTCATAGATTCAAAGAAAGCCAGTCGAAAATTCACATCCAGATACTTCACCAGGTAAACATTTCTAAAAGCTAGTCTCTACTTTACCTACACGTATTTGATCAATCTTTCTATAGCGAATGTAATTATAAGAAAAACTCATTATCTTTCATTTACAGGCATCGAATATAAAGTAACAATATATCGAATATAAAATAATATGAATAATGAGTTAAAAAAATACCTATCAAACTACGCCAGTATATTTTTTAATGAAAATAATACGAAGCAACAATTATTTTTTATCATAAATTCATTCGCGATCTCAAAAATATCCAATTATCTTAAATATCATTTTATCAAGGGTACTAAAAGAAAATCTCATATTAACACCAATTGATAATTCCTAAGAGTCTTATGAACGTCAAACAGTCTCGCATACGCGCGGTGCTAATTGTGATTTCGTTCGGCACAATAAAAGCTCATTTCGCCGAAACAACTTTCCCACTTCATCCATCATAATTTATTAATGTACTTTTTTCGTTATTCGCCCAACTTTTCCGAACGCCCACTAATGATACGGCGCGTTAACTCAATTTATATATAATACATACGTACGGAATAGAATTCACACGACACGGCCTAGTATTATCGCATTCGATTTTTTTTCAAATCGCGCAAAGAGAAAACTACTTTAAAACGCCTTCGGTGCGTTTCTTTGTCTAATTTCTTCGTCGATTCGTCTTCCGACTCACACTTCCGCGACTGCCTTAAAGTTCTATCAACATTCCTTTATGGAACGTTAAATCCGCGATCTCGCAAAAATATGGCCTCGCCGAGACAGCTCCGTAAATTATGTTACTTTGGACAAATTTCCTTTTTGGTGCAGATCAAATTTACAGCCGACGTTAATCGCCACCCTTACACCCTTAGGTACGGTCTTATTCTCGTGCGCGAATAACGCCCCGTTTCCACAGTCAACGTGTCAGACTTTTACGTTGCGCACGTAACAACGTAAATTCGTTCCATTGAATGTATCAGAGCTTCGAAATCCCATAAGAGCATTATGTATTGCGGGAATTTTTTATGCGCCGAAATTCGCGTTTCGCAATGAAATTCGACGTTCATAATATAATGAAAATTAAGCTGTTATTTAAAGATCATGTATAAAAGCAAATTGATTCTTTCATGGATAGCATAAATGAGAATATTTAATCAAAATGATTGAAAAAAAAGTACATCTACTAGCTCCTTTGAAGCAACTTTAAAATCTCATCACACGTAATTTTCATTCGCTATCAAAAGAAAACGTTAATATGAAACGATCCATTATAAAAAGTGAGCAAAGCTTTAACGCCACACCGTATACCCGATGTGTCAGATAATAAATTCGCTAAAACCACCAGTTAAAGACGTTTCGCACAGACGCCGTTTCTTTTCATTAGCGCCCGCGGGTTTAAATTAACCCGTCGCCGTTAAAGTTGAACCTCACCACCACCACCACCAGCAAATTGAAGCCGTTCAATATTGTGTGTTATATATGTATGTATATGCACACATAGGAAACTATCGTTATAACGAAAGTGGCTCGTTAACGGCAGGCCTCCGAAGGCTTCACTTGCACCCGTCGTCGTCGACCAGCGGAGGAGTCGCGTCGAATTTTCGAAGAGGAAAAGGCAGAAATATCGGTCAGCCAGAAGCGGTAGTTGGAAACTGTAGTCGGAAGGTATACTACGTGTTTGAAGGCAGTAGCAGAAAGAGCCGGAAACTCGAGAAGAGGGAATCTTTTGAAATTTGCACAAGCTCTGTCCGCGCCGGAGTTGAAAATATGAAAATTTATAGATACGAGTGTATCTATGTACGTGAAAACTGCAACCGGCTTTGAGGTTCGTTTCCATTTTTAAACGTTGAATTTACTATAAGATTTCATTTAACATTTTATCGAAATTAAACTTATTTCGCAAAAACTGAAAGAGATGCATCAATTACGTAATTAAATTTATTTTTTCAACTTTTTTATGACTCTTGTGAATGCATCTCCTTATTTAGTAGTTAATTAATTAAACATAATCGAGTCTAACTAAAAAATAATATTTTTCATCGATACAAATATACTCAATAATCAATCGATCACTTTGGGTCAGTCTTTTCACTTATTGTAACCCTTATGCTAAAACTTCACTATCATTCCGAAATACAAAGTCGAAAGCTATTAAAGCAAAACAAACTCAGTGCATCTCGACCTTCTGCGTATCTCGTGGAGCTACATATGTATTTAGTTAATTAATTTGAGGGTTGAACATGTGAAAATACCGACCTCTAATCGTTAGATAACAGCATTAATTCGAAAAACAATCCCACAGAACCCTTAACACACCCGAACCGAATAAAAAAAAAAACCTTAAAATACATCTAGTTCGAATCGAAACGACCGAAACTCATTAGAATCAACGAACGCGACGACGTCGACGTCGAACTACATACAACCACAACTTGCGACTGCGTCTACGTGAATTTCCTCGAAGCATCTGCATAAGAGACAAAGTTAGTGTTTGCGGAATACTTAATGTCGGGACCATCCTCGGTTTCCTTATGTGTGTGTCGACAACACACAAAAGTGGGTCACAGACGTGTTTGTTTGCCAAACGTAACACACCACACGTACCTAGGCATCCTCCTACGGTAATAAGGGGCGTACAAACACTCGGCGGACGATTCAGCACACGTTCGGACCCCCGCACAACCTTCGTTTATCGGATGGCTTTCATATCGGAATGTGTGTAACCGAACGTTCGGAAAATCTTCGAATCGAGTTTTTTTTTTTACAGGTCGGTCCGGAGATGGCGGTGAGGTTTTCCTTTCTGCGCTCTGGGGTTGTGATGGTGCGTGTGCATTTGAACGTTCATTGCAGTATTTCAGATGCATCGATTTTTTCGTTTTTGAATTGTCGAAATCGGTGAAAATGACGAAAGACAGATATGGACATATGTACACTGTCTTTCGTCACTCGCGAATTATTAAAGTTTTACATAAATATGAACAATTAAAAAGGATATCGAATTTAATCGTTAATCTCATACAAAAATATTTCTCAAATTATCTGAAATATCGAATAAACAAATTATTTTCATCCCAATAAGAGCATATAATCGAGATTCTACTCTAAGTTGATATAATATACAATTAGAAGAAATATTGAACTACCCTGTTATGATACCGACATTTGAAATTAATTTGAAAAAACTAACATTATAATTTAACAAAAATATGAAAATTCATGAAAACAAAGAAAATGTGTATTTAAGGAAAATATACTTTTAAGGAATAAAGATTGAAGATTTTCAAATTATCTTTTAATTAAGAACGGATCTATTTGCGAACTATTGTTCACGGTCGAAGAGAATAATATAATAGTTCATCTCGACTTTGTGATAGATTGATGAGAACATTGAGATAAATTGTATCAATTTATGTATATATAACGTTCTGTTTGATGTTTTGCTCGCAATGAACAATCACGTGAGTACATACCATTCGGACAATATGTAATATTGACAATGTGTTATTTACGAGAACGTAAAGTGTTCTCGTGCGGAATGCAATAAGCCCGTTCAATCGGTTAAATGTATCGGAAAAATTGATACGTTTTGTTTTTTTTTTCGTATGATAAAGTGAATCAAAGTGTCTCTTACCATGATTGTTTGTACAGATTTCTCTCAATAAATAATACTTTTAATGTATTTTTAAAGTTAAAATCTAATTTTCGTCAAAATAATATTTTTAACGTAAGATGCTTTTATTGAAACTTCACATATCAAATCATAAAAAAAAACTTCAAATTTCCAACTGCTCACTATAATAACTTCAAACTCAAATTCAATCGAATTCAAACACACCAAACTACTCTATCGAACAATTCGCACATTCATCCCCATTATTATCATCAACAAACAATATTACACACAGACGATAATTAGATTCCCGAAACCCAAAAACTAGCACACAACCCAAACGACATAACGAGCACGTACACACACACACACACACACACACATATACACAAATACAAAACCTTCCCAATTACGAACATTCAAAACGTACCCGAACGCAAACACACCTACTCGTACACGCCGCTCAAAGCACACTCAATTTTTCCACTTCGCAACGACGACGGTCGAGATTTCCAAAAACCCTCGGCGTAATTTAGAAAAATATTTGCCCTCTTTACAAACAAAATACGCTATATTGTAACCGTGTACATTATCTCGTGGGACTAGGGCCCGGACCCTAAATGCCCTCGAGCTTACGTTCGTTCCCGCCTTTCCATTTCATTATAAACGTCCTCTTTATCCGGAAGCGGAAACGCTCACGAAAACCGACTGCGAAAATCTCTTAGAACCTAATATAACGCGCTCGCACACACAAAAATGTGATTTACGAGACAACCGTTCGAACGTTTCAGAAGTGCGGCTTCAAAATTCGCTATTCGTTTCATCCCCTATACATAAAATAAAATGTGTTTGTTTGCGTACGGCAATTTGTTTCGTTTCGCTTTTCGAATGTTTGCGTTTTAAATTATGCTTCGTTCGGAAAATTATTGTTAGTTTGTTCGTTTATTTCGTTTTTCGCTAATTGAGAGATTTTCACCGATCAAAAATAAGTGAGTTTTTCGAATCGTACTTACATAAACATTTAGACGAACATATTAATACGAATCATTTAGTCTCCGCACCATGACTTGTCCTTTTATTTTCTTTCAAATCATATCAATATTTTCTTCATAGCTGAAAAAAGAAAAATAAATATATCAATTTAAATATAAAATCCAGTCATTCTTCCAGCTAGGAACTGTCAGAACGTCTATGGGACAGATGTCGAAACGTCTGAAGTGTGTTACGGCGATTTTTGACAGTTCATAGTCAGAAAAATGACTGTGCGCAGTAAATCCTATAAATGGTATGAAATTTGAAACATTACATACTAAACGATTAAATATCATATCTACTTACAATCTGTAACGATTGAATTACCAATTTTTTTTTCCAAATATAAGTACAATTGTGTTAGAATGCACATATCTGAAAGTTGAAATTAAAATTCATTTATGAAAACATAAGAATAATTGTCTAATCATAATTCAAAAATATTCATTAAAAACATAAAAGATAAAATTAATTTAATTATTTGAAAATGAAAAACAAAAGAAAAAATATTACTGAATTTTCACTAGATGTCACTGAAAACTAATGCATACGAAATCAAAGTATTTTAATTGAAAAACGATCGATACGGAGAAATTCAAATCGCAGAATGTTTTCGCTTCTTTTGAAAAAGCAATCTTCGACCGATCGTCGAGTACATTTCTAAGTACGCACATAACACACGTTCACTCATACATTCGTCACGGAAATCAATCGAGAAAAGCGCACACACGCGACGTCGTCGTCGGCTTACTTTGTTATTATAATCGGGGATTCTCAGAAGATCCGAAAGCCTGAAAAGCAATCGATAATGCTCTCTCTCCGAGAAGACCTTTTTCTATATATCCAATCATTCAATCAGACGATCCACCGCTGAAAATCCGTTCGCGAGACGCGAACTTGATCGAATTTGTGCTCGCGACTCGTCTCGGCTTAATGTCAATTATGTCCGTAGCGTTTTTTTTTTCAATACGGTTCGTTTTAGCGATATTCGTCTTTATGTGTGTGTTTTAGAAATTCGAAACCGTCGACGCTCGGAGCTTTACAAATTATGTCGAACGGCGAGCTCTCCGAGTTGAGATAGATGAATAGCGGGGTCGTTTATCATTTATAGTAAAACTGAACAAACCTCAGATAAGGTAGACGGGAGAATGAAAAATGAAGCGTCACGATACCTCTGTTTAGTTTTCAGCGGGTTTTCATACCGGAGAGTATGCAAAAATAAAATAAATCGATCGCAAGAGAGGTTTATCTGCGAACTGAAGTACTTCATCGAACTGAACGCGACTCTTACGTACGTAACTGAAAATTTTTTGAATAAAACAAATGAAACTTTCAAAATATTCAAAATGCAAATTTCGAACTAATCAGTTTGATTATATGAAAAATTCGTTCGATTAATCACGGAATGCAATCGAATTGAAATCGGATACGGTTAATATCGAACTGAAGCTCGCAAAGTGGGAGGCCTTAGTAGGTAACCGAATCTTCTCGGAGTCGGATTGTTACACGTCAAGAAAGCATAATTAATGAAAAGCAAAATTAAACTTAATTGACTCGTCTGCTGCAGTCGAGACCTTAAAATGTTAAATAGAAATCGCGAACGAACGCACGGACCCGAGTGTGGCGCTTTTGACGTGATTTCCCCAGACAATGCGGCTCAACATCAAACATCCACGTCACTTACTCTGATAAAGCTTCAAATCGAATAACTGAGGAAATATTTAAAAGCCAGAACCGAGAAACGTATTTAACTCAGAAAAAAATACCTAAATTTTCATACAAAATTCGTTGAAATATATTTCCATTTTTCCGACCAATTTTTCATATGTGTATATTAAACAAGGATCGAACTAATTTGTGTATCTATTCATGAAAATAACACTTAGACTCAAATTTTCGATTATAAGTTACTCGATTCGAGTGTTATTTGATTTTTTCTCCTTTAGAATTCTTATTGCTAATGAAAATTCTAATCATTAACGCTTTCAATCAAAGAAAAAAATATTAACTTTGTACCGATCTTTCAACTAATCGTATTGTTAACTAAACTATAACTTAGCTAGTGTTTTTTTTTTATAGAGTATAGTTTTCTGAGTTTTGATAGCTTTTGAACTCAATAAAAAACTCTTGCTAGGTTATATTTTAGTTAAAGTTAGTGAAAAAATCAGCCCTCACACTCGATTTGAGTAACTAAAGATTAAAATTTCAAGCCTTATCAACAATCTGCTTTTCACTACCAAATGAAAATTTGATAAAATAAGACTATACGTCGAATTTAAAATTGCATTTACAAATAGATTACGAATATAATATAAAAATACCAATACATAGATCGAATTAGTAATTGGTTTCCTTCCCACAATATCCAATAGTACAACATAATAATCGGAAAAACCAACGTCGAATGCATTAATCGACGCGTTGTCTCAAAGCCAATAGGTCCAAAGGGAAGAACGATCCTAGTGCGAGATAAGGGCTCGTCTCCGGGAACGAGTGTCGTCCATCAAATCACCTGCGAACCCATCAACCCTGAGGGTGGGCCGCTATCAGATGACCTCAATGGGAGCTACGGAGTGGGTGGTGAGGGGGTGGGTCGTAATGGCAACGTTCGCCCAGAGATAACCGAGCTCGACTTATGTATGAGAGGGCGCACACTAGGTACACCCCCCTTCGAAACGGTTCCAATCATCGATATTGATTTCTGACTAGTGTTCGTCGATTCGTCGTGATTCTAAACATTTTTTTTTTTAACTAGTTTCTATTGTGGTTTTGGAAGTTCCGTTGCTGTGTTTGTGGTTAGAGTTGTTTTTTTTTTGGATACGCGTGTGTACGTTAGTAGTTTTGAATTAAAATGTGCCTTTCTATGTTCTATATATGAAATGAAATCAAGTTAATTTTTATCTGTTATTTTTATAGAAGTAAATAAATAATGTTTTTCTATATTCGCGATGTGCTATTTATGTGCGAATAAATACCGCAATAATAGTGTGCTCGCATCAAATGCTTAAATGGCATGTTATCTAAATACTGAACGGAAACTGGTTCAGCTATTCAGTGAAAATTTATGCAATGATGCGAAATCTTCGCATAACAAGTAATTATCTAAACTTGGCAATAACAATTACAATTCCATATAATAGATATCTGCATATCTGTTAGAGTGAACAATTAAATTCGATACTCACGCATAACGATTGCATCATATGTTTTCATATTGAAGCGATGATAAAAATGAGTCATTTCGTGATTTCCCAGCATCATGTACGTCAGAGCGCTTATCATTATTACAGGATATCTATTTTTAGTTCGAAATGAGAACAACTAAATCAAACCAAATCTAAATTGCATAATTGAGAATCACTGTTACGGATGATTGCGCAACGGCTCTTCGAGTATTATCAGAAATCTTCAAGGAAGAAAAGTTGTCCAGCAATATCCGATGTCGGTCTAGATATTGACACAAAGAAAAATTATCATAACGTAAAAACAAAGTGAGTCTCCTTAACTTTAGTGCCAGTTTTCTCGGCTTATCAGAAGAATACCTTGAAAAGTCCATTCGAAGAAATACATCGATTTCACATTCGAAACCAGCCTGATTATAAGAAGCCACATCTATCCAATAGTATAAAATCTCCAAGATAATCTTATAATATACATAATCATGCATAATAATCGAAATATTAGTTAAACTAAAACGCATATCATTCTAAAACCATTCAAAATGTGCTGCTGATCGCAAGGTCGACTACCCACTGTTGAACATAGCCAATTTGCATTCTGCGATTCAATCACACAAACCAAACTAGGATTTTCAGCTCGTCGCACACATCCGAAGGATTAAACATGATCGAATTCCTACAAATCCTAAAGGATCAAACGAATTTTCGATGAGTCGAAGAATTTCGCGTGCGTTCGTTTATTCGACAGGCATAACGTATGGAATATCGCGGCGGTTTTGACGTTGCTTTTATTCCTTTGTTGTTGTTGTTGTTTAATATCCAAAAACCTTCATATGTCCGAATTTAACGAGGGTTCAATCCGCACACAGAGGTATGCGTATATGAATTATATCCGCTCGCCATCAATAACGGTTAACTATTGCCGTGCGTATTCTTTCCGCGAGCATTGTTTGCAGAGGCCATTGTATTGTCGTGCTTTTTAGTGTTGTGAAAGTAGCGATTAAAATGCGCGGTGTAATTATGAATCGTTCATAAATTGCCCGATAAGGATTTAACGTGGATGTGTTTAAAACGCTTTAATCGTTCGAGCCGTGAAAATCGCAATCAAGATCGAAAGGAAAAATTATATTTTAATAACGAATCTTTTCATGTTGAATTTTTAAATTCGTTTTATGTTGCTTCGGAACACAGCCGCGCTGGACGTACGCAAACACAATAGATTTATTAAAAACTTAATAAACAACTGGCAAATTAAATTCGTAGCCACATACGAGAAGTCTCGTCGGAGCAATTCGTACGAGGCTGTTATTGTTGTCCTGCCGTGCTGCAGCCTCAAGCCTCATTAAATTTTATACCCCGACCGGGATAAAAAAAAGAATCGTCCTTTACGGGGAAAAACGGCAAAATTTTCACAAACTTTCGAATCGGTTCAGTACAGAAAAAAGCCACCGACATACCACAATGTTCGCACAATAGAAAAATATTGCACTTAGAGTTTTTTTTTTTTTTTTTTTAATTTTCATTGTGGTTTCCATTTTGTGTTTTTTATTTTCGTTCAGTTGAATTTAAATTCTTTGCGTATAAAATTATTTTCATAAGCATTTGAAACATGTTATATTGATTAAATCTAATTGTAAGAATAATTTCTCTTGATGATTTATATTATACAATACATTAATGATGCATACTTAATTCGTACGTGATTTTAATTAAAATAAAATCTTATCGAAAATTAATTAAATTAAATGATACAAATTACACAATGTTCTAGATATAACACTCTCCCCAACGAAGGGAATCGAAAAAGCGAGATATCCTCGAACAACGAAAGTGGGCGAAAGTAATTCGCCTTTTTTTGCCGTTTGCCCCGTTTTACGACCATCTCCCGCTTTAGCGAGCGAAAATTGCGACCGAAGTTTGCGATCGCAAATCCGAAAAGCGAATCGTCTTTTAATTTTTTTTCCGACCGCCCTCGACATTATACTAAGGTTGTTTGAGTCGGAAACCGACTTTGACCATTCGTTCACAACGACCGTTATTTATTTTAATTAGTCGATAGTTCATTATTGTCTCGTTAATTAATGAGTATGACGTCCATTCGAAATGATACTGATTTATCAGCGTTTAATAAAAATATGCGTTTTAACATTAAATATGTAAATTTGTTGAAAAAAAATATCGGAACCCTAGTTGAATTTTTTTAACCTTCCACATCTACATATTGTGCTATCCGATCTCGATCGCCGATTTGAATATTGAACACTTCATTTCGGCTCGATTTCGCTATTTTTTTTTATACGTAGAGAGTCGGACTTTAATATTTTTTCAGACGCCTCTAGGCAAAAGGCTTCGTGTCGGACTCGGACGCTAATGATGTAAACGGCACACTAAAAAGCTAGTTTTTACTACTCCAAATAAGGTTTATTACCTGCGCGATAAGCGGATTTAATGGGTTAATTCTGCCGCGAGCCGAGCGAATACAGCGCGCGGTTCTAGTTCAACGGCTAAGTAAAATAGAACGGGAAAAATCGATGAAAATCACAGTTCAGATAAAGACGAAACAGCCCCAGAAGAACGACCGACGAGAAAAAACATATTCGTATTTTTGCGCAAATGTTCAAAGAAACCGCGACGTTTACACGCAATAAGAAAACATGGCCTTTTTGATATATTTTTTTTTTTCACCCTTTTCGCACAAATCGCACGAAAGTAACGCCTGTGCGTGTGTTCGTCACTTTTATGGCAGTTACGAACGACGCTTTTCCGACTTATTATATTATTGCCGGTGACAATTATCGATGTTTGGCGTTCCTATTTTATATACACATATTCGCTCTATTACATCTCAAATTATTATGGTAAGTTACGAATAGTTTGGCTTCAAAAATATTTTTTTAAACTACTCAAGCAAACTTCCATAATGGCAACACAATTCACTACACATTAAATTCAACCCTAAATACACATAACATCGAATTTCATATTGATAAATAAAGTAACCATATTTCTTTCGAGCCTGAATTAAAAGCTTAGAAAATATTTAACACTCTCCTCGCTCTCTCTTAATATTTTATTTCAAAAATATAAAATAGCACCCTTCACAAAAAAATCTAAAAATTCTTGAAATCACAGAATCAAAAGCGTATTTTTTTTAGAAAATTAACACTTTTAAATAGTTTAACTAATAAATTGAATAGAAAATTCACGCCAAAAACTTTTTTTTATTTATTTCGCATTCTAAATACATATGTTAAAAATTACTTGATCCCATAGAATAGGGCAAATAGAACAATTTTACGAAAAAACTTAAAACACAACAAAAACGGAACTAAAACGAGACGCATGATCACCCTATATGACGACTGAAAAGGCCAAGGGATACAAGTGACATTTTTGTCGAAATTGAGTTATGTACAAGAATCGCTTCTACGTACATTCATACATTTGGTGGCAAAAGGATATGAACGGACTTGGAACGTATGCCAAGATATATCATCAAATCACTCGACCTTCTCCTAATACATATAGTTGCATGCAAAACTTTAAGCGCGCTTTTATCGAAATCACCGCGAAGTCACTTGTACTCATTGGCCTTTTCAGTCGTCATATATACATCGTCTAATCCAAAATTAAATCAAAGTGAACCTAACATACACTACATGGGTTATACGAGTTGTCGCCCATCCCTCAACAGCCGCTTGCACCCCTGGCTAATTGTTAACTCGCTCGGTAACGAGAGCCTCCGCGGCAACGACACCCACCCACCAGGGCCGGCGGGGGGATTTATAGATCATTGATCGCCTCCAGGGCCGAACTCGCCGGATTTCGTATAATTACCGCCGGATCCGGCGATAAAATCCGGCTGCCAGTTGGCCGCGGGCCAGTGCTGCCCCGAAGCACCGGCAATTACGTACGGCACTAATGCCGGGGCTGTAAGTCGCCGAAGTTTTCAACCCCATAGTAGTCGGGGTGGATAATCGAAGACTTTTTGATTTATTGTCGTGTGCGGTTGTCGATTTCTCGACGAGTTGCTCGGTGTTGTTGTTGTCGACGGCGGGGAGGAGTAGATTCGTGGTTGTTGGTTTTGGGATTCTGTCGTGAATTGATTGCTTTCAGGTTGTTTTTTTAATCAAATCATAGTATTTTGATAGTTAATAATAGTCTGCTATAGATTTTTCGTTTTAATTAATTGACGTTTGAAAGTTCAGTTGTTGCTTGGTGTTGTTGTTATCGATGGCGGGGAGGAGTAGATTCGTGGTTGTTGGTTTTGGAATTCTATGATGAATTGATTACTTTCAGATTCTTTTTTAAATCAAATCATAGTATTTTGATAGTTAATAATAGTTGTCTGCTATGTATTTTTTGTTTTGACTAATAGACGTTTGAAAGTTCAGTTGTTGGTCGGTAAAGCTAGTGAATGATTAGATATGTTAATTGTTCGGGTGTATCTAAATTCATTTTTGATGTTTAATGAAATGAATCGTATTTTTCATTATATTTTCTTTAAAATATGATAATTTGTTAAAATTTTGTCAATGAAAAACAAAGGGTAGGAAAAGCTTAAATTTCCACCATCTATTGCGAATTATTTGAACTAAATATTTTCATCTAAAATCTGTTTAATAAAATAATTTATTAAAATTCTTTTACTTAAACTACAAAATCTTCATTTCATAATTGAAAAAAAAACACTTGTACACTATTTTCCATTCTCATCATATAAAACCATAATTAACTTCATTGAATTTCCTAACGTTCATATAGTAATTTCACACGCCTCATCACGATACGAAACACTTTCGTTCAAAATAAAAATCACAAATTATTAAATTTGAAACATATGTATATTTTATTATAACATTTTGACTAGATATATTTTTAAAGCTTAAACGATATGTCCGATCTGCATACACATCGTCGTGTCTCCGATCAAATATCGTTATCGAAATCGGCATCGAAATGACTAGTCCTGAACGGGTGATCCTCGTCAAAGTCGGTGGTCGCAGCCGAGTCAAAGCAATTCTCGCTGTCGAACGTCACATTTCCGACCAGATGGTTCTCGGATTCGAAATCGATGGACACCAGATCGTGGTCGTCCCTTTCGTAACCTGATCCCAGGTTTTGTCCGTCGAAACCGTCTGCGGTGACGCGATCGTCGCTCTCGAAGACCGGATCCCTCAGGCCCATGTCCAGCTGGTTTCCCGAGTCGAAATCTGCTGAAAATCTGTGTATTTCACTTTCGAAGTCGGTGTTTGTGTCAAAATCGCATTTGGTTAACGATTCTCCTTCGAAGTCTACGGATGAGGTGAACGTTTCTATGTTTAGTCCGTCTGCTGATTTTTCATCGCTTTTTCTTTCGGATGCTAAAATTGAAGATGGTGGATCTAGGCAAAATATGCTTTCGGTTTTCATTGGGAAATTCCTTTCGAAAGCGGTTTCCCAGTTGGGACTGGATGTTGCGGGCTTTTGGATTTGATCGTTTGGAATGGCTACTACGTCGAGTTGAAAGCCTTCGCCGTCTAAATTTCTTCTAATACTTCCTAGAGTGTACTGAAATGGTGGATTGAATGTGGGCATGTCTAATGAAGGACCAGCTCTTGGTGAAGAAGATCGAGGCGATGGAGATCTCGATCCAGATTGACGACTGATTGAAGATGGAGAAGTTAGTGATGCTATATCCCTCAGAGTTACAGTGTGTGGTGATGTCACTGAAATTTAAATTATAATTTATTTTAAATCAATTTCATATTAATTGTATCAAAATTCTATGGTAATGTTTCAAGAATTGATATAATTTATTATTTTCGATATAAAATAGCTATTATCTGAAATGAATTGGCTGAGAACACGCAGACGGAGAACGTGAGAATTTTGAAATACGATGCGAAAATGATAGTATTTATTTTGTGAAAATGAACTCCCATTCGTTCGGCTTATACGTACATTTCGTCCGTTTTACACAATGCAGAATATGCAAAAGCTGAACGCTTTCAGCTCTAACAAACGAGTTAAGTGTCTAGCTGAAGTACCATAAATCTTAGCGGTTCGCATTGTTACCATTCCTATCTCGTTCTCTCCAGGTATTATTGCTTAGATTTTAATCTTTTACCAGGAGGATCTGTTTCGCATCTTCACGCCATCTAACACTTAATTTCAATAAATTTCGGCAATGTCGGCGCTCGAGTTTCCTCCCACGCGAATCATAGCACTGCCTAGATTCGATACCCATAAATTGACTTTAATTAAATTACAATTCCAGGATTTACAACCTGGTGCCGCTATCAGATCGGACACGTGGCTGGACAGGTTCAAAGTCTGCTGGCCGATGCTGGAGCCCGAACTAATATATTGGTCGTTGCCGGCAGCCCTTTGCTGTTTTCTCCACTTTGCTCGTCTATTTTGAAACCATACCTTAAAATATATATTTCATTTTTCGCATTATTGAATAATTACATTAGGTAATTAAATATCATAATTTATACATACTTGTACTCTAGCTTCAGTCAGTTCGATCCTTAATGCTAATTCTTCTCGGAAAAACACGTCAGGATAGTGTGTCTTATGAAATGCAGCTTCTAACTCTTCGAGTTGCACATTGGAAAATGTAGTTCTGAAATAAGTACTGAAATTATATAATTACGTAATTTTTGAAGAATTTAAAATTGATTTACAATTACCTGTATCTTCTTTGTTTGCGTTTGGGTAAATCACTGGAGCTTCTAGTGCCTGAAAAGTGGAAAATCATTATCATATGAATGTGTGAGTGTAACATTATTCAGCATTCGGTTTCATTTTATGCGGCTTAAAAATGAATTTCTCCGTTATGTAGAAATAAAGAATGTCTTCATTCATTGTCTCTTGTCAAAAATAATCCTTCTTACTCGAGTCGTAAAAAAGGAATTTTTTTTATTTCCTCTCCGAAAATATCTTTTTCGCATTTTCTAAAAGCATTTAGAATCCTTTTGTAAAATGGATAAAAATACACTGACCTGACTTGGGAGAATCGTCATAGTCTTCCGCGTATATATTCCCCGTGTCCAAAATGGCATCGAAATCTTCGAGCACCTCTTGATTCTCCTCGTCCTGATGATGATGAACGGACCCATTATGACCCAGCCTCGAATCCATTCCTTTTCATCGCCATTTGACAACAGCACACATCCCTGAAAAGCAAACTTTTACGTGATTCAAAAACCTATATTTATATCCGGCGCGAAATTATTCACGTTCCGGAACATTTCCAACTTTCGCGACGTGATTTTGACAGAGTAATGCCCAAGAGAGGCTTCTCTCGCCGTAAACAGTATCTGATTTAATCAACATTGTCCAATTAATCATTATTTTTGTAATTAATATTGACAGATAATTATTCATGGGGGCGACGCCGATGTGTCACTCGTTCTAAGCAAAATTTATTATAGAAACGAATAGAATTACATTCGATATCGAATATTTTATGTTATAGGGATCGCGTGACTTTTTTCATTTAATCATCATCAACGATCAATTAATCTATGAAATACATACATATTTCCTTTCAACACACTTCAAATCAATTGCATTAATTCAATATTAATTTACATACAGATTTATTCACTTTTTTTCAAGATTCGCTGAATGTCGACAAAATCGGCGCATGTGTACAATAACCATCGACACAACACTGAATGGGTTAAGTTAAATTATGTTATAATACGTGTAATGTTATTTTACCTTAAATCAAACAACATAGCGATGGTATTAGATATACATAAATACAAAAAAAAAACATCAATTATTATAAAACAATCGCATCTAGCAGGGATTTTTTTCAAAAGCATCTTCGGATCAAAGCCTCCGAGCTGGCGTCCGATACAAATCGAATTAAGATGAGGCGAGAAGGAAGAGGAACAATAAAACTGTTAATTCAATTTGGAGCAACGACCCCGCATGTAATTGGACAATTCAATTAAGGCCTATAATGCCGTTTATGGTGGATGTACGCAATATGGATATACGAGCGTTTATCAGTACACGTGAAGGCGTCGTCCGAGCCGCACGAGACCCTCAAACCATCCTTCGACCCGAAGGACATCCTCGCGACGATAATTTGATGATGGAGCCTTCGGGGAGGATGGAGTCCCGCGGCGGTTCGAATTTCGGCGGGAAATCGGCGGAAACGGAAATCGGGAAGTTTTTCACCTTCCGGCAGGCGCGACAGCTGCGCGACTGTTGTAATTTTATGTAATGTGGGATATTTGTGGGTGATGTGTGCGCGTATGTCGTACGTGTGTAATCGATGGTCTTGTCAAACGTCATACTTTACTTTTTCACCGAGCCGTGTGGCTTAGAAGCCTTAAAAATGGTGATGGACGCGAAATGCCGCTGCCGCTAACAGCGGTGGTGGAAATAAAATATAAAAGATATTGAAAAATGTTCAATAATTTTTGAGTTTCTGAAGAATTTTTGTTTAGGCTTCAGACGATTTGTTTATGAGTAGAATTTAATAATTACATAACTCGTTATGATTGTAGATCTCAAGCCACTTTCAAATGAATCGATATCATATAAATATTATATCACGTTTTATCTTTAATTCGTCATTCAAATTATTCGAATCATCCCTTACCTTTGTAAATTTTGATTAATTTTATTAAAATTAGGCACGTTTTCACATTTAAGTGTGTAATTATTCCTGCAATCACTTAAGTTTATTAAAATTTTAATACATCGAAAATACACTATGGTGATTTTTTTTTCAGCATTGTTCAATTTCGATTTAAAGGATTGATTTATTTCGTAATCTACTTAGATTTTAAAATATTTTAAAACTGCTATCGACGACAACCGATCACAAGACTGTATTAAGTCCATTCGTCATTTTTTCTTCAATAGTATATACACACATCGCACAGGAAGGACATGCGCATTTGTTGCATACCTTATTTTCACTTAATCCATGTATAATATGTATAATATTACAACTAATCTAACATATCATTACTAACCAATTTAACGAAAACAAACTACATTTTATTCTTCCAGAAGTATTGTTTTCAGGCATATTCTAAATGAGTTTCACTCACTAACAAGAAGGTGACCCAATAATTGAAAATGTCAAAATGCAGATACCAACCAGAATGACCACAAGTAATAATCCCGATTCCCATTTGTGGTATTTGCGGTATTCGCAATTGCTGTCGCAATGGCATTGAAATCAAAATATTTGAAAACACTGTGTATTTTTGCATATATAATAATAAAATCAAATTAATATGAAATATATTATGTAAGTAAATATGAATGCATTATGATAAACAAATATCGATAATATTATATTGTAAATAAAATGATTTTGAAAATGAGAAATTAAAGTTTATTTGAAATATTCATAATAAACATTTCATAAGCATCGATGACATTGTTATTTCTTCCATAATTCATTGTTCGTTGAATCGATTAGGTACACATGTTTCGTTTTATTTATTTTTAAAATAAGTGTCTCCGTGTTCTATATATGTATAATCTCATTTGAATTAATGCAAGTTCAAAATTTTGCATTAAAAAATATCTCGAGTTTATCGTTTTGCAACTGAACGCTGTCGTATTTATCAATGCGTTATATTGATGCGTCGGAATGTATAATGAACTCATATATACAGAAAAAAATAATAAATTCTTTCTTCGATATAAGTACCTCAACATTTTCAATTAAATACGTTTTTAATGGAAATATATATATTTAATTAAATTAGTAAGTTGGCACAAATTTACTTACAATTTGAAATACAAAAACACATGACACCGACTTATATTGATATAAATATGTACTAAATAGCTACTTTCTTCCGACTAAGGATAAAGAATAACCTGGTACTTTTTAAAACAAAACTTTCTCTAACCTAACCCAATTTTAATATTAGCAACAGAAATTTATTGGATAATGATCAAAGCAGTGGTTAAATGGAAAATGATTTTTATTTGAATAAAAATAGGAAATATCATTCTATTTTTTTTTTTTTTTTACTATTTATTGAAAAATCGAAATTGAGAATTCAAATAAATATTGCCACAACAAAAAATAAATTGAAATTTACTTTGAAGCGCAGGCGCGGGTGGCAACACTGAATCAGTCATTTGACAGTTGTGAGCGTTCGTTGATTAGTTCGTGTTCTGAGTAAGTTGGTTATTTTACGTTTTTAGATATTTTACTGTTGAAAATTTCCACTTTTTCACAAATAAAAACCTATTTGTGTTGATTATTTATCATTTTATTGATCTTATTTAAAAAATTCGTCGTTTTGTATGTATTATTGCAGGTGTAAAAATACACTATGCATCATCGAGTTACATACAAACACACTTTGGATTAAAAATATCTGAAGTTTATTTTAATTAATTCTAGACTTGTTTTGAATCATTTCTTTCTTTCTTGTAAGATTCTCATAAGATTATTGCTTACATATATTTTATACATGTCCTACTTATTAAGTGAAAATTCCTGTGTTTTTCTGCTAATTGGTCATTTATATTATAAAATATTGGGGCTGTCGTTACCTTTGTTGAAAAATTTCAGATGTTCAAGTAAAATGGCAAAATGTGTAATCAAAAATATTGATGATTATTACAATGCACTGGCTAATGAAGTTAACAGATTGGATCGTCACAAGAATAGGCTTGAAAAAATTTTGAAAAATTCAAAAAAAGCACTCTCTGATGTTACTCACCTAAATATTTTCCCATTAGGTATTACATTTTCATTAAATTGAAAACAAGTTATATTTTTTACACATATTTACTTACCTTATGTTACATTTCAGAACATGAATTGTTTGAAACAATTGAAGTTTTATTGAAGAAATGTAAATATTCACCTGCAATTGTCATTCTCGGAACTGCAAAAGCAAGATCGGTCAATTTCATTCTCGGGGAAACTGTGCTTCCTGCTCTTCCAGAAGAACAATCTCCATGCAATAATTGGAGAGGGGTAAATACTTTTATTCAATATATTAAGTCAATAAACTAACGTAAGCTTAAGGGCTTAAATTCATTTCATTCTATTTGTTTACCTATCTGTAGAAAATGTTATTAAATACCATTTTCATTCATTTTTTCTTTTAGATAAGAATTCAGTATGGTCATAAAAGGCAATTTAAGTTTAGTCTTGATAGCGATGTTGATATTGAAGTGGTGGAGAAATCAAATTTTCGTCTGGACTCTAGTTGGGATGAAATACCATATGAGGTTTTAATTTTTCATCTGTGAAACTTTTATCTTTCTTTTATATAATATATAAATGTATAGGTATTGGATTTAAACATAAGAATGTATGTATTCATGTTTTCAGGAACTAAATAGAAGGGATTCTTTAGATTTTTCTACAATAATGGAAATAGAATTGTGTAATCCGCTCTTGAAAAGTGGTTTACAAATCTTAATACCCCCTAATTTAGAAGACCCTACATTTCAAAATAACGCTGATGTAGTTAGAAGTTATAATCAATGGAATTTAATTTTGCGAAAAAATTTTCCTATTATTATTTATGGCACAGATGAAAACAGCTGTTTGAAAAATAGTGCTAAATCTAAACATAGATCTAATTCAATATATCAAGATGGAGTTTATAAAAATATGACCAATGAAAGCAATAGTAGTTTATTAAATAAAAATGAAAATCTCAAATCTGAATCTCTGAATAACAGCAAAAACAAATCAAAATTTTACATTGATTACACAGATATTAATAACGGTTTAAATAATAATGAATTTCAACAAAATGAACGAAAAGAAACTAATTCCAAAATAAAGTCCAAAGTAAACGACTCTCAAATCTTCAATTTTTCTCATAAAATGTCTTTTTTTGATGAAGAGGTGAGTTTTTTATCGGTACTAATTCACCAAATATTTCTTATTAACGATATTTTTATTTCAGAATCTCTTATTTTTACATCAAATATATGAAAATCATCCTAATTCAAAAGTACTTTTTATAATGTTCTCTGATAACATTGAATCATCATTTCATTTCACGGATTCTTTGAACTTATTAAATGATACAAAAAGTTCATCAGATTCTCAATCATCAACATCTAGCGAACAATGTGATAGTGATTCTAAATATGAATCGGCAGAAGAAAATTCAGATTCTATTCTAGATATGAAAAAATCTCTCCTTACTGAATTAATTAAACAGTTAAACATTTTTTGTAAGTTTTATTGTATATTGCATGTTTTACTCAAATGACAATATATTTGTATTTAAAATTACTTTAATTGCAGTTGATACTACGAAATATGAAAATTGTTTTTCAAATCACGGGCTTCTTGCAGATGATAAGGATCCTCACAAAATTACTTCAAATGTGTATTACAATAAGTCATTAAAAGATTATAAAATTGGTACGATAGTTCAGAGAATTAATTTCATTGAATATCTCACTAAGTTCAGTAAATACAGTTTTCAAAACTCCATGCTTGTAGATTGCAAAAAGATTAATGAGGTTTTTTCTTAATTGAACTAAATTATTATACATTTGAAATTCCAATGACTTATGTTCTTCATATTCTTTAGATACATAATACTTTGATACAACAATTTATCCTTTCTTCTTTTGATATGGCACGTGAAATGCAAGTAATTCCGCAAAAGATTAAATACGTTGCTGAAATGGAACAACAATTATACAATGTATTTGAGGTTTTGTATTGCAACTATGTGAGACTAGTTTCACATTAATTTTATTAATTTACAGACTCTTCACAAAAAATTTTCTGATCAACAAGAATTCGAAGAACTCGTTTATATTATACAAAAAGTTATACGAGAATTGAAAGACAGTATTGTTTCTTATGACAGTGCTCAGTCTGGTACTTTTTTTATCATATTTTGTGAAATATTGTTGCGATTTAATACAAATTGTTATATGCATACTTTTCAGGCTCGTCATGCTGCAGTAATGAATACATCAATTTGACATTAGGATCTTCTATGTTTTACACAATTCCAGAAAACGAATCAACTACGCATTCTATTTCTAAAGTAACAGATGAGGATACAACAAAAAATATTTATTTAAATGATTACCATGTTATTACAAGCACAAGTAGTCCATCTTCTTCTACACATTCATCTCCTGTACAAGAATCAGAAGTTGCGATTGAAAATGAAGGAATTGAAACGGATACATGGTTCATTAGAAATCCTCAGAAATACAGCAGTACCTCTCATATGTTAGATTTTCAAGATACAGATATTTTAAATAGCTTCAACAAAAACATATTTTCCGAAAGCATTGCTTCTGGTAGTTCTCACACATCATCGAAACATGCTTCTCTTGAAGTTCAACGAGCAGTTTTATCTAAACTCAGCAGAAATATAAGTATACACCTTATGAAATATGTAGATTGTCTAAAAGATTGCTATTTTGGGACGTTACAAAGGTTATTTGGTTAATTGTGGTCTAGTGTATTTTGACTTTCAAGAATATTAGCAAAATAACATGTTTATTCATTTCAGATGTTTGGATTCTTTAGAAGAGGGTCGATGTCGACGATCTGCATCAGAAGCTATCAGACAAATATTACTTGTCACTAATACAGTGGATTTACAACATTTCGCTTCATTTTCATTTTTACATGCCTTTTTTGATCAATTAAGAAGATTTTTTTATCGGTAATTTTTAAATTTTATTAATTTTGTAAAATTTTTGATGGATTATATGAAATATTTTAGTAAAATCTTTGATAAATATATAATTTAATAAAATTTCTTGCTTTTTAAGGTTATCACTTTTTCCAAATGACAACAAATCCTGTTGTTCAAAAAGTCCAGAATGGCGGCGGCAAGTAGCGTTAAACACATTAGAGTCTCTCAGTGCTATGAAACTCGCAAGATTAATATTTTCCCAGGTATAGTTAAATGTTATAATTTCATATTTCATATAAAATTTCCTTTTTTTTTTACAAAAATAAATATTATTTTCATAGTTGAAAGATAAAATTCGAGTATCTCACGACAAATTTCAAGATGCATTACATATACTAAGCGATCACCATGCTGAACGTCTTTCACAAACTGAAGATAATAAACTTGCTGTTCGCAAAGTGCATGCACCACGTTTTGCACGTCTATGCTTGGAGAGCACATCTCTAATGGATTTCATTCGATATGGTCTGCCCCGACTTGGAAAAGAAATTGGCCGAGGACAATACGGTGTTGTTTTCATTCTAAAAGGCTCTTGGGGTGGTTATGAAACATGTGCTGTTAAAAGTGTTATTCCGCCTGATGAAAAGCATTTCAATGAACTAGCCATGGAATTTTTTCACACTAGGTATGTTTTTTATTCATTTGTTAATGAGATATGAATGTTTTTAATATTTTATTTATTTATTATACATAATCCATATTTATCTCAAAAATTTAAGTATTAATGAATCACTGAACGAATTTATGTATTTAATTCATTTTGTTCAATATTGATAGAAGTATACCTGCACACGATAGAATTGTTAAGTTACTTGGTTCCGTAATTGATTATGCTTATCTGAATGGAAACCCATCAGTTTTATTGATTTCTGAACGTTTAAAATGGGATTTACATTGTGCTTTAGCTGTGGCTAATATGTCATTTTCGGAACGAATGCAGATAACTGTAGATATAATCGAAGGTTCGATTTCTATCTTATTATCCGAATTGTAAACGAATTAGATTAAAATCAATATTTATATTGTATAATATTTCAGGTATTCGATATCTTCATTCTCAAGGCTTAGTTCACAGAGATATAAAGTTAAAAAATGTCCTTTTGGATGATAAAAATAGAGCGAAACTTACCGATCTCGGATTTTGCATACCGGAACCGATGATATCCGGTTCCATAGTTGGTACTCCGATTCATATGGCTCCAGAACTTTTGACTGGCATTTATGATAATTCAGTTGATGTGTATGCATTCGGCATCCTATTTTGGTATTTTTTTTTTTTTTTTTTAGTACTTATGTGCCGTTTTATAAAAATATTTATGTTTATTTCCATATATTCAGGTACATTTGTGCTGGTAGTGTTAAAATACCATCAGTATATGAGAACTTTCAAAACAAGGAACAGTTGTGGAATAATGTCAAACGAGGTATTTATTATTTTATTGAAAATATAGGTGAAGATATGATACAAAAGAAGGAAAACTTTATTTTTATAAAAAAAAAATTTTAGGTGTAAGACCAGAAAGATTACTGGAATTTTCAGACACATGTTGGGAATTGATGGAAAAATGTTGGGCTACAGATCCTACTGAGCGGCCTTTACCAGGAGATGTACAGCCTATTGTTGAAAAAATCAGAAATAATATTCACACAAACGATAATAAAATATCAGATTCAACTCATCGAATAAGCATTTAAAGTTTTGGGAACCTTTCAAGACTTATTTTCATCATTATTCATCTGTAAATTGACGTAAAATGATGTTTCGCAACATTTTATATATACATCCATAAATTGAATATTTATGAATTTATTTTCTTAGTCGAAAGGTCAATGCCCATTTTCTTAGGAAAAAAACCCAAGCCTGGCGGTAATTTTTAATAGCTCAAATGATAGATAAAATTGAGTAAGTAAAATGTGCATATGGGGCATTTTCATGGGGGATGGCGTGTGTGAGTTATGTTGATTTAAATGTTATTTTTCTTAGCGGGAGCGAGAGGTATTTACGAGTTGATAGAAAGTGTGAGCGAGACGTCGCGCGACTCGTTGAATTTGCCGACCACTCATATTAATGCAGAATCGGCGCGTCTTCTTAGTGTATGGATTATCAGTCGATGTTCATATGTACTTGATAATAACAAAACGACATGTATTTACGACAACTGAAACTTGTGCTTTACGCACCTAACCATCGATTATGATCATTTTTATTATCCAATGTTTATTTACTCAATTATACCTATCATATGAGATAGAATTCGTTTGAGCCGGCTGTGGGTTTTCACTGGGCATTGTCTTTTTTTCTCATCTTTATTTATCACTCAATATCGTTCGGTACTGAATACTTCATACTTTTTTAAGCGTTTATGTATTTTTTTTTGATATTGGCATGTCGAGTATTTTAATTAATAATTGCGTTTCACCATAAATAAATGTTTATGATCAATACATAACATTGATATGTATCATGATTGAAATTGCCATTAATTTTGTTGTCAAGGAATCTTACCGGAATCTCGCCATCAAATGTGATAATATATCAAAATGTGATTTATATTTTTATAGTATTGTTATATGTATTTGTTTTTGAACTTAAAGTTTATGCAAGTTTGTATCTTCGAAAATTCGAAATTTCACTTTTAGTATTATGTATAGATATGTAAATAAAATCCGTATTTTTAGAAATTTTCTACAAGTATTTTAAATAAAAATTCGCAAAATATTCGTACATAATAAACAGAAATAGGTATATATTTTCTTAAAGAACTGGAATAAAAAAAATACTTATCAGGGTCAATATTTCACTTTCTTAATCCTTGAGTTAGTTAACCACACTGATTACCCAATTGTAAGATATATAGTTGGTCTTTTACACGCTGAGCAAGACAAACTCGTGTAGTTAACTAACTCAAATGTTAAAAAGTAAAAACATCGGCGCTAAATCTCATAAATTTTGTTTTTAGTGTTTAATTTAAAATTGCACTGCTTGATATTTAATATTTGATATAGCAAAGCACTTGATATGACAATATTTTTTGAATAACTTATATATTAAAAATGTGTTTATGAAAACATTGTATGCATCTCTTTCAGTTTATCTCAAAAATTCATTCCATAAAATATAATGATTTTAATACTGTTTATTGTTATTACTGTATAAAAATTATTTGTTACAAAAAAAAACATACCTACCTAGTTGAAACCTAAAAATAAATTTATTCGACTAGGTAGGTAGGTATATTGTGAAATAAAAAGAAAAAGTCACCTTTTCAAATGAGAAGGTAGTTATCATTTCACTGTTTAATAGTATCCCTGTATATTTTTTCCATTTTTGGAATGGCTGACCAAACATCATCAGAAAATAATTTTGGTTCTTCAAAGGCTGCAAAGTGTCCTCCAGTTGAAAATTCAGTTTTCTGAACAATATTCAAATATTTATCCTTAAGTTGCCAATCCAATGGATAAAATAGCTCATGTTCAAACAATGCTATGGCTGTAGGAATCTGAATCGGAATTCTGTGGAAAAAAAAGCATACCAACCTATCAGCTTAAAGTAATTTTTAATTATTCTCAATACAGTATACATATATACAAACACATGTAAATCCATTTGATCTTTGTTGAAACTTTCTAAATAGAGTCTGACTGAAGTAGTGATACATCCGCTTGTCCAATAAATCATTATATTATCGATCAGATCAGTTAACTCATATTTTTCAGTCAATCCACCATTATTACGTTCAATCCATTTCTGATTAGTCCAAGTTGAAAATTTTTCTACTATGTATGCCGCTAGACCTACTGGTGAATCTTTTAGAGCCACGCCTGTAAAAACAAACAATATCAATACCTGTTTTTATGTTTCATTGTATCAAACTAATATGTCACAATAAATTCTTAGGGCCCATCTTTTCACTGCCTTAGTCAACTAACCAGAGAGTTACAGTTAGTCCTTCCACTATAAACTAAAGAAGTGAAAAGACTGACCCTTATAGTAGTAAAGTCGTATTTTGACTGATATTTCAATGATTTCGTATCCAATTATTAATGAACTAAAAAAATTATAAAATTTACCGATTACTCAATTAGCTTATATACTGAATACTCAATTTAGTGGGTTCATTTTTTTTTCTTTCAAAAACTTAAATTTATTCCAGTTAAAATTTTAATCAAATTGGGTTGAGTGAAGTCTGAATCTCACCTATAGGTACATGCATACTATTTAAATTAATAAAATTATGATTCTATTAACAATAATGATTTCACTGTAGCATGTTGTAGAACTATGCAATAAAAAGTTAGGTTTTTTCCAGACGGAAGCTATTTAGGGCAAAACAAATTCATTGAAGTTGGTTGAGACGCACTTAGTTTGTCTTACTCTAAATAGCTTCCATGTAGAAAAATCCGCTTTCGTATCGCAGGTACCTATAGTAGGTAGATAGATAGGTAGGTAGTTACATAAATTATTTACCTATTGTATCTGGTTTAGTGGCTTGTATATGTGCGTAACCCGCTTCATAAATATGAAAATGAAAAGAGTTCAAAATGGGATACACTTTATGTTCGTGTTTCTTGTCAATCACTAAAGATGGAAATAAGCTTCCTATGAAAAGTTTCAATTGGCTCAAATTCGACATGCTCATTGCAGCGTTTGTATGATAACCGAGTACATTATTTGGAAACAATATAGCCATATTTGAACCAATTAATGAACCCCAATCTCCTCCTTGTACATAATATTTTTTGATGCCTATGCGATCCATTAAATTTTTCATCATAACAGCCATTTGATGTGGACCCATACCAGGTTTTGAAGCTCCCTAAATTTTTTTCAGTTATTATTCAACAGAACACACTGTTTGGATATACTTTTTTTACCTGTGAATATCCATAACCGGGTAAACTTGGTATGATTAATTCAAAAACAAAATCATATCCTTCCTTGAGCGATGTTAAAAGTGGTATTACACCGTAAAATTCTCTGACACTTCCTGGCCATCCATGTAATAGCAATAAAGGCACAATACGAACATTTTTTTTCACATGAGGCTTAACGTGAATATAGTGCATTTCTAATCCTTGAATGTTGGTTTTATAATGAGGATATTGATTCAAAAACGTTTCCCGTTGAGTGAAATTGTACTCAGAATTCCAATAATTGATTACTTCTTTCAAATACTTATTATTGAAGCCATACTGAAAACCAATACCTTCTAATGGTTCTGTGTAAAATTGAGACTTTGAGAGTTTATATTTCAAATCTTTCACTATCTGAAAAATAAATACATTTTAGCATTTAGCTGATTGTTTATTTCATACCAATGTTACCTCTGGATAAAAAGTGATTCGAAAATCTTTGATCGATGTATCCAATGATGCCGGAGCATTTCCAGGTCCCCAATAATAGTCCAGTGAAAGTTCAGGAATGGGCGGAACAGAAAACAACAATTGATGTAAATGATAACCTAACCATGATGCTATTACAGTGGAAACCAGCAACAAAAAACTTCTTAGGACTCCCATTCTATAAAGTTGTATCTTATACGTGTAGATATAGAATTAATAGTGTATATTTCAACAATAAGAGTGTATTCTTGTGAAACAAACATCTATCACCTTATAGATATGGGTACACATCAATAATACATTTGTATAGCAGTTATCTCCTGTTATTTCAACTCAAGGCCAAAATGATGTAGTTACAGTGTTTCTCAATGTGCGTATTTCAATTTTGAGCTTACACAATTGTCAAATTATAATTACATAAAATATTTTGAATCCTCAATTATTAAAATGTCGAGATGGTATGTATACAACTCAATCAATATCTTCAATGTCAGGCCAAAATAAAGTAGTAGATATGATAAAGCATTTACTAAAATTACGACGTGTAGTTTGGAGTGTAAGGCGCGGGCTTGTGAATTGAACGCCCGAGTTCGATTCACGGCTATGCTTGAAAATTTCGAGCATCGTTAGCGTATTTATAATATAGATAGTAAAAAAAAAAACAAAGTGGGAAAAGGAAAAAAATCAAGTCTAATTATAAATAGGTAGTTCTTGTATTTTGGAAAATAATATAGGTATGTTTACAAATTGAACTTTGAATTTCAAGGCACATGACAATCTTAAATTTGTCTGCCTATGTTTGTACAATCAATGTTAAAGTGCATATTTTATTTCATATTCTATAATTTATACAATGTTGCACTATTCTTTTCACATACATATAGAATATAATATTATATTGCATAATACACAGAATTTTAAAAATGTTATTTAGATTATTCATTGAAAGAATAATACAGACACGTTTTTGAAATATATGAAAAAATATTTTTTCAAGTCACACATGCACACATAAACACCATATTATTAAAAATATCTTCGAGAAAGATTATATAATACATAAATCCGAGAAAAAGTGCACATTTTCAAGTGTGAAAAAAATGTGTTATAATTGCACATACCATGTACTAAATACTGAATTTTTAAAAGTTACGTAATCAAAAATGAACATTCCTACAAAATTAAGAGTGATTACTTTCATTTGAAACTAAATTGTGAAAAGAAAAAGTAATTTTCATTTTTATTTGTGAAAAAATCATTACAATATAATATAATTTTAATCAGAATAAAAAACTTCATATCACATTACACTAATAATTATATATCAAAGGTACAATGTATTTAAAAATTAAATAATATTAATTAAAATTGTCCTTTTCAATTTACAGGGAATTAATTTGTACAAAAAATATTGCATGTTTAAATGTCAATATAATAAAAGAAGAAATTATAATCAAGAGAAATCTGTAGTATCAATAACTTTTTAGCTAAAATAAAAAAAAAAACCATTTAAGAAAGAAAACAGTGACTGAATTTTCATATGTAGTTTTTTTTTTATATCTAGTGCTATAACAAAAAATATTTTTTTCATTTAATCTTTATGTACAAAATGAAATAAATCACATTTTCATACTTACAGATATACATGGATATTTTAAGCAGAAGGCAGGTACTGCTGAAATCAATTGCAAAATGAGCAGCGTACAAAGTATATGATTTCATTGATTATAAACCTTGTGGTGGATTTCAGCAAAACTATGTTCTTCTGCTTACAGGCGACAGATTGCAGTATGCATCTCATGATAAATCGAAATATCATATCACGTTAAAAAAACCATGTACATTTATGTGTATGTTTTCTATCATCACAAATGCAATCTGTGTAAATAATATTTTTACTTATTTTTTATCACTAAATTGCTAATGTAAAAAATATTTAATTTTTATATGTAATACATTTTGCAATTGTTCAACTTCATTTCAATATAAATATTTATCAATATAGTTCTATTACATATGTGTTTACTTTTCATAAATAAATAATCAATATACATATAATATAGATTGGAAATTCATAAAATTTAAAAATCATTTAAGAAGATAAGAAAGTATAAATATAAAAACCATAAGCTAAAACCAAAATCGTCTAAGGGAAATTGAGCGAGCGTGGTTTAAGAGCAGTTTTTTTTAAAAAGAAATATGCTTGTTCTGTCAAATCAAGTTGGTCCTTTGTTCGTCCACATGCAACCGTTCGCCAATTATCATCAATCTAAAAAAATGATACAATAACTTCAAGAATAATATTGTATATAAAATATTTGAAAAAAACTTCACCTTTTTCTTTTCATTTGAATCAGAGACGTCAGTGAATTTGATAGATCTTACAGCAGATGGTCGGGAGTATAGATTGTTTGAAGACTGACACTGTGAATGAGAAATCATCAAAAATATGCACAATAATACATTTCATACTTTCAATAAAGTTTTCGAATTACTTATCACTAAATGAGTTATTTCAAATTTATGCAAAATTGTGATTAAATGGTTTCATGAAATGAAAACAATAATAATTCAGAAAAATATAAGTGTTATTGTTAAAACTTCATATGTTACCTAATTGTATGTATATCATTTGACGTAAAAGGATTTAGAAAAACTTATAAAAAAAGGAAAATCAAAAGAAAAAAAGTTTTGATTAATTATTTATTGACGATATTTGGAACATGGACATGGAGTTATACGGATTTACACAATATTGACAGAAAAAAATGTTTAAAAACACTTCCCACACATAATATATAGAAATATAAACATAAAATTTGATCACGTATAAAAACAAATATTTATTACAAAACAATAAAAATAAACTGCTATTCAAAAATTATGAAAAATATATCATATATAACAAAATCCACAAAATATAAAATAATACGAAAAAAAAAAAACAGAAAACACTACACTTGCCAACACTGGAATCTGTCAATATTGATGGATGGATAAAATAGGTGAGGATTGGAAAATATGAAGTGGAACTGTTGTCCGAATGTTACCACTGTGTAAAAGCATATTGTTTACTAGAAAAAAAAACGTTTCTTTCTTCTATATATTCATGAAAATAAATTATTCTAAATTAAAAGCATAAGTACACTGAAATTACCGCTCAGAATTAATTTATACAAATACACACTGCTAGAATGTGATAAGAAAACTGAAACAATATTTATAATGAGGATTGACTAGCATCACAGTTTCCATCAGCAATGTAAGAAATTAGTATTTAATTAATATGCATGTTAAAAATCGGAAAATATAGAATACATATTCTTTTAATTAAATGGTATTCGGAATGAAACTGGAAATCTACTAACTATATATTAATTTAGAAACGAACATCTTTGGCTCTTTTCAAGAATACCTCTACCTAGTTACATCTTTGGTAATAGACGGTTTGCTATTATTATATTTCCATATTCAGAAGTTTTGTATATATGACTATTATGGGACTATTTCAAGATATTAAAATAATAATAAAAACAGAAGAAAAAAAACAAAAAAGAAACTAATAAATAGTTTGAAACATTTAACACTGATTTTAAATATATTTTGCTTTGAAAAATCAAATAAATAATAAATAATATTTACATATCCACACACATTGATGAACATCTTGATTCTCAAGCAGTAATCCATTCATGCACTTTCTAAAAACATCAGGTTTTAAACTTCAATCATAAGCTTAGCTACAAATCTTTCATCGAATACAAACTAAACTTTCATGCCAGTCAAAATTTATTTAAAACTATAAGAAACGCACTCAATTTCTTTTAAAAAATTAAATAAAAGATATTGTACTCAATCAAGGTTAATGTAAGTCTCTGATGATAAATTTTATATTAAAATTACATATGTACATAAATAATGTCAAAATAATCCATGTTAGCACCTCAAACCAATAAAATTTTATATAAATATAAAACAATTAAGAGAAAAAAAATATTAGGTATAACTAGTTGATATAAAAAATCACTTCATGTGCATATTGATTTCAAATTAACATTAAATCTAAAAAACAATTGAAATATTCAATACCGCTGAAAAAGTGAGTACAAATTACATATTCACTCAATTTTCAATTTTGAATGGTGAATTAATTATATGATTAAAAATTTAAGGTCATTATGAATAGGTACTATCAAACAGACGAAGTTTCAAAAAAAATACGCTCAAATAGCAATTTCCAATAGAACATGGAGATTTGTTGTGTCCTGTGAAAACACATAGTAAGACAAACGAAATAAGGCGAACAAATCAAAGCGAAACAACAATAAAAGAAAAATGTTGTAAGTATGTATTTATGACACTCAAAAACTTTTGAACCAATGAACGAATCTTGACCAGATTTGGCCAAAATATACCAATACTTTGAAAGCCGAAAAACGTCAAGAAGCAATCCGTTTTTGATGCGTTCCTCCGTTCTCATTTTACTTTAAAAATAAGTCATTATCATACGAAAATTCTGGTTCAGGTTGTATTTGAACAAAAAACATTCGAATTTCATCATCACTAATACCCGAGCAAAGCAGGGCACTACATCCTACTACGATATGAAACGTTCATTAGGAAACTTGCTTTTGTTCTTTTTTACGATAGATTTCTTTTCTTCATCAAATGATTAGTTATAATAAATAGTTACATAAGTTTATGTTTTTTTTAGAAATATTTAAATAATAAAATTGTAATGATTTTTATTTTATCAATAGACGAATCGATTTCAAATCATATTGAATCATGTCATATTTGGTGTTTGTGTCATTTGCGTTTTGTTATTATTATTATTTTTTAATAAATACATTTTGCTAAATGTCCCGTCGTGAGTTATAGAAACTACGGTTACTTTAAGAATAACACTATGCGGGTGCACATATAGCGAAAAAGTGCTGCATGCGAAATTTGAAGACTGTCTTCGGTAGATTACTGAACATAAAATACCAAAATCAATCATATTTAACTTTTCAATTTGATGAATTACACAAAAATGTTAGTAAGAAAAAAAATATTGTAGATTTAGAAGATATTGATAGAAAAATAAGATAATCATTATACCTATTATGTATATTAATATACAAACTAATTACGCTATCTATCGAATATTAATTTAAATTTGGATACTTTTTCAATATGAAAATGTGAAGTTTTTTTTTATAAAATAAAAAATTTAAAAGCCATAATTTTATTACAATAAAGAAAATCCATCCCATGTAGAGTCAGACATTCCTTTATTAAAATCATTTTCGAATTTCTCATTTTTTAACCAAGGCATATTCTCCACATCTGACTTAGGATTGTCATATTTTTTGTGAACATGCTGTTTTTGGGAAATAATATTGTTTATAGTGGAAAGCGACGGCTTCTGATTAGTTACTTTGTAAATGTGGTTAGCAAAAGCATTGACGAGTGTAGTTTTAGGTGCTAACATGTTACTAGAAGGTCTGTTCGTTATGTTATTTAAAAATCTATTGTCATTAGATGGAATGTGTAACTCATCACAGGGGCTATTTATGGCCCTATAACGGTCAGCATTAAGTCTACTGAAGCAAGGGCCAGACGTTTGTCTTTCATCGCTGTATACAGAAATTTCACCACTATTCTTCATTTGTTGATTTGATTGATATTTGTTTTCATAAAAATCATTACTGATTCTATTTTCCATTGAATCACTAATTTTATGATCATACAGTTGATTAGAATTTTCAACATTTTGATATTGAATAATATTGCCTTTAATATCATCTAAACAACTATTAGAATCATGAAAATCATTCACTAAATAATAGTTAGTGGGGTATGCAGTGTCAAGTTTATTATCAGCATATAGCGAGTTTCGGTAAATATGGTTGTTTTGAATGGTTTTAAAAGGTTGGATTTGTGGATGAAAGGATAATTCCTCGTGTTCTACCTTAATTTGATTGTTGGCTGAAGAAATATTGCTCTTTCTACGATCAGCTTTGACAGAAACAGAATCAGGAGTTTCATCCAAACTGAGAATACTATGGAGACTGGTTGATTCATCGCCAATATGTTTCGTTATCGATGGTGGTGAAAACATTGAAATGTTAGAAAACAACGATTTACTCTGCAATATAAAATTATACTTAATTAGCAGACATTTTTTTAGGTTATAAGTTAAAGGTTATAAAAACAAATACCGGAGTTTCGATGTGGAATAAATTAGAAACTTTCTGATCTTTGTTGCTATTATTTGCATTGTAATGAGATATCATTGAAGCAGTAGAGTCTGAAGTATTAGGAGTACTAGTCCAAGAATGAACAAGAGCTTTTCGTGCACGCTTATGTCCTCCACTTGGAAAAGTATTTTCTTTGCCACCACCTGCTAAGCTTGGATTGGAAGTTTCATTACGTACATCAGGACATGTTCTTTTTAAAGAAGCAATTCCAGAATCATATTGAATCTATAAACAAGTATTAAAAAAATCAGATAATTTAAAACAAAACTATTCCTAAATATTATTGTAAAATAAAATTTTACCTGATCATTTTGAATAGACGAAATATTATCTTCTAGATGTGTCGTTTCATCTTCAGTAGTTGTCATACTTGTATCATTTAATATTAAACTGGTACTTGTTTCTTCTCGTTTCATAATTTCAGTTATGTCATTTACTAAATTTCCAGGAGAACAAAATTCCAGATTGATTGTCCCAGATTTTTTCTCGATTTCAGCCATAGCATTTTTAAATGGAGTAGGAGTCCTAATATAAATTAAAAAAATGAGAAAACAGATACAAAAATTTATTGAGCTTTTGAACTCTGTATAGTGTGACTCAACACGAATATAACACTCAACTCAATATATTTTTTTAGAATGGAAAGGGTTAAGCAATAACTCAAAGTATAGATTACCTGGGTGTGAATTGTGATAAATTTCTTCTTTGTACTGGTGTAATTATCGTAGAATTCAAATTTGATGAACCGACTGTCAAATTAGGTGTAGGTGTATGTAAAGGACTAACACCACTTTCCTACAAAAAAAAAAATCGTAAATGTATTTATTTTAATTTTCTTATGATAATAAAGGGAAATTACTTTGACAGTTTTCGGAGAATGTTTTTCTGGAGTAGTGGCTAGTGTAACATCAAATGATAAAGCCATACTATTTGGACTGTTAAGAAATTGTGAAGGGCTAAATGGTAATGGTTTAATTGGCGTGATGTGTTTCATTGAAGTTTCTCCCATCCAATTTTGGAACTGTTTAAAAAAAAAGCAAAACATTTAATATAATAATTTAAAAAAGAAATAAATAACTTTGTGAAAAATCTTACAGAAGATTGAACATTTAATTGTTTCTGATTGATTGAAGAAACAGTGCTCTGTTTACGTGCTCTAGCCTTACGTAAAATAGGTGGTGGAGTGATGCTTCTTGATGTAGCATTAGCTTCTTCAGGTGATAAGGTAGAAGAAAATGAATCCAAATCTTTCTGAGATACATTTTTCACTGAAAAAAAAGAAGATAATATTTTATTTCATGATTAATTCTAAATTATATTTGAGAAAGATATATACCAGGAGATATTATTTTGAAGTCTTTCTCATCTAAAGGATGTTCCATCATCAACCTTTTCGATATGCTGAGCATTCTTGGAGATAAGGTTTTCTCCAAAGCATCAATTTCTGTAAGTCTGAAAATTCAAAATATTTTGTACAGAAATATCCAATCAAAGAAATCGATGAATAAATTCATAAAAATATTTTTACTTGTATGGTGAACTGATTTCGGGTACATTTTTATGAGACGTATCACTAGAGCTCTTACTATGATCGGTCTTAGACATACTTCCATTCATTTTATTTTGCAGGAGATTTCTAAAATGCTGGTGATGTTTGCTGACTCTATTAGGAAATTGACTGCGTTCATCCACAAAATCTTTTTGAATAAGTGTATTATCGACAACCATGTGTTCAGAATTTGAATGATTACTTGACATATCATATGTTTCCGTTTTCCAATTCTGAAGATTCAAATTGAACACATAAATAAAAATAAATAAATACAACATAACAATCACTAAAATGCACATACATTTTTATATACGCCATCAGAAGATATGCTGATTAAACCACTGGTAGATGCTGCATTAGCCAATTCAGAATTATTGAATGATAAAATAGGAACAATTGCATCATTAGATTGAGAATCTTCAGTTTTAACTCGAGTGTAACAATTATGATCATTTTCGAAATGATTGACAGGGGTGTTACCCACAGTATCAGATGGATCGCTAGAAAGAGAATTTTGTGAAGTAAAATAATCCACGGAACTTTTTTTATTCATTTTAGCTTTCTTTCGTAAATTCGCATCTTCTGCATCATATTTACGACGCATTGTAGAATTCCAATGATTTTTTATGGCATTATCAGTCCTGAAACCAAAATGGATTTTATTCAATAAACTATCTAACACAAGAAACTATATATTCAAATCTAAATATTTGTTTTTGATGATCACCTTCCAGGGAGTAATTTAGCTATTTTAGCCCATTGGTTTCCTAACTGTTGGTGTGCGCGATAGATGATACGATCTTCTTTTTCTGTCCATGCTCCTTTATTTATACCGGGATTCAAGTGATTGTGCCATCGTTCCCTGCACTGTTTCCCTATTCTTCCAGTCAAATGGCGTGCAATTACAGTCCATTTTTTGGGACCGTACTTATTCACTAGTTCCACCACTTTATCATCCTCCTACAACACAAATATCACACAATCTTGAAGAAAAAATTTCTACATACGAATATGCTATAGATCAAGGCCACAAATAAATTTTAATTAATTTCTGTATATCGAAAAAATATTTAATTTCAATTAATAATCCTCCATAATCAAATCACACGTGGACTATAACGAGAAACCACATCTCATTTTCGGCAAATATTGTCGGAATCACCTGAATGAAACGTGCACGTGTGAAAAAAATCGCACAAGAATGTTCATTACTAATTTATTATTCGCACGTTTGTGCGTTGAATGTAGTTTTTTTTCCAGTCCATCCTCAAATCAGCAACACAAGCAGACTCGATCCTCGAGAAAAAAAGGTGGGTAAAAACTGGCCGATTGCGTCATCATAAGTTGGCAACAGCTGATTGTAAATATTGCGAGGCGATCGAGGAAAAAAATTCAAATCCGAACGAAGTCCGTTCCGCACGTAACGGCCATGAGGTAAAAAGAAGTGCGTTCAAACAGTCGATTCATTTTGAGGCTCATTTATAAACTCGAATTTAGAATAATTTATTTTCAGTGATGGAATACCTCTTTGGTCCAGGGTCCCTTGATGAGGTCCGGGTTCACAACCTTCGCCCATCGTTGCTGACATTGCATGTCCGATCTGTCGGCGAAATGGGAGGCTATCGTATCCCAGTTCTGACCGTAAGTTTCTACCAATTGTTTCAACTGAATATCCTGTTGAATAAAATAAGAGAAAATCATTAGAATTATTCGCGAATTATCTAGAACATAACAGTGTATTCATAACCTCGCGAGCTTATCAAGAATCGAGAGGGGTTTGAACAATCGGAAAAAAAACTAGTTTTAACTTTGGACCCTAAAAAGGAGTTGTACATAAATTGTGCTAGGGGAGAAGATGCATTCAACGACCCCCGAGAATATCGAATGCAGGTAGAATTGTTTGATACCAGAAGACGAAATATAGACGGTGTTCGATAGTGCTGTTAAATTGAAGAAATCAAAAGTGAAAAAAGCGCGTACGCGCTTTCTGCGATTTGCAATGAGATTATGTAAATTGACGAATCGTGAGTCAGAAAACGTGGGAAGGATTCGGAACATCTTAATGGTGGGACACACGTGGTTAGAAATTATAATCGTTAGAAAATTTCAATGTCGTCGAGAACAACCGATACATGTTGCTAAATTTCGAAACGTAACTTAATTTTTCAAGACCAACAGTTTTTGCTAAATTAAAAAAAACACCATCAAGACGAAAAAGGCCAAAAACCAATTTTAGCCAACGTTTCATTCGGAAAAAATCAAGAGTCTATAGAAAAAAAGCATATCTAAACTGACACTCAATAAGCAGAACGCAAAATAGTTACATGTCAGATTTTGAAAAGAAAATGAGAATAAGAACGATACAAAGAAATCCATTCAATTGCTTTACATCGTAATTGCTCTCGTTTAATACTGATCGAGAGTTTAGATCGGAAAAAAACATAAAGCTTATTTCAGAATATTCATTTTTATTACAATTATGATGGAATTTGTAAAATATAATGAAAACGATCAAAAGCACAGCAATTCGACAGGACGAAGAACACGAAACCTGTTCAGTGTCCGCTACATGGCGGACGTAAACCAAACCGCAATTTCATCAAATTATATAGAACGTAATTTTGAAAAACAAAAGAAAAATAAGTTTGCACATACCTCGTCCTTGCTCCATCTTCCTTTGTTGATGAACTTCCTACCATAAGGACCCTTGTTAGCGGAATCGTCAGCTAGCCCGAGAGAATCGTCAGACGAATCATCGCTACTTTCGCTCTCTAGAGTACTGCGCTCACTGTAAAAAAAAAACGATTACGTTATAAAACAATGTCTCACTGTCAATAAATTAATTCGTAATTCTGCAATTAATAAGCAAGTTCAAATGGTTAAATCGATGACGTGAAAATAACGAACTTGTTGAATCTCTCTTCAACATCACGACTCGATTTAGAACCAAGCTCGATCAATAAGCACTGTCGAAAAAAAAAAGCAAAAGGCGCATCTGATGAGTTAAGAAAATAAACCATGATCTTCAAACTAGGCGGGCGAACATCTCATACAGATTTGAAAAAAAAATGTAAACAATTATGAAATAACAACCATTCATAACATGGAAATGACATCATCTTGGATAAATCCCATAAAACGTCCAATATGTACATAAATATGTGAGAGCGATCGTTTAAGTTCATATTGGTTGAGTATTGAATTCAAATTTGGAATGATTGAAAAATTTAAAGAATTTGCGTAGGTTGAAAATTTTTCACTGACGTAATTTATTGTATTCTAATGCTTGTCGGATTCATTCAATGTAATATGTACATACACACATTATCAATGAAGCGAGGAAATGAAATAAAACACCGGCACTATGTGCATTACATTTAAATGAATAATCGTTATGTTTTATTTGCCTATTCAATTTGATGATTTGATTATACCAAAAATAATCGTTAACGAGATACGAATGAACAAATAACCATACACGGGAGCATCGAAATATGTAGCTAATATAAGATTATTTCAATATTGAAAGTATGTAAACTGGTTAAGCTTACTACATAAACATCACAATAAGAACTCTGGAATAATAAGGATTTTTAAAAATCTTTCTAAATTATTCAAAAATAAATTAGAAATCAAAGACTTGTTCTGACTGAAGAACTGAATATTCTCAAGGTCTACAAGTAACTGAAGAATTGATAGAACAAACACGAAATATTCAATAGCAGGTAAAAGGTAAAATTCTATTGTACATTTATTTTTTTCTATATAACAACATTTTCATAAGCAATAAGACCAATAAGAAAATTACATAAAATCAAACATAAGTTATCAAATAAAATGAAAACTTGTAGATTTAATCTAAATCCAATGAAAAATTTAGATATTTCTGAAAATTTTCTCTAAATTCACAGATTTTGTTGTTAGAATATTTGAACCTTCCTAGAAATAGGGTCTACAATTTATTGCAGAGAAAAGATCGGCTAGGTAAATGCGAAAAAATGTGCCTTCTCCGCCCTGCGGTTAAAATTCCATCACACACAAAATCATCTAGATTGACACCGAATCGAACAAAACACTAAAATCATAGATATAAAAACTAAAGCAATACGAAGAACATTAGCACCAAACACCGCTCGTGCAGAAGGGGTTATACGCAGTCAGGTCAGACGAAATTAACATCATTAATATAAAACCATCGGAAATTTCGTAACATTTTCGATCAGTGCGATAAAACAGTGGCCGGTGACCACCGGAGCGTCAAAAGCAGTCTTCGCAGTACGCACTTTCCTCCCTTCGGAGGGGTTGAGACAGGATGTTCGCTTCGAGGAGCAAACTAACGACAGGTCGCTTCCTACGAGGGTGTTCTTGCCCACTTTTTCCATTGTTTCGTGAAAATTCTAGATTCAATTCGGCTCAGGACAAGTGTTTCCTTGGGACGAGCACGTGCAAGGACGCGGATTCGTGGAGTGAAATTTTATGCTCGAAGGATCCTCTCCCGGTGCATAAAGAAGCGGATGTCACGAATCAGGATGACCTTAATATATCTGTGTTCGAAATAAATCGGGATGCGATAGATGGGAATGCACAGGAAGGATTTGAATTTAAGTTTGTATTGTTGTAGTGTCTGATTTCTGATGATTTGTGTCTCTAGGACCCGTGTGACTGCGTCGCGATGGATTTTATATTCTAACCCTGTTTGATTTCTATGAGGCTTTCGAAGAAGAAACGCCGAAAGGTAACCTGTTCTATCAATGGGGGGCATGGTGTTTAGTTTCGCTTTCCCATTGTGAATATTCAAAATGCAGATATTGGGTTTAGGGGATGAAAAAAATCGATATTTTTACTATTACGCAAGCTTAAAGACACCAAATAAGCCGTAGATTCGAATACGATTTGAAAACATTCATAAGAAAAAAAATAATACTTTAATATGAGGTTTTTTTCAAGCAATATCTATGCATACAATAGGGTGAGTCATTGTGTTGAAATTTTCAAGTCACATAATAAAATTAGCATAAATAAAAATTGTCATTTCAGATTAGCAAATATTTATGAATTGGAAAAAACCTGTCCAATCAATTTGAAAAATATTGTAATTTGAAAAAAAAGTATTAATCAACGTGGACATTAAAAATAGAAAATAAAAACATCAATATTAATATTTTAGTCGACAATAGCATCACTATAAAATAATATATAAAACTATAAAAACTAAGTGTCATATCATAAAAACTATATGAAACAACAATAAAACACTATGTATTTCACGAATACATCAAGTAGATAACATTTATATGATTGAAATTAGAATAAACGCGAAAATCGAAACATGACATCGAACTGAAATCATCTCACAAAAGAAAACGAGTTTTCGATCAACTTTCACGATCGACGACGAAACCCGAGAATGCAAATAATAATCAGCACAGCAGTTTCGTACGACGAAAACCCCCCAAGAATACTCGGAAGAAAAATCTAAAAATCGATTATTGAACTCGCGCATAAAATACACAATAACATTTCACTACGGACGCTCACTATTACTCATACGGAAAAAAAAATACATCTGGTGCAAAGGGCAGCTGCGAATAAACGATACCCCCGCACATAGTGCAAATATATTACGAATCGAAAAAAAACGTTCACCCTCTATAAAGTCTATGCTCGAGGTATGAAAGGCGAAGCTCGCATTGTGCGGCAATTATCGATCGAAAGCCTCAAAGCGCTTCGTTATCGTTCGATGAATTACGCGTCGGACAGTATCGATCGATTTGAAAAATTAAGTTGTGCATACTAAGTTGAAAAAATAACGTGGCGAAAGTATTTACTATGCGAAAGGTCGACGTTTTTAATTGCGCTCGAAACGGGAGTCGATGTGACTTAATTAATCTCGAAAAAAAAAATCACCTGCGGTCGTAAATTAATAAGTTGTTAAGTTGACACGAATATGTTCGTACGATTTATGATCGGAAAATACCCCGATGTTAACATGCATGTATAATTTGAGATTCGATATTGATTGGTTAAATGCTTTTTTCATAAGACAGTGTTAATTGTACAAGTGATCTATCTCACTTCATATCGAAAATATATGTTACGAATTCAATTGTTTCAATTCGTCTTGACATTTCAAATTTCAATCATAATGACCCAGATTAAAACAGATGGGATAACCCGACATGGCACAATTAAAACGAATCGAATATAATTATTAAATTACACACTAAAAACTATCATAGAATCTTACAAACATTCAAAAGACATAAAATAATTCGAAAACGATAGATGCAGTGCCGCAAGGCAGATGGTACTCGTGTACTTAAGGAGCTTGTGCCTCAAGCAAGCACACAAAAGGTCAACGCGGGAGGGCACGTGCTACGAAAGGTGCAAGAAAACTTTTAAGCGGGGGTAGTTCTTAAGGGGGGCGAGAATTAGGGGTTGTTGAAGTTTCGAATGTCTTCAGACGTTTTGTATGAATTGTGGATCAGTTGAACACACGTTTTCGGTGAAATATGGCAATTTGGTCGAATCGTTACTTCGATAATGAGGAGTTTCATTTTTCAATTGCTGATGTTCGTGTGCAAAAAAAGTATGTATTTATTGGAAGGTTTGTTGGGATTAGATATGAATTCACTGTTGGATTTTCGATCCTCGAGTTAGGTCGGTCTTATCTTTGATTCGTAAATCTATTTACGATGTTTTATGTATCCGGATAGAATAATCGGAAAGGTACATAAAGCAAACTAGTTCTTTCAAAGAATTCCTTTTTTTTATTATTTTCAAAACAACGAACGGTACAGTATTGCGATAGTAAAGATTCAAGGTGAGTATCGAAAAAATGAATCGATTTTCAAACGAACACGAATCTATTTAACATTCAAATCGAATTATTGAAAAACTCCACCCTCGAAACACGAATCGATACAAAAAACAAAATTCTCCATAATGTACAGAAATAAAGCCACAATGAAACACCAATCAAAACAATCGTTTAAATCGTACACAGGCGATGAAAATGAACCGAACTCAGTAGTTCATTTTCGATTTTAATGCGCTTTTATGCGAAACAAACCACCGCAGACAATCAGCCCGCAGCTTCTGTCGACTGCATTTCGATTTGGCGAACAATGTAAACTTTAATGCGAGGGTTGCTGTCCACATTCGAAATGTCCAGGTCTTCCCAACTCGAATCGTCCGCTGTATAAACGGGAGATTATTATAATGAAATAACAGGATTCATTGTTAGGGGAAACTGCATTAGCGTAGCTCGAATTTAATAATTATTTAGATAAATAAAAAGGGGCAACGCACTTTCGTTTTAGTTTGAGGATGATGCGTCCTCTTTCTGTGTTTACAATGGTTGGGTTAACGTAATGTTTGTCTTGAGGTCCTTAACATGAGAAAAATGTGACGAGGACTTTGAAGAATATTCAGAAAACTAAATCAAATGAAAGAATTTTAGAAATCACGGTGAGATTTATATGTTTAACACTTGCGTTTTCTAAATGAGACACTAAAAACAAAAATTGTGCAATTCAAATTTGAATGAGCATTCAAAACCAGTTTACGAATTTTTTCGAAAATACATTCGAAGCACTGTCAAGATACACAAACGAGATCTAACAAACCTATGCATATTTACCCACGATAAATAAATAATAAAAAAGAACACCACACACAAGCGCATAGTAAAAACCGTACGTAACATAGATTCATTCAACATTTTTCAAAATGCACCTTTCAAAGTTCACATCGATCTGACCGTGCGGATTTTTTCGAATCCTTTGAAAACATCGTGCGACCGATCGATAGACATACATAAATAATGAAAATAAACAAAATGGCGAAGGTGTTCTTTCGGTGATGCAATTCCGATGAATATACATATCGGAGGTCCCCAGTCCAAACAGGTATGTGCATTAATATGGTTGCAGTGGAACCTCCATTGTTGTCGCACGGTGGGAAACTCGATGCACATATAGGGGAGGAAGGTGAGGTCGTTCCCACGAGTTCGATTATGGGGTGTGGATAACCCCAGAAACACCCATGAAAGCTCTTCGGGCCGTGTTTGAACTGATCGAGACGCGGGATTTGCATAAATCGAAATATATTCTCGCGTATTTCGAAAAATGATCGATTTAGATTGCGTTTCTGTTGTTTCGCTTCGAAACCAGTTCGAGATAGTGAAAGGGGAGAGATATAGTGTGTCATGTAGAAAAGGAATATTAAATGGATGCTAGGGGGGATTCTAACCTGTGCAATAATGCACCGAGGACAAGTACAAACGTGCCTCTCTGCCGCGGTACACAAAGTGCACAAAAGAATAAATTAATGTGCGAAAAAAATGATAGTGCATTCAAATAGAGTACGAAATTCGGAAGGGATATATCGAAATGCGAAATTTATCGAGGGTGAAATTCACATTCGGGCGACTATCAATCAGACGAACACGACAAGTTTTAAAATTCGTCGGAGTTACGTTTACAATTAAATTTTGGGTATAATTAATGAACATAGCGTGTGAAGCTATTATCGAAAAGAACAAAAAGAAGAGCATATGGCGACTTTTGATGGAAATGCAATGTAAATTCTGTAATAAAACGAGGGAAAATTAGAAGGAAATGTAGTATCGTGAAAGGGACCCCTATGAGCAACCACCTGACGGTACGCGACTTGTACGCAGTAGTACATCGAAAACACTATTAAAATAACCACAAAAACATCGAATCCATATTACAGTAAAATAACGATAACATAGAATAACAAAACTGACATACAATTCCCTCAAGACAGAAATTCGCACACCAGAGGTCAAAGTTTATTCAGACAGATCGACAACAAAAGAAACTGGCGAATCAGCTGTACTTGCACAAAGTCTTTCGCGAATCTCCTAATTTGGAAACTGCCAAAAGGATCCAGATCCAGAATACCGGTCTTGGAGTAAACAAAGCTTGCGAAAAACTCGCACAATACGTCATCGACCTTTTGTCGAGGCGTTTATGAGATGCAAACGGGAAGTGGAGCATTGGACGATATGTACATATGTATGTCCTCCGATTCGGACGTTTCCCACGAAACGCGATAAAAAGGCCTAATTATCAACGGGACCGGGGTGCAAAAAAAAAATCTGTGGCATCTAAAAAGGGCCAGACACCATTGTAATCAAATCTTTCACAGACGACGTGTTCCCGTTTTTGGGGTAACGCCCTTCTGGTTTTCTGGGTTAAGTCGCGGAAAAAAAATCAGACGAAAATGGCAAAACTGGGTAAACTTTTCCGCTATGTGAAATTTTTGAAGAATGAATGGAATCCGATCGAAAAAAGGTAACATAAAGGTTTTGTGTAATAAAACGAAGGATATAATCGAATACGGAAGGTACACATGTCGAGAGCTCTATTTTTTTTCAATTGTGCAAAAAAACTCTAAAACGAGTTCGATTTATAACAAAATAGACGATCCTGCTACAACAATTAACAACATAAAATATAATTAATACAAATTAACTTCATCGTAAAAATGATGATACATGCGCAGGTGTATCCATGACGAATTCCATACCAAAAAGCTACACAATAATAAATACAGCAATTAAAAAAAATACACAAAATGGGACGAAAACAAAAACGATTACACCAATTTGACCGCAATACATCAAAAAATGCACAATAACCAATTTCGACGAAAAAAAAAACTGGAAATCTACACACTCACACACATCAATAGAAGGAGCAACTTTTTCGATATCGATTTTTTTCCATCCAAAAGGACACACACTACACCAATTTTTTCAAGCAGCAGTTTGCTTAGCATAGATAAGGAATCCCCCTCGTGCCATCGAGGAACAGCTGTTCAATTTGTGGAAACGGGTGTACTTTCTTATTGACCGAGGATGTTAGTGCCCGCTGATGAATTATACACTTACATACGACAAACGACACACATGCGCGACATACACGTGAAAAGAAAACGGTACACACAATGAGGACAAATGATTTAAGGAGAACCAGCGCCACTTTATTTGTACACGTTCGTGTATTGGGCTGTTTTTTTTTTTTTAATGTATAATATGTATGTACGTAAGACAGGACAGGGGTAGCGAACGCGAAAGTCGCGAAACTAAGACGTATACATTCATTGTTCGATCGAGACGAGCAGCTGCTCTGCAAAAATTACAATAATAAATTAAAATGTGCGTGAGGCTAGCTCGATGTTATGCCGACTCGAAAATAATTCCCATCTGAATTTTAAATTAATTTAATAATAAGTGTTACATAGAAATAGGCGATCGATAAAAATGATAGCTGAAATTCGAACGATTGAATAATTTTGAATTTCATTTAACTTTCAAATATCTGAAAATATCAATTCAATTCACACAAACTCTTTAATAATTGAATACCAGATTCAAACTATACATTTTATCAAAGTTTATACATTTTTTAATGTGATGAAGGGTATTGTTTATTTGGTCCTTCACCTTTGCACGAACCCCTAAAACATGGATGCATTCTGGTCTACCTAAATTTTACATGCATTCACAAATACATATGAAAACCTATTTATCCCCCTCCCCGCTTAGAGGTCTGTCTTACCTTTACCTCGACACCTTTTAAGGGGGAGAGCTGCTTTTTTTTTTAACAAAGGTAAGTAAAGGTTGTTAACCGCGACCCTTTCTATCTTCGCTTTTCTCTACTGCGAGACACAAGTTGCCTTCGAACGTACCCCCAGGTAAAACACTCGGATGAAAAAAAGGGAGTTTTTTTTTAATCAACACACGATGATTCTAATAGTAGATAAAAAAAAGTTACAATTTTGTAGAAGAAAATTACTGTGACGCAATTGGAAAGTTCAAGCGAGAGCCTGGAATATTGTAATGTCGGTCATTTGTTGTCGTTCAAATGTCGTTCGCGAAAGGTAAACGTTAATTAGTGAGGTCTCTCACGCAATGTTACGAACATTAATTCGAAAAAGGTGATACAAAATATGAAAAAAATTATATGTTTATTTTTAACTTATCTTTAGATTCAATCTCATATTTAAATTTCAGGGTTGATTAAAATAAATTAATTTATTAGAGTATCAAATATTAATATGATCAAAGAATATAGAATGCAGTCGTGTAATTTTCCAAACATATTCAGATATGCAAGAAACAAAAACAACCCGATCATTACGAATGAAAAAAAAATATGACAATACTCATTGCGCTTTGGATTGCGCAAAAATCCCGATAAGTACAAGGCGGCGAGACACTATAAGATAATTTTTGAACTGTCAGAGATTGCGCATACATACATATAATACAAGAGTTCGAAAAACGGAACTCGATCGAAAAATTCACGAAAGAGGAAAAAAGGCGAAAGCTCAGGGGAGGCAGACCAGACCATTGCACGGAAGCGAGGGTCTCTTCCCGTTCCGAGGGCAGATGTTCGCCGGTCGCGTGCTGTCGACCCCTCGTTGCTTCGATATGCATTGGATAGAAGGCAATAAACTGATGATGCGAAAAAAATGTGCGTACGTATTCAAGAAATGTCGATTTCTATTCTGAATGTCCGAAGGAAATCTTTTTGAACGGGAGAAATAGGAAGAATTTGGAAATTGATGCGTTGTACATGGTGAAAATACGATAGAGGGGTGTCATCATCATCATCCCCCAAAAGCGAGAATCGGCGAGGGTTAGAAGGTGAGCAGATGGTCGACGGAAGTTCAAAGACACCGGACCTAAAACGCCCCCCCTTGAATCGAATAACTAGGTTTTATGAAAATAACAATGATGATGATGATGATAAAGGTCTGTGAGGAAAACAAGTATAGATTCGAATAACAAGGTTTTATGAAAACAATGATATTGATGAAATTCTGAGGAAAACAAGTATACATTCGAATTTAAAATAGATCGATTTAAATATTAGTAGATATGAAACACGTAGACGAATTTGCTTAGACATCGAGAAGGGAAGAAACGAATTTGCAATTTGGAATAATTTACTGAGAATATTGAACATATCAAACGTAACTCGCTTCATGCGATGAAGGATCAAATTAAACGGTGGCGCTCATTGCTAAATTGCTTGATGCGAACAAATCGTATTGCATATGATCGAGGATGAAAACGCTGATGTAATCGCGAAACTATATTTAAACTAGGTCATAGATATAAAACAACTTTATGATTGTTAGAAAAAAATATTAACGATAAGACTCAATGTGTACTCTAACTATTGTCATCAAATTCAACAGTGAAGTAAAAAGGTATGTAATTGAAATCAAAATAAAACTATTATATGTATTTTATTACAAACGATTGTTTTCAATTTTATGTTCCATAAAATATTTCAAAATCAAGTTTATCAGATGTGCATAATACATTCTCATCATAATAAACGTCAAGGAGAAAAATCTAAATTTAACAGATAACATAGGCCCCCCGTGTGCGAAATGGAAAATACATACACTCACGTATGAATCGAACACGTGTCTAGCAAATTCGCAATTTATACAAACAAAACGTGCGCGAGCGACGATCGAAAATCACAAAGTGGCCATTTCCGTCGTTCTTTGCCTTGACGAAAAAAAAAATCTATCAAAGAGCCGATAATTCTATGCAAATTATAAATCAATAAATATTTCAAAAGAGTAATACACAAATGAATATTTCGCATAATCGGTACCTTTGATATGTAATTTAAAGTCGACAGATGCTGTTTTAAAACAGATGAAATCAAAACAGCCTTGTATGACCCAATTAGAACGGAGCGATTCTAGAGAACGTGAAAAAAAAACCTATATTTATATTCATGGCGACAATTTAAATATTTGATTCGTGTTTATTTTTGAAAAGAATTGAATATTTACAATCACCTGCTTGTTGAACTTTATTAATTTAAATCACATAACGATGAATGAAAACGAACGTAAACGGTCAAATTGAAATAAAGGTGAAGCGAAGAATTTTATTGATTCCGTTTTTCTTTTTCCCAAAAAATATTTGACGATCGAAAAGTGATTGAGCAAATAATTGACTCTTACACAATTTCATAATTGAACATAGCAAATATACACAGTTCAAAACTCAACGGAAAAGGCTGATCTCATAAGCAGGCACTAGAAAACTAAACGCTTTGAAAATCTCATCATTTCAATAAGAACTTTTTTTTCGAATGTGGTGTTACGTTCGTAATATCAGCTACATTCATAATTCTTAAAAATACTTTCAATGACTTCACATATCGACAAAAACTTTCAGTTCCATCTGGTTTTAAAAGTATCAACCCGACAAACATTGAAAAAAAGTTTGCTTTCAAAAACACATGCGATTTCGGCGCCTAACATACGTTTGCGAGACTATGCACGAAAATCTTATTCGAAAAATTTCACACCCATATTCCCATCCGTGAGATAAATAAGAATATTACGGCGAAAATAATAAATTGATATTCATAATGAGTAAGCACCTGCCACGAACATTAGCGCCGTATCTTAAACGTAATATAATTTCCTCATAGCAAGGACGCCGTTTCGTCCATTAGCGATTCTGCAATTAGGTGGTAAATTTTAGATTCCGAGAAAAACGTACACACTCAATATAATTTGGATTAATAGCGAAATGAAAAATTATCACATCGCTGAACATCGATGATACGTCGAATTGTGCGAAACATGCGATCGTTTTAATGAATGGACGCTAGAAATAATTGGCGCGATTAATTCGCGATATGTAACTATTGAAACGCTAACGTGTGAAACGAATTAATCTTCAATGAAATGCTCATATGAGATAATTTTATTTAGAATTCAGAAATATGACGATTCGTTTTCGAATTGTATTCGCAATTTTCGTTATCATACTGGAGCTCACGTTGGACGACTTCCTCCCATATAGACCTCCAGGAAAATAGGTGTGGCCTAAGCTGGTAAAACACGTTTTAGAATGGACATATAAAAAATCCGTGTTTGAGATACGCGTGATGATAGTAGATAAATCCAACTAGACAACGCGCCCATAAAAACTCAAGAAAAAACGGTCTCAAATGAAAAAAAACAAGGATTAAATGATGCACGATGAGTCAATGAGTGATATAACAAAATCATTTAAATGAGACCAAAAGAAAATATGTAAATAAACACACACATAAAACATTTCCTTTTCTATCGAATGATAGTTGTACAATTTTACGAAGATTATATTTAAATCTTTCTCAACGTGAAAATTAAGTTCTTAAGTAAAGATCTTTGTTATGAAAGATTGGTGTATAGATACAACTAAACATATCGAATTGCAACTCTGTCCTCAAGTAATTTGAGAGCTTTTAAATTGAAAGGAATCTTCAACCAGAATGCACAACACACTGGAAAAAAAAACTTGCGGAAAGTGTCCATTCGAGAGTGAAATCATCTTTTGAGTACAAAATTAGCATCTTCCGATGTTTCGAATGAAATGTGGAATGTCAAGGATATTATGATTGATAAGAAATGAATTATTTTGCATAATACGAAATTCAAACTTTTCAATAAGAGGTGAATCCTTTATATGTTTCACCTGCAAAACTTCCGATCTACATCCCGAACATTTAATCTATCTCCAAAATCTGAGGACGATTTCTCACTCAAATCAAAATAAACTCATTAATATTCTTAAAAATCAACCTAAAAACACAATCAGGGCTGGAAAAAAAAATACTCACGTATAAGAGGGCACATAGCCCTCGGAAGCGCCCAGCATAACCCAAAAGGCACAACGACCAGTCTCTTTCTACACAGAAACACACCAGAATCCCACTTCACTTGTCACCTGAATTCGAAATGAAAAACGGCGGGAAACTCGAGAGGCCCGCCCTCGACGGCCATGCCCGAACTTCGAATTTCGAATCGGCGCTGAATGGCGCCAAAACGCACTCTAGTCCTATTTATTTATCTATATATTATATAAATTCACAGCGATCCGAGGTAGTTATTTCTTTTTTTCAGTCTCCTCCTCTCTCTAAGTTCGGAGATGGGCTCCGAGGAATGCAAGGGACCGGTTCACACGACGCACGAGAGTAAACGGCTCCAGTTTGAATCGTTTGAAACACATACACACATAAACACGCACTCAAAATGCTAAATCGATGGTTTATAATCGATTATACGCATGTTTTTTTATGATTCGAGAGTTTCACTTTTGAAAGTTCAGTTCCGGAAATGACAGTTCTTCGTTTGGTGTTCGTACGTAGTGAGTGCGTTTTAACTTTTTTTTTTAATATATGTTATTATAAGTTGATTTGTCGGTCGTTTAAGGGTTTGTTTTTGAATTTTAAGTTGTGCAAAGTTTCAAAGTTTGCGAAAACGTCTCGCAGCAACTACACCGACGAAGGACAAGAGACGACTGATGTGAAAACATTCAACGAAGCGACCAAACATTGTAGATGCCAGTGGCGCGCGATTGAATTCTACCGTGAATATCTTCGAAATTTTCACGTTTGAAAATTCAAATTTATTGATCAATACAAATTTTCGTGTCAAATATAATGTAGTTTCAAAGATGAATCAAAAAATATATTTATATAGACTACGATATTTTATGTTAATACATATAAAAAAAATGGTTATTAACACAAAGTGAATGTACTAAAATACTGTGAATGTTAATCTAAAACAATTTTAACAGATGAAAGCATTCAATCAAATGAGCCTACTACACATACATACAATCGAAATAAAATCAAAACGAAACACTTCAAAATTTATACCCAAGCTCTTCCATACTATTGTTAGTCACCACATGAAAACAAATCAAATTAGTAACCGCAGAAATAAAATTTCGCTACGCTTGCAAAACAACAACAAACAGATAAGCATGAAACAAGGAAGGAACGACACACAAACACACATGCTGCGGTTGAATCGACAGTCGACCAAAACCAAATACATACACGTGATTAATTATCTAAATATTTTTAGTGAGTGAAGGAATGAAGATAAAATTAAGCATGACAATTCATCAGTGAAAAAATGAAAAGAAAAAAGAAAACACGAACCGCCAATGCATTTTGAACCCCCAATCGAAAGCTTGGCGCGACTGCACTACGAGCTTCGAAAATGTGCACGCTGAATGAAAACCGCACACAACATTAACTAAACACACATACACACAAATTAAACAACGAAAGCGAAATTAGAACATGTGCAATTGTTAAAAAAAAAAGTGAATCGATTTACTAAAAGCTTTAACAACACAAAATAAGACAGCGATGATTTTACAAAACTAATCAAACTCACCGACTGGTCGCCTCAAGCAATTTTCTAAACGTAATCCTTCTCAGCTCTTGGTTGGTTTTCATCTCCGTTTCCAACTTTTGACGGATCGACTTGGACGCATCGTGTCTGCAATCACAAACCATCGTTTCTAGTTCCTGACCATCATCATCATCATCATCAATTCGTGACATGTGCGCTACTTGGAGGCGATGTGCGATGGAAATTCGAAAAGTGCACCCGAGTGTAAAAAAATACTTGCATCCGTTCGACGAAACGAATATAATATGAAAAAATAAAACAACTCGCTTCCGTGACGATGTGAGCAGGTGCAATAGTGTACTCGATTTTTCTAATAAGGGAAGCGAATTAAAGGTCATGTTCATTTGTGGAAGAAGCATTGTCACAGTAATAAATTTTACGATGTAATTTTCTTATCGAACCGATAACGCTACCGAATGCAATATTTTTCGTACGAATATCATACATAGCTCGATTTATTGAAAACATGATGGAATCAAAGTAATCTCGAATTTCATTTGATTAAAATGTGTTGTGAACAATTTAGTTAAATATACATAGATTTTATATTGACGGGAGGACTATATTGATCATATATGTATGAGTAATGTAATGTAGAAGTGTCAATATCGATATCACATACAGATGATATTATCATCATTATGAACACACAATTAGTGAAAATTATTTTTAAAATGAGGCATTCTATATAAAGAGAATCGAAAATAATACAAAAAGAACGAAAGAGCAATTTTGAAAAATTTTGTCGAAAGACAGCAATGAAATAAGATCTTTATTCTAAAATATAAAGAACGTAAGGTCACCGAAGTGATGACGTTACTAAATACATTTATATTTAAATACATATTGATCAATTTAAAAACGAATTTTCAGAAAATTTGTAAAGAGAACGCAATTGTAAACAACTCAACTAAATACATACAACGGAACAACTTGTAGGTTAGGTTGGCGTTCGACTTTATTTATCCGTTTCCGTCTCGAAAATAACTCGACACTAAAATAGACACACCCATAACCTAACGACCTGAACTGTCAAACGTATCAAATTTACAAAAAATCTAAAAGAAAACTACAAACTAAAAGAAAAACACAAGAAATCCATCACCTTACACCTACGTACACACGATACGCTAGTATATGTGAACGAGCTGAAACGTCACAATCGAACGAGGGCGATACGCATTCCGAAGTTCGCTCGAAATATCTCGAGTTGAATTGAATTGAATTGAATTAAATCGCATGAATTGAATAGAGTTGAATCGAACGAAACTGAACGGAAAGTATCGGATGTGCAATAAGTGACGTTTCACTTTTGAATACGGAGTGACGGTTGTGACAGTTATGGCGACTCACGGGGGCGCGGAGGCTCCGGGCTCGTCGGGGGCGCCCGAAGACGCCATCTGGGGGCGCGGGGGGCGCAAGGGGCGAGGGGCGCAGGGGGGCCGAGCGTCGGGGGCGCCGCCTCAGGGGCGGGCGCCGGGGCCCATCTCGCATCCTACGATCCCACGGAGACGTTACGAACGTTATCGCGCGTCTCGCTCGCTCGCCGACGGCTAGAGCGGGACAAAGCGACACCGGGAAAATGTCGGCGATAAGCGCCGCCAACTTGACGACCGTCGAGGAAATCTAAAGGACCTTTTAATATTTTCGGAATTGAATTTTCCAAATCATCGTAAAAAATGAAATACGCTTTCAAAATATATTAGAACTAACAAAAATAATAATAAAATAATGTTTTTTTGATATTATACAGATTCAGTCCGACAATAAATCGTAATACATTTTTTGTAAATTTTTTGTAAAATCAGTCATTGTTTTCACAAAAAATATTCGTCAGATTTATTACTGCCGTTATTACGTTGATATCGCTATAATCTGCGATACCGAATTACAACCGGGAGAAAAATATATTGGCTATACTGCCATGATGTAACATCATTTTTTCATATTGGCACACTGTAAAAACAGTTGTCAAAAATTGTTTCATTATGTTTAGCTCGTTTGATAAGTTCTGGATTTAATTAAATTTTATAATCGTCGATTGACAGTTAGTTAGCTGTAATTGTTGGTTGAAGCTATCAAATTCTATAAAAATCAAAATTCAACTACAGATTGAAGAGCAGCCCATAGTGTGATTTTCATATCTGAAGTGAATTCAAATTATCACTGTCTCAATATTGATGTTAAAATCTGAAAATGTGTGAACGAGTGTTGGAACTTCGTTGGACGGGACTCTCCGCAGCTCTGACCGGAGCCGTTAAGAAATTAGGCTGCTCGATTGAAGGTCTTCCCGATGGATTGGCCAGTTTAAACCTGCAGTCTGAGGCTGATGATCCATCTTCAGATAATATCACTTTATTTTCCAATCTTACTTTACCTCCCGATGTGACTCTATCCGCCTCCGGAAAGCAAGTTCGTGCTCATCGATTCGTTCTGGCAGCTTGTAGTCCTTTTTTTGCTACTATATTTCAAGTAAGTTTTTATAATATTCATTTCAATATTATGCAATTATATTACTAATCGTCAAAATTACTTGGTAAAATTATTCAGGTATGAAAATTTCACATTGCACATTTCACATTCTTTTTTTTTTCAGGAAAACCCAGTCGAAAATCCTATAATAATTCTACAAGATGTTAATTTCAAAGCTTTGTGTGTTATTATTTCATTCATGTACAATGGGGAAGTAAACGTGATGGAAAAATTTTTACCGGTCATTATAAATACAGCTGAAAGCTTACAGGTTAAAGGTTTGTCTTTTGCAAAAAGTGATAGTGAACTAAACAGTGAATGTGCTGAAAGTAAATCCAAACCAAAAGACAACGTAAGTTAATTTTTTTTTTTTCGTTTGTATTTAGGAATATTTTCATGTCTAATTTTTTATAGGAAAAACATAACCGTGTTTCATTTGAAGAGATTTGTTGCAATAATAAGATTGAGGAAATCAAAGTTGTGAATAGTGATGGTGAATATCCAGAAGAGATTAAGATAATTAAAGAAAATTGTAAGCGTAAATATGAACTAGAATTAGATTGCGTGGTTTCACTATCTAAAACAAAGAGTACTTCTACCGATACTGAAAAGTCATGTGAAGTTTCATTTAATGAAGCAAAGAAATCAAAAATTGAAATTATTGATAACTATGAAGTTGCAGAAAAAAGTGAGGATAAACATACTTCGACAATCTCATCGATAGAAGACCTTTCACCAGATATTATAAATCAAATTGAAAGTTGTAAGAAAAAAATTTTTTAATTGATTGTCATAAATATATGTTAAGTTATAATTTCATTGGCTTTATTTTTTCAGATTCTGATATTGGTCATGGTTACAATTACTATTTGCAGAAACCTAGTTTTCCATGTCCATTTTGTCATAGAACTTATCAATCTTGGGGTTATCGCCGACGTCATATTAAGAAACAACATCATAAAAATTCGTGAGTAATTTTATTTTTATTAGATGATATTTTTAGATAAACTGAAAAAGTCCATATTTTACAGATTGCCTTGTAAATGGTGTAAGCCTTGTAGGTTTTTTGATTCAGATGTTTTGTGGAATGATCATGTTCTTAATAATCACGAGTTATCAACTGAAGAAGCTAAAGAATCTTTAATTATTTTGGTGGAAGCACACGCAGTTATAAATATGGCAACTTCTAGTCGTGATTTTATGGAATAATTGGATTAAGTAAAGTGAAATTTTATTACAGGAAAATATTGAATATGTTAATTAAATCGTCCATAATTTGAAAAATGTTTGACTCAAAGTCTTTTTTCAGTAAATATATGAATCTATTGAATATAATTGCATGTACTTATTTTTGATGAGTTGAAAACTTATCAAACTGTGTAGTTATGTATATATGATTGACTGATTTCCATAACTATATATTTTTCATATTTACGATGGAAAATTAAGGTAGTTAGGTAATATTACCATAATTCTTTTAGTATTTTTTCATTTTTACTTGAAAAATAATTAATATCTGATATCAGATTTAATATTGAAATCAATTTTTTTTTATATGCTAATGTAGCCAACTTAAATAAACCACAAACTCTTTTGAATCTATATGTATACAGCATGTCAATAGTTTAAGAAATGCATTTATTCCATATGTGTGTATTGTAATTCTGTCTTAAATGTGCCAAACCATATATGTATACCAAATAAACCACAAACTCTTTTGAATCTATATGTATACAGCATGTCAATAGTTTAAGAAATGCATTTATTCCATATGTGTGAATTGTAATTCTGTCTTAAATGTGCCAAACCATATATGTATGTATACCAAATAAACATAATTTATCGATAAATCCTGGTCCTGTACATATTTTCAATGTTGTGACTTTGTGATATTTTAGTATTATAATGAAATTATATAATTTTGATAAAATACCTATATTTTCTGTGAAATTTTTTAACATATTAATATGTATTTACAAAAAAAAAAGTATTTAAAAGTATATTTACAATTTAAAAAACAAGTAAATTTGAGCTTATTTTCCAAAGATATTCGAGAAATTTTAAATCTCTTATTTATGCATTTCTATGCGTATTATTTTTTTGACAAAATTTTTACTACCACCTGTACTTTGTAATGTACCTACTTATTGTATTTTATTGTGTTGTGTTTGATACACAATATCTTTTTTTTGAGACTGAAAATATCAATGCTAGTCATGAACAATGTACATATATTGTTTAATTTGATCAGTCATGTTGTGTAGAATTAAATTTAAAATGATTCCATATATTGTGTAGGTATGTGTATATCTATGGGAAAAAAATTCCACAATTTTTCACTATGAGTGTTTTTTTAAATGTTATATCTTTATGATTATGATGATGAATAAAACTATATGTGGTATACATTTGGTGAATTTTATTATTTTAAAACATATTTTATATTAATGATATAAGAATTTTAAAAGCACACAAGCAATTAAAACATTAACTATTAGTTTATAAATCAACTACATAACCCTCAACAATGATACCGGGAGCCAGTTGCACAGTTTCTCCAAAGTTCCCATTTGATGCGCAATTTTTGAAACTTTGAGAAGAGTCTGTTCTCTTCACAGCTTTTTTAAACATTTCGATAGAATCTTTTCTTTTGAAATCTTGGCATGAGCGTGGTCGTGAAGGTATTTTTTCTTTCACATGTTCTGGTGTTTGAGTGAAATTTTTATTGGAATAATCAGTTGTTGAAGTATAATCTATATCCGTAGTAACTAATGTTGATTCTCCTACTCGTTTCATAGAGGCTCGATTTCTGGGAGTTTTTCTCAACATTGCTTGAAAGTTGAATGGTGGTTCATCATCATTCATGGTATTGTTGCTTTTAGTTCTTGCTATTTGTTGAAGTTCTTTTATGGGATTATTAATGTCACTGGGCATACTACCTCCATATGTATTTTTATTTTTGTCATATTTAACTGCTGTAAGTTTCGGAAATTGCCAATCATCATTTTTAGGTGAGTTGGCACGATTTGTTAATTTAGATTTACTAGCATTCGATGGAGAGTGCTTTTTTTTATATACCATAGGTCTTCCACTGATTTCATTGTCATTCCATGCTTGCTGTTGTATATTTCCATAACTTTGTCTACTGTACGGTGCTGGGCTATAATTGATGTGGGAAGAATGATAATCTGAAGGAATTTTTTTCACTGCTTGTGTAGGATCTCTGCAGTAAGGCAGATTGATCAAATCTTGTGTAGCTTTATCACATTGCGGTACAGAATCTTGTTCCTGGTAAGTGCTTTGAATAGATTTTCGTATATGATGACTCGCTGCGTGCGATCTACGTTTCAAAGGCTCATCCCATGTATCTGGGTCAGAATCATATGCTACAGCTAAAGTATCACTGAAAGTTCAATCAATTTTAGTATAATAACAATTACAAATATTTATGTATTATGCTATATAGGTAGGTATGTATAATATTGTCAATTTTAATCACCTGCATTGCAATGATGGATCACACATATATGTGGTGTCGAAATAGGGTAATTCAGACATTCTAAAAGGTAATTTCCAAACTGTGGGTTGAAGAGGTCCTAAAAACTCTAAATGTCTAGCTTGAGGATCAACACGATCTAAAAGAACACCCGTACTAGTGTTCATCAGACCCTGCATCATCGCCTGGTTGTAAATATGCACCTAAAACCATTCAGATTTCTTTAATATTATGATTTTTGAATGAATGTATTTAATAAATGAAAGTGGTAATATAAAAGAAGGCATTCAACTATTATATGAATATCACTAACTTATCGATGACCCTTTACTAGACAAAGATTTTCAATATTAAAATAACTTGATTTTATTCCATACATTGATAGATATAGAGGGATAGGATATAGCATTCATGTAATGGATATTTACCAGAACTAATAATATAACAATTTTCAAACATTTTTTTTATATTCTTTGATACAGTCCTATTCCGCTAGAAGAGAATCTCACCGTCCCGTCTGTTACATCCACCTCACTCCATGGAAGAGAGTGAATTATTGGAAAATCCACCTCGAATATTCATTTGTCTCGAATTTACCGGGACAAGACCGAACAATATATCCTAGACTACATAAAATAACATTAATCTATGGAATGGTCATATGTTTATGGCAACCGAGACGGTGGAATTCCCTTTCCAGTCCCCTGACAAATGGAGCAATAGTGCATGTGTTGACATCGGATTGTTATCATTGTTTACCTGCTGTGAAAAGTTAACCAGATCTTGGTACCGCACAGCACGGTACTGCAGCAAGACTTGGAAGACAGTCTTACTGCGCCACTTAGCCGTGTACCGTCTCAAAAACTCGGCAGTCTCTTCGTCGATTTTACCAGTGGTGCGGTTGATCAGAGGTCCATAAGCTTTGCGCACCGCGAATCCGCGAAACGCTGCGGATTCATTCATTTTATGCCGTAAATCTCGCCACTAATTCTCATTCTTGTCACATAATCACACTTACCTTTCTGGATTTTGATGGCGGCCGCGTCTTCGGTCATGTCGCTCTGAGGTTGAATCTGTCGACGCTTTTGTTGTTCTGCAACTGTTTTTGGTAAGAGTTGTTGATTTTATTTCAATTTATTTATTTTTGTATCGAATTTTTCATCGTTTAAAATTTACCTTTGTCTGATTTGCTCTTTTCTATGCGTCTTCTGGCTAGGAAAGCTCGCATCATGCATTGCACCTTTATAATTTTCTTCACTTGAGTTTCGTACAATCTGAAGTTTTCATTCCATGACATTTAAAATAAATGAATACATCTGATTTGAATTTATTCAAAATACACTGTTTACCTTGATAAATATTCCACGTTATAATATTTGAGGAAAACTTTGGATTTCCCAATCAACCACCCTTCCATTTTGAGACGGATGAGCAGAAGTCGACAATTGTCTTTTGATATTTCAACATTCTCATCGAAATCGAATGCCAAAAATTTATATCTGAAAATTGCACGTTTAATATTCTATTTTTCTAAAATTTTAATTTTGAACTTATAACATACCGTCTGAGAAACTCGGCGAACGGAATTCTTGTAGAATATCCCAGTTGACGTGCTTTAGCTGTATCGAGTACAGCCAAGGCTCTTAATTGTTGACGTACTACGTCTGGTTGAAAAGCTCGTGGTTCTTCAGTCAATGTTGCTCTTACACATCTTACGAAATTTACTCCTCCAGCACTTCCAGCAACAGCTAAAGATCTCAATAATTCTAAGCTCGTAGCTCTGAATGTTCCAGCTGCAGTGCGCATACGATGAACTTGTGAATATTGACCCTTCGACTCAGTGTTGTACTTCTACATGAATTGAAGCATTTTATGTAATCATATAGTATTATGACAATTAATATGTAGTAATGAAAATATACCCTCGCTTTTTGCAATTCGGCTTCTTTCTCCCGTTTTTCAGTTCCAGATAATGGAGGTGTGGTCGATGGTGCTGTGAGGCTTCCCGATTTAGTTAACTTATTTGTGAAGAAATGACGAATCAAATTATCATTGGATGCTCTTAGTGTTTCGATCATCTCTGGTGGTAAAAAGTCTCGATTTTTATCTGCTAGATCTCTCGCATCGTAATTGATTTTTCCTGTATAGTGAGCAACGCTGAATTCGTGACTTCCTGATAGTTTTACGTAAGGGCCTTTAGAAGAGTTCCTGATGGTACCTAAATATATAAAAAAAAATCATGTTCGATATTTTATATAAATATTATGATACATTTTTATTTAAAATAAATAATTTACTCATAATGTACTCCTGTCCTCCACTAGTACGACAAGCTTCGTCTAATATGTAAAATAAGCCCAACGGTCTTCCCATGAGTTGATCTACAGCAGCTTTATTATCATAAAAATGCAATGATATCACAGGCACCTGTTCTTCTTCTTGTTCTTGCATTTCCCAAGAAAACAATCTTTGGTTGTACAAAAATTGAACTTGTTCATTCATCGTGTTGATTATCAATTGTTCCAAACGATTTCGATGGAAGCATTCGAATCCAAACATATCCAACAAACTGATGGAATATCTATCGCCACTGAAGTGAAAATAATTTTAATTGAACAAATTCAGCGACGTTAAATAATAATTAGTAATTATGTACTTTTTATTACTTACAAAACTGATCTGCTGAAGGATAATTTCAGATTAATTGAATTTATTAACCAATCCAAAAGCCGCCTGTAAATCGTTCCAGCTAAAACATCTCTAGCATCTCTCGCTTCATCGGTACTATGTCGTCTTTTAACAGCAGTGCCTTTTTCAATCAAACAATAATTTATCAATGCCCAAGTAAATTTACTTTCATCTAAACCAAGCAGTGAAGCCACTTTTACAGCCTCATCTAAGTTTTCGACCTCAGCTGCACCGTTATTGCTATCTCTGAATCTAACGTTTCCCAATAATAATATTCCAGCGAGTATTTTGTACATTGCATTGAGTTCCGAATCATCAAATTCGAGTTCTTTCAAATATTGATGAAGTTCATTGAATTTTTTAGCATTTCCTTCTGGATCATCTCGAACGAACTTAGTTTTCGGAGTGGTTTCAGGAATTCGTAAATACCTATATTTACGTTCTGCTTCAAGATTGAACTCTGAAAGTTTTCCAAGAGCTTCCATTCCATCATAAAAGTAGTAAACAAAGTGAAAATTTGACTGTGTCCTGAAAAAATAATTGATGCCAAAAATTATTCGTATTTAATCAATAATGATAAATTGAAAAAAAAAAAACATACATATCAGTTGATGAAACTCTCCATTTCTCTAACTGATATATCCAGAAAATCGTTCCACTGAATTTCCCCGATTTTCCGTAAGTCATCTGCGATTGAATGATACATCTTGTAGAATTCGAATTTATAGGAGTACCTGCACTTATAAAAGCTTCTAATATTTTAGTTGCTTTTATTATTCTATCACCGGTTGCATTATTATTTTGACCGAGATATATAAGATGTTTCATAGCATGCATCATATTGGTGCTTTTTCCTGAACAACTTTCTCCCGAAAACACTATGAACTGGGGTTGATCATGATGAAATGCATCTTGATATGTACTATCAGCAACAGCGTATATATGAGGTTCGTTGTCAGATCTAGATTTGTATCTGTATTTAGCATGATGCTGGAAAAACGAAATTTGATTAAAAGTTTGTTCATGTTTTCTTCATAGACAAATAAGTTATAACTTACGGCTTCTGTATAAAGCCCAGTATCACAATTGGGATTGACAACAAGTAAAATGTCTCCAATAAATGATTGATATGAACCTTTTGACATTTTTACACGCAACTCTTCTAAAATATTGTCTTCGGTTAAAACTTCCAAAGCAGCTAAATCTTCGACGTACATGGGTTCTGGATCTGGATTCGTTTCTGTTTGCAGAAGACCATTCTTGATCAATCTTTCAGGGTAACGATATTTTTTACCAGATGGTCCAATATCGTATGCTAAGATTTTCAATTCTTGCGAAAGCTAATATCAATACAACGATGTTTTAATAAATTTGATTTTCGCAGGTATATAAATTTTCATACTTACATGATAATCATTTTCTGGCAATGCTTGAATGAAAGGATGTTCAATCAATTCCATAGAATATGGTCGATGCTCGGGATTTTTTTCTAAACATTCCGATATAAAATCATTCAAATCATTTGACCAATTAGAAGGTCGATTCAATCCTGGTGGTGGATTCCTCACGATTTGAAACAATGCTCTCGTTGGATGAATATCTTCAAATGGAGCTTTTCCATCAGACAATTCAATGGCAGTAATTCCTAGAGCCCACACATCTGCTCTGTTTCCATAACTTGCATCTCCTCCTATGACAACTTCAGGTGCCATCCAGCTTGGAGAACCGATAGTGGTACTTCTTTTGCCCAAATTATTCGTCAAGCGACAAGACAACCCGAAATCTGCTAATTTCACTTCTCCTTCTTTGGTTAGCAAAACATTACTCGCTCTTATATCACGATGTATGACATTTTGTTCGTGCAGATAGATAAGAGCCTAAATTTAAGTAATTTTTGTCAGTAAGTAATTCAGTGAAGCAAAATGCTTGTAAATTAAATATAAATCTATATACAAACCTTTATAATCTCTTTCAAAATAAATGCAATTTGTTCTTCCGTCATTTTTTTGTCCATACTATGCAGACCTCTTACGAGATCTATGATAGGTCCATTTTCACAGAACTATTAATAGAATAAAATTAAAAAAATAATAATTTAGTGACTGACTTATTATGAAACAGATCTGTAAACATTTATATCAATGAATCAAAAAATATAAACACCTCCATAACGAACCAAATTTTGTCGACGGATGCACTTTTGTCGCAAAATATTCCATAAAAATCAACCAAATTAGGATGAGAAGGACAAAAGTCCTTCAATATATTATATTCTTCTGAGACCTCTTTTTCAGAATTTTGTGTGATGGTTTGTATTTTAATAGCAACTTTTTTACCACCAGCTTCATTATCGGTAGCTACGTGAACTTTCCCGAATATTCCAGCTCCTAAGCAAGCACCTAGCACGTACCTTTCCAGTGGATCGAGAAGTGTAGCTGGTTTTATTATATCACCCATTGTGAATTATTTTTTAATTAAATTTCGAAACCATTCAGAAGAAACAAAATTGATCTGCGACCGAAAAATTAGGGAATTCAAACGATATTCACATTTTGAGGAAATTAATATATTTACGTACGTGTTTCCTCCAGTAAGAAAGCAAATGAAATGGACAGGAAAATTAATTTCCATTTACTAACTGAATTTTGTGGTGGGATTGAAGCCTCAAAAGTTGACGTAGAGGCTTCTTGTCCTCGGTAGGATTAAAGGCATCGACCTAATAAGCTCCCCTTATGTATTATTTAATACATAATAACGAATGAGGTACAATATTAATGTTTTATGTTAAATATAGAAAAAAAATATTTTAATTCATTAAAGGTTCATTATGTTAAAGTTTTTAATTTAGATATACATATTTAAAAAATGTGTAATAATTTACCTCTTTTTATTTTTCCCTTTTGCTTTTATGTGTGGCTCAATACTATGGTGATTCAAGTGAAATAATATGAAGATAATGATATAAATAATAATCAAGTATATTTTATAGAAATTATATTCGAAAGCCATATAAAAATAAATAAGTAATTCAATTAACATGCTTAAAGAAGCTCCTATTATTTGGTCAATAGCTTTGCGTACCATTAAAACGAAAATGTATTTTTTTATATATCTTTATTCTATGTATTCGTCATAATAATACAAGTTGACAGTATGAGTTAATAAATAATGGAAAAATTACAATACTGAATAATTAACTTACACATGTAATCATTTAAAATTCATAACTATCTAGTATGTCGCACATATAAATAATAATAATATACAATCTTACATTTCATAACTCATGGTCATGAATTTCATCAAAATCATATTGAGAAGTTCTTACATTTATTTGGCATTTGGATACATTCGATAATTTAAATATATCAAACATTCTATAAGTACATAATCAATACTGGAATGCTTTTATTTGAAGTACATTTAGTTGATAATAGAACCTATTATAGTCAAACATAAAGTGTTCAAATGTGGATTTGTGATTCGTACAATTCTAACACTTTCATATACAAATATGTAGATATTACCGGACACTACCGATTCAGATGACTAAAAATTCTACTGAAACAATTCATCTATCGAAATCTTATGAAAAATAAAACAATGACTGCATCAAAAATCATCATAAAAAACCTCACAAACAATAGTCCATGCGCATTCACATACGACAAAAGCACGACTCACAGCTTCGAACTCGAATAAATAAACATGTCATCACATAATCCGATCTAATCGATCAATGTCATTAGATTTGAAGAATTATAGATTCACTTGCAAACTGCGACCCATTGATCGCGCTCGCAAATGTCACACTCGACCCTGCAGCACCAATGGAACCTGCACCTGCACCTCTGGGATCGATGGGTCCTCACCAGGTCGTGTCCTCTTCCACAGCAGAGGGTTCCACAGGATCCATGAGCTGGAGCAGCTCTGGCCAGAGCACATCTCCTCTTGGCCGTTCCTGCTATTTCCAAGGATTGGTCTTTTTCGCAGTAGCTAGGACTGTGCTCGTAGTACAGAAGGGACGTCGCTGGTTTGGTCGACTGTCGCCTCTGAAAATTGATTGATTTTAATTTTAAAGTCTTTACTCATCATTATCGATACTGTTAAGCAATATAAGATCTGTGAATCATTATCGTACATTATATATATGAAGTTTTGATTCGCTAATCTACTTTTGCTTCACAGTATCGAATTCATCCTGCTCATGAAAAGTACAACACTATGCTGACTTAAGTATTAGATAACTCTAGTTTAGTATCAGCAAACAAAATGTTCTACATTTAGATTATTTAACAAAGTCAGCATGAAAGACAGAATTTTAGAGAGCATAAAGAATTCCAAAGACTCCATTATGTCAAAATTTTATAGTAATGTTTTGTATGAAATTTTGATACCTTATCTTTTTTGTGCAGTCTTTTGGGTCGATGTCGGTTTTTCCGTCGATTGATTTTCGGAGGGCCATTATTATTGTTCGACGGTCCCACCATTAGAGCGTTTTTGTATAGGTTTTTCAGTTCTTTTCCCACCACCCTGAAGTCGGGGGTGGCTTTCCAGCATGTCCGCAGCTGACAGCTACCAGACATCCCGTGGCATTTGCATCTCACCTCCATTTTGCTGGCCACGACCTGAGAAAAATGCAAAATATACAAACAAAATGTCAAACGCGAACTCGAGCCTCGAGGGGCGTTTATTCAAATTACACATCAGCGACTCGCACGGGAGAAATTCATAAATGAAGGGTTAAAGTTTCATATAAAGGAGAACGGACACCGTTGATTTATTGAAGAAGAACACGCCGCGAAGCATCCTCATTCATCATAATTATGCGACCACACCGTGGGTGGGAACAAATCACACCTCTCACCTGTTTGGCACTTAACACTTTGAAGACATTTCGTTTAAATTCAATCGATTCATGAAATTATATCGATTTGAATATTCTTCGCTTCGAAAATTTCGATGAAACTATAATTTTCAAATTAATATGTCTTATGTTTGGATTTTTTTATCGAAAATGACACTACATTTTTTTTAAATTAAAATTGAAATAAATTGATGGGAAATCATCTCGGCTCACAAAGAGGTTTCCTTTATGCTATATACAATTATTAAATCGTGAAATGTGTGAGCATCGATACGACCATGCATCGTGCGATGCGTTCCGGTCGTTTTAGGGTTAATGGGACGAACTAGGTGGTCCGCCACCCCAGGTAATAACGCCGTAGGTAGATTACTCGCAACAGTTGTTCATCAAACTTTTTCTCTTTATTATTACGTATTAACGTTTCATTATACGCAGAGATATATTCGGTCGTTGCGCTTATGAGACGTGACTATTTACAAGATTCACTTCAATTTCATTGTCGAAAATTGGCCTGGAAAAACATAGAATATGAATTTGTAGAATCATAGTTTTTCCGAGTTTTCTTTTCTCGCGTATACATAATTATAACTATGAAGTTTTTTTATAATGAAAACATAAAATAAGTATGCAGTATTAATTGATAAATATAGAAAATGTGCCGTTAGTTAAATTTCGGTTTTGTTTAAGTTAGAAATCTCTGATTTCACAGATGCAGGTAGCTTTGTGGAGATGTTAATTAGTAGTATGGACGAGGTTGGTTTCCATCATCCACCTACATCACACCTGCCGAAATTGCCTATTACCTAAGAGGCGTTGCTTTACCACCGTGTCGGTGTAAATATCTGACGTCGATACAACATAATTGTATTTAATCAATTCTATCACACATAAACATTTTGATATTTATTTACGTCAGCCATAGAAATAATAGTAAAACAAAGGATATCTGCATATTGTAATAAAACAATATCGAGGGTAATTTTAAGTGTGGAAATAAAATTTATATTATAAGTTAATAAATTTTGTTTAGAATGGAAATGACAATTATAGGTGGTGATTGGAATAAATCGAATTCGAATAATAAACGTATGGAGAAAGTTTTATACTTGATACATAGATGTAGCTTGAAAGTCACAGTCGGAAAACTCATATAGGTTTCCTTTGGAATTTTTGCGTTTTATGAAAACTCACTTGAAAGAAAATTGTGTTATTCGTGTTAATTATTTTAATAAAAACAAAATCGAATCATCTTAATTTTCATAATGAAAAAAAAATGCATATTATTGAAGCGATCGAAAACAATTAACGACACATATATTCAGAATTTACAAACACAATTCCCATAAGAGAGCGGATGCAACGAATGCGCGAAGACAATTTCGAAACGCTCTCTCTTATCAAAAACCAAACACGGCGACTCGAGTTCCTCGAAAGCGGCCGCATATTTCAAAGGACGCAGTAATTAAAAGCGCTCGAGAGACAAAAACACATACGCTTTTTTTTCATTTTTTGTGAAGAAAAAAAAAGTCGTGTGAAAAGCAAGCAAGCAACGATCCTTCGACGGGCTAATCACGGGCGCTAATGAGCACGTGGGAAAGAGTGGCCACTCGTCGATGGAGCCAATTATCCGAGATACGACTTCCTTTGATTATTCTCCGGAGGAACGGATGCGCCTACCACTCACTAATCTCGAGCACCAAGTATCCCCGACGAATCGACCCGATAAAGAGACCCCACCTGAGCTCTGATTTTGACAGAGCTGTGTGTATTGGCGAACTCGGCTATGATTGGAAATCTCGAGTGACTCAAGTGATTAGGTGGGTGCTGAATAGTCTTAAGTGCGATGCTTTCGTTTTGAATTATGATCGTTTGTTGAAATAATGAAAGAGTATTAGTGATTTGAAATTGACTAAAAGAAAACATCTTTAGTTCGTGAAAATTTTCACGGAAAATTGTGAAAAATCGTTGAAATAGAATATGCGTAGCTTTAGTGTCAGTACAAGAAAATTTTTAGGGGGCAATGGCAATTTATACAGGCGCCTAGAAAATTTTCACTTAAATCAAAATAATTAAACTAAGATTAACTCACCCGTCTTCCCACATCATTATTATTGAGATTAACTTCAGAATGCAGGTCGCCGGCGATTTCTCTCGAATCTAGATACGATTTAGAAAACGCAATTCCGTATTCCATATTGTGAGAGCAACCGCCCCATTTCCATTGATATTCGGCTTCAGGCGAGGGTGAAACTCCCGGAGGACCTTCCAGAATAGCTTCAGGAGGCATTTTAGTTCCAATGGCTTTGAAATCCACCTGTCCACATCCACAGGCCAGGAGCTTTCCTTGGGCGCAAGCTCTGGCCACAGAGTGCGCTACCCCTGCTGCGGTTATGGCGTAAGCGAAAGCCGACTCTTTGTATCCTGAAAAAGCGATGATGAAAATGAATTTATGCGCATATTTATTTTACGCGTTCGAAAAAAATATATGGAGGTGTTGAAGAGTGCTAATTGCTTTTTTGCGCAACGCCGTTATAGTGGTGGCGATGCGCTTAATGAGATGTGAACTACGAACGGGTGGGTCGCCGTTTACGACGAATGAATATGCGAAGTACAAAAGAGAAACGACTCTTTTATAAAGGATAAATATGAAATGTCGACTAAAGAAAAAAAACACGGCAATAAAATCATGATGGAACTTTTCAATACAGTAAATCATGAATGTTTTCAGCTCCGCGGCCGCACCGTAACGACAACGGCATGAAATATGTCCTTGCGAACACAATCGTTCCAATAAAGGACGTTTCCGCGTATTTCGCTGAATACGGACATCAGGTTTGACGACATGCCCCGATGCGTGGATGATGATCGACGATCGATGACTGCCGAGCTATCGATCATTGTCGACAAATTTGATGACTCTATAATGGTAGCGAAACCGGAACGCTTTTCCGCCACTTTGCTGCGATTTATAAAGATCGATAGCGATTTGGAAAAAAAAATAAGGCTTTTTTTCCTCTTCGTTTATTGAGCGACGTTGCGATCGAGGCGATAAGGTTTTCGTGCAAATGCGTATCTAATGTGATCGATGTTTTGATTAGTCGGAGAGCTTGCAGGTGGCTGCATAAAAAAATAATTGTTTTAATTTAACAATCTTGTGTTTTTTTAATGAGGCTGCGCAAGATACTTGCACGTCATTCGTATCAGACGAAACGAAAAATAAATTTTATGGAATGTGATGAAGCTTGATTGTAACAACATTGGAAAATATTATCGTGATATGTAATAAAATATTATAAATGAATGATCATGAAGTAAATTTCAAAATATGATAGATTTAAATTTTTATAAACAAAAATAATTTTCGTCTTTCGATACCCATGCTTACCAAATGCAACCTGAAACATGAAACTTTAGAACCACAGTACTGATACAGATTGAAGAAAAGTTTTTCAGAGCTTTTACACTGAAATCACAATCTAGACTAGATGTGACTTGCGATGCATTCAATGAAATGCTTTGTGGTCGCATTTTGCATTCGCAGCCGATTTATGCGTTCTTCGGCGATACATAATAAAGCACGGCCGCGTGCACCATATAGAGGCCGGCGTGTCCACAAAATGTTTATTGTTGGCTCGGCTGCCTTATATGACTACGGGACAGACACTACGTGAGTCTACTTTATTTACGGACAACAGTCCGACAAACAGACACCGGACACTTTTCGCCAGGGCGGGTCAATCCAGAAAGCTACAGCTGCCCATCTCTCGAGCTCATGAGGAAATCGATGAAAAGCTCTGAGTTAATTCTTAAGATGAATATGAAAAGCAAGAGAGGAGGGATTAACGTTTTGGGGATAGAAGATAATTTGAAAAGACATACACTTAGTTTGAACGATTTTTTAAAAAAATCTTTAAGATGTTAGAAATGGAATTCAATATTGCAGGAATTGGCTCTGAAGTTTGAAATAAATTTATACGAACGAAACTAATTTCATTTCAAATAAATATAAATTCAAAATAGCGTTCGATAGTAAGCAATACACAAAAACGCAGAAAGGGTAAAAAATTTTGCAATATCGCGAGTCCGGGTCACGAGTTGTTAAGATGATAAGTTTTGTGCGCATCGATGTAGATAAAATTTTATCGAATCGATATCAATTTTGCCTCCCTGATATCAGATCTCATCCTTATTCGTCCAATAAAACTCAATTCGATCTCGACGATTTCACCGCATTGAATGCACGGAGAGAAAGGCATTATACTGCCAGCGCTCGGCGTTCTGCAATTATGCAGATCGACCGATGGGCACCCAGAAATGCCGACTTTTTTTACTCGAAACCATCTCGACGACAATTAAGCGATTACATTGTGCTGACAATACGCCACACGTATACTACGCGGGGGAATGCGCCTCGTCGTTATTTCGAAAGCGGGCGAAGAACGCACCGGGAACCGTCCGAGCACCACCACCGCGAGGAGCCACAACTTTCGAGAAAAACAAAGCCGAAAAAATAAAACGTTCGATGGAAATAAATAATGCATCGCGAGAGGACATCTCTCGAAAGTCTCGATTCCATCTGACCCAATAAATCTTCTGTCGCCATCGCTAGACGGTCGCTCTTTTTACAATCGCGAGCCAAGCGAGTGGTTCGTGTGTTTGTTTGTGCTTATACGAAACCCGATGCGTGTATGTACGACAACTGGTATTTTCCATATTCAAGTGCACCGGTAATTAGCTTCGTATCAATTAAATAAACGTCCATTTAGCTGTCGTGCGCTCGCTCTCGACGCGAGATTTATCGTTGATTTGAATTGCGCAAAAAGTGCATATGAGAGATGTTTCGTGCGAGTCGTACGTAAGGTTTTGTGTCTGTAGGTGTTTTTTTTTTATCATGTACATATTTTGTTGTCGCGTTGCTAGTATGTAACCCTTCAATTGCCGTCAATTAGCGATACTCGTGCTTCTATGGTTGTGTCAAGAAATACAATGTAGCGAATGTCGAAAAAAAATCAATCGATTCGAATGCGTATTCTGTTTATAAACATACCGCTTTTTCAGCTCGTGCCTTATGGAGGTAACGGTGCCGCACGATGAACGATGGAAATGTTAATAAAAAATATAAGCTGAAGTGATTGTCTATGATTTTTGCGTAAAACAAAGTCAACTCAATGGGATTTTTAAGAAATTTAATATAATTTGAAACATTTATAGAAGGTTGACGTATTTATAATAAAATTTCAATATCATCAATCTATTGCGGGTTAAAAGATTCATTATTTTACGACGCATTACGAATGCACGTAGCGTATTCCGCTCGCGTAATGAACGTCCACAACCGATACTCGATGCCATTAAGAGACTCTTACAGTGTTATTATTTGAGAGATTCGAAATCACTTTATTACATCCAGCTACTATTGCGAAAGCTCGAGAAAAATTCGGCTAAGAAACTCAAATAAACGAGCGAGAATTGGGCGAGTTTATCCAGCGCTTTTTCTCGGCCCGAATCTCGACTAAATATCGCGTTGTGAGCTTCGAAGTACATTCGTCTCGTCGCTTTATCGCCGCTGCCACGGTAAGAGTTTTAAAAGGTTTCGAAAAATGAAACAAAAAACGAAATAAGCAAATAAAAAGTGGAACTGCCAAGTTGCGAACGCGCATTGCGCATTATCTCCGTCCGTCCCGTCTCATGGGACTTTTTTACTTCTCGGTTTCGAGATCGCTCTCTCGCTCATTATGCGCACATTCTTTTCGCGAGTTTACAAGTATCACACATAAAAATGGCTAATTGCGAGGCGGGACCAGTTTTTGAAAAGTTCAAGATTGATTCCGTCGATTTATCAATTAAATTCGTGCGAGAGCGTTCGTCCGATTTCCCCCGCCGTAATGCGAAGCGCATACTCGATCTGATTGCTTTTCTTGATTGATTTAATTTTTTCGGTCGTTCGCGATGCACTGTATTTGCCATGGTCGAGCTTTTTTTCGGTGGTGCTCGTTTTATGATCATTCGGTGGGTGGCGAGGTCGAAAAGATTGGAAATCAGATTTTCACCGCAGGAATGAAAATGTTAAAGTTCACGTTTCGAAATATAAGTCTCAATCGATAAAAATAGATCTATAATTATTATAGAAAATTAATCAATTATTTTGAAAAATCTATCATTTAGTTTGAAAAAGTAGCTAAGTGTAATCATGTATGTAAACATTGTGAAGGAAATTCCATATTTTCGCTGTTAAAAGTATAACACTCTATGTCAATTTTTCAAGCTGCAATAGTTAGGTACTTACAATAGATACCAGATAAAATTGCAAGAATTATTGTATAAAAAAAATCTATATTAAATGATATCAAAGCTATTGCAAAGTTTAGTTTTTCTACATCTATCAATGCACAATAAAGATTTTCATTTAGAAAAGACAATTTTGCATGACAGATTCTAAACTTTCACACACATAACACCTACATATGAACAAAAAATCATAAATATTCATCGACATGCGTCACAAATCATCGAATACAAAACCGAATCATAAATATACATAGAATTTCAGCGGCAAGTTCGGGGTTGGTCGGCAAAAAGCGACCTCACCGGCGAAAAATTCCCGCGCCGCGCACCGATTACAAATGTATCGATTAAGTCTCAAATAAGGCATCATGATTGAGGCTGATCGACGCACGATAAATGTAAATTCGAACCCCGGTTCGAATCCCGCCGATTTTTTCCCGCGGGAATGTCGTACCGAGTGACAGGTCGCAAATTCTTATTTACACGGGCGCGCGCGCGTGCGTGAGTTAACTTTTTTGTCAGCGGCGCGAACCAATCATCGTACGTGTGTGTCCTCTTCGATGCCGCACGCTAATACAAAGTATGTCCCGAAAATTGTGAAATATGTTTCTTTTCTGCTTTATTATTAGTTAAATTAGATAGATAGAACATTTAGCTTTATAACCTCGCCCAAAATTATCCTGAACTGAATATGATTGAGTCAAAATTTATGTTTTATTGCATCCCTCTTTTAAATCTTCGTCACAGCGAACACTTAGAACGTTGTTCGACAACACTGTCCTAAACTTTTGACCCCCATAACTTAAATCGACTCCCGAAATCTGAAGTGAAAGATTTCTAGCATTGGCTATCTTATTTTGTGCCTTGAGCTAAAAAACGAAGTCAAAAGATGTTATTTTGTTATAATAAAAACTATCCAAATGTTTGGTGACACAAGCTTAAAAAGAAGGTCTCTTCAAAACCTCCTAGAAGACATTACATACACCAAAAAGTCGAGTAAAAATATGTTTAAACGAAGAATATTGATTCTCTTTAGAGATATCAAAAAATATTTCATGAATTATGGGACACACCTTGTAATAATATACGCAAGTAATTTTATGCGACAAGCTAAGAGCACATTTCGTCCGCTATTCGAACCAGTGCAATATTCTTTAGAATTATTTCAAATTGGAAGCGATTCGAATCCGATCGATGATTTTCGGTGGCTCGTCAATGCAGTGTGTTCACGACTTCGTTCGGTGGTTGTTGGACGCGTCAATGTATGATGTAGGTTCGGGGGAAAAAATTATGGCGTTTATTTACGACGCGCAACAAGAGGGACGCTGTCGTATTGTGTGGGGTTTTTTGTCTATCTTTGAGATTCGCGGTTGTCGCTTGTGTTTTACAAGATACATTGTGTCTTTGTTTTTTTTTTCGTAATTGGTTCTGTTGGTGTATTTATTAACGTTGTTGATAATTTATAAGTGATTGAGTAATAGATTATCATTTATACATATCTAATTTTCATCCCTTAACCGAAATTCGTTCAAAGAAAATCGTCATTTTCCGATGTAAAAAAATCCAGTTCTACAATCATTAAAGCTGGTTACTTACTAAGTATTGAGAGCCTTCTCTCGATTGAACGCAAGATGAATCAAATCGATTCAAGATAAAATGAACGAGCTTTGTTTACCCGTTTTTTGCTCGGATGAAAAATTACAATTTTCAATTATCGTTGACTGTTTTCTAGACGAGGCGCCATGCCCGAGCGTGACGTGATTCCTCACACATTTATAATCTAAAAGATTTTTTTGACCCCATTGAGACCGTGGTTGAACTCATCGTATGCACGTCGCAAGATAATCGAATGTTTTGCACGATAGGCACAAAAAATTCGAACAACGTTCGGAGACGTGCGTCGAGAAAATTCGTTCCGAAAATGGTCAAATTCCGCTCATAAAATACAAATAAATTTTAAATGCCGAGATCGACATTTAAGTATTTTTAATGCATATTATATTTGAACATCGTTATATTCACCGATTTTTTTTCGGCAAGTTTTTGAAAGAGAATCAATGCCATTCTCTATAATTGATATTGTATGTACAACTTCAAGTATTGTGTATTTAACTGTACAAATGAAACAAAATAGATATGTACTTTACAATGCGTTTTCTTCTTGAATACAAATTCTCTCTAATTAAATCGAAGATGAAGGCACATTCATCACGCAGAGACGTCGCGAAAACGGCTCAAGACTCGAAAAAAAAACACGTTAATGAAAATTGCAAACGCCGTAAAGTAAACATGAAGCGAATCGAAAACTTTTTCAACGAACCGTCGAGGATTTGTCCACATTTGGAATCGGGTATACACATACATAACACGACATCGATGGGGCGCCGCTTTTTTAATTCACCTCCCGTTTTGTAAGTCCGCTTATTTGCTTAGCGTTTTTATCGAAACGCCTATGCATCGACAATGCTAGTTGCACATCGCTTGTCGCATTTAATTACGACAAACGAATCTTTATGGTGAGGCTGATTTTTTGTCCCAACCCTATGGCGACTTTCTCATGCGTTGATTGCTTCATTCGATGATTTTTTTTTTGCAGATCCATGAATGGACCAGATCGCATGAATAATCGATGAACCGTCATTCTTACAGAGAGAGGCTTGCACTATATTTCGACAAAATTTCATCAAGATCGGTAAGAAAATTCATGCAGCCTGCCCCTGTTCTTGCATTATTCTTCTCGCACAATGCAATTTTTTAACAATAAATCCGACACCGATCTGCATACCGTCGTCCATCAGAGTGGAATGGACGATGCAGCCCTACAATCGACATTCGTAGGCATTTTGTCCTCGCGATTGTAGGTAGTATGGGCAACGAAGAGGTACGCAAGAGGTATTGTCGCTCATTACTCGGCGCCGTTGACAGCACAAACGGCGCCAGTGACGGTTAAATGCTGGCTCGATTTGAATATGTTTAATTTATGGTGAGGCCGAGTAAGGCTTCCGAGGACTCGAGCTGGTCCCGCGAGCCGGTGGTCTCCTCGATTACGCGTCACTTTCTTGCTTAATTACCGGGGACGATGATGATGGGCGAAGCTTTCGCGTTTTTTTCGACAGTTTGATCAATCAAAGTCGACGTGTGCCACGCATAATCAATCTGCGTGTATTAATACGATCGGATGTGTGTAGAGTGGAAAAAATCTCGTACGAGTCATCGTATCATTTCGTACTCTGTATAATCTTCAATTTGATCTATATTCATATATTTTTTTATTAAATTACTATTGAGATTGGTCGAAATATTCTATTTATGTTAAGCTCAAAAAAATCTTTATTGTAAAAATAATGAAATGGTCAACTTAAACAGTGTTAATTTTTAATAAAAAATATCATATTTGTCTGCTGTTGTAATTTGAGTATCGCGTTTAAGAGCTCAAGAGTCGCTTTGTTTATGATGTTATCCCTTATCGTATGCGTCACTTTTCGCATGTTTATAACACCAAATAGCCCTTGCACTCGAGCGAGCCCCTATTTTGTCTTTCAGCTTTCGACCTTTGACACTGACGTACGTGCTTTGCATGAAAAAAGCTTGAAACATCATACGCACGAAATTAATAACAATCTCCGTCGTTGGGAGAGACTGCGTGTGTTCTGTCTCCCGTTTGTCCCTCTGCATTTTTTTCTATATATACACACTAAGCGTATAGTTATATGAGTCGTTTTAATCTGGCCCTTTGTCAAATGTAGATAATTAATTCACCCCGATAGCATCGCCCCACGGATTCACAAAAGGGGTAAAAACGCTATCGCTCGTATCACCTCAAAAAACGTGATCTCGCTCAGACGTCTTAATTGAGTCGTGGGAAGTGGTTGAATTTCCAGGGTGAACGCACTCGAATGAACCAGTGATATCGATTCGAATATAAATAAATAAAAGCGAATTCGTTCAATTTCATTCGGAATCAGTTTCGACAATTAAAACGTTCTCCTTCTCACGGTGGTACGATCTCGTAATAATAAATATTAAATAATAAATTACGGAGAGAGAGCGTGCGCGCATGGGGACGTCGTAAAAATGAGATGTCACATGGATCGGACATTTTGGAATGGCATCCGTTATGAAACTTGGACCCATTGAGTTGCAGGAATGTGGCTGCGTCACTCCACCGAACTGTAGCACAGCTGAATTCTACTCATATTTTCCGAAAGGGAGGCATCTTCGTATCCTCGATCGCACGATCATAATCTGACCACACCGAGAGCCAGGAGCGACCGACTTGACCTCATGATGGACCGCCGTTCTTTCTAATAAATATAGTCGCGTGGTACGAGTTTTCTTTTACTAGAATCTCGAACTCTTCTTCCAATCGGTTGAAATTCTAAAAATAAATTGTACATAGCTTTCTGATTAAATTGATTGTCAATAACGCTGGGTTGATATAGTTATCGTTTTGAAAACAATTGAGTATAAAATAAATTATTTATGAGAAATTTTTCGAAACGCATTCGAGTTAAAATATGATGTTGGTAAGCGTTCACGTTTTTATAATCTACAATGTCAGAGTTATGATGTCGATAAAGAAGGTTTTATGATCGGTTTTTCAATGTGATTCGATCGCCCTTATAAGGATGTCGTGCAAGTAAAAACTCTTGCGACGTCATGAAAAAAATATAAGTAGCCAAGACATTGATATCGTCATACACTTTAAGGATAAAAGTACGATTTTGATTATGTTAATGAACTAATTAGGAAAAACTCGCCTAATAAGCATTATAGACTAATAATATTATCAATTTAAATCGATATAGTGTTGATTTTAAAAACTAGGTATATTAATAAAAATAATATATGGTAATTTAAAGTAATTAAAATATTCATATTGATATTGCATTAAGAGTTTATTAATACGTAATTACGCGTAATTTCATATTTATTTAAATTAAATCTTTTTAAAAAAATCCTTATAATAACTGTAATTGGATGTAAAACAGTTAAATATCATAATTTTCATATTGAATATTATATAATCCGTTACTGAATCGTAATGAAAGAACATTAATTGCAACCGAGAAAATTCAAGGTTAGATTTAAATGGGTCGATAGATTTATACAAATTCTGAGAAAATTGAAAAGTAGCATTACGAATTTTTGATTCATGTAGGACAGTAAAGTATGCAAGATATTTAGAATTCTGAGAACTGCCCCATCACATACACACATGACTATTCATGCGTATGTGAAAAAAAATCGTTTAGTGAATGATTGAATAAAAAGTCAGATAATGAGGAAGCGTTGGAAAAAATCGTATTGGGGATTCACAATGGAATAAAGAGGGTGAAAAGCTGGAATGTCACAAGGGGCCAGAATTAGTTCCGCAGTGGCATCAGTCACGGGCACTTAGCTGTCCCAGAAATCTGAAAACCTCACCTGATTTACTTTCACATATTGTCAGTCAAGAAAGGTGTGAAGTTGACATAAAAGCCCTCCAGGTAGGCGTTCAACGACTTCAACGAATGTTAACAAAGAGACAGAGAGGAAACGTGATTTGCAGATATGTTCAATAAATGACAAAAAAACAACACGTGAAAATTGATCTACACGAGTTTCTGATACAATGCAACAATGTCGACGCGTTATTTAGTGGCGCTTTAAAACTATGAGTTTATTCGCGATATCATTATGTCGGGTATTTTACGATGGTCCAGCAGTTTTAACGTTTTTTCTTCATCGCAGTCATATTATTTTCGAAGTTGTTAAAAAAATGTTTTTATGTTGTTTTGGCGTCCATGGGGGTAGCGCAGGATGCGAGATGCCACCTCGGGATTTTATGGCCGTTACAAGGATATCTTTATTGAAGATCCTGACCGAAAGCTACGTGAGATATGTTCAGGTTTATGTTAAAATGAGCTGTTAACACATTTTATATGGAAAAAAGGAGGCGTATGATGGGGCCCTCGCAGTGAACGGTGTGATTTAAAGGTGTTTATTTACGTCTCCTTTTACCTACCAGGTGAAGTTTAATTTACGACCGTGTTTTATCGTAAAACGACACAATTTTATTGCAATATCGAGATTGATAGAGAGCGGCAATTAAGTCGACTTAATATTTGGACACCGCATAAAATAACAATAAACGCTGGAAAATTTGTTGCCCGCGCGCAGGTTTAATGAAACGACTTGCATAATTTTATTATTATCGTTTGATTTATGTATATTCGTTCGAAATAAACTATTATCGTTATCGAAACCAACCTGCTGAATCATTGGATCTGATAATTCATTCAATCGTTTGTTATTTTGGCACATCGAAACTGGGATTACGGAATTGATACGATCTTTCGTATTTTTTTGACTGCAACGAAAATGTTCATCAAATCGCATTATAATATATTGATAGAATCTAAAAAATAAGCTATTCAATTATGCAAATTGACGATATTGGAAAAAAAATGACTGTATCGAGCACGCTTCTTCTGAGTGATATTATGAATGCGTTTTGATATTTTTCAATATTTTTTTTAAACAAAATGTTGATTGAGCATATTTTTTCATTATTTTTAATACATAATTAATATAACAAACTATATTAGGGAAGGAAAATGACTCAATGGTATACTGAAAAAGTCGAAGACAAGCCGGTGATATATTTGCCAACTTCGGTTTTTGTCGGCACAAACGATGATTAACTCGTACGTCTCTCGGAGACAAAGTGACGACAGTTTGAGAACGTATGCTCTCCTGGGATACACGACAATCTTCTCAATACGAATTCGTGAGCTGGACCTACAGCGAAGAGCGTGAAATCGCCTCTGAAAAGGCTTTCGGGGACTGCACCTGGGGGGACACCTTGAAGGCGTTTGGCCGTCGTAAATTTGTACGTCAACAGCTGTTGTAAACACCTATACCTTTGTGATAATGGCGGGAAAAAATACTCATGAATTTGTATGTGTGTGTGTGTCATAATTATTCGGCGAGTGTGGGTGCTCCGCCCCTGGCAGTTCTCGGAACCGGGTTTTTTCGAATTATCGGGTCAGCGGAACCGATTTGTGATTAATACACGTCGATACTGGCAAACAATGGCCGTGGGTGGCTGTGGCATAAAGGGATATCCTCCCCGGTATATAAAGATTTCATTTCACGTTTGCGCTTGTTCGTTTTTCGTAATTCTAGCGATTTTTTGCGGTGCTTTCGGGTTTTGGATACGTGCGGTCTGACGCTGCATCTTGTATTGATTGAATTTTGAAGCGCACCATAGAAAAGTCATTCGAATTGATATGTTCTCGAGTAAGTTTGCATTCAATTGTAAAAGAAAATGGCACTATAAACAAGAAAAAAAGAGTCATTGAGTGACTGATACTTAATAAATGACATGCATAACTGATTTTTGTCTCTTAATTCAAAATACCATTTTCTTGTGCAAAATTAAAGTTCATCAACGGATCTCACCTCTCTTCAACATCGTCGATAAGTGAGGATTCAATCTTTTGGTGGCCAGAGACGAGCAGTTCCATCGATGCCACCTGAGCTGGTGTTGGCATTCTTTGATGGCGGTTTTCAGTCCTTCCAACGCTGCAGCGGTCGCCAAAGGAGTCTTATGGCATATTCTTTGCTGAGCGCGAATCAGTCCCGGCACCGAGTGACAACTGCCGGCGACCTCGTCCACCTGTTCACATCTGAGAATTCGAATAAAATTAGTTTGAGACGTTCTTAATGTGAAATAAATAAATTTCGAAATATTTTCCTCGACGTGTAATGACCATAAAAATATTTTGCGCCGCATTCGACATGCAAAAACGATGAAGCGGTCGCGAGCGTATAAAATTTTCATATCATCCTCGAGAAAATTATGACTTGTTGAAAAATGTTATTTTTTCTATTGAACAAACACAATTATCCTATAGTCGTTAGAAATTTAATTTTATTTGGAAAATATGCTAATAAATCGCAAACCTCGTATAAATGTACCGTCCGATGTAAAATATTTTCAACTAGTAACAAACATGGGTGCGCAATAATACAGAATGACCGCGCATTATGTGAAAAAAAAAAACGTATATAATTTTGACTAATGGTCGATACGTGTATATTTTTCCTTTAATAACCGTGAATTATCGACACTGATTTATATGCATAAAATAAAAATTTATTAATTATTTCCGTTCGAACGGCGACGTCTGATAGACGAATTTTTACGCGAACGCGTGACTCAAATAAGCCAGTATAAAATGACTTTTATTTATATTGCGTTTATAAATTTCGATAATGGTCGTATCTACTACATATCCTTACAAAAAATTAATTGCACATAAAAATGTTTCACTTGTAAATTCCTCGTAATAATTTAGATTTTTTTTCACCGTTTACAGCATCCATAAATAATTATATTTCAAACATTTCCTCGATATGAATAGAAGTTTGATAAAGTCAATCGTGTCCATTAATCTAACCGGCTAACTGACGCACATACGACGTACAGTGTCGATACATCGTCGAGGAAAACGACTGGAATAGATCAACCAGATCAATTTCTAGTTTCTAATCTGAATCAGAAACTGACTGACGATTTGTCATTGGACACCGAATCATACCAATTAAGAGTCGGACTCGTTTTTCATAGAATCAAACGAGTACGATCCCAAATGAAAACCACCGTCGATTCGAATCATCTGTAATTTGTCGCGCGTCTAATTTTCAACGTTTGTAAGTGGTTTCGTACACGTTTTTTCGTTTGTTTTAATAAACACGCATCTCGTTCGAATAGAAGCTGGTTCCGTTGCGTCATGCGACCTAAATACTCTTAATCAACAATCAGGAGAATTAATTAGTAGAAGTGCGAAAAAATATGTTGACGTATCTATTCTATACATCAACATACTGTATCAGTGAATGCAAATGGAAACAGTCAATGACAAATCGAGTGATTAACGCACAAAATAAACTAAGGTGTATCTCGGTCGAAACCGGAGCGCAATTCGAACGGAAAAGATAAGTCACCTTTTGTCTTATCGTCTATTTGAAAATAGGCAATACTCGAAACGAACCGTCCACAGTAATCTACACTGTAAAATTAATTTTTATGTATTTCCGAGTTGTAAAAGCAGCCGATAAAGAAATTCAATCCATCGTGCGTCAATGGATGATTGCGCCGCGTTGACGCACGGCGCATTCGGTGAAATTTTCCAACGCGATTTTCCCAGAACGGAAAATGCATTGAGTGACCCTGTATCTTGCGCATATATCTGCCATCTGTGCGAACCGAGCAAAATATTTATTCGAGAATCCCACAAATGCGAACGGCGATCCGTCATGCGATTTACGACTGTCATTTCGCGGGGACGTTGATTGCGCAAGTGCGTCGTCACCGCATCGCTCTCGGTGAACTCTTGCTTTATTTTTCGTTTCGTTGGTGGATTTTTTTCGGTGCTTTTTGCCCGTGGTCCAGGGATACGAATGCCTCGGTCGCGGTAGCCCGGGGCCCCGGTGTTCCCACGGGGCCGGGAATGCGGTAGGAATGCCACCGGGCCCGGAGCCCGAGGCCAATTTGTTGGCCCCTCGCAGCCTTAATATACAAATAATTATTTTTTTCTCCGGTGTCTTGTGTCCGAAATTCGTGTCCTCGTATCTCGGACTTCGAGCTTATCGCGTAGAAGCTTTTATCTCGTAAGCGCTTATCCGAGCGCGCAAACTTTTACTGCTGGGAAACTCCCGGTGTGTCTGATCGATGCGAATTTCCGTTAGAGATATTGCCATAAAATAAATATATGCTTTTATAAAAATTTAAACTACAATATTAAATAATATGTACAGTAGATCCTCCAACTAAAAACTATCAAAATTTTGCAAAATAGAGACGAATGTACTGCAGTATGTTTATCTTTGTTCCGCGCATGTTTTGATAGTTTAAAGGACTCACGGCTTACATCGATAAAACGACAATAATAAAATTGAAATATATATTTCATAATCAATTTCCATTTTATAATTAAAAATATAAATTAAATATGAGAAAAAAATATGTAAATTTCATTCATTTTACACAATGATATAGAAATTTCCGTAAGTGGTATATCACTGTCTCGTCTCGAGGTCCCCAATTTATCCGAATCCCACTATGTTGTTAAATGCTCCTCGAAAAAAAATAATAACAGTTTCATTCAATTCCGTTGGGTCATTTGTTCGTCAAGTCGTATTTTAATGGTATCATTGTTTTTGTTTATTCAGTGTACACGGCGTTCACAATTTCAGTTATGAAATCTCGTGGCATATTTACTACTAATTATATCTGAATTGTTGAACTCGTCAGCTGTAATGGTCCAATTATACGGCATAAATACATAGGGTTACTTCTGAGAAATGTCGAGATATTGTATAATTTTCTCGCACGGAATCCATAATTGCGCGAAAAAATTAAAAGTCGATAAAATGGGACAATTAACTTTTAAATATTAAGAAAAATAATAAGACATAATTGCCGGTGGGTGCGGCTATCTAGTGGAAAAGCGACTTGAGAAATGGTATCTGAATAAATTAACAACGGATTTTAATTTGTTGAAATAGATGATGCAATATTGACTCAACACATTGGTGTTTGTTTTTACCGATTAATTAGATATTTTGATTTGAATACAATATAATTCCGAATACATATCTACATATGTACATATATAAATTATTTGAAAGTTGAAATTTAAGTAAAATTGATACGTCAAACTAACAATAGATGGCTCAATACACACCGCAACGTTAGTTTTTCATCCCTTACACGAAAATTTAAATATAGAAGCAATTAAAAAAATGAGTAATATACAACTTTTCTTAACTTGAATAACTGAATTTTTCAATAATATAATATTGATTGCGAACAAATAACATGAAAAAATAACACCACATTAACTTTTAAAGCACATATTCATATATGGCTCACACTAAGGCTCATTCAGTGCAAACACACGGTGCTCAAAGTTTACACGCTGCTATTTGCGGAGTGTTAAGACTTGTCAACATTTACCCCCAGCAACGGACTTTGAATTTATGAATCCATCGATTGACTACACCTGGTGTTCCATACAACTCTTTCAGATCACCAGTCATCACTGTTGACCTTTGTGTGATTATAAATCTGTCGTTGAAAACTATTATAATTCGATTTTCGTTTACATAAAGCTAATCATTGATCATGACTGTTGATAGAAATGGTCTTTGTTTATTTTGTCAAGTTAATGACTTTTTGCACTATTCGATCATTTCATGATGATCGATTTATATTTTGAAAGATTTTTTGTTATTCAACTGATTTATGTTTCATTAAAATTTCTCAAAAAGAATTTGAAATTATCTATTTTCATTTCAAAGAAAGCTTCAAATACACTTTTCATTATCCGTTTTTATTTGAGTTATGAAATTTCTGAATCGTCTGAAAACTCTTCAAATTAATTAATAAAACGACAATAGACGAAACGAACTCATATGAAAATAGTCGATGCATTTCAAACAATGAAATCACGAGATCAAAGAACCATGAATAAATATGCATAATGTAGAGGAGCCCTCGAGCTAGCGAGTAGAGGGTCGTTTCGAAAATTTAATCATGTCGCGATCCTTCGCACTCGAAGATGATCCTCGACACGAAATCGTCAGGAAAAAAAATCAAAGTCGAGCTTCGTAAATTCAAAACGGCTTCCGTGAAATTAGCTTTTGATGTTTGTGAAAGAGGCTCGTCTTCAACGGTACCCCGCATGACGACGAATATCTGAATGTGAAATAAAACGTATAAATTCCAGACGCGGAGATAAATTAAAACGTATATATTTTTTTCTCTCAACATAATCGTGTTTAGATTTAATTCGATATTCAAATTGATGCGAGTTATTAATTATGTTGCCAATAGATGGTACCAGTGTGCATAAATAAGAGATTAGACGTTCGGCTCGAGCCACCTGTATCGATGATAATTCCTTTTGAAATATTCAGATATTTGAGTTAAATAAATATGAATTAATATCGTATACAATCGCCGATTATCTCATTGTGTCGATTTTTCGATGTGTGGATAAGCGTAATTAATACCGTGTGTGGTATACCTTTTGTCGAACGATCGAATTTGCATAAACGATTGCTAATCTGTCGATAGTCATCTCGCCGGTTATGAGGAAACCTAATTAATTATTAAAATATTGGTATTATTGATATTTTATACGCGTTAAGTGTTATAACTGCTTAATTGTCCTCGTTTGATTTTCAATTTGGTTTGGCAATCGTGCGTCGTCGATAATTATCAATATTTTGTGTATAAAAATTATCGATTATAAATTTTTTCATAATAAAATTAACCTCCCAGAACGGTGAAATTTTGATGTAAAAAAAAGACATCAAAAGATTTTATGAAAACGAGAAATGTGACGAGTTTAGAAGATTTTCTGAGAATCAATATTAAAAAAAATAATACATATTATTTCAAATATCAATAGAAATTTGGTTGATATAAAACATTTATTCCAAATAGATTTGAAAACAAATCATATAAGGAAAAATTTTAAATATAAAGATACTGATATGGTGCTCTTTATGAAAGTAACGCATGAAACAAGGTTGCCGGAAAATTTCTCGCGGGATGGAAAACTCATAACAGGTTTTACTTTATATCAAGCATGCATTGCAAATATATTCTTTCATATATTTTGCTCAATAACAACTAAATGATTAACATAAAATGAAAAACAACTTGATTATAGATGAAATTAGCAATTATTTTCCTCGAGAAAACATCTAATTTAATTATTAGAATATGACAGCAGTGAAAGGCTATCGATTTTAATTGAAGACTGATATGCTTTTCATATTATATATTTTGAATAATCATTTTTATTTCATTTCAAATAAATTATTATTAAAAATACATTTATTTTATTATATTTACATACACCAGAGGAATTAATTTTAGCCATTTTTTTTTTAAATTTGATGAATTAACTTTAAATAAGATCATAAATAATTTTATGTTTCAAATAACGAACAAGTACGATCCTTTATATTTTACTTTATATCAATTTTGAAATGATTTTACAAATGAAATAAAAATAAAACCACGAAAAATGTCTACATCGCTAATAATAAACAAACCCACCCTCCCGTCTATCACATGCACTCCACTCTATGTAAGATTTTTAGGACAGCCCAGTTGTGTACCAGCAACATTAGATAAAACTATGCGAAATGAACGAAAATCATCTACAAAAATTGAATCCCACTAGTCTAAATTATATCTATTTACAATCAATTAAGGTAAATAATTATAATTTTATCAAGTTTGCTTTGTAAATAACCTAGTCAGATTTTTTTATAATTAAATACTTCAAGTGATTTCACAATATCTTTTGGTTCAAAATACCAGCATTAAAAGTGTTCAAAATATTTTAGCAGAGAAATATATCCAAAATTATTTGATTTCAAGAAAATTTATCAAAATTGCATACAGAAAAGATAACCCAACTAGGCCGGCCTAAATAGTTGACATAGAGTTAGGGTGCAGTTGAAAGGCGAGATGGTGGACTTCCTTCGTAATATAGACAAGATTAAAGCTATTTACCTCAATAAACTTTGAATTAACAATTAAACAAACACTTAATAATATACCAATAAATATTTATAAAATATAAAATATCACAACATCAACAATGTCAAGGGTTACAAGTGACATTGCGATGATTTCGAGAAAAGCTCGCTCATATTTGATCATGTACTAAGAGAAGGTCGAGTGATTTAATGATACATTTCGGCACACGTTCCGAATTCGTCTAAATCCTTTCGCCACCAAATAAATGAGCGTGCATAGAATGCATAACTCAATTTCGTCAAAATATAATTTCATAATTTGTAATTTAATAAATTGGCTGTTCTATTTTTGTAAATTTATATTTTTTATTATTGTTTGTTATTTTGTTTTTAATTGATTCGTAGATGCTTAATTGAGCTTTAAAAGCCTGCTGTGCGAATAAATAAATAAAAAAAAACGTCACTCGTACCCCATCGATCGTCAAATAGAAACACAAAAAAATCATCAATCACAACCAAAAACAGTAGCAGCGGATTCGAACGCGATCCTTATCAGTTACCGCCGATCGATCGATCGCAACCACGTGAGCGACGTCACACTTTCGCACGAGATTGATCCGGCGCTCGATCGGCACCCACCGCATGCTCGGGAGACTCACCCAACGCGTCCGGCGAGCGGCAGCATCAGCAGGAGCACCAGACGAAGGATCATCATCGCTCGCGGACATCACCCTCGACGACCATCTTGCCGCTCCGGATGTTGGTGCTGCGCGTCTTTCGGCGTTCGGCGCGCGACTGATAAACGCGCGGCGGAAGCGCGGAAAAGGCGGAAAGCGCGCTTTTCCGCGGCGCGCGCGCGCATCGGAGGCTGCGGACGGCGCCAGAGGGGGAAGGGGGGGGGGCGGGCGCCGAAGGGGGGGCGCCGGGGCGGAGGCGCCGACGGGGGCGCTCCGGGGGCGCGGAGAAGCGCGAGCGCGCCCGGACGCGTTTAGAATAAGCGAGGCGTCGCGCCGGCCGTTTTATTTATACGTGTGTATGTTGTGGTGTTGTTCGCCTGTTGTTGTGCTGTTGTGTTGTCCGCGGTTCGGTCGGAGATGGTGAGGTTCGGCGTTCGGGTCCCGCCGCAGGCCCCACCTACCGATTTCGGGAGTGGGATGATCTTAAGAGTTTTCCAGAGTTTTGATCTTTTTTTTTTTTCGTGTCGGTTCGGAATCGGTTTTTCGTGGGTTTGGATTTGTTTTTCTGAATCGGAAATTATGTTTGAGCTATTTTTTCATATGTGAAATATTATTTTTCATTTGTTAAATTAGTGAATGTAAAATACGAAACGTTAGGTTTCCCATGGAAATGATAGATCATTGAAATAATATTCTAATTTTAAAATAAAAATACACCTAACTCTCGTTTTACACGGTTTGGAAAAATGAAAAAATATTTTTTTTTACACGATTTAATTGGTTTAACACGGTTTGTTTGAACTATATAATGAGTATCACGAAATAAAAAATGTCACTTTTTTTACACGGTTTTTGCTGGTCCCTATCCACCGTATAAAACGAGAGTTGGGTGTATATGAATTGTGTTTAAAATAAAAAAAGATTCACGTATTTTTTTAAATAATATTTTTTTCAAAAGCTCAGTTTAATTTAATTTTACAGCTGAATTTAAAAAAAAGGAAAACTTTATATGTCTAAGAGACTCGATCACCCCCATTTGCTCTTTCCTTCTAACTCCCTTTTGAAAAATTGAATTTTCGATGAAAATAGTTTAAAATAAATCCGTTTTAATTTCATGAAGTTATTTTTTTAATTCGATTTTCTAAAAGTAAGTTAGAGGCACAAAATAAAAAAACGTATCAAGACTTTCCACTCTCTTCTGTTACAAAAATATTTGAATATTTGAATCTTAAAAAAATCAGTTTTGATTTGATATTACAGCTCATTTTTTATTGAATGCGTCAAATTATTCAATTATTCATGTCGAATATTTTATTGATGTCAATTACTAGAATTTTCATTTACGCAAATCGAGAATGGTTCACTCTTTAAGAATTCGTTTAAAGTCGGTTTCTATTTGCATTCGGAATAGTATGATTGATTTATTGCAGTTGTAAAGATATGAGGAATTTGTCGATTAAATCTTTTTTTTTACAAATCACGATAAGGAAAGTAATAAAAATCATTGTCATTTTCCAATAAATAGTAAAAAGTATTAGTTCGTATCAGCATTTATGGGTTTTTCTCGAAAAATCTGAGTTTTTGTATACATAAAATCGGCAAACTTGTGACACACGAGGATAATATTCGAATGAATCGCGAACGACGTTTAAATTTTGTTTGCGAAATGTATTTAAGTTAAGTATTTTTCTTCATTGTTTAAACGACATAGAACACGTCACTTTTCGAAAATTCCACTGCTAAAACATACAATTCGAAAATTTCAAACACATAAAACGATCGATACGAAACATCGTCAAGTTCACCGAACCACCACACGCTCGAATCGCTCGAAAACAAATCATCGATCACCACAACGAATTTCCAACATCATCATTCGACAAAATGAAATCTAAAAAAGTAGAATGACAATATCGAACGATTGACATTCCCTGTCGGGGATGATAGCGATCATCTTTTGTTGAGTTGGGCTAGTTCGGGGCGGTCGACCCTTCTTCAAAGGGTTGGACATTTTTTTCGTGGATTTTTAGTGCACACGTTTTTTTTTTACAAATCCATTGCCCAAAGGGGTCGTCGATAACCGATTATTATTGTTTGCACGGGGGTAGCACAAATGCTCACCCCATTTGTGGCACAATGACATTATTATTGTTCGCGAAGGGTCTATTAGCCGTCGTAAAAAATAGCGCGTATTTGTTCGACGGCTTTATCGTGGATTTCTCATCTAGACCGTTGCGATTATTATTGTATTTTTTTTTCGGTGTAATTAAATGTTGTAAAATCGAAGTCAATACTAGTTGAAATCTGATAAGATTCAATAGTTCTGATATGTTTTTAGAATTAATGTGTAGTTGTACTATGACACGTTTAAAATAATAAAAATAATTTGTTTTTAAAAAATTGTCATATTTTTCAAAATGTAGTGAAACCATATTTTTCAATAAATATGTTTTAATTAATCAAAAATTTACACAATTTTCTGTCATCACCAAAATAATTTTGGTATTATTATTCACCGTTTACAAAGTTACATTTACAAAATATTATTTCCACTGTATTCAGATAAACGATTGTGAGTTTTCCGTGCCAATTTTAGAAATTTTCCGAAAGACGTCGATTGAAGGGTAGAAACGGCGTCTTACAATAACCGGAAGCTTGCTTCAGCGATTACACCGCCTCTAGTGGTCATCTTGAAAAACGCGTTTCCAACATTAATTTGATTAATATCGAAATGCAAACCACTTCTGAACAAGTACACAATAGTCAAACATGCCATTGAATGAACAATTTCTCAATACGAATTTTCCGAAATCCGAATTTCAATAGACTCAAGAATTCTTTGAATATCGAAGCGAACTAATTCATTAGATGCAATCACATCTGAATTCACAATGATGACCGCTCCCCGAAACGCATCTATCAGATTGCACGTAATTTACAGAAGAAGTTGTTAAATCTTTTGATATTTGACCCCTCGCCGTAGAGCCTAATATCTATGATTCCCGATTCCCATTTGCTTGATTGCCCGATTGAGCTCTCCGCATATTGCAAAATTGAATAGCCCTGCCCGATATGCATATCGGCACTATTATTACGGAGTATTTCGGTTATTATTTCGGAGTCACCTTCGCGGCGCGGGCTTCTTTTTTCCATCATCGATCATTAACTCGCCACGGCTGTCTGTCAATAAACTTTTGACCAAAGAATATCGTAACGCCGATGATCTCATTCAAATATGCCGTCATTGTAGCGAACGTGAGCCACGTTTACACGTTCGCAGTTTATGTTTCGCGTCGCGAACGGACGTAGAGAACGGCAATATGCGATCCGGAATAAATTTCACGCCGGTTTGTTGTCGAGTTTCAAATCGAGGGGGTGGCAAGGGTGACAGTTTAGAGGGTCGTTCAGTATGGGGATGATAATGCGCCGACATTGTGAACTCCATTGACAAATGTATTTAGGGGAGTGATCATTACTAATTATTCGTGCATCAGTTCAACTCGTACACGCTTTGAATCTTTTATTTGAATTATTTGAAGATAATCACAAATGGCATATATTTGATTTTTTTAGCTCTAAAAATTATAAATTTTCTTTTAACTAATTTCATACAAGATGTTTCATTGATGAAAAATAAAACAATCGAGGCTATATTTGAAATTTTATTAATTTTTATGTCGAAAAAAAAAACATTTCAAATTAAAGTCTTAGTTTTTTTTCGGTTTTCAGAAACAATAAATAAAATAATTTATATCAAATTATAGGTTTAATTCATAATAAAATACAATCTCCCTAAATTGTATAATGTTAAAATGGTTTTCTATAGATGTGATGTTACTCGAAAAAAAAATTCTTTCACAAAACGTCTTTCAATCGAAATCATACAAAACGCTCACAAGAGTACTAAGCAATCGGACATTTCATAAAAACCCAATCCGACCTAAAGAGAGGGTCACGTCCCCTAGAGATGGTCGGCTCCTTTGGTCGCGTCCTTCTGCTTCACGAATCCGGATGAATCAACGGATCACCCATTCACCGGACTGCCACTCGAGTCCTAACCACCCAGAAGCCCACCCTTGGAACCCACCCTCGAAGCCTACCCTGGAAGCATATCCCTAGAAGCCCACCCATAGAACCTACCCTCGAAGCCTACCCTGGAAGCATATCCCTGGAAGCCTGCAGCCGAGGCGTCTGATTAGAAGCGCGAGCTGCACTTGGCACTTGGCGCCCTTTCACCGCTCGATTCGAAGCCTTTTCGAGAAGATGTTTCACTCGGTCGCCGATTCGTCTCGACTTGGAGGCTTTCGAGGCTTTTCACACGGTAAAATTGAATCGATAATAAAGACGCGCCGCGTCGTCGATTCGAATCGATTCGGTCGCGCTCGAATCGATTCGACGCCGCTGTTTGTGTGTGCATCGCGCGTCATAAATGCGGTTCGCTTAATATTATGGTGAAGGTGTGTAATTAAAAGCTTCTTTAGTCTAATGCTGCATTAATTGAGAGACTATCGTATAGTGGTTTGAGTATTGAAAATTGCTTAAGAGCGTGTGCGTATATCGATGTAATAATTTCGTTCTAAAGCCTGTTCGAGATTCACGCAAGTTTTTTTCATTAGTGCGTGAATGAGTCTGGAGCGAGCTTAATGAAAATGTTGCTTGAGTAAACAGCTTCGATTCCATTGATGAAAATGTAATATTTTGGATTGAAATAGTAATTTTTCACATCAATAAAGTCTGTATAGAGATAAATGCGACTTTTTATCGCGCATACCGTTTCATCGACATTGCGGGACAGTTATTCGATCTATCTCAGCTAGCATTCTTGCGCAACCTACATTTTCAGCGCACTAACCATATCAGTGCATGAAATGCTTGATTTTTTCATCATTTTCACTACACAGCGAAGTCGTACACATTGATTGAATTAATTCGAGCGTATCGGCCGACCGGCGTGACCGATAGATCAATGGCGCCGATCTGTCACGACATTTGAGAGAGAGAGAGTTGTGACATCTCAATATCTACCTTTTTATACACACTCGCCGACGATGTTCGACCATTTACAGATAGATTGTTAACGTGTCGAATCACAACACACCAGATATGTCCAAACGGGGACCTGCGCGGAGCACATTTCGAATTTATCTCACGTTTTTGTAGAAAGCCGCTCTTTTTACTCCCCCAAGATAGGATGCTACCGATGTTTCATATGTGCGCACTTCGGAATTCGATTTTTCGAACGGCTCGAGAAAAAAGCAGCGTCGAAAATTGTTCTAGATTGAAAATACTGATGAGATTAGTCAAATGTACGGGTCCGGCAGTGTAACGATGATTCAGTAGTTGCTTCAATTGTGTCGATCCATTACCTCGTGATTTATATGAACATTGTTTTAAATTTAAATTTTAATTGTAGAAAAAATATAAAACGTGGTTAACGGGAAAATTTTTCACGATTTCCGCCTCCCAAGGCGTACAACAGTTTTCTAGGAAAAGTCACCGCGGGTGTGAAAATTTTCATTACGAATCAAATTGAGCGCGTTCTAAGAATCGTATAATTGTCCACCGTTCATAACGCAACGTCGATTGTTCAATGAGAGCAAAAAACTCGAAACTAGATTAATTTTTTAGTTCGGAAATGGTGAGCTTTAGAAATAGCGATCGAAACGTTTCTACGAAACGCAGCTTTTATGTCCGCGTCTATTTTTTCTTATTGTTTTTTCGCGGAATTGTATCATTGATACATAACGGTTATTTTTGTATTTGATCATATTCCGTGAAATTAATTTCCATCGAATCGTAACGAATCTCAGAACCGATTTAATTATGTGAAAATGAATTACTTAATTTCATAAAAAAATATTTTCAATTAAATCAGTTAGGGAAATGCACCTTTAGATATTTGTATATATCATGTTTTCGAATAGGCGCCATAACAAAGCGGCACTATATAGCAAATATGTTATTAGCAGCTATTCACAAGTTTCATACATTGTCAATCAAGAAATATGCGTATTAGCCATGGTTGTAAACGTTGCCGAAACGGTTTCGTTGCATATCTCGAAAGCACCCGAAGCAATATTGAAATTTCACACCGAAGCCGGGGTTCGCGCGTCGAAAAAAGGTTATTTACGAGCTTTTAAAATCCTTTAAGTGATCCGATCAGCGTGCGCATGATTTAAGCATGTGAATAAAGAGCTCAGGGTAAACACCAATAAATATTAATAACGCACATACACATACGAATCGGAAACTTCGGCGCAGGTAAGGTGAGGTGTACGCACACCAACATAATCGAACAAAAGCCTTCATCGCATGGAAGGAATCCCGGCAATAAATATATTTCTTCGAGTCGTGATCCGAAAGCGACCTCGAGGCGAAAAAAGCGAACAGCCCCACGGTGGAGACCTCCCGTGAATCGGGACAACCGTGGTAAGCGATTCCCGAGGAAAATCCTCGAAGTTCTCTTTTATATAAGGGTTAGAATCCTTTGGATACAACGAGGGTGTGTGCGATGCGTTCATTAGCACCGTTATGCGATATTTCGCAACGCACCGATTGCACTGTCATAAAATTGAAGTGCACCCACTTGCACGCAGGGTTTCCCAATTGTTAGTGCGTATTCACCTTTTTTTTCGATTCGGGGTGTGATGGCGTTTTAAAAGTTTTTGTGCTCTTAATGGTCTCTCGAAATCGGAAAACCAAGTGATGAATTTATTCATTTCAATATTGAAAATGTTTCGATGCAAGAAATATTCATAATGGAAAAATTGACCTTTTATAAACTGGGCGCGTTCATATGACCACTATGCGGAATGTGCACTCGTTCTATCAATATTTGAGATTAGATACTTTGCGCAGATTTCACGGCGGTAACCAGGACGTGATGGAATAAGTTAACGCTGAAATTGAAAATTATACACGCGGAGATCGTACCGTTATCGTATGGCCGCTCTCTAGTGCGAGCACTTAAATCATTTTTATAAATTGATTTATCACATCGATAGAGTCTCGCAGCGTACGCACCAACCTGACAATTTTCGACACGATCCCATGGCACGGCGATACCATATAAATCCGTGTATAATTCACGGAATTTTATCTTTATTACTGAAAAACGTGTTTCATATCGCAACGGGGTCGCAAATGATAGACTACCGGATTTTATTAAACGATCGTGCTATTATGCGCCAGGTGGTCGCTGCGCATTATAACGCAATTATCCCTACCATTGCCACTTTATTTTATTAACAGTCATGTCTTCGTGGAAAATCTCTCGCCGAGTCCTGGCTCTATTTTCACCCGTGTTAAAGGAAACTCAATGAATAATAATTCATGGAATGTCATTATGAACCATAACGACTCACTCGTGTATTCCTTTGACAAATAGCGTTTTTTTATGGGTATTTCATTCAAAAGCGAGTAAACAAACACAAACACGCTCCAGTTTATTGAATTATCTTCGTAAAACAAACAGACGTGATTCAATTTGCGGCACTATAGTCAATTCGTTCACGAACCAGCAGCAACCGAACCGAGACCGAACGTGTCCAAAACAAACCCCTACCATCATCAACGACAACTAACAGAAGCTGAAAAAAAACCTCAAATTCAATCCGCCGACAGAGTCGCGTGGATTATTCGGTTTAATGCACGAGCCGTGCATTTTCTTCTCGAGACTCATAAAAAAAATCATCAAAGTTCATACACAACAGTGGTATCGGAATGTATGTAAATACAGTAATGGCCAGGAAAAATTAAACATTCGGAAAATTATCAAATTTTGAATAACGCAAGTCAAAATCTCTTCTCTTTTAGATCATTCTCATGCATTTGTGTACATTAGTTAAAATTCAAAAATGAAAAAAAATAAAGTCGAATGAGGAATAATTGTTTTAGTAAAATCTTACATCCTGTCAACTAGAAGCTTTAGAAGTCATATTAGTAGCTTTATTATTTAGAGAGACTTAAATAATTACAGTGGACTAGCAAAGAAATTTTCCAGGTACAGTTTACAAAGAAAATTTGTGATAAAGTGCACGAATTGTCACTTTTAAGTTGGTAAAACTATAGAAAAACACCCATTCCTGAAACGGAAAACATTATGCAAACATACTAAATCCTAATAAAATCGATTTCTTATTAGGTAAAATCTTTACTTGAAGTCTCTAAAATGTTTTATCGATTGTTGCTTTTTTTATATTCAATTATGAATCTCTGTCATTCGAAATTCGTTAATTTCACCAGAGTCAACATTTCCATGGCCGTTACTGTAGATCCAAATAAAAAAAGCTATATACGCGTGTGAATCGAGCATAATCCGACGTATCTTGGCGGATTTGTCCCGCTGCCCACACAAAGCAGAACACCGTTGTTTCAGTATGGAGACTTTCGTGCCGGAAGGTGGTAGTCGTCTTGTCATTACCGCGATGCGTTTCGAGTGCATGGCCATCGGCGCAATGCACCTGCACACCATGCTAACAACCGTGCGAGCTTAGATAATCGGTAAAAGCTCAGGTTGTACGATTCGATATCGAAGCCGAGGCGATTATTCGTCCGTTTAGCGATATTGTGCCGTTTTGCGTATCGGAAAATGTCAAAAGAATCGACTGCGTATAAAACATAGGAATTTTTTTCGTTAGATTCGTTTCAATTCAAGGATTCATAGCAAACATCAAAATTTCCACGAATGAACTCTGAGTATTTTTTTATCAATTCAATTTTCACAAATGTACGTAGATACATTTTTTTTCTTAGCACAATAGTCTCATTTGAACCTAGACTTGCACTTTTCAGCAATTTTCATAACCTTAATTTTTCTTTTTTGTTAGGAAAAGTTAGCCCCTAAAGCAATCTTATGATGGCAATAAATGACACATCAACTGCAATAAAACTTTATTTATGAAAAATTATCATGAATAAAAATTTACCCATCAATTTTTACAAATATTTTGATAAGAGAAAAATTTGATCAATAGAGCAGATTCAAATTTCGTGCTCCAGCTCCACTCCGGATCTCTGATTTAATTCAAATTCAAATAACTCGTTGATTAAAAATATCAATATTGGTATTAGATTGGTATTTTGAGACGTTCATTATACGAAAAAAAAACTCGAGTCATTTATCCAATGATACCCGTAATAAAAAGCAATGGAGAAATATGCAGCCAGATTTATTCGCGAGCTATTTAGGCTGCGTTGGTTTTACTATTATATACGGTTCGTGTATAATCTTCGAAACGTTTCATTATTGTCTCGAGACAAATCTCTTCATCGAAATTACGATGCGCCCGGGGCGAAACACCACTAGAAATCGTGGTTCGATACTTGTCTTGTATTAATATCGATTAGTGAATGTTCGTGATCGCCGATTATACGAACTATCTCACAATCGAATGGTAAAATACCACCCGATCGAGTCCGGTCGATGATTTACGACGAGTTACCACGGACAATTAAACGATGCATTCGGCAAAGGCTAAAATAAATAGACGCTTTCATGTGTGTGTGTATTTGTCTGTTTGATTTCATATATCATGGTTTGAAATCGATAAATAAATTGTTGATTTATCGATTGCATTTGCGAATGTTTGAAAAGTCGCTTGATGTGAGGACTCGTTTATGGAAAATCAAGTAATGGAAATGCGACGATTTCTATTTCATTTTTATGTCGTGATTTTTTTTTTCAAGCATTGGTGCATTATAAAACGTCATTTTTTCATATGAATTGGTAATTATTGTTAATTTATTTAAATATATTGTTATTTTTGATAATTGCATACGCACTGCATAATAATAAACCGATCGATGAGTTCAATGGCTACATTATTTAGCAACTAATTAAATGTTGCGCAAATAAACTTCATGGATATTAATGAATAAACGCATAAAAAGCATCATCGATTTTATATCGATTAATTTGAATTCATACAAATTTCAGTTAAGTACCCATCTAATAATAATTTTCCAATTAAACGATCATTGATTCTCAATAAAAACATTATAAACACAGACAGGACAATTTCCTGTAATTTCATTAATATTATTTTCCAGTTATTAAAATTATTGCAATTAGATATAGTTAACAGTTAGTGTAAAAACCACCTAATCTAATTTCGGAATAATCATTTGTATACGATTTATAAATTCTCCAATGAAAATCGATCGAAACTCAATTAGCCTTCATTAAAATGCGAAAACATGGATCATTTAATAATTGAACGCACATAAAACCTACAAACTACTAGACGTCGTAAATACTTCAATCTAGATTGAAGCTATCGCCTTACAAATGATCCATTCGCTTAACTCACAAGTGATTTAATCAATCCACCTCCGCTCGTTCGATAAATCAAAAAACACACGCGACTTCGATCGAGCGACGCGTCACCGTACAAACAACCACAACAACAACCAACAACAACAAGAACCACAAAAAAGCGATTAAACAACCCGGGAACGAAGGCCGTCATCGTAACAATGGCGACCAGAGCCGGTACGACGATGATGATGATTGTCGGCATAATTGGAAATATGGATATGGCACGGCCGCTTGGCGATATTTGATTGGCCGTAATCACGGTCGAGGACCACCTCGAAGACGCCTCGGACAATAATTGAATCTTCTCGTCCGAGGGCCCTCTAGGCCAGGGGCGGCCAACCGAGTGTGATTTTACGAGGTCGTAAAATGCGCAGATGCGATATTTTGTGGGATGTGGGAGATGTGGCGGTTTCGCTGTGAATTTTTCCGATTTGTTATGGTTTCGAAGGGGTGTTTGCTTTTGTTCGTTTCGGAAATCTGGAGCGGAGTAGGAAGCAGGAACAAGGAACAGTGGAGCTGCAAGTTATATGTTCGAATGCTGTGTGGAGTCGGAGCATGAAAATTTGTTGTGCTCTATTACTATTATATGATATAAATTTATTTTTTACTTATTAGATTTTACTTATAAATTTAAATAATGAAAAGTTAATTTTTAGCTATTTAATTTATTATAATTTGTCACAAGTTGAAATTTTATTATATTTATTAAAATAAAGTATGTATTTTCATTGTGAAAATTATTTCAAAAAAGTAATAAAATCATATGAAAAGTTTTTGGAACATGGAGAAAAGCCAGTAAAAATCACTTGAGTCAGAATGGAATAATTAAAAAAAAAGCTTTCTCCTGATCGTTCGTTCTGTTCGTTTCGAATGTCAATTTCAAGTTTGATTGATTTTTAAGGCTCATTTAAAGGTTTTTATGTGCATTCCATCTATGAATCATTTTCAATCAATCTGAATCAACAATGAAATTATTTTTCCACACATCTATATAAGCAATATTCAAATCAGACAAAGGAAAAACATACATTTTGAACATTTCAATCGAATCTAATTCATCACGATCAACATCGTTAATTTTCATCCAAACTACTCCACGAAGATAATCCCAGCATCAACACGAGGGCGTAGTACTAGCAGGCGGCCCTAAGATCGACCCCATTGTCGTCGATTCGTTTTTCGTTCACGAATGAGCGTCAATTCGGTATGCGTGATAATTTTTTAATTGAGATCGATGACGATCCCTGTTATCCATCCGGCGAACAATGAACGGTGTGCTTAAGCATTGTAGTACGAAGACAGACGGCCCGCGGTGCCCCGTGAGAGCTTTCCATGATAAATGATGCCCGGCGTGTACCATTTGCTCACACGATGTTGTACAATAATGATCGCCGTTGTGTGCCGCGGGAATCGATTCGATTAATTTTATCGAAATTTAACATCTCGATCGGCACTAATTAAATTATTATTTTGTGCGCGCGTCGAATCGCCTCGTAGGAGCTTCGCGCCGATTGGAAGTGGGGAGGCGTGGGCGTGGTTTGATAGGCGTGGTTCTATATAAGCCCTACCCACGCCGAGGAGCCTCTAAAAAGCCTCTTTGTCGGAACGATGACGGGGCCGACGGGCCTTTTTGCATTGTGCCAGCGATAGAGCCGGGCATTTTAACGATGTGAAATTGGAGGTATTCAACGACGGCAAATGACGCGTAGACGCATAAAGAAAATGCATCTCGGACCGCACGAAATAAAAATATCGAGGATGCAAACGCGATGGTCCTCAAACCGCGGTTTGATTCGAGTTTTTTGCGTTGATGTTTTGTAGCGATTGTCGTAGACGTCGGGTTTCATGAATATGCGCGTTTAACTCTTTCGCTGCGAGCCGTTTTTAATTGATCGAATGATCGACAATTCATCATGTTAATCGATGCAATTTTCATTTTAATCCATAAATTTAATTTATCATAACGATATTGATAAATCGCTTTAATATTTAAAGATAAATGAAAATATTTTGATTGACCTGAGTGATTTTAATTGATCGAATTACAACACGAGAGCCATTACGATTGCGCGAACATTAATCACTGACATTTTCCCAGTGTCGAAATCGACCTCGGATTGTTTCCCGGACGAACAATTCAAGTAACTGTCTTCGGTTGTCAGCGATGCTACCAGAGTGGTTCGCGTTCCTCCGCATCGACTTAATGGCTGTCACTTAAGTTGACAGCTTACGAGGCCGACCTCGGCTTAATTAACCGCATCATCGGCAACGTAACAACGTGTATTGACTGGCACCTAATTTACGGACACGGTGTGACTTCAGCAGCCTTCGATCCCCCGAGAAATAATGGCGTGACATGTGATTTTAGCAGTCGTCAATCTTTCACGAAAAATAAAAGCGTGACTGATCGAATATGACAGATTTTATACGCGCTGTGACGGGACGCATCAATATCGACAAAAAGTGCACTTCATTGTAATTACGTCGATAAATAACGCCGTGTTTTATTTTTTCGGTATGTAGATTGAGCACAATGTGAGAAAATGCGTTCCGAGATCACGGTGACCAATTAAGTTGAAATGAAACGCCAATTCACCATACCTGTTGAACGCTTGGAGCATTCTGTGGGAAAATATAAATTATCAGTTCACTAATTGACTGCCCCCACAAAATGGACGGCGCCCGTACATTATGGTTATACACCCGTATCGCCAACGAGAATGTTGGTAGATTTTCTTTTTGTTTTGCGCTTACATCGAATGACTTTTGAAATTCTTCGACAATCGAAACACGCGATACCTCTCAGAGATAATTAGAAAGCGGTTAATGTTACACAATCGAATTTATATAGAATGATAATTCACAAAAAAAATCACAATCGATTAGTTGAAATGGATAAAAATACTAAAAATTTGTTTCGGTTGAAAAAAAATATATGTATGTGGGTTTCTATTGACTTAATTATGTCAATAAATTTCGAATAAGTTAAACATAATTTCGATATTGAGCAATGCGTCTCGCAAGCAAATGTGACTAAAATAATGACTTTTCCTCATAGATAAATTAGGCATTTTCTATACACATTGATAGAATTATTTTTCCTAAAATACGAGAATGAGAGAGAAGAACCAAGGCGGTCCACGTCTTCGGAACAAGATAATCGGCAATCATTCACGAAATCCATACATTCAGAGCCGAACCGACGAATAAATATCTAATTTATGAAAGCTTACATATATTGCGCAAAACTAGAAAAAATATCATTTAAGAACGTTTTTTTCATAGCATATCGAATTTGAAAACACACAAAATAATTTTATATGAATTCCACGAGCTGAAAAGATGCTGCAAAATTTCGATTCGGCCCTGCAGACTTCTATCAGCCGACATGTGATACATGCTATCCCACACGATATAGACACAAGATCGATGTATAAAATATCGATGATGGTCCAATAGTGATCGGCCATTTCCCACGTTCTGGTTAATGCACGGAGCACATACCTGAACAAGCGCCGGCCATTGGACGAGAGCCATCCCGTGTGAAATATGCTGTAATTATAACAATTTATAAGAGAACGCCATCCATTTTACGGTCTCGACAACAACATCGATACTTTTTTATTATCATTTCATTTTATATAACGTAACTTGTGTGTGTGTATCCCTCGGACGTGGCTTTGCGTTTTTGTGCGATCGTTTTTTCAAAGTCGTCTTTGGCACTTCGCTCGACGGTCCGTGGAATCCCACGTATGCAGCTAATACCTCTCGTATTAGAGTCATTCGAAATTAATTCCCCGTGTCGGTTAATTGACCGTTTTTACGAATCGTTTTACTCGAAATTCGTATTCTAACGATTCGAGAATTCTGTAAATATGTGGAAAATTTTGAGCGCGGTCGTTATTTCGGAAATGCCACTATGCTGCGTCGCCGTTTGTAGCAAATTTCTGTTAAACTGTTTTATTCTGATTGCTAGATCGGAAAAATGCTTCTTTTGTGTTCACATGGATTACGTATGAAATTAATAAATATATTTCAATTCTTCATTTTTTTTATATATTTTTTCTAATTCGATTCGATCATTTTTATTTTAAGATTTCATCGAAGAATTTATAATTTACATATTCAACAATGATGGAATACAAGTGTTATTTTTGAAAACAGTTGTCACATATGAAATTAAATACAAAACGAAGAAAAAAAATAGCGTGTGAAAATCAAAATTTGCACATATTTTAGATCATGCTATTCAAACTCGAGTCGAAAAAATAATACAAAAACAGAGTTAAGTATATTTGAATATTATCTCGAAGAAGCGTGCTTATTATTATTGCCTTTGTAATACACTTGCGCTAAATGTGTTTAAACCAGCGTTCAAACATACTAATTATGATTTTGTTAACAGGTAGAAGCTTAGCTAATTACTTGTGCATGACTGCTCTCGAATACGTGTTAGGTGCAACGAGCGAAATGTTTTTTCAACACACAGCCCATATTTCACGTACTCGTCGAGAAAAAACCGTGCGAGCACCGTATTATGTAGTTAAGCTACTTGAACTGAAGCTTATTATTATTGCAAATAAAAGTATTAAAATATTTGCAATTATTCATGCAGACACACACACCCCACGGCAAAGCACAATGCGCCCACCCGCGATCGTTCCGCGAAAATCTCTTTTATGCTGCTCGAAATCTGGACAATAGTGAATAGGGAGGGCACAAAGGACGACAAAGGTGTCCTTTTTTATTTGAAAAAATCGAAGAGCTAATTATTTCACGCTCATGTTGCAATAATTCCACTCGCGAGGATGCGCTATGCACGAAGACCGAGAAAAGGAAAAAAGAACGATATTCATTGTGCACTTTGGACGGACACTCTCGTTGCACAATGAAGTCGAAATGACAGAACTTTTCGACGAAGAATCCAAAGGATGTGTAATATTCGGAACAAACAGACGTTTTAAAATAAATGATGTTTGCCTTTTAAATATTGTTAATGATCGAAGAAACATCATAAGTAATGTTTGCGGATTTCATCCGTTTTGCAACACTAATGACGTTAATTTATGTACAGAAAACTCATCGGAAAATATTTGATTTTCATGAATGTACAAAAACTTAAAAATAACAAATAATATTTGTGTAACTAATAGTTTCAAATTTTGAAAAAAAAAACATAGATAAATATGACGATAGAGCATTGTATCGTTTTAGGAAAATCTATTGATTACTTTTTTCTCGTGATAACGACCAAACAACATTGTATGTGGAGGAGGTGTGGAAGCCGGCCTGGACCGTGAGGCATTATTCACGTTGGGCATCAATAACGATTATTTATGTAAAGCCGCTTTCAAGTGCTCGTAATGAGTTCGGCCGCGTGAGCATTATCTCTATGGGTGGCGTTCTCATAACGGTGGAAATCATCTCATATACACACGTCCAGTGCCGACTCTAGACACTAAGTCACCCTAGGGAAAATTTTCCATGAGTCCTCCTTATATTTTCAAAGTATTATTTAATTTAATTTGAAAAAAAAATGCATATTTTCTCAATAAATCTATAAATTTTCACTAAAAAAACCGAAAATAGCACCGCAGACATTTTTTTTCATAATATATGAAAATCTCTGAAATTTAAACATCAAAAAATAAAATAATTTTGGGGCATTGAATGGAGCCCACCTGTTTTCGACTTATGGAAGAGCCGGCCCTGCACACGTGTACGTTGCCTTGCTCGGTGTATTTTGTAAAATTGTAAATAAACATCGCTAAGCCGGCCTATTTGCGTACCGAGTACGATTCGATATCGTTTAATTCGCGATCTTCATCAAAGCAGTCGATAAATGCGCGTTTAAAGCGATGAAACGCTTCCGTTAAGAAAGTGCGAAAATTTGCGAAAGTACATCTCGTTCGAGACCACCCGTATTTTTTGCGTATATTTTATGACACATAATTGCATATTTTCGAAGCAATCATATCGCATGTGTGTGCTATGTCAAAATTTTTTTCAAGAAAATATGAGAGAAAGACTTTTTTTATATCTAATGTGAAAAATGTTCATGTATAAAATATCCTTAAAGTATTTGTGCAAGTCGAAGTCGTTCTAACTATATCGATGTAAATGATTAAGTAATATGTATTTTTACATTAATATTGAGTGCTAATTGCCAAATTTATCAAAAAGTTCAATTAAACTGCATGAAATAAATAATAAACATGTATATTATTGAAATAACACAATTTTATGTGTTACAGTAAGAAGCTGTTAAAGAAAATTGTGGAAAAAGAATACAGCTTTAAGAAGGTGTAAATCAGCCAAAAAATGAGTTCCATCAATTTTTTTTTGATAAAAATCGTTAAATCAAATGAAAAAAAAACATCACTTTTTTGTTAAAAATAAGTGATTTAACCTTACTGAATCATTTTACAGCATATTTTCATCATTTACAATTATAAAACGATTACGAGTCGCAGAAAAATCCAACAGACACCGCGCAGAAAATTAGCGAGTTAGTTCAAAAAATGGGCACGTAGACGTGTTCAAATTTGCACAAAGGTGCTTCATTATTTAAAAACGGGTCTGAATATAATATGTCAAGCATCGATTCGACCCTTTCGTGTTTCGAATCAAACGTGCGGGAGGTCCTCTATTACGGACCTCTCTGAATCGACGGTATTCAACCCCGAGGATACGAGTGAGCGTCTTGCGTGTAAATGAGACTACTTATTGAGTCATTAAAGTCGTGCAAAATGCCAAAATAAAAATCAAAAAATATTAAAAAAAATCATAAATCTGAGACTCACAATTTGCGTTTATCGCGTAAACAGTTGTGTCATTTTTATACGACCGAAAGGAGCGCGACTCTTCAACGCAAAGTAACATTTGGCGAGTTCGATAAAGATATTGTGTATATGATGTTGCGTTTATGCGATTTAATCGATGAAATCGTAAAATCGGAGAACGTCTAAAAGCGATCGGCGATCTTTAGATTTAATTATTGCGATAAATCACCGTTAACTGTGCCGTTCAAAAGATCTTCGTTGTATACGAGAGTTGTCAGCGAGAGAGTCGCGGATGTTTACGTCGCAAATATTGGCCAAGTCGTCGAAAAAAAACTCTATTTTACGACAGAATATCGATTATAATAAAGATACAGTGTTTGTAAATAATTTATTTATGGATAAACACAACATCTGTACACGCAAACTTGGGAAAATTTACGATCGGCAGTCGATTCGCACGATATTACGAGGTGTTTCGTATTATTTACGCAAAATATAAAAGCTTACAATATCTTCTTGTAAGTTGTATTTATAAATTTTTATGTGATGACTAAACATCAAATTTTATCTTAAATACACTTTTACTGTTCAATTTTCATGCATTTAATTCGAAATTGTCTATTCTGCGAACGATTGACTTCTCCTATTATCCCGCATTGACTATCGAACATTCATAAAATTAGAATTTACCTATGTGAATGTGTTAAGTGACGAGTGCCACAGGTTTTAGTGCGTTTTTACAGTTTTTCAGTATTCAAAAACACTAAACATGCCCCCTCGAACAAAAGTTGTAAAAGTCACGGTATGTTTATTTATATGCAGTGATTTGAAACACGCGTCCAACAACAAACTAGACTCGCGTTATCCGCGCAGCTCACGCAGATCAAATTATGAAAGACTTTATTTAAAAAAGCGAATTTTAGACATTTATTCAAATCGATTGAATAATATTTAATCATGAAAACCGTCAATGGATACGGCGAAAATCGATAAGAAAAATAATGACGCGAACACTCAACGCCCGAAGCATATTTTTCTTTTTAGTTTGGACTGCTTGTAAAAAGCCTTAATTTTTGTCGCCGTCCACAAATTTCAATTTATGCACACACGTTGTTTTTTTGCGGAAAAAATCCTATCGACGATTTTGAATGACGAAGAAAAAAGCATAATCGTTCTGTTGATACGCGATGATCAACATTTGCAGTAGACCGGATCAAATTAGGCATGCTGATGAAATAATGCGCGATTCTACGTAGTAGCAATGCCTCATGATTTTTGTCATACACGGGTGTATAAAATTATAATTTATCTCTGCATAATGATATACGACATCGTTTTCAATGATATGAAAGAATAAATTTGCAATAATAGGTGCGTATTAAGTATAAAAAAGAGTCGTTTTGAATCGGTCGATAGAGAAAAAACAATTTAAATGATTTTGCAAACATCGCATTATAAAGTCAAAATTCTACCTAGTGGCCTCGGACTCATAATGGCATATAGCAGCTGAGCCCGTGTCATACCAATTTGTAATCCAAACTAATTGGGATTCTCGGATTATTAACTGATGCGACTGCAACACCCGAAACGCCGGTTTGTCATCCCGTCAATTTTATGGGCGCATCTCGGATTGTCGACCTTTTATTCGCAACAAAAACCTCTCATACAAATTCAATTTATTTTTTCGTATGCTATAGACACGTATGCGCAACACGAAACGCTTTTTCCACCGAGTATGTAAGGATATGGATGCTTGCACGTGGGAAAAGTTTCAATCAGTCCGGTAAATATTGCCTCTATAGAGGAAGTTGTTAATTTACACGTTTCGATTGACGGTGGCTTATGTACTGTTTTTTCTGGTGAGATAGGACTTTCGTCGAACTTTCGGGTGTATTTTTTTTAGTGCATCGGTTATCGGACGTTTCAAGCTCATTCGGGAAATATGGTATTTACCGATCCGATAGTGCGCTCATGAATTCCTAAAACACTATGAAATGGATAATTTTAGAACGTTGACGTGAAAAAATAGAAGGATTAAATATGTGTTTGGATATTTTATAAGTGTCAATTATGTTAAATTTGGGTGGGCTCCAAAAAGTCGTAAATGCTTCGTAGAATCAGACTTTTGGATTTCATTAGAGCGACCATATAACTTATGATTTCATTTTTTTACTCGTGGCACTTTTGTGTTCGGCAAACTTGAATTCTCCCAGAGGGCTTAATCAACCATAACAACAAAACACACCCATATTCAAGTTCATATGTTTATTTGTGTATTGCTAATATATTTGAAAATGTATTATCATCGGATACGAGCTTATCAATTCAAATCGATTTTTTTATTCAAATTATATGAACTTTTCATGTGTACATATCTCAATGGCCAATTTATAATATAGTATGTACTGAGAAGCACACCTACCTGAGTGTGCATGCTAAAAGGTGAAGGATTTTTACCTCTCTTCATATAATTTGCCAAATTGTTTACAGAGTCAAACTTGACAACGATTCTACATCCTTTCGGATTATAATAAATGTCAACGCGGGTATTACACATACACGCCATTATGTATACGCGATTCAAAGATTGATGATTGTAAATGTAAAAAAATATGTTAGGAATAAACTCCAAAATACATTTTCGTTTTGAATTGTAAAACTGAGTTTGTCGTTTAACAATTTTGCTTTTTTATACATATTAGATAAAAATAAAATTTTACGAAAAAATAATGAAAGACGGACCTGTTCGCGGGCACCAAGCGATGAAGCCATCAGGCAGCTTTGTAATTAAGCCACCGCCTTCTCACGCCTTCTCTCCCTTTTCTTGTTTCAGATTAACTTCAAAACTGTATCGTTTCGATGTTGCATTTTGCGGCGTAATTGTTTCTTCGATCACGAAAATTATCCTGCGCCACCCTGAAATCAATTTTTTCACCGTCAGCACACGAAACACGGCGATGACACCGCAAAAAGCGAAACCAAGCGACCCAAGGGTTATTGATACGAGCTTCCACCGAAGCGTTCGATAATGGATTCCCGTCGGGCGTATTTGGAGCAAGTTTCGCATCGCGAAGGTCGAATTCCGGCTGTTCAGGAATGCAGTCATAGTCGCCGAGGATCTGATCTTCCCCAGGCATCCATGGGAGCTGCGGATGAGACCAGTAGTGGCTCATGGTGGCAAAAAAGATCCGTCCGCGAATCGAAGAGTTCGAATTCGATCGTACGATAAATCTCGTCAATGCAACACCGGTGAGCGGTGATTATGATTTATCATTCGTATCGGATTTTCGTTTTTGGGCAGAAAAAAGGAGGAACTGGTAAGGAGCGTGCGCACGCGTGCAAGCGAACATCCATACGATCGGAGATTCGATGTCAATGGATGATTTATTAGAGGACGAAATGGAATTTGTGAAGATCGTCTCGGGCGCTGTCGTTTTTTCTACATCTTTCGATATGCTTTTCATTAGTTTCTTTTACAATTAATTAGGAAGATCGAGAGATACGCTGCTGCATCTGTATCTCAGGATTCTCTTTCTGGTACAACATTTTCGATCCCATTCAGAGAATGGAAACTTTTGATTCGAAATTTATTTAAATTTTCCGATTAAAGCAATTCAGTGAGATCAACGGATAAATGATTTTATTTAATAACGTCTAACAAAAACTTATTTTTCCAGTTATCTGTATCAAAACATAAAAATAAAATTGTTAATTGATTCGCACGATCTTTGAATACAAAATGTCTTTTGTATGCGATTGTTGACTATTTCTGAACTCGACGCGTCGCGGTCAAGCTATCGCCCTTTGTTCCGCTAATGGTTTTATAATTTAGATCGGAGTGGTCTTGTCTTGAACTAATAGATACAAATAACTGGTTTATGAGATTTGCCAAAATGAATTATCGAGACAGCCCGTGAGAAATGTGTCCGATTTTTTCGACTCTATTCTATTTTTTCCTACAGTCAATCGTCTATTATACTTGCGTTATACACGTCCAATATAACACATATCGGCGCCATCTAGAAACACTAGTATTACACGAGTCGAATGTGAAAAGCCTAAAATAATAGCTATGATCGGAGAGCTGTGAAAAAAAAAAACGACGACAGGTATGCGCCGACACCTTTTGTCAATTTTTCGACGTCCATTATACGCGTACTATGAAATCGAGATGCAACGTGTGATATGCAATATACATTTTTTATTGCAACACAATATATGTATGGACGTACATTCATTGATGTTAAAAAAATTATTTTCATTTTGAAGGCAACACACGAATTGTTTGAATGGTGTTCTTTAAATAGATGGAAGAAGTTACTCGAACATTGAGATTATTAATTGATTTCTAAACAAGTTAGTATTATTTTTAAATGTGTTTATGAAAATCAATAAATTTTCCACGAAGAAAATTACTGTGTCGATCAAAAAATCAAATTTTAGAGAATTTCGATTTTCATACGAAGATTTGTGCAAATATCGTATATCAGCGTGATGCACATGTGACTTTTAGGAAATTTTAAAAACACATTAAACGCATTCAATCGCTTTTCTCGACTTCTTGCTTAATGGAGTTAGTCACATTCAGCTCTGGACGGCTCATACACAACTCGATACGAATTTCATTAATCCGACTCACATGTACACATGTATCTTTTCTTTTGTGTAGTGTCATGTTTCTTTCGGTGTGCATTAATCGCATCGAGCGAATCGCAGCTGCAACTGCAACTGCAACGGCGACCCGACATTGCCATCTGGCGCACTCCGGCACGAGCTATTCCCTATTTCGTTACTGTAATATTATTATGTTTACCCGATGTAATGGACGCGTAACGCTGGCGATTTGCCTTTTTACATACACACACGAGTATCCAGCTTCCATATTTACATAATGCGCGCGCGAAAGCGCAAAAGCTCGCGCGCGCGCTAAAATAGAGTCTTAGCACGTAGGTGATAGAATGCGCGAACGACGTGTTAAGCGCCGATTTAATACACGTAAACGTTAAAATAATGCATCCGAATCGTTTGCCCGCTCGATTCATAAAATGCTCCGTGTGCATCTTTGGCGAGGGCTTTTCGCGCGAGTCGAGTTTTTCGCGGCTCTATCGCGAATCCATTTATACGTGACTCATGGCCGTTTGACGGTTTATTCTCGCGCTCTCTGAATGGATCTCGAAAGTGGTGCTAATTTTTCGGTGATTTTATGGAAGGATTATGCCGTTGTAAATTTTTTTGAAAGGATCGCCTTTTAAATTTCAATTTTCCTCCGAGGTGCTATAATCCTATAAGTTTTAAAGAAATATGAACGTTCAAAATGGACATCAGTTTTGAATGCTTATGAATCATAATCACACTTCGGTACGACTTTATGTCAGCTAGCCGAAACGGCTCACGATACCAAACGTGGATTCTCACTAAGCCGACTGTGAAATGTTTACAAAACAAACACACTTTTCAGAATTATAAAGGATTTCACTATCGCGCTATTTAGTACTCAATCAATTCACATGCTATACACGTTTTTGATTTACGAACAGATTTCGAATCCATACATGCACGAGTGCAGACGAGCAGAGTTCGCTCGCTCGCTGGCCCGTGCACGGTACGTATGTAGGTACGGCATTAACATAAAAAAGCAGTTTTTGTGCGAGATGCGAGCCCAAACCCACTAATTACCGATTTCACGGTAACGTCATCGTCATCGAGTCCAGTCATCGTGGCGAAATTCCCATGGACCGAGTGAATCAGTCCGTGGATCGAAGAGCCGAAGGCCGCGCACTCCTAACTGATTGACCCACAAGATTTCTCGGCCGCCTTCGATTCGGTTGTGTCATTGAGATAGATCTCGATCTATAGATCGCTCTAGATCGAGTGGATGATTCTTGTTTTTGTGCCGAGTCGTGTGAATCGTTAATAGATCGGTCAGGAGTCGTCGCGCTTGGAAGCAGCTATGATTGTGCAGGATGTTTCGAATGTTTGTGATTGTGTCATATTGAATATGTAACGCTTGAAATATGTACTATTCGCTTAGTGACTAATATGTATAATATAATAGATTAATGAATGCTTGAGTTATTTTAAAGTGTGCATATTAGTCAGGTATGTGTCAGCTATTGTGCAATTATATACTAATCATGGTCCGGTTAATACACGTAATCGTTAAATATCGTGCAAATATTGACTTTTTTTTTATCAAGTAGCATAATTTATTCGAGCGAAATAAAATGGAACGTCGAGAATTTCATTGAAATTCACAAATGACACCTGACATCAATTAAAGAGTGCACATCGAACGGTGAACAATGCGCAACGAGAGACAAAGCCTCGCAAGAGATGTCCCTCGAGAGAAGAAAAACGGCAACGAGTCCTCGAGCACACCAGCGTCCATACAAAACCATCTTTAAAGCCTTCAACACAATGCGCACACGTTTGCATAACACTGTCGTCGATGATTTCTCTTTGTTCGAAATTAGTGGGCCGTCCGGTCACAACACAAACAAATATCGGCATTAAAATAATACACGAGACTCATATAGATATACATATTATAGATATTCGACGATATATTATTGTGTGAAAGACGATGAGGCCACTTGCGTTACCGTCAGCGGAGAGTGTAATGTTGATTGAATGATTTCAAAATATAATAGTGCGTTGCGCTCGAGTGTTTTCTTAGTGTCATCTCAAGATGGCGAGAAGAAAGCGACGAGTGGGCCGACTTAAAAGGATTCCCTTGTCCGGGGTTGACCACTTGATGGTCTCGAGTGGACCATACTCTCAGGCCAACCTAAACACAGGCTCCGATCGACAAGCACCTGTGTCGGCCCCGTATTATTTATTCCACGTGTGTGTAAAAATGCATGGAAGACGTCCGATCTGAATGACAATTCCAGTGTCTCGCTCGAGTTCGGATTGTGTCTCGATTCGAATGTGGAACGATGTTATTCTGAAGGATTTTTTTCGCTCTGTCGTGTGTTTGATATGTGCATTCTTAAAATTCAAAGAAAATTTTCAAATATAAAGGAAGTGTTTCGGAAAGAAAAAGACGAGAAGATTGCGTGTGATAAATTGATAGTCGCGACCTTGATACGTAAGTGGATTTCGGATTTCGTTTTCGTTTTTCGCATTGTGCACGACATGATACCTCGATTCTTAATATTAATTAATCGAAAAATTGTATCAACGATAGTGAAAAAATCGCAATATGAATAAAGGAATAGCACGAAATCGTGTGTTGAATCTGAGCATAGATGAAAACATCAGATTTCACCGCGGGGCGCCTAAAACCTTCGACCGCCCCTGGAACATGAATAAAAACAATATGAGATCGAGTTAATGAAATCCAATTAAGATCTTAGTACATCGAATAATCTTAATACCATTGAATATATCTAGATCATCATTTTCGCTGGTATCAAAATGCAAATCAAACCGTTTATACATTTTTGAGTAGACACATATCGTTTGTTAATGCAAATATCAGGTTGTCGACATTTAAATTTTCCTTTCAATAAACTCGTTTTTCTTGCTATATTAAATCAATTTAACACTATTTTGTTCATTCATTAGGATTTAAAATAGTTCGATATATTAACTTGAAGAAAGAAATATACGAAAATCATTTTTTATACTTATAACAATTCAAAGAGCATTCACATTAAGAAGAGCATCCATTTCGAAAGGACGAGCATGAAATTAACAGTTCTCATCGCTAATTAATGAAACAATACGCACATAACAACAATAAAAAATAACGAAATCTTCGATTTCGCCTCTCGTCCAAATGAAGACGTCGAGAACGCAACAAAACTCGAGGAAGCGTGCTTTATTGCATTGTAAACGAAGGAGATGCTTTTAAAAAAGAAGACCTGGAACCTACTCACTAATTTACACTTAAAATTCCTTTATAATATTTATAACATTCGGTGTGGGTGTTCGAGACCCGAATCAACATTCATATATTCGGCATTAATCATAATACGGTCGTCGATAATAATTTATTTATTTTTCCGCCATAAAACACCGTTTTGAATTATCGCCACTTGTTGCCTCGTATTTGCATACATATTATTCGGCATCGAAAGGCTTTGAGCTGCGCAACGCGGTTGACTTGTCAACGCTGTGTGCTCCCAGCTTAATATAATATCATTTAAAAACGACACATAAAATGGTTAAAATAAATTTATATTTTATATTTATTTTTTTATTTACATCAATAATGACAGAATTGATAGAAATTAATTTTGTCGATATTGAAAAACTATTGATCAATTAGGAAAGTCATTACCATTATTTTTATCAACTCAAGAATGAAGTTGTATTTTCAGGATGCTAAGAATGACATTTGACGACTGAAAAAGCAAAGGGGTACAAGTGACTTTGCAGCGATCTCGAGAAAAGAACGCTCAAAGTTGAACGTATACCTACATGTATTAGTAGGAGTGATTTGATGATATATCTCAGTACACGTTCCAAATTCATTTATATCCTTTTGCCACCAAATATATTGACGTACAAAGAAACGATACCTGTACGTAACTCAATTTCGGCAAAAATATCACTTGTACCCCTTGGCCTTTTCAGTCGTCATTTATCAGTGTTTTACTTCAACAGCACTACTGACAATTCCATCTGCGGTACTAACCATAATGAATAATTGATTCGCGCTTTCAAAGTAGAGCGTCAATATTGAAGCGACTCACCGACGAATATTTCCGTCCGTATGGGGGACACTTTACATCGAAACGGTACAAAATAAACGAACGATATATAAAAAAAAAATAACTTAATATGTCGGTGGCGCGTTGTACAGGTGTTGCGCGTGCACCACTTTGATTTCTCGCTAAAGTCGGCTCTTTTGTGCATTATGTAAATAATCTGCATACGTATTCGAATGCGACTTCATTATCGGTGCGTTTCCATTCGCGGCACGTAAACGCTCGAAATGCTTCGCGGGAATTAGCGCCGATGTTATACGATATTGTCATAATAAAATCTTACGTCAGATACGTGCAAATATTCCGAATCGATCGAGATCGTGTGTCGATTCGAACGCTTTTTCCGCGTTTGATTTATTGAGGTGTAAATAATTAAATAAATTGCGTTTTAAGAGCGTCTCTTGCACAAGGGTTGACGCGCCGATAAGGTTGTGTTTGTTTTGTATTATCTCGAGTTTTTGTTTCGAGGTGGGTTTGTTATACGCGAGAAGAGTTTAACGTTTTTTTTCGGTTAGAATTTGTTATGTACAATTGAAATTGTTACCGATTTTGTCGATGTAGTGTGCGCTCGTTGCAATAATGAAACCGGTTTTCGTCATTCAGTCAAATGGCGGATGCGTAGCAGAAATTTCAGGTGAAAGATTAATCGTGCGGATCGAATGAGTATAAAATTGTAATTCGAAGAAAATATCTATTACGATGTAGTGATGCATCTATTCGCATGTGCACGTTCGAGATACATCTTCATACAAATAAGTGAAAATTATATATTTTAATGATATGAAATTTTGATGAAAATAATATGAGAAATTAATAATATTGAAAAATAAAATTCAAACGCATAAAACAAAATAAAAAAAATTGAAAATGAATTGCACAAAATTAAATTTCCCATAGGTATTATTTTTTTAAATAAATATCATTTTGAGAGAATTCTTTTGTTTTTATTTTTCAGTGAAAATTTTCTTTCATATTAGCCGTCATTTCTGATTGAAAATTTCTGTTAAAATTAAAACATCGAATTTGATAAAAAAAAAATACGATCGGACATAGCATCGCATACAAAACGATACACACAACACACTTACATCGAGCGCGACCAGGTAACAACACCACTGTAACAATAAAAAAAAAACACATAAAACTCGCGAACGAAAAAAATCTAGAACTTTCCTATTTCATTATCCTAACCAAAAATCGGTTAAATTTTCAAACCGCACAGAACGAACGGAAAAGATCGGATTAATTTGGTCGACGCAACGAAACTCACCATTAAATTTTTTCCAGCGTTTTCTCGTTGCTCGAAAACCGTCTCATTACGACCAAAATTGGCGCGAAGCCGAACCGGTCCGCGCGCGGCGGAGCGGGGGGCGCTCCCGGGGGCGCAGGCTCCGGGCGCGCGCCCCCGCCCCCGGCCTCGTGCGGGGCGCGGCGGTGCGCGACTGACAGCGAGCGCGGGGCGGGGGGGCGGCGGGGGGCGGGCGCGCGGCCCCGCTCGCCAGTCAGCGCGCGCCCGTTGTCGCGACCGCGCACCGTGACCGGGGGCTCCCGCCCCAGGGCGCAGCCCCAGCCACCCCCGAAGCCCTACCGGAGGACGCTTCTTCTGACACGAGAGGTACGTTCATTTTTTTTTCGTTCTATTTCAATTTATTCGTGTGTCTTTCGCTTTTCGATCGCGATCATCCCTAGTTGTTCGGAAAATATTTGAGCCGGTCAATTTTGTGGTTAATGTAAGTTCACTTACAGAATTCTGATATTCAAAGTGCGATCGAATTTTGATCGTAGCTGTCAAAAATTTAAATATGAATCGATTGTGCAAGTCTTGCATTTCATTACAAATGTCAGTATTGAGTTTTTGAATTGTTTTAAATTAAGAATTGTAATGAAATATGACGAATAGTAATAGTCATTTTTGTTTAAACAGTTCGTTTCGATTGTAGTGGATAGCCGGTGTGAGGCTCGATCTTTCAATAGTTTGTTAGTAGGTACATAATTAGCTTAATTACAGAAAAAATGTTATCATTTCGCTATGGTTCAACTAAACCGACCTAGGAAGAGTCGGTAGAGCGGGGTACATGTGACAGATGAAATGGTGGGTTTTCTTTCGTAATCGCCGAATTGTATGTACAATTCTTGTTGGTTAAATCGATATTGTCAATTGGATATTTCCTATTTCATTATCAAATGTCGACAAATCTTTATCGATGAATTCAATCTATGCAATTAAATAGACAATCTTCTTTTGTTTTTAGGTTATGTACGTTTTTTGAATTCTACAATATTTATAGAAATCAAATTTTCAAATGTATTGTATTATTCATATCCCTAGTGAATGAGTACTAATATTTTTAATCGTTTTCATGAAAATAAATAAAAATATTGCTTCTTATTCATTGAACCTAATGCAAGTTTATTCAAGTTTATATTTTGTGAATGTATGTCATTATTTTATATGTATGTGTATGCTTCATTCTAATTGATAAGAATGTATATCAACAAATTATATTTATCGGTAAATTATGATAATTATTGCATCTAAAAGATACGGTAAATTGCGTTTCTGGTTCTTTCAAATGCGTAAAAGATTTTTTTTATGCTTTTATGTACTACGTATAAAATTTTTGTTATTGTTGCGTTCATGAAATTTTTGTCTACATGATTCACGACGAAATTCGACATTGTGTCAAATTTATCATTGTATTAAGCGCCTTTACATTTAATTTCCATAATTCTTTTTTGGCAACGCTTATTGTACTTTAAGCGTATTTGATCCAAATCGTAATATCGTTCCCATTCATATAACACTCGTCGTAAGATGAATTTATTGGTTTGAAAATAAAAAGAAACCCGTTTTTCATTCAAATTTTGACAGCGTATATAGCATCTTAATCCAAATATATTACAATAATGACATCAAATTTGACGCAGGTCGAATGGATCGTTTTTAAAATAATTCGATTATATTCGTCATACTGAACTGCAACGAGTTTTCTTCGAATTTCCTTTTGTGAATTTCTAAAACATCAATTATTATCATTTTGCAAAGTCTAGTTGACCTCAATGAACGTCATACTTTAAATTAATTGCTCAATGGATTCATCTAATACCGCTGTTAAATAGACGTTTACTACGGTCCCATTTGTCTTTCTTTGAATTGTAAAAGTTTCAAGTATTCACTTGTTTCATTCATGAAAAAAAAAAACACGAAGGCTTAAAAAACTAGAAGGAATTCTGAAGAGAAAGCATATACTAGTTACACTTCTAGTTTATACTGATTGTATCATTACGTGATCTGACAATCATCTTACCTTATCTAAATTGTTCACGTGAGCCTTTTATTTTTTTTATACGTACAATCTCGAGTCTTATCATAAATCAATCTCACTGCGCTCAGGCTTTCTCAAACTTTTTCTTGCTTCAGTTCAATTGTTAGACTCGCGTGCATATAATGAAGCGTGATTTTTGACGCTTCTCAAACGATACGATCTCATCATACGTCACTATCGCGTACGAATCTCGTGTAAATGCGCCGTTCGAGTGCCGCTCGTTTTCTAAATTACTCCTTTCGCTATCGTTACTTTTCCGGTTCGGTTCAACGTACCCCGTATGCCATAAGAATGAAGCCTTCGTATTTGATATAATGGGTCGTAACAGTGACCGATTTTTCGGACGACTACCGTTAAAACGATCGTCTCTTACTTTCGTTCTTGTTTGCTCATATGACACAGACGAATCCGTCAAATCAGCATATAATCTTAATGATGTCATAAAAATTTTAGCATACGCTGATGAGATTGAAAGTAAAAAAGGATTTCGCTAAAATAAATTATTGATTTTAGACACAGATAACGTTTTATAATTTCGTTCTTTTTATTGAATCAAGTAAACATTTTATTTAATAAAATTTATATAGAAAATAATCTCAATGTAACTAATCAGTATAAAATTAATTTTATTTTTCAGTTCTTGATTTTATACGAGGAGGACGATGGGGCGCTTCAGGTAAGGGTGGGAGGATGCGGCCCACCCTTGTGGCCGCCTGTTTGTTATTTCTGGCGCCCATCACTGGCTCATCATGGTAAATATAACATGATAAATTATTTCTTAAACAAATCTATAATATTCAGCAGAAATACACTAAATAAAGCAACATTTCACGGAATCCGAACCGATCTGGACGGACACACGCTCGTAGGAGAGCGCGTTGACGTCTCAATCGCCTACACACGTCTTTATTAATTTGAATATATGTGTTGCAAAGTCGGCCAATAATATCAACTAATGACTATCGGTTTCCCATATAAAGCGGTCCGAAAAAAAGTTCGGAATCGTCGAAAATCTATTAGCGAGAACGAGTAAGGTTGTGTGTTGGATGCTGCTTTTTTTATCTCTTTTTTCCGGCCACACGTCGACTTTATTGACCGTTTCTGTTTTTCGTTGTGCATAATGCGTTTAGGTAACGCGATAAATTTTGCACAAATCTATCGTTCTGATCCCCGTTTTGTTAAATGCTGTTCACATTTTTCGTATCGCATCGTAAATTTGTCATTATGCATTCTGCATATCTAAATGGTGCGGATTGTCTTTTTCTTCTGACAATCACGGCTTCTAGTATTTTCGTTTTGTATTTCGATTTTGGATTCTTTAATTTTGCTTTGTTAATATTTATTTATTTGAAGTTTTTGAATCAATTAAAATTCTAGCAATTTCAAAAAACAATTGATTTATGTATTTCAATATGAACAATCAATTTTTCAACAGTATCAAGTTTTTTTTCTCGTTTTAGAAGAAAACATTACAAAGATAAGGAAATTATTTGTATGAAAGGTTCAACAGTATTTTGTTTGATTTTTTCAAATTGAATAACATCAGAGTATGATATTTTTCATAAATAATGAAAACAAAGACCTGGTGTACAATATGTTAAGATTTTGATTGATTTTTTCCTTTGTGGTTATATAGAGTTCCCAATAGCATTTTATTCAGCATCACAAGTAGCAAATGTAAGCTGAATGACAATGTGAAAACAGACACGTTTTTCATGCGATGATTCAATCGCATGCGTTTTCTTTCGAACGACTGAATTGTTTTCGGTACACAGATCAGATTTATTTGCTTTCATTTGATGTGGCACTAAAAAAAACACTTACAAGATTTTTATCTTAATATTTATTACTGAAAATATAATAAAATCACCATCGAAACTTAACAATAGTATGAAAGACCGAACCTCAGCACCGACCGTCGGAGGCTGCGACGGCCGCGTCGACGGCCTCTCTTGTTGCGCACGGCCAACAACAATCACCAGTTCGGCTGCGGTAGGCCTAAAACGTGCACGATCCACGAGGCTTCGACGCATGTGCAGCGGGCATTAGCGCACTCGCGATAATTTGATTAACGGCGTTTAGGGACCGTATCAACCGGAGGACAAACACTCTTCCGCCGCGGGCCCCCCTACGGAGGCCTTAACACTCCTACGGCTATTCTGACACATAAATACGATCGTATGTGTATTTGTAGAGTTTGTGTGTGTGTTTGTGGTTTGTCGTTGGGAGAAGTCGCTAATTAATTTCCCATCGCGGTCTCGCGATCGGCGTCTCGACGCGGACGCAAACATGGCGTCCATATTAACGCGGAGTAATTGACGCAAATATTTGGCGTCGGGGACCTCCGCGGCGCTTTTCTTAAACCATCGATGTTGATTGTGTGTGGGTTAAACTGGCGTTTACGATTGTGTGTCGTTTGTAGATAAATGTGCGAGTTTTCGGTTTTCGTTGTGGTCTCGAAGAAAACTCTGTTAACAACTCACGGCCGGAATCTCGAAATTCTGCGTTATTATTGATCTTTCTCTTGGGATGGGTCCCTCGTTTTTCTTACTGTCAAATTAGTTTCGTTCTTATAGATCTGCTTCAATCTTCAGAATCAATTCCTGCAGCATTTGAAATCCATTCTTAAGATTTTTATGACTTTTAAAGTTTTCTTAAAAAATCACCCAGCTCAGGTGATATCTCTTAAAATTATTCGCCGTCATCAAAGTGTTAAATTGATCAATTCAGATTTTTTTTAACAAATAAAAATACAAATCAATGAAAAGTGAAATGAAATGAAATGAAATGTTTCCCGCATACATTAATTTGCCTCCCACGCGCGTCTTGTTTAAATTTTACAACATTTCCGAATCATCCGCGTCGAACGTTGATAGACGACCCATTGATAGAATATCAATGCCGTATCATTAACAGACAAAGCTCGCTCGATCCGAAAATAAGACTCACGCGAGCGTCTCGCGCGGAGATCATCAATATTCGAATACTTGACATTTTAATGAAACGATCCTCGAATATAATACGCATTTAGTCTCGGTACATATTTGCACACGTGAGAGCAAACGTAACGAGCGCACTCCGCTAATGGAGCTTTGTTCCGCACGAACGCTCGATCGTTATTGACTCGGATCTTGCGCCGGCGTCCGCGATCCATGGATCATCCTATCTAGACGTCGACCATCACAATGATCGTTATTTTAATTAAATTTGCTTTAGTATTGTATGTATTATGTTGTTATGCGATGCTGTAATAGAATTCCATTTCATTTTACGATCGGTGCTTTTTCTTTTTCGTCTCGAGTTTTTCCTTTCGCCAGTACGCGAAATTAAATGTTGATTCAATTGGTTTTTATTTTTGATATTCAAATCACTTTCTTTTCGTTTGCATAATGTTATCTTTCCATTTTATTTACGCTTGAGTCGTGATAAAACAATTTCGGTAATTGAGCCGTTCAGAGTTAAACTTGAACAACTCCATTCAGCTCAGTCGAGAAAAACAATCAAATCTGTTTGGTGTATTTTTTTCTTAAATTTCTTTAAATTCTATTATTTTTGCAAAATTATAAACATATAAATTTTGTTTATAATAAGCTACAAATGTCGTTAATTCACATTAAACTACATAATAAATTAAAATTGCCTCTGATATTGGTATTTATCTTTATTATCAGGAAATATTTTCATTCATAGATCGTTACGACTATGCCAAGTGCTTTGACATTTAAATTCCTCTTTTTTTCCAAGAAATGGAGCTGATTACGTTCCGCTCCGAATAGCTCAATTTATAATCGAATAAAAAGCACAATACTTTATTGTAACACGTCGAGATTTAGCGACGATTGATTTATGAAATCGCATCCGTCCCAGCCGCTCGGCAAATAAATTTCGCTTGTGTCATTTATACCGCAAGCTCTGTGATCTCTTGCGCGGTGTTATTATTGCGTTCGAGTGCACCGGAACGATGGCAATAAATTACCGAAGATGCCGGTAGTTTTGGCGCGAAGACGACGACTGCAAAAGCACAAGTCGCAGCATCACAACATACAAACCGATACACTAGTCCACGTCGCAACATAGCACCGGAAGTCTTTTCCAACAGTTCGAGACGCGTCTTCGGCGCCGCTCTCGCGTTCGTGGTTTTTTACTCCGACTGAGTTTTAGTTGGTTTCGTTTGATGTCGAGTGTCCATCGGGGATGCTGCGGTCGGTTTTGTTAGGTGCGAGTGCTTTCAGGTTTCGTCTGCGATTTTACGATTCGGTGGTGGACGCGAGTCTGGATCGAGATCTGAGGGAGACGTGCGCGATCAAATGATGCGTTTATTGGTCATTAAAATAATCTAATAGATGTAATTATTTTTTTATGTCTCAATTTTATTTTTATCGCAGTATTTCAAATGATTTTTTTTAAATCGAATGTAATACTATTGAAATTTTATGCAATTATTTTCATTTCGCGGAATTCCATAAGAAATTGACGTTATTCGACCTTGCCAATGACATTCGTAAACTTTATAAAAATTCCAAATATGCCAAAATTATTCAACAATTCTTCAAAAACCAGTCGCATATAATCACATCCGAAAACACACTCGATTCAAAATCCAAAACGACTTTCCTCAAACGATCGCAACAAAGGCGCATACAACAATATCGATCGACTCGCGCGAGATTTTTCCAACGAGCTTTTCCCGGACGCAACGCGCGCTCAGATACCGAGTGGCAGATAACAACGGCGACAACGACAACGACAACAACGACGGGATCAACGGCGACTACCGAAGCAGCATCAGCATCAGCATCAGCATCAGCATCAGCATCAACAGCAGCAGCAGCAGCAGCGACTACAACCGGTGAACAGGTAGCCGCGGTTGACAGCCGAGGTCCCGGCTGTGTTTGCTGACGGCAATAAATCACCGGCGCGCCGTCACTCTTCGTCGTTATCTCGACGGCGAGGGCATCGGCGTCGTCGCCTTCGAGAGGATTCCCTCCCTTGCCTTGGATGTGTGTCTTTGATGGTTTTTTTCTTCTTCTTTATCCCGGTTCATTTTCGTGATGTTTCGCCAGAGTGCCGATTTGAGTTCGTTTCGATGAGTCTTCGAGAGATTCTGTCTTTGATTGATTCTTGATCGAGATGAATCAATGTATAATAGTTATGTTTTACTTATTGTCAGTACTATATAGGAAAATGTGTTCAAAAATGATGATTCAAATTATATTTTTATGTAAAACTTATTTTCTACATATGCAGTTAGAAAATTCATTTGGGCATTAGTCGTATTGAAAAATTGATTTTTCTATGCCTACTCGGCAGTTTTCCACGAAGAAGTATAGAAAAGGGAATTTTCCACTGTAACTAATGTCCTAACAAATTTTCCAATTATGCAGAAAAGTAGTTTAATAATGAAGTATTTCATATGAAAATATAATTTGATTTGAAAAGATTATTTTTATACACTTTTTCCTTAGTAGTATAATACTTATTAAAAATATTAGTATTGTTTTGGATACCAGCTTCATACTATAATATAAATCATATTATTCTTCCTAATATATTGATATGATTATTGTTAGAAATATTGCGATATGTTGATGTACATACAATCAATAGATGTGCGGGATGTGCTCATATGGCCAATGTCGTACACTTTTCGCTATTTCAATTGAGTTCACATTCTGCGAACGCATTTAGTGCAACGTCCTTTCGTGAACGAGCCGTTTTGTCTGTTCCCACATATGCGTTAACTAGGAAGCGAACTTTGCGCTCGTTTATGTGCACACGCTAAACTATGTATGCGACGATTACGACACGTCTGCGCATTGTTTGACATCGCGATAAAATTTTCAACGCAATCGAAATCTCTCCAACGTTTCAGAATCAAATAAAAGTGAAAAAAAAGTAGTCGCTGCGTTAAAATAGCGGTCTCGTTCGAGAAGCACGCAAGGGAGTGCTGTTATCAACGATTGCCGTGTTCAGATCTAAACGAACGATCATTCCATTTAGCGAGCGGTCAATTAGTAGAGTTAATTCCTGGTTCGAAGTTAATTTATCACGCAATGTCGTTCCGATGTCTTTGTAATGTTTTTTTCTTTTCCATTCCGATTTTCTTTCGATTGTTCGAAGTTTGCTCGAAAATGTCGTTTTAAGTGAAACTCGAAAGATTCGATGTTCGTTCAAGAATTTCAAATTAATTAGCGGAAGGTTTTATAAATATTTCGAAAGTTGCAAAGCTGCATGCAAAAGAATATATGCAATACGAGCTTCAAGAATTTTTATGACTCATTTGAGGGGTCTCGTATGAATCGAGTTGGACCTCCTCTCGAGCCCATCAAACTGCTTCCATCATCTTGTTTTAATGCATGAAGATATCAGTTTATCGATAAGCTTGATTAAATTAAGTCATTTTATCTCGAAGAAGGTAGTTCGATTAAGCACTTTTCATAAATCATTACAATTCTTGTTTCATTTGAATTACAAGAATGTCATTTATTATGCACATGTATACATGTATCTACATATATAATCAAGTAGTAAACACTAATCAAGAGTGATTTTTCAATTATTTCACTTATCTTCACAGTTTTTGCTATTCATATATTGTATCAATCAGTACATAATGATTCAGTTCTGTTCATTTTTAATTCATTAATTAAACTGGTTGTGTATTTCAAAATGTGACATTAATTCACAAAACAAAATGTGGGCTTGATAAAAAAGAGATTTTCGAATCGCGTGTAAAACTTTTGTGCAATAAAACACAAAATGATAATGGTCACGATATAAAAGTCAAATAAACTCGTTGCATATCGATATCGTATATAGCTATAAAAGTATGAGACTTCGATAATTTTAACGATCTCGACTACAATGTCGAAGCGCGACCATTCATTTATCGATTTTCAAGATAATTTCGTATCCCGTAAATTGCATGCGTCCGCCCAAGGTTTTCTTATCCGGCAGGTCAACTTCGCAAGATCTATATATCAAACTCAATTCAATACAACATTTCAAATTAATAACATAAAAATATAATATCATTTTACAAATAACACTCGAATGTGAATAGATACGACAAAGCTCGCGCACAAAACAAACTCGAAAGGCGCAAATCTCAAACGAGACCTAAGATCTCACGAACACGAAACCATCGTCTAGACTTATTTGTTATAAAAAATATTGATATAAGAAGGGCGTGACCGTTCGGTTCGCGTGGGTGCGACAATAGGGGGAGGGGTCACCTCGATGATTGCCAATAAGGATCGCCACCGGCGAACAACGCTCCAATCAGCTGACACTGATATACAAATACATTTATTACGCGTGTGTATGTACGCACACAAAAGAGCACACGTGATCTCCGTCTCGTGTGCGATCGATAAATCTCGTATAAAAAACTCCGTATAAGGATCTAACCGGGCGCGTTGTGCAACGGACGCATACCCAATTGATAGTCGATGTCCGATGGACGTTTTCGCTGAATGCTCGTTCGGTACGTATGTAAGTGAAACGGATCTGTGGATGTTTTATTATATTTATCTGGGGTGGCGTTTACATTATGAAGATTGCAAGTCATATTGTAGTTATAGTAACTCTTTTGGATATGATGTTTCGCTCTAAATTGCTTTCGGGTGGAAAAATCCTCTTTCGTATCTTGGGAAGTTATTGTAAATGCATATGACTTGTAACCTTCATAATGTAAACATTGCACATAGTAATAATAGTGCTATTCTGTGTATGTATCTATTTGTCTGTTTAGTAACAATTCAACTGTCGATAATCCGTACACCAAATTGTCAGTTCGCTGAAATATGTTTAATGTGAAACAAAACTTTCACAATGCGCACGTTGATACTCAATGGGTTGAATACTCGTTTTCGCCGACGAACTGGATCGATTTTGATCTTCGTCTAAATATTATCTATCTGGACCTATAGCATTCGGTTCCCGTTTGAACTGCGGGTTAACTCGGTCTGTGGCGTTCAAAATTTCCGAGTCAAGTTCGAACACGTGCATTATTTATATGGCGATCAATCGTCGGCGCGAGAAATTGATCGACACAAATATACAATGTTTCGAGAGCGGCTGCTCAGTCTAAATGTTACGCTCGGCGTAAACAATCGAAAAATTGTTTTTATACTTCCACATGATTACACACCTTATGTTTTTTATGGTTTACGGTGATTCAGTCTACTGGGAACATCGTCTATTTAAAATAAACATGTTTGCTCGCGAATCGATCGTCGATAGCTCGGATTTTTAAACGATTCTCAGAAACGTCGATATGATTTTTCCGAGTGCAATTTCAGTACGTTTCTTTACATCGATACATGTATAAGTGCAATAATGGAAATTGATGCTTATATGATAATTCAATTTTCTATACGCACACTTTTGACATTGAATCTTTTTCGAAATCGAATCCGACGACCGTCGGATCGATCTTTTTAGCGAGAAAAAAATCGGCAAAGAGTCGTTTTCGTTATGCAGACATTTTTTTACGAGATCAAACGCGAAACGGCCAACGATCGAATGCGCATTTTATGCATTTATTCGAATCGAGGGCCATTTCAATACTGGAAGGCTGCGTCGGGGGCCCTCGGCCAAATACGGGGGCGAAACTGTCGCCGAGATGTAAACAGTCGATTGCGATTTGTCAGCAATGGCATGACGATGGTCTCGAGGAGTCGTCCTCGACTGTGGAACGTGTCGACTTTGCATACGGAAGTCCTGAGGTGGCCGATAGTGCAAATGCGTCGACGGTGAAGGATTGAGTCTGAAAATCTGAATTGGTTGTGTTTGATCATTTTTTCCAATTGTTGCTAATATAGTTCGATAATTTGATTTAAATTCTATCGGTAGGGTTCCTTGTGCGATCCCATCAGATTTTTTTGAAAACCTTTAAAGAATCATTTTTGAAATCTCATAGAATGGGCGTCACACTATAAGCTTGAAATTTGAAAATATGCCATTATTGAGGCCTTCATTATATTCAGACGAAAATATCAATTGAAATAATGAATTATTTGTAATGTGATGAAAAATTAAAATTTAAAGCTCGAATCATAAATAATCAATGTGCAAAATCCATATTCAAGATCGAAAATTATCCCACGATAAAATTCGATATTGCCCGCGAAGATCGTTCCAGATTGATGCGCGAACCCGTACGCGCGCGCATGAATCTTTCATAAACGCGCTGCGATTTCGCGCGAATTTCAAATCCTTTCCCCGCCTCGGAGCGAAAATAAAATTACACGAGACGAAACGAAACTCTACTGCTGCTACATGCGACCCGAGCCGGGACCGCATTTCGAAATATTTACCGAGATGCGAAAGACAACTGTCGGCGGGGACAGTTCGTCAGTCGGCCGCGGCCATAAATCGTCCCGGCTGGAATTCGCCGCGGATCTCTCGCCACCGGATTTATCGCGATCCATCGATCCGACGCCGATCTATCGATACGCTGCTATGAAATAAGGGGCTTGGAAATCGGGATGATCGAGCCGCGAGGTCGATCGATCGATCGATCGATCGCGCTGAAATTTGCATTCAATTAGTTGCGAGTGAGTGCTGAACGATCGCACGATCGATAAGAGCATTCTCATTTTTTTTTAAATCATTTTATGATTTTGTATAGTAGGAGTTCAGGTGATGAAATGTTACGAAAGCGTTAAACGTTCGGTTATCTTTGAAATGCGGAAAATAGTAACATCTATAGCAAATGGAAGTCGATGGTATGTAAATGAGTTACCGATGCCGCAGCAGTGAATTTATTGCGGCCGCTTACCGCACGAGTTCACGGCATCACTTAACCAATAAAGTACGTTGTTGAGCATTTGACGTAGCATCGGATATCTAATTGATAGCAGCATTGTATGCAGTCAGGGGAGTCCAACCGATCGCGTGTTACGCTAAACGCATAAACAACTGGTTGAGAAATTTTCTTCAGCTATTCGTAGTGTCGCTTTTGTTATTGCCGCCGGTTTCTCGGCGGGCATCGAACATTTTTGGCATTCAAGCGATTTATAATACGCACGAGTTAAACACTTCTGGCCGAGATTATTTTAAAGGCTCCTCTTCTATGCAAATTGGCCGCGAACAATGAAACACGGCACTTTGCATGAAGCTGTCTCGCGTTTACGTCGGTAACGGCGTCCCAATCACTCGCGTCGGATTTATAGGGACTCGTCTCCATTTTTCTATCATTCTTTCTTCGTCCGATGTCTTCTGCTGCTTCTCGGTACTTGCGCCACTGACGAGGAATGCCGCTGGACCAGGAGGACACCGTCCGTTAATGGACATTTACATTGAATTGTTCCCGACGACAACGGAACGTTTAACGTCAAACGGCGCGATCGATGATTTGCTTACGGCGAGGACCCAGCTCGTTTTGCATATATACCATATGCAAAAACGAAAAATTGGATCCTAATTTATTGTCGGGTTCGTATTGTTCTTTTGCGGCCGTCGGGATAAAGTTCATCGCGCTCCGTGAGAATGAAAAAATTCGACAGAAAGTCGAATGATAGTTATGAAAATACGCGCTCGGGAATTGTACATGGAAATTGTTTACGTTGACGTTTGCTTTGATGTAGATTTGAGCGCACGCGGAAACAAAATATCGCTTCTACAATATGTTACGTGTAAATAGAACGTTTTTAAAAATAATAAAAGGATTTTAAGAATACGTATGCGTCCGGTTCGGTAAAAATTGTTTATTTAAAATTTCGCTTATTTTCAAAAGATTTCTAAAATAAAAACGGCGTATTACATTTTTGACTCTCGGTCAAATTTTTCGATTTTTTTTTTTTTGTAATTCTTTTTCATTTGTGCGCGCTTCTATAAACTGTTTGTACGATTCGTCGGGGGGATTTAACAGCGTTCACAGACAAACAGTAAATTTAAACCTGATCTTGATCTTGGCCCTTCTTTCCGGTTCTCGGCCGCGTTTCTTAAATATCGAAAATGTCGCGTCTCGTTCACGTTTATCAAATCCTTTTTAAATGAGAAAGTGCGCCGCGGCAATTAATCGACGTCATCCGTATTTAATTTATTACTCAATTTGTATTACGAATTGACCTCTTCGATTGGGACTTGTCATCATTACGATTATTAATTTGTATTGGCTCATTATCCGGTTCACACGCGCATTGAATTATAATACTAATTATTCTCCGATAAAGCTGCCTTTCCTTTGATTTAAACACGGTAGATCATCTAGTCTTCACACGAAACAAGACCCCGAGTCGTCTAATGAGACCCATTAAGTAATCACAGCGATCGGGCATTAAAACGATTAAAGTTTACAAATGATCCGTCAGCAGTGAGGTAGGCTGGAATCTGTCTGTCACCCCATCACTGGCGCCAAACAAACACCGTTAAAAAATCTCACCCTTTTTTTTTCAACTTAAAAACTAGACGTTTTCACTCTCTGTTTGGACATACGTAACGAGACTGTATCGAGAATTGATCCATCTCTTCTCAGTAAGTCGGAACTAAACACGAAGAGATGTTTCATTCACACCAAACAGGGTTCTGGAAAATCAAATCATGCATAATCATATTTTTTCGCGAAAGAAAATATTTTAATTAGTTTTTCTTAATAGATATATTATATTGAATAATAAATTATTTTAATAGAATAATACATATTTTATTCGAATGAGATTCAATATACATTTCCAACCCTTTCTATTTTCACCACGTTCACACAAATATCGAAGATAGAGAGTTTGATCGAACTCGGCACACCCACAGATCGTCGTAACTTTCTTGCGTCAATCGTCAATCAGCGCTGGAAGAACTTTACGGAAAAATCTCGCCAATATCGTTTACGTTATCCGACGTTGCTTGTTTACCGCATCGTCAGTTCGGATGGGTTTTCGTATCTTCGCGCATTATTATTGCGAATTGTATACGGATGCATACGGATTGCGAGCGTAACAGTGCGCGTAGAGAAAACGGTCTATTTACACGACGAGAGTGCAAAGAGCTTGACCCATTTATCGATCTCCGATCAATTTTCAGGGCCGCAGGTAACCATATGATGGACCCGATATCGGTGTGCAAGAAAGCGCGAAGGATGCGTGGCAAATTGGCAGAAATATGTCGCAACGAAACCGGACTCTTGACACACATTACCGATGGCCAAAAGAAGGGCGAGAAGGAGTGCGGTTATCAGTTCAGGACCAGGAGGTGGAATTGTACCACTCTACGACGGAGCATGAGGAAAATTCTCGTCAAAGGTATGTAAATTTGTTCAATATTGTATATTGGTTTTGTGTTGTTGTCATCTGACCATTTCGTTTTAATTCAATCTGAATATTTTACGATATCATAAATGTCGAATTCAATAGTATTTATTCGATATTGAATGACTCGAGGCAACATTGTCGCGTCGGAGGACGTTCTCTTGAAGGTTATGTGAGTAGAGTTCTTATAAATATAACGTTTTCGTGGGACATTTTCGACTAACAAAAACAAATAGTCTCTCAGGTTCGATGACAGGTTTGAGTATGTAAAGATGTGTCTTTGACTTCTGAATCGCGAAAGAATTCGAAGCTATCTCGACCGTATTTTGTATTCGTGTTCGATATATAAATTATTAAAAGAAAAAGCACACGTTGTCGGCAGTCGGTCAGCCATCGTCATATCGGGTCGGAGGAGGCGGTTATGTTCATCTTTATCTGAAATGCCTTTTAAATTACGGCGGTCGCAGGAAGCGAACCCAAATAAAATGCACATAAAACAAATGAACGAGTCCACTGCGACCCGATACGATTAACCGAAAACGCAAGAAAGTTAATGGAAAACACACATTTATCTTAATTAGAAACCTTCCCGCGTTTTATTATCTGGCGCTGGGGCCCGCCGGAGCGGCTGCTCTTCGGTGGTAAATTTCCCGTCACTCAATTAACACACGAGTGAACGCCAACAACATTAATAATACAACCGCAACGACAACATAGCCATCATCGTCCAAACCGCCTTCGCTGTCAGGTGCAGCCTGCAAGGTGTAAGAAACAACAGGATAGAATTAACTCTGCCTTCAGAAATAGACGAGTCGCTCCCGTGATCATTCGCAGCGACTACTTCGGTTTAATCGAACTGTCATGTATGTTTTTAAGATTCGAACCGATGTGGAATTTTCGTATTAATTCGGAGCTTTTATCGAATATCGGGTTATCGCGTCCGAAATCAAACGGTCTCTCTCCTCGTGACGTACACAAAACTGCCACCTTATCACTTTTCACTCAATTAGACGATGGTGACGATTGTGTGACATCGGTAGCCGAGGGCCCCCTGTTGGGCACCCCGACTGTCGGATGACCATAAAGATAAGAGACCCCACGCGTTCAGAACCCAACACCAACTCCTTGCGGTTTATATCAACGACCAATGTCTTCATTTTTCCAATCCAATTATATGAATCTCTCCCGAGGATGCCAAAAGGGTTTTTTTTCGAATCGTCTTCATATTATCATCTTTTCATTTATGGTAATCTGAAAAAAAATAGCAGATCTCTTGAATTAGAGGTCTGAACTTATTGAATTTTTCTCTCGAGCGACCAGTTGATTCAATAAAAATTATGTAAATTTCGAATCGGTCTTATCGTCGGACATAAAATGAATTTTATATGCGTTTTGGCGACAAGTGGTTCGATCGTAAAATAAGCATGATCTCTGTTTCACATAAAATTAATCGTGTACTTGAATGTAAATTTATATGGCGGCTTCATATCTTAATTAGTGTTTGTGCGAGGTTCAAAAGTGAAAATCACTCGAGCACACTTTAAAATAAAGGAAAGATAATTAAAGATATCACGATAGGGTTATCAAAAATTATATCCGTTAACGACTCGAAAAGACCCTCTCGTAAATTCAATTAAAACAACGAAAAGCACCAATGTGCTCACAGCGAACACGAAAAGTCCCTATGCACAATTTTTTTCCATCACATTCATACATGTTTATATAGGGACACCACATAATGAGCAATATTCAATTGCACATATCACTCGCGTCGAAAAAGGGTAGAGGATCAGATAGATGAATGTGAAGTGAGTTTTTTGCCCGGCGAAGAGAGGCTCAGTTGCATTCCTCGCCCTCGGAACAATGGGATGAGGTCTGACGATGGAATGTACAAAGTGGCCATGCACACCGCTGATGCTATCCATAGCGAAAAATATAAGCTCGCATCTCTAGTAGACGTCATCGATACTTATCAACGAGCATCGAAAGCCCCCGAAAGCTCGCGAGCATTGTGCCTTAGCGGGTTAATTGCATTCGAACTCAATTCGGGGAACGAAATTATGCGTTCGCTTCCCACAGCACACAATACAGTGCCGTATTTTATTGGAAAGTGATGGTTTCGCGTCGCGATATAAAGAAGCCACAGCGAGAGGGTTGTCCTTAAATTGGCCCGACGTTTGAGAAGCCTCGCCCGACAGCGAGACGCGTGACAGACGGTGAGAAGTGCAAGTATTCACTGGGAACTTTTTATTTAAAAATATTTTTTTTCATTCAAAATTAAAATCAGATCAATTTTGAAATCGTATTCATCAGAATTTTCATCGATGTAATGGAAAATTTGTTTTTTTTTTTATAAAATTGATTACAGTTTTGAGCTGATTGAGTTAGGACTTTTAGTTACCGATGCCCTTAAGTGGGCAGAACATGCAAAGTATAATATTTCAATTATGAAATGTTTTTATTCGTTCATAACATAATTCATACGTTCAAAAATGATTTTGAAAAATCGGAAAATGAGGCGATTTTCATTAACGAGTGGCGTTTCCTCTTCGAGTTTTCCTTCGATTCCGATCGTTCGCTGACATAACCGTACGTTAGCGATAAAAATTCCGGATTGCGATTTATCTCCCGCATTACCGGCATTCGATACAGCCTCACAAAGGGGTCGTAATGAGTCGGTGGCCCGTGTTGTGTCCGAGGAGCGTCACGCGCGCGACAGCTCCGCTCCATGCAGATGCTGCCTCGTTTCGCTTTGTTCGCTCTCGCTCTGTCGTGTTGTCTTTCGCTTTTTTGTTTTTTGGTTTTTTGATTTTCTTTTTTCTTCACTTTTTCGTTTCTTAATTTCGATCTCGCGCGCACAATGGGAGTCGTTCGAGCGGAGAGGGGGATATCGTTGCGCGGTGCGTGCGCGCATCGGTCCGAATTTAAATCGGGTTCTTTATTGCGTTCGAGTCGGAAAAATGTCGCCGGTTGATATTTTTTTAATTGAAGGAAATTCTGAATCGTTCGTTGAGGTAATTTATTGGATTTTCGAAAAAATAATACCGTGAAAATCGTAAAACTATCGAGCGCTGTCCGTATTATGTGAATTCCAGTAATCGATTTCATATTGATGGGTACGATCAAGGATAGAAATTTAAATTGTCGTATTTCCGGAAAATTTATGATTGTATTAAAATTGAAATTTATAGACAATAAAAGTCGATCAGAAAATATTTGCATTTACTTTACATTCAATTCATATATTCCAAGGATTTATATAAAACATAAAACTTGCTCAGTAGTTGATATAAAATGCGCAATGGTAATTGCGAAATCTTCAGATACTAAAACGACGACACTTTTACCTTCACCTAATAATTTCCAATGCAGATCACCGACTTCTAGACTGATTCATAATCGATGCAAATACTTACACGTAAGACGCACGCTGATCTGGTTTCGATACGACATCCTAATTCGTATCAAAACCACATTTTCATTTATGTACAAAATATTCACTCCGACACACGCACTCCTTATACAAAATCCAACATTTTTCCACTCGAATCTACACATTTCCATCCCAGACACGCATATTTTCCGATGCACAACAGAACTATAATAATTCAATAAACAAAAACGAATGTGATCCTCAACCGAGTGTTTCTTTGACTATAACATTTTTTTCCACCTTTTATATATCGGACGCCATAACCCAAGACCTCGAGAACGACATATTTTCAAAATGGCCCCCGGCTCGAAATAAATAGGCGGATTCCGTTGCGTTTTTGCAATCGGCGGAGATTTCGCGCTGAATTCTATTCGAATTCGCGCGCAAAAACGGGGCAATAAAGCGGCCTTGCGAGAACTTTAATCGCGATAATTACGCCGCGTTCTGCTGCTCGTCGTAAAGTACCAGAGAGAGGCTTGCGAGGAATCCGGACCGGGAATCCGCCCCCGAAGATCCCCTTCGAACGAGGATTCTCATCCTGGACGAATTTCTGCGTTTATAGAAACACTTCATAAACATTCTTCATCGAATACGTTGCTTTTCGCATACAATGTTCTTAGCAGCATTTTACGTTCAATAGAACATTGTTAGTACAATGCAAATGTTAAACTATCCCGAGTGCTGTTTGATATTGGATGGGTCACGTATTATGGGATCTAGTCACGTTTAGCTCTGAATGGCTCATCTGATAAATGATTGCAATATAAATTTATTAAAAATAAATATTTCTACCTATCTCCAACTTTATTCGTAACTGTGTATGTGTTGTTTTGTCGTGTGCCGTTTTGTTTCGTCTTTCGATATCGCGTTGTGAATTCATTGAGATTGTTTGCTTTCGCTTGTTAAAGATATGATAAAACTGGTCGACGTTTTAGCTTTTATCTATGATACACATGGCGTTTGAGCTTAATTGGCTCTCGTTGCTTTAGATCTGAGGAACAGGTGTTCGCTAGTCAGCTTTTCATTCATATAAAACACACAGTTTTGCGTATCGATCGATGAAATATTTATTTTTTCTTCATTCACAAAATTCTAATACTGCAAAATTTTCAAATAAACATACACATATACATTTTTAATTTCATCATGCCAATAAATGAAACTTTACTTGTAAAAATAGGATCAATTAAAATGTGCAATAAATAGTTCGAATCAACGGCACGTGTTTGAGCTGAACGAACGCACGTCGAACTATTCGATCTGAGCATACTCACCGGCGATAGAATCAATTTCAAAAATGAGAAATATGCCAAGTTTCCAATTAGCATTCAATCGTTCTTCGAGCGACTTCCAGATAACCGGCAGGTAATTGGCGTACTCGCGTATCGCGGTCTCAAGCTCGCTGAAAGGATTTTAATGTAGCGCTTAGATTCGCTCAATCGAAGAACGAATAAATCTCGCCCGGTTCGATTCGACGGACGACGCTAATGATTATAAATTATTCGGAATCATACGAATATATGTATCGGAATCGCCGATGCAGTTTCGTTCTGCTACATGAATTATTTACCGAGTTTAGAAAAAGTTCGATGCGAAAGCTCGATCGAACGCAATGCGGGACATTATCGAGCTGTTTAAGTTTCGGTGTCGGGTCGATATTATGTTGTGAATGATGTGTTTTTCTGTTGATTTCGTTTCTTTATTTGTCGGCGCTCTCGTGGTGTGAATTTATTGCGCTTTATTCAAACAAATCGCTCTAAACGGTAGGTGGAAAGATTTTTTGTTATTGTAAACTTAAATGTCAACGTTTTTCGACCAGTGTAGCCATTTTGTAGGTTGTTTAACATTTAGCATCAATAATCGCCGAATTACTCAAATTCGGTGCATAAACATAACAGCAAACATCATTATCGTCGTGTCATTTTTTTCTATTTAGATTCTCAAAATAATTTTAGAAAACATATGTACACATTTCGAAACTTCGCAGTTTGACAATTTTGAGGTATCAACCAATCGGTCAATTATTCAAAATTATTTACATAAAATTATTCTAATTTAATTTTGCTCTTGATATTTATTCACAAAACTTTTATTAGAAAAGAAATTTATCAAAAATTTCTAGAGAGCCTTCGACCGTTGCAAATTTTGAAAATTTCCCGATGTCAAAGCTCAACTCGTCGATTAGTCTATGACCAATGTGGACGATTGTTACTTGTCGTTTATTGCCCGCGCGCGACCGACCACTAACGTGTTAATTTTATGCATTAGCACATTTCGTCGCATAGAAAACTGCTCATTATCGCCAAGCCACTCATTGTCGATGCCTCATGACCCAGTGTGGCGGCTCACAAAGGGTTAACGGCTAACACACGCGTACTCAATGAGCATGTACATTTTAGAACTGCACAGGTTTCTAACGGCTTTCTCTGAAGCATGAAACGATATTCGAATTTTCTTCCGATCGTAATTTTCGACATTGCACAAAAATCGTAGATATCTGTAATGTGATACGTGCGAGTTTTGAGCTTGTGGAACTTACGCGTACGTCATACCTCTAGCTTTAATCGCTTAACAGTTTTAATTTTCGACGATGAAAAATGACGACGTTCGACAGCCGCTCGTTCTAATTGTATCTACTTTGTACGTAGCAAATGTTATTTTTCACTTACGATACAAAGAGAGAGAGAGAGACATGTTTGCATCAACAGTGCTACTTTTGAAAGTTTTCAAACGTGCGCCGGCGGTACGTTAACCGAAAAAAGAACATTATTATCATAATGAATTGTCAAATAATGACGCTGAGTTTTCTTGTGGGAAAACTGTGTTTATTATTTAGTCTAGTAGAGAGTGCTCTTTGAAAGATTCATCAATTACGATGTGTACGATCAAACTAAACTTCATTCAACGTATTTAAAACAATTGAATTAAATTAAATTTTTACACATATATATATATTTTTTGAGAATATTTTAATAATTAAAAAAACTTGGAAAAGTACGATGAATTTTCGCACTCCAGCTCCATTCCTCACTCAAGTCAAAATTAACTGCTTCACTCCTCCCTGCCATGAAAGCTGTCCTCCACGATAGCTTTATTGATTTAGGATCAATCGTTTTTCTATTTCAACCATCGAGTTAGTCAACTACAATGACTTTCCGAGATACGAGATGAACCGAGCTTATCTCGCTCCAATAGCTTTCGCGTGTAAAAGACCGACTCCGTATCTCAGGGAATCACCGTAGTTAACTAACTCGAGAGTTATTAACTGAAAATCCGTAGTTTTTCCAAATGTATGGTTTGATTAATGAATTAATGCTCGGAGGGTTTCTTTTGTAATGCTTTCTTTGTTCTTGCTTCCAGATACCTTATTTCATAAATGTATTTGAATTTTCATACTAATTTTAACTATTTAATTTTTCATCAGATTCTCGCGAGACCGGGTTCGTGAACGCGCTAATGGCGGCCGGGGTGACTTACGAGATAACTCGCGCGTGCACCGCCGGTCACCTGGTGCAGTGCTCGTGCGACAAGGCGAAAGGGGGCGGCGGGGGCGCAGGCCCCACTTCTAGGCTGGTGGGCTCCGCGGATCTGCCCCCCGGCGACTGGCAGTGGGGCGGCTGCGGCGACAACATCCGCTACGGGTACAGGACCTCCAGATACTTCATGGACTCCCGGTTCAAGAGGCGCTCCGACATCAAGACGCTCATCAAGCTCCACAACCACAACGCCGGACGACTGGTGGGTCTTTTCACTTTTTAGTATATTATATTAGTCTGTATTAACTGTATTTATTTTCCGATGATCATTTTAAAATATTTTCAATTTTCATCCGCAGGCCATAAAGGATCACATGCGTCCCGATTGCAAATGCCACGGCTTGTCCGGCTCGTGCACGCTGAAGACGTGCTGGCTGAAAATGCCGACGTTCCGCGAAGTGGGCAACAGGCTGAAGGACAAATTCGACGGCGCCTCGAAGGTGATACCCAGAAACGACGGCAAAGGCTTCATGCCCGAAGACGTTTCGATCAAGGCGCCTATCAAATCGGACCTCGTGTACACGGAGGACTCGCCGGACTTCTGCAAGCCGAATTATAAAATCGGCTCTCTGGGAACTCAGGGCAGGGAGTGCAACGAGACATCCCAAGGCGAAGACGGATGCGATTTGCTCTGCTGCAACAGAGGACACCAAACGCAAACTGTCACCGAGCCGGTCAACTGTAGGTGCAAGTTTAAGTGGTGCTGTAATGTCACGTGCGACACGTGTGAGGACAAGCGCGTCGTTAACACGTGCAATTGAGGAAGTATTTTTATTTTCATGGCATTTTTGTTCGGAGACACTATGACGATTTTGCACTTGTATATTTTATTCATTTTAATGAAGTCTTATGTGAAAATAATTCATCCATTTTTAGCTTCTTAATATTATTTTTTCAGTTTTCAACACTCGCATATTATTAGTGTCAATTAAAAATCGCAAAATCGTTATACATAATATGTAGTTGATATCGATAGAATCTCTTCCGCATAGCGGTTATTATCTTATTTTCGATGAATGCACATCTCGTTGTAGGTGTGTATCGAAATACTAAAATGATTTTTAAACTATATAATGAAAAAATGTTTATACCTCGCTCGGCAAAATTGTGATTTTATTATATGTAAAAAATTTGAACTGTTTCGTGTGCTTCTACGTGAATTCATATGTGATGTTCTTAATGTTGACTATTAATCACACATCCGAAAATTGTGAGTGTTTGCACATATTATAATAACACAACAGATATTTTTTTTTCTTTATTGGAAAATCTTTTTGTTAAAATTATATATTATATTATAATAAATATATCAACTCATTTATCATTAACTGTGCTTCCATTTAACTATGCCATAATTTTTGATATTGTGTATATAAGACTGAATGTGTATTTTCTATGCATTTTTTACGATTATTCTTTGTATATACTGCTGATTTTTTGTTGCTCGTGAAACATCATAAATTTTCACTAATGTATGCTTATTTATTTCTTTAGTTTTTCGTAAGAAAAGCATCGCTATTGGTGAGATTGTTGTGCCTTAAGTATGTAACGTTTTAGTCAAATTTTCTAGTACCTAGCTATTATGCTGGACCCCCAATGTCCTTCGATAATATTGATAAAATGTTGATCTTAATGAATTGTAAAATATTTATGTGAAATAAAATAAAATTTAATAAATGAGAGTTTTATTATGTACATTTTGAAAAATAATACCTTCTATATTATTTGAAATCTAATAGAAAGATTTCACATTAATTGTAAAATTTAAAAGAGATAACATATTTCTACGTGTGTAAATATCTTAAGGTGGTTTTCATAATCTTATATTATAGAAATATCTTAAAAAACGCTTATAAAATAAAAACCCTAGAACTTTTCCGAAACAAAAAAGCACAATACTAAAAACGAGCACATGTCGAAAAACTCGATCTGAAAACCCAAAGCAACACGAAAAGAAGAGCCGCAACAAAAAGGCAAATTTTTTAGGGCCTATTATTGAAAGGGGCGTGATTTTGTGGGAGCATAAAATTCGCCATAAAATCCGACCGAACGATTTACGACCCCAGTCCTAGTGGTAGACGGCGGTCCAATAAAATAGTAATTATCGGACGATCTGACGTCTTCATCGCGTTTTATAGGGGCGCCTCGAGTATTTAAATTTCGTCGACTTTTTTGCTTTACAAAGTCGTCCTTTTTCACAAAGGACCGCGTCTCCGAACGGAGCGATATCGAACCGTTCTAAGAATCGAACGTGGAAATTCTATGCGACTATCGTTGTCAATAGCGGAAAATGTTGCGCTATTCGCTAATAAAATACCGCAGCGTGAGTTACTGCTTTGTCCATTTCGAAAGTTGCATTCGAAGATCTCGAAAGCGCATAAATACTGCAACTTAGTATACGTATGAATATAAGCCGCTTTAGTCGCTCCGAACTTCCCTCGGAAAATCGCTTTTTGATTTTAACGATTGGTTTTTATTTCCGAGCCAATGAGGCGTGCGAATTTGGCTTTCTCTTCTCGCACGTATTGTATACTTAAAATATCGAGCGATAAAAAAATAATATTTAAACGATACAGATAAGAAATCGATCTGATTGATTGAAATAAAGTCTTTAAAGGATATACATGTGAAATTTCTCCTAAGATTTATTGTAAGCTAGGGAAGGGTAAAGTCACCTGAGATGCATTTGTTTTTAAATTATAACTCTTATTTCTTTTTGGATATTTATATATTAATGAAAATAGTTTCAATGCAATTAATACAATACAATGCAGTTTATGGTAGATTGAATATACATACTTGGAGCATATGGAAGATGTGGATAGCATAATTATAAAGGACGTTATATTATTTTCAATTGGAAGAATTGCTATTTTATGTCATTTGACGACTTTGCAGATGTTAGAGACAATCAAAAAGCTGGTGATTTAATATTAAATACATTCTAAAGGGATATAAGAGATATAAAACCATGGATATCCCCAGTGTCTTCACTCTTCCAGGATGACAATCTGAAAAGTGTATTTGGTCTTTAAATACCTTTATGATCTTTCATTCAATTTCATTTCAAGAAATCACATTTCCTGAAAATTGACAATTCAGAATTTCAAACGAAACCAACACACCCAGATCCGAAACGCAACAATGCGCCGATCGTCCGCGAGATCTACGCTCGACTTTCTCGAGCGAAACGCAATCCCCCGACATTATTCTTAGAGCATTACTCTCGAGGGGTACCCTTTTGATTTAGCAACCATAAATACGGTACGAGTTCGCCTTTATCTCTCGACATCAGCCTGCCTCCGGGAAGCCGATCTTCCCTCGCGTTCGCATGAGTTACGACCGCGCGCGATATTTATGTCCGCCGACCGCGTACATTATGTAATTTCTTTATTGAATATTGTATTTTGTATCCTGCATACACGTATAATAGTATTTATGCATGTGTCGCCCTTTGATATACCGAGCTGCAGATTCCGTCCGGATAAATCCGATCCGATCACGAAACGCCCATCGGAGACGCTTCCTAACTCATATTAGACGTCGGATTTGCAATGCGAGGCTCGAGGGCGCGTGAGCAAATAGTCCGACTTCCTATGTGGATGTTTTACTCGTGTAATTAAATATGTCGATAGAGTTATTGTGTTTTTGTCTCGAGCTGTTTGCGTTTCGAGCCAAGGGAGAGCTGCGTGGCGTTCGATCGGATGCTTGTGTGAAAGTTGTTCCGTGTAATTGGATCTTGTGTTTAAATTAGTAGCCTATTTATGATATTTATATATTATGAAATTGGTTAAGCTTTCTATATTATTGTTGGAAAAGTATAGGTTTGATTGAGGAAGTATTGTGCCTATATAATATTTATGCTCTTAATAGTAGTATTTATTGTTTTCTGATAAAATGATCTGTAGGTAAATCTACATATTATGATAAACGGCATAATTACTTTAAAAGCTGTTCGTTTCTTGCAATATTGCGATGTATCAAATTTTTCTTTTTTGTAGCGAATGACAATATTGAGTTTACCATACGTGGGTATATTTCATGATAAATTTCACATAAACACAGGGTATTATTTCATTGAAAACATTAAATGTGAAAACACACATATCTAGCCGGGTCGGATATAAGACCGTTCGGTCACGATCGGCCATAAAATAAATAAAACGGAAAATGAAATGTCTTATGCAAGTAAAATTGAAACTTGCATTTCGTTCACAAAACGACAAAAATCAAATAAAAAAACAACTTCATCGAACTAACGTTAAACAATAATAATCCAACTATTTAATTTATTTCGTTTCAGTATTTTACCATATAAATTCCGAGGATTGACTGCCATTTTCGTTTGTGAAAAAAAAAACATGAAATAAAAGAAAACCCGAAGACTCAATAACATCGAAGTTCGTTCGGAGGATCGGAGCATTATCAATTTCGATTAATGCCCGTTCATAATTGCGGGTCAATAGAATCATTTGAATTTTAATTCGGCACTAACGTCTTCCCTTGTGCTGAACGAATGCATAAATTTCATTGAATCGATCTGATTTTTTTCCTGCAGAGTTTTATTTTGTAATTATTTATTTGCTGGGAGATACGAATCGCTTCAACGTTGTCGCCGTGTATTTATTTATTGCATTTGAACGGTATCGTAAATTTTTGACTTTCGGACTCGTAATTAAATGTCACAATAATTAAATTTGCAGTGTTCGTTTAGCACTAATTAATTATCTCGGCGATAAATAAGCGAATACAATCTTTGTGATCATACGAAACGCCTAATTAATAACGACGCGTCAACGAAAAGAAACAAATCTGATATAGAATTTATTTCACGATTTGATCAATAGATTAAATTTTTAAATCTATTTTATTTTTTACAATCAAAATATTATGTTAGATTCTGATAATGATATGAAAAATTTCCCACACTCCCATTGTGATACATAGCTTATACATTGTGCAAGATAAAAAAATGACTTTGAGACCTAATGTTGTGTGAAAGTATCGATATATACTTCTATCCTCTTCCTCTTTTTCTATATAAATAAAAGTGAAAGTATGTTATTTATAAACTCCTAAACGGCTGATCCTTTCGCCATGAAACATCAAGATTTTAGAATATTTTCTGTATTATTACTTTTTTTTTGACATTTCAAGAGGAAACCCTTCATAGCTTCAGCAAACACTATGCATAGCTTACATAAGCAACGGGATCTACTACAGAAATGGGAACGGGATATATTAATAAGTTAAGTCCAATGAGTTTAGAGCAACTCCAGGTCTAGTATAGAAATAAATACACACAAAAAAAAAAAGAAAATTGGCACCGAAATGTCAAAGTGTACGCTAAGTGGCCACGCACTCTCGGCCCGCGGCGACCGGACCCCGGCTCTAATGAATATATCAAGGGGGTAATTATTTATTGTCCGTATCCCAGGTGGGCTTCGGAGGATGGCCGCGTGATTTGTGGTACCAGCGCCGCTCATTAAGACATGACCATTGTAAATCATACCCGCCGAGATGGGCTCACACGTCCGCCTCTCCGCGACCGGGCCCTCGCGTGCTTCCAAAGCTCGTTTCGGATAAAGTTACAAATTATCGACACTACAAATTGTCCGTGGGTGTTTTCGGGTGGTGGAATAGTGTCGCCTTGCCGAGGAGGTGGTGGCTCTTGGACGCGGAGGCTTCCGCTGTGTCGATGTTTAGGCGGATGTTATACTTTGTTGTGATGCTTGGATTCGATGTATTTTAGTTTTGAAGGTATTTAGATAGTATATCCATGCTGAAGTGTTTTGAAGTTGATCGAATTGAATATTTTATTTGGAATAGTGTTGCCTCACCTAAGGTGTTGCCCATGGATGCGAAGGCTTCTGCAGCTTCGATGTTTAGACGAAGCTTGCTTGAATTTGATGCATTTTATTTTTGAAGATTTTTAGATCATACACAGTTAAGTATTATCGTGCCGATTAAATTAAATATTTTAATTGAGATTTTAAAAAGAATATCGTGAGAATATCAGAAAATGGTATGTATGATATTTGTATGTGATTATGGCAATGGAATAAAATTATAGAAAAACAACTTCAATTTTATAACACATTAAAAAATCTACGCAATAAAGAGTAAAAAAAATATATAATTAATCGAAAATTCTATCGAAAAAATGTGAAATGTCACTAAGTGCAATTAACTTTTCATTGCGGTTGTGGAATTTCCGCATAGCTTTCTTATTTCGATCGAGTATTTAATTTCAAAGGTTGCGGTTTCATCCTCGTGCCAAGGTCGCGTTTATACTATTCAGGACGACTCAGTGACCGTAAATTAGCCAAGTTTTTTTTAACATTATACAATTTTTTTATCATTAATTTTCGGTCAGTTGGAGTCGTTAAAGCCCGCCCATTTCCACCGCATTCGTTTAGCTAAAGTGTTAAAGCACAGCCTCGAGGAAAATTCGTCATCGCGCGTAAACAAAGGCTCAGTCTGCATTTTCCGAGAACAATTTATTACGCCTCGGGCGTGTCTGACATTAACGGCGGGGTCATCGTTTTTTTCTCAAGGACGAATATTTATTAGATTTTTTTTTGAGCAAAATTAGTTTTATTGAATTCGTCTGAGTCAGTCCAGTCATACGATCGTAATGGTGATCGGTGGAGATTTTCTGCGGTCATAGCCGATGTCTTTATGGGCATTTTTATTGTTAATTTATCCGCAGCTGCGTAAAATTGCATTGCCATTCGATTATTCATACGTTGCACGTGCTATCGTTTATTATAATTTGATGACGGGCATAATTGTAATTATTTTTTAATGTTACGTTATTTTTATTTGATTTTGCGATATTGCTTCGGTTTCAGTTAATTTTATATGGATTATTTATTAAAATTTTATGTAGTAGCGACTGAACGTTGATGTTTAATTAGCAATTATTAAAACTAAATGCATTTTTAAGCTTCGATAAAGCTCACGTTTCACCACTAAAATCATTATAAAATCTAAATTAATATTATTAAAATTAAATTTTTCGCGATTTGTATCATTTAATAAATCCGTGAAAAAACTACAACCGTATTTATTTGCCATAAGCAAATGGAAAAACAGGTGGACAATCCAGCGATAAAGCAAATTTTTGACAAAATATTCGATAAAGAACGTGATAAATCGATTTTTTTAGACGCTATTAGTATAATACAGAGATTACATAAATTAAACGATTAATTTATAAATACAACATTATACTGCAATCATTTATCGAAGCTTACATAATTATTTCGTTCGCAATGAATCAATCGCTTTCCTCGAATACGACCAGCCAATAATAAACGAAATACGTGTATAAGTTTTTTTTATACATATATATTATAAAACGGCGCATATAAATAATTCAATTAGAATGCAAATTAATCACATATCGAATGGTTCGATCTCTCTGTCGATTCGAGACTCGAAAAAGTGAAACAGTTCATATATCAAACGGTTCGAAATTCGTTTATCGCCGATAAACAGCCATTATATACGTTTTATTGGTATTCATTAAAACCTATGTTTTATGTATCATTATATTTCTAATTGATATATTATGTTTAATATAACCATCACACGTTACGATACCAAGACGGCGGTCCGACCGGTTGCTACGTGACGTTTTTAAGTGCGTTGTTAAATATACTGAAAAAAATACACATAATATAAATAAAAAACAGGGTTGGGAAAAGAAACAGATTTGTATTTTGTCAAATGTCTTTAAAATTTAATATAAAATGATTTTTATTTCAAACAAATCTCTTCGACTGTGAATTGAAAATTCTATTGAAATGTTTATAAACATTCGTAAAAAACTAGCAAGATATATTTTCATGAAAATTTGAATGATATTTAGCTATAATTTTCATAGGAAAAAATATACACATTTTCAATAAGATAGGATTTGAAACTGCTTCAGCTAGAAAAGCTTTTCTTAAAATTTCACAGCCCTAACTAAAAAAGAAATAAATGAAACAGATACAGTCAATAAAATATTAATAGGCCACGGTCGGGTAATTTATTGGACTAATTACGCGATCGGAGAATGTTTTTTCGAGTGACATTTGTATTTCGAGCTTTTCAATACGACGGGAGCATAATTTTTCACGCGATATCTATGAGAGTCATCTGACGGAAAATTTCGAAAGTGTCCGGAAAATCTTTTCTCGCAGATAGCGAAAATTTCGATTTCGACTCAGATAAAAAATAGAAACAGATCGATACATTAATAAAAACTAGGAGTCGAGCTAATCGCTATTGAGATGTCTCGCGTGTCAAACCGATCGCTCGCTTTTTCATATGACAACTTCACTAATCGATGTGACATACAAAAACGTTTGATAAACGAGCTGATCTGTGCATTTGTGTGGGTCGTGATTAATATCGTTATATGACTATTTTTTTGTTTGTTCCTTAATATGCAGTGATATTTACGGTATTTATCTCGCGTTTAGTACGTGAAAATAGCTTTGAGTAATCGATATGGAATCTAATTCGGCTCCGCATTGTTTCGATGAAGTTGTATTACGACACGATGCGCTCAACACACAGGGTGGTTAGACTTCGTATTATTCTATCAACATGTTATTTATTCAATTATTTTGAAAAATATTGACCTGATAAATCATTTTGAAATAGATTTGCAATTTTTAAGTACATATGAGAAGCCAAGGAAAATAAGTGCAAAAATGAAATTTTGAGGATGCTTTATTCATAATTGAATATCTATAATTATTATTGGAATATTACTAAAAGATCTGATATATGAAACGTTCAATGCCAAACATTGCATGTGTTGCGATTGCGTATTGAATTGAATTTGAATATTGAATATAACATTGGCAGTAATGTGAAATGTTTATGCAACTGCAATAAACATGCATAATGTAAACTTCATCTAACGATTTAAAAATGTGATTTATAATCGTTTCATAAAAATGCAAAAAAATGATTCTTTCCTATATTTAACTCAAAATGAACGATCCGAGATTCGAAAACGATTCCACCAGCACCCTGTACGATATCAAGCACGTCCGTGTATCAATAAGAATCAATAGCGCGTAATCACGGCCCGAAATCTAGGTATCCCATGGTGTGTGCTGACCCGCGGGATCAGCGGCCCCGTCTCATTCCGCCAAATCACCGAATGACCCCACAGAGCGAGGGCTGAGCCCCCGGGGGCCCCCGGGAGCCCCCGCCGCGCCCCATCTGGGCCCTGTCAGCGGTCCAGCTGGTAAGGCGCATCGTGACCAAGATGTCGTATGATATTTCATCGACTCTTCCCCGTGTCACGGCCTCGATAAAGCTCGATTCACACTCGCATGTGATGTATCAGTTGCACAATGATACGCAATACACATTCGATAAATAAATTTATGTTTATTATCGTGATCGATTGGAATGATATTGAGTCAACCTAAAACAATATATCGATGACAAGTTTAATTTTGTACATATTACTCTAGCTATTCGTCATAGTAAAAGAGAGCTAGAGATATATGTAAATTGATCTATAAATAAAGAATTTTTTTTTCATTTCATTTTTCTTGCACTGTTAGTCATTTTCCGAAAGTTTTTTCGGAGCCATCGAGGAGCCTACATTGAGAATTCGATCGAAACGCAAGGCGCTCGAAAGGGTGCGTGTAAATCGGGCTTTGTGCGATGTGTGATTGTAAATGGGGGTGTTTGGGAGTGTTAAGTGGTCCCACGGTCATCATCGCGCAATGGGAGCGCATCTCAATCACCTGACAACACGGAATCCGCTATTGTTCTAGGCAATCGACGTACATTACCGATGGTGAGTTAACAGTTTCGACCACCTCGCGGTGGTTGAAGAAAAGGTTTGTGTGTGTGGACGATATGAGCTATTGTGATTCTTTCGATCGTGTTTTGCAATTTTGGCTAAAAGCTTTCTAAAAATCTGTAAGATAAAAATTGTTATTTATATTGCATTAATTATATTTTCCGATTAAATTTTATATCATCATTGAATATTTATGACTTTCATTTTTTACGTAGGTACCCTGATATAAATGATCACACTGCTAATGAAAATCTTTATTTATAAAAAAATATTTATCAGTCCATAATCATTTATTTTAACATAATTTTAGATAGCAATTTGTAACTTCATTTAGTTAAGTCTAAAATTCGACTTGTATGTGATTTTATAGTATTTTTTATATATAAAAATAAATTCGGCAGAACCGTACATTTTTCATACATTTCGACAAACGAAACGCTCGATTTTATCACGGCACGATTTCATTACTGACGTCACTCTTTTTCACATTTCACACACACACCAATATCTCAAGATAGATACGCGAGATGCACAGCAGATAAATCCGTCACAGAGCCCCATCTTCGACATCGAAAAAAATCATTAACGAATCGACGGCGTCGATTACGATATCCCCGGCCGTATCTCCGTGGAAGGTAGCATTCCCTCGAATTCCGGCTTAATGATTCAATTAGCCAAACCGAAATATCTGTCCATCACACGAACGCACACACGTACCTATCGGATAGCCCGAGGGAATATGCGCCGTAATAAAACGTGAAAAAAGGCACCGGGCCCGTACACGTACACAAAGAGAGTGAAATAACAAACCGGCGCACCGGGGCCTGTAATCACGGCCAATTTCCAACGCGGAGAGGTGTGAAGTTACGGTCCACCGGAGGACTATTAGTGTCCCAACCCGGCTACGGGTCTGTTCCCGCAGAAAAAATCGGTTTAACCAATATAGACATATTAAATGGGCGCGAGCTCGCATCGAGAGGACGAGGGGTGGGTGGTCCGACACGAGGATGTATCGATGCCGATGATGCCGTGAGCTTATCTGCTTTTTTATGATGCATAATTCATTTTCGGTGCTGTACGGGGATGAATATTTGATTCGATTTTGAAGGTTCGGAAAATTTGTATTGACTTTGTATCTTCTATTATAATTAAACGATTTTTTTATAAGAGCGAAACGTGTCACGACAAGTTCTAGTGAACAGGAAATCGACGAAACCGCAATCTTTAGTTACGCTCGATTCGACTTATGGAAAATCGTAATTGTACTGCATAATGAAGACGTTTGCAATTTTTTTTTTTCACCATACTTGAGAAAATTGTTAAATTTCATTTGTTAAAAAAGAAATCTTATATAAATATTCTTTCGAAAAAAAATACTTTCTCATAGGATATATATATTTAAAATTACATGAAATATTAGAAAATTGGAAAATTTTTCTAATATGAATCAAATATGAAAAGAAAATTTGAAAACCAATGTAGGTAAGATTTTTCAAGTTTTTAAATTCAATATGTCAGATTGTGTTTCTGAAATAAAATTTTCACGATAAAGTTTATTCAAATCACATTCAAGCTTATTTCCAAAATCCCCATGAATGAAACAATTTCGCAGAAAAGATTTCGTCGATTCGCTTGTTGATAATCTCACATCTGTTGAGAAGAACAGGTTCTTTCGTCTCACAAAATTAATAATCCTTTAATAGTAATTGGTGTCTATAAACTCATATATTAATATTCATTTTGTACGGCTTAAAAATTGTTTATTCGCAAAGATGTCACAGGTTCGACCATGAACAACAATAAATAAATATTTCAATTTTTTTTTCAACGCGCTAACGGGAGGTCCCCTAATCGATCTCATGAATATCAATTAAGAAATCGACACGTTCTATCGCATAGAAGAAAACTTAAGATTGTTGACAACGAATGTTTATACATATGTATACTAAACATTATAACACGCATGCAAAAATAGAAAATTAATATCACAAAAAAGACCGTAATATTCATTACCATTAATCGATCGATCTCGACGACATTCGAAACCGCAATGAGCTAGATCTCTCTGCACCGTTTTATTGCACGAATAAAACTCGGATAAAATTACACCTCATTACACACCATCGATGTCTCAATCTCGAACAATGTGAACGACTACGGGATGGTAAAAAATTACAATAATCGTAATGGGACGAGCACCACAAAAACGAGCCACGAAATAGGCAGGACACGTGACCGGCCGCGAACTGTTATTTAAGCGAGTCGACCGACAAATAATAACCAATAAATGCCCCGCAAATAATAATTATATTACTGTGCAGAGGTGTTTCATGGGTGGTCGCGGTCTCACTTTTTCTTGCAGCTCCGAAATGTTAAAGGCGGTTCGTCCTACGGGCCAGGGGCGGACCGACGAATTTCGCTCTAAGTGCCCGTACGTATTAAATTCGGCGAATAAATATTTATTAGGTCGTATCGATTCTATTCGCGTGAAAAGGCGTCTCGTCTCGATTATGTTTAGTTTTTTTTTCTTTTAACAAATTGCCGTTATTAAGTGTACTTTAAATAAATGTTGAAATTGCGGATTGTGGATTTTGTAAGTAATGAATATAGTTTAATACTATTGAATTAAATGCAAAATAGATACATTTTTTGAGTGCATTATTTAGTTTGACAGTGAGTTTTTTTTTTATTTAACTGACTGTTATACATTATATAAGAAGTTATTATTTCTCAGATTTAAATTTAAAGGTTCATTTAATTAATATATTAAGCCTTCAGTTATATTTTCATATTTATATGATATGTTTGTCCGCCAATGTGAGCTCGTGACTCGACTAGAGGCCGTTCATTATACAATGGACCATTATTAGCTGATCGCGCAAAAGGTGCCCTAATCGATCCACTGAATGGTATCTTCTACAGTGAAAACGATTTGTACGCTTTTTGAATTGGACAAGTTGAAAAATTTACAGTGAATATAAAAAATTCGAAAAACTCAATTAAAACATAAACTTGAACTTAATCCATTAAATAAATACTTCCTAGAGACATCAACGAGCGGCTTGAAAAGAAACCCATTTATTTAACATTTTATTAAAATACAATTTTTTTTTTTTATAACTCACAATAATTTTTTTAGAATTAATCGATCTTCATCACTTTTCGATTTATTGAATGAGATATTTAATATCGGTTTTTCCCACGTCTAAGGAAATTCCGTTTGAAATGTTCAGAATAGCTTTCGAATCTCATTGATTTTTTTCATCGTCTACATAAATTCGGTATCGATTCATATTCCGTGTGAATCATTCATATATCGAGCATCTCACACAATTATGCTACTAAAATGGATTAATGGTCGGGCAACATTGGGCCTAGTCATCGTCTCTCCTTCACGCATAAAGGAAATTATTGCGTTATTATATTATCAACACCGAGTTCTTATATAAATATGATTTTAATAACAATAATCCGTGTAATAAATTACTGAGAATGAATGGAGAAGGGACGAATGCGCCACGGAGAGACGAGGGTAAATATACACGGATGCTTTTTTGATGGGAAGCCGATGGACAATACCAGTGGTCAGAAGCGCCAAACTGTCAGTTTTCGAGCATATAATTTACTTCTATTACTCTTGGGGAATTGAAATATTTTTATATTTATTTTCAAATATTCTAATTTATGGTTGAAATATTTTGAAGAAAATGTGAATATTTTTGAATATACATATGTATTTAAATTTAAATAAAAAAAGAACTTTCAATTAATATTAATCAGATCTATGACAAGTGAAATATGTGAATATTTTCTATGTTTTGCTTTACTTATGTATATATTTTCACTGGATTTTTTAAACTTAATAGATGTTGCATCCCTACTCAGGACATTCTTATAAAGTCATGCAGGACATAATAGGCATGAAATGAAGAATTCCTCTACAAATCATTGCGGTTTTAGTTATTTTATCCAAGAGGTAGCTTTATTCGTTCAACTTATTATAAAAATACCTTCATATATCGTTTATAAATAAATTGTATATCGGTCATCAAATGGAGAATAGATGAAAATCTGATGTTTGATAACTGTACGAGTTATCCATTCACATAGAATGAAAAGGAGTAGAATTCTTACAAAGGACAACATCATCTTCGACTCGTTCCATATTAATTTAAAGAATTTATTCACATCATCATCGTTCCGGGAACACATTCTTTGGTAACATAATTAGTATTATGATGTTTGATTACGAAGTTTTATACGAATACGGGGTTACTTCATTCATTTTGTGAACCCAATTCTTTGGTAAAATTGTTGCAGTGATTTTTTTTGAGAAACCAGATCTAAAAATAAAAATCAGATGTTATCATATGCGTTGACAGAGAATGCGTCAACGAGCATTATCGTTTGTGATGCTACTTGCATTCAAATGTGTATATCAAATGTTCCAAAAATATAAATTTACATATATGCTATACAGATATCGTGAGAATTTTTACAATTCACTAACATTTTTTTTTTCATTTCATAATAAACCATCGCTCGGTATAGTTTTGTTTTCAATATAAATTTTAAAACATTTCAAATACTTTTGAAGGGTGAATTCCTGACGAGGGGAGGATAGGTCGAAGCGTCTGAGCTACCGGTGTTTCCAGAAATTTTCGCTACATACCTGAAATGTCTCTGTGATAGCATTCCTGATGATGGAAGGAATTTCAGTAGCCTTCCGGCGCCTTTCTAGACGACGTCTAACATTTTTCATATAAACAACCCCTCTGAAAATTCCGCACAGATTTCAAATTAAATTCCACACTCTAATATTATATTTTCAATATTTCATGTATAATAAATCTAAAAATACAAAATAATAAGAACATTATAAAATTATATTTATCCAACTTTTTAATACAAATTTATTTAAACTATATATACATACATAACACTAATTTCTGTAAATTGGAGTTGCTCGAACTTAAAATGCACTTTATATCGATTATGAATTGTTGTAAAGTTTTTTTAATAAATATGTACAAATCATATGATATGCAAATGTTATATGATATTGTGTGTATAGGTGATGTGTGTAATTACACACATTCAACTATATATAACACAAATGAATTCGGATCAATAACATCGTATGAAATTTTTCCAGCAGCACGATGGGAAAAATCGACTTTCCGCACGTAAACCACGTCCGATTTTCACGGAACTTTTTTCATTGTTTTGGCGAACATCGAGTGCGCACTCACAACACGGATTCTGGTCGGTCAGACAAAACCGCGGTTCGGAATCTGTCGTCTGCTTACTCGGGTCCGGTATGTCGGCCGCTATGCCATTTTCTGACAACGGAATTCGCCAGCCGGGCCGCGAGACCGCCGAGCCGTGGGAACAAAACGCCGTCCGTCGCTAACACAAAATACCTCAAAACTTACACATAACAAACGCCAAACAATGCCGCATTCGCATCCGACGACGTCCGACATGCTCTCTATTGTCGGCGAACTCGCCGTGTCGTTCGAACGGTGTTCGAGTCGGAAAATTCGACGAGTTTGTGCCGTTCGCACTCGGAAAATTCGCATTCTCTTCCGCGGAACTTTTGTTGAATATGACATTTTTTTTAGTATTTTTTATTCATTTTATTGGATTTTAATTTGAAATGTATATCTTTATATGTTTTGTCGTCTATGTGAAACGCAATATTGCAGCAACAGCTCATTTTCTAAAGAAAATTTTCTGTTTCCTTGTGTTTACGAACTGAAGATGCTGCTTCAAATATTATTGCTTTCATTATGATTATTATGATTATTTCAGATTCTCACTATTTTTCTATAAGTGGAGTTAATCATGTTTAGCTCTGAATGGCAGAAATATAACTGTGGATACGAAAAATACTATAATACACAATGAGAGTGCGTTGATCTTCAACAGGTTGATTTATAATTATAAAATGATTGAGATAATAAATAGAAAATTTTCCTTATAAATAATGGAAATTTTTATTGGAATAATACATGTATTGAATTGTTTTCATTTAATTAAATATTTGTTTTTCCCTCAACTCATTTATTTTCATCTCGATTATACAGAATGCATACGATGCAGACGTAAGCAATCTAGAACGACAAAGTCACTTTGCTCGTCCAAAATTGACGACATATCCGGCAACATTGACTCGAAATTATGTTAATTAGACGCTAATGTCTCGGTGACAATTTATGCTTATTACTTATCTCCGCAGGCTCCCTCGCATGTAAATGTTAGAAGACCATACTTGTTTGCGTGCTCTTTTGCAATGTCATGGGAACAAATTTACGAAAACGAAATGTGCATTCATATTGTTTATTATGGGACACTTGTCGAGATGTTTTCGTAGTTTTTCCGGTGAAATATGTCGCTTTCGGTGTGGTCACGTTTTAATCAGTGTTAACAGACGATCGTTGACCGCAAATACATTTATAATAGATTCAAATCCCCATTGGTTTCGGATCGTTAATAAATGTTGAGGAAACGTTTTAAGGTCCATTAGACTACCTGCCGCGCATTGACAAGTTAACTTTAATAAATTGATTGCATAAAATTGGGTTTTTGATAAAAAATATAAAAATAAATAAATCGAACGACTTGTGGGTGTTCTCGCGATGGACGGTTTTTTCCATGGAAAAATGTGGTTTGATGCAAATTATGGTCCATTTGATTAATTTATACAATTCTTATCTGACTCAGATATATCTAATTTGTTTCTTAAATTTTTATAAACACGCATATTGTCAATCTCTATGTGAAGTGTTTAGAATTCTTATCATTCACTATAAACTATTCCCTATTTTTTATATAAAGATCATAAATTTTTAATGTACATAGTATATCATTTAATATACATAAATAATGTTTAATTTATTTGAAAATATTTTTTTTAATTACGTACTTTTGTAATAGTAATTAGGAATAAACCATATTAGACACGAACGAATTAAGAAATAAATATCTATCGAATGGCACAATAATATATTACTCTTGATCCGAAACAAATAAGGCCAATCGGTAATTAAAACACATGAATAAAAATAGAAAACACAACTTGAAGATAAATAAAATAAGGAAAATTCGTGGCATTTCGTATCGAAATTTATTTGTGTTAGCTCGTCTCATCGAGTTTATACGCCAATAAATATAAATAACATCATTATGCGAGCTTTGTTTTTATGATACGTCTTAATTCGGACAGTTTCTGTTTAAGGAAACGGCTCGTCGTTAAAATTTTATTCATAAAATACGATTGTGTAATGCGCGCATTAGGCCGGTCGCACACCCATACGCTTCGTTGTCTTGCATAATTTTTTTCTCCATTCATTTATTTCTTTTCGTTTTTTATTATTATTATTATTTGTGTGTGTGTATGTTTCTCTCTTCTTCTCGCTCTGTGTCTTTTCGAAATTGAAAATGGCCGTATTTCATTTCAGCGACGACTTTATTGGCGCGTATTTACATAAAAGCACGAACGTGTATTAAATCTCGCCAGCTATCGTCGAAATCGTTCCGCACATTATATCCCCTCGTATATTACGCTTTGATGACTGTATTATTAATCAATTTATAGCGTATTTACATGAATACAATTATGTTAATCTTAGAGAGTGTTTAAGGCTTTTTTCCATCGCCATGATTTTATGTGAAATTCGCCTATTCCTTATTTAAATATTACTTTATTCAATCTATTTTCATATAATGATATATTCAATATCGATTGACAGTAACATGTCATTCTTATCGCCTTATCCATCTTCGAAATTCGCACTAAAAAAACCTGAATTTTCACTATAATAGTTATATGAGCAAATGCAAATAATACAAGATTATTAGACATTAAATTAGTTTGGAGATCGAATCAGTATTAAATTAATATAATTTCTGAAAGTACCTACATATGTAAAAATCATAAACATCGATAACCCTAATCACTGAACTGAAACAGTAAAGATTTCACATCGTCAATATATCAAACTCACCGACGATTTGACACGACATAATGCGCATTGTACCGTTTACAATAAACAGCATCGGCACCTCTGCGGTTTCGCGACCTCCTGCAAAACACACAGCCACAACACAATACGATAATGCAAAATACACACATAATAATAATAAATAGCGATCGTTCGTACGACGGAGCCGACATGTTAATATAGTGTAAGGGGGCGATAGGCGGTTACCTGAAAGGTGTCCGGTTCCAGTCACCGGCAGGTTATTAATGACGAAACCGCACGAATCGAAATCTCGATATTATTTCCGCATATAATGCCTGATCTTTGACGGCTGTTGCGCCACCCAGAAGCTGGCTTTTCTTTTTTTTTATTTTATTTTTGTGTATCTTTATGTTTTCGATGTGTTCGCGGTGGTTTTGCGAATTTGCGCTTCGATTCGTGTCGGTCGCCTAATGTGATTTTCTGTGTACTCATCTTGTATTTGTTACTATCTAGATTCTGTGAACTGGAATCACTCGAGACTCTATGGACTTAAAGATGATTATGAGCTTTTCTGATTACAATGTGTGCAGGTTATATTAGTTTTACGACGACTGGACTGCATCGAATAGCGATAAACTGGTACCACTGTAAATAGTGCAATAATAAATAGCACAGAGAAGTTTATGAATATACATTCGTTTTTATTCATATTTACGGTATTATTAATTTTATTCTAAAAATACTATATTATATTTTGAAAAGCTTCATAATTGCACATTGCACAATCTTATGTGAATATGACGTAAATGAAAAAATATTTATGCCCAACATTCTATAAGATTTCAGATAAGATTATCTTTATGATTTTTTAAATAAAAATTGCCATATTATTGCTCATAAAATGAAAAACGAATGAATCAAACCAATCGGAAAATATTCCAAAATTTAAACGAAATCGTCCGAAGGCAATAAATAGGAGCTCGCCTCATAAATGCGAAACGTCATCTCAATTCACGATCGACTATAAAACGTCTCGAATCTCTAAAAACCTCCATTGATTGCCCAGCATCCACAATTGTCTCGCATGTACAAATAGGCGTGACATCCTGTTTGCTCAGCATTGTGTCCGTCTCATTGACGTCCCGTCTCGGTTCGACGTCTTAATGCCCCGTTCATAATAGGTCCAGATCGTGTCTGAGTGTTGGTAAATTCAATTTCACCAAAAACCGCCTCACAATGATCCCGTGGCGAATCTCCGAACTGAAATTTTCACGAAATGAATGGCCCCCAATGGAAAGGGATCGATCCTTTCATCGCATCCCCCTAAACTCCATTGAGGTCTGTTCGCTTTTTTTTTTATATCGTTTTATTTTGTCTAAGACAGCTCGAATCACTTGATTCGATTGTGTTCGAATTTAAATATTGTCCGTGTACGGTTCGTGTGTAATTTCGATCCTTTGTCCTGTGCGGTGACGCCCTTATTTGAATATGTAGGACAGTTTCCCATGAGTTCGAGTGTACGGGCAGTGAAATTCATAAATGAAAGATGGTTATGTTGGAAAAAAAACAATTTTATTTATTTTTATTGAAAGATGGTTTTACTTTTTTTTATAATTGACAATTGTTCGTTTCGTTCTATACACATTTTGTCGGTGTGAATTTTGCAATGTTGTTTTTCACAGTGGCAACTGAATGTGTGTCTCAACATTTTTATGGTATTTACAAAACATGTTTACAAAATATGTACACGATTTTAAATTATTCATTTACGTAAAAATTTATTTATATAAAAATAGCGTTATCGTAATAAATATAAATAAATTCATATAAAATAACATAATTATAAACAAGGCAAAAGCGGATGGAATAGATTCACTTATCGTGTGCTTTCCGGTTTCTATAAGTTTGGGAAAGTTGTTCAACGTTTTTATATACATCCTGTTTTCGGATAATTAATTAAAGAATATTTGACCATATTTTCTCACTATCTTCTTTTACTTTTAATAAAAATGCAAATATTTTTCGAAGAAATCTTCACATGAAACGTAAATAAAAACGTTATTCAACGTCATTTATACAAACTGGAAATATTCACATTAGCCCCCAAGGCTACAACCAAATGATCTCTAACGTACATCCACACGAACAGCTAGAATCACTAGTAGTAGTTTCTAATATAAAAGCTCTCTAATTGCATCAAGCTTATTTCGTAGGCAATATAAATTATTCATTCGTAAAAGACAGAACCCATTTTGGAACAATGTTTGTTTTTTCTTCTTTCAATTAGAGTCACACGAGTGAGAAAATTAGCAATGGTAAATATTTTCAAATGCATAGGCGATATGAGATACATTTTGTATTATGCTGATTCAATTTTTATTTACAAATATATTTTTTCATTAAAACAAACGAAAACAGTAATTATTTTGTTATTTTCTATTAAATAAATTTTAAAATGCAGATGCAATCAGTCTTTATTCCTTATCGTAAAATTTTGATGACATAATGATTTTTTTAATGAAAAAAATATGTGGTGATTTTAATAACTATTTCTTAAAAACTATAATCACAATTATAATTTATAATTATAAATTAATAATTTACATTATTAAATCAATTCCGGTTCCATACCAAATACGGGTAACGTAGAATTTGTTTTATGGCAATTTCGATACTTTTTATTTGACAAAAAAAATTCGCTACCCGTACCTATGAAAATACTGGCCAAATAATAAAATTATCACTTTCAATATAAATTACATTTTCAATTGAAAAAATTATAACAAATTGAAAGCCTTGTATTCAATTTATGCAAATAGACGTTATTGCTACATAAATACAATATTAATAATGAATTTCAACAGATTCACATTGCATCATCCATCGCGTAAAATAAATTATTAAAAGCATCACATTCACATGGAAAATATGTAACTTTAAAAAGAAATAAAGCACCACATATAGTATAAGTTTATTTCATTAACTACGATCGAAACCGAAAACGCATTCTTCATCTCAGCCATAAATATTATGTACACAACAATATTCTCTTTTCCTTTAATACTGATAAATTCCCTCCCTCCCTCGCATAAATAAAACGACAGATAAATATCTTATGATAATTGATAAATTAACAACGAACACAGAGCAATAATTTACCTCGTTCTTTTCACTTCTATTTGGTCCGTACTACATAGCAGCAGCTCAACGGTGGCAGCCCGTACAAAATCTACAACTACCGAACGACCGGTTCCATCGTCGAAAAAAATCATCATTCAACTTCAAGCACACGAAATTAAACGATTACACCACGAAAGATACGAAAGACAATCGCATCAGTGACGCGAAGTATTTCGGAGTTCAGAAATACATCGGTCGATCGATGAATTGTTCCGTTCGACATCGGCTCAGTTCTTGGGTTTTTTTCTATTAGATCGAGTCGATCGTGAAACACATGTTTGTAATTAAATAATTATGCTGATTTATTCATCGATTCAAATTTCGATGGCCGAAGCAAGATTTCTCGATGATACCTTCATTAACACATGGACCGTTTTGTTATACATTTTTCCATCTCCATTTAAACTTTTTCCTAATCTACTAATTAAAACTGAAATAGTTTATATTGAATTGGAAAAACTGTATCACACGCATACACACACATGCACACGTACGCGTACACACCTTAAATTACATTTCGAATTTTATTCAATACTTAAACATATATTCACAATTATAAATTAATAAGGAAAATTGTCTTTTGTGGGGAAAAATACCTACGATTTTGGAATGTTAGTTTATAAGCACGTGTGTACCATTTTTTTGATCTTGCACATTTTGCACTTGACTTCACAACACCAATGGAAAGTGCAATTGCACCTCTCCAAAACAGTCAACTCTTCCGTTTTATAACCTCTACCACAACACATGAGATTGCAACCGTCCACACCCTCGGACGTGTCGTTGCATTGTCTCCCTATCGTACCTTCGATGCCCATCTTGGGATTCTTCATACAGAACTTGGGCGACTCCTCCAAATACACGAGATCTTTGTTCCCAGGAGGCTTGTGATCCGGATTGTGCGGCTTGAGCTGGAAATTGTACCGTTTCCTCTTCGTGCCCAGTCCGTGTCCGTTGGAATGGATTCCGTTGTACAATTGCGAGTTGGGACCACCTCTCGTAGGCTCCTCGCCGTTCTGCCTCAGGCTGTTGCTGACCATAACCTTGGAAGCTCCGTCGAACCTATCCTTGAGATTGTCTCCGATCTGTCTGAAGTTCGGAAGTCGCATCCAGCACGTCTTCACCGTGCAAGAGCCGGACATCCCGTGGCACTTGCACTCTTGGCGCATCTCGGTTTGCACGTGCTGCGAAAGACAAAATATGATCAAATCGATTGTTTAACGTCGGTTCGAGGATCGGCCCACCTGTACAAGAGACGGTAGCCGGTTTGACGAGCGACAACCAATGACAATCGCCATTCATCAACGGGCTTATTGATTCGTGTGAGGTTGTTGCGTGGGCGACGACAATGCGTGTTCGAGTGTCATCGGTGGAGCCTCGAGTCATCGTTGTACAAATATGAATATAATCGAGTAAATTTGGCGACGACGATTCGTTGAATGAAATTTTAAAGATTTTTTACGAAGCTAATCGAGACGTGCTCGAAATATTCATTCACTTATTAATATGAAAAAATTCTTCTAAAACCGTATTTTTTTATTATTCATTAAAAAATATTTTCATCTACTTTTTGAAATCGTAAAATTAAGTTTTAACGTTCAGAAAATTAAACAAATATTTTTCGACTAGTATTAAGTACACAACAGAGTGGGCGACTTTCCACTCCAGACTTTCACTTCTTCACTCGAATTAATTTCACAATTAGATAAACATCTATTATTTCCGAATGATCGAATACAAACTAGCTGCCGTGAGATACTTGAGAGAATTAGAACGTCGAACGATCGGAAAACGCGCTTCGTTATACGAAACGTCCCGCACATTGTCGAGGCGCCTTCATGTAAATAAGCATGGACAAATTGACGTAGGGAATAAATAAATACCTGTTGGCGAGTCATCCGTCATTTTGTCAAGGGGTCTGTCTGTTTGCCTCCACCTCTTTGTATTCAAATCGTATTTAATATGGCAATAAATCGTTCGGAGGCCGACGCGGGGGCCATCCGAGTGCCGATTCTGCGTATGAAGTCATCATTTGCTGCTCGAATTTCAATTTTATCGCAGGCTAATTAGCTTTTTTTGCGTTCGTATAAACTGCGTGTACGTTTCCCGATCGTATATCTCGGTGCGATATATCAAAATGTGAAGCGTTTTATCGTGGATTGAAAAAACAAAATGGTATTATAACCTGTTCGCTCCTACGGCGAGCAACGCTCCCGTGATATATAAAGATCGCCTATTTTAATGACTAAATTTGTATTTGGCTCGAATTCGTAACGGCTCGCATATATTATTACTGACGTAACGACTCACAGATAAAATGTTACCGTTTTCGAGAGCACCACTCTCAATTTTATCTAATAAAACAAATTTATGAACATTCGATCTAGTAATTCTGCGCAGTAATGCTTCTTTCCATTAATAAATATTAAATTGCATAATAAGCATTATACAACGATTCTGAGAATTATAATGAATTTGTCGAATCGAGCATTTTTTTTTTATTCAATTCAAACAACAATGACGCCGACTGCGGCGAATTTTTAGAAACTAGATATTGAACAAATGCAATATTCAATGTTTGTACAGTATTTGATTTCAATCAACTTACCGCTCTACCAGCTTCGTTGTTATGGAGATTCATTTTTTCCCTGAGGTTTCTGCCGCGCTCTCCAGCATCGACGAACGCTCTCGAAAATCGGAATCCATATCCGATATTATCTGAGCATCCTCCCCATTCCCAATCCCTGACTCCAGCAGCAGCAGAACCAGGAGCAGCAGCCGGAGCACGCACTTGATGGGTATAATCGCAAGTACACGATTCTATTGTGCCTTCTGCACAAGCGCGAGCCACCGAATATGTGACAGCCGCACTAGTTATCGCGTATATGAACGCCGTTTCTCGACATGCTGTAACAATGAAAAAAAATATTATTGCAAATATTGCTGCTTAATTATTTATTAATTTTATAGTGAAGAAACAGTCAGTAGACTGGAAATTCTTAGAAATCAATGGTGGTACTTAAATCGATCGAATTTCATTGGAATAGACAAATCGAGGGATTCACTTTTAAGAACCGTACTTAATCAATGTTTTCGAAACAATTCTAATGAAATTAACAAGATATTAGTAAGAATAGTGACATGTAACTCTCATCAGAATCTGACAGGATTCGAATCCAGCATTATGAATACATAAGATTTGTGGAATACATTAAGAAATCTTCGCACAACTTTGATTTTTGAAATTTTTATGCGGTCCCGGTTAAAGCTAGCGGGACACCGTCCCGTTTCGAATCGTCCCGTACTCACGGTCGAAATAAAAGCACTTACACATACATTAAATCGAAATCGCAATCCTTAATTACGACCGCGAATTCCCGGAGCGCTCGGGGACAATCGAGACATTTCGATATAAGCGCGCCACGATAAATAAATCACGGCGCGACTCTCCGGCGCGATTTATTCGAAATACGTCCGTCGATCGAAGGCATACGACGGCCCTAATGAGCGACGAGAGGACACCGATGACATGCCGACCGATTCAACGTCGCATCGGCAAAAGTGAAGTGCATATATTCAACGGCGAGCGAAATGCAGATCCGCTCGGTCCGACTGACGCACAATGGGCCATTCAATTACGCGAACATTGCGGTCCAATCGATCGAAGAACGGTGGCTTTTGTCGCGCTGATATCTTATTCGCATGATTGACGAGATGTCCCGAATGTGGAGGACGTGTGTGAGAAACTGCTCCTCTGGATCCCTCTGCTTGGAGCGATGCGATTGATGCGTGTCCGTGTCCAGATCGCTGACGTCTATTAGTCGATGATTTAATCGATGCCATTTGTTTCGAGAAATCGTATCGATTTATTTGAACGGCTTTAATTTGCAAATTAATCTGAGAAGAAGACAAAAATATTTTTGGTTCTCATGTACCCATTGTATGAGTACTTACTGTACTCACTGTATCTCATTGACATAACACTCGAATCAACTCAATGAAATTCGATTGAAAATTTATTACTTGATACTTCATGAAATTGATAAAACTGCACTCAGATATCGATTATTAATTTCGAATAAAAATAGACAAATAAAAAAACCTTAAAATATTGTATAATATCGATCTAATCAAATGCATATTTCTTTGAGCAAAATTATTGAATGCGTTCGGGTATATCGTTCTAAATAACGAAGACGGAAATGGGTGTTGACGATTCGCTTTTCAATGAAACGATTCGTTATTCGAAGTTCGTACTTCAAATGTCTTATATGTTATACAACATGAGCGAGGAGAGCTTCGCACAAAAGCTCCCGGGGTCCGGTTCGGTCCGCTCATTGAGAGCGGTACAATAATTAATGGAAAGGATTTGAATTAAATTCACATAAAATACAATTAAAGTGAAGCTCGCATACGAATTTATATTTATACGCATTGAATAAAAATATGAGGATGGTAAAAAAAAGACATCGAACGCATCTTCGGTCGTATTGTGCGCGAGTACTACACAACTGTCCGTCTTTGCGTTTTTGCATTTCGCATGCGTACCCCGAGACGTTTTCAATTTATTTATATTTTTATATGCGTACACGTTTATTCGCCAGGATCGAGAGCTTTCGATTTTATTGCGTTTGAGAGCAGATTAGCTTCAAGGAAACAATAATATCTCATTATTAGCGTGCATAATGCGCCCCGCAGTCAGTACACGATCGGTGCTCGTTCGCGATTTAAAGCCGCTGTTAAATATTTTTACAAGCAATTAAGCTCTTGATGCACTTGCAAGAGTGTGATTTATTTGTCGACCATTTTACGCTTCGGCGGGCGTTTTATTTACCGATTTTTTATTTACCGTACGACGAGAACGTAAATCTAATGAGTACAAATGAAAATGAAATCATTAAACGTTTCAATTTCGCCAGCACACGATGCTCGTATATTTTGATTGCTTTCGAAATAACGAAGAATTCAAAAAATAATTTGTTCCGTCAAACGAAATTGAATGTTTGAACAAATAGCATTTAGGCGGATTACATATTACATTCTCGATTTTTAATATTTTTTGTACACAGTTGTTTACGTTCACTTGTGCATTAGATAGGCATTCATGAAAATTTCACGTGCGATATCCACTAGAAGAAAAAAACACAATTGTAAAAGTAGAGGTCGGCGACTCGCGCAAAATGCGACGCTTAATGATCTCGTGCCGAATCTATATTCATTAGCAACCATTATGGATTTATCATGAGATGTTCAATACATACATAAGAAAAAAAATTGATCGTGGTTAGTCCGATCGTGAGTCAATTAATGGTCATAATTAAATATGTGCAATTTGTTACAGATGTACATTTTGCACGAATCGACCCGTAAAAAATCGGACATGATTTATTGTCATCCGAATTTCGATACGGATGTATGAGATTTTTGTTTATCGCGTATTAATAAGCGGTTACGTCGATTATTTGTAATAATAAACAAACGAATAAACAACATAAAATGAAAACGATCTCGCATTAAAATCGCGTTTAAAGGAACGCATGAGCTTGCATAAAATCCTGCGCCACACACGCTACGATTTATGTCCTCGAGTTTCCTTTATTTTTTCGTCCTGAACGTTGTGCACACGCGAACATACACGGGACCCCCGTACACGTACCGTATCCATAACACGAAAAAAAGTATACACAGATATAATAATTACGAGTGGTATACCATCTCTCGGGTATACCGGGTATATTAAGAGAGGATTGAGATGTATGGAGGTGCACCTGGAGGCGCCCCCGCTGAGTGACCCGTGACCCCGACAACATTTCTCTTTCTTGGGATACCCCGAGGCTCGCATTACAAATATATTTATTCAATTATATCATTATTTAATTCACGTGAGTGTGTATCGCTGAGGCCGCAGCATAATTATTCATCATTATCGTGCGTTTCGAGCGATTATGTCACGATCGATCGTTCACTTTTCATTGCTTCGATTCGACTCAAGATTCGTTAATATATTATGTTTTTATACTTCGGAAAAAATATTTTTATTCAATTTAGCTATCGATCTCTTCTTGTAATGATTTGAATTATTTGAATGTACAATAATCGAATTAAAAAGTTTAATTCCAATTTGTGCAGTTTATGCATTACGAAAGAATCTCGCCTGTTAACTGCACCCCACTCTGCAGTTTATGCAAAATATATATATTTTTTTATTCATACGTGAATACTTTCGTAATTCCTGCGAAAATTATCATTACGTAAACCATTAATACATTTTAATGATTCGCCATTACGACTGCGTCTGTGCACTTTCACGTGTGCGCGTAAACTCAGCGAAATACGTGAAATAATCGTGTCTAATGGTGCGAAAAAGAAAAAAATCCGTTCGTGGCCATTTCATATCCTTAATTATAATCAATTTTCTCATCGTCTAATTGCCGTTTGATGCGATTACGTATTTTAAAAGCGGCAGCAAGTCTACGGCGACGGAGAGCCATTTAGTGCATTAGTTGCTTGCCGGCAATGACTGCCACTAGCAACATCGCCTATGTACATACGTTTTACTCTCTCGTACAGACATAATATAATAAATATAATATGAGCAGCAGAAGCAGTAACGGCAATAAAGCCATCACTCTGCATCAAACCGTGACGCAATCACAATGATACATTACACGCCCAGTATTTCATTTGTGCCCGGTTTCATTCAGAAATCGACTTTTCTATACGCACACACGCCGGCAAAAAATCTTCTTTCTCGGTGCACGGAACCAATCGCTTACAATCTCAAATGAATGGTCGTTTATTCCCCACGATGCAGGGATATTGTGCGCCTACTGCTTTTCCATAGTTTTCCAACAACAGAACGTAATTATGACTGGCTATTGGACTAATATTGTACTTGCACGAACAATGGTTTGTTTAGTACCAAACAAGCTACTGATATTTTTTCATTATTAAATAACAGGTTATTTATTTTTTTTGTAGTAGTTCGTGAATCGAACTTTAAATAATTGATCCATTGTTATCTTCGATATTTTCCAAAATTTTGATGTGAGTTATTTATTCACATTTTCTAATACATACAATACTCTTCATAGGTGCTATAACATTTTTCGATCCATGAAGTAAGGTAAGGACACCCGCGGATCCTGAAACGTTTTCAATGCTCTTCTCCATATAATACGCTTTTTTGTTTCTTTCAACAGCGGGGGGTCAATAATATCTTTCGATCCGTCGGACAGGTTACGTTTTCTTTTAGTGTGACCATTGTTCAACACCGAATGTGTTCATAATGACTTAATTATTTTTTGTACAATTTTAATATATTTTTTTACGATTATTACAAAGCACTAAAGCGATGACCTCTTTTTTATCGCGCATATATAAATATTTTCATTTTCAACGATACATCTTTATATATAATATGTAATATACATTTTCAGGATATATAGATATATTTATGTTATACATATGATTTGATTTCATATTGTGTGGTCGCCACAACAATGGCCCACTACGAAATACCCCACGCAAGCAAGAGAGAGATGTTAAGATGCGGTGATTACACAATAGAAACATCGGTGTTAACATGTTCTTTTATTCTACCTTCCATTCTTCGATGCGAGCACACAAGACCCGAACTGACTTCCTCCTGTCGTCGAGGACATATTTTTAATTTATCGACTGCACCTTCGGGGCTCATTTGTAAGGGATGATTTGTAGCGCTTAAGAAAGTTCAGCTTTGAAATAAACAGCTTTAACCCAGATTTTCGACTAAAAGTATTTTAATATCGTATTTTACTTTTCCAATATAATACATTCTTATTTGTGAATTTTCATCGTATTGTCGTGTCTATAGGAATATACGTATAGGTTTAGTAATTTTTTTTCATTGTAAAAAATACTTGAGAAAAGTCAGAAGTTAATAAAATAGTCTTAAGGGACAACTGTGATGTCATCATTGGTTAAGTGATGCGATCGGTATCTGGGAATCAATGGTTTCTTAATTTGGGCGCCTAGCTGCCGAATCGTCTAAAATGTACAAATAACGTAAATCACCAGACAATTTCTTAGATAACCACACGATTAAAAGGAAAAAAAGTCTCTGAATGAAAGAAGAAAAAAAACGTTTACACGCGAGACATTCTTGAAGAAACATAGAAGAGAAAATCGTTTTGCGATTTTATCAGTAAGCATCCGACCCAGAAGGCACCCAACATGAATAACGACCGCCTAATCAAAAACCGATATGTTAAATTTCGAAAAAAAATGTTTCCAATCCTCTCAACCCTCGCATCGCCTCGAGGCTTTCAATTGATTATTTACGATTCACATTTCGCACTTCAACAAAATTTAAATAAACATGATCGATATGAAATCATATAACGACAAAATAATTTTGTTCGGGAATATATTTTAAAATTGTCAATAATTAAATATACAAATGATTGGCAAATCTTAAATTTTACCGATTCAAGAGTACATAAATATCGATGCATTTTCGACACAACTTTCACACGCTCGTTTCAATTAATCTGCACGATCGGAAAAGAGGTTCTCTCCAATCGACCGAGTTGTATTTATATATTTGATCTGAGAGTATTATCGGTCGTCCGAATCGTGGAACGTATCGCAGCTCTCGAGGACCCGGGTAATTAAATTTCACCTGACAGAGTTGACAGTTCATATTAATTTAAGGGATTTCGAACGTATCGGGGAGGGCTCCCTTCCTTTTACCATCGAACAGTTGTATATGTGAGTATATGTATATGTGCAAGAACAAGAGGTATAAGTTGGAAGAGCGGCGAAGCCTCCGCTGATGGAATTTTTATTACGGACCCGAACACCCAAGTATTTTCGCGGCCGCAACACATTGCCAGTTTGCGTGGGTCGCTATCGAAGATCGCTATTAAATTGATATTGAGAGATTTTATTGCCGAATGTTGCTAAATCGATAAGTCTTACCTTTTTAGAAGCGATTATATTAGCGATAATAATTTTGATTTATAAATAAGCGATTATTATCTAATGAATTGTTAAATAAGAAATTATTGATTTTTTATATTTCAAAGTTTGAGCGAAATGAACAACTTATGTATTTCCGAAATAAAACTTTGAAATGCGAATAACCGGAAAAAACCAATATTGTAAGCAAACACTTAATCGATTTTCCACAATCGCACCTTCACCGCGCGACATAACGATTTGTAAAGACACACATTTCCCGACCGATAAAACAGCGAGCAGTCGACACACACAAAAGCGATAACGACTCCAAATATTCCGCGCCTAATCAAACACCTAAATCGGTGATTATAATTAAAATTGACGAGACCGTTTCATCATCGGCCATCACCACACAACACCACACCATCATCATCATCGTCAACACGCGCCCGTCACACCGCGTTTCCAATAAATCCATCGACTCACACACTCGCGATTTGGCCCGTTACTTTTTACGATGCCTAATTAAAACGGCAATTAAAATACCCCCGTCAAATTTTGGTCACCTCCGAGTCGCCGGAGAGAAATACGACGACGTCGTATCGGCCGACAGTTATACGTCGACGTTATCGCGCCGGACGAATTAACGCCGGACGTGCAGATTTCGTTTTGTCGACTATTTTTCGATTCGATTATATAGTTTTTTATTCCGTCGAAACGGGAGTGATGATCTTTGCCGAAATGGACTTGCGGTGTGGTTGTGCCGCGCGGCGGTAGGCGGTCTTCGCCTCACACTCGGTCCATATAATTATGATACTTCTACATTAACCCGGGGCAATAACGCTTTACGTCTAAATTATTTTCGAGACTTTCGTGAAAGAAAAATGGTCGTTCGGACCGAATCGAAATGCTCTCTAGATTCACGATTCAATGGTTGATCTCTTCTGTAATGTTTGAGATTATTTGTTTGTACTGGATAAAAGGTTTCAATTTTGTTGTCGATCCGGTCATTATTGTAATTTGTCGCTATACTAATGTTAATTTCTTTAACTCATTCGAATTTAATTATCTCGTATTACATATCAGAATATAAAACTATATATGTATGTACTAATAATTTAACGTATATTTTTGTCAGTACATATTGTATGTATATAATATATTCGAAAAATACATTAATGAAAAATGTATAATAATCCGAATAAATTTCAATTAAAACAAATATTCGAAAATATTGGCTTCTAAACTACCTCTATGTGTCAAAACGAATAGGTTCATCTAAAACGAATCAATTAATTTTATGTCTCTTTTTACATGTACGTTTATAACTATTGATTATTTTATTACGAATACAGTTTTATTTATGGAATCGTTTCATTTGCGTTATAGCTTTTCGTACACTAATATAAAAATTTACGTTTACGATTTCCTGATAAAATGTGTACTATATAAAACTAAATGAGCTTTCAAACCGAAAATATATTCGTGCATTCGCAATAAGAGCAAGCCGATTAAAATAAATTAATAACCACTGATGTAAGGTTAATAATATCGATTTGAATTGGGTTGTGTTATTTTTGTCTTATATTTATTTATTCGAGTTAACGATTTGACACTTGCTCTTCTGCTGATAATTTTAAGTGCCAGACGCGTTGGGGCTGCTGCACTGACAGTAGACGATATAAAACAGAACTTATGCATGTATTATATTCTTATAAAATACCAAGCAATTCTAAGCAAAAAAACGATAAAAATCAAATTCGGTTATATTGTTTGACTTTATCATCCGAAGATATTCAATTATTTTTTTTATCATAGTTAAATCGAACTAAAAACGTTTTGAATTGATAAATTATACATATCTATCATAAAAATGCAATCTAACATAAAAAAAATCTTACCTCTGTCGACTATTTTTCCAAAAAGGTTTTTTCCTTTCTCGTAGTTGTTGACAGAACAATTCCATTGTCGATTTCGGAATTGATATTGACATTCCTGTATTGCTTGATTAGCACCTTTTATTACAGCTGCTAGCACTCCTGGATCATCTTTGGCCAACTTCTGTTGTCTTCTCCGAAGCATTTTGAAAATTGCTTTATCGATATGCACACCTACTGGAGCCATCGGCCTCAGGTTATCCGGTTCCCCAACTTTTGCTATTCCCCTGAAAATAATACATTAGATTAGTTACGTGAGAAAAAAATAAAATGAATATTGAGACAGACTTCCGTATCGTCATCAATGAATTTATAGCATAAACGTTCGATGAAAATTTTCTCACGAGTCACCCGACTATACACATATTCCGGTCTTTCTTGAACTATTTACTCAAAATACACGACTAGACAATCCTATTACTGCTAGTTCTCCATCTTACAAAAACCACTTCCTTTCGTGAAACAAAAGCTATAGGTCAACATTTACATTTTTTTATCATTATGAGTATTGTGTGATGCGTCCTTCTATACCAGACCTTACCTTTGTTTACTTTCACTAAAACAAAATGCTACAAGATATAACATTTTCGAAGTGTATCATTGTATTGAGTCAACGATATTAAAGCATTTTTTATTTATTTAATGTCATACGAACTTTATCTACAATCTTATCGACTGTTGTAATAAGTCATAAAGATCATTAAACTTAAAAAAAATCTAACGATTCGAGAATCGTAACAATAGTGAAAAATATTGAAATGTGAATGAGTACAGTCAATATTAGGAAGAGGGGATGATTTTCTACAGGTTGTCGTTTTGTGTCTGCGCGATCATCGTTTGGTTAGGTGTTATGTTTATTAAACCGTATAAATATTGAATTTCAATGACAATATTTAATATTTTGACATATTAAGTGTCAGACTTATCTTTAAAACAAATAGTTAGCTTTGTCGAACTTAAGTTTACTTTCTTTGTTCGCATCCAATCGTCAAGTGTTTCACGATTCTTCTTAAGAAGAAAATTAAAAACAGGTGTGCGAAAGCTTCGTGTTAAAATTTATAATAATTCACAAATGTTGTCTCTTAATATTATATTAAAATTATACTTTCAAAATTAATGGAATAATTTTGATAATTACAGTTTTCCAAATAACTATAAATATTTATTGATTGAGAATTCTTGAAGACGTTGAAATGATGAAATTTGTCTAATTCAAAATAATTTATGTTCGATAAATATTCAGAATATTTTATACAAAGATGATTATAATTTATTTAAAAATATGATAAGTGGCATATTTAAAATTAAAATATGAGTAGGTAAATTAGCAAATCAATAATTTCTGTATTTTATATTAAGGTCAATTTCATGACACGAGAGAATTTTCATGAGTTGATCGGCCGTGTTTACTATTTTAAATCCTTACGGATGCTTAAGATTCATTCAACACAAATCTTTGAATAAATATTTGACATCGTTTTGAGGCACACATATTTTTTTCTCCCAGATTTATTTATTTCTCTCGGGTTGTGGTCAAACACGCGTTGGCATATTTCTAGTTCACACAAGTGAACGCCTTATTTCGTTTTTTTTTTTCCATTCAAGTTTAAATGTTTTGTGAAGCTATTTTGCGATCACTAAATGCGAGAAAGTTTCAGATCATTCGTCTATGGAAAAAAACATAATTAATTGCATCACAGCCGCTGATTTCTTATTTCTCAACTTCCATTAGTCGAATAGACCTTATCCATATATTTCATTATCGTCCCAGTCCATCATCGACAACGGAAACTATTTATTTTAATGTTCATTAAGACTAATACGAGTTATTACAGTGTTACGAACGTACATTTGTTGTACTCGTATGCTGAGATCGTATTCGCTTCATCTCAGCTTAATGGAATGTCTCAATTTGGTAAAGGTTGGCAATAAAAGCTAACGACACGGGCGTTCATTTTCAATATAGTCTCACTCCATGTGGCTGCTGTATAATTTTTCCACCGTTTTCAACTGTGAAAAGATGACACTTGTGAGATAAGAATTGTTTTGAGACAGTAGGTAGTCAAGTACCAACATATGTTTGTTTCTTTTTACTATTAAATGACTTTATCTCAAGGTTTCGATCGAAACATTTTCTCTTGTTAAAATAACGGTAACATAAATGTTTTGCGCAATTATTAGAGTATCAAAATTATTCGTGCAATTCAAAATTTGAATAATAAATTACCCGAACGCTTATTGATATCGTACAATATTTTTCACAGTATATGTATAATACATATATCGCTTTTGAACTCAAACTCATTTTTCAACTCAAATAGTTCATCTTTATCAATTAATCTGACAATGACACAACTCATCAAAGAAATTAAATCAAGTGGAGTTTTATGTGAGGTGCCACTTCAATGTTCAGTCACAAAGTGGTGATTATAGTAACAGCAATACAGTTCAGAGATATCTCGACATTCCACTAAATCCCGACAACAGTAAATCTCGGGCGATTTTGTTCTTTATTTCTTAAAAAATTAAAGCACACTCTCTCGTGCGTCTAATTAACGGTTCGGATTATTAAGTAGGCGTTATAACAATATATATGTACCCGTGGGCATATACTAAGACAGAGTCCGACACTAATACGGTCACCGATTCGGCAAAACGGGTTAAATTACGTAAGCGATTAAGGACGAATATTTTATGTCTTATCTTATCCAAAGGTACAATGTAAAGCTATTAGTTAGTCCTTAATTGCGTTGAATAATTTGATCTCCAGTTCCATGTCGCCGATACGAGACAGCGCCTTTATCTCAGCAAGGAAATTCTGAACGCGCCGTACAAAATCGACGGAGTCTATATTGAATTTTCTCACTTTATAAATTGTTGTGTATTATTATCTGAATTGAAAATATTTGAGAAATGTCTAATTGTAAAATATTATTGTAATATAAATAAATTTGTAAAATATTGAAAACTATTTAGAAATTCCTTGGTGACATCAACGCTATAATATATATGAAACCTAGCAGTTAACGTTTTATATTTGCACAAATTTTATGTATTTGGTTTATTTATTTATTAATTCTTTAAAAACGAACTTAAATTTCATAAAATAAATGATAAGATCAATCATAAATGAAATTCGAATCAGCCAATATATTCATTGATTTACATCCAAACATCAAATGATCGCGTAAACTCGACGATGCTAAAAACAATAATTTAACACCGAATTTACAGCATCAATTAAACATCAAATGAAGCCATTCGCACAGACAACGAACCCGCTAAGAGACCACATGCAGCATCATATCTCAGCGTTAATCTGATGCTCGCATCTTAGGCACAGCCGCGGTACTCGCGGCCGCGAAATAGATAGGGCTGCGGCGCGACGCGTGATTTCGCGACAGAATGTCCTCAAAAGTGTTCTCGAAGTGTTGCCCTCTCGCACTTGCAGAGTGTGAGAAGATGTGTATCGTGACCCCGCAGTGTTGCCAGAGGGCAGGCGGCCCCTTTGCCCATGCTCAACAATTACTTTTGCCCGCACGTCCCTCCGACGGCATGTGTGCCGATCCGAAAGATAAATTTCTGATTTATTCTGCATTTTTGTGGTCTTTTTTCAAACGTTTGGTTTGTGTGTGGTTCGTTGATGGATTTAAACCACAAATTTATGTTGATTTTAATGACAATAATTGGAAAGTCTATAAAGATGCGCTACTGAGTGAGTTGAGGATATAAAAATGATCGATAACATTTAAAGTAAATATTATAACCATATTGAATTAAATTAAATAACTTCTTTAATCTGGCCTTACTCGAGATTTTACAGACTTATAATTAAAAAAATATTGTAAAATACTGAAAAATTAAAATGTGAAAAATATTTTTCAAATATTTATGTCAGTACTATGATTAAATTTACTGATACAATTGTCGATTGATTAATTTATAAAACGTTATATCATAAGGAAAATCGTACGAGTTTTCATCATTCGTCGTACTTATAATACGGTGGAATCTCAAAAGCGTAGGTGATAATTTTCCTTCTCTGCGTATTTATTTGTACGTACGTAATTCGTGTGCTGCGTTTCTGGTAAAAACAACCGTCTAACATCGCTTAATTATGCATAACAAATAGGCATTTTATTCAAATTCGTATGAAGGCTGCATATTTAACGGGTGGCACGTTCAATAAATTAATTGAATACACCAAAAATGAAATTGTTTTTCGGTTGCGTTCGTGCAGAACGCTACGTGGACAATTTGATTAATCAATTTATATGCTTATAAAACTTTTTTCGTACTATTCAAATTTATCTTGGAATTTTTATAAACATAATCGATAATTTGGATACTTAGTTATCGATTAGAAAATGCTACGCTATAAATAAGATTTTATTAATTTTTCGCCATGACGTTATAAACATTCAAAATGTATTCGTCGATAAATGCGATGCATCAATTTAAATTTTGATGAATCGTTAAACCATTGTATTTAATACGAAATTAATTTGATAAATGAAAAGTTTTTCAATAGGATTCGTTATCATACATTGTGTAGATTTTACGTGCATAAATATTATTTTATGGAACTCGCAATAAAATATTACGAACTATTTAATGCCTTATTACACATTTATTTTATAATAAAATCGATACTTAACGATATTTTTATTGATATATTTAATGCAATACTTAGTTTTTATATATTTTTAAACATCGAACAATTTATTTATATTATTTTGATTGAAATTTATGAGCGTTTTACGATCATGGCTTTATGCAACTTTCTCAAATAAAACGTACGTAATTTATCGATGAAAAAGTACGTATTTATAAAAAAATCATTGGTATTTGCCATACGATTTCTCAAATATTGCTAACGCTGTAAACGCATAAATAAGCATATTTTTTTCAAAGCAAAACTTGCTGGTATCAATTGAAATCGATACCCATCGGCATTTTTTATTATAAGAATTATTTTTAAATAACAAATCGAAAATATCTTTTGATTTTCCCGATAATTGTCAACCTTGATCTATTTAGTTTTGCAAACGTTTGATAAATCGTCACAAGAAGCATCATATTCAATGTCATTCGAAATATTTGATCACTAGAAAGATTTCATAACTGAACCGTGCTCACGTCGAGAAGGAATTTGAGCTATCTTTTTTTAATCATCGTAAATTTAATTAAACGCTCTTCATACTCGGATGCGCTCGATCGACAATTCCCACGTCGAAAATAAAACAACGCAACATTTTTACAATAATATCGTTGCGAACGATTCGCTTTTCGGTATCGTCTCGAATTTCAGTCAACTCATCGGTGCATTCAACGAGATAAACGTGAAACAAAAAAGATTATGATTGACGTATAAATTAGTCGAGTTCAATTTGCACACCACGCAACACCGTGTATATCGATTTCGGTTAATTTAAATGATCGATGATTTAACAAAACAGTTGCGTGATTAAATTATTTATTTATTATTAAGTTTAAATTAATTATAAATACTTAATGATAACATTAAATTGCACAAAGATATGAGCCGTTCAGAGCTAAACATTACTACTTCGACTAAAGTAGAAATCGAAAAAACGTGTTTGATATGTGTTTCAAAATTCTGGAAATTTCCTTGATTACTCTATTTTTTCGAAATTATAAGCATACAATTTTTGTTTATTATTAACTATAGATAGTGTAAATTCATAATTAATAAAAATGACTTCTGTTATAAATGATCAATTATTCCGTGGCCAAAAGTTTGGTCACTTATCTTTATTATTCAGTAAAAATATTACACACATATAAAATAATTATTATTTAAATTGTTTTGACATTTAAATCTATATTTTTCTCAAAAAGTGCAGTTAATCACGTTTAATTCTGAACAGCTCATATATCTATAGATTATTCAACATATTTCAATCAATTCATTTAAGATACTCGGAATCATTTTTAACGTATAATCTTCGAAGACTAACAAGAAACTATGACTCCTAAACAAGGATCGTTATATAAAACGACCCTAACGTATCTTATATGAATCGACCGCATTCGAAACAAAATTTTCACAAAAGATTTCCTCACCACCACGTGCTCCCTCTGCTTTTCTTGTGCTTCGCGCTCCCTCCGGTAACGGCGAGCGCCGCGACCACCAGAACGGACACCCACAACCACCGCATATCGAACCTCATGATGCGACGAGCACTCTGTATAAGCAAAACAACGAAAACGTCCCCGAATCTGGCAACGGACTGTTACCGATCCTTCTCGTGCGTGCTGAGCCCGTGCTTCCCGACGATCGACACAGATGGTGGACGGGAGACGAACATAGACGACAATATCATGATTCGGCCACTCGCGCGGTTTCCATTCGCGCGACTCTTCGCGACGGTCGTATGGATGCTGGCGTCGTATGACCGAGTCTGTGCGTTGCGGTGACGCGCGTGCCCGTGCGGATCGATGGACGATCGATAATTGAGCGGACGCTCGGCCGGACGGTGACAGACGCCCGCCGGGACGTGGTGGGGGCTCAGGGGGCGGAGTCTCCGGGACGGGGTACACGCCCCTCGCCCCCACCCCGATATCCGGTTTTCTGGCTCGTCAACGCTTTTCATTTGAAGATTTTTCAATTCGGCTCACATGCTTTTGTTCTTGTCGAGGAATATGTTTTATTTTTCGAATGAATTCTTGGGTATTTTTTTTTTCAGCTAGAATGGTTCTCGTCTGTAATCCTGTCAGATAGACGTTCAAAATGACTTAATCCATACATATGAAAGCAAATGTATGTATGTATGTCAACTATAGACTCCGAAACGACTGATCCGTTTGCTGTGAAACTTTCAGGAATTATTGTACGTATAACTAGAAAGGATTCTGCGTCATTACATTTTGAATTTAAAAAAACATTTTTTTTCGTAAATTTTGTCATTTCAAGGGGGAAGCTTTGACATAGCCAATGTTATGCAAAGCCTACATACGCAACGGGATTGACATATTTTTAGATCTCAAAATGATTGATTCTTTCACCGAAATTGTAGCGGGAACAGATATTGAATCGGGAACGGGAACGGGAAATAATATACTACAATTTACAATCGGCTTAAAGTCTTAATAGTCTCGAGCAACGCCGGGTGACAGAAGCTAGTTAAATATAAAAGTAAGCGAATATAATCTGACTATGAATAATTGTGACTTTTGGTGTAACGGTAGTTTAAGTTCACTCGCTTTCGTTTCGAATATATATTATTTTTTAGGTGCTAAGTGAAAAAATATTTATTATCACATTAAAACTTATAATATATTACAATAGTTTACATCAATATGATCCGATAAAAATGAATGACTCACTTTTTTCGATTTTTATACTTACACCACTGTTACCTATATAAAGAGCATGATTCCGAATCGTACTTATGATTATTTGTTTGATGGATGGAATAGTGAAGGTCAGCTAGGTTATTATTTGACCTTACTTAATTGATTCTAAAAATCTGCTTTACTAAAGTAACTCTCAATAATTTATGAATATTTTGATTATTAAAATACGTTTAACATTTATATTAAAGTTTAAAAATTGTAATTATACGTTAAAATAACATTTTAAGAATTAGTTTGTTCGTAATGTTTGAAATATTCAAATAATTTTTTTAATCGATAAACATATTATGTATATTAATTCTTCGTTTTTTTTTTCAAATGAATTCATATTTGCAAATATTTACTTCGTTTATACCGTATTCATTTTCGTACATCGATACTTTCCAATTTTTCGGTTTTTACAACCGTGAATTTTTATAATATACTTAATATATTTTGAGCATTCCTCAAATATTTGCACAATTTAAATGTTCATTAAGTACCTCTTAAAAAATCGTTTTTTTATTTATGTATTTTTCAATATATTGAATTTATTTCAATTTAATGAAAAATCGATGAGAGCTGATCACAAAATATTTTCCTCTTTAAATCCGATGTATTGTATTTACTTGAATAACATGATCTAATTGAAATACTTAAATTTCATAACAGCAATGAAATATAAACTAAATTAATGTAATAATAACTTAAATCTATAAAAAAAAAACATTTTTTTTAATATTGTGGTTATTACAACTATCAACATTCAAATGATACTCAATTAATAATAACTAGCATAATTTTCTCCAAGCAAATCACTATTTTATTCAAAATTAATATAAATTAATTCGATTTCTCGTCTTGATTAGATTTCGTAATATTATGAATATGTACGATTGTCTATTTGTTTTTAGTTAAACGATTATTTTCTCTTCGATTTTAACTTAAGTATCAATTAAGTAAATTTATTTATATGCTTTTTTTTTACATGAAATTGTTATTATCACTTAACATATTTTTCAACGTCTGACTTTTTTGAACTGGCACATAACAACCGAACTGGCATTAAATGAAAAAAAAATACATCATATACGAATTATCAACTTGTATTTTTTACTTATATACAATCTATATATAAATTTTGTCGATTCATATCATGCAAAAAATGTTGGTAATTGAAGACTCATGTAATATTCGTGTTCCGATTTAGGAAATGGGTTTTGAGTGTTTACAGGAAATATGAAGAGTTTGTCCTTCCGTGTGTAATAAACACGTGCCAACAAACCCCAAATTTAAATATGTAAACACTCAACAAGTAAATGTTTTTAATATGGTCTCTTTAGTAAGCGCCACTTAAATCTGTCGATTTTTTTAACAGGCAGCTTTTTCATTTAATTATTTTCATCCATTAATTGTAAGAAAAATAAATCTGAGTGTGATTTTTCACCAACGAAAGAATATTACTTTTCACATCTACGATAATGTTCGTTTAAGTCTTCGATATCTGAGTTTATAGGAATGTTACTATTTTTATGCGCAATACATTCTATGTTTATACATTTAAGCCGACTGAGTGCAAATATAAATCTTTCAGTCACACTTGAGAAGACGATGACATCTGTCCCAAGAGGACTCTTTTCTTACACCCCACATAGTTTCTTATTAAACAGCTGCTCGCCTAGATGCTTGTTTAGTTTACTGATGGTGGCTTGCATGGAAATACGTGATCTATAATAACTTCACAGTTTACATTTCGCTCACTCTAACTCTATTAATGACGTTCCATTTCATAACAAAAATGACCCAGAGATTCCAATGTCAAGAACTGTATTAGGTTTCAAATTTCAGCATTGTATGACAATTTTTGCGTTCACGTCCTATTGACCCAGAAAACACTTGATTTTCAACGATTTATGTAATTGATATAATAGTGCACTTTGAATTGTGTAATATGAACATATTCTAAAATTATTATTACTTAATTGTCTGAAAAACCACCTTGGCCTCATTACTGAAATAAGATTACTGTGTGAATTAAAAATCAGGTCAATAAATTCAATATATTTTCATTGTAATGACCTAGTTTATTAAATTTTAACATAAATATTGACATATACAATAATAATACATATATTTTCAGTATTCCATTTACCGATTCAGTTTCCTTTATTCATTCTTCACTTCAATAGAGATTTATTCTTTGATAAGAATAAATAGGTGCATCTTAAATCTAATTTTCTTAATCAGGCAACAGATCTAAAGGTGTCGAATACTTTGTCATTGTAAACAATTTGCCTGTGTCGACAGGTAAACACCTACCTGCTCTAATTTTGTCAGTTAAGTAGGAAACGGATCATAAAATAAAAAGGTGCAATATCACAACACCATTCATAATTTCCACTTACTACGACTTCACTACCTATCACAATCGTTCATTTCATGAAAAGACACCAATTTGTGTACACTTTATTGCCACCATAAAATGTGAGACACCATTGAGTCATTGCATTTTTTTCGCCACCCTAGTCGATAAACCGAGCATCTCAAACATCCTCCGATCTTCAATCGAACTATACTCACATGTAATACAATTGAATCGATTAACTAGTTCCTCGGATCATTCGATGACGAGTTTCCGCAAAAACTGGCGTATTTTCCACAAAGCTTTTCCTTCCCGATCACGAAACGACGATTAGTCATTTTGGAAGCTCTGGCAATATGAATCACCGTCTCGCTGGCGCCGTTCTAAATCAACCCTCGATAGGTATTTATAGCCAACAGTGAAAATTCCCAAGCATCCCTGAAAGGATCTCGAGGAAAGTGGGAGGATATACGTGTTTTTTTCTTCTGTAAACGCGGTTCGCACCACAATGGTTCAGCGATGAAGAATGCGAAGAAAATTATGAAATTAATGATAAATTGTCGGTTTTTCACACCCGGCGGTCGGCCAGGATCTTTTTTGAGCTTTGTGAAAAGGCATGCGTGTCCGTAGGTGGTGAATTACTATGATAATGTGTTAACCTGTTTTTCGACATTGACTCTGTTCGCTTTGGCCCCACATGCTCTTGGATCGAACGAATGACGACTACCTGAAGTGTGTTTGTTGGTCTCATCGTTTCACCTCGGATGCGAACCGTTTTATGAATGGACAGGTACGATTGTGTGGAGTACATAATTTAAATTAGGTACACTCTGTCGCTGAGTGGTTCATTGATCCGCAGATAAGTAATGTTTTCTTTTTCATTGAAGATTCAATGATTGCTGCTTGTGTGTTGTTTGTATATGTAGGCATAGGTATGGACTATGGATCGAATCTTTAATCGATGTTCTACAATATTTTTTGATTCTATGAAATATCATAATTGTTTATTTTTCGTATTTAGATGAATCAGTTCATAAACAGGATATGGTCGATTGATTTTGATTCCATTGTATTTTAATTTCATAAATCTGATACCATTTAATAAATCTTATCATGTTTAAATCTATCGAACGATCGAAGATATTGGAAAGGAAACGCACTTCAATTATTGTAAGACGGATGTCTTTTATTATTAATTTTTTTCAGATAAGTTTCATCGAATATTCCATTTTCATTTTCTAAAAAAAAATATAGAATTCAGCTCTGATCAAAATCAAGCAACAAATGTTGTTAAATTTTAAATACTATTTAACAATTCTATCGCGAATTTTATAGCGTTTAGTCAAGTCTCGTAAATAGAAATATAGATAATGGTCCAAGATAACGATGAATTTTCCGATTGCTCAATGTGAAATTATTCCGAATGATAAAGATAACATTGCTGATTTGCTGATAATTAAAATATTTTCAAAATGTGCTAACATAAGGATGAAATATTTTTATGCGTCTACATGTGCTATAAATTCCTATCAGAAATCTGTTTCTTATATCAAAAAAAAATGAAAAGCGCCACACAATGCGATTTTCTTTTTTCATCCTCCTCTCGAACACATTCTTAGCACATCACATATCCATTGTGAGTCAAAGGACATTTCACATAATCCTCGACAATTGCGAAAGCTTAAGTACGCGTGTTCAAATCGGCAGTGTTTCTTTTGTGCAGTCGTACAAGAGTTTTTTTGTCGATCGTTGTTTCTCTAGCATTTTCAAACGAATGCAAACATTCGGAAAATACGCTATCTATATCCAGTCTATTTGTGTGTTTACACGAAACAACGAGAACAACAATAATAGCTTGCGCTGCTGCAATTCGGCATGTTAATTTGGCGAATGGAGTTGAGCGATCCTTTTGATGGCGCCGGCCAAAAGGATGCCGATTCAATAGGACGATGGGGATCTCTATTCATCGAATATGTGTTGAAAGCAAAAAGGCCTTAAACGACGACTCCTTGGGAAAATATGCACCCACACTATTATGTATGAGGTTGTAAAAATATGTTCAACTGGGTTACATCTTCATCTCTCCAGTGATACCACAATAAAATATATATATATATAAATAACTACATTTAAATTTCATTATTGAAAATAAAATAATTTTTCATTATTTTAAAAATTAGATTAGGTTCTTGTGGAGTGTACGACATAACGAGTATAACGACACGATTTTAGACTTACGATTAAACTGAAACGCAGCCTAATACAATCTTACTCTATGAGTATCGTATTGATAATTTAAACTATACGTAACAATAATAGTTAAATGCTCGTTTAAAATTAATTAGGCATCTATTTAATTGAGTTAATCATTCAAACTTGCAAATTCGTCACTATGTAAAATAATTAAATTTTCCTAAAATATATAAATTTATGACGACCTATAATTTTCTAACTTTATCGAAATTTCGATTCAAAAAAATCTTACATAGACAAATAAAATTTATTATTTATTTCCGAACACAGTATGGCAACACCCGTCTACGTGGGTGTCTGCTGAGAGCGTCGGAGGCGCTAGCTAGGGACACGTAATTACATCCTAAATATGGCTAATGCCGACAGGGAATCGTTTGAACCGAGCCGGTGCATCTCACGCCGAAAGAACGAACGGCAGCCGGCAACACACAACACAACACACCGACAATGAACACGTACGAGTCCTCCCAGGTAAGGGCCGACCCTGCGAAGGCCCAGGTACCGACTACAATGCCTCCATCGTACTCCGGTTCGTGTCGGAACGATTTTAAGCGAGCAGGAGCGGATCTGAAGGGGTGTCGTGGGTGCTACGACACCCTCTTTAGTTAAATTCATTTCTCTTACTTTCTTCTTTCTACGTTTTCGCTTTGCAAATGTAGATTTATCTGGAAATGTAGTGCAAGAGGGAACGCTCGTTATTTGTCTAACTAGAAATAAATGCTTTTCTTGCTCAAATAGTAGTATCTAGAATGAGAAAGGAGATGATTTCCATCTAGAGTCTAGCCAGAAAAGAAAAGCTTTTCCTCTTGTACTGTATCTCTGGTGGTAGCCCGAAATGCATTCCGTATCTTCAAAGCTACTGTTCTAAAAAATCTTGGTCTATGTTCTGTTCAGTAATATGTGGAAATCTTTCAGCCGTTGGTCAAATTTATTTTCCCTATCTATCCATCAGACATACCTATGTAATTACTTTGAATTCATCGCAACCGAAAATGATGGTACCATTTGACTATCTATAAAGAGTGGGAAATAGCGATTATTACGTAAATCGTAAATGAACGCATTCCTACAATTCCTACTTTCAACGCGTTAAAATTGTATCAAATGTATTTAAAAAAATCTTCACAAATATTAATCATCACATTTATTATTCAATAGTTAAAATTACATAAATAATACGTTTTTCATGTGTATGAAATAAAAAAAAAAGCAAAATAACACCCCCTTGTCCGTTTTCTGCGTCCGTCCCTGAAAATAGGCGCCTCCGAAGTGTTGTCCCGTTTGCGACAACATCTGCTTTTCTTCGATCGCAAGTTCGAGGAATACGCGTGGCTTGCGATCGATCATAATTAGGCGTCTAGCTAATGGCTGTTGCATTTTCTGGTCGGTTAATGTGTATGTTGGTGTTGTGATTGTCGAGTGTCACCCTTTGATTGATCGATTGTGGTGTGGGGAATTGTTTGTAGGTTAGCAATTTGTTCGATAGTTATGATTAGCTAATAGTTACATAGGATATATGCGTCAATTTTATATTTATTTAATATTGAAAATACATATATTCGAGTTCTTAATTATCTCGGAGGGCTATAAAATCAGAGAACGAACGAAAGCTCATTACGAGAACGGAAAGCGAAAACAATAACGATCACCGGAGGAAACCGACATTTCAATAATTTATCGCTGAACATTTCAAAAAGAGATGTAGAATTGTCTTGTTTCACTCTATACATGTATTCGAAACGATTTTGCGGTAATTGGTGCCGGGTACGAGAGCCGCCGATATAAAGGTCGGGTCGAACGCCTCTGCAGAAAGTATTGTAAAATAACAACAACAAACAATGCATAATACGTTTAGGAGCATTGTCTTGTCACGTTCACGGTTGTATCTACCTTCTGAATGGAATACACCAAACCAGATACGCCACTCCAATAAACTGCGACCAGATAACGGGGGACTCTTTATTGCTGAGCCTAGTAAAAGCTTATTTTATTACACCTAGGATAAAACACTTCAGTTCGGTTACCTTGTTTGAAACGAGTGAAAATTTCGTGGAAAATCCTTGAAATCTCTATTCAAACGCTATCGACGCACCTTTCGGGGAAAAAAATCAGTTCATACTCGAGATCATGTTCGTATTGCTGAGCCATCGCATTTGCGCCATTGTTCTTAGAAATAAGGAACCCTGGGAGGTAGGATCACAATAAAAAAGAAACGTACGAGATGAAATATTAATCAAAATCATCGAGACATGACATGCGTTTCGTTGTGAAATCCTCTCGTACGTCACTTCCGATATTCTCGGAACAATTTCGTACACTAAAGAATGTTTCGTTAGTCACTTCTTTCGAAGCGCAATGATATATCATCGTAAATATACGTCATCGTTCGCGCGTTTATTCCGTAGTAAACGCGGTAATTGCCGAGACATATATCCATTGAATTGTACGATCGTGAACAAAGTCCGCTAATTAAAACGCTCAAATTGCAAGCCGTAGATCCGCACGACTGTTTAACATCTGAGTCGGACGTTAGAAGCAATCGAGACTCATCAAAATGTGAAGTAAAAGGTGTAATTTATACATCGCATGTAATTTATACAACAACAGGACACGACCGCGGCCGTCATAATACCATTTTATTGGATGTCTCAATTACGCCCGGGATCGGTTTATGGTTGAACGTGTAATGATTGCTCTTCGATTTTTTCGAAACACAGTTACGGGCTGGCGAAAAGCTGACGTTATTAAAATTGACGATTCGAGGTCGCCGTAAATAAATAGTTGATAAAAAATATGACCGAGAAAAAAGTAAATAATTGATGGTCGAGAGCGTTTTTAACACTTGTCGGCATTTCCTACGGACATTAGTCAAGCGGAGGTGCCGCTTTAATTAAGGGTTTCTCGCCCCATAATGGCTATATTAGCAATACTTTGCGGTTCGAGCTATAAGGATGCCAATTTGTGTGTTTATTTCCGCGAAAACATCGCACGAGCTAGTGTTCCTCGACCGAGACCACACAGAAGAAGGTCGATATTAAAAAAGAATTAAAATCTCCCGTATCGCATTAGTCATTCCGATAGTTCTTTTTTTCGCCTCTTTATCTCTGCAGTCTACAAATATGACTCGGACGCAATAAATATATAAAGAAAACGCCTCTACTGTAACTTTGTTGTGAAAATTTGACGGTAGACGTGTCGAGTACGAATGCCTTCGTTTAAAACATACGAAAAAAACAATGCTGACGTTATTAAGACGCTTGGAATTTTGATGTTTTCCTAATGGTTTTTTATATTGTCGAGTTCTCGAGAATTCCTATAATGACACATAGATGATATGAAATTGCCTCTTTTTATAGTGTGGAAAAAATTAAAAGATTCATAATTGATATGCGATTTCTATAAATTAAATAAACCAGGCGTGTACAATTTGTGGTTCGCTGTCGCTTAATTTCAATATTAAAAATTTAATAGCATGATTAATGCCCCTCAACCCTAATATGACCGAAACAAATTCAAAATTATTTATTATCGAATTAATCTAACCAACATCAACACACCACCTCACTCAAAATTCAAACGGAAAAACGGAAAATTCAATTTTCAACCGATTCAGAGCGCATTTATTTACACGACATGCAACAAATCCGAAACCAAAACCATCAGAGAAATTCATATATAATGAAAACTTGCATAATTTGCTGTATACGTAAAATATATGGTAATATCGTCACCATTTTTCCATATATTAGTATATTTACGTCTATTGATTTCAATTTTGGTTCGGTCGCATATTCGAACGCATCCTTCAGACAAATTCACACGCATGCAACCAAACCAAAACCACAACCAACAGACAGAAAAAGACATAAACAACGCAAACGATACTTCTATACAGTCATCCTATTGCACATAAAGAACTATCTCCATCGATCGGTTTCGGTTTCAATACGTTCGCTCAGAACATGAACGCGCCCTTGAGGGTTGAGGCTGCCATCCAGCGTCCACGAACGCATCCTCGAGTACAAATCCACACATCCAAGCAACAACACAACAACACAACAGCACAACAACACAACACAACACAACACAAGCACACATCCACACGCCAGGGCGTGTCCGTCTATATGGGTGGCGGTCGCGGTGCGGTGTGTGGTCGCCGCCCCGCGCGCCCATTTTCGCGCCGGCCGAACACAATCACGATTAATAACAACGGCACAACGAAAACAACGAAAACAACGAGAACAACGACCGGAGAGGTGATCCGGAGCGGACGGCAGGGGCGGCTGACGCATGGTCGCGGCCCCTCTAGGGGAAAGTCGAGGAAAAGCGAGGAAAAGTGCGGAAAATTCAGCGAATTTCGCCCAATGATTGTTCGAAAATTTATCGTTTTTTTTTCGTTTTGAAATATTTTTCATTGATTGAATTGATTTTTATGGATTTTTGAAGGTTTTTCTTAAAATTGATACCTTTAAGCAATTGTAGATTCACGCGTTGAAAAGTACATTCTTTGTACTATCGTACTATGATTTTTTGAGTAGTAAACCTAATATCAATATATTCCATTCTTCTATTAAAATAATTGATTTTTTTTATAACAGTTTAAAAGTCCTATTTTATAACCACTGATTTATATGTAATAACCTCAATTTATTATGTTTTCAATACGAATATTTCAGACTGAACATTTTTTTCAATCAATCATTTAAAAAAAAATAATATTTAATATCAAAAATATTAACTTGAATTAACGAAACATTCAATTGTTTTGTTCAATCTGCAAATGTATAATTTGTATTTTTTTTTTCGAATTTCTTTTCGTAAAAGATAGTGTATCAAAAAACTTCCCGTACGACCAAATAAAAGTCTATAATTTATCGCGTCAGTTTAATTCGTTTATTAATAATGTACGTTTATGAAGGCTTATCGCCTCGAGTATTTTTACAACAGCCGTGTAAGATTGTTCTTTTCAATTTAAAATACTTCCGGCTACAATTAACATTTTTGTTTTAATATACAAAACGCTCAGTTATATTTTATTGGTGTAATTAAGTAAGCGAATCAAAATATCGGTTTTTCTTCCTTATGAGAGAAGATATCTCGACGAAATCTCATAATACGTGTTTTATGTTAATAGTCGGCAATAAAATCTATCCATCTTTAAAGATATTAGTATATTATATTTAAATGTCGTAAATTTGTAGAAAAATAAACTGCCTGATTTTTCGCAATATATTTAACTAACAACATGTCTGAAATTATCTATTTACAACCGTGGTTAACTCTCCGAGATTAACCAGTTTAAGTATTCGTTAGATTTTTATCGACCATTTTATCATTTCAATTTAATAATTTTAAAATGTAATGAAATCAATTTAGACACATTTTCATTGAAAGATTCTGTCAGATTGGTTTTCTACGTAGATATGTATTAAGATTTAAATTAAATTACGATCCGTAAGATCCGATTTTTGCGCGAAAATTACGATTTGAATCGCACGTGAAAAATTTTCATCCAATTAAAATATCCAGCATAAGGCATTCGATCCTCGCAAAGATATATCAGACTGGATATAAGTTGATCCTTTTCTTTCGATCCATAATCACGCATTGAGGGAAATACTATCGAATATCTCGCCAACTTGTCCCCCTCGAATCAATTGACAACTAATTAAACGAAGAAGTAAGGTCGACCACAAATTATCTTCGATTTCGCTCCATTCGACCCTTATTATTTTCGAACGATCAAATCGATAAAGTGAAATATTCAACTATAGGTTTCGAGAAATTGACGAACATTAATCCTCATTAAATTTTCTATAATTAATTAAGCAATTCGAAAACTCGTGTTTGACTTATCGCTAACAAAATCGCGCAAACTAATCGTTTCGCTCGCATTTTAAATTATTCGAAATCCGATAGGGGGTGGCGAGAAATAAAAAGAGAATAGGGAAGCTTATCTCGTGTGCGCACACGCATCGTGTGATTTTTTAATTGAAAAAACCCAGAGGCGCTAAACCTATGGCTCGCGATCCCATCTCGAGACTGAGATTCGAGATTTCGAGTCTCGAGAGCGAGACTCGAAATCTCGCAGTACGATCGCTGTTTAATTAAGTCGTTCGGCACGTTCGACTCATTTATTCATTCGAGATTATTTTATTTTAAATGCGCGAAAGATATTCGATTGTGCGTGCGTGGTCGTTTTTGAATTTCGCCCGGATCGATATCGCGAATTTCTCGGTTTGAATTTTTACATTTAGGCTACATTACTGGAATTAGAATACGAAAATTTTAGAAGAAATATATTTTTCCTTTCATTTTAACGATATTTGTTTTACAATTTAACAATATGGAAGAATAAAGTGATATATTTTATTAATTGCATTATTCACTGAAATTTAAAATGAGAATCAATTTCAAATCTATCTGGTATTTATTATAATTTAAAAAATATTGAAGAAATAGTATCGTATTGATCAATGACTTAATCTACTGGAATAAGCAATAAGCGAGAGCTTATAAAATAAGATCAAAAAAACATTTATAAATATCGAGATCTCAACTGTTTTTTGCAGACCTGTGTCGTGTACACCGCTTTCGTTCTTTATCAGATCCTTTCGATGTCTCTATATGTTGTGGTGTATTTTGTACTCGTTTGAATCGAATGTAAATCGCATTTATGCCTTTTATATACCACTTTGAGGTATGTATTATGGTCTCTTATTTTACAGTACTTGAGTAACGTTGTCGCATGTTCGAAGACGTCTTTTTTCGACTTCCGGTGATAATAAACGATATCTCGATGTTATCGTGTCAATCTTCATTGATTTCGGTCGGCTGTATTCGTGGAAAAAATATTATTATACAATGTTTCTTCATATTCGTCAATCACGATAGTCCGTCGGAATTTAAAATATTATTTCATTCGATCAATCTCGAAATAACTTCACATGTGGAGATGTCGCTCTTCGAATCTAAGATTGGAAAAAAAAAGCTACGCTTATTAAACACATTTATACGTTTTATTTGCTTTTTAATTGTATTCGAATGCCATTCAAAAAAATTAAAAAGCAATCCCGATACGGAATAAATAAGCTTGTATAAGCATATTTACGACGCGACAGTAAAATATTCAAATTTTTACCACTTCTTCGAAGGCTTTAAAAGCCATTAACGAACGCATAAAACATTTTGTAACCTTGTCGTCGCCAAACGGCAATTCATTATATTTCACTACGCATAAAACCCCCTAGACCACAAAGCCAAATCGCATTTTGTCAAACATCAAATCGACGATTTCCCAAACGGCGGCACATAAATTAGCGAGAACCCACCTCGAAGAAGAAGGAAAAAAACACACACACACACACACACATAAACTCAAAAGGGGGACTTATAAACTTGGATAATTAAGTGATAATAAAGCGACGGCGTTCCCGAGAGAATTTTAATTTGATAACACCTGAAAATATATGGGCAAATTAGGCCGGGGTCTCCATTCCTGATTCGGCACGGCCGTCGAGGCCCGAGACACCGCCACCAACAAACATACATATTTATGCCGAGGATTAGACTCTCCTTCTGAAAATTAAAGGACTTCGTGGTGGGTCTGTTGCTGTACCTACTGCGGGTGTGCTAGTGTGAGCGTAATGGAGCCTCATCGCGTCGCACGTGGAAATATTGCGTATTGTCGACGATAAGTGCTAGGCTGTTCGTTCTCTCTTAAAGCAGATTTTAAAAATCTTCGGGTCGATTTCTTTCGATAAATTTAATATCGTTATCGTATTTGACTTTTTTCATGGAAAATTATCTAGATGATGGTGGGAAGACTTGATCCGTCTAGGAGACTTGATCCCCTTTTGTTTTTTGCTTTTTTGGAAAATCATATTTTCGAAAAAATACTGTCAAAGCGAACTCAGTTTAATTTCAAGCGTATAGACGCTATTATTTCAAAAACACGATTTTTCAAAAAAATAAGTGATGAAGTTTTCCCACATTCCCTATACATTTTCCAAACGTGTAAAGAAATGGCACTAATTATGCAGTATCAGCATCTAATATCAGCATTATTCAGGCCCGATCTTTCAACTAACACTAACTAAACTTAGACTTAGCTAACGAAAAGATCGGACCTTAAAGATTTATTAATGTACTCCTCGTATACCTATACTCCCATTGGTACGATACTTATTGTTAGTAATAATGATAATTTGATAATATTCGAAATGATTTTAATAAATTAAATTAACATTCTTTTATTTATATAAAATAATGTTAATTCGTTACAGATAATTCACCATTACATTCATCAACCAGTTCCTCAGACAAATTAATTTTTATATCGATCCCATCATACGAGACAGCACTTATGGTGTGACAGAAAAGGATCAATCGGGTAATTATTTAAAGCGAGTCTAATTAGACCCGTTTTCACCTAATCGTCTCTCTCCTCACGACCGGTACGTGTGTGGCTTCGCTGCTGGACGATCCTATAATTTGCATGCATAATTAGAGAACTAACTTCCACTCGAGACTTTTTTTCGTCTTCGTTCGTCAGTTTGTTTTATTTTCCTCCGCGTTAAACGACAATCTTAACAAATTAACTCGTCAGGCGCATCGTTCGTCGTTATCGTCGTGTGCATCTCGGTCCATATTCGAGATGTCGCAATAGCGCATAGTTTGTACAAAGATTTTTTTTTTTCGTAAGATATTTTTTTCGCATCCGTTTAGTATCAATCAAGAGCCGAATCATATTTACCGTCGCATTGTACGAATTAATTTGACGTCGAGTGATGCAATTCAAATATCCGTGATCTCTCGCTCAATGTTGATCTTTCGATTTTTTTTTTCGTCAGGGTCTCATTATAATATATTTTAAAATATAATTCAATTCATACATATTGAATAGATTTAATATTATTAATTGAACATATCACATTAGTATTGTAAAGCTCCCAAGATTTACAACGTCTGCACTCATCGATGATTTATAGACGGCATAATTAATTTTTCATTGATTTATAATGGTAAAAAAATGGCACATCCCTGCACTCGAGATCTCAATAGAAAAACTGGTCCGATCAGATATTAAAAAACAAATTATGAACACCTGTCAGGAGCACGCCCATTTCATTACAACAGAAAATGTAACAGAATCGTTTGAAATAATGTCGATTCGACGCGACGATCGTAATCGAAAGACATACGTATAATACACGAAACGAACCGTTTTTCTCATGCCACATATTAACCCGCAAACGACCGAACGGACAAAAAATTAGATTAACAATCTTTCAATACACAAAAAATATATACGTACAAAAAAAATGTTGGGTCAATAATGTAATTATGGAGGCTCGTGTGGGGTCCGCGGAGCCCTCGCGAGCGAAAGCCGTGAAATCGCGCTTTATCATACATTTAATTGTTCGGCGGGTACGTGAGCGAAATCGCAATCGGCTCGGCTGTTTATTTTGCTGCATTCGGCGGTCTTTTTTTAACAGTTTTTACCTCGTATCGGCGATGTGTTGTTGTTGTTGTTGCTTGTTCCGTTTTTGCGCTGCGTTGCTTCGGAGGCGCCAAAAGGCGCTGGTGGCGAAACTGTGGCGCGCGTGTCAAAAGTGGCACGCTTGTAAAACGCGTGAAATTAGCGCTGAACTCTTGAAATGAGGATTTGTTTTGATTTCAGAATGTATCTTCTGTCAATTCGGAAAATATTCGAAATTTCCTTTGATGCTCATTTTAGAGTTTCGTGCAAATTTTTGCGCGAAGAGACAACGCGAACAAATTCGGACGCACGAAATTATCTACACTCGCACTTCGTTCAATAAATGTAAAGTGTGCATAAAATCGAATAAAAATACAATTGAAAATACATATCCACTGCTCAAAGATTTCATCTGATATGTTTTATAAAAAAAGAAAACATTATCTTATTTTCTAGTATAAACTTGAAGTATATCATTCATTGATGTAATTTGAAATTTATCACATTCGTTGAGTCGTTAAAAAATGTGTAATGTTAACTAATACAGTATCAACATTGTTCGGTCTGTCTATAATTGCAATAAATCTTTTAGCCACATTGCAACCATTCGATTATTTCTTAAATCACTGAGAACAGACGCCCACCGCGTTGCCGCCTCATAATTAGAGGGTTCACAAACAATGTAATTGAACAAGACCCGTTTACACTTATTACATGCTTATAAATGTAAATATAAAATACATAATACATACACAATCGGCGTTTGAAACTTTTTCATAAAGGATGGAATTGTTTTACCATCTATCTTTTTTTTCCGGCTTAGAAAAGGACTTTCTCACCTGGTACGAAAACCAACAATACCCTTAATAAAGCTTTCGAAGCGTGACCAAATATCATATATGAATGTATCTCTTACACAAAAACTTTCATGTGTGTATTTTAGGGGGTATCGTTTATTTGTGTTTCCGCTTGCATTAGGGAGGTTTCATGTTTCGATGTGTACAATAGAATTGGCAAAATGCAATTGTGAATGCAATCTTGTGCATAAAATGCACACGAGATTTTCCTATTCTAAACAGCTAACAATTTAGCTAGAAATGTTACTTTATTGCGTCAAATAACTTACAGTCAATATGTGTGTTAAACTGAGTTTACTTAAATAGATATATTATACATATATGTACATATTTAAGTGATTTTTTCAAGTTCTTCGAAAAAACAGTTGTGAAATGACAATTCATTTTGTTCTCACGAACCACTACAATATGTATTTGCACTTAACTATCACATTTAACTACCAGATATGAATGTAATAAAGATTTGAAATCAGGTGATCGGTTTCAACAGATATAGAACATAAATACACAATACATTTTACTATGTACAAAAGTCAAACGAGCACCAACGTTGAATTTTCTCGGAAAATGCATTTATCTAATCTGTTAAGAGTTAACAGTTATGTGCGTTCAAATATTGGGAAAAAAACGCTAAAAGTAGATCGATGAAAATCACTTTGTTCAATCAACAGAGCATAATCCTAAGCGCCGACAAACTGAAACGTATTTATCTCACTGAACTGATTCAGAAGAATAATCGAATATTTCGAAATGTTCCATTTATGCGAAAGAAAAAATCTCTTAAGTGAGACCCCTTTTTGACCCACTTTCGCCGCAGACGTATAATGTGAGCATTTCGAAGGATTAAAGCTTTTTTTCAACAATTCGCATCCTCGAGCATACTTCATTTGCTATAATTCGTTTTCTCATAATCGACATACTCGAAAAGCCGTGTAATAATATCAGTTCTGTTTTCCACTTGACGAAACAACTTGAAAAGTCGATCGGGATCAATATATCGCATACATGCGATTCAACAAAAAGCTCCAGATTTTTTCTTCACATAAAAGAATCCAGAATAAGTACGTTTCTATAAGCCCGAAAACCTTTACAATAATCGCTTAATCCCACTTCGCACATAAGCAGATTTTCCGGAATTTATTTTCTTGCATACAATGAATTCGTCTCTAAATGCATTATACATAAAATGTTGAACCGATACGAAATAATAAACACGTATTATATTTGCACTAAATATCTGCAAGTAATGACATTTCAGAATCGAATCTCGATTGGATTTAGATAGATTTATTATTAAATATATTAACACAGATACTTACGATAACTTTTGTAAAGCTCTTCAACGCTGCAGGTTCGAATGGAAAACTTCACAAGACCCAACTCATGCGACTCGACCGCGCTTATCTCGATCCTTCAAATTCAATTTACGGACTAAAACGGAATTGTGATATCATATTTTGTCCACGGTTTTTGTTTTTCGTTTTGATCGTTGCGCTGGTCTGACAAATTCGGTGCGATTAGCAGGACCGGGTGTCATCGGGGATGACTATCGACCTTACTCCGAAGCCGGTTATCTTCGGCGACACGGAGACCACTAAAAAATGAGACGATCATCTCTCTTAACGGTTTTGTTTCAGTCGGATTGTTGCGAGTAATCTCGTTTATTAATGAAGATTTCACGTGTGTATGCGCCCGCTCGGATACTGCCCGTAAGCAGATTATTGCATTTACAAGAAAAGCTTTATTGAGTTCGAATTGATCGATTGAGCTGTGATATGATTTTTGTTTTATTGTATAGTTTTTATTTACATAGTTTCATTGAAATGTCTCACAATCAGTTTAACTAAATAGTGGGTAGCATATTAATTAAGTAGCCTTAACAGAAAAAATCAATTTAAGGATATAAATAAATTTAATTTAAAAAAATCAAATTACAATTACAAAGTTTAAAGATGACAAATTTCAGCAGGGGTAATTACAGCTCGTGAAGAAAATGCGGCTCATGAAGCAAGTTCTGTTTATAGAAAAAAGATAATTTCACACCAATCTTTGTTAATTTCTGAAATATCAATAGGAGGTACTTGTATCTACTATGAGCCCCATTTACCTTAATTGACTTTACTTAAAATATTATATCAAAACCACCAATTCCCATATTCACATAACATTCTAAAAAATCAATTTTCATTATTAATAACGAATCAAACTAAAAAACATCCACCCAACACAAACAACCTCCCGATTCCCAAGCAAAATTCGTCCGAGACAAAGTGGCATTTTGCGAAACGTCATCATGCCGAACTGCTTGCACATACACACACAAATCGGACACTAACAGTAACCAAATACGACGGTCGACAAATTCGTCATTTTCGTGTTCGTCGACGAAGAGGACGACGAGATAACTTCTTCAGTTGCTGGCGCGTCGGCTCGCATCATCGCAACACGATGGCCGGCGACACCATGAGAAATCGATACGAACAAAAAAGCGGTATCTCGCCATGGGTATTGGCGCGTGATGACCGACATGAATGTTCTGGACCCGTATGTGTATATGTTTCGATTTTTATTATAATGCGATAGTCTATCGTCGTCGAGGATTAATCCCGGTGGGAAAGGTCGGAAAATGTGGAAGGTGATGGGGCTCATTGTCAGTCGATATCTCGTCTGATACAATATTGGTCCCAATTTGTCTTTGTGTTGCAATGACGTTCTAATTGCAATCTAATCTACGCTGTTTTCATGAAGATTGCATGAAATATGCACAAGTAATATACATAGAGTAGATATAAATCTTATAACATTATTCTAATTGAGTACATTATTTTTTTGAACAGTCTGATTGCTCGTAGTAATATAATTCAATCATTATGAATATCGATAATTTAAAATTATCATTGTTGAGGGACAAATAGAAAAATTGATTATTTTCTTTCATTGTAGGTATATTTCGTAGAGAAAATTCGATGTTCGACTGTGGATTTTCATATAGGTATATTCTTTGCTCATGTCAGTGCTTTTGTATTGGTTTTTAGATACTAAACGGTAACTGGTAATCGACTACATGTCACTATTAGTAATGTTAGTGTCTTCGCAGTCGAACGGATACAAGGAATGCGCACCCTTGACACGTTGCATCAAAAGTTTTCTGTAATTTCGAAGAAAAAAAATGATGAAATGAATTTGTTCAAGCATTATCTTTTGAGGATGAAGATAATCCTTTAATGACTTTTGGGTAAATATTGTGTTATTTATTTTGTACGATTTATCAATTTTGGTTGATATTTCTTTTAGATTCCCCTGCACTCGAAAAACTCTTAAAATATGTTTTATATCATACTTACCTTTTTCATTTTAAATACACTCATTCAGCAAATGAACTTCATTTAAAAATTATCATAGAAGGCAATTGTTTTTTTTTCGCTATTTGAAATAAAAAACATCTTTTGAATTTTTTCTGTGAAAATTACACTACTCATTATTAATTCCATCGATTGGATGAATCAAAATTAATTTATAAACATTTGTATTTATATTTAATCGTTACAATATAGCATTATTTATTTAATTTTATAGACATCTGTAGAAGATAAATTTATACTATTATAAATTCCTATAATTCCTAAATTATACTGCCATCTCTCGAAGAACATTTTCACATATAAGAAATTGAAAAAAGTGTTATCGACATCTGTAGAAAAATTACTAATACTACAAATTTAATAAAATGAAGTAAATACATTACAATAGGTGTTCATTTAAATAAAAAAAACTGTTAATTTTAAGTAGGTAAAAAAGATGCGAACATTGTGTATAAACAATAAATAAATATGATTGAATAATAAAACCTATTTTACCTTGAAATGAGAAATTTATTCACACCGATTTATATAATATTTACATAGGTACAGACATAATAAAATTGAAAATACGATCGATTTATTTAATAATAATGTCATTAACACATGTATTATTTATTACATATTATGCTAAACTTTATGAATATTTAAACTTTTTTAAAATATAATATGGACGAATAGCTGAAAAATCGATTTATTCCATGAAAATAACATGAAAAAATACTCGACATTTCCTCACTGAATTGAAAACACTTCTTCAGAAAGTTAAAGTAAACCGAAACTCAATCTGCAGATTACAAATTGTTTCCGTACACATACACACGTCACACACACGCGTATCAAACTTGAACTTGGCTCTCTTCCGAAATCGGATCACAAAATTTCAGAGCATTCAGTCCTTCACCCAAATCTGACAGTCCCTGAAATGAAGGTCCCACCAGACAAATTAGATTATTCATTCGTGTATATTTTCCTTTTGTGTTCAACCCCCTTTTTCGAGAGATTATCTCTCAAACTCGACATAATTTCTCGAGTTTTCTTCGTTATCCTTCAATTATGGCGTAACGTTTGCGTATTTTCCACAATTAACATATATTTTTATTTATGTCGTTATAGTTAATGAGTTTGTTTTTAGGCTAGTAATTTGTGATTCTCGTTTGCATTGATTCTTTGATTGTCGTTTAATAATTGTTATTCTTAATCGATATCATAATATCATATCTGTTATTATATAAATTGAATTTAGAAAATACATACTAATGATTAATACTTGGAATCGTTATAATTTAGAAAAAAATGACACATTTTACGTTAGTGTTACACTACAATTTTAATAATTTATTCAATGATAAAATATTAAAAGCTCGTATTCTTCGAATTGATTTGAATTTGAATGTATAATACATTATAAATACTGCTGGGAAGTGTCCAAATTAATTGAATTTTCTGTTAGAATTCATTTATCAGTTTTTTTTTGCGTATTGAAACTTAATATTATACTTACTCGGAAATTCAATAGTCCATTTCAACGACGAAAAAAGTCGGCAATTCTGTGAGAAAAAAGTCTGTTTCGCATCGACTTTATCGCACCGAAAACAGCTATGCAAAGGTCAAACGTAAGTTCTGAATTTCAGAAATACAGCGTAGGATGCTAAAAACACCAATTGAATATATTATTGCATTACTACATTTTTTTGTCTAACTTTTTGACATTTCAATCGAGAAAATCTCTTTGCGTTCCAATATTTGAGTCTAACGTTCTCAAACATATCATATTTTCACTTTGTGCAAACGACGTTCGCAGGAAAATCGAAAAATGAAACGAAACGTATCAAGTTATTCGAGAACCATTAAAATTTGTACAATCGTCGAATTTATCAATCCATATAATCTCTTATATACCGATGTGTGGATGGATAGCTGTGGAAACCTTAGATATATGTAAGGATTCGTTCATATATTATATACATATACTCGTATATTTCATTAAAGCCCAATTATACCATTGTTACTCGTTCCTTATCCGCAGATATAATGAAATATCCATTTACTTGTTTACAATTAAATTCATCGTCATGCGTAATTATTTTATACGTGCGTGGGATTGAAAATATTTAATAATATTGCCGAAGGCGTATATTGAAACTATTAAATAAAAATAAAATATTTACAAACGATATGACAATTGATTGAATGTCATTTTAATGTCATTTAAACTGAAACAATATTTCAATCATAATCATCTCATGTTTGAATCTTTTTTTTAATAATATTGTATCGTTAATTGCTTTCCTAGTTTTTATTAAAAGTATATTACTACTTTATTTGCATAAATACACAGCACTATTACTAATTGATTAGTATTTAACTAGCACTACATTTAATTTGCTTCGATTCGAAATGGCATTTATACGGATTCCAATATATTGCTTAGAAAAGAGCTCGCAGCTTACTCCAGATTTTCGAAGGCCGACTCAATACACGTGCAGAAACCAATAAACTTGTTCGATCATACACATTATATAAAGTGACAGAAGAGGCATAAAACAAAAATCACGTAATTCACAATAACACTCATTATACTGATTTTTTCAGAATTCTAACCACATTCGACTAGAAAAATGCCATCGGGCATTCGAGCACGAATCTAAGCTCGCCTAATTGATGAGATTTTCTTTCTGGCAGAGTTCAAAGCACCTGAGGCAGACGTGGATGTTTTTCTCTTGGACGAATGCACTTTAGATTGCCGTTGCTCTTCCCCACGGTGTAAATTCGGGTTGTCGACCCTCAGTCGATGGGGTTAAGTCTGGCAAAGTCTGGCGAAGTCTGGGATGGTCGATCGGTGGTCATCGACTTGGATGCAACAAGTTGCAGACGATGCACAAAACGCTACCAGCATAATTGCATTGTGCAATGCCGCTGGGGAAGTCTTGGCTATCGTGCCAATAAAAATCTAGCCAAAAAGAAAGTGAATTTTCAGTTTAATGTACGTATTGTAAAATCTAACGTTAGCAAAGTGGCACTGTGTAAATATAAAAATCATTCGCAGGTCGTAAAAGTAATCTTCTGTGCGCACTGTTGAAGAAAATGTTAAAGGTAAAATAATTTTGATACATTCAAGATATTAAATTTATTCTAGAATTTCCATTGAATGGATGTCACAAACGTTGATTCGACAAATTGAAAGGAGAGAGAATTCTATTATGGGTATATTTTATTTAATTTGATAATACTGAAAATTTCGTCGCGATTCTCTTTGTAATTACGAGACGAATGGCTATAATTGCTTTCATGATTCAAAAACCTGTAGAAAGAAATAAAGGGATTATTTCTTCCTACACGCCGTTCGTTAAAGATTTCTTCTCGTCTTCATTAAGAAAATTTATTTTATATATATTGTTGATATTGGAAAAAGAAAACTTATAATTGCAGAAATAATTTAAGTTTAATTTTGGCCAACGTTAAATAAGTATAATTAATTTATTTCAGCTTTAGAATTTTGAAAGCACGTATAATATTATAGATAGATTTTATGAATACTTATAAATACAACATGATCGTTTTCTTTCATCAGAAATTATATTTTGATATTATGTGGCTTTTGTTTGTATTTTGATTGAATACATTTGATTCCTTGTAATTTATTCGATTTTTTTCTTTTTACTCTGACCATCATAACTCTGATAGCTATTTCTGAACAAATATTTTTCTCGCTTGAAAATAAGAGCTTGCCCAATTGAAAACATTTTTTCAACAGATTCCAATTTACAAATGTAAATAATAATTTTTCAAGATCTATATTTCATACTCAACAATGCTTTGTTTCGTTCAAACACAAACGTATATCATTTCCAATTTTTCTTTCGGAATCCTTCGAACGGGTCTCGTGCAAATATTTTTTTTCAACACGTAAGCATACTAAAAGAACGATATATTTAGACTAACTTGGGATACGAAGAAAAATGTGTTTTCGTTTCCTTTCTATCTTATTAAGAACGCTTTTCTCTTGCTTCGATTCGAACAGACACGAAACTCTACCTGTTTACAAAACACCTTTTTCACACATAAATAAAACATACAACCGAAAATTCACAAATAATATACATAAATATGTTATTTGAGAACCCTAAAAATCAGCAGTACGTGTCAACTCGAATAAACTTTGAGAAAGCCATATTCGAAGTCGGATATTCATCATGATTAGAAAATTATTGGATTTTTTCTGGTAATTGGGTGGCATATGAATTTATCTATGTCAATTCGAATCTCAAATTAATTTTATGACATTTATCAATAACCATTTAAGCAAAAGTGTGTAGAGGAATATGAAGAGATTTGATCTGTCTGGAATACTGGATCCCCTATTTGTTTACTGCTTCTAACTCCCTTTCGGAAAATCGTATTTAAAAAAATAGACCCAATTAAAATCCGAATATATTGAAATTATTTCTCAATATGATTTTTCAAAAGGAATTTAGAGGCAAAAAACAAAAAAGGGGATCATGTCTTCCCATCTTCCCCTACATAATCGAAAACAATTTCAGCACTCAATCGATTGAAATGTATCTCATAGATTTCTAACAATATGATCTTTGTGTTAAAGAAAAAAAGTGTTGAACACTATCACAACAAAACAAACAAACACAAAAATCCAATTTGCATCTCCGAATTGCAAAATTGCAAAAATGCACTTTTCCCCGAAACAAAAAAACACGGAAATGCATCGGATCGTGCGCGCCTTCCGAGCCCCATACCACGCGCGATCATCAGTAGGCTTTCGAGGTAGGTTTTTCGGTACTGCGAGGGGGTGGCTGGGAGGTTTTTCGGTACTACGGTACTACGAGGGGGTGGTTGGGAGGTTTTTCGGTACACAGGGTGGGCTAGGGGGTGGTCGGTTGGAGCGGGTGCACGCCCCGATCGATAGCGACGCCCGACGCTGAAACTGAAACGGACGATGGGAATATTTGTTTGTTTCAGATGCGCCTGTGTGATTTTATCGGGTGGATGTGCGTTGCAACTGTGTTGAATTTCAGCTCGGTTCTTATATAATTAGTAAAAGGAGTTGATTTGTTGGGGTTGTGTGTTGTAAGATGTACTGATTCATCGAAAAAGTTTGTTGTTGTAAAATTAATCGTTTAGAGTTTAACGAGAGTAATGCTATATTTAAAAAAAAATAAGATTTAATGTCAAAACATTTGGTTTGGTTATAACTTTCTGTGTGTTAAATAATATATATTTCCTGAATAATAAATATGAATATCATTAAATGGTTGGATAATAAATCGTTTATTTCAGAAGCTATTTTAATTAATTCTGCACTTGTGAATAGACAACATCCATAGCTTATCATAATTTAAACAAAATATGTATGTTCATAATTTCTGAAAAAAGAATGAGAATAATAAAAGGAATTTTAGTTACGTTTAGCTCTGAGCGGCTCAAATATTTTAATTCTTTTCTTCACTTCAATGTTTATTTTAAAAATGATAATATTTGTTGTTTTGTTAACTTTTTTTGTGTATCATGAATCATTAGTTTTGATTATGAGTTGCTTAATCAATTTTATCTTTTATTTCTATAAATATTCTAAACTTAATTATGATGATAAGAAAAAAATAATTTTAAGTATGTTTTTTTTATTGCTATGTCTGAAAATAGAATTGGTAGAATGTTTCACTCATACTCATTTTTTTGATTTTCGTGTTATATTGTAGTCATAATATATTTTAATATAAATTATCACCATTTGTTATGTTCCACAAAAAACGTTTTTATTTTGATATTGACATAGTTTTAGTTTTCCCTGACAGCATTAGATAAACATTGACGTTTGTGTGATAAAAATCCATCAACACCAGTAACTGATAAATAACAAAATATGTACGTACACATATTCTGTATTCAACTTGAACCATATTAAGTATATTGTGCAGTTATGTATGAATTATTCTGTTATAAATCATCCTAATAATTTGAAAGATAGTAAATACCACGATTTAATTTATTAGGATTTTCAATATACATTCATTGATCGTTATTATTTCATCTGAAAACATACGTATAAAGATATTCAAATGTGTCAAGTTAACACAAATACACACGTTGAAAAAGTTCCAGTTCAGAGCAATGATTTAAGTTGAAATTATCCATAACACTACTGACCTCACCCTATTAATAATAACATAAATACCCATTATATTACATAATCTTTGATGAAAATAAATATACATATATTTATTAATAAATATTAATATTTCTTACTTGAAAATTATTTTATGTTCATGATAATTATATTTGCTAAATATAAATAAAAACTTATATTATTTGACTAACGCACCTACTACTAAATATGCATATTTTTCAAATGACTATCTTTATTACTTATTAATCTGATTAGACCAAGTATCAACAGTTTTATTTTTATTTATCAAATAAAAATGTAAGTAGATGATCTAGTACCTACCTATTTTTCTTTGTAGATTACCTTCACCTCCACCTTCACCTCTAAAAAACAAAAATAATTTTTGCTACAAAAAATATTGATTACTTTTTCTTTTAAAATATTTACTGCGTGCGAAAAAAAATAAATTTCACTGTAACTTAAGTGGTTTCTTAAATCGCCAGAGTGTTTAACTTTATCTTTTAATTAATTAGGTCATCTATCGATAATTGATACTGAACATCCTAGGAGCGGCTATCAATTAGAGGATCGCCACAGAGAATAATTAAAAAAAAGTCATTCGTAACATGCAAAACATCATAAAAAAATTGATGAACTATCGGAGTATTGTGATTGTGTGTTTCAAGAATTATTTTGCTTTTTATTTGTATCTATTATTTTTCCCCACGAAATATATGATGCAATTAAAATATTATCAAACCGAACGCGTGTATATTTTACTTTATGGTTCAGTTTTTGGCCGGAAATTTGATAATTTGTGAATAAAAGTATGAGTGTACAGACATTCCTCCAACTGCGAACTGTCAGTCTTCTATCTCGAGGCTAGCACCGAATTCAATGACTACGAATTGAAAGAAATCCACGTGAGTGACTAGAATCATAAATGCACGTTTATACGTATTGGTACGTACTTCAAATATCCGTCTCTGTATTTCATCACTCACGTGGATTTTGGACAGTTTGTAGTTTGAGATTCTGGTGTAGGGTTATCATAATTGTCAGGTCACTGACCGGAACTCCCAATAGATTTTTATCATATTCAACAATCAAAATTATGTTTAATTAGGTTAGTAAAAAAAATTGCACTGATTTATATATGATGACTGAAAAGGCCAAGGGGTACAAGTGACTTTGCGGTGATTTCGAGAAAAGCACGTTCAAAGTTGATCATGTACCTACATGTATTTATTTGGTGGCAAAAGGATATAAACGAATCTGGAACGTGTGTCGAGATATATCATCAAATTAGTCGGCCTCCTCCTAATATTATACATGCAAGTACATGGTCAACTTTGAGCACGCTTTTCTCGAAATCACCACAAAGTCACTTGTACTCCTTGGCCTTTTCAATCGTCATATATAATACAGAACCATTTTTGGTACTTAATTTAGATAAAAAGGGCACTCGTGCCCTTTGTCATATGACGACTGAAAAGACCTAGGAGTACAAGCAACTTTTCGGTGATTTTGAGAAAAACGCGTTCAAAGTTGACCATGTACCTACATGTATTGAGAAGAGGTCGAGTAATTTGATGATATATCTCAGCACACGTTCCGAATTCGTTTATATCCTTTTACCACCAAATAAATGAAAATGCATAGAAGCGATTCCTGTGCATAACTCAATTTCGGCAAAAATCTCACTTGTACTCCTTAGCCTTTTCGATCGTCATATATGATACAGAACCATTTTTGGTACTTAACTTAATTTAGATAAAGAGGTCACTCGTGTCCTTTATCATATGACGACTGAAAAGGCCTAGGAGTACAAGTGACTTTGCAGTAATTTCGAGAAAAACGCGTTCAAAGTTGACCATGTACCTACATGTATTAAGAAGAGGTTTTAAGAATTTGATGATATATATCAGCACACGTTCCGAATCCATTTATATCCTTTCGCCACTGAATAAATGAGCGTGCATAGAAGCAATTCCTGTGCATAACTCAATTTCAGCAAAAATCTCACTTGTACCATATATGACGACTGAAAAGGCCAAGGGGTACCAGTGACATTGCAGTGATTTCGAGAAAATCTTGTTCAAAGTTGACCATGTACCTACATACGACAGGAGGAGATCGAGTGATTTATGCTCATGATTTATTTATAAAAATATCACTTGTACTCCTTAGCCTTTTCAATCGTCATCTATATATATAAAAATGATTGTATATGTATGTATGTATGTATGTATGTATGTATGTATGTATGTATGTATGTATGTTACCTATAGACTCCGAAACGGCTGATCCGTTCGCCGCGAAACTATCAGGGATTATTCTCTGCATGTAGGAGAAGGTTTAGAGATCATAAAATTTTGATTTTGAGAAAAAAAATTTTTCCTAAATTTTGACATTGCAAGAGGGGACCCTTAGATATAACAGTCGACATAGGCAACGGGATTAACTTGAACTCCCAAACGACTGATCCGTTCGCTGTGAAACTTTCAGGAATTATTGTGCGTATAACTAGAAAGGATTCTGCGTCATTACATTTCGAATTAAAAAAAAACATTTTTTTCATAAATTTTGTCATTTCAAGGGGAGAAGCTTCGACATAGCCAATGTTATGCAAAGCCTACATACGCAACGGGATCGACATATTTTTAGATTTCAAAATGACTGATTCTTTCACCGAAATTGTAGCGGGAACAGATATTGAATCGGGAACGGGAACGGGAAATAATATACTACAATTTACAATCGGCTTAAAGTCTTAATAGTTTCGAGCAACGCCGGGTGACAGAAGCTAGTACACAATACAAAAAGTCGATTCAAATAAAAAAAAAAAAAACAAACGAACCGAAATTAAAACGAACCGTCACTGTGTACCGCTTGCGCACACCACACCACACCACCGATCCACGATATCATCCGAAGAGGAGAAGAAAAGCTCTCGCGCGACGCCACTGTCGCCCAGTGGCCGTCGGGCTGCGGCGCGCGCCGCCCCTGCGCACCGCCGACGCCGTTTTCCCACTTTCCGCACACAGAAACACCTACACACTCGCGAACCGCTTTTCCTCGCACGCACACGCTTTTCCGAGCGCGGTATAAAAGTGTCGCGCGGTGGCGGCGCGCGCGCCACTGCACCCCCGGACGGCGGACGCGCCGGGTCGTTCACCCCGTCGCCCCTTTTCGGCGATTCGCGCGCGCGTTTCACGCGATTTTTCCTTTCACGCATAGCGCGATTGATTCTGAGCTATGAGCGCCGCAGGGTCGTAGTTCGGCTTTTCGAGTTCTGTTTTTGTTGTTTGTGTGTGCGCGCGGCTGATTGTTTTTCTCGGTGCATCGACTGGCCGGTGAGTGCATCGTTTGTTGTCGTTTGTTTTTATAATATGTCGGTTGTGCGTTTTGTTTTTCTTTTGTGTAAACGTTTTTTTATTGTTTTGATTTGAATTTATATCTGACTGTGAAAATTTTGAATGTCATCGTATCTATGCAAGGATGAATCTTCGATTCTGATTTTGTATCTTTTCGGTAGTGATTACAAATTTTAATATCCATTTATATACTTAATCGTAATGAAACACAATAAAACAAATTTTATTAAAATTAAAATTAGATAAACATCGGTTGAAATTGATAATTTTCAATTTACTTCTTTAATATAACGTTTCATGATTGTCAATATCATACGTTTCTTAAGTGTTTTTTATGCAATTTGAATAATTTTTAATTTTATGGATTTGTATTTGTATCTCATGTGCTAAGTTCAAGGACAACCATCGATCATAAACCGTTTGAAAATTTTCAGGTCGAATTGTGTGTTTATAAATTATTATATACGTATATTAATATAAACATGGTCTTCAAATGAAAATACGTTCATTTTTCATGATAATATAATGGAATCACATCAAATCTATAATCAAAGCATTATTAAATAATGTATTCATAGATTATTGAAATAAAGTCATAATATTGTTTCCACATACATTTATTTCATTAATATTGAATTCTATTGTTCTACCAACTGCGAAGACGATTCACTTAATGACTCTTCTGTATTAATCATTCAATTAGAATATGAATATCGTCGTCATTTAAATCTTATATAAATCGTTTTCTTGCTTTCGATGAATAAATTTGCAGGATATTAATATCTTTGTATAATCAGGTATTGTACATACGTACAATGTCTCAACAATATATCCTATTTTCATATACTTATCTTAGTTGTTTTGTGATCGTGCTGATTTAATGTGATTTCATTTTATCATATGCAGTACAAAATTCAATAAGTTTAACGAATAAATTATATTTACCACACACGCATGCATACATGAAATTTTGTAAACTATTAATATTAATATAGTAAATAAACGAAAAATTTGTTTCATTCCAGATCAGATGAGAGGAATAACACTGATTCCTCCAAATGTGATTTTATATGAAATTAAAGAAATGACTGCATCCGAAATGGAAGAAGGAAAATAATACCAAATTTCAAGATATTTTTGGATTAAAAAATCATAATTGCTCATTATGATAAAATCAACATGATCTTTTAAAACATCATTCTATAAGAAGAATTCAATTTGATATTTCATTCCAGTTTTTTAAAGGTAAGCGATTCTATGTTCAAAGCAGAAATTTAAAGAATTTTGTATTATTTCGTGTAATGAAATTTATTTTGTTGAAAAAATTTTCATATTGAAAATTATGAGGAAATTTCGCTTTATACTCAACGGAATTTTAATTATGAACTTATAAAATGACCCTAGAATAATTATAACCACAAGTGGTATAACTCGAAGTTTTTGCTTTTGAAACGAACTTCTAAAACTTATTCGTCGATGTAATTGCAGACAAAACTTTCAGTGTGAATTCCAGTAAAGCTTTCCACAAATTTACTCAATTCGTATTAGTTTGAAGACCTCCATTACAATTTCCTAAGCGAATGTAAACTTTCCTCAATTCACAGAGCAACAAAAGTATTTGGACTTTCAACCAACTCTTTTAAGTCCGTTTCTCCGAACGACTTCTAATTACTCGTTTTCGATTAAATATAGGAGTTTTTGGGAAATTCCAATTTATGTGGTATTATATAGAAAATATATATATCTATAGATAAATTCAGTCGACATTCAATCGAAAATTAACGAGAAATTGCTCGATTTCCATTCAATATCGTTGCATTCGAAATAGGTCTTGTTTCATTTGAAAATCAAATACATATTCGATTACCATTCACAACATATCGATGAAACCTTCTACTTACAAAAAACAACACTGTCGACTCTTTCACAATACAATTTTCCGGAAATTAAGAGACCTCTTAAAAGCAATTTCCACGGAAACCCTATAAGAATATTGCTCTGCACGTACAGATAGTAAACATTGTTCATTAAATCTATTTGATTTGAAACAAATACGAATCAAACACAAAATATATTCGACTTCATTTCAAAATTTATATCCATATTTCGTGAAATTTATACATCTCTATTTCATTTATGCGCATCCAGGATCGATCCGAGGTCGTCCTTTACGCTATTTATAAAATGCCTTGGGAAGCACTTGAAAACTATCAGCTTAGAGATAGAAATTTTGCAAGATTAACCCCAATAAAATGTAGTCAAATATTAAAATCTTTTCATTCATACGTGTTATTAAAAAGGATCTTGTTCATGCGTGTGAGAAAAAACCCTTCACAAAAAATTTTAGCCACCTATAAAAAAGTTCGTACATATATATAATACAAAATAAAAAAACTCTCGTCGTTATCGTGGATTCTTCTCCGCACAAAAGACATAAAATATAACATATATACGTGCAGATATTTCAGAGAACCTTATTGTAATAAGTTCGTAAATTCAGGTCGAGAAATGTAAATAAAGTCGTTAATTTCTAAGAGAATTTCGATCATAGCATACAGTACTCAATTAACGGCACGCAACACATAAATGCTCGACGTCGAGCTTAACCGTTTTTGTGATGAAACTCATACTGGAAAATTATCTGAAGTATATATCTTGATGGCAATATTTATTATTTTCGAATTATGTTTATTGATTATATGAAAATGCACTTATTTCAATCATAAACGCAAATTTTAATGTAGGTAGCTGCTCAATTATTATTATTTACTTCTTCTAAAATAAAATAAGAAAAAATAATATTACTCATAATATTCGAGTATTTTAAATTATTCACGATTGAAAATAAATTATATATCTACATGTATCCTAAGAAAATACATGAAGAATTCAAATAGTTCATTTTATAGAGTAATTATCCTCGGAAAACCCTTTTGACCAAAGTATCCTTTTCATCACCCTCTTGATACTTAAAGCAAATGAAAAAGCTGTTCCACGACTTAAACCCATTCAATTTTATGATTGATTCGAGTTAAGTATTTTCTAGAAACAGGATTGAAATTCTTTCGCATTTTTTTCGACAAATAAGAGCAAGTATGTGGCGCTAAGCATACTAATGATACAAAGACGTCTTGTCCACTTATCACAATTGCATCAACAAGAACAATTTAGGCCGGATTAAGACTAAGTGACGATGCGTCTACTTCCTCGGTGCACTTAGTCGTTTCTCAAATTGTATTCGTGTACTGTTCGAATTGCAGGATTCCACTACCGATTTCAATAAATGTAACTAATGAAATATCTTGTTATAAAAATATAATGAAATTTCATCTCGATAAGCTAAAAGCCTTGTCTACTTCAGCTGACGTGGACATCTGCGTCTATTCCGCAAAGGGAAACAATCTATTAATGTCATATCAGTGGCCTAGTCTCATTTTTTCGTACAATAATAATGGAATGACACGTGTTTGCTGCAGAAGCTCTCAAAAGCGATATCAAACCGTCGTTATGAAAATCGATACTGGGGAAATGGCTCGTTAGTCTTTCGAAGCGTGAAAGCTCTCGTTAGTCCCATGATAAGAGCACACATGTTTGTAACATAATATACGCAAAACACACGACGGTGTCTTACAATTTTCGGCAAATTCCTCGCAAATTAGAATAATCAATCTTTGAAAGTGCTCCTAGTCTACTATTTCCTCTCTAAGTACATGAAAATTAGTGAATATATTATTATTATTATTAACATTTCAATGTCAGATTATACTTTTTTTTCAATGTTGATACATAAAAACATATCAAATTGAAAATTTATAATAAATAGTATCATTTAACTAAAGTATTCATAACCTATCTAAATCAATTACAAAATATTCTACGCTTCATTACGTTTAAATCTAATCACTTTCAGTAGAAAATTTGATTCGCATAATTTAATTCAATCATAAGTGTTGTATAATATAATATTTATGTACTTTCACGTCTGACCCATTCAACCTTCATCCGAAATCAAATTACATTTCGAACATACAGAGAAGTGCATGCTTCGGTTCAACAAACCGATGATTCAGTTGAATATGGTCTCAGGAAACGATAACCTCGTAGTTATCGTTCAGTACACAACATTAAAATAATGAATTATTTCACAAAACACGACATTTGTGTACGATTGTTTATCATTCGGGATAAATCCATTTGATTTGCATCCGCGAAGTGCGTCACCGTTAATATTCCGTTGACAATTTATACTACGACAAACGTTCACGCTTCAGATACGTTTATGTAAATTTCTCAGTAACACCGCTTCATTTTGGATTTATGAAGTTGAAGTAAGTCGAGTAATAGCGTCTAAGGCACAATTCATTTGAATATTAACGCTCGATGTTGTCCGGATGACCGATTAGTTCTGAAATGAGTCTTAAGTTTCTCCATACGCTTAATAACACATTTCCTATGCCAATATTTTGAAATTTCTGAAGTAAAACTCATTTAATATATCTATAACATACATATTTATCTTAAAATAATATCTTAAGGTAATTTTTTTCATTGAACATATTTCTGATTCACGATGCTGTGAATCAGAGAATAAACCAAATATAAAGATTAAATTTAAAATTAAAATATCTTTAAACAGCATCTCGATATATGTATCTCTGAAAGTGTGAATAATGGATATCTTTTACATTCAAGAGGATACGATATGTTCCGTTTTGGTGTGATAATGTCGATACACTTCCGATCCTAAAAAGAGAGAAAAGATTATGAGATTTTTATTCCTATTTGCAAAACTGTAAATACATAATTCTCGAATTAGTAATTTTTGTATTTTATATATTCTTTATAATAGTGCAAAAACAATAAAACGATAAATCAAATCCGACTACTCTAGAAAATGTTTTTGTTTCGTATGATATACGCATTTGGCCTCGTCTTTACTAAATGATTAATACAACGGCAACCTTCAGCATTTTCTTTCATGAAAAATATTCCCAAACGATAGCGAAAATTTATTATTGGCTCTCATGAAATTCCGAAGGAGATCAAAACAAACAAATTATAATCGAAAAAGGATCTTTCATTTTATTATCATCCACGGCTTCTGAGAACTCATTATACATAAACTACGTGATTAAAAATATAAACGGTCCAGATAACGCAATATGTACTCATTCTTCGTCAAACTTTGTATCGGCGCTAACAATGAAAATGATTTTCTTTAATCCACTTTCAATCTCATAGATAAACGTGACATGTGCACATTGCATTTATTTTCTTTTGTGTAGAAATTCAATTGTATTAAAAATACAACAAAATATGACAGCCATCACCATTAATGATATTTTCGATTTATCTACAACTGACATAGGCTACAACTATTACGAAATGTCGATAATTAATTTGGAACATTAGAAAATTTCATCACTCATTATTTCGTAGTGATAATATAATAAATGATTGGCATTGAATATTTTCACAAATATACTCGTATATGGGAAAGCACACGGTATTTTTTTCATTCCTCATTTTCTCTCTTGTATGTAATTCGTTCGAATGCGTAAAACCGATCCCTCCATTATGCGGACCTTGTTTTTCTTACAGACATATCATTTATTTTTTATAGACTTTTTCTAAGTCTCTCCTTTTTTATTTGGCATTGTAAAATATTCCTGTTTCTTTTTCGATGTTGTATAATATAAATAAAAAACTCTACCTACAATATAAGAACATTATTTCCATATGAAAATTTCCAAAACACGTGTATTAATTAAAAAAAAGAAACATTATTTTATGTCATCTTCACATTTATCATGTTCTCAGTACGCTATATAATTATCATATCACAGAATACGGTGCACTTTGAATTCAAACATTCCTTCAAACGAAGCTAATGAAAATTGCTTACCTCGAGTGTCCATGAATCTAGAGCAATTTTGCAAATGTTCAAATGCACACGTTTATCCCTAATATAGGACTAAAAATATACAAGGTTTTAGATGAAACTAAATTCATTGCAATATTTCTAGAAAATTGAATTTATCAACATTACAAATTTTATGTTTTTCTAACAATAAGTAAAAATTCAGTATAAGCACTATACAAACTCTAGAAATAATAAATACGTCTGATTAAACTTCTGTTAATAAATCAAATTTTATATGATATATGAGTCAACTGGATCGTCTTAAAATTCCATCGCATACATTCGGCGATACGAAGGGCGAACTCGTCACACGCCCGGGTGCTGGATTAGAAATATTCCCGATAAGATCTGCTTTTCTTATCAGATAAAACCAGTATGCACTCGACATTGCACGTTTCCCAATAATGAAAGCGATGGTCCGCACTTTTCATCGGCCGAATTGTCATTCAGTCGTTGAACACTTGGCGAACGCAACACACCTATACCAACCAACCCGCTTTTGACTTTTGAACCAAAAGGCAATTCGATTTCGTCAAATGGACGACTACATAAAGGATTACTACCCGTAAGTCATGGTGGTCGTTGGAAATTGCCATAATCACGGACCGAGTGCGGATGCTGAGCTCTCTCGTTCCATGGGGTGGAAAATTCGAGAGTTTTCCGGGTCGAGTTAACGATTTTGTACATTTACCTCGTTATTTGCATTTTGTTTTTGTGTTAATTTTCATCGCATTGAACTTTTTGAAAGATAGTGCATTGATTTATTTCGATAGTTATGATTTAAGATAAATACATGCATGTTCGTATTTTTTATCATAATTTATCTATGCAGGTTTCGAGAGGTCGGTTTTTTTTTTGATAAGTTTGAATGTTTCATTTTATTTTAATATATATATTTCTTTATATAATATGCAATTATAAGAAAATTAAGATGTTGAAATTTCAATATTCACTTATCAACACTATAGAATTAATAAATGTGCAAATATTTTGTCTACACATATGTAATTACATACGTATTATATCAATTTTTACCCAAACTGCGGTTACATATTGATATTTTACAAGATATAAAACTATGTATTTGTTTTCTCAATACTTTCCTATCATATGATACATTATCTTAGAAATTTCTAAATAATCATGATTTTCATCTTTATAATGATCGCTTAGCGAGTTTATTTGTATTCAATTCAAGATTTAGATTTTGTCAGTATTTTTCATATTTTCACCAATTATTATAATTTGATTTTTTCTTGTTTTATTATCTACATATCAATTCGTATTTCTCTTTATTTGAAATTGACATTAAGTAACGAAATCATTACACCACAAATTCCAATAAACTACACACTCGAATTTCTTATCGTACTATATTCTCGTGTGACGTAGTATAATCATATTGTGTAATCGATACGCGAAAAATTAATAAATAATATACATACATAATTAAAAAGATATGGAATCACTCATGTACATTCGATTTTCCAACGCATAAAAAATCATGTGACATTTGCTTTTGCAATAATATATATACCTAAATACGAAGCATTTCTGTGTTTTTTGGGCAAATGAAAATGTCTGATATCCTTCCCTTTGGAACAGTCGCGATTTTCTCATTCGTTAAATGAATTTTATTTAAAGATCGGGCTTTTTGCTTTAACATCTCACGGCCTCGACCTATCGAAATCCTATTAACCGCTTTCCCTTACTTTACGAGAACACAATGTACCTTTGGTTTCTCTGTATTGTTTTCAATTATTTTCGACGTGATTAATTTCTTTTACAGTCAAAAAATACATAAAACATATTTTGTGATTCATTCAACTTTTATTCGTTCATTTTTAATGATTCATATTTTATTAGAAAAAAAATGAGTGCAAAAAATAAAACAATATCAACATTGCACATAATTTATTATTTTAAAGAAACAATTGACGTGCACGTACTTTCATCATTTTCTCGGAAAATTGATAAGAGCTGATTCAAAACGCCAAGCAGTGGCGAATATATACCAGGAAAATGCAACATCACCACGTGCTGATAGTCGGATTTTCCCAGTTGAACTATCGTCGAAAATTTCAACGAAACCTAAGCTCGAGCTCGGTGATGTTTCATGCAAATTTCACACTCAAATCACGCCGAAAAGATTCCATTCAAATGCGATTAGACCCACCACTGACTATAGTCACGCAACAGTTGCTCGCCAATTTCAACAGATCGATATTCCGTTTTCATGCAAGCTGCGTGAAGCTTCAACACCTGAAAAGCAGTTCAGCTCCGCACAGTTTACGTCTCGATTTTTCAAAGGTTTCGAACTTTCGGCGGTCGGGTTTTTCGAAAAGCGTTAATTGCTTCTAGTTTTCAGGTCCGTTTTATCTCCCACGAAACGAGCGGAAAGGTCGTCTATATTTAAAGTACGAGCCCCTAGAGAGAATTCGAGTTAATTGAACGTGCTCTTTTCGACGTCAAATATGAATATTTCGCTAATTTTTCAGTGAAACAGATGTGGTTTTTTTTTAATTTTGTCTGGTTTGCGGTTAGCGCCTCTAATGTTCGATATCGAATTATGATAGTTAGAAGCTTTACATTAACAACCGTCAGAGTTTTTGTAAATGTTTCCATGGCCATATGTAGATTTATTTTCAGTAATGTTGACATTTTGTATTCTGAAACATGAATATGTGAGCTTATGCAATTAGTATTATGTGTGAACAATGTTTTTCAACACTGAATGTTTGATTGAGTAATGCGGAAGTTAAACATTTAAACATTATCGATAATTACTTTTAATTCTCTCATAATGTAGCAATAAGCGAATTATGATTGTAATATTCACTAATCACAATTAATCCTACATTATAATCAATATTGAACGAATTATGAAAAAATTGAGACTCGTCTTATCATATTCCCTATAGGCGCTACTACACATTCTCGAAAATATCATTCGATATTATAATACAATAATCCCAAAGCGTATGAATATATTCAATTTTGCGAAAGCAAACGGAGATAGGCAGATATTTTTAGAATACATTTTGCGAGAGTATATCGTACCTGCGCACATAATGAGATGAAAATCATTATTTTCTCGCTTAGAAACAGAATTTTAAATCCTTTTGTTCGACTGGCTCTGTGTACGAAACTAAAGCCAGAAGAGCTTCGGGCATCGTAATACATACTTACACATATAGAATGGGAAGCTCCGAAGCGTGAACTGCGAGTTGGAAAAACGAAAAGAGCAATTTAGCAGAATGTGACAAGTTTTCTAGACGGTCTCCATCGTATACAACCTTATCCACCTGTTCGAGCGAAACATTGCCGTGACGACAAACGCCGAATACAAATTTTCATCGATACAACCTGCCACATGATGGACTTCATGATATAATTTTTTTTTTTCAAGTTAGAAAAGCGCAGAAACGTGTGTGGGTTGTGAATTTGATTTTTTGTTTATTCTAGTTATTGTTAAAGTTTAAAGGTCGTTTCATCGGTTCCATTTGCATGAATTTAATTTTGATATGCATATGAGAATGTATTGAGTTGAATTCGATTTAACTATTTTCATCGGTTGAAATGTTTTCAAAATAAAAATATGATTTGTGATTAAGCATTGTGTTATCTATTGACATTTTTTTGCTGTACTTAAATTAAATTTTAATCAAAATGAAATCACTAGAAGATGAATCAATATAAATCCAAAGGGATTCAATCCTAATAATATATTTAATGATTCAATTTTCGAAAATCGAATTATCTAAATGTAAATAAGAAATACGCGGTGTATTGAAATCGCGAAAATGATACACGTTCATCGTTAAAAATGTACATGAATACGTATTACAATTAGAATCGATACTTTTTGTATATTATATTTGACAACAATCGTACGGTTATTTTCAGATCGCGGTCCATGGATCCCCCGAGGGCTGGTGATGATGAGGCGCCCAAGGACCCAGCAGCTCATCAGCCTCTACACCAGGAATATACCGAACAGGATTTCGAAGGTAAATATTTGATAATATTCGACAACGACCGCTATTTTAGACATTGAAAGTGTCAACGAATCAATACCTCTCTTTCATAGCGAAACTCGATAGAAATTGATGAATATTTATGGAGTCCGGATGAACATCCTGAGGGATTCTATTTACAGTTCATGCTCGTTTTTAATTTAAAATGAAATTTGCCTACCTTACTAGAGATTCTGAAATAAATAAAGACTTCGATATTATTATTTTTTTGTTTCATCTGATTGTCTTTGTCTAGAGTTCTTTGATGGGAACGCTTCGCGCGGTTCGTTGATTACTTTTCGTTAGAGAAAATGTCTTCGAAGGTTATATATTAGCTTATGCTTCAGCTGGGTTGACAGGGGTGTTAATTAAATCATTGGCTAAAATATATAACTCTCGGTCAAAAGAAAACGTCGGTGATAAAATATGCTACATTTTTGGATTTACATTATTTTCAATCTAATTCTATTGTTTGATGTAATTGAATTTAAATTAAAAATATCGAGGAAAAGTTGCGAAAAACACCGAAGAAGACGACGGCACGTTATTGAAAAGAAAATTCGATTTTCCGTTGTCGAAATTCAATTACTTACTTTTTCAGATAATGTGTTACAAAATGGAAACTGGTTTATATTGTAATAGTATTTTGTTTTATACAAAAAACATGATTGAAATTCATTATATTTATATTATTACATGTATACTTATACTTTATAACATATCTTGTATATGTGTTTTTTATAAGATTATCGTTCTAAAATACATTTTTTCGTAAAAAATTGAAACCCGTATTTTCTGTCAGATTTTGAGATTACCTTTCAATTTTGCGGTTCGCACAAATTGCTTGTTACTTGTCAGGATTTTCATTGAAAATTACTGGTCGAAAACACAGTGAATTAAAAAATTCTTTTTTATCATAGCTTACAATACTTACACGCATTTATATGTATAAATGTTGGTACTATATTTAGTACATTGTATTTTATTCGTTCTGTAAATTCATTAAATGTATTCTGATCTATGAAAATTTATTCAAATCATCGTCCTAAAAATTTATTTCATTTTCCGCGAAATGAAAATAATATTTGCATTTCAATTATTATATAAAAATATACCATTCGAGTTCGAGTACTTTTAAAAGGTATCATTTTTTAACTAAATTTCTTTTTATTCACATCCAACAGTTATCTTAATCATGGATAATCTCAAAATCTTTTTATTACTTGATAAAAATCTAAGAGCCAATTCTAACATTATTATCGATAAACCATCAAGTCGAAGCTTAAATCCGCGTTTAATTAAAAATTTTCAACGATGCAATCACAACACTTCATCGACACAGTGTGAAACTATCGAAACAAAGAAATTAATGCCCAATACCTCTTATAATTTTTATGATCAAGATTTACTTTATTTGATAATAAACCTCCATATCATGTAATTATTTTAACGAGTAATCAAATATTATCGATCTTTGTCATAAATGATTAAGTTGATTTAATGTGAATCAAATCAATTTATGAAGATGCTTTCATTATCGATACGATCGATTATTCTTTTACTGTAAATGTAAAACTGCAATATCCTTGAAATAATTTAATTAAAAAAATACCGTTCTGTTCTCTTTGAACCCGTTTTCGAGTGATTCAATCGTAAAACCGAATTTATTAAATGTTGCGTGGGCTCTTTTACAACCCCACTTCCCAAGGATTATTAACGCGGTTATAAGAGATTTTACGACGTTGAATATTGCTGAGTACTATGAGAAAAAGGAAAAACGACTCAACAGTGAAATTAGCCGTGATCTTGTTGATAGTGCGTTATTCGACAGGTGCCCATTAACGAAATCTTTTACACACTTCAACTAAACAACCGATTCGTTCTATATAATATGTGTATGTATGCGAATGAATCTTCATACAAATGTTCGATAGAGATAAGAATTTTCCGGGACAATACAGATAAAAATACCATAAAAGAACAATAGGTACGAGAAAAACTCTAATTTTTAGGGCATCGAGCTCACACAGTATTCGTCGGCGTTCACCTTCCAGGAGAGCGAAGGCACTCTCACAGAAGACACAAACACCACAACAGAACGGATGGAGACAAAAGCGAAGATGAACCAGATAGGCCACGTAAGCCATTCATTGTTGAAACAACTACCTTTTATTATTATTTTAATTTAAATTAATGTCCCGTCCCTCCCCCGTGTAGCTGCACAGCACACCTGTACCGAATCATCGAGTATTCATTGCTAATGTAGAGTCGGTCCGAAGCCATTTCCCAGACGTGACATATTAATTGAATTTCGGTAGCATTTCCACTATATAGCACGTCTAACTGCCTTCGAAGTATTCGCAGGTAGCGAAGGTTTTATTGACCGACTGCCCGGCGACGGTTAACTTTTATTGCACGATTCGGAAGTGTGGGTGAACGCGAGCTTTATATTATTTTATTGTACGTGTGTATTACCGTTGTATGTGCGGCATAAAAATAAACTAGGGGGATGTACGGCTTGTCGCGGAAAAACTAATTTATTATCCGGCGAAAATTAGCTCGTATAAAAAGCGATCGCTCTTCTGTTGATTGGGGTGTAACGTTTATTGTTTGCAATCAAAACACTCGTCAACGGGCCAATGAAGGCGATTGATAGACGTGTTTGCTCTCATTACGCCAATTATCTTCGAATATTTTTTTCGTAAATTCGTTATTTGATGATCGTGTTCGTCGCAAAAGTTTTTTCGATTCGCTCTCGTTTGGGCGAGTAATTCGATCGGATTGTTGACTCGGTTCTGAGCGCGTCTGTGTAGATGAAGAAAGCGATATTTTCATTAGATCTCACAATAAACGTATTCATGACATGAAAATCGAGCCGTTCTCTGCTTTTTTACTTTCGTTATTTACGTTTTACGTACCTAAGCGTAGTTCTAGTACATTTTGGAAATGTGATTTTTCAAGGTCCCGTAATAGTAACGAGACGCAGAAGAGTGAGCATTTCTGAAGATGGCGAAATATGTAAGACGCTAACTAAATTCATTTTTACATTTTCATATAAAATTTTCTTTGACTTTTATATGTAGATATTTTGGATACGTCTCACGTTAATTATTCTACGATATGCATGTTAATTAATTTTGCACGCTTTTTCCATTTTGATGTCGTATTATACGCATTTGAAATAAATAATATGAACACCATACCAATGCCATTCCAAATAAGAATCATGAAAATTAGATGACTTTTTTAAACATCATGTATATAATTTCACTACTTGATTCATATTTGGAATTCGCTTTATGTGTATTATGTTATATAAATTACTTTTCTTAGATTTTTTTTCAAAATCTCTATTAAACTCATGTATGTATTCTACACGACTTAAGTTACAAATTTCACTTTCGACCTTTCAACGGTTAAGGCAAAAACATTACTTCTCGAGCTTCCCTGCGAAAAAAAAACGAACATATCTCGCAGAAGTCATCACGATAGAACTCTGACAAATTCTTCCGTGTATTATGTGACATTTCGTTAGAATCCCGAAACTGACAAGAATCTCGCAGTGAATTCCAAGCGCCCACGCCGCAAGTCACATTGCGGATTCGGAACGTTAACGTGAAGGCGTTTCCCGTAAATGACGACCCAGATTGTTATTTATGTATACGTACTAGATCAGATTGTCGGCTTCCTACGAAATAAATATGCCATATTTTACCGCGATGTACGGCGGCTACCCCTCACTATGTGTATGAGCGCAGAGAAAACTTTGTAGAGGGGTCGTAAAACGGCTGGCAGCTCACATGAATAAAGATCACTCTCAAAGGATGAATAGGAAAAATTCCCCGGCTCGATTTTAATTAAGGCCTTAATGCGAATTTTGTTGAAGGTTCTTCTCGATATTACATCATGACGCACATTAGTTCGAAAATTTCGCAAATTTGTTTGTATGGGGATAAAGTTGTATGAAGATTTCGACAAAGTTTCGTTTCGTAGACGGCTTTGATCCGATACGTGAATGTTTTATGAAGGGCTCGAAAAAAAAAAACGCGTCGTTAAAGCCATGTTGTTTGCTGATGAGAATCGACGTGCTCGTGTATTTTAAAAGCAAATAGAGTTACAGTATGTTTTTTTCAGCGTGTGATGTTTAAATTTTCCCTTGACTCATTCGAACAAAATTGATCGAGACACTCAACTCCATTTATTTAAATGTCACACACGCGTAAATTTTCGATTTGAAATATAAATGCCAAAGTATACATTCGTACACATATAGACTATTAAGATTTGATCAACTACATTGTTAAGGCTTTTATCGCAACGAATTACTCAAGATAACTTTCACGAGAACATCACACAGTATCAACACAACGAAAACACACATCCTCTCGAAACTTTGCGCATCAACAGCTGAAATATTCAAAACCGCCCAAGTTTCTCAGAAGATATTTTAAAACCGCACAACCTCATTAACGACCAATTTAATATTCAAAACTTTCTCGAAATAGAAAATCGTCGCATATCGGGTCGGCTGAATTGGGTCAACCGCGGAAAGAGGCTCATCCGCTCATTGGACAAAGGGCCGGTGGTACATACGTCTTTGCACCACCCTTCAAGTGCTCCATACATTTACATACATACGAGGACAGGTGTGGGGTGCCAGCCCAACACTTCTTCTTGGGTCGCCGATGAATATGACGGGGTGTGGAAGTGCGAAGGTCGAGAGTTTCCCCGGGAAATTCCCGGCGTTTCGGGAAAACTCGAGGGCGCCGAATAAAATGTCTTTGTGGACGAAAGGTGTGAAGATTCTCGACGAATTTTCTAATCGTGTTTTCGAAAGGAGGCTTTCAAAAGAGCGACAAGGTTTTTCGATTTCCGATTTTTTTTTTTATCATGCGTGAATGTTTCGTGGATATTTTCTGTCTGTGCTCTGTAACGTTCGTTTGAAATTTTATGTAACACTTTATCCTTTCACAATAGATAAAAATAAGATATAAATATATTTACTTTCAATTTAATAAAAAATATCGATATACTCATTTATAATCAATTAATATTATTATTTTCATTAAATAGATTATTTTTTATAATTAATTGATAACATTTTTTATTCGTAAACATTTGAAGTGATTATAGAGACGGTTATAAATATGTGAGAATTTTCGTATAGGTATATGTATGTAGTCTATATTAATATTCATGATGTACATAGATCTTCAGGCACATTTGAATATTGGGACTTTCGATTAAACCCACAAACCCATAAATAATCTGATCTGATAATTGCGTTCGTACAGCACTAATCCTTTTGAATAAAGCCAGTCTTACTAAACTAACAAATAAATATCTATTCAAATATCATGCACAACTTAATTGATTTTTAAAATAACGAAAGCCATTTTCACAAAAGTAGATGAAATTATATAATCGCTTAAACTTCTCAATTTAGGATCACTTTTTTTTTGTAGTTTCAATTAAATGTTTTTATATTCAAAAATTTTTTTCGTTTATTCAGTAAAATATAAAAAAAGGTGAGTACAATGAAAAATTATTTTAGACCATGCCTGTTTTTTACGAAAATTTTCATATTTTTTAATACGAAATTTTATTTAGCTCACTATAAGTACATTCATTTGTTTTGAAATGTTTGACATTTTTCCATATTTTATCAGCATGATAGTCAATCAGTTTTAACTTATGAAATAAACGATCGCTTCATCGAATTTCAGTCACTCCTCCGGCTCAGAGGGTCCAGTTCATCCTCGGCGAAGAAATCGACGATGGCACCCACGAATCTCACCCTCTGTTCTCGGAGATGGGAGAGCTGGTCAAGGATGGCGACGAGCTCGAATGGAAGGAGACGGCCAGGTGGGTCAAGTTCGAGGAGAACGTCGAGGAAGGAGGCAATAGGTGGTCCAAGCCGCACGTGGCCACCCTGTCCCTGCACTCCCTCTTCGAGCTGAGGAGTCTGCTGCTGAACGGCACCGTCATGCTGGACATGGAGGCCAGTTCGATGGAGCAGGTCTCCGATCTGGTGCTCGACAACATGATAAACGCGAACGTGCTCACTTACGACAAGAGGGATCTGGTCAAGGAGGCTCTGCTGAGGAGGCACAGGCATCAACACGAGAGGCGAAAGGAAAACAATATGTCGAGGCTGCCGATCATCAGGTCGCTCGCAGACATCGGGAGGAATCATTCGTCTTCCAAAAGTGAGTTTCTTGATTTTTTTTTACTTTATTTATACTATATTTATACAGAAATTAGATCGAAATTTCCGAAAGTTTTTTCTTTTCAATAAAGATATATTTTTTATAAGATTTCAACTATACGAATATAATAGTTCATCGTGTGTAATATTTTCTATGTTTGTAAAGTAACGTAACCTATTATTTGAATTTTAAATAATGGAAAATTGCCATTTCTAATTATCGAGTATATATCTACAGATATTTTATTTAGTTACTTTCTACATAATTAAGCAATCATACTGTTACAATTTATGTCACGATGAATATATTTGATAGACATGTTATTGAATAGTAAACATTCAATTGAAGTAAGTTTTGAATCTATTTATGATCACGTGATCACATTCTAAACAAATAAAATGATATTTAATGATGACGTTTATTTGATAAAATCAACAATATACTTATAATTGCTTATTGATTTTTTCAGACCAATGAATTCATTATTTTGTATCAAGCTTTATAATGTTATCTATAATATTAAATCCCAAATTTATTTTCTGATCTTAAAATATAATTTTTTATATTATATGATACGCATAATATATGACATGAAGCAATTGTGTATAAGAAAATAATTTCAGTATTTGAAGCATATTAATGTTATGTTCGAACTACTCATAATTATTTAATCGACATTTCGTGCGATTATGATTCATCATTAATCATAATTATTTTCTTATACACAAAAATAAAACAAAATGTATCTAATTAGAAACTATTTTCATTGTATAATTTAAGTGGTAAATACAAATACGGTGAGTAAAATATGCAATACGAAATATAAATCTGGTGATGGAACAAAAATTTGGGAAAAAATAAAATATAATGCTTAAACGAAATCTCGCAACGGCGGCATTATTTCAGATTGCACAGGCTGTATTTCTGGTTTATTTGGCTCAGACTTACAGGAGACCACGCCGAACTCACCGTCGTCGAAGAAGAGACCGTCGAAGGCTTCGGAGGAGAAAAAACCATCAGCTCACACGGCCCTTTTGGGCGCATCGGACAAGAGGGGCTCTTATTTGGCCGTACCAGGTACCTTACCGGGAGCTGTCGTGGTTGTGCTTCTTCCTCGGGGATCGTTGGTGTCGTCGGCTTCAGGACTCCCGAAAAAGACTAACTCACTAAAAATATTATAACACATTAGTAGGAGTCGATCTAGCTTGCGTTTAGGGCCCGCACCTCGTTCCACTGCGCCGTTTCGGATGGTGTGCTTTTGTGTGCCGGCCGGGACTCGTTGTCCCGAATGTGCCTAACCCTTATTACGACCACCTTTTGTAGTTTACAGCTTTCTCACCGTTTTGTCTCTTTTTTGTCATTCGGGAGGCTGCCGAGTTCGCTTTTTGTCGATTTGTTCGAGTTTCGAGGAAATTTTTCGGGGAAAGTTTCGAGGGCGTTTGCATATTGCTAAGCCTACTTACTTAGTTTGTTTCGAGAAAATGCGAAGTGGAAAGTTTTGAATTTATCGAAAAATTTCATATCGACGAAAAGTGGATTCGGTTGCCGTTTTATATGTAGTTCCGTAATTTGTATAATCATTGGGAGCCGAAATTAATATGATTAGAGAGTAGTGAAGATTCAACAATAGAATATGTTGATAATGTACATAGTTCTATCAACTAATATTTTTGGTGGATACGGTTAATAAAACATTTTTTCATTCTATAATCGAGTTTTTACAGCCTAGAATTGCAGTAATACTAAGTCAAGAATGAATTTTGAATGAAAACCCTATTCGACGGAAAACCCGATACATGAAAACTCTTCATGTACCAGACCTCAGATCTATTCCGAGACGAACCGAATCCACCAAATCCCACAATCTCATTTTTAGCCTAACACCGACATGTAGGAGAATACCTCATCACCGAAGCTTATTAACAATCGATCCGCTTCATTAACAATAATCAAACGCTTGTGTATTACTAATGCATTTACGACAGATATACTGATGGAATTTCATCCCTGCACCTGAACGACGATAATGAACACGATTACACGCGCGATTCGCTCAAGTTACTCTCGTACAGAGTACATAATTGTCTATTTGCGGCATCCCAGTATTGATTTTGTCATTTACTGACCAACAGCTGATTTCGCCCCGCAAGTGGTTGGCTTCACCACGTGGCTGACCATGTGCCCCTCGCAAAAAGGTGCGAACACACTCTGGCGAAATGTGTCACCGTCAAATCACTAAAAATCGATCCTCACGTATAATACTTCCCCATATTGAGTCTCTCTCACTGTCCGAACCCCCACTGTTCACTGTCTATGTTATTGTGTTATATTTTTTCGAATCTCGTTCTTTCTCTATGGTGTTTTTATCCGGAAAAGCTCACCTGTACTGTGTGTTTCATTTTTTGATGTGTCGCATAATCAGATCTGTGTTCTTGTCTGTCTTTTGTGTCTTTTTGACGTTTCGATTACGGTAATTGTTTGTACTTTTATAGTGTGCTTTTGATTTTATTACTCTCTGAAGGCGAGTCGTTTTATTTGTATGTTCAATATATGACTGAACTTTTGATTATCGCTTTTTCGTGTGACACTTAAATGTTACTTCATATTGTTGGCAAATTTTCACATTTAAAATTTCAGGATATTAAGAATTTAAATGAATTATAAATCTAATCAAATCCAAAATATATTTAACTAGAATGAATAGACAGTTCTAGCTGCAATGTAATATTAGTATTCATGAAAACCTTTTTAGTTAGAATACAGCTTTATAATCCATCCACTTTGTCCACCAACACAATATCTTTATACATCAAACAATTATTTTTAAAACAGATTAACTATTATAAATTAAATTTATTTATAAAAAATACAGCTTTCGCTATTTTTTAATCTTGAAAATGTACCGTTCGAATTGCACGCGTTGAAGCCGCTGTCGAATGAGTGTTCACAATATCTACCTACTCTATTTGGTCTCATCCGCAATCTCTTCTATTTTACGATACATTCTATCGATTTTCAATTTAATAACTCTGTGCATGAAAATTTTGAATATTTACTATATAATTATGACGCACTTTTTTTCTGAATACATGTATATATTTTTCATCTATGCGTGTGTATATCTATCTCTCTATACATATATCTTTGAAAAAACAAATAAACCACAAATCTAAAGACGTGTATAATGGATCCACTTTTCGATACTCCGTGATTGCAGTGGACGAACATTCCCAGCAAGCTCCGCAGAATGCTGGTGCCATAAAACAAGGAGACTTTGGTCGCTATCTTTCAATCCCGGGAGCGGGTAAAGACCGCAGTTTTCTTAAATCGTACTACCCTTTCTTTGATTTTGCCGTTTTTTATTATATTCAAATTATTTTTTCATCAACACATTCAGTGCACGCTGCCCCGTAGTGTCCATTTTTTCGTATGTTGTGTATGTGTATAATTTGTCGCTTTTTAATCAATCGTAATTCGCTTGTTTTTCACAAAACACATTTGAACGTTCTATGTGTATTTCAGGAAATGGAAACGACGAAAGTATGACGAAAAGTCCTAGCAGCGTGTCGATGCATAGAATAAACAGCGCTGGAGATATTCCGAACGGTGATACGAACCATCGCAGTAATACGCATTTCATGAGGAAAATTCCTCCTGGATCCGAAGCCTCCAATATTCTAGTCGGTGAAGTTGATTTTCTCGAGAAAACTCTATCAGCTTTCATCAGACTGAACACGGCTACCGTGATGGGTGGTTTGACCGAAGTTCCTGTCCCAACACGATTCATATTCGTACTTCTCGGTCCCACCTCGAATAACTCGAGCTTTCACGAAATCGGCAGGGCAATGGCTACTCTTATGTCCGACGAAGTTTTTCATGAAGTAGCGTACAGGGCTAGAAAACGTGACCATCTATTGGCAGGAGTGGATGAATTTTTGGATGCAGTCACTGTACTTCCTCCTGGTGAATGGGATCCAGCTATAAGAATAGAGCCTCCGGCTGCGATTCCTTCTCAAGACACCAGGAAGAGACCGCAAGAAAAGTGCAAAGAAGAAATAGACGAAGAAGAGGAAGAACAGAAACAGCGTGAGGAGTCGGGATTATCTAGAACTGGACGATTGTTTGGAGGTTTAATAAATGATGTGAAACGCAAAGTTCCTTTTTACTGGTCCGATTTCAAGGAAGCTCTTGCTCTACAGTGCATAGCTTCTTGGATCTTTCTCTATTTCGCTTGTTTGTCTCCAATAATCACCTTCGGAGGTTTGCTGGGTGAAGCTACGGGCAAGAATATGGCTGCTATGGAATCTCTAGTTTCAGGTTTCGTATGCGGTATGGGTTATGGTCTGTTTTCTGGTCAACCATTGACTATTTTGGGATCAACGGGACCTGTGTTAGTTTTTGAAACAATTGTATTTGAATTTTGTAAGAAAGTCGACTGGGACTATATGTCATTTAGACTGTGGATCGGTGTTTGGATCACTGTGATCCTTGTGATTTTAGTAGCAATTGATGCAAGTGCTCTAGTTTGTTATATAACAAGATTCACTGAAGAAAATTTTGCAACATTGATTGCTTTCATTTTTATTTACAAGGTATTATTTCACATACGTGTATAATACTAATTTATTATTTGGAAAAAAATACAGTCAAAAACTTCACGTATGTATTTATTTTTCAGGCTGTAGAAAATGTATTAGTTATTGGAAAAAAGTTTCCAGTAAATACCCATCCTAATGATGTATTGAATTACGAATGTTTTTGTTCTCCTTCAAATCAATCATTAGTGTCAGATGATTTTGATTGGTCAGAATTAGATAAGCAAACATGCAAGGTAAATTTAAAATAATATTTCTGCAGTACTGTAATAAAATTTTACTAATTTAAGTCATAATATAATTTTTTTTAGGTGTATAATGGAACATTGTTTGGAGATGGCTGTGATACCCCGAAATATGTACCTGATGTATTTTTAATGTCCATAATACTATTTCTAGGAACATACATTATTTCAACTCAGTTAAAAGATTTCAAAAATGCCCTTTTCTTTCCATCTAAAGCAAGTTTTAATATCTGAAATATTTCATTGAACATTCATTTCAATTTTCAATATTTTTTTTTTTTTTCATTTCAGGTTCGACAAATTGTGAGTGACTTTTCAGTAATAATAGCAATTCTTTCGATGTCATTATTGGACTTATACGTTGGAATCAATACACCCAAATTAGAAGTTCCCACTCAATTTAAGCCTACTCTCGATACTCGAGATTGGGTCATATATCCATTCAATCGAAATCCATTTTGGTCAGCGATAGTAGCCATACTTCCGGCACTGCTTGGAACAATACTCATATTTATGGATCAACAAATCACAGCCGTCATAGTGAATAGGAAAGAGAACAAACTGAAAAAGGGCTGTGGCTATCATTTAGACTTATTCGTACTCTCGATCTTGATCTTGATCTGTTCCGTTATGGGACTGCCATGGTTCGTTGCAGCGACCGTCTTGTCAATCAATCATGTCAATTCTTTGAAGCTTGAATCAGAATGTGCAGCTCCGGGAGAAAAGCCTCAATTTTTAGGAGTAAGAGAGCAGAGGGTTACTCACATTTTGATATTTCTTATGATTGGATGTTCAGTGTTGCTCACGCCGATGTTGAAACACATTCCGATGCCTGTACTGTTCGGAGTATTTTTGTATATGGGTGCAGCATCTTTGAAAGGATTGCAATTTTTTGATAGAATTTTGATAATGTTTATGCCTCAAAAATATCAGCCGGATTACATGTTTTTAAGACAAGTAAGAAACGAATTTCACTAATTTTCCATAAATGAAAAAATATAATTAATTGCCTATTTATAACTTTCAGGTTCCTATAAAACGAGTCCATGTATTCACTTTGATACAAATGGCTTGTCTGATTTGTTTATGGGTCATTAAATCTTTTACTGCAACGTCAATTTTCTTTCCGCTGATGCTTGTGGTTATGATTGGAATTCGCAAATCGTTGGATCTCTTTTTCACTAGAAGAGAATTGAAAATTTTAGACGATGTTATGCCCGAAATGACAAAGAGAAGCGAAGAGGACATGCGTCACTTAGAAGACATTGAGGTGGGCTGGAAAAGCAGAATAGTTCGTTGCTTCAAAAGAAAATGAAACTCATCTTCATAATAATCACTTTTGTATCGCCACTTTCAGTATCATTCTAGTCTTGCTGTTCGTAAATTTTTATATGCATTTAACTGCTTTCGAAATCGCTAATCATGATTGACCACTCATAAAGCATATTTTAGTAGTTATTTATTGCAATTGTTATACGTGTATGTACAGATATAAATATGTATTCTTTCTATTTTTTACAATCAGTGTGTGTATTTAGATTTCACTTTCAAGTAGTGGAGAAGCTCATTTTTTTTATTATACTTGTATTTACATTTTATGATTTCGTTGACTGCACAAATAATTATTTGCATGTAGTTAGTTCTTTTTGCGTTCTTCAAATATTTATGTACTAGTTGGAATACATAGTAATGAGCTGTAATGTGATTATACCAGAATCATCAGTTATTATATACTTATTTAGACATCTTCAGTATTAATTAATTATCCAATTATCATATTAGTGATTATGTACATAGATTTAAATATCTTTAAATGAGTGATTTCAAAGAATTGTATGTACATGTAAACAAATTTGGGTGAAAAAATCAGCTCATCACTGAAATTTTACAATTAAATTAATGCATTCCATGTCAATTCAAATTCAGAGAAAAATATTATTTAATATGGATCTAAACTTATTAAAAAAAATGTGAATTATATTTTAAATGAATCTGCATGTTATAAATATATTCTGTGATAGAAGATATTTTTCAAAATTCAATTGAATATCGATTTCTGTTATATTTTTATGTTTTTATCTCATATTTATTTTTATTGCATGCTTTCAATTAAACTTCTTTCTGATATTTACTTGAAATTTTCATTTCTAATGTTTATTGATTCAAATATTATTACTTCGACCATTCAATTTTGTATGATGCTTACATTGATTTTTTTATTTTATTACATGTTAGTACATCCAATCTTGAATTTTTAAATCCCAAAATATAGAAATTTTCTGAAACGGTATTCTTGGTTTTCGAAAAATATGAACCGAGATTGGAGGTCCTAATTACGCATCATCAATTTGAATTCACTCAAAAATTACACCGTTGTATTTTTTTAGTTTTATTCTTACTTTTCTTGTAATGTTATTTATCGTATTTGGAAAAATGAGATATTGTGAGTGTAAAACAGCCTTATATTGACAATTTATCTATGTGAAACAATAATCGTGAAATATATTTTAATAATTTTCAAGATCATCATAAGAATGTATACCTTCAAAAACATTTTTCAACTGTTTTACAAAAAAAAGGATAATAATTAATTGTATTGTCAATTTTAGTATGTAGACATAAGTCCGTTATCCCGATTTATTACAAATTAAATTTCAATATGCTGACAAATATATACATTGTCAATGTGTGGTACACAATTTCATGTTTTTATGTAATGAATAAAAATATTTATTAGGGAAAATTAGTTCATGTGTGATTATAGTTATATTTATAATTTCTGCGAATCGATATATGTATACATAGATATATATAATATTTTTGATTGCATTGTCTATTATTTTCGTTGCCTAATAGTCAGGTTAATTTAAGTTGGCTATAAAATGAGAAAAAACATAACATAAAAAAATTAATATTAGTTCCAGGTGCCACAAATTACCAAGAACTAACAATAAGAATATATTCAAAATCGTTTCCAGATATAATGTAAATTCATATAGTTATATTCTACAAATATATATGTATTATAGTTACATACATTCATACATACATATAAAGTACACTACTCTTATCAAGATATTTAATGGATATCAAAGAATCGGTCAAAACAGAACAAAATAGCATTTTTTTTTTATTATTCAAACATGTAAAAATACTCATACACATTTTGATTAATTTTGTTATGTGCCAAAAAATAAATTCATGTTGACCATTTTTGAATTTTTATTTTTATTTGACCTCATAAATTTATCATCATCCATCATGCATATTTTGTTTTCAAAACAATACATACTTCAATGTTTAGCATGTTATTGTTAAAAAAAAATTTTTTCATGGAATATACATTTATTATCATTAATTTTAATTAATTAATTAATTAATTGTACCTATGTATAGGTACCTACATTTATTTTTATGGTTATATTGAATTAATATTTAAAATTCCATATCTATTCAGTAAATCTTAATCAATATTGTGATTTTTATAAAAAAAAATCTACCAAAATACATGACATCAAACTATTTTTGTAAAGGAACCAACATGTGGAAACCCACCGCCTTATCCTGGAAATTTACAAATCCCATTAGCCAATGGAAATATTATGAATATCCCGATAACATCCATCAATATTTCGGAAGAAGTAAACAGGACAGCTATTTGGAAACAAGTAAACCATAACAATGCAAAAAATAATTCATCCAATAAGCTTGATGTTTCCAAACAAAAACCTGAAAAGAAAAGTCCAAAAGGAAATGGGTAATTTTGAACATTTATAAATATTATACATACCTATGTTAGACATTTTTTTTTTATACATAAACTTCTTTTCAGTTCCAAATTGAAGAAACTCACCAAAGAAGTTCAATCGGAGGTTGATAAACGACTATCAACAATGCCGGAAGAAGATGAAGATGACTTTCCAAATACTGTGAAGGTGGGAGAGTACACTTCTGATTCAAGATTTTAAATGTGGACGATATTGCAAAATAAAACCCTCAAAAACTCTTTTCCTGCACTATACATATAAACTTATTCTAGCACTCTATATATGTTACTTTACTACGCATTATGCACTTTGATGTTGTGTATACTCAAATGAATGTGAGTAGAATTACCTATAGAATATACCTACCTATTATATGAAAATAGAAATTTACAATTAGAGGATACTATCCAAAAGCATGTTGAATTTAAATCAACTACAAAATATTTATGTGTAATTAAGATGATTATCTCTGTTATATTTAACAATTATAGAAAATACCTAAATTAAATAAATAATATTAAACTCACCAGTTTAGAGTAAATAAAGTATCTACATACAAGCTTTATCAAAAATACGATTTTCGCATGATTTTTATGTTTTGAAACTTCGTAGACATTTTGAATGAATTTTAAATGTTGATTTCATAATTTTATAAATCGATTTCTACAGCACAATTATTGCTTATTACAAACATATAATATAATGAAAATATATATATGTACATTCATATGTGTATTTGCATGTACCGGTGGCAATTTCATCGATGTTTAACTTTGTGTTTTTTTTTTGTTGCTTTCTAACAAGGTTTGCTGAGTTTTATATTAAAGATGGCTTCGGTGTTGATGTTTTCAAAATTAAATAGTTTTATTTTCATTAATGATTTAAACATGAAATCAATTCAATATGATCATCAATTTCATATTTTCAGTGATAAGTCTTATAGCAATCCAGCTTGAAAAAAGAATGCATTAATTTTCTTTTATTCTTATTGAAATTTCAGAATGATACACATCGTTCAAAGGATTATTGGAGTGACAATACTAAAAAAGAATCCAAAAAATGTACATCTGCTGAAACATCGGTTTGAATAAAAAAAAAGTGAATTTATATACATTATTTTTTAATTACCTACTACCTATATAAAACCTGGTATTAATTCCATACTTGCCAAAAATGCTATAACTTTTCCAATTGTACTTATTTGATTAAAATAAAAGTTAGCACAAAACTATTGTTACAAGAAATGAAGAAACACCATACAGAGTGTATTTTAATAGAATAATTGGATATAGGTATATTAGTTTATAATTTTAATATGTATTTGCATACATATGTGTGTTATGAATCTTTTTCAAAATAGATTTCAAACATAGTTAATGACTGAATAAAAATCAATACAAATTAATCTTCCCACAAGAATCTGAAAATTGAATTTTTCCATAGAATTTAGTTAGGTTTATTGAATATTTACTAGAGCCATTATAGATGAAAAATAAATCTCAATTCACTATTTTCAATGTTCAGTCATTTTTATGTGCAAATAGTATTCAAAATAAAGAAAAAGTTGTCAATTTTTACAAATATTATAATTTTATTAAAACTTATTTGTGAAAAAAAAAAAACATTAATACACATTTTCAAGACTGTAAAAGAAAGTGATGATAGAATGAATTAATTATATATTATAATTTTTTAAATTAAAGTTGTGAATTTTTCACAAGTAGCCAAATATTTAAGGTGTCTTAGGAAGCTTTTCGGTGTTAAAATTAAGACTACAATATTGAACATTTTATTAATACCTTCCCACAAATATGTATTTAGTTCAAATGTTTGTGAAATAAGTATGATTATGTACTTTCACATTGTTTTCCAATGTTATAAATTGATTTCTGAATAAAATATGGGAAATAATGTAGTTTTTCAGTATATATGATACCTATTAAAGAATTTCTCCAAAATTAAATAGCAAAAGGTTTTCAAATTACAATTTTATTATTACAATATTTTAAATAATAAAACCTAATTATTCATATCATAAAACATATTCGACACTATACCATGCAATGCTATGAATGTGAACGATATCATGAAGAAGCAATTGAACTCATAAATAAAGTTTGAATCCGTTTGACATATATATTTTTAATAAAATTTAGAGTATAACCTTCCCACGACTAAACTATTATCTAAGTACAATTAATTTTACCATATGTATATATATTTGGTGCCTTTGAACTTTTGTTGAAGGTTTTGTGTTTCTTCACAATACCATCCTCATTTATGCCATTTAATGGTATCATAAAAAATATACATATGTATGTGTAATGAAATATATAAACCTATATTTACAAATTACCTAATATTCCTCAATAAAGGGAATTATTTTGAATATAACTCTTTCTTTTTCTTTTTCTTATCTTCAACATAAGTTCCGTTATCAATTTGATATTGTTTGATGAGTTTTTCTTGCAGGTCAGGCAGACACGGTGAATATCTAACAAATTCCATACTAAATTCTCCTTTTCCTTCTGTGACAAATCTGAATTGAAAAATAATGTAAATAAAGAAGTAAGATAAACACTCAATTTAAATAACATACAACATACCTGAGATCTCCCGCATAACCAAACATTTCATGTAAAGGAACCTCGGCGAAAACTGTAGTCCAGCCTTCATAACCATCAGTATTCACAATAAGACCATGTCTTTTGACAAGTTGTGCCATAACTTTACCTTGAAACTCTTCAGGAAAAACAGCTTCAACCAACATTATAGGTTCTATTAATTGCCACAAACCAGACTCAAAAGCTAAAATAATGAAATATTTTACTAGTAATTTAAAATAAAATAGATATTTATAAATTGAATACCATCTCTCATGGCTCCTTGAGCAGCTTGGAAAAAGGCAAACTCGCTGGAATCGACAATATGATGAGCACCATCAATGAGTCTAAAACGTATACCGGATATTTTCTGCCCAATCAAGCAGCCTTTTTCACATGCTGTTAAAAATCCTCTTTCAACTCCAGGGACCATGGGCTTCGGAACATTAGTACCAACAGTTTCATCTTTGAATTCTAACACTGAAAATTGATTAGAATTAATACTCGATTAAAGGGTTTAATTACATTAAATTGAATATCTTTGATCCACACATGTATTTTGATCAATCGGTAACGGTTCTAATACGCCGATTACTCGCCCATACTGTCCAGCACCACCAGATTGTTTTTTATGTAAATAATCAAAGTGGTATTCTTTCACCAAAACTTCTCTATTTAAATGAGATAGAAACAGTCAAAACAAAAAAATATAATATTAAAATAAAAACCCATTATTATGATTTATACCGAAATGCAACTTTTGGTTTTCCCATTTTTACCGGACAGTTATATTCTCTTTCCATTCTTTGAGAGTAAATCTCTAAATGCAATTCACCCATACCAGAAGCGATGCATTCTTTACTATCTGGATCATATTGAAATGTGAATGTTGGATCTTCTTTAGTGAATCTGTAATATAATAATTAATACAAATTGCAAAATTTACAAAACACTTATCCTTAATTTATGAATGGAAAGAAATCAAAACCTAGCGATTGCTTTTGAAAAGTTATCTCTATCTTTATTATTTAGTGGTTCAATCGACATGGAAACTACAGGATCAGGGACATATATTGATTCCATGGATAATTGTAACTTTGGATTAGTTACAAATGTATCACCACTTGCACAATCAACTCCGAATAGTGCAAAAATGTCTCCTGCATAAACCTCATCAACTTCTTCCATGTTTGTTGCATGCAAGCGTACAAGTCTACTGACTTTCACCTGAAAAAAAATTGGATATTAACAATGTCATGATCATAATATATTAACAAAAACGTAATATATTGATAAAATACCTTTTTATTAGTTCGAACGTTATAAATAAAATCTCCTTTTTTAAGCATACCCTGATAACATCTCAAATATGTGAGTTGACCGAATTTCCCTAATTCTAATTTAAATGCTAGAGAAACAAAAGGATTTGCATCAGATTTTTCTGAATTAAGTATGATAGTTTCTGGCTCTCCTGATTTTTCTCCAAAAATAGCTTTGTTTTCAACCTCTCCAGGATGAGGAAGATAATCCAAAACAGAATCAAGTAGAGTTTGTACACCTTTATTTTTCAATGCAGTTCCAACCAAAACAGGAGTAAACAAACGTTTAATACAAGACCTTCTAATAGCTTTATGAATATCATCTACAGATATAGATTTTTCTTCAAGATAAAGTTCTCCTATAATATTACAAAATTGTATAATAATAGTATTTGTTAATTGTTAATATATAAAAATGAACAGAAACAAAATTCGAAATATGACTTACCTATATGATCATCTGCATTTGAAAGATGTTCTATTAATTCATTCCGATAATCACTAACTTGAGATCTCATATCTTGAGGTACTTCTTCTTTTCTTACAATTTCACCGAAATTTCCATCGAAATATAAAGCCTCTTGTTTGATTATATCTACAATGCCTTTACATTTATCTTCTAAACCAATGGGCAATTGAATGAAAGCAGCATTGTGTTGTAATTTTGACCTCATTTGAGTCAAAACTCTGAAAAATTAAGTGTAAAATTTCAATTGACAAGAGTAGTTTGATAATAGAAACAAAAAAAAAATACCTTTTATGATCAGCTCCAATCCTATCTAATTTGTTAATAAATGCTAAGCATGGAACATTATATCTTTTCATTTGTCTGTTTACCGTCAATGTTTGACTCTGTACACCTCCAACTGCACAGAGTACTAAAATAGCTCCATCTAGAACTCGGAGAGCTCTTTCTACTTCGACGGTGAAATCAACATGTCCAGGAGTGTCAATTATATTGATATTGTAGTTTTTCCAAGTTGTGTAAGTGGCGGCAGATTGAATAGTGATTCCTCTTTGTCGTTCGAGTTCCATAGAATCCATAGTCGCTCCAATATTATCTTTACCTTTAACCTAATGAAAATTAACGAAATACATTTAAAGCTTAAAGCTAATAAATGCTTTTTATTTTTCAAGAAAAATGGTACAAGAAAGTTCATATTAATGTCAGGACACAGTTTGTTAGGTTTTTTCTTTTTTTTCGTTTAAGTTACATTTAGGATTGAATAATGTTAGCTAGAGTATTGTACAAGTGACTAAACCATTAAATTTAGCAAAAAAGTATATTTACTTCGTGCATAGCGGCAATTCTTCCAGTATAAAACAGAATTCTTTCGGTGACTGTGGTTTTACCGGAATCTATATGAGCTGAAATACCAATGTTTCTGATTCTTTCTAAAGGCATATGTTCAGCAAACTTAGATTGAAAACGTTTCTGAAATCGAGAAAAGATGAAAATTAACCTTAAAATATCAAAATCGAATTTTTTTACAGAAACATTCGCTATGAACACACATTTATGAAGAGATAGTTTTGGAAAATTTTCGAAGACCTCGAAGGTCGAATTAATTTGAATAAAGTCATGGCTTAACAGCTAAAATAAGTTACACAAGTAAGGCCGATAATATTATTAAATTTAGAGGTTATGTAGGTCACTTGACATATGAGATAGTATAAAAAGACGTTATTCTGACCGGCGATGGATTGTTCTAGATTTTTTTTATGTATTTATTTCAGGAGGCACCTAGGTACTATCACTTTATTTATTTATTTATTAAAACTATCACTTTATACAGTATTGATATCAATGTGGCTGATTTTCAATAAAATAATAATTCCATCAGTAAAAAAAAAATTTGGTAAAGGTCTGGTATTTGATTAAAAATACACTAATAAATAATTATTATTATTTAAAAAAATAAATCGATTGCGCAATTCGAAAATAAAATAGAAATTCGCGAACGCGCATTATTTTCGAGGCTATCGAACGCGCCGTATTTACTTGAGTCTCGAACGCGGCGGCTCGCGGGGCGGGGCGTCGGTACAACATCCGGGCATCGCTCAGTGCCGGTGCGGGCGGCATGCGTTATGGCCGCGGGCGGCTCTTGCGCTGCGCTCCCGCCGGGGTCTTCCTCGTCGCACGCGAACGCCGCTTCCGCTTCCGGGGGCTCCAACGCGCACATCCGCAGCCAGCTCACGCGCTCGCTCGACAGGATCTTCGAGGAGGCCGCCGCCAGCGGGGAGCTGCGCCTCAGCGGACGCAAGCTCAAAGACTTCCCCAACACCGGCAAGTACCAGCTCGCCGACACAGTGCTCGCCGGTCAGTATTTTTATCGTATAAATCTTATTAAAATTCGTCATTTTGTATTTTTCGCACGCGTCCGGTTGGATTCTTTTAAGAATGTGGCCATAGATGAGGCGAGAGGGGCGTATTCCCTTATCCCTTATCCCGGCCGGTTCCCCCTTCGGCGTCGCAATGTCGTCGCACGTTCGATCGGACCTATGTATTTTTCGTTAGATGTGTAGAAAAATTATCAGACGCGAATAAAAATGGTAACGATTTTATGCAAATTTGGCGTTTTGAAAAATAACGGTCGTTTGTTGTTATTTTGATGCGCGCGCGCTCATGGTCGTTTTTTTTCTTGTCTAGTTTTTGGTGTGTTCGTTATTTGACTGTCGTAATTTTTTATCAAAAGTCAATGAGTCAGTAACACACTGTAGGTGCTAACCGCAAATTTTTTGAGATTAAATTGCGCGATATGTTGGCCGCAACTCGGGTTCAGCTGTTCGATTGGAAGTTTAGTACTTCCTATACAATTATTAATATCGTCGATATTTCGATTCAATATTGACAAAAAAAACCATATCTTTCGTCTATATATAAATATGTATTGATGCATTTTGAACGGGGGTATCATTTGTATGTTGAAAAGTTTGTACTAATGTTAAAACAACTATTGACTGCATTTTTGATCATACAGGGATGTACAATTTTATTATTGTAATCAAATTAGTATAGTTTCCATAAAAATGTCAATGTATTTAGTGTGTTCCCAGCTGTAATTCATTGTAATGTAAGCTCGACGTTCACATCGTGTCACATTTGCTCGTTATGATAATGAAAATAATTCGTCACGCGCCCTTTGCACTCGGTTCACAAGGGGATAAAATGTCTTAAATTCGCTCCTATATTATTTTTTGAATGCGCAATTTGCACTAACGACTCTTATTTCAACTAGGCGATATTTTCATTTATTTACATACGTCGTTAGTGAATATAAATCTCTGTCTTACACAGACGTTTCTTTAAATTCACTAACACATTTTAATCTCGATTTCTCGGAAACGAAACAACATATCTGTATGAACTATGTATTTATTCTGTTTTCATGTGCATATCGATAAAATATTTCTCGTTATTATCCCGTCACTTGAAATTCAACGAAATGGGATTTCCAACATGTCGCTTTTGAATTAAACATTTAAATTGCATTCATGTGTGATTTCTCGTTAAGTTTTATCATGTTACAAAATCAAATACAAATTTTGCAACTTTTAGTAGACACGGTCGTTATTATCATATTCAAGAATAGCACAAAGCGTGCACATCGTTTCTGTATACCACAATTTTTCAGCATGCAGCGGAATCTAGAAAAAAGGAATTTCGATTCGGAAAGCTTTTTTTCATTTTGTACATATTTGAAAATTTTAAATTTCTATGCCATTTTTCAAATTTTTTCACACTGGATCACACTGGCTCGACGGACCCTGGCCCTAGAACTAGTCCTCGACTCAACACTAATTCGAAAGACTCCTCTTCAGACTGGAATTTCACGAAAAGCATTCGTCCATCCATCCATCCCCTTTTCCCAGATTCGTTCCCCGTTTTCGTTCGTGCACAGACTACTCTCCCCTACGTGTGTATAAATATAAATATTCAACCTCTCTCTCCCCCCTTGAAGCAAGGTGGCCGACACGCCATATCCCGAAATAATGTTTTAATACTTGCCCACTGTGCTTTCGGTGTGTTTCTATAGTATGGGTGCAGAAGCAGAATAAACCGCGTCTACTTTCTTTCTGTTTATTTCCGTGGTTTATTTCGATGGCGTTGCATCTCCTCGCTCGTCGGCTTTCCTCTATTTAATTTAAACTCTGTGACTGGTTTGCTTCTCGACTGGTTTTCCAGAATCTGCCGATCTTCTTTCTTGAGGTGTTGCTCAGTCGGCTCACTTCGAGTGGCTCGCTTTAGCGATAAGTATTCGTTATTGCGATGTATGACCTCGATATTCAAATTTTTAAAGGCTTCTAATTGGCAATGATCGAATCATCCAGTGTCGTTATTGATGATATAATTTATTTCCATGAAAGAGCAAGTGTCAACGCGTCTATCGCTCGTCACTTTATCAGTTTCGTATTAACGAATGCGTCTTTGTCGAGTCGTCATAAAAATATTTCGAATTCGACTCGCTTGTGAAATTATTCAAATGCGGTATCTTCCTTTCCATATCGTGACAGATTGCGTTAAATGCTTACGACGAACTGGTAAAATTTGAATACGTTCATTAAAATTCCTATATTGCTTATATATTTTTAATTAATTTTACCGCTTTGGAAACTACTGATTTTACAATTTAATTGCTTCGTCGAAGCATTACTAGTCGTACGATACATATTTATATTTTTACTTGGTCAGTGGACCAGCTTTACTAGATTTTCGTACAAGAACCGTCGTAGTGGAAACTCCACTCCTCGTGAATGACCATCGCAGGTCGAGCGTGCTTCCTGCGCCGTTCATTGTTCGAAGAAAACGTGCTCTTCCTCGGAAGACGGTCACGATCGCAACCTACGTTATCGAATCTACCATAATATTACGTGCACGCCACGATCTCATCTCCGTCTATGATTATATTAGACTGGCTCTTCCTGAATCTCACTTTTCACAGAATATTCTATCACGTCATGAATTGCGACCGTTAACATGAGCGACGTCGATGGGAAACGGCAATGGTGAAAATTGCGATACTCGCGGCTCGTTTCCACGTCCACAAAAGGACGGCAGCCTTCCGATGCAGGAAACGAAGCCGTTTTGTTTTGCTTCGGTTTGCGCCGTCATGCGGCTTGACCACAATGTCAATCTCCCCTCCATGTTGGTTGTCTGTCGATGGTACTGTTTTGTCGTTCTTTGTCGCTTCTCTCCTCTCCGGAGGCCTCCGAAAACTCCGAGAAATCGGTCCGATTCTCGGTATCTTTGCTCCGAGTTCAACTCGAAGTTCATAAGTCTGCAGAATTGATTATGAGTCTGTGTGATTCATGAAATTGTTACTATCGTAGCTGGTTGATTCGTCATCTCAATTTGTATGATACATAAAATATTCCTATATCTATTCACAAATATGATTGTTTACTTCGAAAAATTGACCTGTTTTCGTAACGGAACGATATGAATTCCAACGATTGTACCTTTTGTCATCCACCTGTTATATCGTCGCAATATCCGCTTTCGTTTCAATTCAACCTCATACAGCGGCTTCTATGGAAAAGGAGCTACCCTCACGGGGATATTGAACAGACGAAAAAATTCAGTACCTGAAGTATCCATACCTATATACCTGTTCGAGGGCGTAATGAATGCGACTGGAGTCTCTGACTCACCTGGCGAAGCTCGATTATTCATAACTCGAGTCGTTTTAACGGTTATATGTACGTACACACACCGACTCGCAGAACTGCAGTAACTCGTACGTATACGAGCAAGCTTGGCTGTGAAAATAGCTCTTAACCTCACAAGAATGTTTTCAAATTGATATCATAAACAGTCCGGTTGGAATTGCGCAAGTGAGCCCAAAAATTCATGTAAATTTTTTTAACGCTTCACAGATATTTCGTTGTTGATGCTGGGTATAGAGAGAGATTTTTTCGTGTCGCGTCATTTTCCTGGCCGAGAATCAATAAGCGGACGCACTCAATGAGAATTTGTAGATTTCAAAGTGATCTTGTCGTCACAGATAGTAAATAGTATGTCTACTTGGCGATTTTCTTCGTATTTATTCTCGTCTTTTGTGTGTTTTGAACGTGTATTTTTCTTTTGACGAAGCTTCACTTTCACGTTCACTTTCTCGCGCGTATTCAATGAGACAATTTTTTTTTTATCTTATCTTTCGTAATCTTGAATCGATGTGAAACATTCGCACAAACAACGCAATGCAATTCCCTTCATATCCATCTGAATACTGTATCTGATAAACATGTATTTATATGAAAACGTACATATTTTAGAGAATCTATTTACTAAAGGCTTCGGTGGAATCTTTCATTTAATGTTAGTACATTGTACGTATCTTCCGAGCTTGAATCGATCCATTACCCCGTCTGGCACAACATTGTGTATCCGCTCACATATTAAAGTGGGAATCCTGCGAAGCGAAATGCATTTTTATTAAATAAAAATTGCAAGAAGAGAGCCAAAAGAACCGTAAAACTCGCCCGACGGGGAGTCGGCTTTCCTGCATTTTTCATACGAGACTTTTCGTCTGAGCTTTTTTGCCAAAAAACACACACACTTACGTTTCTTCAGAACCCAAAAATACAAACATATAGCGCCCTAAAATTGCTATGTACTCTATTGTTTTTTAGTTATAACACGCAGCACGTACCATTATCCTTTTTTATTCATATCATCGAAAGCGTGGGCCCATTGTTCGCATAATTCGAATATTATGCGGCGCTAAAGGGCGCGGTGCATTTCCACAATACAAGGATAGTTTCAGCTTTAGACGTTCGATGCACGTCTACGACCTTTCGACGACAACCAAAAAGGAAGCGGTCGAAAATTCCCATCGGCCTCCAGACGCATATTTCCGATCAATAATGAAAGCAAAATATTCTAGATGAGTTTTACAGCCAATCTATATCGTTTCAATGTTGCAATGATTGTTAAACATTGTTAATCTACGTGTTAAATCACTGTCGATTTCTGTCTTTTGTTTAAAATACGCTTCGTTGTCTGCGTCCACGCACCGAAGAGTCAACATAATTGCATGCGTAATTGAGGATGCGTTTGTTTGGATTTCCATGTAAAATTGCGGTGCAATTTTATAACAATCGGCGTCGAATGAATATACATGACGCGATCAACGTCCTTTTGCGTTTTTGCATGCGATTCGTGTGTATAATGATACTATAATATGTAGGTACTGTTTCGAATGAACGTTTAAAATCGTCTACTATTCGGCGTGGGCCTTTCTCGTGTGCAAACAGAACGCCCACAGCTCTCACACGTGGATCTTTAGATGGATTTTCACATAGTTCTGTGGGTGTTTTCGTCCATATTTCGACCGAATAATGTAAGAAACATGCAACTAGATTATTTCGAAAACATCGTTTTATCTAGATCTTGAATATGATTTAATTTAAGCAATTTGCTTTCGGTGTTCACTTGTGCGTATATTTTCTTATAAGAATAAATTTTCTTTCCAATTAGAATTTTAGTTTTCCCCAAATTTCCAATCAGATTTGTTAACACGAAGTATTTCGAAAAGATCTTAAATATTATTATATTTGAACTAGATTGAATCTTTCAAAAAATACATCGTTTGATCGGAATCGTTTAAGTTTCTTCATCGTTTCAAACACAACGGCCCTCGAAATAGACTATGAAAATAATCCGACAGTCGTATCACCTCATATTCAAATATAAACAAGACATTTCAGGTGATTTCATATACGCATCTATTCATACCTTCTTCCCGAAAGCAAACATGCACACGTAGACCCCAAAACGCCTAAACAAACCGAAACTCGAACCTCGTCTTTCCGTTTATTTTCACCGACAATTAGACGCCCCTCGTCGAAATTTTTCTAACCAGACACGAATATATAAAGTAACCTTTACAGAGTGATATGTACTCGTATTGAATCACGTTTTCTTTGCGGCTCGTTTGTACTCCGAAGCACTTGAACTGTGAAAAAGCAGACGGTTATTACTTACCGTACGTGTGCACTCGGGGAGTTAGACGAATCTGTCACGCATTTAAATGTTTCAGTATAAGATGTGTACTACGGACGTAAGTGGAGATCAATTATAAATTTTAGCGTTCGCTAACGATCCATTATTATTCATGCAAACTCCCTAAAGGTGGTGAGCAAGGTAATTGGATTTCGGTTCGACGGCTCGATGAATTTTCAAAAAGCAACCGACTTATTCAAGAACGTGTAAAGTTTTCCGGCGCGTGTCTATTAGATGCTAATTACCGATTTTTAGAACCCACGTTTCTTAGAATTGCCGTTATTGAATGTGTGTAGGAAGAGCGTGATACGGTTGCGATATCAAACGCATTAAATTGGCTAGTAATTTATGACGACCTTTCGATTTGATTTTTCTGCTAGCTAGTGATTTTCAATTTGTGCCTCATCGATCGTTCAATCGTTCGTCGTTTTAACGATGAGATTAATTACGCGAATAATGGTTCTATTGTTTGTCTTTGGATCGATTTTAGATTAATTTTTATGCATCTACGGTTCATTGAGTTCGATCGCAAGTGCATGTTCTGAACGCGGAGCTTCAAAGATCGACCCCATTTCTATTTTAAAAAAAGCGCGCATCGCAATCGTTCATCGGCTATCTTTTCGACCTATATTTTCCATATTTGATATGCATTCGAGGTCGAATTTGCTGCAGACTGATATAGACGTATATTCTTTTTTTCCTATGAATATTCTATCGTAGTAAATATTGAATAATCTCGATAAGAAACGAATACTGGTTCCGCTCTGCGATCGTTGGCATATCCTAACTTTCTATTTTGGACATATAACGGAACGTTTAGAATCGGATGACCATATGGCGGACAATAAACACTCTTTTGTAAAGTCGTATATTACAGTTCCACACCATTACGAAATGATACAAGCTTTATAATTGATATGCTGCGTGAAGAAACCGCTTGAGATCTTTTACATATATTGCTTTTGTATGTTCTTTTTATGGCATTTTCAAGTGAACCTCGAGATTTTTTGAACGTTTATTGCTCGGTTTAAAGCTATTTTTCACTTCATAAAAACACGACTATTCACTTCGAATGTAACAAGAAATTCGTGATGCGTATTATATTTTCATAATTCTTTAGATTGACTTCTTTTGTAAAATTCACCAGCGCTCGAAAAATATACGCATATCACACACATCAAAACATGTTATTTACGACACATAACGTTTCACGAATATGTAATGTACTGGCGAACATTCGAAGTACGTTTTGCATAATGTGCAATCGTCATTGGGCACAGCAAACGCCGCCGGATATCCCGTCGTCGAATCTTTCTTGTCGTTCGATTCATCTATTTGGCGCTCGATTCATCCATCCAGCCGTTCGATTCATCCATCCAGCCGTTCGATTCATCCATCCAGCCGTTCGATTCGGCGTTTCGAAGGCGAAGAAATGCGAAATGTCGCAGTTTCGATTTTTCTCTTTTTGCGCACCTAGCCGAAAGTCCGCGGTGTATTATCTTTCTTCGTCTAGCCGTCGAAAATGTCAAACAAACGTTTCTAGTTCGGTTTCGATCCGTGCCAAATACGCATTGCGGGCAAACCAGAAAAATTCTACTAATACGTTCGCTCGTATACTCGATGGCCATTGTGCAATGAATGATGTCGGATATCGTTCGATTGTGGGGCTCCATTTTTCATTTCGATTTCATAAAATTATATAGTTTGGTTTTTTTTTTGATTCGTCGCGTGCGATTGTGTGTATGAAAATCAGCCTTGATCTACATGCGTTGATTTAGTGTTATTCGTCGTTTCTATTCTTTCGACTTGTTTGAAATGCTGTTCGCATTCCGAATCCAATTAATGACATAAATGTTATGAGCGTTCTTCGCATATGCAATGAGTCACTGCATGAACGTTTATTGTATGAGGTAGGGCACTGTGATCGTATTTTTCCCGTAATTAGTGTACGTTTGTTCACTATCATTCTTATCAATTTCGCTCAAATTACACATTCATTCCATAACAATAAAGTTTCTTGATCAGTTCTTCAACCTCTTTCATTTGTTCATTGTTGCATTGTATGGAACGATTTTGCGCACTGAAATTTCAAACGCTTCATTTAACAAAACCATGTATGTAATACGATTTATCTAAATCACTAATAGTCATTCCATATAGGACGCGGGTAATTGTTTATTCCTGACCTGCATACTATTTCAATGCATATCATCCGTTTCCTTTACGCCCATACATAATGCGAAACCGGTAATTCTGCATCTAATCTAATGAACATTACACACTCACAGAAACAATCAGAAACCTTTATTTCAACCGCAATTCTACACGAAGCATCTCGATTGCAAACTGACCCAATTGCGTCCGTATCGTAAAACGGTCCCCTGCATTATCATAAAAAGACAGTATGACGAAACCCCTCATCTTATCAATATACAAGAGGACCGAGAGGCCATTGTGTCCCCTCGATGTGTGCACGTGTCGCATAATGGCCACGTCTTCTATACAGCGACGAATAGGTGCATATACACGTGTGCAACGAGTATGTGCAATTGCGCAAATTGCGGCTGGGATGCGGCATGTCCTTCTACCGTTTCAAAGACTAGAATCGAGCATGTGGAGGGAAAGATGCCAAGTAAAGTGGTCGTAGATCTAGCTCTTTCCCTCCTCAGATAGACCATGGACCGTATATTCCATACTCAGACTATGGAGCCCCGTATGAGCCTTTCAAAGCTTAACATGACTAATTTCACTAGGCGAAGAAAATTACTGATTATATTTGATGCGTTTTTGAAATTTCCTTGAATCCCTTCATCATTCCTTTTTCCGAAATTCTTAACATACAAATATTGTTTATAATCTATCGACGTGATTAATTCTAATTAGAGTATGCGATTAATTAAAATGACTTCTGAAATAAATAATTTATCATTTGGTGGTCAAATAAACGAAACGTAATGGTATTTATCGTTATTATTCATGAAATATATTTCACAAATAGAATGTTATGACTACACCATTTAAATATATTTTTTATCGAAAAGTGAAATTAGTCACGAATAGCTCTAAAAGGTTCATATATTCATTTTTTTCTTGGACTATGAACCGTATATTCCCTTCTCAGACTATGCCCTGTGTGCTTAAATGAAATGAGACTTTTTCTGCAGCTAAAACAAATTGATTATCTTCCAATCTAATCGTATTATGAAATTGACTTAAAGTTTTGTTCAAATGTGGTCGGTTTTACGGAAAATTGTATTCGGTGTATGTATCTATTTTATAAGGTTTCTTGCGGTCGAAAGTAATTTGCAAGCAATTACTAATGCATTTTGTCCCCTTAGCAGTGAGGGTTCAATCGTTCGGACTGATGTGTTCTCGGTTCTGTGAGTTTAGTGTGTTGTTTGGGAAATAGTCTTTTGTTTCCAGGGTTAGAGAAAATTGGAGTGTTTATCGGGAGTACATACTTCGAAAGAACAATTTTCTTTTTTCATTTTCAGCAAATAAAAAAATTGCTTCATAATTTTCCTAAAATTATGTTCATAATATTGTCAATTATATGAAAATTAAATAAAATATTACGTACATACATAGAAACATAGTCACCGAGCAGCAACATTATTTTCTTACTAATAAATCTGTTGTCGCTTTCCCGTTATTTCCCTTCAGTTTCATTACTTTTGTTTCCCCACATAACTTTTTTTTTCCTGCACCGACATAGAACACATTTTCCACCATTGTCTAGTCTGAAAATAGAAAAAAGAACACCCTCGTCGCGAGTGAAAAGAGCACAGAGTTCTCTTTACGATCCATACGCCAAATTAGAAACCAACATACAATACTCCGTTAACGATCGTTTCTAAAAATGATTGATGCATTTAGTTGATACGAAACCGTGACGGTGCAACGACATATTATGATATATAAAAACGCATCGTTTAATATGAAAATCAATCCGAATGATGAATGAATTCGTCTTTTGTGCGTGTGCAACACAATTCGACAAGATTGATGTTCTTTTGTAAACTTTTCACTTTGCTGCTTCTTCTGAGAATTCTAAAAGTTTAATATTGTTTGTTCTGGTAAAGTTTTTCCCGGTCTTCAAATGCTTTTTTGAAGTTTTTTTCAAAAAGAGATAACGTTTCGCAGAAAATACGAACAGCGGTATACAAACTATCAGCATAACTACATGCAAACGTCGAAGCTTCACACCTCGCTAACCACACCTGCTGACATTTGCGCCTATCGAAGGTGGATAGCTCGTTAAAAAAGGGTAAAAACATCAAACCTTTTTGTGTGTTACCTTTCGAAACTGGAGCGTAATGCTCGGCTTGTAATGTCGACCCGTGCGAAAACTATTTTTGCGTTTCGACGTTAGACATTTCCTTTTACCACGTCGATGTTTCGAGATCACGCCATCGTCGAAAGCGAAATTCACAACGGTTCCGTTCCTTCGGGTCAAATGTCAGAAGTCGTTCGAGCCCCCTCTCTCTCTCTTTCCGCACACTATTTCTAATACGAAAAAAAGTCTGTTAGCGTGGACGGATTAAAGGCTTTTTATTCGGCAATTAATCTGATGTCTGTCGGCTTCCTTCGAATTCTCAGACATGGATCCAGCGATCTATTTTCATACTCGCTACGCCCAAAAGAGAAGATGCTATATAACGTCTGAATAAGCGGATCGAACGAGCACCGAGACTGACATTTCCTCATATTTGACATCGATATTTTTGTGTAATTATTCGCTTCTCTGGTGCGTAAAAATGCATATTCGAGCTCTGGAAAAGTCAATCAATTAACTAATTGTGTTCTCTACGCGTAGAGCGATTATGTTTCGTTCCTTCTCCGGTAATTTCCTACTAAAATGATCGTTATGAGCCGAGTTTCCATTACAGAAAAAACATCTAATCTTAATTATCGGTCGATGAATTTTTACGGCTTCTTCGAAGGTGAACTTGAACTTATTTCGTTATGACTGCGCAATATTCTTACAATTGGTAGACATACATATTTCCTTTCTTACAATTTGTAATGTAAGTTCTTACAAAAAATGTACGAATATTAAGTTATGGAGCTAATTTAATAATAAGAGAGGCGAAGTCTATGTGCAATTTCACGCAGCTCTAATTCGATTTTGGCTGTGAAAACAACAATTTGACGAGACGTAATTTAGTCGCTAATCGTGTGGGTGGCAATAAAGTGAACGTTGGAGATTTATGGGTACTATGAGACCCCATAACGAAGCACACCTAATAAATGATTGGACAACAAAATTAAAGTGATTCGACACTATGACCGTAGGTACGCGATGCTGTTCGGCGCTCAGTTTTCTCACCTAAACTTTGTATCTTGTCAACTCTCGTCTCTCGACTATTGAATCGATTTAATTGGAAAACTTCCAACGCGATGTGAAATATTGACGTTTTCTTTCATACGAATTCTATTCGAAAGGTGATACGCTGTAATTTTACTCTCACATAAGATTTTTATCGATTAATTGTGTAATTGGCTAGCGTGGCGTGGGAACGTTGCATTCGACAGTGCATCGAAACAATCGCGTTTGCGTCGTCAAAAAGCAATAAATTTTCCAATCTCGTTTAGTTTGTGTTAGTCGATTAGTTACGAGTGCGTTGAACCATCGTTAAAACTCGTCGAGTTTTCCATCTGAATGAGTGAATTTACGTATTTTTCCGCTATTTATATCTGCGTTTGAAAATTCCTTTACTGCGCCTAACGCGTTCGTAATATATTTTAATTTTTATCGATGATTCAATTTAAGCAACATTTTTACGTAATATGTATTATTACGTTCTTTAGCCTTAAGCATATCATGTTTTCGTTAAGAAACCGCACATATCTATGCATACACAAGTTTGGAATATGATCTAAACGAAAACATAAGCTCGGCTGTCATATGATATTTTACACTTTATGCTATTTTCATATATTTTTTCTTATTAGCGTAGAAAAGGTTTCGAAATGAAATCTGATATGAGCTTTTTCAACCCCTTCATATATCGGTAATGCTTATCGTTTTTGTTTACATAGTTATCTACGTATGTACGATTATCTCATATGAAAGATAAGAAATAAAGCGAACGTATGTTATGATGATCATAAAAACAATTTTGCCAATCCCAAACAAGAATTATCAATTTTTTTCACGATGTGTTAATTCGATACTTCGTTCACTTGAATTTGACTGTATCAATTACGCGTACGATGACCTTATTTTGACAAGCACTCATTCACATGTCTTTCCGCGTATCTAATTACTTATCGTGCTACTTTTTACTGTTTATTAGACATATCCAATAATTATATGATTCACATTCAGTGCAAATTGTTATGCTTAATTTTAAAAAATAATGTTTTCTTCATCATCGAACTAATTTGTTAAAACACATTTGATCATTAATGTTTTTTTTTTTTATATATAATTTTCAATACATTGAAGTAAGGAACGCGTTGATGTTTTTATTAATATTCTGCATTAATGTTTTTCTTTTGCAATTCTTTATAGTACATTTAAAAGCGTATCTATTAGTAAATCTTACTGTTAAGGAAGTTGCGGTTATAGATATCTTTGTGTAAACGAAGAACGCCGGATGCCAAACGAAACAACGAATAATATGCTCACTATGCATTCATATTCCATTTATACTCGTATGTGTTTTTATATGAAAAATGTTTATTCTTAGCTTTGACAACGATATTGAACCCCATTCAATTCAATTTCTTACACACTTCACATTCAAGAGGAATTCTCATAGTTCTTTTTTACGTGCATTCAATACGACTGGCATATCAGAAGAATTCCGGCTCTGATCAGTTTTTCTTAGGCATTTAACTGAATTAAAAAAAATGAAAAACAAACGATACAGCAATTTGTGACGATTTTCGAAACATGAATAATACAAAATCGCAATATCGTCATTTCATTTAGAATTCAACCAATGACAAGCCACCATCCTTGAAAATAATCGAACTAACCAGCACCCATTACTAATATAAATTTTGCGGTATTCACCGCGACCGAAAAAGAAATATTTATTTTATGCGCATTCGTTAAATCCATCAGTTTTCAACGCGAATATACAGATGCAAATTTTCATATAAAAAAATTCAAATCTTTACCTCCCGGCTCGAATCGTATTTTTCAATTCGCTGGAGGCTCGTCGTCGATACACCCATTCCCGCAGACTTTTGACAGTTCATTAATGGAGGAATGAATGTAATTCTTCCCGAATTCGTTTTCGTGTTGTTTATTTTCGATATTACGCAATTATTCCTCTTACATATCTCCGTCCTTGTGTGGGCATCTTCTGTAAATATTATTAGAACCGATTCACAAGCTTGGAGCGCGCCCACGTTTTTCGGCTCTCGACTACTCACTTACTATTTACTTATGTTCGCTTTCGCTCTTTCTCTTTCTCGGAACGAAAAGTGCTTCGATATATCCACAGTGTGCACTTCAATTGTATCCTAATAAATCTGGTGTTGAATGATTTCGGAACCCGTTAAGCTTCGGCCTCCGCTTTTTCGAGTGGGCGGCGAAAGCGTTCGGCTTCGATCGAACGTTGGATTTTCATTAGAATATGCTGCTTGTTATTATACTCGATTGAATGCTTTTGCAATCGTAGAATTATATTTTTTTGTAAAAAATGTCGATTCATTGCGATGGTGAATTTTTCTCATGGTCGCGTGTCGTGGAAGTTCGCTAAATAACGCGATCGCTGATGACTTTTTTTGTTATCGCTAAACACATTGGTTCAATTCCTATAATTATATCTCTTCGTATGGGATGTGAACCACGTATTAATAGAGATGATTCGACGCTTAGCCGTTTCATTGCGCGAATATGGAACGTTTTTTCTTTCCCGGGAAGTGTGTAGTTTCAAAGGTCGTTATTACTTAACGAAAATTCATATTCGAATCGGATTCGATAAGCTTATTTTCAACCAATGATTTAATAACAGTTATTATGTATTTTCGTTCTTTTATTTATGCTGTTTCCCTTACAAGCTTTGTATACTGTGTAAAAGGAAAATAATCTCGCCGTACGCTTTTCTAGCCCTCGCGCACTTTTTAATGTTCGTAGGGCGAGTACGGAAGCAGTTAAAAATTTTAATCATATTATTTATGTCGTTTTCTACTTACACAAATAGCTCGATTTAATATTCCATGAATATTAACTCTCTTCGCATTGAATATATCGTGCAATCAGACTCGATATTTTTATGGAAATTTTGACACCCCTTACTTCGTAATGATGAACTGAAAATTTACTTGGAAGAAAATAATTATTTTCATTTAATTATTCGTTGTATAAGGTATATATTATGTGTTTTCTTCAAAGAATTTGATTTCTTATTCTATTTTCAAAAAATTATATGAATTTATGAAATATTCATTTTAAAATTCAAATCTTTACCAAAAGCTATTTTTTCACTTCATCCACCTGTTAATTGGAGTACCTACATACCTAGACGATTTTAAATAATTTACGCTTTGTCATATTTTCTCGCATTCCTTCTTTAATTAACTCTTACGAGAATTTTCCGACTAATTTCAACCCTCCCTTTTTCAAGTCATAAAAATTCATTATCCTTTTTCTTTACCCGGTACATTTAAGTTTTTTTCTAATTTACTGCCGTATACTAAACCTTATTTTTTCCATTAAAAAAAAATTATGTGATCAAAATATACCTCTATAAAAATAGCACAATTTGTTTATTAAAGTTTTTTTTTTCAATAATATCAATGGTAACTTTGTTATTGACACTGTATGTTATATGCATTTTATACAACGATTAAAATAGAATATCATAAGTTTAGAAAACGCACTTTCATCTCATCTCCAGTAATAAATTTCTACGTTTATCGGGATTTCGAGAAAAGTCACGTTACCGTGTCAAATTTAGATTTCACATTTTCCAAATACAGTAAGCTCTAATATTTCAGCGATCCAAATGGTGAATCTTTGATTCTAAATATAAAAATTTATAACAGTAACCATACACATATTGTGTCCTGTTGGATTTCACTCGACGAAAAGCATGTGTCATTGAGTAAATTTAACCCGTTAAAATTCATATGCATCAGATATATGAATGTAATATTATATTAGATTAGATGTTCGAATCTGGAGTCTGTTTTTATACTCGCTTTTATAAGACTTGCAAATATAATCACTTAATATTATATGTGTAAATAGAAAGAGATCTTTGTTTCATTGAGACTGTTAATCTTTAGCACAATCGTTTCTCTTTGCTTTAAATCATAACATGCTCTTGTGGATGGTTCATATTTTCAACTCTGTATTGTATTTATGAAAGACCGATTCATTCAATGGCGTATTTTTTCTAATTTTATCTTTTTGTTTGTTTCAGATCTTTCGAAGAATCGTTTCGGAGAGGTTCCCGATGAAGTGACTGCTTTTTATTTTTTAGAAAAACTACTACTCTATCACAATGCAATTAGAAATGTACCCGATACGATCGGGATGTTGCAGTCCCTTAGCTATCTCGATCTTAGGTTCGTACATATTATATTATGTCAATTTGTGTATAGTTTTCGTCTGATGTAATCCATATCAAATAGAATAAATTACTAAACTGATGTTTGCAATTATAAGAGATTAGTTAAATGGAGGTCGATTAGAAACTGATTCATTACAGTTTCTGTTTGTAATTATCTTGATTAGTGAACGAGTTTTCCAGGAAATCCTTCATGCTGTGCGTGGGAAATTTTCAAATATACATGCACATTTACTTATGATATTCAATCTAAACCTCATTTTTAAACTCGAAAACTGAAATTATAATACATATAAATAAAATTCCTTCAGCGATCGATCTTCTTTTTTCTAAGAAAGTTTTCAATTTTAAGCCTTCAAATATCGGATCCTTACCGCTCAATATTTGTATTTCATATGCACACGCACATGCTTGACTTTGAAGTCGTTTTTAAAGCAAACTTCAATTTTTTCCCCCATATTCCTTCGTCTGAACAGAGTTATAAGAATTTTACGATCCTAACCCTCCATATACAGTATATTCAGACATTATCATCAACGTTTCGTGGCTTGTATACAGTCATTATTCAACCACCTCGGAAAACACTCATTTATTAGTGGCCCGAGAGCGAACTCGGGTAGGAAGGGTGTCGTTGTTTTCATTTCAGAGTCCTTTGCTCGTTACTCGAAAACAATGCCTATTTTGTCACATTTTGTTACAGTGGTTTTTTTTTACGAGATGGAATACATGAACTCGCGTCGGAAAAACTCATCATATATTTACGCCTAATCATTTTCGTTCTCGTCTATTATGTGTAGTTGAAACCCTCTCGTAACACACGGGACTCCCCACGATGCGATTTCATCTGCAGCGTTGGATTATTAATTCATTGTGGCAAATTCGTTTCAACTTCCGACTTGACGAAGGTCATCTGCATAATTCACCCTCTGTGATACCTGGATAGTTCAATTAAGGATGTCCGCTCTGGTGATGTCGAGGAGAGTTTAATAACTAGGTCTGTTTCGCATTTCATTATCGATCGATTTTCATTTTTCGTTCGATTCCCGATTCCGTTGGCTTATTTTGAATTCGGCTTATCACACCCCCTTGTGTTTTTAACAATGGTCGCTCCTAACTTCGCACCATATTCGTCAAATGTTTTTATATTGGGGTAGGGTAACCCCCTCTTATAGGTTCTCACCCTCACTGTACAAATCACCCGATCTTCCAAGTGTATCATTGATTTTTTCCCTCGTATCCGTTCTATTGACTTCATATATTTTATTTTTGAACGTTTAAATAGCCAAAAAAGCGCATAAATTGATTTTTAATTGTGATTATTTAGAATTGTGTTTGTGTTTTTTTTAGTCGAAATCAGCTCACTGAAGTACCTCGTGAGTTGTGTCAACTTCCTCTGCAAGTGTTATTATTATCCAATAATAGACTGACCTCTCTTCCAAAAGAAATCGGCAAGATGACTATTCTGGCCGAATTAGATGCTAGCAATAATCAAATAAGCCAACTTCCTATGAATATTGGAGAGTTGCAAAACTTGAAAGCTTTAAACCTGAGAAATAATCAATTAGGATTACTACCTCTTCGTGAGTATATAATACTAAATTTCAATTATTAATGTTTGAACATATTTTTATTTATCAATCCTGTGATATTTTCTTGTTTGTAGAAATAACTTATCTTCAACTCGAGATTTTGGATATAAGCTGCAATTGTATATCTTCACTTCCCTTAGAATTGAGACTTATGACTAGTCTTGTAACCCTTAATCTAGAACATAATCCTCTTGTGTCTCCACCTGCTACAGTTAGTTTTTTATTTGTTTTTTATTTCCTTCGTTTTGTAAGCATGTTCTGTCTTTTTTCACTGTGATTTATAACCACAGGTTTGTGTCCGGGGACGTATACATATATTTAAATATCTGGATAACCAAGCAAATAAAGATAACATTCAAAAACGTGGTGACGATACTAGAAGATCTACAAAGCAAAACAACTATACTCATTTTCCCTACAATAATCATCCACAATCTTCTGGTTCCTTTGTGGTAGATGGTTTGAGACATAAAGCTCGATACAATGTAGATAGTGGATATAGTACAAGTGATGGTGGAGAAAAACGATGGTCTTCAGATGGAATTGGTATATTTTTCATTTTATATTTTGGAATTGAACTTAAAAATATATAATTTATATTTGTGATTATAATAAAATAAAGGCCATGAAGAAAATTTGAATATGATGACAGTCATTCATAGTTCACATAATAGTGGTCGCTCTACACCTTCTACTCCTTCAACAATATCTCCTGGACCAGCACATCTATCTCGTACCCAAAGCTTATCAACTGAAACACCGCCAACAACTCCTACTTTAGGGTATTTTTTGCATTGTTTGATTCTGTCTGCTGCATCTGCTAAATATTCATTAAATCAATATCGATGTATTTGTAGGAATCGTATATCACCTGATGGAAATAACATTCCAAATGGAGACGATAAGAATAAATCACTTAGTCAACAAACATACAGGCAATACAAAGAAGCTTTACGTCAACAACGACAGCAAGATGTTTACAGACCACGTGGTGAACAAATATCCCCATCTTCAACGACACCTACTTCCACCATTAATTCTTATTCCACACCTCATTCTCCAGTTGCTAATGGCTACCACAATAGAAATATTGTATCGTCAAATCCACTGTTAGCATCGCAGAGTTCTCCAACTAATACAATGTCTTCTAATCATTCAACTCCCAAAAAATATCTCCCCCCTACAAATACACTTTATCAAACAAATACAGAAAGTATTTTGGTGAAAAATGATGAATTTTCACCTGGTAGAAAACCTGTTCAAAAAGTCGTTCCATCTAGGAATACAAATAAAAATTATTCTCCCACTAATATTCCTGTTTCAAACAGTATTTCTTCCTTTTCCCCTATCAGTAATGGTAATTCAGAAACTAGTACCAGTCGTTTAACAGAAAATAGGAATTGTAACACTACTACTTCAAATGATGGAAATTACGTGAAACCGATATCACCTATAAAAGGCTCTAGTAGTTTTATGTCGCATAATAATGTACCAACGAATAAATCAAACTCACTTGGAAGAAATTATAAATCACCCACTGAGAATAATATTCCTGATAATATTCCAACCAATGGTTCTCCTAAACTATTTACCACATCTGTAAATTATGTCAATAATACTACACCAACAGCTGGAAATAATACTAGTCGAATTAATTGGAATAAAGATCTGCCACCAGATAAATTGAGCTTTACTATGAAAAGAGAGTTCGACAGGGCAAAAGAAGAATCTGAATTAATTCAACAGTTGCGAAGTGTAATTATTATTTTTTTTCATAAATTTCAACTCATTCATCAAATGATTCATTAAAATTTATTTAAAATTTTCAGATTATTGAAAATCGATTGAAAATGTCACTTCCTAGAGATCTCGCTCCAGTCTTATCAGATGGTGTTGTTTTATGTCATCTTGCTAATCATGTGTGTCCCCGATCTGTTGCCTCAGTTCATGTTCCTTCAGCTGCTCAGGTGAATATTTTTAAAGAACGAATTATATTTTGGGATTCATGTTTTTAATATTTTTTCAAATTTATTTTTAGCCCAAATTGACCATGGCTAGATGTAGAAGGAATGTGGACAACTTTTTGGAGGCTTGTCGAAAAATTGGAGTAGAAGAGGTAATTATCATTTTTTTATTTATTTATCCTTACACTAACATTATTCAAAATTTGATATTCACCATTTATCAAAAAAAAATTATATCTACTTTCATTTTCTGACTATATTGTAAAAAGTAAAATTTCAGAGGTTGTGGATATTAATATTAAAATGTTAATGGAACTCATAATTGACAGTGGCGTGTGTTGTGGTTGCAGGATGCGGTTTGTCAGCCACATGACATCATATCATTGGAAGCGGTTACTCAAGATGATTCCTTTGAGAGGTTGGCAGCCATCTTTAAGACAATCAACGAACTTCTAAAACACCGACCACCAAATTCAGCACACGCCACTGAAAATTATGAGAACCACATAATGCGAAAAAACGAAATCCGAGAAGATCCAAGAGATGATTACAAAGATGATTCATACGCAATATTTTCTGATATTGATTCTAACAAAGTCATTGATACTAATGATAATAACTGTTTTGTTAATGATACACAGAAAGATGTGTTATATCATAATAATAAAAATAATTTTCACTCAAATCATGCTAAATCGGTTCATCGTAGTAGATATGCTGAAGATCGGTGCATAAGCAATTTCAACATGTTCTCAAACAATATTAATGAAAATATTGCATATGACAATCTCCGCGTTGAATCCGAAAATATCTTTATTCAAAATAACAATGAAAAGAAAAATTATATTAATAATTCTGATTTTCAACAAGTAAATGGCTTCGCAGATAGTAATCAAAATAATGAGTCCAATTATAATCAGCCTGCTTATTCTTATGCTAATGATGAGAATAAAATAAATTATGTGATTCCATTACTGAATGAAAAACGAGTATTAAAAGATAATGTTTGCGAATCGATTTCATCTCAAAAAATGTCTGTGAGTGAAAGAATAAATTATTTCAACAAAAGGAATTCAATGAATTTAGAAATAAAGAACAATTTGAATACAATTCAAAATGAAAGCTTAAATATTGCATATCAAATAAAAGAAAGCGATCAAACTATATCCTGGTTTTGCCTAGGATTATTTTTATCGTCTTTGATATTACTTTATATTTTTCCACTACCAAATTAACTATTTGGGTCATTTTACATGAGCTTAATTGGCGTTATGTCGATTTTAAATTTATAATCGTATACAAATTTAAATATACATTTTTAAATGATCTCATTTTGTGAATTAAATTCAGGATACATGTGGTATATATTTAATTCATAAATTATACTTCTATCCTGTTTATTCCTTTTTTTTATAAAATGAATTGTTGCCTTTTTAATATTAGAGGAGAAGTTTTCGAAAGGTAGTTGGCACATTTTTGCCAATATATTGTATGGTTCTTATCTGATGAGTTTTCAATACCAATTTTTATGTTATTTACATATTTACATTACTTAAAATAATAATATGATGATAAAAATCTCATTATTCAACTAAATATTGAATTTTCCGAAATTTTTCAAACATACATGAGCGTTTTGATTTATTCGACATTGAACAATGTATGCCTTTACTACAATGGTGATCTTTATTATATAATGATAATAATTTTATGTGGATGAAATGTTTGATACCAGGATAAAAGGATATAGGATGAGTAAAGGAATATTTTTCGTTCCTGTGTCTTGATAAGACTGTTTATTGATTAAAAGTTGAGCGTTATGGCAAGCCTTATATTTGGAGAGATTTGTAAAATTTAAGTAGTTTTTACAATTTATGATAATGAATATTTTCATTTTTTTTTTCTATTTGATAACTAGAGTGATGAAGAGTAAGCTATATAATTTTTATTGCTTGACATTTTCATACTTTTTTGGCTATTTGTTATAATACAATAGCATTAGATTGTGCTTATGTAAGGATTTGCAAATTTATTTTCTTTTTGGCTAATTTATCGTATTATAATATAACTTTGCCTAACTTCATTGTTTGAGACATTAAGTTATTAATTGAAATGTATTTATCTTAACATATTATACTATTCATACCTATAAGCTATCCAGGTACTATTATTCCTTTATACAATGGAAAAGTGTTTTTGATTTTGTGACTACGTTTTATTTATTTACTTATTAAATGTACTTTAAATACTGAATACTAGTCACATTCAACGAATATTTTATAATTGTACTTAAATCGCATATTTTTTTTAACAAAGTATGCATATTAAACTTACAATTAGTTTATTGTTTTTAATAGTAACATCTTCTAGTCAACTTTTCATTAAAACGCTAAATTTAGCTTACAATTAGATTCTATATTATAGTTTTTTTTATTTTCAAAACTAATGAAACTAAATACATCTCATGCATATAATTAATAGTTTTAATAGGTATTTTTTTTCCTTTTTTTTGTTATGTATTAAATTATACTTTGACATGATCGAGCATTACATTCTTCTAACTTTTGAATATCAATGATACTCTATTTTAGTAATTCACCAACTAACTAACTAGCTTATGAGCTCCAGAGTTTTGACATTCAAATGGTTAGGAATACGTATCACCTTATCTTTATGTACAAACAATCTCACAAGTATTAACTTAGTATTTTAGTATTATATTATAATTATTATTTTGGTGATGTTAAATAATATTTAAACCTTTTCTTAAGGTAGGTATGTAATAAAAAAAATAGATCATGTTGAAATGCACAACAGATATAAATCATTCCTAATTTTTACTGTTCGAAGACTGTTACAATTTAACTGAATAAAAATGATAAATTAATAAAAATATACTGGTGGCGTGTAATGATTTTTTTTATAGTATTTATAAAAATGCACAATTGTGCAGGATTGTTTTGAACATTCAAATCTTTTTACTGTGTTTGATTTTAATAAGATATAAATGGCGTTATTCAATATTTTTAACAACACTTTCAGAACGGAGCTTTTGTTTGATAATTTGACAGCGCGCCACTAATTCATACCAAAATATCCAGTATTTGTCTATGTATTTATATTCCAAAGACTGAATGTTTATTTATTTTTAACAATCTGTTTTGTAAAACTCAAAACTTGCTAAAACATCTATGAAAACTTTTTCAACAGTATTATTTTAAATGTTTTGAAGATCTGTTGCTTGATCCAAAGTTTAAACTTCTTTTTTCCTATTTTGTTTGTTTAATTTTCATTATCAGGCCAAAGTTCTCACACGGTTACTATTTGTTCATTGTTTTTAAGTATATTGCATATTTATCATACTTATACAATGTGTAATACTATACTACTTGCCTATTGATTATTTTGCATAAAATTTTTATACATAATTGGCAGATATCTTTAAATTTTTTATTGTTCGTTAATACACTTTGTTGTTCTATATAAATATATTTTGTGCACAGCTTGGAGTGTATAATTCTCCATATTAATGTATAAAAATTGCAGCTAATATATTTTGAAATAAATTAATATTTACAGATAAACTATGTTATTTTCCTCACTGGTATATTTATAACCCTCGTGTTAAATTAGTGTACATAATTCATAATCAACACATTTATAAATGTTTTTTTTTTTTCAGAAATTGATGTGCTGTGCTGCTGATGTTTTAGAAGGCAAAGGAGTTGTCCAAGTAGCCATCACCGTATCCGAACTACATCGCAAACAATCATTGTCTGGATCGAAGACTGGTAATGGAATTGAAAGAAGAATGGTACAGCCCCCACCCATATAACATTCGTCTTTATTCGAAATACAAAATATTAATTTTGAAATTTAATCAATTTCAATATCTGTTATTCATTATGTATGTATATTATTGAAATGGTTAGTCTCAAGTTGCGAATTGCATATATTTTTTATCACATTATATCTGGTACAATCTTTCACAATTCACGTTATATTTTAAATATTATACAAAAGGTTGCGTATAATGAAATATACATGCATTATAATCATTGATTTAGAATATATGTAATACAAACATCGAAGTTTTTTATCACAAAATACCATTTGTTTTTTCGATTCATTAAAAAACATTTGATACAAATTATTCTTATAAATTATGAAGTGTTTTGTAAAAATTGCCGTATTATTTGTATTTTGCTGATTTGTGCCATTTTGAAACAATACCAAATTTCACAAAGCTTGTTTTGTATCGAAGTTAGTATAGAATAATATGTCCAATATATGTAATATTACAAATTATATTCATATTGTAAGGAAGCATGATTTAATTGACTTTCATTTTTATTTAATCAATTGAATTTCGTTTCCAAAAATTGTATAGATTTAATATTGACCATTTGTTTAAACGGACAAGATATTCATGCATATTTGCCTTATTTCAAAACAAACGAAATTAAAATACACTATCCAATCTTATGTAGGTAGATATATCCCGCACAATTTTGTCACATTAAAGACTTAAAAAAAATTAGGTGATTTGTAGAATGAAAAAAATCTGACTCATACGCTCAATGAACTATTTTAGATAATAATTGGTGCTTACAAGTATTTGTCAAAGTAGTTCATATATTATTTTGTACATAATTGTTAAATATCATTTTCATAATGCATTCAACTATTTTGATTTAAACATTTTGATGATGAACTGTTAAGTATTTTGAATCTATGTGTAATAAGCATTTGTGCCAAAGCATACCGTATTAATAGAATATTTGACTGTGAAATGTTAGTCCTTAATGATGTATTACTTACAAGACTTGAGCTAGTATTGCATACGAGCGAGTAACAATGACCATGGCCTTCATTATTGTATTAAACAATAATATTATACAAAACCATCTCCATTTTTTTTAATCATTTTCATTCTCATTTAGCTGTTAACAATTGGATATTTGTGTCAACAAATTGTAATATCATATAATATAGATTGTGTACTTATATTATTAATGTGTAGATAATCGAAGATGGTAGACGTAATTGTGTTAATGTTGTTATATATAGTTGCATATGTTAGTAAAATATATATATTTATTGTTTTACTTCATTATTATTACTGAAGTCGATCGAGATGAGGATGAAGTAAGATGATTATAAAAAAAATACAAATCTTGTTCATATAATTACAACATTTAGTTTTTTTTTTATTCTCTTCACTATGATCTCCTTTTACAGTAACATAGAGTTAAAATATGTATGTTTTAATAACGAAAAATATTTTCTTTATGTGTATTTATTTGAAGTTGATTTATTATTATGTAATGTGATGACATTAATAACTCATATAATATGACCATAATTGTTAAGACAATTTCATACATTTACAATTCATTGTTTTATTCTGAGGATTATCAACCTCTATGGAAGTTTTTGTCATTTGTGATAGATTGTGATAGTTCTCATTATTATCAAAACTATCTTGTGTGCCTTAAATGTTCATTTTTTTTGTGACATTAAAAGTGGTTCTATTAAACATACTCACTGATTTAACTATGTTTAACATATTTTTTTAATACATTTTTATCTTACACAACAAAATTGAACGATGATATAATTTTCAGCTAAGATTGAATAATATTTATGTGATCTGTAAAGTTTATAAATTAGATCATTCCTTTGAAAAAACACGTGATTGATTTGTGATTTTTGTGTGTGATTTTTTTAAATTTTGTGGGGTTAAGTATCATGAACTCTTATTTCATTTGGAATCTAGTCATTTTTGTTACATTTTTCATCTTCAGTCTGCTGTCTCTAATAAATGATTTTTTTAACCATTTTCATCATGAATTAGTTTATATAAAAACAATTTCTCTGAAGCAACAATGCTAGATCACAATAATATATGAGTTCATGTGATAAGCTGATAATTAATATTCATATCTGGTAATAATACCACACATTTTAGGTTATAATAAAAATTTTACTTGTAATGTGTATTGATTTATGGAGATCAGTAAAAATTGAAACCCCTTTTCTGTAATTCATCTTTATCTATGTATCGACATTTTGTATAAATAATAATTATAAGTATGTATAACTCTATGAACCTTTATTCGAAAACTAGTCAATTCAAGCAATTCACAAAAATCGTCAACCCATCGATTTACCTGTTTATTCTTAGTACTTTTTTATGATCTTGATCATAAGTCTTAATTATAAGTCACATATTATAAAATATGTAAATAAACAGTATTTGTAAAAAAATGTTTTTATTTTTACTTATTAAATTCTATTACTTTGATATCATAACTATAATCATAAAATTTTACTTATATATTTTATTATTCTCCTCTATACATTGTTTTCATATCACGCAATTTTTTTCTATCAACTTTCCCGGAATATGTCAATGGTATTTTGTCTAAAAAGACCACTCCTGCTCGCAACTGTTTGCTATCTGACATATTTTCTGAAAATTCACAGCCACATATATTTTTTATGTTTTGTTAATATACATGTATGTTTTTGCAATTTATAACGTAAACAAAGTTGAGTTCACCTTTAATGAAATCTTTGATTTGCTGTGCAGATACTTTAGCTCCAGATTCTAATTCCACAAATGCCATTGGATGTTCACCATCCGAAAAATGTGGCACTCCAACAGCAGCAGCCATTTTTACACCTGGTATACCAGTAATCGCATTTTCCAATTCAATCGATCCGATCTAAAATATTTTCACATACCTATATTGATATAAAAATATTTTGAAACCAAAAACTGGAATATAATCAAATATTCTTTCACCTGAAAATTTTGGTATTTAATTAATTCTTTTATTCTATCCACAACGAAGAAATTATTTTCTTCATCATAGTAAACAAGGTCACCGGTTTTATACCATCCATCTTTGTCAAATGCACTTTTAGTCGCATTAGGATTGTTATAATATCCCTAAAAAAATATGACGTAAGTTTTGTAACAAATAACCTACTGAAAATGAATGCGATGAATATTACTATAAAAGTATGATTTGATTTCAAACGTAGTTCTCCTTGTTTATTTGGACCCAATTCCTCTCCAGTAGTAACATCTACTACCTTAAATCGATATTCAAATTTCAGTTTATATATAATACTTCATTCTTAATGATAAATGATTGATGTTGTTACCTTCCAAGATATACCAGGAGAAGGTTCTCCACAAGATCCTTTTTTTACAGGAACCTTTCCCATGCTTATGAACATCACTTCTGTACATCCGTATACGGGAATAAGCATTGTTTTTGGAACGAGTTTCTGAATATAAATGTTTCAAAAATAACAAATTTATAGATATTGTGTGTACATGGAATATCGAAAATAAAGTCACCTGAAATTGTTCTAAAACATCCTCACTCACTGGACTACCTCCGTAGTAAATAATATGAAAACACGAAAAGTCAACATTGTTTTCTTTAGCGTATTCTAACAAACTACATAGTGCTGCTTGACTCGTTATAAAAAAAGTTGGCTGTGAAACGGTTAATTAAGTAAATATTGAAGTCACCATTATATAATTTAATTTTTATTATATTTAGATATGGATATACTTTGTAAATTTTCACTGCCATATCAAAATCTTTAGGTGAAAATGGTCTTATACTTTGATATCTCGTAATGCCCAAGCAACATGAAGTCAGTATATTGATTGAACCGGATATCCAATATAAGGGAGAATAACATAAGTTTGTGAAAGCCTTTCTTTGTTCTTCGGTCGTTGTGCTTCCTGGTTTACAAACCATTAAATATATCCCAAAATGACAGTGTGCAACAAGTTTCGGAAATCCTGTAGAACCACTAGAACAACCCAACAATGCCATTGTTTTCTTCGGATCAAAATTTTCGCACCTGAAACGAATACATGAAATAAAAATCTCTCACTGAATTTCGATATCTTAATATGTAATAGCTATTCATACTCAAAAGATTCTTCTGTGCCAGTTTCTTTGACGTAGTTGGAAAAATTATCACATCCTTCAAATTTTTCATCACCAAACACTACAATATCAGCATTGAATTTCATTTCTTTCAATACTTTTTGAATCGATGGTATCACTATGGGATCTGCAAAAATCATCTTCGGTAGTCCCATTGAAATGATATGCCTAATTTCCGCTGAAATAAAATTACAGATATGAAATATTTGTAAATTGGGAAATTTAAATTTCGTTTATTATCCGTATGTACCATGTTTCATGTCGATTGTCATTCCTAGAGGAGCTGCTCCTATATAAAGTCCTGCTATGTAGGGTATACACAAATCGTTATGATTAACTCCAGCTAATAAAATTACATCTCCAATCTTGACACCTTTCGCTTTCAGTGCTTCAGCCATTCTTATAGATCGAAGTCTTACGGATCCATGAGTTTCAGCCACTCCAGTTACGATTTCTACCTGAAATTTAGCAATCGAATGAAAATTAATCTTAAGTTACATTGCATTTCAATAAATAATATGTGAAAAACGTAATATTAAAACATATGTATACTTGATTATTCTCATTTTCATATTTTTTTAAAGTCAACAGAATTTTTTTTCCCACGTGACCGTTTCCTATTATTTCAGAGTTTTCCATTTTTTCACGTTCGATCTAGTTACTCGTTTTCAGCAGTGTTCTTATTCGCATAGAGCGATTAACTGAAAATCACGAAGTCAAGAAAAATGTAACGTATCAATTTTCAGTGGTTTTAAATCCAATGTGTCTTTTTTTCGTACATGATTTCATATTTCATGAATTTATTATTACATACTATGTTATATATTTTTTAGAACAGATTATGTAGTAATTGTTACGATTATACCCTGATTGTTTAATAATTTACAGAGATGAATATGGCTAAACAGGAAAACGCAAGGCTCTTTCCTCCCGAAGGAACATGGCAACGTGAGATTGGTTACGACTATGATGATAGACGAAATTTTAATCTCATTTTTTACGAAAAAGCAATTAATGAATTTTATTCTATAATATCTGAAAAACCTAGACTTTATATATATGATACATCAAATTGATAATATTTCACACGTTTAACCACTATGTCTGATGGTATGTCAGATGTGTTCGTCTGTGAAAGATTAGATTAAAACGAATAATTAACGTTTAACCTTACGAAAACATATGTATGTGCAGGTATACTTCTATTGGTTAAATAACCGAAATATAGATACTTGTACAAGTAATAGAAGTATTGCGATTTTAAATATTTAAGATATTTGAATGATGATACAATGTGGTATTGAAATTCCCTGATATTCGTGTAGAGTCCAATATACGAGTATGTGCACAAATTGTTACTCGATGATTATTAAGATAAAATCTTCTATCATTGAGTTTTTTTTTTCACTATTCATCAGTTCATTGTGCTTTTATTTTTTCAACCTTACTGGTGACATAAAAACAAATAATACTTGTATGTACAGATATAATATTTCATCCTGAATTAAAATTATCTAATGATATGACTTGATAATATACACTTTTTTATGCAAGATGAATGGTGAAATAAGCTGTAATTGGATTTTTAGAAATCATTCATATGTGCTAAGTTTGAATTTATTTTTTATTATTATATATGTACATATGTAAAATTATAGCTGATAACAAAATAATATTATACTTTTTTTCGAAAAAAATAAAATACACTGTATCTGATTCATTCAGTACAGATTATATTATATTAGTATATGTACATATATAAACTACTCAGTATTTTATTTTAATCATTGTTGTAATCATAAAATTTAACAGTTTTTATTTTCCTTTATATGTACATCATTTTCATTTCACGCAATTTTTTTCTGTCAACTTTCCTGGAATATGTCAATGGTAAATTATCTAAAAAGACCATCCCTGCTCGAAACTGCTTATAATCTCTATCAAATACATATATTATATGTAATCAATGATAATTTGAGACAGAAGGAAAAGGGCGTATAATAATTTCTTGAAAACATATTTTTACTTATTGTGAATTTATTTTTTATCATTATACATGTAAAAAGTCATAGCTAATAACATATAACTAATATACAATATTAAAACATTAAAATATTTTCAGTTTAAAATACAGTGTCTAATAATCTTGATATACTTGTATTTAATCAAGTTCAAAGAAACAGCTTTTTTATATTTATTTATATTAATTTATAAGATGTAATGTACATGTATATGCATTACGTTTCATTCACCTTTGTAAGTAATTTTCATATCATGTAACTTCTTCCTATCGATTTTCCCTGTTCGAGTCATAGGAAAAGCGTCTAAGAAAACTACACCAGCTCGCAACCGTTTAGTATCGGACAAATTTTCTGAAAATAAACAGTCATTTTATATGTTTTGATTGAAAACACATACAAATTTGTAATTTAATAGAGAACCATTTATATAATCTTTGATTTCTTTCGCGGATACATTTGTTTCGGGTTTTAACTGTACAAATGCCATGGGATGTTCGCCATCTTCGTAGTGTGGTTTTCCTACAACCGCAGCCAACAGCACTCCTGGCAAATCAGTTATCACGTTTTCCAGTTCGGTTGAACTAACCTTTGAATTAGTATGTCAAAATTAATCCAATTGAATAAAATTGATGAAAGAGTAAATAAGTTGAATAAGAAAATCACATGATGATTTCTGAATTTAATCAAATCTTTTATTCGGTCTACGAAGAAAAAATAGTTTTCTTCATCATAATACATTAGATCACCCGTTTTGAACCATCCATCGTCATCAAATGCATTTGTAGTTGCTTCTGGATCATTATAATAGCACTGAAAAAGTTGATTTGAATATTGAAATGATTCAAATTAATTTATTAAAAATATGCAGATAAAAGTGGGACCATAAAACTATGAGCTGCTCTCAAGCGTAATTCTCCAGGTTGATTTGGGCCTAGCTTTTCTTTTGTTTCTAAATCAACTACCTGAAATTTTTGAATTTTGTAATAAAATCTTCATTTTTATTTCGCTATATAGCACACATTAATATACATGTACATAGAGAGAACAATGAACGGTAAACATATGACAAATATTTGTTTTACTAATCAAATAACTTTCGAGGAATGCATATATTTAACAGGTACACATGTTTAATATTTAATTAGTTAATTACCTTCCAAGTTATATTAGAAGCAGGCTTTCCACATGATCCCAATCTATATGGTACCATACCATTAGTTACAAATAGTACCTCAGTACTAGCATATGAAGGAGCGAGAATTGTATTCGGAACAAGTTTCTAAAAGATGATTCATTTAAACGTTATTTGATAAAGTATCACATTTATGAAATTCAAATTGAATGTAATTACCCGCAATTTTTCCAATATATCATTGCTAACTGTACTGCCTCCATAAAAAATGGTATGAAAATGGGAAAAATCAACTGCGTTGTTTTCAGCGTAATCTATCAACTTACACAGTGCAACTTGATTCATTAATGTTGAAGATGGCTATGATCCAAAATAAAATAAACCTTTTTCAATACACTGTAATTAAACTTCATCTTAAATTATTTTATGATATACTTTATAAAGTTTTGATGCCATATCGAAGTCTTTCATAGAATAAGGTCTAATACTGTGGATTCTCGGATGTCCAATACAACAGGATGATAATATATTTACTGGGCCGGATATCCAATGAACAGGTGAAAAATATACTAGTGAAAATTTTTCTCTGAATCCCACTGGCACTATTGGTCCTGGTCTACAAATTGATGAATATAGACCATAATGAGAAAGTGCAACAAGTTTCGGAAGACCTGTAGAACCACTAGAACAAGAAAGCACTCCAATTGTTGTTTTGGGATCGAAATTTTCACAGCTAGAAAATAAAAATGATCAAATACATTGATTCGATGAAACAGTTTTTATTATTACATTTTTTATAGATAAGTAAGTACCAGAAAGTATCTTCTGTGCCGGTTTCTTTGACATAATTGGAAAAATTATCACACCCATCAATTTTATCTTCGCTAAATACTACAATTTCAGTGCATAATTCTATATCATTTGAAACTTTCTGTATTATCGGAATAGTTATAGGATCTGCAAAAACCATCCTTGGCCTGCCCATTGATAGTATATGCTTGACTTCCACTGGAAAAATGAATGATATCATATAAATCAATCCACAAAACCTACTTTGGAACGAAAAAACTTATACAAGTATGTATGAGTCTTGGTACCAGATCCAATAGTCAAAAGTTACATATAATTGGAAAAGATTTTTACTGTAAAAACTTTTAAACAACATGACAATCATTCCTATTGGAGCCGGGTACCATTCTGCATATGGTCTTATATTATTTAAATAGTATTATTTTTATAAAAATGATGTACAATATTTCATATCCACCGCTAATCCTAAAGGAATCGCCCCAATACATAGTGCTGCTAAATATGGTATACACAAATCGTTATGATTAACAGCGGCCAATAAAATCACATCCCCAATTTTGATGCCTTTTGCTTTCAGGGCTTCAGCCATTCTAATGGTGCGAATTCGGACAGATCCATGAGTTTCGACTGTTCCCGTAACGATTTCGATCTAAAATTTTATTAAAAATACACGCAATATTTCGAGTAATCTGTTGATATAAAAATGTATTTCATTACACATATGTATGTATGTAAATATGTATTACTTGGTTCGTTTCGTTTTCATATTTCTTCAATGAATTCAATACATGTTTTCCCATGTGACCGTCTTCATCTTTCATGTTATTCATTTTCAACGTTCACGTAAAACTACTCTTCATTTTTTTTGCAATACTGTTATGTTTTATCTTTTGTAGACGTATATAAATAGCAAGATTACAAAATTTCATTTTCAACGGTTCGCAATGTGTGAGTTCAGTGATAATATGTATAAGTATATAGATATTTATTGTATTAACCTATTAATATTTAAGGAATTATTTAATCTGAATCAAATCATATTATTTCATTTAAATTATATAATATAAGGTATGTACATAAAAAAATCAAGTGTAGAACGAAATAAATTATGATATTTTCATAATTTACGGTATATCAATAATTTGGTCGATCAACGCAATTAATAAAATTGATAGTTTTAGGTGTATTTTCAATATAAATACACATTTAATATTTTCAGGATGATAATTTAATCATATATGTATATAATATACCTATATAGCGAAAATATCAAACACATGATTTGTGACATAGATTAAATCTACTTTTCAGAACTACCTATCAATGATCTATTTTTTTATGTCTGCGGATTAGTTCCTATCATCAACATTTTGTATCGATTACATCTTTTAAAATAACACAATATTATTTTGATATGACATATGACGACTGAAAAAGCCAAGGGGTACAAGTGACTTTGCGGCGATTTCAAGAAAAGAGCACTCAAAGTTTTGCATGTATTATATCTACTTGTTTACATGTGCTATTTGATGATATATCTCGGTACATGTTCCAAATTCGTTTATATCCTATTGTCGCCAAATATATGAGCGTATATAGAAGCGATTTCTGTACTTTCGGCAAAAAGTCACTTGTACCCTTGGCCTTTTCAGTCGTCATATATGTATTTTGTTGGTTCTGACAATGTTTTTCAAGTAAATAGATAACTGCTGAAAATAAATCTGAAATCTTTTGGTACAGATTCCATTTATTTTCATCAAAAGAATATTTAGTGTGAATGTATAAGATTAAAAATAATTTACTGTGTTTAACGTTATACATATTAAATATATCTGTTGAAGCTTGTACTTATGTATGTATATTATTTTCTATGTTGTTACACATGTTTATTATTGTATATATAAGTTGGCCAACATGTAAATCTATGATGTAGACGCTCTCTTCTGCAATAAATTGCTTGCCGAGTAGACGTGTTTGAGTTTATCCGCTCGCATCCACATAACCTCAACAATATCTATAGTACAAAAAATACAAGTTGAATCAAATGCTTTTAAAAAATAAATGTTATGTATTAATGTTATATGTTTCTAATATTTTTTCTTATTGTTAAATTAAAAATACATTAATAAAAACATATAGCTTTACTAAATATACAAAATAAACATAACATGTAATATTAATCTATCTGATTTTTTTGATTAGTAATTATGTATTTTTTTTTCATGTCGTCGATCGTTTTTCTGTTGATTTTTCCCGAATAAGTGACAGGAATCTTATCTATGAAAAGTACCCCCCCTCTCAATTGCTTGCAATCGGACAAATGATCTGAAAAACCACCAAAAATATTTAAATTATTTCTATACAAACTGATAACATCTGACCACCAATAAAACAACCTTTAACTGTATTTTTAATATCATCTATCGATACATTTGCTCCAGGAAGCAATTCCACAAATGCCATAGGATGCTCGCCATCTTCAAAATGTGGAAGTCCTACAACTGCAGAAGCTGCTACTCCAGATACGTTGTTAATAATGTTTTCTATCTCTATAGCATTCACCTAATTTTTTTATAATTATGTTATTTATAATCATTCTTATGAAGATATATTTGATTAATTATTTTTTCACCTGATAATTTCTATATTTAATCAATTGCTTTATTCTTTCAACGTAATGAAAATACTCTTCATCATCATAAAACATTAAATCACCAGTTTTATACCAACCATCATTATCAAATGCTTTAGCTGTAGCTTCAGGATTATTATTATAACCCTGCATTTATAAAAAAAATGAATTTATTTTCAATCGTAATTCATATTGATGAAAAATTTATTACCATAAACATAATTGGTGTTTTAACTCGTAATTCACCTTTTTGATATGGACCAAGCTTTTGTTCAGTTTCCAAGTCTACTATCTATCAAATAATTAATATTTCAATAAATTATATGTTTCATATGCAAAAATATTAAGCGTTTACTGTTTATTATTGTTTACCTTCCATTGAATAAAAGACAATGGTTTTCCACACGTATCTCTTTTATAAGATGTATCGCTCGAAGCAAAATAAATTTCAGTACATCCATATATGAGAACAATTTTACAATCGGGTGCGATTTTCTATAAAACATCGTTTTATTATTTACTAGATCGAGATTTTTATCAATAAATTAAAAATTAAATTAATATATAATACCATAAACTTTTCAATTAAATCATAACTAGTCGGACTTCCTCCTATATAAATCATTTTGAAATTAGTAATATCTATTGCGTGAGTATCAACGTAATTAACAATAACGGAAAGAGCCAATTGGTTCGAGATCGTAATTGTCGGCTGTAATATACATATAATAGATGCGATGTAATTACCTGAATAGAAGATTTTTTTACCGTTTTCAAGGCAGAAGTACTAACTTACTTTATATAGCTGGCATGCTTTGTGAAAATCCTCAGGTGAAAATGGTCGAATGCTTTGAATTCGTGTATAGGCCAGAAGACATGAAGACATCATATTAATTGATCCAGATATCCAATATAGCGGAGAAAATGTTAAAAAAATAGAATCTCTTCTTTCTTCTTCGGTCATATGTTTTCTAGTCAAATAAAGCGCAAAAAATAACGAATAATGAGTATGAGCCACCAATTTTGGCATGCCAGTTGTACCGCTGGAGCATACAAGTAATCCCATTGTTGTTTTTGGATCAAAATCTTCGCATCTGAAATAAATTTTGAAAATAAAACTATTTTTTTCATACTATATTGTACATATCTTGATTATTTCGTAAAAATAATATATATATATATATATATATATATACGAGAAATTTTCTTCTGTTCCAGTTTCTATTATAAATTCGGAAAACAATGCACAATCTTCGATCGTTTCATTTCCAAACGATACAATTTCAGCGTCACATTCAATGTCTATGAAAACTTTTTTCAGCACAGGAATTGCTATAGGATCAGCAAAGACTATTTTCGGCTTTCCCATGAGTAGTATATTCTTATATTCAACTTGAAACCCAATAATAAACTGTTTTCAACAAAGAAATTTGAAAAAAACAACTGAATAAAAAAAAAACTAACTGTGTTTCATATTAGTCGTTAATCCTAAAGGAACGGCTCCTATATATAGTGAGGCAATATATGGAATGCATATGTCATTGTGGTTATCTGCACATAATAAAATCACATCACCTTTCTTGATACATCTTGCTTTCAAAGCCTCAGCCATTCTAATGCTTCGAATCCTGACTGATCCGTGAGTTTCTTTGGCTCCAGTGACCAATTCAATCTGTAAATTGATAATTTTATTTTAATGTATCATTCGTTGAAGGAATAATAACATTTATTCAAAAATTAAACAATGATATACTTGATTTATGTCATTTTCATATCTTTTAAATGTTTTTAGTAAATTCTTCCCTAAGTGACTGTCTTCGTTTTCATCGAAATTTTTAGATTTGTACAGTTCATTTTCATGTAAATAATTCATCGTAGATTTGTTCTTGATGGTAACACTGATTAAAGATTACTGATCGCTATTTGATCTGAGCAGTTTAATATAATGCTACTTGCAGTGATCTTCAACCGTTGATGCATTACATGTTATCAGATGTATGAGAAAATAATCATTTTTTTGCGAATGAAAACTAGATAATAATTTTATTTATAAAATTAATAAATGATTTTTATGACAGTTAACATAGAGGCTTTGTTTATTTATTTATCAATTCAGGTTTCACAATCCAAATGTTTTTTCATCACTTATTGGCAATTAATTTCTTTTACGCACTGGAAAAATTTCAATGCAAATATTGTTGAAGTTAAATTACGCGAGGACTATGACATTGGCAATAAAACTGGTTTTTACTGTAATTTATGTAATTTTATTCATAAAAAAATATTTGTAATGCACTAACATGGAAAAACACCCCAATAAAGCCAAACCATTGAAACATAACAAGTTTTCTCAATAAATCGTAGTAATTAAGGAGATTCAAATACATGTTGTGATGTATAATACTTCTATACATATTATCAATTAAACATTTTCAATATTTTAAATATTAGGAATACATTTATGTATTTAAATTTAATTAACTCTAGTTTATATTATGTACTAGCTTCTGTCACCCAGCGTTGTTTGAGACTATTTAGACTTTAAGCCGATTGTGAATTGTAGCATGTATATTATTCCCCGTTCCCGTTTCCGTTCCCGATACAATTACGGTGAAAAAATCAGCTGTTTTGAAGGCTAAAAATAAGTAAATCCCGTTGTGTGTGTAGGTTGGGCATAATATTGGCTATTTCTAAGTCCCCTCCCTTAAAATGTCAAAATTTACGATTTTTTTTTTAATTTTAAATGTATTGATGCAGAAACCTTTCTAGTTATGCAAAAAATAACTCTGGAAATTTTCAGAGAACCACTCTCCTGCACACTTATGCCATCAATGACATAAGTGGCGATTTATTGAAACACATATTGATTCGTGTACCTAATAGATATACGAGGCCCCCCCGATTGTTCCATACGCCTGTTGTCAGTCACAACTTCCTAATGAACGGACCAATGTCGAGAATGTGTAATGCATACAACGAGATTGATGGTGATGGTGTGGACATATTTAATGACGGCATTTTCGGCTTCAAGGCATCATTGTCGAGTCTCCTTCCTCCTTCCCTGATCTCATGATCCTGCCCCATTCCTTATTCCTTATATTTCTTATTTCTTATGTTTCTTATATTTCTTATGTATCTTGTATTTCTTATATTTCTAATGTTTCTCATATTTCCTATGTTACTTATATTTCTTGTATTTCTTATATTTTCTACATTTCTTATATTTCTTATACTTGTTGTATTTCTTATTTCTCATTGCCGACTTTTTGTGTTCTAGTACAGGTTTTTGCTCATTCTGTTAATTTCAATTCATTTCATTTTACTTGTATTACTGGAATAGCAAGTTGAAATAGCGATTGATGAATTTTGTCCACGACTAATCTAAGGATGACAAAATTTGTCTTGAACAATCTATATTACTATGTACATACTAATTTGTCGTCTGTTAGTGGCGTTTAAAATAAATAAAATAAAATAAAATAATATAATATATACATTCATTTTTATTTATATAGATTTTTGCAGACTACAAAACGCCGTAAAAATGTGTTTAAGTAGGTATCATTTCTTTATGCTATATATTTTTTTCGTGTTGAAAGTATCGGCACTATAAACTAGCATTTTTGATATATTTTTTCTTCATTTCTCTCAATTCTTTTCTATTAACTTTTCCAGAATATGTAGTAGGCAGTGAATCAATAAAAACAACTCCTGCTCTTAATTGTTTAGAATCCGATAAATTTTCTGAAATACAAAAAACACACATTATCTGCAAGTCTAAATTGATTATAGTATGCTTCATTTCGGAAGAATATCAAACCTTTAACAACGTCCATAATTTTCTGTTGGGACACCGTTTTATTAGGTTCCAGCTCAACGAATGCCATGGGATGTTCTCCATCTTCAGAGTGTGGAATTCCAACTACGGCTGATACTACTACACCAGGAATATCGTTTATCAAATTTTCGATTTCTGGGCAGCTCACCTAATAATATAGTTTTTAGTGAATCAAACATTTTCTTTTATATTTAAGATTCTTAAGAATGGTTTGACTAACTTGGTAATTTCTGTATTTGATCAATTCCTTGATTCGATCGACTATAAACAAATCGCCTTCGTCATCGTAATAAACCAAGTCACCTGTTTTGAAATAACCTTCATCATCGAAAGCTGCTTTCGTTGCTTCCTCATTTTTATAATATCCCTATATTTATATATTATTAATATAATTCACAATGAAATAAAATATAATATGAATTGAAAAATATATACCAAAAATATCGCTGGTGATTTTACACGTAATTCTCCTTCTTGATTTGGTCCTAATATTTTTTCTGTTTCCACATCTACTATCTATAATTGTTACAATGATTAATATTGCATTATGTATATTTATCTCTGATTTTGTTACATGGCTCTAATTATTATTTATGGTTCATTCATTCTAAATGTAAGTATTTATAATACCTTCCATTGTATATAAGAATAAGGTTTTCCTACTGATCCTTTTTTGTATTTGGTTGCTACTGATATACCCAAAATTTCTGTAGCACCATAGCCAGCCAGAAACATAGCATTAGGAGTAAATTTCTATATTATACATTAATATATATAAATAAATATATAATTAATTGAGTTTAAAATTATTTAAATATTTGATATGTATTTTATATTGTTTTTACTTTTATATTTTGAATTGCTTCATCACTAACAGCACTTCCTCCTAAATAAATTACCCTATAACTAGAAAAACTGATATTATTTTGTTCTGCATATTTTACTAAGTTGCAAATAGTTATTTGACTAACTAATGTTATCGTTGCCTGAAAAATATTTGAAAAATATATAGATTCAAATAATCAAATTCATATACAGTAAGAAAATAATTATTCACTTTATAAACTTCGGATGCCTTATAGAATTCTTCTGGGGTAAATGGCTTAGTACTTTGTAAACGAGCATGTCCCTGTATGCAAGATGATAAAATGCTCGTAGTCGCCGATATCCAATACAATGGAGAAAAACTAAGACTCATCATCCCCTTTCTCTCAATTTCGGAATACTGTCGTATTTTGGTCATCATGTGGAACAATGAATAATGGGGAATCGCAACTAATTTCGGTAAACCTGTAGTTCCACTGGAGCATGCTAGCACAGCTATTGTAGTTTTTGGATCGAAATCTTCACACCTAAAATAATTTTACATAATTAGATTACCAAATAGCAATTTGAGTATTATTTTATTTTTTCACTCACTGAAAATTTTCTTCGGTGCCCGTTTGCTTTACATATTCATCAAATTGATCGAACTTTTCACACTTTTCATCGCCAAATGTCACAATACTAGCAGAATTGTTAAGTTCTTGTAAAACTTTTTGGATATCTGTTGCCAAATTTGAATCGACAAACACAAAGGATGGGTTTGCTATAGAAGCTATATGTTTTATTTCAGCTGAAACATTCAATTTTTCATATTTATTTCGTGTAAAAATACACAATTATTATTTATTTATGAACCAACCGTGTTTCATGTCAGTGGCCAAACCAATAGGAATTGCCCCGATATAAAGTGCAGCCAAATATGGTATACACAAATCATTATGATTTACCCCATCCAATAAAATTACATCTCCTTTCTCAGCACCCTTAGCTTTTAAGGTCTGTGCCATTCTTATACTACGAAGTCGCACTGATCCATGAGTCTCTATAGTGTCATTAACCAATTCAATCTATAAATTAATATTTTTGATTCCGTATTATTTGAACATTTTCGATAATCACACAAACTCATTAACATAATACATATGCTAAATATACATATAATAAAATATATTAATGGTGTATATACCTGATTTATTTCATTTTCATACTTTCTTAGTGTATCCAATATTTTCTTCCCTAAGTGCCCATCTTCAATTTCGTTGTTAACATTATTCATGATGATATTACAGATTTTTTTTCACTGTTTCGTTCAGAAGCTAAAAAATGACTTGCTTGTCTTATACTCAGTAAGATTTGCTCTAGTATTATCTACAGTGATGTTATAACTCGAATATTTCATTTTTTTGTAGTTATTCGTTGGTTTGCTCTTATCTATTGCTGTTTCATCTAATGTTATCTTAATTTAGAATTTTTATCACAAAATATACAATACTAATGATTTGTACCCGGCGTTGCTCGGGTTTTTATTATTATGAAATTTGAATTCTTTTTGTTCAAATACAACCTGAACCCGAATTTTCGTATGAAAGTAACTTATTTTTAATATAAAATAAGAACGAAGAAACGCATTAAAAAACATATTGCTACTTGACGTTTCTCGGCTTTCAAAGTACATATGATCCATACATATAATACATACAACATTTGTGTTTTATAAACATACATATGTATAAATGAATGTAGGTAAATTATTGAGAATGTGTGAAATTTTATGTATGTATTTATGAAAAAAATATCACTGGACTTTATCACCAATATGTATTTATTTTACCTACATATATCAAATGATTGCGTCAATTTGATTTTTTTTCACGTGATGAATCGTGTTTGTGTTTAATCAACGAAAAATAATATATCTACAATTTTTATCTTAGAATCTTCAATCGAATGGATTTTTTTTAATTAATCGAATTCCATTAGTCTATGTGTTGATATTTCGATCTCAATATATTTCAAATCAATAGGCATTAGATCATAAATCAATTTTTGACAACTGATTTCACATTGGCTTATTGATTTCAGATTGTATGTAATTTTAACAGGGGTTTCGATTAAATAAAAATAATTTATTCGAAATTACGTAGTTTTTACTATTTTCTTATTATTTTATTTTAAATTTTTATTTTGTTTTATAATCGAAATATTATGTCAATCGAAATGGTATAATAATCATGATTAATAAAATATACAAATTCATGGATTTTTTTATCGTTGAAGAGAAAACTTCCTTGTTAAAATTAAATCATTACTCTTAATGTCCAGAACTTAAAATTCGAAGTTGGCCTTTTATACTCCTTTTTTGCAATTTCTCGTTTTGCACATAAACATTTACATACATACACATAAAAATAAATAAAAAAACATAAAATAACGTATGTTTAATTAATTCAAAAATATTTCATTACATTTATATTCGTTCATTAAATCCGTATCGAATTCAGAAGGCCTTTAAAAGGTAAATGAATGCTTTATTAATATTGAATCTTTTTGAAGAAACTTTTCATAAGATTTATTACTTAAATATGTATATAGTGTTTTTTTTTAAGAATTTTTTTCGTAAATTGGAGTATTTTTGGAATAAATTGTGATTTAAAATCAGATTAAATTTAAATTACACATACAAAATATTAAAAAATATATGAATATAAAATCACCAAGATTTTTTAATTATTAACTATGTATTTTTTCTTCATCTCATTAACAGCTTTCCTGTTGATTTTTCCCGAATACGTAGCAGGTATCTTATCTATGAAAACAACTCCTCCTCTCAATTGCTTGCAATCGGACAAATGTTCTGAAAGAATGAACAAAAATCCCTTATTGTTTCACTTTTTCACAAATTGAAAATATCAGACCACCGATAGAACAACCTTTTACTGTATCTTTTATATCATCAACGGTTACAGTTGCTCCCGGAAGCAATTCTACAAATGCCATTGGATGTTCGCCATCTTCATAATTAGGAATTCCAGCAACTGCTGATGCTGCCACTCCAGAAACGTTGTTGATAACGTTTTCTATTTCTATTGAGTTTACCTATAAATGGAGACATTTATATACAATTATTTTTATTTAGTTGGTTTTCGAATAATCATGTTGTCACCTGATAATTTCTATATTTGATCAACTGTTTTATTCTATCGACATAATAGAAAAAATCTTCCTCATCATAATAAAATAAATCGCCTGTTTTATACCAACCATCATTATCGAATGCTTTTTCTGTTGCTTCGGGATTATTATTATAACGCTGTAATTAGATATTGAATTAAATTTAGAATTTTGTTTTATATCTAAATTAATTAATATTAATCAATAGTTTTTACCATAAACATACTTGGAGATTTCACGCGTAATTCACCTTGTTGATATGGACCAAGTTTTTGTTCAGTTTCCAAATCAACTATCTGCAAATCGTAATTATTATTTATTATTATAATGTATAATTTGTTTTTATCATTTTAATTAATATTTACCTTCCATTGAATATAAGATAGTGCTCTTCCACTCGTACCTCTTTTATAGGTTTTACCACTCGAAGCGAAAAAAAATTCAGTGCATCCATATAAGAGAACAATTTTGCAATTAGGCGAAAATTTCTGAAAAGCATCGTGTTGTTAATAATATTGAGAGTTTCATCAATTTAATATTCCAGTCAGCTACTATTACCATAAACTTTTCGATCAAATCATAGCTAGTAGGACTTCCTGTTATATAAAGCATTTTGAAATTAGTGATATCTATTGCCTCAGTTTCAACGTATTTAATGACAGTAGAAAGAGCCAATTGGTTAGAGAGTGTAATTGTTGGCTGTAATGCATTAATAATAGATGCAGTGTCACTTGTCGAAGATGGAAAATTGTAACTATCTCACAGAAAGATTATTTATACTTTATAAAGCAAACATGCTTTGTGAAAATCCTCTGGTGAAAGTTGCCGAATGCTATGAACACGTGGAAAGCCCAAAAGAAAGGAAGACATCATATTAAATGTTCCGGATATCCAATATAATGGAGAAAATGTTAAAAGCATAGAATCTTTTCTTTCTTCTTCTGTCATATGTTTTCTAGTCAAATAAAGTGAAAAGAATATGGAATAATGAGTGTGAGCAACCAATTTAGGCATGTCAGTCGTACCACTGGAACACACTAATACCCCCAAAGTTGTTTTCGGATCGAAATCTTCACACCTATAATTTGTTTTGAAATCTATACCACTTGACAACTTTTTTTTAGAAAATTTAAAAAAAAATGTTTACAAGAAATTTTCTTCTGTTTCGGTTTCTTTTACAAAATCTGAAAACGATGCATAGTCTTCAATTGTTTCATTTCCAAAAGTTACAATCTCTCCCGTATATTCAAGATCTATAAGAACTTTTTTCAAAACAGAAACTGCCTCAGGATCAGCGAAGACAATTTTTGGTTTTCCCATCGATAATATATGTTTATATTCAACTGAAAATTAAATAAAAACGAATGTATAAAATGATATGAAAAATATGAAAATAAAAAAAAAATTGTGACTTACTGTATTTCATATTTGTCGTCAATCCTAAAGGAACAGCCCCAATATATAATGAAGCAACGTATGGAATACATACATCATTGTGATTAACCGCACACAATACAACAATATCACCTTTTTTGATACATTTTGCTTTCAATGCTTGAGCCATTCTTATACTTCGTATTCTGACTGATCCATGAGTTTCTGTAGTTCCAGAAACTAACTCAATCTGAAAATAGAAAAATATTTTACTGAATACAATGTTCTATTTGATAATTAAGTAGAAAGTATTAACTTGATTAATATCATTTTCAAATCTTTTTAATGTTTTCAGTAAATGCCTTCCCAAATGGCTGTCTTCGTTTTCATCGTAATTTTCTGATTTGTACAGTTTATTTTCATGTAAATAGTTCATTTCAAATTTAATGTTGACAGTAACACTGATAAAAAATTACTGACCAACGCACCATTTACTTTTCTCAGTTCAATGTACAGCAGTTAACAGTGATATCAAACCGATGTATAAGAAGTTCACTTTTTCCAAGACGATGAATAGAAGAAAAAATATCACTATTATTTTAATCAAAACCCGGTCATAATTTTAAAACATTTTTCTCATTGGTTTGAGTAATGTTTACAGATAATTTTCAAGGGAATAATGTAACACCAATATATTACATTTTGTAAACATAAAGACAATTCAATCAGAATAATTATATTTGCATTAAATGACCTTTGTCGTCTTTCCGGTAACATATAAAACCCCCTGCGAAAAATGGATTTTTCATGGAATTAAATTGTCTATTCATTTTCGAACTCCTGTTTTTTTTATCGACTGTATTCCGTGTTATGTTGCTATGACTGAAATAAACGGTAGTCAGATGAAGCAATATCAGAACACTACACAGGATATAACGAATTTTTTCAATTGAGATCCACGATGCTCGTTAAGTAATTGAACCCATAAATATTTTTTGGAGATAAAATGTTTTGATCAAAATGCAATCGTTGCTGATTATGTTTAGGATTGTTAAAGCGAAAATCAAGAAATCCCAGTTCCATTTTTTTTCTTTTCTAAATGTCTTTCATTTTTCACAATCAGTATGGAATATTTATGTTCTTGACGTAACATATCATAAAATTGAATATTTTCTTCCCATTTTGCTTTCTAACGAATTCGTTAGATATCGAATTCGAGTAATTATTTGTTTTACTTATGATCATTGAAATTTATTTTACCATGTTTCCAACAATACTGTTAAAAAATCTTTATACTTATAATAGTTAGTTGATAATAATGATTCTTATTATATTTTGTTTTTTTTTCTTCTTTATTATCTTTTGTTGATTCATTTTATTTTTTCTCGTGTTTGTTTCACGGCGTATGTGTGAGCAAAGTACAAGGTTAAAATATAAATCATTTCATTTATTTTGTACTTACCTGCATATAAAAATGTAGCAATCAATTATCCCTGTATTGTATAATACGTATTTATGTATTGTACATCAAAATAAATATATGTGTACATATGTGTATGTATGTATGTATGAATTCATTTCTTTCTTATAATTCTATATTAATACAATTTAATGTATTGATTTCTTATCTAAACAACCGTCAACATATTATGTTTCTAAAGAATTTTTGATCTTTGATTTATCATTCAAATATATATTTTCGATTAATTGATATCGTTCCATTTGTCTAGACATTAAAATCGATCTCAACATTTTTTAAATTAATCAATATAAATTGCTTAAAAATAATTTTATTCAATATAATATCATATTACAGTAATAAGAATAACTTGTGCAATTATAATAAAACTTATCAATTATTTTTTGCCATCAATTTTATTGTTTTTCTATCTATTTTCCCTGAAGGTGTCAATGGTAAATTCTCCAAAAACATAACTCCGCCTCTCAGCTGCTTGTATTCCGATAAATTTTCTGAAGATAATTTCATTTGTAAACATTGAAGAAACTATGTATATACTATGCTGAAGGCACTTAATGAATCTCATTTGATTAAATTTACCTCGAATAACATTTTTTATATCATCCTCTGTGATTGTTGACTTAGCTTTTATTTGAACAAACGCCATTGGTAATTCACCGTACATATCATCTGGTTTCCCAACAACACATGCTTTAAACACTCCATCTAACTTTTCTATTAGGGCTTCCAATTCACTAGGTACAATCTGAAATGGAAAATTGATTTTTATTTAATTGAATGCATTTTCATATTTAATCCAAGATACCCGATATGACCTGCATTGCTTTATACTTAATCATTGCTTTGATTCTATCGACAACAAAGACATAACCGTCTTCATCATAATAAACCATATCGCCCGTTTTGAACCATCCGTCTTCGGAAAAAGTTTCTTTTGTTATTTCTGGATTGTTGTAATATTCCTTAAAATGCATCATATTTCATTATTTGTTTGCATTGTGTGATAAAAAATATTTTAAAGTATTGTTATAAGAAGAAAACCTTGAAAATTGTTGGTCCTTTTCCCCAAAGTTCTCCGAATTCATTAGGCCCCAGTTTCAATCCAGATTCCACATCAACTACTTTCCACTCTATCCATGGTAAAACTTTTCCTGCTGAATTGAGTTTTCCACCATTTTTCGGAGTAGTGATAAAAGGTCCCCCACATTCAGTCATACCGTAATCGTTTTTAATCCATGCATTGCAGGCGATTTTCTATAAAACTTGTAAATTATTCTACTGACAATAAAATATCGATAAATGGCAGTTGTGGAATTTGTAATGTAATATAATATATTCACCTGAAGTTGATTTTTGAGTTGTTCTGATACTATCGTTCCTAAAATCAATATTAATTTAAGACTTGTAAAATCAGCATTGTTTATTTCAGGACTCGCAACGAGGTTTGCAACAATGAACTCATTCAAAATTGCGCAGTTTGGCTGAAAGCATTTCATTATAAATTGAACTTTTTTTTTCTGTTACATATTATATATAATATATTATAAGATAATTTATGTTAATTTACTTTATATTTTTTAATCGCTGCAGCTGCCACTTCAACGTTAAATCCTTGCTTTGCATATAACCTTGTTTGACCCAAAACAGCAGATAAAGTAACAGTCATTGATCCCGATATCCAAAACATCGTAGAAAAATTCAAATTAGACCATTCTGCCATTTCCTCTTTGTGATTATTAGTTCTAAACACATTCATAATATATATATATATATATATATAGGTATAAAAAAAATATTTTTAATAGACGAATTAATGAAGAAAAAAAATAATCACGGAGTTTGGATGACCAAAGATATCTGTTTGTGAGTCAAACATACTCCTTTTGGAAGTCCTGTTGTTCCACTGGATGACATAATAAGTGCATTTGTCGTATTCGTATCGAATTCGGTAGCACTAAATATGATTAGTAATTGTTTTGTTAAAATTAGATGAATTATATAAAAAAATATCCACATTCATACTTAAAATTATCTTCTGTTCCAGTTTTCTTTAAGAATTCGTCAAATGAAGTGTATTTGCCTTTTATTCCATCGTCAAATATAATGATTTCTACATGAAAACCATTATCAATTGCACACTTCTCTATAGATGGTGCTTGTATTGGATCACAAAAAATTATGCGAGGCTTTCCTAAAGTCATAGAATGAAGTATTTCACCTGGAATTTGTTATTTTCATTAAATGTTAAGTATCCTTTTCATTATGACATAATTAAACTCATACTTTCAGTTTGATTTTCAGTTAATGGAAAAATTGAAGATCCGATATAAAATGATGCCAAAATTGGTAAACAAACGTATCTATGGTTTGGTCCACATAATGAAATGACATCTCCGACTCCAATTCCTCGAGATTTCAAAGCAATGGCTGTTCTTATGCTAAGTAAACGAATTGTTCCATGTGTGTCTTTTATATCCTCCACCACTTCTATCTAAAGTAAATTATATTAATTGATATCATTTATTATACAATATTATGATTTTTCATAATATTCATTTGCATAGATTTTTTTTTAATATTATTTAAACTTCAGTGTAAATGTTCATTGTAAAATATTGTGACTTTCATAAAAATGTGATTTTGTTAATTACGTTCATATATTAGTAATTTCTTATTATTGAAATACAGAATAGTCTCTAAATTATATATTCGCAAAATAAAAGTTCATAGTTTGAGTTCATAATTTACCTGATGTAATCTTTCCGAATACTTTTTCATTGTAGCCAAGCTCAATTTTCCCAAATGATGTTCGACAATATCATCGCAGTTGTATTTCTCATCAAGTGCAATATTAGCGAAAGCCATATTAATTGAATTTTCAATGAAACGAAAAATAATTGAAGATGAAAATTATTTCATGGAATAATTCTGTAGAACGTTCACTCTAAACGAGGTTTATTTGTAAACTGCACTACCTGAGTGTAATGAAATCGCTTAGCTGTAGAACGAGAAATATGTATTATGTATGTACCTAATGCAGTGGTGTAATATTGAGGTTAGAAAAAGATTATAATGACAAATTGTGCTAAACTTCAATTTAATCACATTCGGTTAAAAATATACAATATACACGTAGATATACATACCTATTCGAAAAAAAAAAATCAATAAAAATATAAAAGTACGTTTGAAAATTTTCCGTTTTACCTATTTATGATTGCTTTGAAAAATTGTATTCCAAGATGTATTGATAAAAATAATGTGCCCAAAGAGAAATAGAATAGAATCTATACATATTTTGCATTGAACCTCACAACGTCGATAGTACACCACTGGTGATAATAATGATTAACATATCTTGAACCAGATATAAAAATTAAAAATCAAAATGTATGTATGTATATGCACTTCAACAATCTCATTCGTCCGTTTGATGTTCGTATTAAGTATAACAAATATGTATTTTGATTTTCGATAGAATTTTTGAAATCTACATATCTCATATTTATCTTACAAGCATTGATAAAATAATATACCCGTGAAAACAAATATTTTTGAAATGAATTTATTGGATTTTTGTACAGTTGCACAAATATTTAATTTAACTATTATTCGCCTATGATTTGACAGTTTTTCTATCTACTTTTCCAGAAGGAGTAATCGACAAATTTCCTAAAATACGACACCACCACTCAACTGTTGTTTTTGGATAAATTTTCTAAAAAATATAATATAATCTTATTCATATCGAAATAGTATCGTAATACACAATAATATCTCATCGTTTGAATGATTGTGATTATTTTAAATCTACCTCTAATCACGTTTTTTATATCTTACTTAGTAACCAGCGAATTAGATTTTTTTTGAACAAACGTCTTCGGTAATTCTCTATAAAAATCATTTGCTTTCCTATACAACACACCATCTAACTGATATATAATATTAGAGCGTCCAATTCACTAGATGCGATCTAATAAAGAAATTCCTTTTTTTTCGATACATGCTTATATTTCAGCTGACTTTTTTACTTTTACAGGATACCTTTTCGTTGTAGCCAAACTCAGTTTACCCAAATGATGTTCAAAAATATCATCGCAATTATATTTTTCATTAAAACAAGTGAAAAATTAGTTAAAACTATATTTGAAATTTTCTTTTGTTTTATTATATCAATATTGACACAATTCACTAATTTTATGAATATATGTATTTTGCATTGATTTACAATAGAGTTTTGAAATGACATCTCAAACACACACACACACACGCTGAGCATATTATAATTTCAAAAGCAATATGATTACATTATTAAATAAACGAAATGAACATTACTTTAATTTAACTCTAAGATTCACTCGATAATTTGTTGGTATTGATCATTTTCAATATTAAATCAGTCATGTCTTATAAATTTGCCAATATCTATGTATATGATAATTGAATTGAAATTAAAATTATTATATCTATAGATAAAATATATAGAATATATGAATAATATTAACTGATTAAGTCAATTGTTGAAGGTTAAATTTCTTGCCATTAAATTAACTGCTTTTCTATCGATTTTTCCAGAATGAGTCAATGGCAAACGATCAATGAAAATCACTCCACCTCTCAAGTGCTTATGATTTGATAAATTATCTAGGGAAAAAATGATAATTAATAATAAATCAATTTTTATACTATACGGTTATTCAAATTTCAGTTACTTTTGATTATATTTTTGACTTTCTCTTCAGTAACCGAAGATCCAGGATTTTTCTGCACAAATGCCATAGGTAATTCACCATATATTTTGTCAGGTTTTCCAACGACACATGCCATGAACACTCCATCCAATTGTTCTATGAGGTTTTCCAATTCACTTGGGGTTATAACCTAAAATAAAATATATACCTATATATATATATTGAAATTTATCTCTGTCGTATTGTTTCATGACAATATGATGATTTTACTTTTGTTCCTTCGTATTTTATCAAAGCTTTTATTCTTTCTATAATGTATATGTGATTATTTACGTCAAAATATGCCAAATCTCCCGTTTTAAACCAACCGTCCTCAGTAAATGAGTTGTCGGTGGTAATTTGATCTTTATAATATTTCTGAAAATATTGAAATGTTGCGGTTATTTTCATTTTAAGACTTGCTTTAATCATATTTATCTTACTTTAAAGATTGTTGGTCCTTTTCCCCACAACTCTCCGTATTGATTTGGGCCTAGTTTCAGCCCAGTGTCAACATCTACAATCTTCCATTCAATCCATGGTAAAACTCTTCCTGATGATTTAAGTTTTTCTTCGCCTCTAGGAATCGTCAAAAACGGGCCTGCACTTTCTGTCATGCCATAATCATTTTTCAACGCAGCGTTATATGCAACAATCTGTTGTTTATTATTTTATTTACATTTGTTTTGGTATTTATTGTATACTTCTTATTGTTATATTCAATATAACTCACTTGTAATTCATTTTTCAGTTGATCAGACATCATGGTCCCTACAATCATTATTACTTTCAAACATCCTAAATCGATTTTTTTTGCATACGGATGAGATACGAGCTTAGCAATAATGAATTCACTAAACAATGCACACTTAGGCTAAAAATTTTGTTTTTCTTAATACATTCAATATTTCATATTAAAATCACCAATATTTAAATAAAACCTTATATTTTTCCATTGCTAAGAATGTTAATTCTGGGGTGAAATCTTTTGTGGAATAAAATCTTGTTTCTCCTAATAAACAAGCTGCTAAACAGGTTAAAACTCCCGCTATTCCGGACATAGAAAAGAAACTGAAATTGGACCAATTCTTTTCTCGTTTGACGTGTCGCAATCTATTGGAAAAACACACTTTTTTATCAATTATGGACTAAAACATGTGCATATATTATTTAAATATTCACTACCACGGTATTTGAATAACCAAAGAAAAAAGTTTATGAGTTAAACAAACTCCTTTTGGAGGACCTGCAGTTCCACTAGATGTTATTATAAATGCATCTATTTTATCAGGATCAAACTCTGTTGGTCTGAAAGTGATTGATCATAAATAGTCATGTAACATTGCTTTATCTGTTTAGTCAAATGTTACTGATAATTAAACTGTCATTACTGAAACTCGTCTTCGGTCCCGGTTTCCTTCAAAAAATTTTTGAAAGATGTGTAATTTCCTTCAAAATTCTCATCAAAAACTACTATTTCCAAACTGTGACCAACTTCTTTAGCTCCTGCTTCTACAATTGGAGCATGTTTAGAGTCACAAAAAATTATGCGAGGCTTAGCTAAACTCATTCGAAGACCCAATTCTCCTAAAATAAATAAATAAACATAAGCAAATTAAAATTAATAAAAGTGATAATCTATTCAAATATGAATAGATTATATATATATATATATATATCTATAGTATTTTTACTTTTTGTTTGATTTTCAGCAAAAGAATACACTGTAGAGCCTATGTAAAACGAAGCAATTATTGGTAAAGTGAGGAATCTATGACTCGAAGAACACAATGATATGATATCTCCGATTCCAATATTTCTGGATTTTAAAGCTTCAGCAACTCTTATACTTAGCTTTCTGAAAGTCTCCTGAGTATCTCCTACACCACTAACGATATCAACCTGTAATTGTAAAATAAATGTACATTTTCCATTGCTCATTTACCAATTAAAATGATAATTATGAAGATGCATGCTTATATTTGCAGAATTAAAAATTACAATGTTTTCAACCTTGTTGGGACATTTATGTAAATTGAAACCAGTTTTGAAACTAACTTAATTAATTAAAAAAATCAATAAATTATCCATTTCAAAATAAAAACTTCAACACATTTCTTAAAATGAAACATAGCCCACTATTTTTTACCTGATGCAATCCATCTGGATTTTGTTTCATTTGGTCCAAACTTAATTTTCCAATGTGAAATTGTGTAATATCATCGTAAGTATATTGCTTTTCAAAATCAATGTCCGTAAAAGACATTTTATTACTTTTGTTGATTCTGAATTTTATAACGTTACACTCGCTTGATTTCGAACAAACAAATGATGGATATTTTCGAATAGTTTCAAATGAAAATCAATAGTTTAACGAGAATATACATACTTCGAATTACTTTAGATAAAAAGGTTATTACATAATAGAAAATTGCATACAATATTATCGTAATTTTACCGATTTGAACCAGTCAAACCGCTCAAAAATTCCAAATGTATATAATTATATTTAGATTAGAGTTAAAAATTAAATGTTTCTTGAAGTTTTTCTATCTGAACGAAATATTCTTGAACTAATAATAAGTTCTTATACAAAAATAGATTTTTTATATAAAATATGTGTTAATTATAAGAATACTTTACAATTCAATTAATTTCAATCCTAAATTAGGTAGAAATTTATGTAATGTTTAAAAAAAAAATACTGCGACATCTATTGAGTATAATTTATATTATTATTATAAAACAATAAACTTTGACAAATAATAATGAGATGGCACTATAAATATTTTTCGATTTGTGCATTATTTTAAAATATATTTTGTGCATAAATCACAATTCATGTAAATCATTTAAAACTTTTTTACCTATATTAAAAATCATTTTTTAATCCGAAAAAATATTATTAAAATTGAAACTTGATTAAAGAATGGAATTTTTTATACATTCGATGGAATATGAAGGATAAATGTGTATTTGAATCCTAATCAATATTACCTGTCAAAGAAGCCTTTGAACGCACATACATCATTGCAATTAAGTGAATTTAATATCATTTACTAAGAAAATTTCGTTCCTAGTAACCTTTCCATTTCATCACGACTCGCTCTAATGACTCATTAGAAGAATACTTACTCTTTCAATGTGGGCGTCGACATTATAAAACCCGTAATTACCTGTCACGGGTGGTCTGTTGAATTTAAAAAGAAAAAACGCGATGAATTTTGAAATGCACGTATTATTATGAAATTCAAACTTATAGGTACTATATGAATAAAGTTCAATATTTTTATAATCAGAATTCGATAAAGGATGATCATAAAGAGAAAATATTTAATATGGATTCGTTCAGGAAACGTTACCTTTTGTCTTCGACGACACCAGCAACACCTCTTTTCCATTAACGTTTCCTCCTCAGTCTCCTAAGAAGCCTCATTGTGTCCTCATCTCACCTGATGATAACCATTAAACCGTCCACCTTCTACTTTACTTCATATCTATCTTATTTTACTTCATCTCGGACGTGTTACGCATTTATTACGTGCTTTTTTAAACATCCACATTTCGTGTACCTCTTTTTTTTTACTTTTATTACGAAATAACTGTTATATTATTTATTACTGGAGTTTTTATTCATATTTATTATGCAGTATATTTCTTATGTTAACAATAAGATTAGGTGCCTAAAATTTAGATCGATTGGTATATTTTTACGAGTGAACGAAATATGTATACTCGCACAACAGATTTCTAAACAACGTAACATTTAAATGGTATACGTTTACTTATATGTACATTTATTTGAAATTCAAATAATCTCCACACTTTGTATTTTTGCATTGTAGGTTTGCAAAGTTCAAATATTCAGTTATTCTCATTCGTACATTATCCAACGAATACATGCAATCAATAGACAATTGTATGTTGAATAAATAGATCTTTTTTTACCATGAAATTTGAATTGAATTTTAAGTGCAGGCGTGTGACATTCGTGAAAGTTTCACTTTTATAAAAAATAAAACTAACAAATATTTGCCAAAAATCAATATTCATCGATAATGAAGTGAATATAAATATGTAAAAGCAATTAATGATCCAACGAAATAAGTCAAAGTATGTAGGTTGTAGACAATGTTTTATTTTACGAAAGTTGTTTATTCGAAATGAGTAATTAACACATAGATGTCGAAATTGAAGTGTAAAAATATCAACGATCTACGAAGCAGTATATTATTCAATTTTTTTTTCAATACCAAACTCGATTTTATCTCAACTTATTCGATTCTTTAATCGAAAATGGCATTAGTCTCCACAATCGATTCAAATTTATGCAAAATTCAATGTAAATTCAAAACCGTTATACTGTCACTGCCATTCATTCCGGACAGCTTTAGCCTCATTTTGCATAATAATAATTAATATCGAACACCCCAATTTCGAACCGAAATGCTAAATACGAAAGATCGATCATAATTTAGAAAGCACTCTGTTTTTATTACGCCAACACCGGTTTGATAACGCGAAAAATCGGACGCAGTTGATAAAACTCAAACCTGATTCGTTTCGTATTGCGACCGAGACGAATCTGTGTTTTTTCCTCTTATCGTTCCGAGAAGTCGAACGATAGATTCAATTAGATTTCGTTCACAAGACACATTTTTAATTGGAGGCATTTCAAAGTACCGATCCGTATCGGGCGCCCGTAGCGAAATAATTAAGAAACAACAATGAAAACTTATTATGGCATCGCTTTTATTATGTACAATGCACACATTATCTCGATCAGATTGTGCCGGCCAACTTTTCAAAAAGCGTTTCGTTGAAAAAAAATGGAAACACGTTTGTTTTTATTCGATGAGCACGGCGATAAGGGAAAACTCGAAAACGCTATCAGATAGTTTGATTATATTATATTTCTAGCTGTTCACATTTTGATTTTTCTATTACCTTTCATTTAAAAGCATATATTATGTATATTCGAAACGGGAAATAATCTTATTCATCGTTAAAATAAAGGTCGATTAAATGGAAACGGTGCGAATAACGTGAAAGTTTGCCAATTGATCCGCACGAACTTCGATGCGAAAATTTCCACGAAACGAATATTGTTTAATTAACAATTGATTCGTATCTAATTGTTCATTTATGTAATAATTATAACAAATATATATTTAAAAAATACAATCAAACCGTGAGATATAAGAATGTTGATGAAGAAAATCGCGTGAAACGTTTTTGCAATTCGATACATTTTCCATTACCATCGATAAAAACAATACCGTTTTCATACACACGTCGAAATTCTCATACAATGAAATCTTGCACTTACAATTAATTAAATCAAATGATCTCAGCAATTTCGTAAATTATTCAATATTAGAAATTATAATTTTCGTTATAATAACTATATGAAATATAGGTACTCTAATTAATTCTGAAAAATCGAATGAAATGAAGAATATTTTCAGGATCAATATTTGAATTAATTTATTTATGACGACTGAAAAGGGCAAGGTGTTAAATGACATTATTGACAAAATCAAGTTATGTACAGGAATCGCTTCAATCTACGCTCATATATTTGGTGGCAAAAGGATATAAACGAATTTGGAACATGTACCGAGATATATCATCAAATCACTCGACATCATCCTAATACATGTTCAACTTTGAGCGCTCAATTCTCAAAATCACCTCAAAGTCACTTGTACCCTTCGACCTTTTCAGTCGTGATATTTAATTAATATTGACTTTCAATTAAAAAAATACGAAAATTTTCACAAAAATGGCTGGTCGCAGGGGCGTCTTCGATTCGTCAAGTATCCATCATTCGCCGAGTCTAATCTTTATTATCTTTATCTGCTTTTGGTGTTGGACGCCCGAGGGGGCAGATTAGGGCTAACCGTATTAATGGCCCGCCATTAAAGACCCCTGGCTTCTGGGAGTGGCCGCCCATCGCCATTAAAACCAGTCGTCGCCGAGCCGCGCTCTCAACTCGAGATTCGCGGTCCTCCTCGGCTTAATTACGATTATGGCGGGACGTATGTTGAAAATTTTATGAGTAATTAAGGCGATTGTCGAGGAAACGTCGGAGGTTTATATATTAAAAAAATTAATAAAAAAAGACATTCGAAAATATGCGTTGATTTAAAATGCACTTTTATAGTTCTGTTGCCTTTAAAAAACATTTGAAATTATTTTATTTAAGTGAAATTGATAGCATCTGAAATTTTTCTCTGTATTGTCCTGCTGCGTAAAGAGCTTAAAGGTAATCCGAAATTTATAACAGTATTTCTCCGATACACGTTTCTTTAATAATACATATATTTTGAGAATCCGTGAAATTATTAGAAGAAAAATCTACTAATTTAGTTTTTCGTAAATAAAATCAAGCTGTCCGAAATGAAAAATCATTACTATAAAAAAGGTCGATAGTTCTTTTTTTATATATTCTACATCATACTTGTATTTAATCTTATAATGAAAAGTTATGATATATTTATCGGCAAACGAATTCATATTCGAGGACACACATCCTAATATAATATATTTCACATCCTATGAGAGAAAATAATATTCGAGTTCTTTATTTTATCTTCACAAGGACGTGTAAATATCAGATACATCTTAAAAAATATTTAAATATCATCACGAAATTGAAAAAGGTTTCGAAGGAATTTCAGTACATTTTTCTACGCGCCGAAAGCGGTACGAGATAAAAGCCCGAGATAAAAAACGCGGACAGACATACACGCATATTTGTATGGCGGGCACCCGAATTAATTCTAGGAATATGCGTTCATTCTATTTATCCATTTTTTGTTTCAATTCTTTCCGAGATCCCATAGAGCAGATACGTCCGTTTATATTAGTGTACCATTGTATATTTTTCCGGAAAGTGTGAATTGGCCGGGACGAGGCCGCTCTAACAAAGTCGCGTCTGTTCGATAAACGAACTCACGTCGTGTGGCAAATGAAATTTTCAAGCCTTCCGACGATACGTGACCGTTCGTTTAGAATCGTTTATTATTCATTGTCGACATCCAGAAATATATCGCGAGGCTCAATTATTGCGCAGCTATCGAGTTTCGAAGGTGAGTTCTGAAAACGCGCAGGCAGCGGATTACGAATCCCTACAAAGCTCGTGTATAATGTAATGCACTTAGAAGCTTCGTATCTCACGGTGCACAATATTATAAAACACATTTACTTGCATCGCGTATGAATAATATGTAGTGGAAGCAGCTCGGAAGCCGGCAAAGTTATTGCAGGAAAGTGGCAAAGGCTGCCATTTGCATATCTCCGAGGAGCCGAATAAATTTGAAAGTTATGTTGTCTTTTATCTCGACAGTCTATTTTATCACGGATAAAAATACGAGATAAGTCTCCGGACGAGACGCTGCTAAGAATTGCAGCCAAACTTCATAAATAACACGAAACAAAGAATATATTGTTTTTAATTAGCAGTCGGAACGTCGGATGAACTCGCCGCATCAAATGTTCGACGTTTTTTTCACAGCCACCACTTTTTACCGGTCGTAATTGATGATCGAAAGCGAAAACTCGACGTTAATAACGGTCATTCATCAAATTCGATATGTGAGAAAAGGTCAAATAATTAAACGCGGACACAAATTGAGATTTATCACCGTCCGTCGAGAGATTGCGCCGTATGCAGATAGGAAGGGACCTCGCCTTTATTACTCGAAATAATAAAAAAGGCAAACTTGAGAATCGAGCGATAGAACGGATCGATTGTTCGAAAGTGAAACTGGTCCTTTGCAGGAGTGCAAAGTTTGCAATTTTAATTGCATCCGCACTGGCGTTTGACATCCCGTCGTAAGAGAGAGAGAGACCCATTCTGCAGACACACTTGAGAAATTGTGCCGCATTCTGTAAACGTACTGAAACGAACAGGGTCGAAATTTTAATCAGTTTATAAATTTTTAGATTTCTTTATAATATTAATTTATGTTTTAATCTAATTCGGAACGATTTTCTAAACAACGCACACATAAGTGAGTGTCATCTCAGCAGTAGGCGTTTTCGAATGATGCATACAACGATGAGGTAATTCGAAAATGCGCATTCGTCACATGAAACATATGAATCTATTAATTTAAAATAAAATCCAAATACATTAAACCCCCCTATAACATTTGCAGTTGTTTTCTTTTATAATATCCAAACCCCTATAGCGTTATTTATTTTATTTTAACACTCATTAAAATTTTCTTATATAATTAAAGTATTAATTTATTTTACTAATTTAGAAAAAACCAAGGGGTACTAGTGACATATTTTCCGAAATTAAATTATGCACAGGAATCGTTTCTATGCGCACTCATTTATTTGGTGGCAAAAGGATATAAACGAATTCTAAACGTGAGCCGAGATATATCATCAAATCATTCGACTTCCTCTTAATACATGCAGGTACATGGTCAAATTTGAACGCGCTTTTCTCGAAATCACCTCAATCACTTGTGCCCCTCGGCCTTTTCAGTCGTCATTTGAATTCGTGATATTTTTCAAATCGAAAAAAAAATCTCCCTATAGCACTCTCTCCCTATAACGTGAAAATTATCTCGACGCTATATGGGGGACTCACCGTAAGTTCATATTATAAATTTTCCGTGTCTATCTCGAAATCCTCCCCTGTTCAGGTCCAGGCTGGACGTTAGTTTCCGGTAGGGGCCACTTGGTCGGAAGTGCTGCTTCGTCGGCGCCATTACAAGAGATCGGCACACGACGACGACGTCGTTACCGTTGTCTGGGGACGATACAAAACGAATTTACAATTCTGCACTCGATGCACCGAACGGTAAACTTTCAGCGGTCGTTTGTTGCCGACTGCGCCGTTTTCAGTTTGATGGACGCCCGAGAGATCGAAGGCGTCGTCTTCTTCGTCTTCGGTCCACAACTGTTCTGTGTGCGAATGGAATTGATGATGGTAATTTAGAAGAAACGTTGGAAGCTGCGAGAGAAAATGTATCTTGCTAGAATTCGGGGGACGAAACAATACATTAACCTCCCAGATAGAGTCTATTGACCGCTTCGGCGTTCGATATGTTACACTTTGAATTTTCGAAAATAAATAAATATAATTTATTTTTTAAACGCATATATTTATGATGATTCTATTCGTGATTCGTGAATTGCTTTCATGTTGAGCTTAGAAATTATTTATGTAGGTATGTGTGCTCAATCAATCTCGACGTACATAGAAATTTTTGAAAATATTATTTCGTATAGTTACTGAATGAATTCATAAAAAATGGGCTTACGTTTCATGTGTGAGCTTATTTTGAAAAGGGGTGATTAAGTTTGAAATACAAAAATAAAATAAGAAACGCGGGGTTTCTATTGACCGAGTCCATTATTAGTGTACGGTTACAACGAATATTACACGTCGGGACTTCCATTATGTATCAGTACCTTTCATATCGCATTCACATGATTGATCTGGTGTCGAATTATTCAAAAAATAACAATGGCGTTCGATTTTAGAACCAGGAGACGCGATCCTAGATTATCGATGTGCCCTTTCTTTAACGCCTAAACTTTTTGTCTGTATTCAAATGTTATTTTTTTCATAGATTCAAATAAAAAAAAAGAATCATCTGAAATAGAAAAATATTGAGTGACTGTTGAGAATGATATTTTTTTACAAATTTAATATCTAAGTAAAAATGGCAAATGTGGTGAAAGCAGATGATCAAGAGTTTTATTGTACTTTAGAAAGTTCCATCTGATAAGTGCCGTATGTATAATGTTGCCATTTCCACTAATACATAATTTGCGCTAATGTATAATATTAGAATGAATTATCTTATGTGATAGAGATTCTGTACAATGCTTCAGTCAGTATAGTTACGATACGTTTCGTACTTATAAAAAAACTCAATAAAACTATCCCCCACTTTCAAAATAGACTAAATCTTCACAAATTAGCCACTAGAATTTTATGGGGCGACAAATTCGGGAAGACATTCACATGTGCGAATTTCTATCCCCCGAAATTTTCAACGAACCCTCGTATCGCCAATTCACACAGGAAATTTTATACGAAATTCAAATTGAACATTCGGGCAATTTTATTTTCGTCATTCGCAGAAATCGGAACATTCACCACATTCTACGTAGTGTGAGAACCATGCACGATTGAAGTCCAAATATGAACACTATTCAATTTGTCATCCAACTAAACGTTCAGTGGGGAGAATAAAGACACTGTAGATACCTTTGATTTTAAGCCTCTCGTTTCTCGTTTTTACAATAAATTTTAAAAATGCTTTATGTCCAGCTTTACAAAAATATTCGATTACAAAAGAACTCCTCGAGCGCATCAGCTCTTTATTGCCGGATCAGACATTCGTTGGGGACGATTTTGAAAAGCGAGACCGCTGCAATAATTAAATTCGAACATATCCCGCACCCTGAGGGATGTTAAAAATCGGCAATAATTCAATGTGGGCCTCGTGCCGATATGCAAAGAGCGAACTTTGTCGGCGTATCGATTTTGGTTGTGTGTGCACACACCCCGAAACACCGATTCCCCTAAATATACTTATACGAGGGTGAATAGATCGGTGTGCATACGAGAGATCCTCATTTTGTACTCCTTCAATGTTTGAACAATTTAAACTGTCACATGTGTAAATATGGATGAAGTGAACTATCGGGTTGGTTGTGTCTGTTGCATTTCATTAAGTTTAATTGTTTGATGCAGTTCCACAGTCTATGTTGGCTTTTTAGGACAGCTTCGTTGTGTGTTCGTTATGCCATGAATTCACATTATTTATTACAATCTATCAGTAAATTTATATATTTTTTGATGCTGTGTACGAAAATAGACCTCCTGTGTAGCAGAATAATATATCTTTGTATAGATATCTGAAAAGCAACCACCCTCAAATGTCACTCTCAGATAAGTGGTGTTGGGCCTTGCCCGCATGACGTTAAGCGCCCTGAAGGGGTCCGGACGTGAAATTGACGTATCTTTGCATCGTCCTAGGGTCGATTTTGAATGTTCCTCTTTGCATGAAATCTGAATTTGTCGAAGTTTCGGGTTGCCGTAGAATTTCGACGTTTCATAGATGCTTATTGATCGTGACTTCTGCAGTAGAAATCCGTCGTTTGAAAAATGTACATATTTTCAAAAGTCGATGTTTGTATGTTGATTTCGTAAATTATTGATTCTTATGTTGTTTTTTTTTTCCAATTTGAATAAATATGGCTTATAGGATTTTATAATTCATTAATTCCTCAAGTATTTTTTTAGAATCTTATTAGTGTTTTTTTCTAAAAGTCGTTTCGTTAAATTATTGAGTCACTTCTGAAAAAACCGCAACTTTGATCGATAAAATTTATGAACTATCGGCTCTTCTATGTAATTTATTAGCGTTTCGTCATTTTATTTTGAGTGCGGTAAATGATGGTTCTTAACCCACTCAGCTATTCCTGCAAATAATGAAAAAAAAAAACAAGAAATCTTTCGACTTTAAATTTATATAATCATCGATCATCGACTCTTCGACCTTTCTTTGTCAGCATAGCACAAATATCATCAAATTAATACTTTTATTTATCATAAATTTACAATATTTACTAAATTATATTTATTTTACTCAAAAAATACAAGAAAATATTCATACTTCTCAAATTTTATATTCATTATTCCTATCGCAGCATGAATACCACTTATGATAAAACGATGACAATTGCAATCACAAAATTGCAACAATCTAATGTTATTATTTTTTTTATATTTAGTTAATATTAACATATTCAAAAATAAGTGATTTCTTTAAAATATTCACCGAATTTACAAAATGTATAAGCATTTTACACGTAAGATTCCAATAGTCACTATTCAAATTCGCGTAATTTTTTTCGACGAATTTACATACGAACAATCAAGTGTCTAATGTCAAGCATTTCCTTGAAATACACCATAAAACTTTTGGTCGCCAGCTATTTTTTTACAACAAAACAATGCAATCTAAAGGTTATCGCATGAACAAACACACGCGGGGACTGGTTCTAAATGTGTGAATAAACATTTCTCATATTAGGAAAAACTAACGGACGCTGTTTGAACTTTCATATGAAAAGAAAACGACTTTATAAATAATGCATATTTTTTTCCATTTTTCGTCAACAATGAAAAATCACGCATGTGTGGAGCGACAGATAAAATAAAAATTCGATTGTGTCCCACATTTTTGTCCCGGAACCGTCCTCTTATGTAAAGCGATTGACATTTCGTCCGGTGAATTTATTTCATTCGCTTTTAATACAAAAGGTGTGTCCTTTTTAACACAAAAGGCCGTAAAGCCGTCGACTTTCGACCGAAAGAGGCGCCAAACTCGTTTTTGTTATGTTTAATTAAATCTGAATGCGGATCGTTAGCGCCCAGATAATATCGTCTCGATCATTATGTTCGGATTAGTTCCGAGGCCGTTAATTTCTCGAAAAGGCGTCGTTAACGAATCGAAAGTTTGCAGTTTTTTTTATTACACACATATGAAATTTCTTTGTTGGTCATTCAAAATTAAAAAAAAATCACAATATTGATTTCTTTTTAAATTTTTAATATTATATATTTGATTGCACAAGTAGTTATTCAAATTGTTTCTTTCTACTATGTAATGTTGCACTATACAAGAATTTCTTATTATGGTTTGCGACTTAAAAAAAAGGTTAAGGCAGCAGTCCCGTTGAGAAAACACGATTTTCTCAGAGCAAAGTGTAAATTTTCCGACTATGCGAAACGTGGAAAACGTTTTAATGTGCTCATGTTTCTTTTTCATTGCGATTCTCAACGTTTTGTTATTATGTATGTTTGCTTTATTTTGTTAGAGATATGCAATTGTGTCATGGCGTTTTCGTTTACGATCGTTAGTTCTGATATATGTAGCTATTATCTGTTTTCGTTAACGATAGCAAAGAAAGAAGTTAAAGTGAAATCAGCATGAGATTCGGAAATTCGGTGATTCTAATTCTAATAATGTTATTTTTCTTGTTGGTACCTACGAGTTTCTGTGTGGTCTGCATTGGCTTCGAAGGTCTTTGTAAAGTTTTCTTTGTCAAATTGAAATCTCTACATCCGTAGATATTATTTTTTTCATGAACTTTTAAAGCATTCATTACAATACGGTTGCATATTATTTACACATTACATAATACGTATAATAGAATTGTTATATATTTACACTTTTAGGTTCACTCACATATGTATGTATGTATATAATTTTTTTGGAAAATATATTTTCGACTAAACACTTTCATTATTGAATGAATCACGAATTAATACGAAGGTGATTCAAAATATTGACAAAGTAAAATATTCATTGCGTGAGCGGAAACTTGATACATAAAATAATCTCATCTATGCGTTATTTAGCATATATTTTATATTTATTCTTTTTCTAACAGTCATCAATCTTTCCACAAACTGGTATTACACTCATACGACATTTTCACAAATTGATTTCACGACATTTTCTCAGAATTAATCAATACACCAACGCTTCGATTCGATAACATGAATCATCCTTATAGATTCGAATACTCATAATTGATATAGCGCAAGACAAGATGTTCATAATTTGTCTAATTAGAAAGTATTACTCTTTTTGCTCTAATACTCGCATTTAGAGCGAAAAAAATTTGACTAGAGTCTATATAGAAAAGTGTTCCTTCTACTGAGAATCGATAGATCAATTGATGGCAGTATATACCCCGCGTATTCTTCTAATTCCAATTAGATTCTAATCATCAAGTCGAATGATCTACCATCCCTGAATTAAGAAAACAAAATTAATCAACTCGACGTCAACAAAACGAAAAAATCTCGAGCCTCGGATTGGGAATCTTTCGTACGCGTTTTCCAGTTTCCCCACTGGGACCATTGTTGTCCTCGAGAGGCAGACAATGGCCCGAAATATAAAAACTTCCATATTCATTTCGATATTTTCTGGTCCGCAGCACCATTGTTGCTACGACAGTGTGGCGCCCGTCGTTCCCATGTCTCCCCATGTTACCCCGCGGATGATTCTGACGAAACGGACCGGCTCGTTCAATTAGGTATAAATTTATGGACGACGAACGTTGATGGGTTGTTGTTGTCGTTGTTATGTTGTCGCCGTTGATGCCGCTACTGGATGCTTCGAGAAAGATGTGTCCGAAAACGAAATGATGGGTCTTTTGTGTCGCCCGAGTATGAAAAATTGTTAGTGAAATTATTTAATTTGAAAAAAAAATGGATTTTTTTTATGTATTTGATCAATGGCTTAATCATTCATCACATTTATAGTGATCATAAATTGAGTGAAATTGTGTTATTGTGAAGTTTTTCATTAAAAAAAAGGGCTAATATTGAGTTGAATCATGTTTTGGTAATATCTTCTCTGTGTAAAATATAAAGTTCTAAATCTGTATTTAAATAGTTAGTGTGCGATTTGAAAATACAATCGATATTTATGAAGCGATAAAAAACGGTATAAATCAAAAATATTTATTTTTTATTATGAAAAGGGTTTTAAAGGGTTGAATGGTAGCGATACGCACTTCCGTGCGACATTCATTAAAATTTTATATCCACGACTATCGGAACAAGTGAGATTTCGAATTGTTCCCTCATTGTGCCAGGCAGTTCGTTTTCCTTCCTTCATACATAAAAATGACAATGGCAACACGCTGGAAAAAAAAAAGATTAAATGTATGCGCCGCACTCGAAGGGTTCGCCCTTTCGAATGCACCACAAAGGGGTGTGCGTTATAAAGCGGTAAAAATTAATTGTCCGTGTTTATGCCAAAAGGGGCATTATTCCCGTTCCACGAATACATGCGTGGATTTCACACGACAGCTTGGGAAACTCTGTTCTAATCCTGATAAATATATTTATTTTGAAGAGACGCTGAAAAAACTGACCTTTTTGCGTGCTGGTTTGTGATTGACGTGAGACCCGAGTGTATGGTGTTTAAGAAAATAATATGTAATCTTCATAGCTTTTGAACGCACGAAAGTGCAGAATTTTAAAATCGTTTTTATTTTTCAAATATACTCACTCAATATGAAGTTTAAGTGAAGCATTCTTATTTCTAATGAAAATTTTCGAAGCAGCACAGCTATAACGTTTCCATTTTCTCATGCTAGCTTGAGCTTGTTATTTGCTCTCGGTCTAGAAGGGTTGAAGATTGTCCCAAATGGCAACAACCCCAATTCTCTCGTGTTAAACACTCTTCTTGATAATTGTGACCCTTCGTTATTTCGAGTTTTCGCTTATAAACGAGATTTGCCCACTTGTCTGCGAAGTAGACTGCGACTTCAATATGCAATGTACTATACATCTATGCACATATAAATTATCAGAATCGAAATAGCGATCGAATGCTATATTGTAGAATGAAAATAGAGAAATCATACAAACATTGTATTAGAATCGTGCATCAGAATCGCACAAAATATATAATTTTATATGCAGTTAAGAATTTCCTTTCACTTTTTGGATATCAATCAAATGAAAATAATGTAGTATATATTTTTTTTTCCGAATTCATGAAAAGATATAAAAATGTATAACACATCTTGGGTATGAATTTTTCAGCAATACATAATTTCCGATGAATTCGATTTATAGCAGAAAAAGGGGATACGTTTCGAAGAGCATTTGAAAATAGCATGACAAAAGGATGTTCATGTTGCGTACAATTCAATTGTTTTCTAAAAATTACAGTTGTTAACGAAGGCCGTGGTCTTGCCTACACACTGAAGATCCTTCGTTGAGAAGACGATTCAAATGTCAAAGCGGAATAAATCATAAATCCATTGTTGACTCTTAGAACAATGAGCATTAAAAATCGTGAGCTCTGAAAAGGAATAGTTCGACATGTGTTTTATTGGTAATATGACATTTTTCAATGGTGATTGTATGCCTTTGAGTCATCGTGCATTTGAAAATTTCATTGTACGTATATAAAAAAAAAATACATCACGAATTGCGTAATGAATTTAAGTTCAATTATACGACTCTTGCCGGTATCACAATGAAATCTGTAGTAAATATTCATCGTAACCCTCACATGAATTTCAAATTTGCCATTATTGTTACTTGGACAGTTTGTACGAAACAGTATGATTTGTGTGTACGATTGTATTATAATCAATTTATTCACATTCCTTATCGTATATTTCGAATCAATTTCGTCGGCGTACACTTTTGACATTTCGCCGTCATTTTCTCCGACAAAAACAGCTCTCATAACTTCCACGACCGACTCTAAACTTCAAAATCGAATTTCGCTCCGCCAAAACGCACAACCGAAACGCAGAAAAAAATGCAAAACGACACCAAGATAGATAGCGGGGCCCCGCATTCGGAATATTCAAATTGCGCAAATGTCGCTTTAAATGGCGAAATCGAACAGAACGACAGACTGGCGAAAAAAAGGTTCGTCACACTTGCATAATAATTCGGTTGGGCATTGTTGTTTAATACGTTTCGAATTGAATTGAATTACCGCCCCGTATATGTATGTTTGAGGTAAATTGACTGTTCCATTTATATTGTACTATCGCTGAGTTTCTCAATTTTTCGATGAATTGAAAGTAATTAATCTCAGTAATTAAAGCTGAATCAAATCTGAAGATTTTTTATCGACTTTAATGAGGGATTGTTTTGAGCTCGTATCCTTTTTTGGAATTTTTCCCTTGGCTAATTCATTCTTTGAGAATCTCTGTAGTCTGTACGATCCATTGTAGGACCGACATGCATACATTTCGCGGTAGTACTATGTTCGTAATGTTGGATTTGTGTTTTATGTGTGCTTAGATAAAAGCGAAAGACAATGAGCCAAACGGTCCACAAAACAATGAAAATTTGAATAGCCATCGGCGGAGACACGGGGATAATTTAATCGCAAACCTATCTTATTTGAATAAATTGACCACACTAGCTTTATAGCACGTTATGTAGAATGAATTAAGAGAACTTTTTGTACTCATTCACAACATTAGGCAAACGTCGTTAATCTAATTTTTTGAAAAAGCCTTTTATCGATTGATTGCACTTTCGCTATGTTGCCAATCAATTTACGACTTTGAAAATTGTCGTGTCGGTTTTTTTCTTCCGTTATATTGTGTCGACATTTTCGAAGGTTCGCCGACGACATTTCCAAACATTAATCAGTTAACGATTTCACTGCCAATCAGCCTATCGGCTCTAATCTACATAAATTCGACGTCGTTTCGATGTAAAATGTAAATTCAACGATAATTTAAACCGAAAATGTGCAGGCTCGATTTTATACTGCTGCGAAAGAATCCCATCATTTCCATTCCCGAGTTTTATACCCAAGACAATGTGCTTGCTGAAAAAAGCGGACTCTCGTTAACAGTACATAATAAGAGCAAAAATTCTCATCGAACGCGAAAACTTTTAATCGAATTTTAGTTTAGAGATTAACAAGTTTTCCACGAAGCTATCGCATCCAACTTTTCGGCTGTCAAGTCAAAAATCTCCATTATAAGCAAAGTAATTTTCGGTGTCGAAGCGATTTATCGACGACGAAGTTAACGATTTTTTTTCAACTTCTGCTTCTCACAAATTGCTGTCGAAATAGTTTTCGATATTTACAATAGTGCCATAAAAGAAAAATATCAACTGTCCGAGTCGAACAAGGTTATAAAGTTTTTGTTGCCTTTTTTGTAAACTTTTTTTCGTCGAACAGCGCACTAACAACAATGACAAGACGGATTTACCTAGGACCGATGTCTAATCGTAGCCTATTTTTCAGACAGCAAAAACGGCGACATCTTTGACATTTTCAATGACCAAATTTCAGCCGTGCCTTGGAAAATGCGGATTTGTAGACGCTTCGACCGAAAAACGTGCAGATTTGTCGTGCTTAACGGATAAAATTAATTTTCCACGTGGATAGGTTGTAAAGTTTCAAACACGTTTCAAATAATCGGCGTGATTTCATTGCTCGCCTAGTGGGCACTATTTTTTTTTTTTCAGCAAATACGTTTTCAATCCATGATAACTTTCGAATATTATCCTTCGACATCAGCGAATGAAAAAATATCAGTCAGTAGCAATTAAAAATACACGCGATTATATCTCGATGAAAAGGCTATATTGCATCTTAATATTAATAAATTCGAAATCAGTGTATGGGAAAAAAATTGTATGTACATTCAAGTACGTACTTGCAAATTCATTTCGACCATGACAATGCAAGAGCCTCAAAAAATAATTTACATTCAAATACAAGTATACAAGTCATTACAGCAGCAAGAGCCATTGACACTGTCAATGTCGAACCTTGAGGTGTTTTTTTTCTGAATGATAATAAATTCGCATTTAGAATTATCGTTTAGACACTAGGTATCTTTCATCTTCGAAAATATATAACGATTTCCTTTAATTAATGCATATAATATTTATTCTCCAAAATTTAAAGTATGTATTTCTGATTTTTTCGTTATATTGTCGTTTCTAACCGGTATTCAGAAAAAAGCGTTAACAAGAAAAAACTTACAAGGACAGCTGATCGTTAGATTGAGTAAAATAAATTTCAATTTCAAAATTTCTGATAATGCATCAAGGCTTAACTAACGTAGCGTTCACTGTATAATTACATTTGAAAACTCAAACATTCTAATAATAACGCAGTGAATTAGTTCGATGTATTATTCATGAAACGCAATTATTTTTTCCGCAGACATCTTATAAATTCGATAATTCCATACACGATATGGAAAATTAGAAATTTATATAAACTTCCACCACATAAATCAGTTGCGATACCGAATTAGTCACATACTGCAACGATCAGTTTTTAAATTACTTTCGATGCGAATTCCGACCGCAAAATCGCTCACGTTCAATATTTTTTTTCAAAATCGTGATTTGGGTTGAAAAAAAATCACAAACGAAGGCAGGACTGTGCGTGAGAAAGAAGCCTGAACCAATTCCGATCGCATTGTGTGAGCGAATTCAATTTCTGCATTACGTATGCGAACAATATGAAATAAAACGAGGAACAAAAAAATAACAACTCACACAAAGTGGGTCAATCTGCATAGCGTTAACGGTGTCTTCCTTAGTCAATTAATTCAGACCCATTCACAGAACGGATCGCACTTTTTTCTTATACAGATATTATTACGAACACCATGGGTGTATAAAACAACAAGAAGCAGGAACATCAATCGCAGATAAGTACTTCATCATCGGAACTCGATTGTAAAGTAACCGGTTGCTTTGTATAATAAAACACATATAGGTACACATGTATGTATACGCCTAAGGTAATTTCCTCCGTTGTTGTTATTATCTAAGATAGAATCGTATCTTTCGTATTATTAATGCTGTAGTAGAACAAGATACGTAGTAATAATGGAAAGAAACACGAGATTCGTGCTTCGAGACTTTTGCAAAATCGAAAAGAAAAGGTGTACGGTTTTATTTTCGATCTGTGATATGAACGCCATAATTTCGTGCGAAATGTGAACGCATATATTTTCATTTGAATTTAGTGCTAGATATATATAAATTTTGTATTTTGGTTCTCTTGTTTATTATATTCACGTGTAGCTTTTAATTGTTTACGATCAAATTATAATACGACATTTCTAATTTATTTTGTTTATTGTTGAAGATATTGGGATTTCGCATATTTAACTCGATTAGGATTTCATTCATTTGGACAGACTTATTGTTTTCATACATAGAAATTAAGACAATAAAGAGATATGTTCAATATATGTACATAAATATAATATATGTTAATAAATAAATATTATATTGGATATAAATATTAAATTTATTTCGGAATAAAAATATTTAAATAACAATTACACTCAATTTGAATAAAATATTTATAGATTCTGAAAGCATAAAAATTTAAGTGCCCATATTAGAGAGACCTTTGACTATTTTTTGGATGTAAATCAACACGATTTTTTTTCAAATTTAAATTGAACGAAACCGGATACCTGCATTTTGAATAAAAAGATAATCTCTCGTAGTTTTAAAATTATGCAAGACGTATACTTTCTAAAATGATTAAAATTTAATATATTCTATGAATCCGGTAGGTATGTTCATTACTTAAGTTTGAAATTTATTGCTACTCTCATCTATGATTGCTTCAAATCCAGATCAGTCCAATCATGAATTTCAAAACATTGAGTTAAAGTATAATTTTATTCAAAATTAAATATCCTAGATTCTATAATACTATTCTTGCGATTAGAAAAAAGTACATGAATGTATGTATGAATGTATGAATACATTTTTTCAATTCATCCAAAAAACGTACCTGAAAAATTTCCTTCGCAGAAAATTCATCGTCATTCAATTCTAATCACAATCGATAAGAAACGAAAATAGACAGTTTACTAAATGCTTTCCGAGAATACATACGAAAAAAAAATTGAATAATTCAAATTTGAACAGGTAGCATATAATCTGTTGAAAAAAAATTTCGACGAACGAATCCTATTCACATCGAAAATCCTCCTTTTCCACGAAACCCACAATCAACGAATCGCCGAACCATTTACCGATACGCCATTAACGTTTCAGAAAACGCCATCGCAGCAATTAAAATAGAGCCTATCTACGTTTTTTGACTAAAACTATGTATAATGCCGAAGCTTTTCGAACGAACGCGGAACCATGAATGCGCGCATCCACTATTAAATACCCATTTGCTGGCCATTGAAAACGATATTCGACAGCCAACCATTAAAATTCGATCAATCAAAACGGCATTTCTCCGCAGATACAGAAATAGAATTATACACACATACATTAATCGCGATTTTTTTACATCAGTACGCTCATAAGAGTATGTTTTTTCATTTAAAATATGAAACAGAAGCTATACGAGACTTCCAGAGCTTAACGCGACTTACTCCTTTAAGCAAAAAATCAAAAAGAGGATCGAACGTGTTTGATGAGTTTACGATATTTCCTTAATTCCCTCTATGATTTTATTTTTCTGAAATAATATCAAAATTATAAACATACAAGTTCGGTTTATATTAAGTTTTCTATTTAGTCAATTCACATTAAAGTACAGAATTAATTAAAATAAATCTTATATACATATATGTATTATCCAGTGACCAAACTAATTTTGTCATTTAATGGTGTTTATCTTTATTATTCAGGAAAGATATCTTACATACAGAATGATATGAATATACCGAGTGATTTGATATTGAAATCTCATATTTGTCAAAAAGTTAATCTAGTCACAATTAACTCTGAAAGGCTTATATTGAAGTTTAATTAGAGTTAGTATGTTAATACACGTTATAAGTATTATATATTTCATATTGTAATTGTGTGATTTTAATTAAAATATATAAATTACGACCTCAATTTTCCAATCAAACTTCACAATAACGTCTATGTAATATAAAGATAGCCTTGACGATGACCCCATTGATCCAAAGTCCTGTTTCGAATCAAATTGTAATTTGACGTTGATTTTGATTTTGATCGATGCGTCGTTAACATGAACGTCAATCGAAAAATCAACTCAATAATTCGACGGCATATTTTCGTGTTCTAATCATACATTGTTTCAAGAAAGCCACACTTTGTTAGTTACATAAACTCTTAATTTAAAAACGTACCACGAAGTCTATTATAGATCGATTTCGTGTCGAGCTATTGTAGCCGATTTCGAAGCGGATGAATGGTAACACGAAAACAGATCGATTGAACTGATCCGATCTAGATTTGTGAAAATGTAAGCGTGATCAACAAAAAGTTCGGAATGACATTAAAATTATTGAACTGTAAAAATATTTATCGTTTAATCAAAAAATCTGTATAATTAGCGTAAAGAAAATATTGAATATATTAAAACGAAAACTGGAAATATATATTAATTGGCATTTTTTTTTTATATAAGAAGGCTTCAATTTGAATCGAATACATACTGTTTTATGAATCGAAAGGTGAGATTAAAATAAAAAAAATACAGTTCGAATATTTTATAGTCGAACTCGTGTATCCGAAGATCCAATGTGTGAGATCGAACAAAAAATCATCGCACACAAATTACACACCAGGGGGGTTGTTGCAATTGTCGTGTGCATCCCCCGGTCGTGTTTTGTATTTTGTACGTGATTGAATTTTTTCAATCTATCAGTTTTTTTTTCAATTCCTTTTCGAAGCCATTGAAGCCCTTCGAAGCCCGTATCCTATCGCGAACGCATGACGAATGCTGAATGGATTGAAACACTTTGATTCGGTCGAAAAAAATACAATGAAAAATCTACAACTACGTTTTTTTCTGTTCGCTTGCATTGTGTGCAGCAGGAAAAAAGAATCATCGTATCGCTATAAATTTTTGTACAAAATGTTGAAAAAATGCGGGCGATTTCAATACATAGCTGCAGCTCCTCGTCTATCCAAACGTGTCAAATTTGAATTCAATACGAAAGTATACGAAGCGTGAATAGATAAATAGGAATTACGATAGTTATACTACTATCGACTTTTATTAATGTGCTTCTCATGCAAAATTAACGACGCATACCCTTAGAAATATGTATTTCATATTTTCGCAGCGAAAAATAAAGATTGCTCGTATGAATACAAAGTAGTTGTGCGCAATTCGAAAATGCAATGTCGTGCAGTTATTTCGTATATTTATTAACTGAATTTTGTAGTTATTTTGTAATAAACATGCGTGTGCAATATTTATTTGATATTCAATTTTGAAATATTGTTGAAATTGACTTGTGTGAAAGTTTATCGACTTCCTATAGTAAAACAAGCACGCAATAGTCGATTAGATACATATACGATATCATCATGAATTTCGCTAATGAACTAGTCGGACTTCCCTCTTTCATGCGAAAAATTGCATTCTCGATTTCGATCAATGTATGTAATTGCGTAATTCCGTGATGTTTTACAGTATATTTCATCTCGATTATGAGTCTGATTGGAGACTTGAATTAAAAAAAATAGCAGTTTTATGCCGCGAATTATATTATAAATGCACGTATTATGTTTTATCGCGAATCATTCAGCGTAATTGAGTGTAATTTTTATTTTTTAATGCACATCAGTGAGTGATGCTGCAATCAGTTCAATTGAAAACTGTTTTATTCTTTCATTCAATTCTTTTTCAACATTTGATCAAATATTTTCTTCGAATGAAACTAAAATTGAATAGAAAAAAAAATAGAAACCAATTCCTAAATTGAAATTTGTAAGCACAAATTCTACAACATAAAATATAATACATGGTAGACACAATGGTTCCCAATTCTCATTTAATTCCCGGTCATTTGAAAGAGGGACGGAGCCTCTTTTCTATGGGTTCGAGTAATGCGATGTGCATTCTACCCATTGCATCCTTTTGCCTCTATCAAAACAATACGTGACTGCTTTCTATGGAGAATCGCTCGACGACTTCCTTTTGCATCATCATCATCATCTAAAAAAAAATAAACGATTTGATGATGGTCGTCTCATGGAGCTTTATGCTCGTACGTGTCGGCTCGTTCATTCTGTATCAGTTAGTTTTATATTGATTGAATTATTCTTTTATTGAATAACTGGGCTTTTGTGGTGGAAGATGCGCTATTTTTGGATTGATTTCTAGCGTTATTTTTCTTTTCATTGAATATTGTGTGATGAATTTCATTAACGAGTATTTTCTATCTCAAATGTCTTTCTAGGGTTCGGTATTTAAATACGATCCGATCTTTCGTTTTTATTGTGTCCTAATGGGTGTATTGTATAAACTGGAGGGGTGGGTTTGTAAAATATGGTGCTTCTTTTTCTTATCTAAATTCTTAACGAAATAGCTGAGACGGTAGATTGCTGTTCATTATTTCTCACAGATTGATGACTCAAGCGAATTATAAACCTTTTTACAGACTTCGATTAAAAAAATGAGTCTAATTTAAACAATCGAATTTATACAAACGTGAATATTCCCATAAATTGAGATAAAAAACGATAAAAACATTTCGCATTGAAATTGAACATTTCCCACGGTGAATTATTGCAAACGGATCACAATGCCGCATAACTTCGATATAGTTTCATTTGAAAAACTGCATATTATAACCGCAATTCAATCAATCGACATGTTAAATATAGAAAACTGCAATTATTCTCTCCGCAAAAGAAGAATCAATTTGAATAAATTTCTACATATTCAGTGAACGGATCACACAATTTAAATACCCTTTCCGATCATCAAATAGAACCAAACTAACAATAAGACACACATGTTCATTTTTCAATGAAGTTTTGAGAACATCTAGAGCACCAAATTGCTACTGTTAAGCGCATCGTTCATCAACCGAATCTCCTACCGATACAGAGCCTGTAATCAACCGACATACGATAAAAAAATAAAATCAACCACAATCGCGTTAGAAAAACCCCGCAATGCAAATGTTCCGATACCGAAAAATCGATTAGTCGTAATAACACGAAAGGCAGATGGTGTTCAGAGGAACCACGTATTCGTAATCCGTGACCACAACGCTACCAAAAAGTTTTCCGAAATTACGGCCTAGGTTATGTATAGAGTAACCATTCGTCCCGTTTTCGCCGGGACAGTCCCGTTTTTGTTATTCCGTCCCGAAATCGCTCAAAATTTGTCCCATTTAAACTTTTTTAGATAGTGAAATTTTATGAACAATAGGTATTCTGATGATAATATTTAAAGGGTTTTTGAAAACAGAGAAAAAAAATCGTCTGAGGCGCTAATTTTGGTTTCCAAAACATTGAGAAAAGGGGTGGATTCAAAAATTTTCAAGCTTCCCGTTTTGCGTCTTCGGAAATATGGTCACCTTGTTCGAGTACTTGTAGGAAGTTATTACCTCCGGTACCATAAAGCCGAAGTCGATTAGTGTGACGTTACGTCGGTTAACCGAATAGTTCGGATATCGATTGCCACTTGGCCTTTTTCCGTCGGCCATTGTGTAGTGTTCCTCTCGAGTCTATTTCTATTTCCGTCTGTCTTCGAGCTGTGCTCTATCTTCATGGGAAAACGGAATGTGGGAGACCGTATTGCCGTCCAATTCTACGGTGTGATGAAACGAAAGATTCGCTGCTGAAACTGGTGGTCGTAAGATGACTTCGTGGGATGGAAATGTGGCGAATCTGTGATGCGAAATTGCATCTGTTGCAATTTTGAATCAGTTTTTGCATTGCTGAAGTTTAATTGTTTGAAAATTTTATATTTTTCAGTTTATTGTCGTGTTGAGTCGTAAAATTGTTGAATATTGATGAATGTAAATGATTGATAATTTAGATTAAACAAAAAAAACGAATCGGCCTATCGTACAATAAATTTAATAAATAATATCAAACAAGTATGAACATGTTCGATATTTTTGAAGAATAAAATTTGATCGTTATCGATTTTACGACTTTATTAAAATACAAATCATTAACAACATAAAAAAAACGTACAATGCAACAATAATGTCTGGATAGTTTAAAAGACATTAATTACAATTCATGTTGATTTTAAAAGAACATGTTATAATATGACGACTTTTTTCATCGAAACTAAATTAAGTACAGAAAATGGTTCGGTATTATATATAGAATTATTTTCTGTACTTAATTCAATATCGATAAAAAGGGTCACTTGTGCCCATTGTGAAATTCAGTCATCATATCTGAACTGTTGAGAATCTTCCAAAAACAATTCTTCCCAATAAAACTCCATATATTTCAATACACACACTCACATGAAACATTTCCCTCGACACCCACAACACGAACTCGAACGAGGCATAATTACACACAATTTTCATCACTCGTTTAATAATTTAATTTCATCAACTTTCCGACACCGCAAAAGCCTCACCTTACACCCTCGGCCCGATACTCCTAAATACGTACTACGGAGTATATACTCCGTAATACACTTGCATATCAATAAATAATATAACACGTTCGCCGTCGACGACGTGACGCGTTCCGACTTAACCCGTTGCGTGCCGAACGCGACGTGACCGAGCATCCGCGAAACGGTGACAAATGGCCGATTCGAATATATTTACGTGCCATTATCGATATATATTGAGAATAGTGCACTTACATCTCGATTTATGTCCTACATTCCACTATATTTAAAGTACATACATTTAGAGATAAACGTGATTAACTAAACTTTTCGAAAAAAGCAAGAGATTTAAATATCAAAGCACTTGGTACAGTCATAATTTTCTATGTATCAAATGATAACTGAAAAGGCCAAGGGCTACAAGTTACATTTTTTACCGAAATTGAGTTATGTATAGGAATCGCTTCTATGTACACTCATATAGTATTTGGTGGCAAAAGGATATAAACGAATTTAGAACGTGTGCCCAGATATATAATCAAATCACTCGACTTCCTTCTAATACATGTAGGTACATTTTCAACTTAGAGCGCACTTTTCTCGACTACCTCTTGGCCTTTTAATTATTTATTTCAGGAGCCATTTTAATCAATTCCGTAATCTAATGCAAATCGACCACATTTGTGGTTTGTAATTTCTGAAAAATGGAATGATTAAGGGAGTTTCGAAAAACGCATCAAACACGCTTAATTGTTTTTACTTTTTGATCTGAGCAACTCAATTGTTATCGAGTGATAAAGGTTTAGAACTCGAATTAAGGTTTTCAACTGCGATGATTCTTTATTAAATAATCAATTTAAAATATAAAAAGTGTCAAATATACATAATCATCACTCATATTCATCGCGTGCGTATACATTACGAGATTTGTCGAGTTTTAAGCGAACATTTCAATAATTATCGACTCGTTTCGTTACCAGTTTCGTCGTCCGAAAATACTCCCTGTAATTCGATGAATATTTAAAAGGAAAATGAGTGATTTCACGTTTACGTTCGAGTAAAAATATACTGTGGTATTTCGTGCGGTTCGAGTACACATTAAAATTATACAGTACATGGCCGATCCAATTTTCCAATGACAAACGACGCGGGACTGCGCTCACAAAGGCTTCGTCACGGTTAATTTCGAACGCTAAGCAACCCCGGTCGCAAGGGGGTTAAAAATACTAAATTGGACGGAAAAAGTGAATAAAAAATTGTTGGATTCAATCGAAAATGGGGGGTCTGTCCGGACGACATGTTTTATTACATTATTTTACCTTAATGGACGTCGAGTTCGTTAAATATAGCTGTAGCAAATTGGTCGTCGAATGCTATGTTGATGTTGTGAAGATTGTCCTTCTGAAATACATACTGTTGTCAGATGTAGACTTTAAAATATATTTTTGTCGTTAAATTATGAAATCAATAGGTATTGTCTTACGGGGTGCATTATCATCATATCGTTCTTGTAAATATAATAGTTGTTGATTTACTCAATGAACTGTGTAATTGATACTCTTATTTTATTAATTTAAATTCGATGAAAAACGTTTTAATGAGTATTTATACATAATTATCTTTAAGTAGTTTTGAAGAGATAAAGTAATTCTATTATACGAAGACAAAGCATTCTTAGTATAAAGAAATTATTAAAGTATCTACTTCATTTGATACGCTGCTATTAAAATTTAAATAACGTATAATCAAGCGCAACAATTTTATTTTGTGAAATGATCTTGAAAATTATTCATAGATCAAATTATAAACATAAAAATATCATTACCATAATAACAAGTCGATTATCATACTATGATTAAAGATTGAAATTATCGATTTAATTTCTGAATGACTTGAACTGTAAAGTATTTTAATTAAATTTCGTTGAATGTTGAGAAACTGAGAATTAATTCTATGACTAATTCCATTAAAAATCTAAAAGCCTTTTGCATGTGAATACCACTTTAACCCTATCGAAAATGCACCGTTTAGAAATTTATATAGAAACGCGTCGACGATTTCATTTATTCGTCGAATATTTCGTCGAACACACTCCATTGACTTCGAATCGAATCAAAACAAGTTATGGTACAAAGAGTGCGCAGATTGCCTATTATGCTAAAACAAAGAATTTATTCTTTGGACAGAGCATTGTTTCGAAGGCAAAAATGTTCCACTCGCATTGTTACATTGTTTCGCTGTCGAGACAAATCTGAAGCTGATCGATAGTTCGGACTGAAACTTCTTCGAAATTCACTCACAAGCCCTATTATCTGTCGTGTTTTTATTACGAAGTCTCGGGGATTTTCGTTAATCGATTTCGTCGATTTATAAGCGTGGTTTTTTTCATATGGTGAAGAATAGAACGAGGTTATCGCTGAAGGCTTTCAGGGCTTGAATGCGATCGAAAAGCCCTTGAATCTTATATGGATTCGTATTGAATGAAATTAATAGATAACGTCGCCTCGACCTTAATTTGGTTCGAAACGGTTTCGAATAAAAGAAAACGATGCTAAGTGAATCTAGTTCGATATGTATACCTATAGATATCCCAAATATTTTTCAGAATACAAATAAAGAATATCAAAACTCTTTCCAAGTCTTATATGTACAAGTATTATATGTTGAAATGTGTACATTTTTTTTTCACAACTAAATCCTATCGTTCCCAAGATCCAGATTTGATCAGATGGCAAATTTTCACATCCCTGCTCCCTTTCACGAGTTCGCGAACAAACAACAACCATCCAAAAGACGTCTCCGGAACGAGCAAAGGTAAAAGTCCACGAACAAAAGACCACCTCTGTGTTGCGCACAATGCAACCCAGATTGTGTGTACTCTTCGTGCAGAGTCGCTGAATTATTTAAAGAAAAACACCATTTTGACCCCTTCTCTAAAATATCAAGACGAGCTATATACACGAGAAACGTATTCAATAGACCATTTCATTCAGAACGATCAAAAATATATTTGAAAGACTTGAATTTAACAACCCTGCTTTCGTCGCATGTACTTTTATTTAGCGAACGAGCTTATTTACGCGATGCTTTGGCCCCAAGGGACTTTAGTGCGTTCGCTGCACGCATGAGCGACCAGTAATTTCGTCGGAACGATGCTTCTGCAAGCTGCAATTGAAAATGCAATCCTTCCAGACCTCGCTCTGAAATCTGCCGGGTCGTTTCAGTCGATTAAGAGAAGTCGAGTGACTCATTGTTCACAATGCTGCTTCGATGTACATATAAGCTGTTTTTATTCGAGGAACGTGCTCCGTTTCGCACTCCCGAAACAATGGGGTCGTATTTTGTGCGAAATGTTCGCTTCATGATCGAAACGAGCATTTTCAGTTCACAAAGTCTGCGTGCTGATCTCGATTTGACATTTTCATCGATTCGTTTCATAATTCGATTCGAATTTCAATATTCGTGTTTCGTCAAACGTTGTCGTCGTGTCAGTCCATATACGGACTAGCTTTATATAAAACGAGGTGGGTTTGTGAATAGTTTATGAGCGTTTTTGGAATTTCGCAATCAATCGATTTGAAGCTTTTATCTCTTTACGCGCCAGCGGATTCGAAATTGCTAGATGTTAGAAGCATAAAATTGCTATTTTCGAAAATTTTACTATTTATTCATACGAGAAAATTGGATTATGCCACGCGTTATTGGATTGCGTTCGAACTCGAACGGTATCCCCGTCCGAACATAAAATACATATCGACACCCTTTCGATTTCGTTATAAAAAAGAAAACTCTATAAAATTTCATTCGACTCACTACAAAATAATGACATTCCGCAAACAATGTGTGCAAATGTACAATTGCACCTACAACGAATATGTCAAAGCCATTAATTCTAATGGCACTCTCATGGTCTGATGCTAATATCATAGGTGTGTTTTTGCAATCGATGACTAGTTCCTTTACGATCATTAAGAGCATAAACACGAAGAACTTTGTAACCCGAACGAATCGCAGAAAAACGATTTGAAATTTCACGTTTCCGCGAATTTCGTTATCTTCGTCACATTTTTTGCGCATATTCGACGATTTACGACCGTAACTAAACCTCGGACCTGTCGAAAGTGCATTCGAAACCACTTAACCATTTGCGTGTAGCGTGATGACAAAAGTGCTGCTCAAGGGTCATAGAAACACCTAACAGGTTTTGCAACGGCCGTGTTCGAATAAATTACAGAATACATTTTGCATTTTTTTCGTTGCCCTATCATGTTGCCGATAATTCCTTCATTGCAGCGATCTTCAATTTATTGCATACAGAGCACATTTCGTTTTTTTTTTATTTATAGAACATTTAAAGATTTTTTTAAAGTTTGTTCTAAAATGCAGCAAAACGTGAGTGTGGATAGACATTCGTACGAGAATTGCGCATGAGTATGAAGAAAGTTTGACATAAGATGACGTAGGTTTTCATTAAACTTGCTTGAAAGGTTATAGAGGAATATATTAATATCCAATCTTTTACCTGGCAAATGTGACTGGTTGAAAGTACAATCAGATAGAAAATCGCCTCATCACACTTTACAACACATTTCAATTTTATTGCGCTCAAGCGAATTCTCAACACAACATACATATTTTACGACACACCTTTGCCAGCATTCTTTCACGCCTCGATCTCGCCTTTTGCCACATCTCGTATTTCCATACACCGGAACCCGAAACATCGATTCGAATGATTCAGAGCTTTTTCGAGGCCCCTGATGCTGAACCCTATTTTCAGGCTGCACAGTTCATCAACCTCGTTTTCAGCAGCCGAAGCGAAGAATCCCATCGGGGTCGTTCACAATGCGAACTATGTACGTACTCGCATTATTATTACAAAACCGTGTGCCGGCATACGAAAATTGTATTTACGACGGGTTTCTTTTCAAACGCCGATGCGCTCTTGAATGAGCCGTAAATGTATAATGCACAACCGGTGAATAGGCGCAGGTCTTCCTTTCGTTCGTGTGTATTTTTCGAAAGATTTGAAAGAGAAAGAGGCGGCGTTTCCAGTTTTTGTATCGCCGATATTAAAACGTAATTGATGGTGGCCGGTTGTTGTTGTTGTCGATGCTGGTCGGTGGTTGCCGATGCGGCGTGGAAGCGTTTTTATTACAAGAAGGAGGGACGCTCCGAAAATTGTAAACGAAGCAATATAACGATAGGGTAGATGTGGGCTAGGTGGCCCTTGTCGCGGAAAAGATTGCGATCGTTCGCTTTGTGGTGCATATTTCGCTCGGTTTTATATTATTTTTCGCATTGTTTCGGTGGCGATTGTGCTCCCTTTGAATATTCATTTTCGTTTTCGCGCGGTTCGCTAGTGCTGTATGCAAATCGATTGTTTCTTTTTATTGCGCGATTTTGAATCGTATTCCGCTCTGAGCCCATTCAATGCAGTTTTGTTTCCGTTACTAAAGCGCTTTCATTGAATAACCTTTTAAATGTTTTAACAGCACTCGATAATATTCGATTGAAAAAATATTAGTTCTAGAAAAATACAATATTAAACAGAAAACACTCGAGAAGCATTTCGATATGGAATACAATGAAAGACGTTATTCGAGTAATAGGCTCCCGCAGGCTACGAGAGATAATAATGATGATTCATAGACACTTATAAAACGAACAACACAGACATTTTATCATATTTTTTTGTGAATGACACAATTGAAACTCGATTTATTTTTTTTAGAAACGAGCAGTTGAACGATCTTCGAAACTCGGACCATTTGGCCCCGAAAAGCCTTTCGGTGCACACTGTTGCGAGCTGGCAGGCGCACATTGCGAGTTTTATGACTTGTCCAATAAAGTTGGCTCGCCACTGGCGTCCATGCACCGCAACACCGCACGGATTATTTGAACTTAAGCCCCGGAGGCTTTGTGAAGACTCGAAACGCCGAAACGTGCTTCCATACACTCATTGTTACCAACACACACCCGAAGAACACAATGCACTTATTCTCCAGCTCGAAAGCGCCAACCGAAGTTCCCAGAAATGACTGATGGCTCGCTCTTTAATTACTGTCGACTATAAAATGTAATACGAGCGAAAACCACGCATTGAATTCGGGGACGACGAGGTGACTCCGAAGACAGGTAAACGAGATGCTCGTTATCCTGGAAATGTGACGTTCGAAAAACGAGGATTCGTTCGAGGGGAAATGGTTTCAATAGGCCGATTGTGTCGTGTCCATAGAATGTTGTCTGGGATTTTTTTTTTTTAATAAGATAGATTCGATCGTGTTCCGATAGAATGAGTTTTGATTTCGATAGGTTGTGATTTCGGATTGTTCGAGAGCGGTGATGAATCGTCGTGCTTGCTTTTTAAATTTTGAAATGTATTTGTAAATATTGGTGTGAATCAAAGGTTTTGAAATTTGAATTGTTTTGAAAATTAAATTTGTTACGAATAAATAGGAATTTGATATTTCGATGACGCAGCTCGTTAGACAACAAAGATAGCGAGGTGACAGGAAATCTATTGAATTAAAATGAAATTAATCAAAAATTTTCTTGTGATAAATCGAATAAAATCATCACTTTGATCAAATTTCACATCTCGAAAACCGCAAACGAAAGCGCATTAGAAACTCGCCAACAAAAACCGCACGCCATCATCGCTGACAACATTCGAATGTCGCCAATGACGAAATCCAACATCATTTCCTCACCGCGCATCATCTCGACGCTTGACAATGCTAAAGAGACCAACAATCGCACATTGTTGAAACGGCCGGCATTGTTACCATTTCGCCATCCCACGAGCGAAATGGATCACGAGCTCTCTTCTGCACGAATTTTGCACAAAATGCTCATTTTTTTCACTCATGCGTGAATCTTTCGATGTTTTAATTCGCGGATGCGCTTTGTTTTTAGAAAATTCGAGGACAACCTCGTTCCAGACCTGTCGATACCGTCTCCGAGCTCGTATAAAAGTTGAGATCTTGCGGTTAACTAACCCACGGGATGGTCTCCAGTCTTCACCACCACAACCAACACCATCAGCATCGCCATAGGACGAACAATAAAAAGTTGGAAGCCCGTTGTCGTCTACAGCTGCCGCCCCCCGGTCAGAACTTTCGCCGATGGCAATAATTCGCCGGGACGCTCGCCAGAGCTTTTCAAACTGTTCCATTATAGTTCCCTTTATTTGCGGCGTTATGGAGTGTGCTGTGTCTTATGTATAGTTTTCCGGAAACTGGAGGGCGGAAAAGGAGGGTGGATTGTTGGAAATGGGACAAAGGGAGCGATCGCGTACAACACACTAATTAGACGACGTCCGCTCGCAACAAATTCGTGCTTCTTTCCTTTCGCAGAATAAGCATTTCTTTGTTCGTTTCAAATGTTAATTTCGACATCTAATTATTTTTTAGGGATACGCGTTTCTCAAATATTTAACGAATCCACTTTTTTCGTCAGAGATTGTTAGCGACATTTCGCATCCGTGTTCGAGTCGATTAGTTAGCGTGCTCTAAGCGACTATCCAATCGATTTCATCGTTGTCTTGTTTGCTTTTGAATCACATGTGATTCTCAGCGAAGCATTTATTGTCGAGTTGAATATAAAATAAACAATAGATGCTTCACGAAACGCTGCAATCTTTCATCTAAATCGATTGACTTTCTCTGAAACATTCCCTGCGTAGCTTAACGTTTGACTTTGTAGCATTTTGAAAGTTATACCTACTTTCAACTTATTCAATAAATTCAATGCGGATTTTACATTTATTCCCTTACAATAAAGCATTAATCATTCGATATTCGTGACGAGTAAGCTCTGAAAGTACAAATCGATTATCATAATTTTTATGCGATCTCCGTTTATTCACAACACTTTTATTCGGTGACGAAAAGCGAAAACGCTTTCACCGGAAAAGTGTTAAGGAAAACGTTATTGTCAATATCTTATTATACTGTGTACAGTAATATTTCGTCAATTTATTTACGCATACTAATGTAGATTTTCGAAATTTCATAATTAAAACACGAATATGAAACAATTCTGAGAGAACAAAAAGGTAATTGGAGACTGCTCAATTTTAATTCTTTACTTGTGTAAATGAAGTGAAAATTATATACAATATTAATAAGATCAAGGCAGTATGTATAGCGAAAATGAAACAACGTTAATTATAAGCAATAAATCATGTAAAGCAAAATGTATAATTCAAAATATTTTGAATTTGATTCAATGCTATAGGTACACATTACAAATTAATTACATTTCGATGAATCATCAAAATTGAATATATATATTTTGTACACAGAAACTAAGCTGGAATTACCGATCATTCAATAATAAATATTTAAAATATATTACCAAGAATTCGTCGAGGAATTCCTAACTTCAAGTAATGAAAATATTCAATCGCGCACAAAGCAACCGATATTATTAACACAATTTTCGCAAATTTCGAACGAGTTACGTCAATACGTATCCGACGGAGAAGCCTAAACTTAACTTTGTTTAACTTTAAGCGCATTCGTTTGAGTTCGATTCAACTTTCCGATTTTGATAGATAGTTCGATCGACACCAACCCTCCCCAGACCTCGATATTATTATTTGTTCGGCGATGACGCATGCGAAAAGTTCAACATAATAACTTTTACGACGTACACGACGAAAGTTTAGATAGGAAGGCGCACCTGGCAGGAACGACACCCCTAAAACGAAAAATTCTTCAAAAATATATATGTATTGGTATAATAATACAGTGAAACCCCGATATATTTTCACAAATCGTTTCAGGAAACAGTACGAATGTCGAAGCATTATGATGTAAATCGAATTAATCCGTTCCATATGTGAAGATAATTGCATATAAACCTATAAAACTTCGATATGATTGTATTCCCCATTCTATAATATATTGATTTTGAGTTGAAAGTTGAGTCCCATTTTCAAGTCTAACATCAGTTCTTTATTAGAAAAATAAATTTGTTCTTATTATTTTTAGGTTTGTTTGAATCTTCAATCTTTTTAGATCCATGGCCGCACTGTTTTTAATGAAAAATAGTACAATTTTTCCATGGATTTCGTTCTAATGTCGAGACGTTGTACTTAAGTTGAGATTCCATTTGCATATTATTCTTTCACAATCAGTTTGGAAATTATCATCAGCTCTCGCGGCTATCAAGTGACAAGATGATAACATTCATCTCGTATCAATTCACATTTCAAAGTTTATGACATCTCTCATACGCGGGATGAAAGATATACAAATTCGAGGGGACCGTTTGACCTGTTGTGTCCGAGGCTTTTACCCTCGTCAGATTTTCTTCGCAAAGGGAATAAATTCCCGACTCCTCGGGAATTAATTATGGATTGACAATATTTCGTGGCCGTGTCGAACGACAGTCCGTCAATTTAAATATTCAAATAAGCCCGCGGGGGTTTGACGATGGCACCCTTTGTCTTCTGGTCGATTTGACCCGCGAGATTCGACTTGAAATTTGCACAGGAACACTGACACAATTTTGTGATAAAATCGACAAATCTACATATAGGAATATGTAGTATAAATATTCTTTAGCTTTGAGCACATTTTGAATAATCTCACTTATGTTTATATTTTTCTAACGTTCTGATTTTCATTTGATGGCTTTATTGAAACGTTATATCGAGAGCGTCAAATATCTTAAAAAATCTGAAGAACATTCTTCGAAATTTGTTATACATATCTATATTATAATTGAAAAAAAATCTAAGGCACTGTTGAAGATAGATGTTCAAATGTCATATTATTCGAAATGGTTGATCTTTATCATATTTTTCTGTGTTGAGTCATTCGATGCTTTTTCGAAATGTCAAATAAAAAAATTAAATCGTATAAAAGCATTTTCTTTTATATAAGAGTGAAAAATAATATTTACTCTTATTCTCGATTGTTAATTTCGTTTTTATGCGTAGTACTTAAATGTCGAAATTTGTATTCCGCATTTTTCCCAAAATCATTCACTGGTTTTCATGGCTTTTATTCGCATATACGTAAGTGTCTTTTCGGAAATGTTTTATAATCGAGGTACCAATAAAATTTTCATCGCTATCGATAAAACGATTTCAAAAGAAAATTGAACGCTTTTTATGTTGGCAATTATATCGCTAATATGTCTATAATAAAAAATAACAGCCGGTCATTGCGAATTCGTTTAGTTTTAATTTCAAACACTTAATTGCAACTATGTATATAAAAACCATCGTAATAATAAATCAACGGAAAATTTGAGATTCATTGAAAGAATTATCAGATGGTTGAAAATTTTATTCAAGATACATATCAGTTCGAATAATTTTCTATAAATCAATGATATATTGCTGAATTTAATAATAGGAAGCAAAAAATCACGATTCTATAATATTTTATGTATTTCATTGAAATCACTAATGGTTTTTTGAGTATGGAACTATAATGAATGCAAACTTAATTAGGCAATCTGTATTTATATTGCACGTGTAATTTATCCAGATGGTATTCTAATATTTTACCATTTAACGACACGTATATTTTAAATATAAAAGAGAAAATTCCCGACACGATTGTAAAATGAATTAACGAAATCACATAATTACGTAGAATCCCCGCGACTTTTCTATTAATTATTAAACTCGTGTTTCGGTTGTAAAATCTTTAATTATAATTTAAATTTCAAAACGATTTTCAATTCGAAATACCATCGATAAAACCATGAAACACATTAACCAGCATGCATGCTTCTAATTACTTTGCTTTTAGATTGATTTCTACATTTTTATTTTTTGTGATACGTAACCTAAATGCTCGGAGATTAATGTGTAGATAGTCTTATATAATTGTGAATTAATGGATTATAAAATTTAAATATGAGGGATTCTATATTCCATGAAATATTATTTTCCAATTAGTTCACCATATTGATTTTCTGAATACAAATCTATGTTTTTTTTTTACCAATTCACAATCGAATTGTGTTAAAAAGTAAAACTAATTAATATTCACTTTTAAATGTACATCTTTAAAAAATTATTTGCTCGTTGAAATTGAATTACACAACGGCTAAAATGTACAAGCAATTATCGTCAACTCTTGTAGACACAATTCAATGTTTGCTTTGAAATTATGATGGATAAACATTATTTTCTTTTATCTCATCATAATAAATTTCGCATTGTATAACGATTTCAATGTTTAAAATTACTCTTGAAATTCTCAACTGCGTCATTACTACTCGAAAAGCACTTTGCTATCGTTTAAGTAAAGTGCATCGTGATTCTCAGAAGTTGTTGACCACATTCTTAAAAAAAAAATGTTCTTCAGATATGTATGTACTCTCTAACACTATTCGATAGTAAACACAAAAGAAAGTTTTCAAGATTTATGAATATTCATTCATTACAAGATATTCAAATTTTCTTTGAACGACACTAATGAACTACATATCCACGATTTGCTTTCTTATAGTCTAATATTAAAATGAATTTATTTATAAAAAAATAATGATTTTATCAATGTATTGTTATAAAAAGAAAATAAATGATAACAAATCAGCCTTTAGAATGAAAAAAAAATCATAAAAGTTGTATGTCAATTTGAAGCATGAATGTCGACAGACAAGAAATAATGGCCATCGTCCTGATGTCTTTTTTATTTATTTTTTAAAGCTTTTGTCATGTTTCCATAGTCATTAGAAATGCATTATCACATTCTTGTGCAGAGGGAAGTCAGTGCATCAGTATTAAGTATCTTGATGGCTTTGTTTTTAGAACGAAAAATGAAAAAAAGAAAACTGTACATTTTTATCCACCACAGAATTTTCCATGTTAATTTGAACACTGTATGTGCGTATCTCGTAGGGGCGTAATGTTAATGGAAATTATGCTAATCATACACAGTTACCATAATCCGGTTTATAAAATGTTAAAATAATGTGTTTGTTTGCGGAGAGGGAAAAATTGGAAATGTATTTTTACACTCGAAGATCTCTGTAAAATGGCATCCGAAAGTTCAGTCGTCTTTATTGTCTTCTTGTTTAAAATTAATTGATATTGCATGATTGAATTTGAAAAAAAATAATGTAAGAATCGCATGTCGTAATCTAATTGTGGTTCGGTTTTGCCGTAAGATTCGTGTAATCATAAAAAATGGCTGTAATTATTCAACGCAACGATTGTAACGATATGGTATCAATTATTATTTATTGTAGTAGAAATCGATTCACCGACGAAACTGTTTTGTTAACGAATATTTTTAACGAATTTTGATTATTGTTACGAGTTCTACAAAAATAACAACACGTTTCTATAATCATATTGATATTTATATCGCTGACAAACATCAAAACAAACACTAATCCATTATGTATTCGAAGATTTCTACTTTTACGAAAACTCAAATGGAAAAAATTCAACGAGGACATTCGCTAAGTCCACAAGCTTTTCGCCGACGATTCGTATTTTTAACGAGACATCTCTTCATTGTTTGCACACGCATTTTTGTGTCAATTGCACATTCACGCTGCGGACGTCCAAAGGTCACACACTCGCGTTTATCATACGAATAAGGTATTACATGAACGATGTCGTGTATTTTTTTAACGAAAAAAACACGACCCGAATCGGTCCTAATCGGTATACAAAGAACGAACTGCGTATGTGTCCCAATTGCTCGAGTTTGCTCAGCGATAATTTCGTTTTGAATCTACGTAAATGAATGTTTTTTTTAATTTAGAATATTTGTAGTATTTAGCGCATTGTAAAATTTTCTGACGCACCTCATTTTTTTAATGTTCGATGTGACTAATGGAGTGTGATCGTATACTGTTTTCGTAAGATCTTCACTTTATGGTATGTCAGTGTTGATGTCATTCTAAGTCTCACGATATATGTTTTTGATGATAAATTGATGGTAATATTGCGTTCGTTTCTTAGTCGAGTATCAATTGCAAGCGTGTACTAGTTATTGTGCGCGTTTAAAATTCTCTTTGTATCTTCGGATAACTGTTATTAACGCCCGTATAGAGAAGAACGATATTTTTATCGTAAACGTTAATTTTTTTGGTGAAAAATGATGAATTATTTGTTAGCGTAAATTATTCGAGTAAAAATAGTCGGCGCGAATCATAATTTTTTATAGAAAACGTGTTTTGTAAATTTCAATAAATATGTTTTTTAAGGGAATCGCTCGATAGTGTTGATTTTTAAGAATATTTTTGAAATTTTTATTTGAATTTTCTTGATATGTACACATACATATATTTTTTTCAATTAAACCGTCCAAATAACCGAACGTATGGCGATCAGCTGATCGACGCGACAAAAATGTCACCCGAAACGCGAGCGAGACAAGGAGGGGGCGTCCGGAGGGGGGGCGAACGGGCGAAAGAGCGAGACGGCCGCGCTAAAGAGAGGCGCGAAAGCGAGAGCGCGACAGAAGAGGGGCGCGAAGCGGCGGCGGCGAGGAGGGGAGGGGAGGCGACGAGCTCGGCTCGGCCAGTCGCGCCGCCGCTTTCGCCGAGGCGGGACGCGCGCCATTTTCCGAGCGCCGAACAGCTGATCGGGTCGCATGCGGCCGTGACGCGTCCGCGCAGGCGCGCCCCCCTCCCGCCCCGGTCCGTCAGTGCGCCCGCGGCCGCCGTTCGGGTCGGTCGCGCCCCATGGCGCTCGCCGCCGAGTGCTACCCTGCGTCGCCGCAGCCGGCGCGCCGCCCGCGCCACGGCCTCGCGTGCCCCCCGCCGCAGCCGGCGCCCGCGCCCCCGCAGCACCGCGCGTGGCCCCGCAAAGACTACGCGCAGCCGCTGCACGTCGACTGCAGCGTCGAGTACGAGCTGCCGGAGTGCGCGAAGCCGCCGCAAGGAGTCAAGATCGAGCCGCTGCTCATGATCCACCCGGCGCACTTCCGCAGGCTCGACAGCCTGCGCCGCTGTCCCTTCGTGAACAACCTGCCGGCGGCGTCGGGCTCGGACGGGGCGCCGTTCGAGCTGCCGCCGCCGCCCTCGAACCAGAGGAGGGCCTGCAGGCGGAGTCGCGGCGCCGCGTCGTCCCCCCTCGAGCCGAAGAGCGGGCGCTGGCCGTCGGCCGCGTGCTGCCGGTCGCTGCCGCAGCCGCAGCCGCAGCCGCAGCCTCAGCTTCAGTCTCAGTCTCAGCAGCAGCAGTACGGGGGTTGTCCTCTGCCCCCGCCGCTCGAGGCGCCCCCTCAGCTCGCGCCCAAGGAGGGCGACACGCTCGAGAACAGCTCGTTCGGCAAGCGGTCGGCTCCGTTGCGCCAAAGAAGGGCGCGCCTCCAACCTCACCCGTACCGCGACACCGCCCTCCCGCCCTCCCACTGTGATAAGACTTTCGACGCGCTACAGCTACAGGGTAACCCGCTAATCTCTCCGTTTCACGCCAAAATGTTTAGCAGCGAGAGCGTTTATCAAAATTATCCCATTGTGATGTATAAATAGTTATCGCATATTTACACATATGATATATATATATAATACATGTACGATGACACGTGCGCGAGAGAGTATATATTGTATCGAGATGGAAGTGTGCGAGTGCGTGCGTGCGTGCGTGCGTGCGTGCGTGGCCGATTGAAGATTATGATGATGATGATGATGATGCGCGCTGCGCAAGTGTATACTGGTGTCTCCCGAGGGAGAACTATAGTCACTCGTAGTTTTTAAGGATATGACTGCCGCAAGGGAAAGATCTCACCCGTGCATCCGTTCTTCGGAAGCGTACCGGACGACGTTCCAGTGATTTTTAACAATAATTCTCATTATAAAATTTAAGAGGATTCGAAACGATCGCGTTTTTGAGCTGTCAAAACAGCTATCGTTCCGGATTCTCGTGAAAAAAGTGCTTTGCAAGTCTTGCGACAACTCGCGATGCCTAAGTACGCTACTGTGACCGTACGTTTTTGATAATGTATCATTATTCTGACTTTTATGTTTCCCTTGTTGTCTTTTTCCTTTATCATGTACGGAAATTTTGTTAATCGTTTTTTCGAGTTCTTCTGCTTCAATTTTGCGCCCTTCTCCGGGATGTTTTGGTGAAAACGACGATTTTTATTGGGGCAACTCTGAGCACGGCCCAGAGTTGAAGCAGAATAGCTAAAGAAACACATATTGATTGTGTGATTCCATTTGATTTGTAAATTTTTTCTTGTCTCATTAGAAATAATACTTCAGTTGTACAGTATTTACAATACAATTTTTCAACTCGTAATTTATTTTCTCAAAAATATGGTCACCGTAACGTACGCGCGTACTAACTAGTCCAGAGCTGTCCCATCGAGTCAATTTTTTTAATATAAAAATCGACTCTAAACGGACACCTAATTTCATTCAACGCGCATAATTCAGGCAAATCGCATATTCTATTCAATCGACGATTTAAATCGTCCAAAATTTCAAAAATTAAAACAAATATTCAATTGAACAACGTAACTTTAACATCCGATTAATTCGTTCAATTAATTAATTCCTTTGGAGCGATGCGATCGATTTCTTTCGCGAGCGGACTTCGCGCATACATTCGGCGTATGCGCGTATAGAGAAAAATCGACTGAATTTTCATTAGTTTTTTTTCGTAATTAATTCTGCCTAGAGTTCATTTCGATCGCGAATCGAATGAAATTTTTATTAATTTCTTGCGATTCGCCGTCGCAGTGTGTTCCCGGCTGCGCTAGAAACGCGTTGCGTCGATCGATTTCGTTTTTTTCCTCGCAGTGCGTTTCTAGTTTTGATTCTATTCCGTGACACGATGACTGTGAGATCTATCCCGTTTTTGTGTTATTTTTTCTATTATTTTTTTGTTAAAAAAATAATAATTCAATAGTAATCTTAAAAAAATAATGATATACCTTCGCCTCATATCTTCACTTTTCTACGTTTTTTTTTTCCATTGTTGCTTTTTCTAAGATTTTTGTATTTCTATAGAAGTATTTTTTCCAATCTTGTTTCCGATGGAAAAAAAAATATAGCTGTGGTATTATAATTGATAATATCTGTAAAATTGTTTATACATATAATTGTCATGTGTATAGTTGATGTGAAATACATACTTAATTATACGCCGACGCCAACTGTCATGACCGAAAGCCAAAATGTAACATCCCCATCCTCCCATTTTACACGTCGTATACGTTCTTTCGTTGTAACTATTATATTATGATTGATAATATTATTATTAATTTTTTTTTGTAAATGTATAGTTCACACACACATATTTATTTTACTCGATACTTGATTCCATATGTTTTTCTAGTGAAGTTAATTATACATAAATATTATTAGTTGGAGAAATAAAAATTACAAAAAAAAAAAAGATTAACTCACCTATATTTGTGTAGTGAAAAAAGTGAGTGTGAGAACTTTTGTGACGTGGCCAAAAGGATTCAATTCCTGAGGATATCCTATTTTTGTTACATTATTATTCCGATATTTTATATATAAAAAAAAACGTGTATTCCAAAACTGTGGCTCGAAAGTCGTGTTTTTATCATGTTTAACATAAAATACATACATTATATGCGTATTTGTGGAATGGGTTTTGGGTGATACTGAAAAAAAAAAATGTTTTTTCGCTTTTATTTCGAAACGAATCCATTCCGTCAAGTTGAAATACTTTTCTGTTTTTCCTTTTATTTTATTATTATTACTATTTTATTCTTTTCCATCATATAATATTTTATATGTGAAAAGACAATTTTGAAATGTTGAAATTTGTATTCCACTTGTGTGAATCGTCTTGTTTCATATTTGTCGCCTTCAAAACTTTTTTGTTTCTAACTTACAATTAGGTACACACGTATGGATGTGTACACGTGCATGTATGTGATAGGCAATTTTCATTTTTCATATTGAGAACTGTTATTGCCGTTCGGGGTTCAAGTGCGAGTCGACACGTATGGAACAAATACGAGGGAAACTTGTGAATTTGAATAATAAATATATAGAGAGGAGAATCTAAATTTTATAAATAATAACACTATTTGAGAGAGTAACTGATAAAAAGTGGAAAAAAATGTCTCGTGAATCGAATATGACCAATGATTTCTATTTAGATGCCATTTTTGGAATTGCATTCTCTATTGTAAATAATATTTTTAAGTTTATTTTTTAACTAGCTCTCGCCCTTATGGTCACGCAACAAGGGTACAACCAATCAAAATGTAAACTATTATTTTTCGACTTAAAAATTAGAAGATTATACGCTTATTGTTGACTTACACTTGTTGTATGCGAATATATTGTATTAAATGTTTGCGAGTATTGCCAAATACATACCAAAAATTATTATTACACGGAAATATCGTTTTATTTTATATGCCCATCAAAAAATACACATTTAGCTTAGCACATAATAAAAATCACACAATATTATCAAAAATAGAATAAAACGATTCAGTGTTTGCAAGTGTTTCTGAAAATAAATCACAGTGGAAATTTCAGAAAGTGTTGAGATATTGCATAATTGATTTAACGAGATATAATCGAATCGACGTTCGTTCACGGTTCAGTCGATTGTATTCACTTTCATACTACACTCTGTTTCGGCATTTCCATGCTGTTACAGCTTTCATTATTTATTTTATTTTAATTAAATTTATGGCCGCCTTCTGTTAGACAATGTGACATTTACAAAGAACATAATTGAATATCGTCACTCGGGGCTCGGATGTTTTTGTGCGGTCTCTCCGCAAACAACGTTCACCGAATAAATTTCATGTCACAGTATGAAAAGCGCTATCGAATGTAAACATTTCATAAATAAATGAAAAATACACATTTCAAATAATAAAAAAAAACGTTCATAACGTAGAAAAATTGTGTGTAATTTATTTGTTTGTACAGCCATCCGTTTATCTTGTTTGTTTTTTTCTCACATTCGTCCGTTAGATAGTGCTAATGCTTTTCCCGTGTGTAAGGAAAATGCTAATCTTGTAAATGCGTAATCTCGGACTTTTTGACGTGTTAACGACGCGATTTCCCGGTTGGAAATTTTTCCGAAATATTGTTTTTTTCATTTTGCGAATGTCTCGAGACAAATTGTGAAATTTTTCGAGTGGCCGAGTGTAAAAAATGAAAATGTTTGCGTTGAATCATGCGGCTGAAAAATATGGCGTGTTTCATCGACAGCTTTTTCTGTGTAGGAACGGCGAAGCGAAAATATGCCGTAAAATAAATATTTCTTTAATTGCACGCTGTTTATGGTATAAATCGTCTGCTCGTTTATTCTGTTCGTCGGCGGCGAATTGTAATTGCACAGCTCGATTTTCCTCATTAAATGGATGCTGTATAAACATAAATATGTCCGATGAAAAACGAAATTTACCTTCGATGTCGTGCACAACTGAATTTTCCACATTTTCTCTTATCAATTAAATGCTTTTCATGTATATTATTCATGTCTTGCAAACACTAATCGAAATAATCAAAATATCATTCGAGAGAGCAAAAGAGAATATATTCGAGAAAAATGGTAAATATGCTAAAAAAATTCCGCCATATGGAAAGTGAGACTGAGAGAGGGTTGCTATGACGTCGCTATCCAACACTTCTACGGGTAATATGATTAGGTTGTGAAAATTGCGATGAGCACACGAAAACGATTTGGTATGTACCTAATGTAATAAATTATTATTTTCAATCGATAGTTGATAGTTTTGATAATGATGGATGATTTCTTATAGTTTACCGGCGCGGACGTTCGACCTGAAAATTGTCTCTAATGTGAAAATGTTACCGATAAATCGAAGGAAACGGAAATATTTTACACCATTCTGAATTGTAGATTACCGGGAAATTATCACTCACGCTTATCGGCGATATAATCGGAATAATTATGCGGCGATCGTTTGGAAAAATATACCTGGCAAGAGTGTCCAGTCTAAAAAGTGAAGTGATCCATTTGGAGAGGAAATGTTACGAGATTTGTACCGCATGCGATTTATCATCGGTGACTAGCAGGTATGTGTTTTTTTTTTACCTCTGTTTTCTCTTTAGAATATTTTTATTTCAATTTTTTCGTACGTCCTCCCGACTGTGTGTTTATAATTATTTTTCTCTCGCAGCACCTCTAATTTTACTTCGTTTTATTTTCATTTTTCATTATTATCGTTATTTATTCACCGTAAGTGCTCGTTAACCATGTTATCGTATCCAAGCTCGAACTGTTAATTTGCGAAAAATATTTCCAATTTTCCGTCGTTCTATGTAATTTTGTACGCATCGATTTCAATTTATTAAATGTAGAAATATGCTATTGAAGTTTTTACTTTTATTTTACTATTTTCTAGTGTTTTTAATGATATTTTTATGGCGAGCACACGAGGTGAACAACTTCATACTTTACTTGTGTGTGCGCTAACCTTTTGATGTCGCATGCTTTTATTGTCATGCATAATTTTGTTAGAAATATAAAGTTTTATTTTAGAAGCATTTTATTAACTCATTATAAAGTAAAATGACTTCTTATCGTGTTGAAGTGATGAATCGTATATTTGTGTCATGTGCGATATTATTTCTAGTCATTTATTATCGATGGAATTATCCAATATATGAAATATTTCAATTAGGTTCTTATATGATTTATTTTATGTACTGTGAATGGCTTTATCTTTTTATGAAAACTGTACATACATTGTATTGAACAATGCGGTTATATATGGAGCTTTTGGTTGATTGATTTTTATGTTGATGAATTTATAATACATGTGTGAATTGTTGTAGTGAAAACCATTTTTTATATTTTTAAATATATTTTTTTATTTCGTTTCTTTAATCAATATGATGCAGGAAATGTTCGTATTTGAAAACATCTGAGGCATTGCGCTACATAAATTTCTCACGATAACGAAAAAAACACATTCTGAATTGAATCCTTTTCAACGAAACAAACAACTTTTAGTAGAGCATGTTATCAATACGACGAAAGATTGCGTTTTAGCTTTTATAATATGAAAATTAGGATTATTTTTCCTCAATCGTGCAACATATTCTGATCTGAATCATTTCCAAACGTGATTGATTTTATAAAAAAAAAAAATTATTGTCAAAGCACTACTTATTGTTAGTCATATCTTTTCGTGTGTGAAATATATTTTTGAATAAATACCATTAAATGACAAAATTTGTTAATACACCGAATAATAAATCGTTTATTTTGGAAGCCATTGTAATTAAATTCTGCACTACAATATAAACCGACCATATCCATAACATATTATAAACAAAATTCGTACATTCATAATTTCGAACAACAAAATTGAAAAACGCATCGAAAACTCGTTCTCCTCAACTTTTTACCGAGTCGCATTAAACTCTAAACGACTCATACGTACTTCGACACGAATTCGCAAAATCCACCACGACTAAAAACTAACAATAAGAGATCTCTGCACGATTTTAATCGCGTTTTTTGGTTCGCGTGCTTCGAACGAACGACCCTCGGCAGCGGAATGAATGCACACGTACTCGCATAACTCTCCCGCGATATTTTCATGCGGATTCTGCGTGCGTTCGGCATAAATTCCCCACGTGTACCTTCCGCCTTATATTATTATATTATATTGCATACGACGACTCAAAAGACCAAAGGGCACAACTGACATTTTCACCGAAATTATACAGGAATCGCATTCTATGTACGTTCAAAAGGATGTGAACGAACGAATCTTTATTGTAAATACGCTAACGTTCGAAATATCGAGCGTAAAATGTATCGACGCACTATCCATTCGGCCACGGTGGTACTTGAGCAAGCATGTACTTTTTACTCATATATAATGTAAATTCCAGAGTTTGACTTCTGTCCGATACCTACATTTTTATCATACAAATATACCTATTTACAGGGTAGGATCAATATATAACGATAAAATCTTTATTGTGAACGAAGTATTGAGGTTACATTAAATAAGAATTAATATTCTTCAAAGTACTCTCCTTGACTAGCTATACACTTATCCCAATGATGCTGCCATGATTGGAAACATTTCTGGAACCCTTCTTTCGGAAGGACCTTTAGCTCTCTTGTAGCGACATGAACGCTTCTGATTCGTGAATATTTGGCTGAAAAAAATATTCCTGTTTGTCCACATCCACCTTATTCACCAAATTGAGCACCATGTGACTTCTGGATCTTTCCAAAAATCAAATTCATGCTGAAAAGAAAACGTTTTGATACCATTTCCAATATTATAAGAGCTACGACAAGACAGCTAAAGGCCCTTCTGAAAAAAGGGTTCCAGAAATGTTTCCAACCATGGCAGCATTATCGGAATAAGTGTATAGCTAGTCAAAGAGAGTACTTTGAAGAATATTAATTCATATTTAATGTAACCTTAATACTTCATAATAAAGATTTTATCGGTATCTTTTGATATATATCGATTACACCTCCATTTAAAATGTATCATAAAATCATTCGACCTCCTAATACACGCTCAACTTTTCTTGAAATCTCAGCATAGTCACTTGTGCCCTTTGGCCTTTTCAGTCGTCATATATCGTAGTTCCATAGTTTCGCTTGTGGGGTGGTTGGTGGGTGTACGTGCTCTGCACTATCGCCTCGATCCGGTCACGACCGGAACACGAACGCGAGATAAGGCGCGTCCACAAAAAATACGTCTATAAATTTCACTATGTGTAATATAATATAACGTGTCGCTCTTTTGTATGAGTGTCGTTAGATGTGTGCGAGATCGATGGATCGTTGCGAAAATGCGATGTGATTCGGTGATAGTGATGGAATTTTAATTGTATGTGTTGCCTATCGTGAATGTGTTGATTTTAATTAAAGACTGATTTTATTTATAATGTGATTCTGGGAAAGATGGCCATAGGAAACATTAACTATGTGTTTTCGAGTTTTTTTCTTTTGTAAAAATTGAAAGGAAAAACAAATTTTTCATTTCAAACATATTTTTCGACCTTCGAAACAACTCACAATAAATTAGCTTAGTAAATATTTGAAATTTTTCGCTTGTCATTAAGTAAATTTGTCCATTTAAAAGCAAAACGAAATTTCAGCAATATTTAACATCCAAAACACGGCGTGATGATAAAGAATAACGAACATTGCACATTTTCTTCGAAGAACTACAACCCAACTCAAATTTTTCATACGTTGATTTCGACTGATGTACGATCATCTCACGTGACAAACTCTGTCATGGCCCGAAACGAAATTTGTAAAATCGTGATTCCTCCACAGACATGGAGAGGATCAGCCACCATCATCACGATCTCGATGATGGACTCGGCTTTCCATCCCGTAATCAAGTTGTTCCATCTAAACATTCTTGTTGCTTGTCCGCTGAATTTATAGTCGTTGGTCGATTAGCGTGTCTCCATTTCAACCGGAACGACAATTTATACGCCGTGCGTCGAGCCAACCATTATTATTGATCGTATTCGATTATTTTATTCAAATTCGATTTTGAATATCGTACGTATGCGCTGTGTGTAATCATTTTTATTCAAATTGAAGCGTATGTCATTCGTTTATAGTCCTAAATATAGATTGAATCATGCACATGGCGAGAAATTTTCCACATTCGCAATAGCGCTTATTAAACATGGATAAACCCGCAGTATAAAAATGTTCGCGTTTAACTGAATACACATCAAAGGCTTCCCGGAAACGGAACATTATCATTATAACGAGCGGTCCTTTTATGAATTTATCATCTTCCTATAAAGTCTGTATACGTATAACGTACTACTTCAATACGAGAAATCTATTCATTAAACCGATTTAAAAAAAGTCAGATAAATATTTAACACATCTACTATATGTTTTTACTGTTTTAGAACGTCGCCGTCGATCGGATTACTGCATATTTTATAGTGAACAAAAATACGAAGAAACAAGCTCTTCGTGACCGGAGCGATTCACGAAGACACGAAATCGATTGGAAAAAGTTTCGCGAATGTTTCCATGTTACGTGTCTTTCGTCGTCTCGTGTACGAGAGAGGGTCGTGCTGGAAGTTCGGATGAGTAATATGTGGTGGAGGACCTATGAATTTTAGGGGGTTGATTCACAAGGGAGGCTTACGTTTCTCCGTACGTCTTTCATCTGACATTGTGTTGTAATATTGTTCGTTTCGGATCCGATTATTTTCAATGGGATTTGAACGTCTCGTGCAATATCGACTCATTGTTGTATTATATTTGATTTTTAGTATTCAACAATATTCGTGCGGCACGTATGCTTAATGTTTCGAAATAAATGACAAACGCATTAATATTTGATTATGATCATCGTACATTTCAATGGTTTTAAAACGAAATTTCAATGAAATAACATCGCACAATTCAATCTAAAATGAATTAACCCGAAACAAAACCGCCGCGGAAAACTGCCATTTTCTATTTTCGGCCCGAAGCGAAATTTTTAATTTCGCACTCATTCCACATACACATACACACGTTCCGCGAACGGAACAAGCACGAAACTCGTGAACGCGTTTTGTTTTTTTCCATTTTCATCCCATTCGCTTCTCATGGTTGAAATATCACCGCAGCGAGTTACCCAAAACGGCACCATTAATCAACGGGCTCCGTATCCACCGGACGGATTAAGTGGGATTTGACGAAAATAATTTACGCGGGCAAACATTCGACGACACTCGTGTGTGCATATGTAATCGAAAGGATGTGCACGATTTACCCATGGACCGTTAATCCTGTCCGTGTTCACGTGAGCGTACCTTTGTGCTCCATATTCGTGCGCGATTCACGTGCGAACGCAAATGAATGCGCGAAGATCCATACTTGCGTGAATCGCGTGTAAGTCTGAAGTTTTAGGGGGATTGGGTCGAATATTATGATTCTTGTTGAATAACTGATTTTTTTTTAATTGAATTCAGTATATTGGTTAAAAAAGTTTGATTTTATAAGCGCGTATCGAATAATATTTATGGAAAATATTAGTACGGTTCCGCAGCGTTTCACAATGGACACAATAATAGCTCAAATTGGCGTTTCGAAGTCGTAAAATTTAGCACGTTCTGCATAAATGGACGTGTAAATTTTCTAATATTCTTCAGGTGTTGCGTTTTTTTCCATTCAATCTAGCGCTGTTATTGTATCGGTTTCGGTCCTAATTGTGTTTTATAGCTTGAAAATCGTTAGATTTCTTCGGTGCGATTGAATCGCTCGCAAAGGGAGTTTTTCGGAATTTCGTTCGCTTTTTTTTGTTCGTTTTCAATTGTTCGCTGTCTTGAATGTGTCACAAATCATACATAATATGCTTTCAGAGGCGTAAAGTATGAAACTTTTGTTGCGCAAGAGTGAAACGAATTTCTGTCTCTATAGACGCTTTATTGTTTAGCTCTTTTGTTAAGTCGCAGATCGCGATACGTCTTTAATTTTTTTCACGTTCGTACTTTTTCACATTTCGCCACTTTCATACAATTTCGAATTTCATATTGACAACTTTTATAAGAACGTTTTTCAGACCGGTCCAATGGCGTCTTATCGTTCGACACGCCATTTTTCCGACGAGCCATTTTCTCAGCGAGCGCTACCATACCATTGTACACAGTCATTCATAATACAACGACGTTTCTCGGGAATATCGTGAGTTTTTATCATTACTTATTTATACACGTTTTCAACGCAGATTCTAAGATGGAAACGTGTATTTCGCGCATTAAATAATTTAAAAGACCATCCAATTCGCGTTTGGACAGTTTGAGAGCTCTCCCGGCCACCGCCCACTTCCTTTCCCATAAAGTTGACAACGCACGACACCACCGATAGATATACCATGTATAATAATACCATGGTGTGGCACATGTGCCTTGGGCCAGCAAACCGCATCAATAACGATTGGATGTCTCGTCTGGCCCGTTTCTCGGTTCGGTGGTTGTTGCCATCACGCCATCATCGAATTATGCACTACAACTTAAAACGGTGCATTCTAAAAGTCATGATATATGAAAATGTATGAATAAAAAGTAAAAATTCTTTAAAGTGCTCTTGCACAATTCTTTCGTCGACTCTCTCATGCCTGGTATACTTCCCAGAAGGCATTAAACGGATTAGATTATACGCAACACAGCCAATTGGATAGCTTCAATTATGCCATCTTTTGATTCCGTTTTTCTTTTCAAAGTATGAGAAGAAGATGGACAATGTTTGATGACAGTTTTTTAGAGTTTGGGAGACACTTGAAGTATTGGAAGTCATAAGTATAGGAAGGGCGTGACTCAATGTCTAAAAAACTTTCCCAGTACATCCTGTGATGGGGCCTTAAAATATGGGCGCAGTAAAACGATAATTCTAATTTAATCCATTCGCAAATCAGGCTAATTTTTGGTGCATTGTAAAGCCGAATAAGCTGTTTAATTTGAAACGCAGCAATAAAATGAATTTCAACACTTTGAGAATTCACCATGTAACTCTTACTACACGGTAGTTAAATTTTAACATTGACGTTTGTCAATAGCTTTCGGCATTATATTTGAATAATGACGAAACCTACACGATGCCGATATTCATCCAATCACATTCAAACAGCAAAACGATCGTACTGCCGCCCACCACGATCGAATCGCAATTGCTGCTAGTTCTTCAACTATCAGTCGGCCTACTATTTTTAAATTAGTGCGGCTCTACACTCGAAAACAATGTATATAGTCGCCACCCGCCTCCCCCAGGCGTGTGTGTCATGATCGGAAAACTTAGGCCGTGACTCGAAGTGCAATTATTTAGTCGTCTGTACTCCTCACGTGACGTTAAGTGTGGTTGGAAATTGGCCTCTGGTTTAGAGGTCTTGTACGTGTGCGTAGAGTTAATTGATTGTGAAATTATTGCTTGCGTGAATCATAGATGATGTTTTTTTTCAGTATTCTAAATGTTTCGTTCGTTAAAAAGTAATGGCATGTAATATTGTGCTTCAGCTTAACCTTAAATCAGTAGAGCTTATCAATAATGATTCGATTTTTGTGCGAGCTTTTCAAATTCACTTCAAGTCGTTAATATATTCACTGCGTCTAATTAATTTGAAATTTATTTTTCGAACAATTCGTATATGAACATAGACGTGTATAATATTTCATACAGTTTCGACCCCCATCAAAAATATGCGAACGCAACCTTTCAACTTTGCATAAGCCATAAAAAAATTCACTTTCGGCCTTCGCGTACATAAAATTTAAATACGAACATAAAAGCACAATAACGCCGAGTGCGTATCATTTTTCCAGACGCGCACTGTAAATTCAATTCAATTTAAATACATACGGAGAAAACGTTAACATCGAAACATATGGTGAATACAATTCGTGTGCACACTCGTACATTAAACGCATACGCACTTATTGTCATAACAACGAAATGGAAATATGACGATTTCATCGTTTTTTTTCCTTCGTATACAACATTTATGACGTATCCCAAATATATACTAATTGAAAACCATTCGTTACATACGTACGTGTATACTTTTTTCCCCTCGAGTATAGAGCTCCTAACGATCCATTTCGTGTCTCGCACGTTCGTGTGAATTTATTTCTGTCTACTTCACGTTATAATTGCTTTGGGAAAACGTCATTTTATTTTGATATGAAAATCTCCAGCGTGCTCTTATGCAGTATTTTTGTCGCGTCTTCTCGCAGCTTCATTTATTTCCCCGAGATCATTCATCTTCCGTTTAGTTTTATATAACATTTTAGCTCTTCTGTTGCCGTTTTCTCTCCTCTTCTGGCCGTGCCTTTGAGAATAGCGCGATACATATCTATTATGGCCTTTTCAGGACGAGTCTTCCATCAAAATGGTATTACGAGACGCTATACACTGAAGAAGAAAACCGACGATAGATCTCTAGATTAGTCAGTGCTACGAATGCGTTTTTAACATTTGCTTTTAACATTTTTTTTCATATTCATAGACATGTTCGAATCGTGTCTCTATTCTTCCAAACATTAAAAACGACTTAGCGTGTCCTGATTTAATTTTTCGAATGACTATCTTGAAAATAGATGAAGCATATTTCGATTTTCATTCAAGTTTCTAATCACATTTTTCTTTATCCTATTATATCGAAGCAATCCCATCGAACAAGAGGGGTCATCAATGTTGCACATTGCATAGAATATACTGGTCTTTTCAGCGTTGCATCGCCGACTTTTACAATGGGTTTTCGCATGATATATGGATAGCGTGTCGTTTCGTTGTTTGCACGAATGTGTAACTATTTATTTATGTGAACATATTCTATGTATAAAAAAAAGTACAATATACAAAGCCCCATCGTATATCAGCTCAGTATGTGAATGCTGTTGCTGTGGGTTTTTTCAGATTTTTTTCTAGTATTTTAGGAGATTTATCGTACATTTATGTAAATATGTAAATAATTGCTTTAATTCATATTCATGTTATTTCGATGTCATATTTTTCGATTTTGATGTATTTTTAAGTATATTATTTTCAGATGTTGAAATAAAATCGTTTTAGATTTGTAATATAATAAAATGAAAATTCTTTTTATTGAATCAGAGAAAGAGTACACATTGTATTAAACTGCTTTCAATAAAGCTCCTCGAGATCGCATCCGATCATTTTATATAGATACATACTTTCTTATACATAGAATTTCTTTTTCTTTTCTTTTCTGTGCGTAAAATACCGACTACGTATCTCAGTAATTCAGTGTAGTTAACTAACTCGAGAGTTAAAAAAGTGAAAAGATCGAATCTCAAAAGTTTCGCATACATTCTAGGATCGCTAATCTAATTATCTCGATTGCAAAAGAAGACGCCACGCGGCAATTATTATGAAACTGCGAATTTTCTCCCGTAGCATATTTTTGAATAATTTGAAGCGGGTCTTGCGGACAAATGTTGATTAGAAAGACTCGCCAACAACGGTTTTCGTTGATAGCGCTGCTGAAAAAGACATTGCACGATGCAATTGCGACCGCGGCATAATTGCATTTGTAAAACAGCACGATTCCATAAGCGAACTTTCCGGCTCTGAAACTGGAAATTCGAAATGTGAAAAAAGTTAATTAGGTGCCGCTACGTTCCGCATTAATGCGCATCTCAAACTGTGCACTCGGTTTTCTTCAGAAAATAAGTTTATTTTTATGCCTTTTATTTCTTGAGTATTTTAGTCAAGGAGACGTTGAAACTTTGGTTGTTTAGAAACCTATATCGTTTTATGTGACGTTGAATGATAATTCAAAATCTTTTTATTTCACAAAATCGAGATTAATACTGTAATTATTTCACTGATTTCAAATTGTTGTACTATTACAAATATCCTTATTGATGTTAATAAATATTGTTCCATTCTATTAAAAATATACTTTGTACAACAATATTAAGTAATTATGTACATATTTATAACATTCAATTCACGGAATAACGATTGTATTGAAAGTTTATTTTGTAATAAACCACAATCTCTGTATAGTTTTATGATTATTACACAGTGATACATACACTAATTATATCAATAAAAGTTCTAGAACCAAATCGACCTCACTAACGATATAAAACGGTTGAGGAACACTGTCGAAACGCGGAAAAGAGAACAAACGTGTAATGGTATATTTATGTAAAATAAGCTCTTAATACATGGGATATGACACCTTAAACCTGGTGTCATTTTATTGCCCCACTCTGGAGGCCTTAATATGCTCGCCATATAAGCATATATTTTAGGGTTGTATTACCTACTGAAATTACAACACCCGTAATTAAATAGCACGCGCTCGTTTATTTATTTTACTAAAATAATCGCGCAATTTTCACCCGACCAAAGTACCAATCAAGATCGTCCCGATAAGGCCATATTTTTTCCATTAAATGCGACTTATCTTTCGAAAAGCGTATAATTTACGCCCCCTTTTTGGGGGCGTCTATGTTTGGGAACCATTGATACAACGTATGCCAGATGCTCTTGAATATTCGATATGTATCTCGGGGTTCTTGTTACGATAGTGGTTCTCAAGTGAGTTTCGCGTTGTTTCGGCGGGTTTATCTTGATTGCTGAAACAAGCGGTTTATAAAATTACTTGTAAATTATCAGCATCTAATTTAAAAAAGCGATTTGTTTTTCTAGATATCAACGTACACCTATTATTGCTGTACGTATTTACAATATCAGATTGTTTTAGAGAAAATTTTCTACATGTCAATGTTTTTGTTTGTATGTATATTCAATTTAATAGGATGTTTTTAACATTTAAAATGAAATGTGATATTGTTTGTAGCTGTGTATACATTAACTTTGCATCATTTAATAATGCTGATATCATAACATTTATCAATTCGCATGGCAACGTGCAATTTTGTTACAATCGTTATAATTAACATAATATACCCTATTATTGTGTAACTATAAAATACGAATAATCAAGTATAATATTTTAAATATTGTTGCTATGCCATTTTAATTTATATTTCGTAATGATAATTCGGCAGTTAAAATAAAATTTTGTATTATTATGAATTTTAGAGATTATCGATATGTAAAACGTACCTATATGAGAATTTATAGAGTAATTATATAATTGGAATTTATTACACGAAATTATAAGTGAAGAGTATAAATTATGATGAATTGTCTCAATGAATACATATACAATTATATTTTTTGTAATAGTTTCGTTAGACAAATTGATCGATATGGATTTCTACGTAAACCTAATTTGTTTCATCATCGAATCAATTTCCAATAATTATTAGAGCATATCGTATTAAATCTCGCTGACTTTTATTATATACTTAATACTACGATGAATTCGAAGCGTAATTAATTCCGAAACAAATAGGGTTCGTTCCAAGGAGCAATTTGTCAAATTTACAAGACTCACTCGTACAATAAATTTTATATGTGCACATTACATTGCGAGCGCTGACGCACTCAAAGGGAAACAATTTATTGTTTTGCGGAATGTCGTTTATCAAGTATCCCCGTGGCAGAATTTAATCAAGCCGTCATTACACGATTGTGTATAGTTATTAGTTACCTTGTCTTCGAGAGTGGGCTGAAAATTGAAAATTTCCATAGAGATCCTACGGTGTTTTCGGCGAATTTATCGTTCCGGGGAATAGTTGTTATCGATTCGATTGGCGGGTTATCGTTTTTGGCGATCTAACGGATTATTCGGCTACATTGTGTTCGGTCGACCTAGTTTGTTCGATCGATTTGTCGGTGTGATTAAATAATTCAGTCTATATCTTATTCTGGCAGCCTTTTCAAGATTGTGAATTAAGTATGTATGTGGAAATCAATGAGTTTTTTTTTTCGTTTAAAATGTCAATTTTAAAAGATTAAAATGAATGCTAGGTTTGTAATAAAATCTCGAGAGTAAACGGTTGCTGATATTTTTTCATGACGTTATAAATTGAGTTCTCGAACGACGATCGCAATCTGAGTACTTTAACCTTTGAACGGTGCTTTCGTAGACTTTTTATTCTTCTCGAACACAGAGAAAGTAAATTGATCGTGAAATAATATAGCGAAACTGAATCGATGCAATTCTATTATTGTTCTTCAAATATTTGTTTTTCGTCTAATTGTTTTCGTTCAACTTGCTTTTTATTTCAGCGTATTTTTTGTGATTCTACAATGAAATGAAATTGAAAATATGTACCTACTCCTTTTTATTTTAAAAATATCGAAGTTTTCTTAACTTATAATCTTATAATTCTTTTTTTTTTCCACAGAAAAATATTATTTTTGTTCTTCATATAACCATTATTTTATTTATGTCAATAAGAATAAAAGATAACATTTTATCCAGGATCTCTTTTGATGACCATCCATTCATATCACACACATACAAAAGATAGTTAATGGGTCAAGGAGAGATGAGTTGAGATTTTAATCAAGGATTCTTCTAGTGCAGTGCACACACATAATATTATATTCTTAACCCCCTTAGTTTTCCTAGACACAATAAGAAATAGCACTTAGTTGAAAATTTCAACGGTTAGAAAGTGGGGAAAGAACAATGGAGTCTGCATCTCCCCCGCAGAGAACACAGTTAACGATGAGCAGTTTCGTGGTAATACTTACCCTATTATTATATTAATATTATACATATATCATGTCAAGCTTGCGATTTTTAACTTTTTGATTTGAAATTCAAATTTTTATGAAAAAAAGTTGAATATTATATTGTATTATTTATTACATTTGGATGAATTTTCGAAATCGTATTGTATGTATTTGATGTTTAAGCGATGTGTTCATTTTTTATTATTAAAAGCGCATTTTTAATTTCGCAATATGACCCCAGATTGTGCACTTCTGCTCTAATTAATACAAGGTAACGCTCCGGGGAAGCTTTTTCACTCTTTCAAAGCAAGAAAAAAATTTAATAATAATTATTAAGGCGACCCCTCTCGGAGCTTTGTATTATTTTCGGATTGACGTCGGAGCCTCGTATCTGGGCGCTTTATCAAATTTAAACCTCGGTCCGGATGGCCTTTTTATCGGTTTTTTATTCGTTTATTTTCATTTTTTTTAATAAATCCCGATTCGGTTTTTGTTGCCGTTTAATTAATGAATAGATTGAATCGCCTTATCGCTCGTCACGGACGAATAACGTCGTGGATGTCGAGTTTTTTCAGCGAACGATCTGAGATCTGCGATGGCTTCTTTCGAAATGTTATCTTATAATAATATAATGTATATCTGTTTGAAATTTTGGCGGTTTGATTTTTTTCTTTGATATTTCCTGCAGTTCTGGACAATAGTTTCGTCATTTGTACTCAATCCGCTTCATTGGCTGTATGTATGTTTGTATCTCTTATGTATAACTGGAATAAAAATGAAACTTCCTGTACTAATCGAGATATTTTATTTCCTGTCAATATTTTTTATCTTGTAATATCCGGCGTTCTATTGTTTCATGTCAGTGTCTTTTAAATCGATATCACTTAGTTTTTTTTTTCATATGTATGTACATATATGGTAATTTTACTTTTGCCACATCCCATTTCATGAATACATTTGATTTTGAAATTACGTATATTTTTAGAATGACAGGCACTTATGTCTCGGAAACAAAAACAAAATTAACAGTAAATGCTAATCTATCATTGATCGATCACAGAATTTTTCAATAATTATATGGTTATTGTATTATTCCGATAAGATTGAATCTATAATATTTAGATCATTATTTGTCTTTTGAAATAATTCAAGTTCAAATTTCTACGTATTTGAAACAATTAACAATTAGACATACCTAAATAATACGTTTAAATTTGTCCAATCTCTTAATCTACCTTATGGTATTTTCGCGATTAAATCATCCAATTTATATCTATGTTATTTGAATAGTTATATTATCATCAAACATTTACACAACACAAAGACTTCAACTTTCAGTTGAATAGTGGATTATCTGTGTTTTATTACAGTCAATATAAATGAAAGTGTTCACGTTTATACATACGATCTGATAACAATTTTAATTTATGACTATGAATTTTTTAATTTGTTAATATACAAATATAGTTATGAATGGATTACATAAAATACTTTTTTAAATTATATTGTAAAAAATAGATTAATTATTTATTGTCGAGCACTTTGAAGTGTTTAAGATTTGAATTAGATATTTATATTTGTAACGAAACGACTATATATTCGAATTTGATGGAAAACCTTCCCCTAGCGGAAAACGCGCGCGTCGAATCGGGGCGCCATTTTGAAAATGTCCGCGCGCATTACGTATGTGCGGAACGTCCATTTTGTAGTGTTGCAGTATGGCGGCGGGGTCGTTTGCGACGCCTGTAAAATGATAAACATCGAGCAGACATGTTTATTCGCCGGTTGGCCTAAATGCTAGACAGGTTAATGGTGTTGATATGCGGACGAACTCGAAAGCGTTTTATCGCGACGACAAGGATCGACTTTGAACCTCATCTGTTTCCACGTCCCATGCGAATGTTGGTTGTTTCTCTCATTTTTTTTTTTTTTTTAATAAATCTTTTAATATTTCATTTTGGAGCTAAACGTGGCTAACTCCACTAAGTAAGATTTCGAAAAATAAAATCAAATGTATTCAATGCTTTTTTCATTCACTTCATTATTCCACTTTTCAGAAATTCTAAACAAACAAATTTTGTTTATAATAAGATATGAGTGCAGTTTATTTACATTAGAGTACAGAATCAATTTAAATGGCTTCTGAAATAAATGATATTACCATCCATAACAATTTTGTCATATAATGATATTTAACTTTATTATTCAGGAAAATATTTTACAAATAGCGAGTCCCAACTACATACATACATATATCAATTGCTTTGAGATTCGATTTTTTTTTCTCAAAATGGTGTTAATTACGTTTAGCTCTGAACGGTTCATATCATACTCGGCTGCTTAAATAATTTCATCTTATTATTTTTTAATAGTTCATGTTATCTCTCATCTCTTCAGTTACAAGCACGTCTCACTCGAGTGTATTATATGACGTTACAGATCTTCGATGAGTATCGAAAAATCGCACGTATTTTGTTTTCGAATGATTTTATTTTCAGATAGTTGCATTCAATTTAGTTCTATCGATGGATTTGGATATTTGTTCCAATGTCGTATCTTTTGTTTAATATTTCGACGCTTATCGTTCTTTATTCACTAAAATCGTAAGTGACTCTTATAAACAAGTCTATATCTTTATTGCGACAACCATTCAATCATATTTTTCATTATTTTGAAATGTTCAATCATCGTGCTTAAAATCTAGATTTAGATAAAAAAAGCCGATTTAATTCGAAAATAAATTCATCAATCTTTTTTTCTGAGAATACTTTGCGCTTAAATTTCATTGCGCTTAAATATTTTCTTCGAAAATCTCCAATGGAACTAACGACTATTTAACATAATCAATCAGTCGATTAATTTAAGACTCACACAAACTACGCATTCATTTCCATTTCTACGACATCCATTCGCAATACGCTGAATAAATCAAATCGAATCTTCGAAAGATTAAACGAGCACGCATCGGCATAATTCTAAGATCGCTTCCAATTAGCGCAATTACGATTCGTCTCGGTCACTTATCGCATTTTCGAAAAGTCGATTCGATAGAAAATTTTCGAATTTCTCTCGATATTCCGAGACGACACAAGGGGTTTTTCAAAGTCGAACCGAACCGCTCAGCTGTCGGCGGCCATGAATTAAATTTTGGGGTCGACCCCGAAGGCTCGATTGGGTCACGTACAGTCCGAATAAATGGGTCGCGTTTGCGCAAACGATTCACTGGGTTTTCTGACTAAGGAATATATAATGTAAAGTGAGGTAATTTCAAACTAGACTCAATTACTTTCTGTATAAAATTTGCGCTTTTTTTTTCAATTATTTAAATGAGTTTATTTATATATCGAAATCTTTTGGTATAGTTTTATACAATAGGGAATGATAAGATGTCCAATGCAAGAAATATATGTATAACAGCATAGGGTTCGGGAGTCAATTAGAGTTATGGGAGTTAAAAGTTTGCATGCTTTTACGCGGTCTCAAAAGATGGTTTCAGTGAGACGATGATTCTGATTTCATCTTTGCTTAGATTTAGCTAATTTTTTATATACATATTTCAAAGCAGAATATATAAATTAGCCGTCAAAATCATATAATTTGAATTTAGAAATGCAAAATTAAAATGAGCTTCATTTTTTTCGAACGCACCATTTATTTATTATACGAATCTGTGTATTTCATTCATATGTACATTTCATAGGTATATAGGTTAAGCTTGCTCAGGTATACATTTTGACGGAAAATACATACTAGTTTATCTACCTAAAGCATTCAGACATATAAACACAAACGTTAAGTACACCTAGAGACACGTATTCTCGGGAATATTTAACTTCTCGTATGTTCATATATGAGAGGCTTTTAACAAGCGTGTATACTTAGTATATTCGTACAATTTACGTCGAGATATGTACGTTATCTGTAAAATGCTTCGAAATGCGCATTCAAAGTTTTAACATTTGAGACGATACCAAAATTTTCAAATGTAAAATCGGCGAAGAAAGGTATTTGAGAAACAGCGATGTTCGCAAGATTCAATGCAATTGCCGCGAACATTCGTCATTGTCGACGGGCGTCTTTTCTTTTCGCACGAGAGCGAAAACGTCTTTTGTGAAGACGTAACTAATCGATTCTCGTCTCTGATGGCCGATTATTAGATTTGAGCGTTTTAAATTTGGGAATGATTGCTTTTTAAGTGACGTTTTCGCATTATTCGTTTTTTTATTCCAGAGAGGAATTTGCATACGACGTTTTACTCGCCGCTATTGTGCGCGTTTCGTTGACTTTTCTTGCGTCAAATATCGATTTTTGTTGATTGAAATTTGTTTGTTGAAGAATTAGAAAGTCGATCGATATGATTGAACGATTCTCGAAATTGCTCGATTTCATAAACAAATTCGTCTAAATATTTAATTGAGACCATTATCTTTGACGTTTCATCGGAAATCAACCGTAAAACGATTTGTTTTTCAACCACATTCAGACGAATTATAGTCATCAATTATTATTTATCAGATTTATATTATTTTGCTTCATTCGTCTAATACCGATTCGTGAACTCATTCGATCGGCGGAAAAACCTCTGACGAATCTCGCAAACTCGATTCTAAACGAAACCAAGTGATTACGAAATAGGCCAAGAGGATCAGGTGACATTTTTATCGAAATTGAGTACGGAAATTGTTACTGTGCCAAAAGGATACAAACGATTTTGGAACCTGTACTGAGATATATCAGATCACTTGTCCCATTCCCAACGCGTATAGTTACACGCTTTTTTCTCAAAATCGTTAAAATTTCACTTGATCCTCATGGGTTATTTATTCGTCAAATCTGAACACGTCTCCGAAAGAAGCACGTATACAACCCTAAACTTTATCACAGCTCGTTTCCGAGACGAAACACGCGATTAAATAACGAAACCTTAGCGCGCTCCTTTGACGTTGAAACGAACTCGAAGAACATACGTTCCACGGGGGTTATCTTTCGGATCGCAAACGGCCTGCGAGAGACGAGGATGTTTTTCGTGGAACATACATACATATATAAGATATACACACATGAAATGTACAATGCATAAGGATGAAGGACGTGGGGGGGAAAAAATGTAAATTTACTCAGCAGGCGGCCGCCGTCGAATATTTACCAAACATTCGTGTCCTGGCGACGCGGGGCTGAATAAGGATTCCTTGTTTGGCGGGCGAACTCCGAAATAGACATTTCAAATATTACGTCAAATATTTGTTTTGAATAAATTCTCTCTCTAGGATATATAGGATGGTAGTGGTAGTGTGGCGGTCTTATTTGTTTATGTACGTTGCGTAGAAGCGAGTTTGTCCCGACTGATGCTGCGCGGGGTTGGTTTTCGTATCGGTTAAAACGTTTTATGGCTTCGACTTTGAATTTGTTCTTGTGATCGAACCGTTAAAGATTTATTTATGGGTTCTCTAGTTTATTATACGAGTACGGCGATACTAAATTGCTGTCGATCCGATAGAATTCACGATTGTTCACCGATTCAATCTTGTACATATAATTCGACTTCTTTAAGTAATAATTTTCGATGTAAAAATTTATTTGTGCAGTTAAGAATATATAATATTAAAAATCAAACATTATGCAAAACTTATTCATTATAATTAATTGCACCACCAACCTTATAGACACGTGAATTACAGATGAATGAAAAGTCGTTTCAATACAATCACACTTAAAGCTCATTAGTCGAACGTTCATTTCGCAATTCGAAATCCGCGTACGAGCGATCCAATCAATTTCTTCAGCATATCGATTTCGAATTTTCCATCATGTCCATCGTTTATATCGGCCCGCGACCTTTCGCATCAATTTACGACTTCCACTGCGTTCCGCTTCAGCATTCATTTGCAGCGTCGTCGAGTTTAGAAAGTCGTTTAAAATTCAAAGGTTAAACGGCCGTTTTGCCGAACGGAGGCTGAAACAAAAGTCTACGTATGCGGAGAACGACGGATTTAGATAACCGTATAGAGTACGTGAGATTTTCGCGAACAACACAAAGAACGGTCCGTTTGCTGGCGGGAATTTGGCACGACTTTGAAAGAAAATTCTACGCTAGAAATAGGAATAGGAATAGCTTTGCGAAAATAGGAATCTGAGCGGATTAGTTTTTGCCCTCTTTCATGGCGATTTTCTAAGTAAAATCGTTCGTCGGTTGTCTACGCTCGAATACGATATTCTTTTTGCTTGAGTGTTTTCTTTTCTATAAATGAGTTCTTCTTTTTAACGTTTTACAGATAGTAGTTGAGTTGTTTTATCTGTTCGATATTGTTTTCAATTAGATTTAGTATTTATCTTATAGTGTTTTTCGATCTGATATGTATTTACTTTAATTTCTTTAACGAAATTGCCTGATTTCAGGAAATTTATCTTTTTTTGTTATAAAAATAATTTTTATTTCAGAATATGTTGAAAACATTACATAATTGTGAAATATATGTCCATATTTGTGAAGAAATATAGACTCATAGGTACTTTTCTTCTGTAAATTGGTTGAAATATAAATTTTACATACAATTTTAATATTAACATAATATTATTGAACTATACATAAGAATGATTTTAAAAAGTGCACTTTTCTGTCATTTCCAGAATATTTCGTGTAGATATTTCGCCCAAGTGAATTTTATGCATTTGACGTTTCATAAGCAGAAAAGTTGAGAGCACCTGCATCGAAGATTCGCGAAAATCGGATGTAGTGCTGAAATTGTTCCAGTCGAACGAAATCACAGTTGTATACGATTCGAGACGTTTCTGATTGCGAAACGGATTAAGTTCGATTTTCGTACTGCGAAATTGTATTCAGCATTCACTAGTACTATTGAGAAACTTTCAGTCGAACAACAATGCTACAATTCGAAGCACCAACATTATTGAAAGTACATTAATCACGTTATGTTTCAGCATAATATTTTAGCTGATTTTCCGAAATTTCCAACGGAGAATGGGCCGAATGAAACTCATGCATCATACGGTGAGTGTGTTTGAATATTTCATTTAATTCATACATAGGCACATTACGGAACACGTTCGCATTTTATGTATAAAATCATTGAATTTATTCATGCACTGTCCCTTCTTTGTGATTTTCTATGCATTATTTATCTCAAGTTTGCTCAAGCCATAATATTACATCCATTCTTATTCTCGCATCGGCTGCACTTTACGATTCGATTCTCGACTCTTTTATTCGGCTTCGTTACTATATTCCCAAGGGATTTTCGACGAGAAGTTGTTCAACCAAACGGAATGGAATATCGTCCTTTTTCTTTTGCGTATTATATATCCTCGGGCTTGGGCCAAGACGTAAACTATTTTGCCATATTACGCCATACGATATCTTTACGTGTACTGAACTTCTCAAAATGCACAATCCTAAGAGTATCGAAGTTTAGCGTATCTGTCATATTATTATTGATTTTAAACTATAAACATATGTATATAGTTCTTATATGTCAACTGATTTGTATTTGATCGCTTTCCTTTGTTAGAAATGGTTTTGTACATTTTTTTCTGTCATATGTTAACGATGATATATTATTGTATTTGTATCCAATTATTGATAGATTATTTTATATCTTTAACAAAATCATAATGGCTAGTTCGGTAAAGGTCATGTTCATATTTTTTTCGTAAAATTATGCAATTTTACCATATCAAATCGATCTGAACTATTCAGTAAATGCTCAATAATATTTCCTTTTTTTTTTAATGCAAAATATCTAAATTTGCATCATTCAGTCAACGAAAAGTTATTTAACAATCATATAATTCAAAAAAAAAAAATTCTAATCGAAAAGACACAAATCGATGATTTAAGACGCGATAAATCCCCATCATCATGAAAGGATCTCGAACTCGGACAAGACACGAACCTCCTCCATCACGAACGTGCCACAATCGAACGATTTCGATATGTGCGATATAATTTTACGAATTTCTGACTTTATCGTCCCGTATATCGTCGATACAATAAAATACACAATTCCTCTCTCTACACGTACACGTACTTGTATATCACGCTTCGATTTATCGCTCGGTGCCGATTGAGTGCCATTTTCGGCACGCATCGGAAAAGTCGTGATTGCTATATAAAGACTCGCTATAGCGTTACATTACGTTATAATATGTATAAAATGTGTTTTGTATGTAGGGAGAGGTTAGCTGTCACGAGCCACTATTTATTCTGGACGTGTGGTTGTTATTAACTCGCGTTCAATATCAGCTGCGTTTGGATCTGTCTAATATTTCTCGTGTGTTTAATCCATAGATTGATCGATTATAATCTTGAAATCAATTATAGAATATCATGAATACGTTTGCATTTCAAAAAGTTTCATTCAATGCAGTTTTTTTTCTGCGTGAGATTCGAACTGCATACATTTTATTCATAGCTCTTTTCACACTCAAACGAATTCATACGCATCTATCGCTAATATCAATTGAACTTATGTATAAAATTATTTATTTTCTATGAGAGTTCATTCGAATTTATCGTCCATCGTTGCGGAATCGACAAATTTCTCCCACAATGTTATAATACAGCATTATCGAGAGTACACTTTGCACTGCGGCAAATTGCATTTCGCGGACGTTCAATTTTGAAACCCTCCCACACGAACTACCACCGCGGAAATTCATCATCTTGTCTGGCATCAGCTGTTAAATTGCTTCCTATCTACAATATTACTGAACTTATCAACATGGGAATACACTTGGAGCGCCGAGTTTGTGTATCAATGACAAACACACTCGATCGATAAACGTATTACGGAGGCGTCTACATTAAATATTGTATTAAAAAGAAAATTTTGTAATAAATACAAAGTTATAAAATATTCTAGACAACTTTCCAATTTGGTTACTTTTTATATGTACGATTCTCCGACTCACGAACAAAATACTGAAAATTTGTTAAAAAAAAACTTACGTTCATGGGTCCGAAAAAGATTTAAGATTCAAACAAGTCTAATAGTAAAGTAATCAACTACATCTTCATAATTTTATATGTTTTAATTAGCAATTATCTGTGAGCATGAAACGGATTGATTAGATTTACAATATAATATATGGAAAAATGCTTCAACATGCGAAATGTTTCCTGAAACGGTTGATGTACGTAAGTCGGGGTTCCTCTGTAATCGGTATGTAAATGATTTTTTTGAGTATTATAGAGAACGATAACCCCATTTTGCAGCGAATATTAAATGAAATATGATCGAACGAATTAATATGTCACAGTCGAACGGATATTTCAAACGGACTTAGCGCTTATTGAAACTATGCGACTCACGTACTAACAGTAATCCCCGCTTTATCCGTTTGTCGAAAGTCTGCGGAAAAAAAGATTAACGATTCAAATGATTTATCGCCGCCGAAAATATATTCAATTCTCGAAACGTAACAATGGGGCGTTGTTAATTTTATTATACGTCGCTAAAGGACAATAAATCGACCAGGTGGACGGAATCGCATGTGCGGGAATTCCAATCAAATCGAATTTATACGGACACTTAACTTTCTCTAATTAGAAAAAAAGAATCAAATAAATGATTTGACGTTTTTATGCGACGTCGATATGCGTTCTGACAAATGTCACCGCTCTATCAGGTTTTTCTAGTTGCGCATATTATAATAGATTAAGATGAAATCTGTACAAAATCAGATTGCGTACAATAATCATGTTATAATGCGGTTTGACCTATTCCGTTCGTAATCGATGTGACATTTCCAAATACAATTTTAATTAATAGCATTTATTCATAAAGCCGATAGCTTGAATTTTGGAAACGGTTACGTGATTCGTTGTGAAAAACTAATTATTTTTAATAATAATTAAATAAATTCATTGTTGAGTCGAACGAATCGGTGCTAATTTTTCTAAAGAAAACAGTTGTTACTTTCGAGAAGATCGCTTCGGATAAAAGAGAATTTTAATTATACGTAACGAAATAATTAACTTATATTATTAGTTTCTTCGATATGCCGTACTCGGAGCGTTGATGAGACGCAATTATCGGAAATTCGCGAGATTCCATTAACAGATTGTATCCGAGCAGAAGTTTTCGTGTCTTATTAGCGTATTGTAAAATATAATATTGTTTCGCGGTTTGGTGAATCTCTCGCTAGACCATTTCAAACGTGTACGCTTATTTTCAATTAATTTTCCGAAACGCGCGTTCTATTACACCGAATTTGATCTATTTGTATTTATTACGCTGAAATTCGCATGTTATCTCATTACCTAGAAAATTCATTATTTTAATAATTATCAAAGACTTGACTTTCAAAACTCAGCGCAAGTTTCACAATCAGTACTATCTTATAAGTTGATGATCATTATGTTTTATACGTTATATGAAAATAATATTCAATTTAATATGTATTTATTATATTTATATCAATCATTCAGAACTATACTTGATTAACTCCACGTTTTGATGGAAAAAAAAAGATTTAAATGTTAAAGCACTAGGTATAATCATAACTTTCTATATGTGAAATATATTTCTTGAATGATGTAGATAAATTCCAAGAAGCCATTTTGATCAATTCTAAACAAAATATGCATGTTTATATTAAAAAAAAATAATTAAGAGATTTTCGAAAAATGCTTAATTTATTCATTTTTTTCGCTGTATTAATTTTGTCAAATTCATCCCTGAGCGGCTCATATGCATCGTATCAATAACGCATCGTTTAAATACAAAACTACACAAGACAACAACACACCGCATAAATAAAATATAACAAACCGTGTACAATCAGACATTTACTTATCGACATTGCATTACATCACACACATACAAACACGAACGGAATACGAAACAGCGTCCATTTATTGTTAACTCCACCGCCTCCGGGAGTTTGTTTCGGTCCATTTTTCATATTAAAAACGACGGTTTAATGGCGCACGTCCACGTCGACTGACGTGACATTAATTAATAATGATAAAATGCACACCTGCCGGTTTAGCGAAAATAATGTCCGGCCGAAGGATTCGTTCAAATCCCGGCGCACGAACCGACGCTTAATTACCATCAATCAAATGGGAGCCTCGCGTTATATTTAATCGAACCTGCGACCCGAACGGTTTAATGCGATTGTCGATATTTGTTAGCGTTTTGAAATTTTATACGAAAAACGCAAATTTTATATGTATGACGTACAATTACTATTGAAAAAATGAACAAACAAATATGAAGATCATACTCTGAAAAGTGGGAAATGTCAAGATCCAATTCGTTTATTGATGCGTTGCTCTGTTCTCGTTTTATCTTAAAAAGTGGTTACATATTTTTTTGGGTTCGAAATACACAAATATTCAATTTCATCATCACAAACATCTGAGTAATGTCTGCTACTATACTCTAGTTTTATATAAAAAAAATATTTTGTTGATATCACAGTTATTGTTACAATACTATTTTTTAAATGCGCACTAATTGGTTTTTATGTGCAATACGCATTTGTAAATCAAAATTAATCAATAATATTATTATTGAAATTAAAATGGAACTAAAAGCATATCTTGTGCAAACATGAGTCAAATTATTTACGTATACACTTAAATTTTATGATATCAGATCAAAACGATTACGTGCATTAGCGTTACATAGAAAGTATAATTTGCACTCGGTCGGTTTATCTCGTAAACCGTTTAAAAGCCATTAGACTCAAATATTTTTTTGAGATAAAAACTGTTTAAATTGCCGCAATTATTTTATATTATAATCACTTTCACTTTCGCCCGTAATCGCCTATCTGCCTTTTTAATTATTGACACATCTGCTTTTTTGTAGGAAAAAAATCGCCCACGCATTAAACAGCTAAAACATCTACATATGTGAAACCAGAACGATTTTAAATCGCCTGCTAATTCGCATGTTTTCTCTGTAAATTTTCATAATACCATTTATTATTTCGATATTAAAATAAAGACATTTCGTCACAAATTCATTGTGCGGAAACTTGAAATTTAATCGAACGAATTTCGCCACACTTAAAATACGCCATTGCGAATTTCTTTCAGTGCATTGTGTTTTTCGAATTGTTCTGAGAATAGCTAAAAAATGACTTCATTAGTGACAAAACAACTCCTCTATTATTTCTGACATAACCATTCTTACGACGGTTAATTGCCGAGCTCTTTTGTCTTTATCCAGTTGTTCTCGATTTTAACGATCGAGACGTTGACCTTTTTGTTTTCAGACCTCCGCTACGTTATAATGATCATTATTGTTTTTTTTCCCGTGATGATCTTTTTCCGTTTTATCGTTTGATTGATTAACCGCGAGAGATTCTCTCTTTGTGACTTTGATCGAATCGGCCGTTTTCGAAAAGGTCAATCAAGCGGAATATCGAAGATGCGATGTGATTAACTTTTACTTGGGCACGAAAAAATATTCATGTCTTTGTCGTTTTCTGTATGGCTTGGATGTGAAATTTTGGAAAATATCGTGTTTTTATGTATTATTATCGCCGTATTAACGTTTCGACTCGAAAAGTAACAGTAATGTGTAAAAAATGCTTGTGTTATTTACGGCGGTGTCAGGTCGTACCCAATTACCTAATATATGATGTTGATTAAATTATACAAATATTAGTGCATAAATATTATTTTTTCTGCAAATATAAATTATTCACATTCGCTTTTACTACTCGTGATTTTTTTTTCTTTAATAAATAACGAAATTTATTTCGACTCCGCAGTTAAAAAAGTGATAACTGTTGCTGTTTATATAGCAAATTTCGCTATACGTAAAACGAGTTTGTTTTTTCTTCTCTTAACATTGTAGTGACAATAAAAAATCTTATGTGATAAACATTCACGAACAAAAACGCGAAAGTATATAAAAATGAAACGAAATTGCAGTGGCGTGTATTGTATTTCGTGTTAAAACGCCGAATTGCGCCATAAAATTTGTTTTATCGGACAATCTTGAAATTGTACTTTCAATATATATATTTTTATTCATATTCATTATCTCCGACAAAAAATGAATATTTTGTAATGGTGAATAATTTAATCAGTGGCTCCGTGCAATCAATCAAAGTTAGCTTTTTTATCAACCTAGAGAGATTTATCATTCGCCCACTATTTCACGTCATTATTCTATGGGACTGATGTTAGATTTTCTAGTAATATTTTCAATATATCATTGGATATTTTGACTTATCATGTTAGTACGTATTATTGTAAAAAGAAAAAAATGCCGAAAATTAAAATTAAAGACGATCCCATGTTAGCGACGATCCCATACTAGCTTGCGATATAATCGCACGTAACAAATGGGACGAAATTGATTTTTTCATGAAACCGATTTTTATCTCGAATTTTGAATGCATATTATACTATACATAATTTAATATACGTGGTTTCCTGATATTATCTCGGGTATGTCTAATCGTTACATCTATCCATAGTGCGTTACTAACGCAATTTTCCACCGGTTTCATTTTTGCAACACATATGCACACCGTACATAATACAACCTTTTAAAACGATCCGCACTAACTACAAGAACATATTCTCAAATATATAATATTATACATGATACATTCATACACGATATCATGATACGCATTATCTTCGCTCGAATCTATGCACGCCATCAGACACGAGGTTTCGGTAATGAATTTTCATATTAACTGATTTTCCATGTCATCTCGTAACTCGTCTTATTTGACGGTTCCTTCACCAAATGGCTTTTGACATTTTATATTTTTTGCCCATTTCAGTCTAGACACGTAACGGTTATTTTGCGAACGTGTCGTTTTCCGCTTATTGTTTGAATTTGGAAATAAATCTTATTGTTAGTAAATTTGAAAAAAAAACTCCAGTTTTTTTCAGAGTGCTTAAATTTATTAAAAAACAATTCTGAACACGGATGAATTATATAAACGTATAAAAAAACTGAATTTGAATGTGTCAAAAATATCAATGTTCTATTTGCGAACTTTGTTACTGAAAGATAATAAAGTTGCCAAATGTTATTTACATGAAAGTAAACGACCCATTTATGCTAATCGTAAATTAAATTAATGTTTCCAATTCTAATGTATTATGTAATAAAATTACATACGCCACTGAATTTTTTTGATTGACTTTTCGAACACGAATACGAATTGTTAAATTCGTCCCACATGCAAACGAGTATTTTTTCATAATTAATTACTAGATCGGTTTTTTATTATGTACTAATAATTATATATTTCACTGTAGCATCATATCTATAGAAAAAAAAAACTCATTTTATCATAAGCGTCAAAATTTTCCTCCGATATTATAATACATTGTCAATTTGTGTATTCACGAATTGATTTTTATATCAGTTTGTTAATGTTACAAAAATTGAAGGCTTATTTTCAAAATTCGCTTCCAGCACATTGAAAGGTCACTTATTATCGGAGAGAAAAAGCTTTTAGAGATAATAAAATGTGTTCACATTAGCATTTATGCGATAATTAAAATTCGATTTTGTGTCGATGGAATTATCACAAAAGTTATTCATCTGAACATTTTTTTCTAATATGATAATGATTTTGCGAAGCTATTCTTTCATAGAAAATGAATTAACCGTTAAATTAGTAGGTATCAATCATCTGATTAATGATGCAAGTTTTTATTGCGATGTTTTATTCTGTGATATTGTATTTTATGTAAGTTACACATATTTATATTGTATCAAAAAAAAAAAAAAAAAATATAACCTGAATACATTATGTGAATTTCCACGCGATTAGATGATGGCAGCAATATGTAATATGATAGTAATCAAACATTTCCAGTCATTATTGTTCAATAGATGATGGAAATTTTACGTAAACTGATTTTATACTTCCATTAATTTTAATGTAAATATCGTTTGGAAAAAAGATTATGTGTGTACGTAATGAATAATTAAACTGTTATCATTTGATTATCGCGGTTACTTTTTAACGATGTGCGTATATATATATGTAAATATGATTATTTCGATTTTATGATTATTCGAATTTGATTGATAATTTTAGCTTAATTTACACATGTAGATGTACGTATAATAGTTGATTTTAACATGTATCATAAGTACAAAGAAATCTACGATAATTTTTGTTACATTTTTTACACGTGATTGATCATTCAACCGATTGAAGCAAAGATTTTGATTAATAGACAACGTTGCAAAATATTATACATCGTTCTATGAGCAATTAACATTAGACACGCTTTGTATGAATGATCATATGCGATCCTGACCTTTTGCAGTGCGATTTAAAAAATAACTACACTTATTGTTTGAAAGATGTATGTATTTTGTACATCGAACACGGCAAAGTTGCACGAAGAGATATTCTAAACAGCATATAAAGAATACCTCTGATACTCCATGGGTCAATTCGACACAAAAGCTACCCAGAAATGCTTTTTCTTTCATACATCAGAAACGTTTTCGTAAATGCGCCTCTTTGTGATGCAAAATTTTCAACGTTTCCTAAAATGGCAACCTTAAACGAACAATGAGGCTCTATTTATTTATATGTACTTTGTACTGCATGCGTTCGTTTTTCCCCTATTTTTTGACTTTGTTGTTTTCACCGATTTCGTTTTCAATGGTTTCAAAGATAAAATATTATTCGTGCCTATTGTAATAGTCGAAAACGCGTCATCATTCAATTTTAGGTTTACAGTGAAAATTGTATATGCTCATCGCAATAGCGTCCTTTGTTGCATTTTGGCTATGATGAAAAACATCAAACAATGAATTACAAAACTCTCGAACAAAACAATACAATGGCAATATAATAAACGATAAATACTTTATTGAATATTTATCTACGGCTGAATATGAAGGCGTATTATTTTACGGTCATGTTTTATTTAGTGCCGCGTACCTACATAATGCCTATATTGCGTCTCCATTGTTTGAATTTTAAACCCCACTCGAGAGGATATTTTTTAAAATATAATTTCGATTTTATTGCTCAATAAAAGCATCGTCATTAGGTTGATTTTATTCATTCGAAATAGTAAAAGAGAAGTCTCTTTTAGTGCCTTATTTAAGAACCCTTTCAGCGCTCATTGAAATTTTAAACTAAACCGAAAATTTTGTCGTGAAACAACTTGAACCACACAGATGAAATACAATTGTACGTTTGTACATTTGAAAAATTGGAATCTATAAAAGGTATGATATATTTTGTATGATCATTTGAAAGCTTTTTCTCTTGAACTTTTGATGAACTTTCGACTAGACGATGTTATTCGCGTATTTACATTGTGCTTCTTTATAAAAGGGCGCAATGTTTACCCTTGGACGATTTTGTTTGTATTTGTGTTTGTGCTTTTGATGTCAGAATTTTATCAAAATGTCTGATGATGTCACGTATGCCAATTCGCATCGTTTGCCTCGAATTCAGTATATGAAATTTATAGCTGTTTGCATAAAAAATAAAATTGGAAAATTTATGTTCTCTCGTACGTATGGTGCACACTTTGCATTTAAAGTTTTCCATAGAAAATTCTAGAGTTTGTCACCAGTATCGTTTGTAATAAAATGTTAAATCGATTTTCAGATTGAATCGATTCATTCTTAGATATAGAAATCCTTTGTTTACTATATTCTTGTTGATTCGATTGATTCTATGTTCATTCAATATATTTTATGGATGAACAATTCATCATACTCATTTATTATGATCTAATTATATATTGTTTTTGAATTATCTTTATAATCAATTTAACTCAATCACATCTGTTGACTCAACTTCCAATAGAATTCATCATCGAAATTCCTTTCCTATATGACTGTTTTTCTTCAAAATAAAACATTACACGAATAAATGTAAAAAAACACACGCGACAAATCGAACGATCGAGCTTTAAAATGGACAAAATTCGTACCACGAACATTTGGAATACCTGTATAATTTTCAACTCGGTTGTAATTAGCGAATTATTTGCGGGAATCGAACCCGTTCTGTTCCATGTTCAGACTTTCTTATCTCGTCCCGAAATATCTATGTAAATTAGACGATTCTCGTTAACCCTTTTCAAACCGAACAAACCAATATATCCACAGAGAGTAGGTGTTTTGCGAATGAGGCGTGATGATGCGACCGTTTTGCAAATAATGACGCTTCAAAGAAGAAAAATGTAGTCAATTTGAAAATTGTTGGCTAGTGTATTTATGTTGATTGCTGCAGAATCCTGATTATTCTCAGTGATTGATGTTGTATGCAATTATGTATTTCTGAAAAAACGTAGGTTTATAGCATTTGTTTTCAATTTGAAAACGGCGGTTTTTAAAGAATTGATGTTTGGGTTTGTTTTTACACTTCATTTTTTGTGAATATTGCATACATCATTCAATCGTTCAATGAATTCGGTTTCTATAACAGTGTTCATATGCAAACGTTCTCTTATCCCATTCGAATTTTATTATCAAATTTTTATGGTCATTAGCACGTAACGAATCGAAATAGAATTTCTGCTTCGCACGATTTAGTTTCATATTCGTACCGTCAAAGCGAAACATGTTCCGCTTAATACTTCATTTCCATACGACATCTCGCATGCAATTGAATTCATGGGCGCGTTGTTTCGTACACTGAAAACGTGTTCGAATATACCCGGCACGTACTTTTACACGTTCGAAATAAATTAGTGTAGATAAGCGTTTCTCATTCGAAAAGAAACCATGTTAAAATGCTGCCATTCGTTCGTTAACTGTATTAAAATCGAGTCGAAGTACGGACTGGCAGCTGTGTTCTGATACATGTTTCGAAAGAACAAAAAAATCTGATACGTTAATTGTTGAAGATAGTATACGTACGTGATGATATTTTCAAAAAAATAAGTATTCGACTATTTTATCTGAATTATGATCGTTTATTAAAAGCTCTTTCGACATGAAGCATGCGCACATTCACTGAGGATTATACTATGAAAAAAAAAATCATCAATAACAAATAATAATACACGAAATCCGACTTTGATTGAACGTTGAGTTTTAAGCGGATTGTATTTATATTTTGTGGGAAAATTTATTATTGTACGTTTCTAAAAAAACGGATAGTGTTTCAGGACATGCTTGATCGACAATACGAACCGATGAAGCGTTTAAAAATCGTGAAAGTATTGGTCCGTCAATAATGAATTTACATGCATGAATACTTACATATGTTTGTCTATATAATATAATAACTATATAATATTATATCACCGTTTCGTTGAGAACGTTTTTTTATATGTACGTTGCATGCAATAATGCACTTTTGCATCGAAACGATCATAATTGAAATTATCGAAGCGGCCATTTCATGATATTGCAGTTCGTGATTCGTTTTCGAAACGGTTTAATTGTTTCGCATAAAAATGGTCGACTGCCTTTGTGTTTAATCTCGAAATTGATTTTGTTATTGTAGTGATTTTTTACAATAACAATTAACGATAAGATAATCGTTATTTTTTTTAACACACTAGCATTTTGAAAATGGGTTAGCGTGACGATATTGTCTATCAAAGCCGACGATAAATGAACCAAACACGTTTTTTCTTTCCTGAAATTCACTCGTTTTATGTGAATTCGTATAAACAGGATCGAAAAAGTGAAACGGCGCGCATGACTCTGCCGTTTTTCCTCTCTTAATCTTGTTAGACTTTCTTTCTTTTTTGGCCGTTCCTAACGTGCAATATAAATAGAAAATATAAATTGCTTTGCAGGGGAGGCTCGACTTTCATACGAAACAGCCTCGTAATGAAGAAAAATAGGCCAACAACGGTGTGAAGCGTTATTTATACGGAAAATGTATTACGTGCTTGCAGGCAGGGCGCCCAGTATCAAAAGACCTACCGAGGAAAAAAAAAACTTAATTTATTTGTTTGTTGGAAAGCGGCAAATTATGATGGACTTAACTCTAAAGTTTGCATAATTTCAGAAACATTTTATTTCGCATTTGTGGCCGAATGTCTGTTTGTTAAATACTTTCTGTATGTACGAAGCGTCCGACCTAGAATCGGAGGTCGATCGTTTGCGGATATTTACCGTTCAATTTAGAAGTCTTATCGTCTTGCGTACTTCAGAGAGCCTTCGATTTAATCCGCTAATTAATTTTCATAGTTAACATTTATCGGAGCTGATAATTTCCGAAAAGAACCAAACCCTCTTATCGTATGTCCGTTCACAGTATTTTTAATCTTATACTCTTTTTATCGCACGAATTTCCTCTGTGAAAATCTCCAGTCATGCATTTGCGTAATTATCGTTCAGCGCTATACAAATAATGCGATTATTGGTTCAAATTCCGATAGTGAGAAATAATACTGTTTTATGTGCACAATAAAACGAGTAAGAATCTTCGGATTATAAACTGATCGTCGAGTTTAATTTTTTTGCATCATCGATCATTCATATCTCTTTATGAGTCAATTGTTTTTTACTATGATCGGCTTTGTATAAATATCGTATCCACGTACATTCATTTTTTTAACAAAATGTAACTGAATTGATATCGTGCATGTGTGTTCAAAACGTACCCCACTAACGTTTAAATGTACGTCTGTTTTTTGAATTTTCTATTCCGTTCAGAAGTGAAATGGGATTCTTCGATCCATTAAAATCCTCTTTTCTAAAGTTCCCCCTTTTTAACACCGAGTAATATAATCTCGACACTACACTGCCGTTTTATAGACAGACAGTCAGACAAACAACGGACAGACACCCGCATAGTCTCATATCTCATACGAGTTCTTATACGAGAAACGCTTTTTATTCGACTTTCCCCCAAGGCAGGGTTCACAAACTGCAGATTGCATTTTCACAAAAGCATTTTCGTTTTTAAAACAAAATATCTCGAGTTTGTTTCAGACAAGTTTTATGTATCAGAATTATATTTTTTTCATATGACGATTAATAAAAGATACAATGGTCGTATATTAACCTGATGAGATATTAAATATGATAGCTGCTACACTTAAAAGATATTATCAATTATTTACGAAGATGTTTATGAACGCCAGAGCTATCTTGTTTTAAATTTTTAAGTCTTTCAGTCGTTGCTTGAGCTAAGTATCCGTCTTCAAGCGCCATGCAAGGCATTTAAGCTTTATCACCCTTGATTATGGAATTAAACTTTAATACCCGGGCAGATGGTCGATGGCCGGCTGCTTCAACAATTTATTAAAACTCCCCGAGACAAAAACTCAATATAAATAAAGCTTATGTATAAAAAAACTCAATATTTTTATGCTTCCATCTTAATTTACGTCGCTTCGGCACCTCTTCCCCTTTACGGTCCGACGTGGTTTCGTACATACGATTTACGATACGTCAGAAGCATTTATCATTTTCATGAAGTGAAACGAACTCTCCGAATCGAGAAGAAAGGTTATCTCGGCACTGTATCGATTTATAGAGACAAGTGGAGATAATGAAGCTGTAATTGAGCGCGTGTTGATGCTTCGAAAACGCTAACAATGTCTCGTTTTGCGAGTAATTTTTCATACGAAATTAAATCGTAACCGAGCGAGAGATATCCGAGTATGAAAAAAGCAAAGGAAATAAAAAGAAACTCGCATAAAAAATGGTCAGACATTAATTTACATCAGTGCTGTTATAACCTTTTCGCGTATCGTGCCACTTTTGAAAATTTAATGCTGTCGGCTATTTAATTTGGCTATGTTTTTTATGCGATTATAAAGCCATATATTGAATTCTATTAAATTATGTAGGAGTAAAATTTGCTATTTTACAATATAATCTCTCATGAAATATAATCACAGAGGATTATTCACGCTTATAAGGAGAATTGTTGCTATATGATTACGTTATACATACTGTTTATCATAATCATTCAAATGTATCCAAACGCTTTTTACGGCACGTTTATTATCGATCGATCTTTCGAGATTTCTTTTGTTCTGTTATGGAAAAATACAATTCTATCGGTGATTCTTTGTGGACTTTTCCAATCGATCGGAAAAAACATGTTTTTTCGTTGTTTATTTTTTCAACATAGCGCTTTATCTGTTTTTCAGAATTTCTATCATAATTAAAATTGTATGATGAAAAAAACTTATTTTTCTCGTTCAACACTCGTGTAAATATTTGACGTGTCTCAGTGGTCTTTTCACTTTTTTTCGATCAATGTTTATCGAGTGTAAAGTAGGAATTTTCCATTACAACGTTGAAAAAATACGCTTAGTAATTATCTAACGATGGGGAAAAAATGATAAATAACTATATGAATAAGAATATACGTACACATAATGTTTGCTCGTTTAATAAACTCGTAAAATCTTATGATGGTATAAGATAATGATTAGGGAATTAATATTGAATTTTCTACAGCGTAAATAATAATATAATTTTCTCAATTGATCTATCTATTAAATTGAGTATGATACTTTGAAATGCGATAACGACCGTTCTTATAAAGTTGTATTATTTTATTATATTATATTTACGTACCTAGTAATGAAATCAATTAATCAGTTTAAGAGGATTATATGTATTCATCATTTTTCATTAACAAAAAGGTTCAATGTACATATGTATGTACTTAATAAATAAATATTGAAAGTGGCTTTTATAATTTTAGATGTAATATTTGAAATATAAAGAGTCATGTATCTCATTTTATTTATCCAGACTTAAAATATATTAGTCATGTTTTTTTATTAAAAAAAACTTTTCAAATCTGCTGAAGGCAGACAAGTCACTTAGTGAAATGTAGTCCTATTAGAATTCAAATTCATAAATAAACTATGAATGTACGTGCATTTCAGTTGAAACGAACGTAAATGTCTCTACAGTCTATTTCAAGCTGTCTACTTATTATTAATGGAAGCAAAATCGATAAGGACTTTGTGAATTTCAAACCGAAATACATTGTACATATATTGAGACGGGCCAAATTGAGTTGAACAACGAAGGCTTACTTTGTGCCGATTTAGTTATATGAATACGTCTGCAACAAACTGTTATGGAAACTAGTTCAAAGTTCAACGCTTACGCTACAAAAGCGTTATTGTTAAGTTGAATATTATCATATTTTTAAATTTCAACATGATTTTATCTACAATTTTTAATCTATGGACATGCTATGCGAATAACAGTAGCAACGATAATACCACTAATTATAATATAAGCATTCCGACGATCCGTAAAAAATAACATTCGTCACTAACAGTATTTATGAGTAAATATAATTGCAAAACACATCGACTTATAACCAATTTTAACTCGAAAAGCGTACTAAAGCTGGCCGTTCACTATTCAATTTATTGGTTAGTGATTTGTAAAGATACTTTAATTTTGCACCTCTCATTTTATTTCGGATATTCGTGAACATAGATTTAATGCAATCAATACAATACCTATGATATATTGGAGACACTTTGAGCTTATACTTTAATAGCTTAAAATCGAATAGTTTATACTTTTCGTAAAGAAACGAGAGGTATCCACAGTGTCTACTCTTCCCAATGACTATCAAATTAGACGAGAAATCGAATTGTGTACACGGACCTTAAGCACTTTCGACAAATTCTATAGACGCCATTACGGCCTTATCAATCACACCCGAAATTGCTCGATAACACTCTGTCAATAGACCATCGATGCCTAAGTAGGGCATAGGCATCGTAGAACCGTTACATCCACCGTTTCTAAAGCCTAGACAATGATGGCTGAAATTATGACGGCTTATTACTCATCGACAATGGCGACATGACTTATGCATTTTTGATGCGCGACGAACGCCATAAATTTAGATTGTCGATCAATCGCGGCTGCTCGGCTACTTACGAATTTCGTTTCGGATCGAACACGCGATTCGAATTCGGTGTACAATCGTAACTGTGTATTTTGAGATTCATTAATGTGTCATTTTTAGGGGTTCGAGGTTTTATTTTTAAGGCTCTTTTGTTAAGGTATTCATATTAACTTCGTAAGGATCGAATTGAAGTGTGTTCTTATCTTTTATAGTTTGAAGTACTCTTTGTATCTCGTATTCGTCGAAACTGTAGGAAGGGAATGAAACGAGAATTATCTTCGTTGTCGATTGTTTCATGCGAGAAATGATTAATTCTCGACTCGAGTTGAATACGGTGAAGGTCTGTGTATAATTTGATTTGTGTGTTTTGTATTGGATGAAATGACTTTGTTCATATTTTATGTTATTGGATATTGAATTGTTTTGTTCGAAATGTCGAATGATTCATTTTATAATTTAATTGTGTTTTCGAAACGCAGGTGACTGCACTTGTACATATTCGTTGTGATTTGAAAATGTTATATTCTCAATTAACAAACTAAATTGAATGCTACCATCATGCTACAATGCTTTATGCTTTCACAAATATTACATGTATGTGTATATAAAATCAAACATATACCTAATACCTAAATCGAAACGCATATCCCTAAATGACAATAAACATTTTTTTCTTTATCAATCGAACATCCATCCATCGGCAGGGTGTTTTCGTGTTGAATTATACAAACACGAACGCAGAAAGCAAAGGTTGTGTTTGTTCCGTTCCATTTGGAAACGAGGAGGAGTAAACTTACTTAGTACAATATTGTACGGTGCTGTACGTTTTTAAGTACACATAATATGGCCACGTCTCGAACAAATGTGCTTTATTTGTTCTCGACTGGCCCCAGCCAGGGCTGCCTTTATTGCAGACATTAATATCGACACTAGCTTCCCTTATTTATTTATTTTTTAACGTTGGGGTATCAAATGCGATCTTTCACGCGATGTTCGCTCGACAATAAATTTCGGAATAGTGGTTTCGTTAAGGAATTATTCATTATGAATTTGTGAACGTCTATTTAACGTTTAGAAGCGAATTTAACGTTTTTTTTTCTTTATCTATATTTTATTTACGCACACATGAATTTATGTGTAAGAACGAATCCTCTTAACGGGATATTTGATGGTCTCATAAAATATTGCGTCACTGCAATAATGACACATGTTTTTATCGTTAGATTACAAACAATCTATCTTCATACTTTGGAACGCCTCTAATAGTCCCACTACTTTTTTAAATGAAAAAACAACAGAATCACGCGTCACAATTTCAATTTATTCCAGTTGTTGCTTATGAAAAATTCATTAAATTTAAACAGAAACTGCATACTCAACATAAAACGTAAATTTATTTCTGATGCGGTTTTCTGATCAATGCTGAATCATTTCATTCAAATTTAACAAAAGCGACAGTTATTGTTTACATATTAAATGTATATTTTAATTAAATAAATAGACCATTGTGCTAAATATGATTGTTTGCAGTAATAATGGGATTTATGATAGGTTTTCATAATTGGATTGTTGCTTTAAAAGAGCATTGTTAATTATATTTGCATAGTTTTAAAAGGATTCCGTACGTTATTCACTCTTGTCATTTGCACAATACAAACTTGAATTCGAAAATTTAATAAAAAGGTAGATTTTATTATTTATTGATAAAAAAATCTAATTTGATCGAAATCGATTTCGATGTCAACTCACCGAAATGAAAGCATTTCCATGCGCAACTCGAATACAACATATCGAGTTTAATTTCCTTTGACCTCGCCTCAACATCGCATCCAATCGAATTTATTTCACCTTGTAAAAAAATTTGTACTTTGATAATGTTTGCGGTTATAGGTTCGACAAAAACGACTATAGATATACATATTTCTACATGGACGACAAGCACTCGGAATAAATTTGTACGATCGACCTCGATATTTTCATCAGCGTTCATTGTTTGTGCGACGAATCAGTTCGCAGACAGCGAACAAATTGTATCTGGCGCCATTTTCGAAAATACGATCAGTATCTATCGGCTGCTCACTTGTATTTTACTGCACCGAACTACTATTGGAAGACGTTCAGTAGAAGCCCAAGATATGTATAAAGGCAGTGCTACGATTTTCAAATGCATTCTTGAATTAAATAACTGGATTTTCAGGCTTATGCCGAACTCTTCTTATCCGAATATTTCGACCGTCAAAGATCTTTCAATTACAATTCGGCCCATTGTTTCACTTCTCCTCCAACTATCACAAGTCTATAAATTAATTTTTAATATTTTCGGTTATTTATTACCCTCGATAAGTCGGGAATAAATTAAAAGTTTTGTCAGTCGGTCGTTTCGCATGTGCGTAATAGCTTCGGCAATGTATAGAATGTTTTCCCTTTGGCCGCCATGTTTCGGTTCGGTCTTCCGTGTAGTTTCCGCCATGTTTCACATGGCAATAATTTAATAATAAAAATTCGGGACGAGCTCCGTATAATACGATAATAATAATATAAAAAAAGCTTTTGCGTAAGCCGTTTCGTTTCAAATAGGTCAAGGAAGTTTCGCGCGGCTTATCTGCTCGCTCGCTTCCCTTTTTACTGCAAAAAGTTCATAAAGTGGAAGGCTGTATAAGACGTGGCCAGTGGTGGAACAAGGGCGAGCATAGTTCATGAGTTTCATACAAAAATAAGTCATATACACATTCAAATACAGATGTAAATTAAGAACGCCATTGTGTGAAATAGTCTTGTTAAGTATTTCTGCTGAGCACAATTTGAAGTACAATTATTCATTCTTTTCGTACAAATAAAGTAAAAAGTCTCAGAGAAATTTATTCGATAAGTAAGACGTGCTTATTATCATCACGAAGGGGGAGCATCCCCTATTTCGCCTGTTATTTGCACCCCACTTTGTATCAGCATTAATAAAATCAAACCTTCATATTTCACTATTAGCTTAATTCACGAATTCGAGAGACAAAATAAAGCACGAGATAGGGGAAGTTTTTTTTTAATAAATTGCTCAACATTCTCAACCACACCACTGACACTTGCTGGAAAAAATACTTCGGACCGTTTACGGTTCAAACAACCGCACTTTATGCGCCGTTTCTAACTCATATCTCCTCCGTGGATCTCGGTCCTCTTCTTTTAGATGTTCTATCTAAATTGCACTTTGGAGAAATTCGATTATAAACATCCTCGGCTAATGCGTTCCTCTTCCTTTCCTCCGATAGATAGCATATGTTTCGTATAAAGCGAATACGAAACGTTTATTTTGAAAGTGGCACACCCATTACGACAAATTTCTTCTCGCGAGTGATTTTCATCTTTAAATACACTGATATACAAATTTCGCCTTTTCTGATGGCCCATCAATAAAAATAAGAAATTATTATAAATTCGACCACGTAGAATCCGATTTTGAAGTCAAAATTTACATGAAACAACTGGTTTACTCACAATTTGAGTTCAAAGTTCGATAAAATTTCAAACTCCATACAAGGTATAATCGAAATTATAAATTTATTTCAAATCTTATTTTCATGAAATTGGTTTCAAACGTTAAAATGATTAATACTAAATCATACAAAAAATAATTTATATATATAACATCGATTTTGGCTGATTTATGACGAATTTTCATGAAAAAAATCACACATTTTTTAAAAACATTCCTATTAATATATCAATCTTAATTTCCATTTGAAATATATTTCTAGATATTTCAAAAGTGATTAGCTTACATGTTCTATCCTTATTTTTGTACAAATTGCTTTTTTATAAAAGAAATATGTTAATATCTGTGAGCGCACATTTTTCATACAAAATGTATGGGGATATTCTCGACACGAGCGTTACTCTATTAATCTATACTATTTATTATTTTTTTTCAAAACTTGATTTTATACTACAATTTGAGACTTTTGAGGTTGTTTATTGATGTATTAAGCACAGTTTAATGCTTTCAAACTATTTTATTATCAGCAATTTTTGCAATTTTAAATGTTTTTGTGCTATTTTCTTCAAATTCACTTTTAATAATTATTTTCTCAAAAAGTAAAAACAATAGAACCTTTTCATTTTCATTAACATATAAATACACTCATATTTAATAGTTTCTGAAAGTTTTGTATAAAAACATTGATAAATAAAAATGTTATGATGATTTTAAAGTGATTTTTTCGCTGAAAATCGACCAAAAAAAAAACTACAAAATGTGATTTTTTTCAAAAACCATTTGTCTTACAGAAAAACGGATTTGATATTCGTGATCAGAACATCAAAATACATAAAGTTCATTAAGTTTCATTGATTGGCCATTTTCTTGTCGAACGGTGATATTGGAATTTAAATGCAAAAATTTTGCTTCGTTTATTCAATATTTAATATTATTATTCATTTATTAATACAATAATTTAAAATAGTTGTATCTTTTACGTTGCTATTGCAATTTATTGCATATGTTTTCAGATGAAATCCTATTATTATGTTATTTTATAGTAAGGTAACGCTATTTTATTTCTATGAATTCGAAATTTACGAATAAATAAATATTTCTGTGCATAACCTTTTTCGAAATTCGCCAATAAAACGTTTTTATTGCTTATAATTATAGTGATTTAGATAAATCGTCAAAATATTCGTTAGACTTTGGTTTCATAGTAAAAATGAACGTATTCAATTATGTATCTCTAAATCTCAAACGATGAAATCTAAACAACTTTCTCACTAATTTATTTTTAATTACACGTACTAAAAAACGACTAGATTTAATTAGAATGGTTCGATTTCTGTAATCTAAACGTATAAAATTAATTGCATTTTCTAAACTACATCAAATCCGAAATTTCCTAATAGCCTTTGAAACGATCGAAAATAAATTATCGAAACGATGCACATATCCCGAAATTGAAAAAAATGAAACATTCATAATACACATCTATTTTTCGAAAAGCACTATCACATGCTAATCACATATGCAGACATTGTCGGATGCACGTGCCCCCTTCACACGGAGAATATAATATGTGCACACATAGAACGAACGAAAAAAAAATGCATTATACATGTCAAATATTAAACATACGTCATCTCGCTTTTTTCCCTCGTCACATATATGTGTACAGTACACTCTTTACATTTTATGACACTTTTTCGTGCGACATGCACCGCTCGGTTGAGTCGCGATAATGCAGTTTGCTTGTTACTCCCATACGTGTGCGAGAATCGCGTTTCTCAAACTGTCCGGGATATAGGTGGATGTATGAAAATTTTCTACGTGTAAATTTACCCTTCGATTGATGAGTAAATATGTGCCTTTTGAGCCTTTTCTGTCGCGCCGGTGTGTGTCCAGGTTTTTCTTTTGTCCGTACATTCTTTGTGCTCAATTTTGTTGTGAGTGGGAAATGTGTATTTTTCACGAAAACGGCTTCGATGCTTTTGTATTCAATGTTGGATTAATAGTAGTGTTGATAAAATGTGAATTCCTCGGTATTGATTTACCGATGTTTGCGTTTGGAATTTATTCAATGTCTAAAGCCGTTTTCTGAATGTAATCCAATTGTGTTTTTTTTATTATAAATTTATTATTTCACTATAACCATCTAATATGTACGGACTCAAATTGATTTATGAGCTTCGGTAGCAATTCGCGTAGGGTGACGCTCTGTTTTAATAAAACCGGTGGCACATTTTGCACAATAATTATCGACACAACCCCTAAATATGCAAAAAACCTATAAGTCATCAAGCATAGCATAACAGAGCACAACATCGAATACACAATGACACCGAGCTGTGAAAAAAAAATCTAAATCATATCTGTATGAATTCAATTAATTTACGAGCTGTCACAGAAATTCGTTTAGGGTGACACTGCGTTCCTATAAAACGAAATACTCGATATAATCAACACTTTTACTTAATAGTGAGTATAAAATATATGTATATTGCAAATTAAATTTTGAAGAATATGTACATCAATTGAGAATATTAACGATATTTTCAGATGAATGCGGTTAACGCAGCGGCTACCACAATGTATTAAATACATGAGTTGCGGTTAACTTGTCACATTTGAACATGTCCTCATTATCTGACAGATAATTAATACTGATTTGAGATTGAACTGAATAATCGACCACACTATTCCTTTGATTACATTCACCCACTACTGTACTAGAGACCCCACGAAACAGACTCCATTATTCCCATTTTTGACCACGCAGCGAGAGGCGTGCTGATCAAGCAGACCAAGCTTTAAACCCAATTTAGCATACCGCGACAATCAGTAAAAGGCACGCAGTACGTACCACAATCAATAAAAGAAACCCTAAGAAATAGTCTCCAATATTCCCATTTTTGACCACGTAGCGAGAGGCGTGCTGCTTGCTTCTTGTCACGGAACGTAAAACCGAGCTTTAAGGCCGGTTTTGCATACCGCGACAAGCAGCAAAAGGCAAACAGTACGTACCACAATCAATAGTAGAAATCCTAAGAAGCAGACTCCATTGCTCCCATTGTTGAAAGACCCGTGCTGCGTGTCGCTTGCTGCTTGTCGCTGTACACAAAACGAGCTTTTACTGTACACCGTAGAAAATACGAATCATCCGAGAATACACAGCATAGTAGAGAGTATAATAACGCGAAACGTCGAACGCACGACGAAATCGAGCCAGACACGGCTCGATGATGGATGGTGGCCCATTTTGTCCGGTGGGCGGACGTTAGCCGCTGAATTATCGTGCCACTGGTCGCACTCGTTCCGATATGACGGTTCGGTTATACGTATTCGTTGTTTTTTTTCGTCATGTGGGGCTTTTCGGAGCCGTTTGATTTATACGGATGCGGATTTTCTCTTCGAATTCCTATGATGTGTTTCGGGGCTGCTGCGAAAGGACCGATTCGATAAGTTCTCGTATTCAATTATCGGGTTTTCGTTCGTCGCTGTAATATGTGATATGAAAAGATTTCGAATGTTACCGGTTTAGAAATAATGTTTTGTTTATTGTTTGTGTCGCGTCGTGGTGTGGTGACCCTATCGTTAAGCTGTCGATATGGACGTGGATCTAAATTTATCACTAGCATGAATTAACCATTCATCAATCGAATGTAAATCATAATTGACAATGCGATACTAGAACACTAAGTTCAAATTTGTCATGTGACTATCGTGACAAGATATTTCATTGTCAAAAAGCAATAAACAGATACGACTTTTAATTAAACTTTGAAATTGTTTCACTTGTGATTTTAACTAAATATTTAGGTGAAAATTATAATTTAGGATATTTCAATCGAATTTTTTTAATTTGCTAGTTATCATCCCTAACATACAATCAAAAGATCGTGCCTTAAAATTCAAAATTTCAGAAATTAATTAAATCTGCAATTCGAATCTACGAACGCGTAGTAATCACCTCATGAATCCACAACGAAGTATCAAGCGCATAAACGACACCTGCATCATGAATACCCATTAACAATTCAACGCAAATCCCTTCGATTTCGTATCGAAAGACACAAATCCGAGCTGCGAACACACAACGACGTCAAGTCGCTCGGACACACTTCAGTATTAAAATTTAACCGGCTCCTGTCTAATCCCGCGATGCAAATTCCAATTTCGTCCGCCCCATAAATAAAGCGCAATCGGATTAATTAAAATGCGGAATGCGGCCGCTTGGCGCTAGCGTCGGCGACCCGAATATCTTTCGCGCGCATTTTGAGGTTATGCGCGCACTTTGAGGTTATGCACGCGGCGGACATAACCTCAAAGAGGCTTCCAGATTGTATAATGGCGTGCGTGCGTTTGAATTATCGTCGTGTTTCGAATCGTATCAAATCACGTGCTCGCGCAATTATGGTGATTTTACGTTGCATACTTCTTGGTAGACGTGAGCAGTGGTTGAGATCTGTTTGTGTGTCGTTTTTAACATTATAATAATATGCTAGCGATCAACTCGTTAAATATATCAACGCAGTTTTGGAGCGTTACATGGACACACACACACAAAGAATAGAGCTATTATATAGTTAAATGTGCATGTTTATCTAAACGAATATGTTCAGATAAATATAGATGTTAGTTGCTTTTTATTCTTTAGTGCGTAGTTTTTGTGGAAATATATGGATGTGTTATTTGTGTGTGAATGTGTAATTTAATGCTGAATATTTCGATAGTTAAAAATAAATTAATTATGTGTCTGCTAGAGATAACATTATCGGTTATAATTTTATTGTTGTAATTTATATAAATTCGTAGGGTTTATACATATCATACGCTGTAAACTCATTTACTAATTTTATTGATATGTCATTGTGTAAAAATTGTTTCGTACAGATTGCAAATTGAAAATTTTAAATTTTCAGGGGATTTTTCGATATCGCATTTATAAATTTGTTTCGATTATACGATACGCATAAAACTGTCAATTTCACATGAACAATATTAAACAATGTAACTTATTTTAATCCGAAATTTAATTGAATTTTAATATGCAACAGTAAATTAATAAAATCTATTTCGATAATCGTTTCGAATAACATAATACGACCCAAATATAAAATTATGTATTGCTATATTTCGAGGATAGGTACATTTCATATTATTGCACATTATAAAATTCATGATCTACAATTTTGAGCGCAAAATTACATATGATAAACACAGACTCGACGTATATTATCGAACATAAATGCACATGAGCTCGGATTTAAAATGACTTTCTAAACACGGTACAGTTTCGCTAATAGGCGCCTGTCTCTTATTTATCGCGTTTATTGCGTGAATGTTTTGACGCGATCTTATCTCTTTCGCGGCACAGATGTGATCTATCATCTTCTGTTCGTGTTTTACCGATTTTACCGATAGTTAGTGACAGATAATTAACGGTGATGAATGCATGCAATCGACAATACGCTATGAAAAGACAGATAACGGACCACGTGTCTATCAAAATTTATCAGATTTTAGGATAAATACAGATTGCAATTTCCAAGATATATTATCTGTTATTTTAGGTTCCAATCCATACATGAATCATTAATCAATATCGTGATGTTCTAATTTGTTATTATCTGAAAATAATGAAATCATAACTCTTAATTTTTCGTTAATATGATCAATGAATATTTGTGTCTGTGTGTGATGCATACATATATTATCGATTTAATTTTATTTTCTATAAAATATTTTATTAACATAACTGCATACAGAAAGATAACTATGTATTATCAATTTTTTATTAATATATTTTCAACGCAAACACCTATCAATCCACCGATGATTAAGCATAAGCCATTCAGATTCATACAATAAATCCCATTCATTATTTGGAAAAAACGAAAATCCAATATCTTGGCTGGCAAAAAATTGAATAAGCGCCGTCAGTCATTCAGTCAGTCGCACGTTCGCCACGTCAAATACATATTTATTATTGTCATATATGTATAACGGATCAGTTGGACGTTTTTGGCACTGATCAAGCGACTTCACAATAATGCCATCGAACGCTTCCCATATATTTCCATTTTCAATTTTACGAATCGTCTCACACGACACACGATAGGGATTCAATATGGCGCATAATCATCTCTGCGAGAAACGTCTGGCATTTTTTTATCACCACTTAAATACCTATATTATAATTTTACTAACGTGTATTATTTTAAAGTCCAAGAAAATCGAAAATATGGTACTTAATGAGGACTTTAATGAGTATACCTCAAACGAAAATGAATGCGCATTTTAGAAAAGTTGATTTTTTTATCGAATCATTTCGAAAATTCGTAATCAGTGAGGAATCTTACCTCTCGCTAAATGAATTCAGTCGATTAACGTCCTAGAAAGCCCACGGTAGTGATATGCGAGCAATTAAAGGTTTTTCGCTCGAGGCGGCTAATTCGTCAATTAAAATCGTTCGAGAAATGCAACAAATTGCCCGGCAACTAACCGGACGTCGTAAAGCAATAACCGTAGTTCAAAATTAACCGACTGACTGAAACCGGCTAAGTTTCGCTTTTGGACCGCGTTCGTAAATTTATATTTATTTTCCACGCTGACTATTATGAATTTGAGTGTTTTCATATTAATTTCGCGTATATAGGGGAAATTATTAGCTTTGAAAACTTGTTGGGTAATTATTTTTTAAAGAAATTATTAGGTTGTTTAATAAAATATCGGTGAAGGAAATTCGAAATACAAAAACAATAATTATATTCTAAAAAATATAAAAAGGGTGTCTAAACGAGCTTTAGTGTAATAATTCGTGTTGATTAAAACGGGCAACTTTTAGGTAAATGTAATTGACTCCTAAAATTAACATTTCTCCACGGCAAACGTTAATTATTACTTTTTTTATGAGCGAATAGTAATTACATGATTTTTTTCGGTGATTATGACTCGAGCGTGCTTGAAATAGGCTCTCGCAAATTGAAAATATAATAATGTATTAAACATGCTAAATTTTCAATTCGTATGCGAAAAAACGTCATTCAATTTAGTTTTTATGTAAATCAATACTATTTATTACTCATAATACAATAATATTTCTTTTAAATGCGATCGTTACTCATATAATGAGATTTCTATGAAATGACTGTAAAGATGACGTTTATAATTATTCACGTATCGTTTATTCTACAAAAAAATCCTGACTATGAATAGCCGATGGTTAATCAATCATTTTCATAGAAGATATGCGTTACTCATTTAAGTTTTTCAAACCGGTTACGATGGAAAATGATCATTAATACCGAATATTCTAGAAAAACTTAATTTTGGTTTGCGCGACTGATTTGAAAAAAAAAATCGAAATTTCATTTTCTTCTCTCACTATTCAATTAGCAGTTCGAAGAATTCAATAATCAATTTCCATTTTATATATTGACGTTGTGTATTTTTGCGTCGGGAATTTTCTCGATTTCAGTTTTTGAAGTCGAGACGCGGGAGACACCCGAACAAATTGAATTCTCGTTCGAAAATTTCAATATTGAATATCGAAAAGAGCGCGTTCGCCGTCTATTTGATTTATAATAATTTTGCGGGCACACTCATCCGAGGAAAATAAATTGCGTTCGCTCTGGCAACACTTTTCTTTCGGAACCCGAAATATCGGGGAAAAAACGTAGAGAAAAACCAAAGCTTTTCTGACGTATCGAATCGCCTTTTATGATGGTTGAGAAAAAATTTAATACTCAAGATATCGTATGAGCATCGTTCTTTGTTAACATTATCATAAAGAAAATTCATTTATCATATGATGAAATTATTAATATTAAATCTGTAATATTTCGAATTTATAAACATTTAGGTTTAAATTTTCAAAAAAAATGATGTCCAATCTATTGCCTAAAATGCGAGTATGTTTTTCAGAATACGTACATACATTGCGAAAATGAAAAATGAAAAAAAAAACTAACAAGAGATCATGAAACCACTCTACATGAACAGCTGGCCTCAGTTGTTGGTTTTTTTCCCAACTCGACTTTTCTACAAATCGTGCATGGAAAAAATACAAGCTTTTCATTATTATATGTGCGAGAGTTGTTTCATTAGGTCCTCGGTTAAAAAATCTGATTAATGGATTTCCTTTTGTGACGAATTTTTTCCTAAGAGTCGTTTGCGTCATAGACGAACAACGCTGGCACTCTTTTCGTTATTAAGTCTAACGTTTTTCATGCGTTCATTTTTTTATTCGCAGAATTAAAACGGTTTTATTTTTCCAGTCGATTTTCCACACACGAAAAACCTTTTATATAGAAGCGCTTTGATGTAAAAAAAAAACAAGTCATGCTTTAAAAAATACGAATCAAATCGATATTCAAACATTTTCGAAGATACCTTCAACCTTTTCGAATCCGATTCATATTTCATTGAACGATCGCTTGAATAATGTGAAAATATTCTCGAGTCATATTTCACAGTGAATTGTAATTTAATATTTTTTATTATCTCATACGTATTTATCATAAATAACATAATTCGAAAATAGAACTTCGATAATAAAACCGTTAAATGTCTAATAGGTACATGCGATGGTTTAACTTAAGAGACCTTCGCAAGTCAAAGCTAACTAGCATCGCCTCGTACAAACTTTGACCCTTAGACATAGTCGTAGATAAGGCTTCGCGGCTTTCACCAGAAAAGTTCAAACGAGTCAAAAACGTGAACGAAAGACGCGCCTGTAAATCTGTCATAAACGACGATAATGCGGACGTTCGTTATCTTCCATTAGCGGTACAAAAAACCCCACCGTTCTCGATGGTGCACGTCGAAAACGTATAGATACCACGTTTTGAACATGCCACGTTTGATATATGTATGTATAATAATATAATATCTGAAAAGCTAGGGGGTACCCAACGGGTTGACTGAAATATGCGGCATTATGGGACGGGGGTGTAGAACCGAACGTAACCGCTCATATATGAATTATTTTATTAAATTGAGATTATAGATTATTTCGATGGATGTGTTCACATATAATAATTAACTATCATTGATCATAGAAATTAATATAAAATTACAAGATTTTTTAAATGAAGTGCATTAAAAGTTAATTTTCCTCTCGGGGCTTGAAAATGGTCACGTGTTGTTTTTCTTAGTCGAGTGATTGATATGGAGTTTTAAATTGTTTCTTTCAAAATTTTAATTTAATATTAGTGTTTATTAGATTGCTTATGTGTTCAGCTTGAACGATTTGTGACAAGTATCAACAACCAAGCCTTTTACTCAACGAAATGTTTGACTTCTGTCTCATTTGCTCTTATATGGGTTGAAATGAGTTAAATATGGGTGATTTGGACTTAAGCCCCATTAAAAACAGTTTAATTGCTTTATTGTTATTAAAGATAAGTTTTTACGCAATACCAAACATTTTTCAGTCTAATTTTATAAATATAATTCATAGATAAATGTCGGTTTTCGGTTCTGAATCCCTCATACATATTATAGGTATTGAGAACCCCGGAGTGCTCGGCAAACACGAGCCGGCTTGATGAAATGCTCCTTCAGCGCGAACATAACGCGTTCGGACAAAATTAAAAACCTCTTATCTTCGGCACGAAACGTGTCAACAATCCGGTATAATAATATCGGGGGTACGTGTGGGCATTGCCGAAATATATAACGCACAAAAATAATATATTATGTATTGCGTGCGTGCAGCGTTTTCAGCTTCAGAAGAATTCCCTCGAGTTTCGCAGAAACTCCACATCGTCTGTTTTCAGCGAACGGAAAAACAACGCCGTAAAGCGATTAATGTTCCGTGTGTCGCTTTCGTTTACACACTTCGAGTTCTCTTCTGTGTTTCGTATTATTTTTGCACTTCTAACGATCTTAACAATTCGGTCTTGGCTAGGTCGATTGGAGACGTTTCTAATAAATCTCGACTCGTAAAAATAATGTGCGACGTAGGAAAATTTTCATATGTACGTATAAGATTAGTGACGTCCTATTTTCGGTTGTAAAATTTAATATTTTCATTCATATGTTAAATCCGAAATTTATGAATGAATTTTATCAAGATAAGATAAAATCGAGCCGGATGGATTACGAGAGATCAGTTGTTTTAAATGAATTATTAGATTAAAGTATTAAGTACCATGTGATAATTTACTTTGAAAATGACTATTCGAAAAACTTTTTTTAAACGCGAATTTTTTACATTGCTCACGAATTCGTCGAGTTTCAACGCAAACGTCGAAAATGTGCATTTCGCTCTCGTTTATATAATTTTTTTCCCTAATTCGAGCCAAAAACGCGTCCATTAATACTGAAACATACGTGACTTTCGGAGCACGTTTTTCGTGACCGTCTGAAAGTTCGCCTCGTTGCCGAGTCCCGATCGAGCCTTTTTCATTATTAACTAATATAATTTCCGAATAATCACGAAATGCACGGGCCAATTATCAAAACGGACCGGCTCGGAAAAAAATCATGGTACACGAAACTCGCGTTTAATTGCCGGCCGAGTGTCAGCGTGCAAAAATTTATGGCGGGCACTCGTGCAACTGGGCCAAACGTTTTTATAGCGGCGAATTATTTTCGCTCCGGGCTTCGGTCGTTAATTAATTAAACATAAATATTGCCTGCATATTGTATTTGTGTGTTTTAGATGGGATAACGAGGCTTTTTCCGCAGAAAATTGCCCGAGATTATGTGTAATGTGGGAGCTTAGCGAGCGCGAAATGTGAAATTACGCGCACTTCGAGCGAATCTAATGTTCGGCTAGATTGCGTACAGGTTTCAATTATATACATACGTTTATGTTTTGAGCATTTAATATTATATTCTTCGACTTGAAATAAAAGAGCATATTAATAATTAAATTTCTAAAATTACAATTTTATTTTACGTACATACTTAAATTCGTTCCAATGTATAGTTTCTATAATACGAGTGTTATATTATGTGATTAAAATTAATTATTTTTTATTCGGTATCTACTAAATGAAAGTATTGGCAGTTTTTTTAGCAAATTGATTGAATTTTTTATTCGAATTAATCAAGCGGAATATCTAGAACGAGAGTGTTCGTGAATTTTCATTAATTTTAAAAAATATTCAACTCACGCGAAAGAGCAAAAGTTTGCACGACTTGTCGTGTATATAAAAAATATAACGTTTTAATCTGTTCTCGGTCTTAATTAAGCTCGATTTTCTTGCGCTCTTGATTTTCTAAACGATTCACAATTTTCTCGTTAAGAGAGTTTCGCGTATGCTTCACCGTTGTCGCAAACCTTAATTTCTACTGAAATAATTGAAACGAACTTTCGAAACGGTCTTTTGTATTCAAACTATGCGGCTTATGTTTCGACGAAAGAGCACGTGTCTTTCGCTTAGTAAATTATTTAACTTACAATCAGTACGTTCGAAACAATTTCGTTTCTTCGAAATGGGAAATTGTTTATCAATACTTGCGATTTATATGAAATTAATTAAGATTTTCATTGAAAAGCGCTATACTGCACCATTGTATCGATCGAAAATGTGTACACAGCAAAGAAAATTCTCTAGCGATTTTTCCCATTGTTCATAGCAAGGTTGTGAAAATTCGCTTTTCCTACTTTCGTCGGCCGCGAGCGGAAAACTCTTGGCATAACGGCAATTTAAACCACCCCCCTTCAGGGCTAAAACGGCGGTTCTCCAACTTCGGATGGCGTTTTGATAATTATTATTCTGGCGGTCGTAAACTTCGACGGGATCACGTCTAAGCCGCCGACTGCATTTAACTTTGGAGAAATTTTCGTGCGGTCCGGCAGTTTCGTTCACTTTAACGTTTCAGCTGAAATTTACTCACGATTGTACGTGTTGTTTGAACTCTTAAACTGTTGATCGTTACCTCGTGTATACTGTGTATGTTATATGAAACTTTCAGAGTTAATCGTGACTAAATCAACTTTTTGTACTCGGTATCCTTGCAATAAATAGGTGACTTTGTGTGTACATGACACTACTATTCAATCAAGATCTGAAAATTTGTTAGTTTGTGTAGTTTGAATATATTTTAGATACTTATTGACGAAATATGTTTACAATATTTTCGTGTTGCTTGTTTTGTTTTTGATGGAAAGTAGTCAGTGGAAAATTTCAGACTCATTGTGCTCGCGGAAAATGGCCGCGAATCGATGGGGTTGAATATCGGAGAGGATGAGGGGTGGACGCCGTTAAAACGTTGAATAAAATTATCACAAATATCGTAAAAGTGTCATCGTAAAATTTCGCATAACGCCGTTACACCCGCCATGACAAATTTTCGTTGAGACGCGTCGCCGTTATCGAACGACCCGAATAATGTAATGATTTGTTTTCGGTCTTGTCGATGAGAGTAAACAGCTAATATCCATAAAAATTAATGTCTATGGACGCTTTAAAGTTGTTTGTTTTTGTTCTGTTCTTTATGCGCTTTTTATATGTGTTTATTGTTTGTTGTTGGCTAAATGACCATCTCGTGTGTTTTGATTCTTAATGGATGATGGTTCGTTCGTGTGCTATCTTAACTGTCGCTCTAATATGATTGTATGAGTATCGTAATTGCATCGTGACCTAAATGCCATTTTTAGAAAATTATTCAATCGAATCAAATGTGATGGTTTGCATTTTGCACGTATCTGGCGACGTGGTGCAACCGAATGTTATGGTGCAATTGCTATAGTGTGCATAGTTGGTAGTTTCATTTTTCTTGTATTTTAATATGTTTTAGTTATCTGCTCTTTTCTATTGTGATAATAATGTATATTTACAGTTCTATTTTAATGTTTATTTCATTTATTAACTCAAATGTCGTATTGAAACTTAGTTCACAGATGGAGGTTTACATTTGCATTAAGAAGAAATCTAAAAAACTGATGTATTCAGATTGAAATACGCCGAAATTACATTTCAATTTTGTTTCGGATTTTGTCATTCATAGATGAGTATCCACCAAAACTCAAGTGAAAATTGGTTTGTTCTTTTTTCTTTTCAAACATTTACATATAAACAATTAAGTTAAAAAAAACTTAAAATTTTATCTTCTATGTCTAAAATCTCAACTATGTAACCATACTAACTTCCATGCCAAATATTCATATTTATATATTCTACTTAACCCTACATTCCAAACATACTTTTCAAATGCGTCTAAACATCCAACCAGACACCCTAGCAATTTTGAAGCAAAAAAACTGTGCATCAAGGAAGCATACAAAAATCTAAAACCTTCACCTTTGAAGAAGCCAGCAGAGCGATTGACGCTCACAAGTCTACTATGGCTTTTTTAGCCCTTAACGTTCATGTTTACTGTTTTTGATTGAATCGCATTCACACAGACCTTTTTTCACAAGCTCGACTTTGAGCATGAACACACGTAAAAGAGCTTATTCTGCAGTCCCGCATTTCACAATAAAGCGTAGGGGTGCATTCACACTTTTAAATTTCATCCATCTCAATCGGTAGATTTTCCGTTCTGAATATCTGAAATGATATGAAAAATAATATATTGTATTCGCAATGATTCAGATTTGATTTATCTATCAAATAATCTGTCAGTGAAAGTAGTAAAGAATACATAAATATGAAAGCATAGTGCGATTCCTGGTAATTTGGCCATACATACAGGATAGATGGCCAACGGATATTTCTCAGTATATATCGGATATTTCTTACTATATATACACCCGAGTTTCTCAGTTATATCTTTTACCTATAATCGAGAGCATACGATACGTATTTGAAAATCGTTTTGGAAGCATTTACCGTCGATTTTTACAGCAGATGGAAACGCGACTTCACAAAGTTCCCTCGTGTGTATGCAAGGTTCGTAATGGTGGTTCTGTGCTCGCATCCGGTCTTTTCATCCGCGTAGAAGAAGTGACTTGTTTATATATTATAACGAGCCGTTTATGCTGTTTATGTGCACCGAACCTTTTCTGTACAGGGAGCGTCTTTTACGAAAACTCGATGGAATGAAATAATACTTGATGCAAGCAGATGATGATGAGTTCGGCGAGGATCTCGATTCTGGGTTTTCTGGTTTTCTCAATGCGGCTGTGCGGTTTTCCTTTTCGAGTATATCAATGAGTTATCAATGTTTAATTGATGTTCGTTGCCCATTTTATTATTTACATTTATCTGTCTTTCTATTTTTTTTTTAATTTAAATGATAATTATATTGGTGTTGGTTTAATTTTAAAGTATCTTTTTATTTTAAATATAAATGTTTTTACTTTCGCAGAATATTCTACGTTTCAAAAGTTTATTATATTTTAATTGAACAGTAAGAAAAAGCAAAATACTAAGAATTTGGTATACAACATCTAACGAGTTATCTAGAAAAATTGCTACAATGTTTCATGTTTTATGCACATCACTAATAAGAGGTATATTTTTTATTTAACATACGTTCTCTTTAATTTAAAAATGTATTAAATTTTCACATAAATAAAAGCATTTTCAGTTGAAAGTTAAATTAATAATATTTAATTAAAAACCCCTAGAATGAAAAATCAAACACTCATTATATGAAAAAAAAAACATCAAAAGTATACATATTAAAAAGAATAAATATTATCAGACAAAAATATAACTAGAACGAACTGTGCAAGTACACAAGTTTACGATCCACATCCCTAATTCAATTCTTCGAACGACGCTGCATACAAAAACACAAGAGATGTCTGTTTTGCGTTCGAGCTCATTTTTACGATCATTTTTACATTGCTGGATGCTTCGGCGTTTGTTGTTAACTCTCCTACACAACAAGCTATACAAGAGCATGAAAACAGTACAGCGAAAAGCGTAGGTACGTATGCACACATAAAACGTGATAAAAATTGCGCATTCATAAACTGTTTCGAAAAGAACGTATAAATGATGAAAAACTTTTGTGAGCGGCGACACAAAGCGAGCCGGGAGATGCAAATTAAATTTCAGCCGGTCACAAGCTAAGAGTTAAAAAATGCAGAATTGTGTGCCTTTTTATGGCCGAAAAAAATGTGCTGGTCGGTGGTTTTGATGGCGGACGCGATTTCGAGAAAGTTTTGCATACTTGTACGTTTAAGTGTAATAATGTAACGCGCGGGTCGTGCATAAACGGGAGGTTATCAAAAACGCTGCCCTTATCCGATCTTTTTTCCCTCCGTTTGAATAATGTTGTTTTTTCGTTTTATAGTTTTCGTAGTGGAACAATCGTAGAATACGAATATAATTTTATTTTCACTGTATATAAAATAAAATTGCTCTTAATTTATATAAGTTTAAATTTTCATCGGAATCGAATTAATCAAAATTTCATCCGACGCCAACGCAAATAGACGATTACTCATCAAAGCGGTCGCTCATCCGTCCGAATCGCGATTTTTCCAAGAAAGCTAACAAGCAAATAAAATAATAAAAGTTCCCCAAAGTATATATAATTTTCGTTATGAACGGTGCTTTCCGATGCGCTAAAATTTTGATTCGCGAACTGCGAGCAATCGGCGCGCTGACTAAGAAAATACACACGCACATTCAAAAGGGAAAACTTTCCAGAGCCGACGGGGCTTTTAGCCGACGAATAATTTTTGGGTTTCTGCGTTTTAGGATTCGTGTCAATATTTACCCTGTCTGTCCGTCTGAAGAAAAATAAGTGGATGAGAAGTGAGCTGAAGTAAAAAAAAATTTGAAGAAGAGCGTGACTCTTCGGCCACTCAACCTCCATTTCGTACTGAATATTATTTATGCTTATAACTATACGTTTTTTTTTTCTTAAGTATTCTTTTGGAACATGTTCACATCTGATACGGTCCTTTTATACGACGAAACGTCTCCCGTGTACCAATTTTGCTTTTATCGCGAAAAACTCACATGTACACGTTCAAAGAGATCATCTTTTGAAGCCGTAGGTGTATTGTTAGATTTTCCTCGCGAAATGTCTTTATACATCTGCGAATATTTTGAAACACGTCAGTTCGAATATTTATCAAAGCACATTTTCTCAGAAACGACAACATATTATAAGCTTAGTAGACGCTTGCACATGATCGATCATTTATTATTTATCTATCGAATGCAATCATCGTACTATAAATAATCATTCAACTATTTTCATAAATAATATTAATTAGTGACTCTTATTTAGCGATGTGAACTTTCTACATAAATCTAGAATCATATGATTAAATCAATTATCTGAATTATCCTCTAAATTTTTTTCCACCGCGTAGCTACATTTAAAAGCCCATATTATTTCATCGCGCTCTAACGACCCACCGAGCATAACATACGAATTATTTTTTGTGCATTTTTAACCTATTCAATGTGGCAGATCGGAAAAAAATCGCGATTATGATCTCTCTTGACGGGCTCAGGCTTCATCCATCACATCGCCATAGCAATTTTCGTGACACGTTCCGCCCAAGCACAGACCTTACATTCACATATTAACGCGATTCAATCTAACCGAGACGTTTTTAAAATGTAAATTTTTCATACATCCAACGCCGAGAATCTAAAAAAACATAAATGAAAATACCGAGATTCGTATCTTTAGACTTTCCCTCGATTCAACATCGCAAATGTCGTATTTCCTCTAAAAAAAATAAGAGTTTGCTTAAATGAGGATGTATAATAATGGATATTTCCACTCAATAAATTTAAAATATATCTCAATCGATAGATATTATTAATCTCATGATTTTTTTTTACCATGGTGACTTTCATCGTAGATTTAGGGTTTTCATAGAAAATATATTTTAAATCATTCCATTTTCATACTAATTTTCGTTGATTTCGTTGAGCTACATTTATTTCGGGGTTGAATGTGATCATAGCAATATTTACGGTTCATAGTGCGTTAATTATTATCAAATTCAAATATGTTAATGAAAAATTCCACTCGCCATAGAATGCTCTGCATTGTCCATTCTAATTGAACATTTAAGTGATTCAAGCTATTGTATCTTCAATCGATTTTAATAGATGTGAATTGAAAGTGTCAATTGTTGAAATTCATTCGCTTTCGCCCGATCAGTATCTACATAGATTCTTTCTAGTTTTTTTCTTTTTCGATTTTTCGACACGTCCTTTTAGTTATTTTCGATAGCGCCGTTCTCGATGTGTTTAATGATTCGTTTTTTGTGCTTATTGACATACGATAAAGCGTAAAAGTGAACGCAAACATTCGACTTTTTCGATAATGGGTCTCAAAGTTTGCGTATGGGCGCCCCGGGGCCAATGGCTTATCGATTTACATACTCGTGTGCTTCTAATTGACACGAAAATAATTACAGGACATGTCCGAATTATGTACGCATTTAAATTATAATTTTGCCGCTTAATTGGCTCATTAATATAAACGTTGTTTTACGTGTAGTGAAATCTTTTGAAATGATTTTATTCTTTATATGAAGGCTATGCTTGAATTTTTCATGAAAGATTTAAAATGAAATAATTCGTAAAAGAAAACGTTTTCAATTGTTTTTATAGTTTTAATCAATGAATGTTGATATAAATTTATTTGTGTCATGAATACGAATAAACCAATTGATTAATTCTGTTTATTCTAAATATTATTTTTTCATTCTATGTATTTACAATTTGAATACAGATATCATAAGAAAATAAATTTATTTGGACTCAATACGAATTTCAATGAAAGGAAAACTAAAACTTATTCAAATATTATATTTACGAAATTCAAGCAAATAAATAAAATATTGCTTGTGATTTCGATTCGATGGAAGATAAACGAGATTTATCGATACGTTTTGTTTATTATAAATCATTCATAATGATATAAATTTAATTTTCATTTAATATGACGTCGTTATCGCACAATCAAATACCTGACCTTTTAAACGCGTTGTCATTGAAATTGAAAACGTGATGCTGAATAAAGCTTGAAATCTAGCGACGATCACGAATTCGAAATGTTTATTCATAATTAGATTTGTTCATATCAATAACAAACAATGTCGACATAAATGAACACCACGTTGAATTCAAATCAATTCGTGACATTTTTCGTATAATCGAAAAAAATGAATAATGTGCAAAAACAACACAAACGAATGATATGATCCAGCTTCATAGCCTCAAAAAAAGTGCTTCACAGTTTCAGCTATCAGAAACTATAATATTTGGCATAATTTTTAATTGAGCGATTCAATCTTGATAGAAAAACATGTCGGTGGTGAGTTTTTACCCCAATCTCCCACCCTTTAATGTATTCGTATCAGATTTTTTCAGATTTGTATACAAACTATCGCAGACACGAGAAATCGATTCAAAAGCTGGACTGATACATTGGACATAGCAATATAATCGAAACCGAAAGTTCGAGGTCCAAGCTAGCTTCGAAAGCTCGTCGCAAATCCTCTTTTTTCCCTCTGAACAAAAATTAATTTATGTTAAAGCCCGAATGCCACGAAACCCGTACACGCCGCGGTCCCGTAATGAGATGCTTGATTCATATCTTAACAGCTGCTGCATTATTAAGTCTCGTGTTTGTACCGGAGCCGAGGTCCCTCTTGTGCGAGCTTGCATATTTATGTGTACTCGACACGATTCGCATTAGCCTTTTTAATAATAGAAATTAGCCGCTTTTCGAGCACACATGCTCTAAAGCGTTTCGCTCTGAAGTTTTGATGTGCCTATTCGGTTTGTGTCCAGAGTTTTCAGCCATCTCTAAAAAAAAAAAAATCTTTAATGTACACTGATACATGAATTTTTGAATGTATTGACATCGTTTTGAATTTAGATCTGATTGATTAATCAATTTATAGATTTAATATTAAGCTAGTGATAAGTGTTAGTTTAGTTAGTGATAGATTTACATATTTTTTCTAATAGATCAGTTTGAATTCAATTTAAGATAGATAGTTAGATAATGTTAACGTTTGAATAGTTAATTAGTTAGTAATTTAGTTAGAAAGTTACTTTCATTATTTAGCGATATCAGGTTATTATTTAATTGATAAGAGATAGCTTTAGATAGGTGAATTTTCATATTAGTCTATGTTAGTTTTATTTTTTTTAGTTGAAGATAGGTCACATTTAGGTTTAGTTAAAATAGTTCCTATGGTATTAAGCTGATGGCATATTAATATTTTAGCATTAGACAGATAGGATCAATTTTGATAGCATCAAAATTTTCAATTTAGCAGAACTATATTCAATCAATCAGAACTATTTTCAACACATGCAAACATCTAAAGAAATACACATATCAACTCCACAAACAATTAAACACAGACATACACCATTACTCACAGACCTCACAACACCATTAAATCACATACATACAACACCGAGCACACAAATACAACACATACGAGAGCTAGATGACATCTCATAAGAGATTGCGCGCGCGATGCGATGCTTCGACGAAATGGCTTAGATATGGCCGAAGAGCGCAATACCCGGCGGTCCAACCCGACCCGACCTCCCCTCGGATCCGCTGAGGGATGATTTTCCATCTGCCGCAAAACGGCATATACGAGAGGTCGTATAATGAAATGGGTTTTTCGCTGCTGGCCCTCGGTCGATTTTATCGCGGCCGGCCGAACAACAACAGTGAGAAAATTGCGCTTCTTCGACGAAAACAATGACTGCGGAGAATCTTAACCCGTTCGCTGCCAGAGCCGTTAGAATCGGCTCGTTTTATTCATTCTATGCGATTTAATCAATATCGGTTTGTATCGAAGTGCGTTCGCTTGTTTGGCTCGATTGTCTGTTTCGAATCTGCGACCTTCTTCCGATAATGAGGTTTTCGTGTGATGCGTGTTTTTAAATTTGATATTCAATCGTTCCTCGTAGATCGCATATATAATATATGCTGAGTGTCCCTTATTAAGTTATGAAAATTATGGTTACCTATTGAATCTAATGACCAAATACGCGTGATATGAGGATCACGTCTATAGGAGTCGCATTTTGAGGTAGTTTACTGTATTGATTTATTCAAAATAATTATTTCGATTTATTTGATTGCCACGTTTTTTTGAAAATAATTTTAGGGACTTCATAATAGACGAAGTTTAAGGGATTTATAGTATGTAGTTGTAGCCTGAGAGTCTAAAAAATCTTGCTATGTGTATGTGCAATAGTCGTAAATTCATTTTGTTACGATCAACGATAAAAACGTTTGTACATAAAATACAGCACTTTTGTTTTTGTAGAGAAACTCGTCTGCCACTTTTTTAACGAAATTTAAACGAAGTTGGCTTTCGCAAGCAGTATCTATTATATGTGTAATCGATTTTATTATGAACGATAAAAATATGTGCTTATGTTATTTATTCTAATTAACCACGTCAGGTATTTCCATGAAAGGTTAAATTATAATGCAATAACGTTGAGGACGTTTCAAATATTTTTCATATCATTGTCGTACAAAGTCATATGGCTATTGTAAAAAGTGATGATTGATTGATGTACTTATATAATTATTGAAAACGCTAAAATGTTATATTTTAGGCATATTTTTTTTCGAAACGAATGATATAATTTAATCAATCAAATGTGACAACCGGGAAAATACATTCAATTTTTTGTTTATTAATTAGCAAATATTGATAAAATCAGCCGTTTATATACTTATTATTTTACATACCAGATAATAATATCAAATACACCCATTCTTTCATACAAGAAATATAATAAAATGATAAAAATAAAAGTACGAAAATATTATTTATTCAAGATTTATTATCGAAAGTACATACGAGTATGTTTTCATAGTTTTTCGTAGAAGTGCTCTTGTTCGATATGAATTGAATTTCCACAGAACTGATTACCTATAAAATAAAAGAAAATAATAAATACTCCACCTACATGTCTAAATCTGATAATCTAAAATTGATAATCTCTTACCAATAAATTGTGTTATTACGCATTAAAATTGTGTTAATTGAAAATCATAATCATAACAATTTTGATTTAACCTAGATTTAATACATTTACGCTTCTAGCACATACATATTACTGTGATTTTTTTCCAAAACATTTCAACATTTCCTCAAAATGCAAACTAGCACCAATTTATTACGTAGCGAGCGGAAGTCTCACCTGAACCACAACTCTTCGTATAAGGCACACCGCATTAAGTCCTCATTGAAATAATAACGAAACAACCTAAATTGAAAATGGAAAAAAAAATGGAATCATACCATGTAAGTGCATTGCCGTGTACAACAGTGCAATTCGAAGAATGCATGCGCTCTACAAATACGGGACGCGCGTTCAAAACGATCGTTGAATACGAAATCTGAACACGTATAGGTACACTTCGTATAAACTTTATATAAAGTGCCATAAATAAGTCGAGCTAGATGCGTTTCTAAAACCGCTAATTTATCAATTTTCATGGATGCGAAGTCGCGTCGTCCCATATACGGGTTTTTTCTCGACGTTCGGATTACCGTAATTGATTCTTGATTTCATGTTTGCACATTGTATTTTGTATTAAATTTAGTACGATGTAAATATTCTTGGAATTCAAACTATCTTTGTTGTAAAATAAATGACTGTCATGTATAGCTGTCTTTCTTCATCAGCGACAATCAATACAATGATGTGCAGTTGATGGCTTTGAACAATTGAAGTTTCTACTAAATCATTTGTTATTTTTCAAGTCGATAGTGATTATACTGAATATTAGAAATATAATTGTGTATGTAAGTATATTATGAACGATATTATCGATAAATGTTACAATATTGACAACGTTATTACACTTTATGCGTGATGATAAAATTGCGTTGCCATGCATTGTTATTTTCTTGCGGTCGCAGATTACATATTGTGGTTCGTTCTCATTAGTGACTTTCCAATTCTTATCGCTTAGCGTTTTTTATCGCGTTAATTAACATGAATGGATATATTTCGAATTTCAAATAAATAATCGTTTTATTTTAAGATTAACTGAAAGATAAGTTCCATCTTCTAGATCAAAGTGTTTTCTTTTTTTTTCACTAGACTCGTGATTTCGATGGATCTGTAATGTATACTGTTGTTTTTCTTCTCAATAATAACTGGCAGTGAAGAATCGTGATCGACCTGATTTATTTATAGTTTTGTTTTATTCAGATTATTTCATGTTCACGCATACATACTAGAGCGAATTTTCGAAAACACTCCGCACGACATACATATTTTTAGCGACAGGCGACACTTTCAATTCGGCTTATCTATCAGCTGAAAATCCTTCAAGTAAACATATCGACACATCCAAAATAAGCACCCACACTATTTCCTCCAACTACGAACTGTCAAAAATCATATTAAAACCAATCAAACCGCATCACACCAACAACGAATTTCTGATCCTTCTACCTAAAGCACCCCATCAAAATCAACTTCAGGCACATTAACGAGCCGAAAAGCGTAGAAGCCACACAATTTCCGAGACGTCCTCATCGAAGAGCACAACAGCACACAACATAAACGTCGATCGTAGAGCACTCGAGATTAACACGGCTTGTCCAAACGTGGCGCCTCGTCCAGCTCGGGGCACTCGAGAGAGACTCCGATGGAAGCTTAAATCGAGCCTCCATTATGCGCAACAACAACAGCTGTTGGCTCGGTGGTTCTCTCTCTCCTTTAAAAGCATTCGATTCATCCGCGATAAACCGCCTAACAGCTCTTAAACATGACTTGTGTTTTAAAATGATTGCGGCCCGCAGCCACGAAAACGCCCGCTCGGTTCTCTCTCCTTCTTTCAGTTGTTCTTTCTGTGTAAGAGAACTGTGGTTTTCAATTTTTTTTTTTTAGTTTTACATTCTGCGTTTCGACGATGAGCTAGCTTCGAGATAATCATGTTTTAATGGCGAAACATGATTATCTCCGATGTACATTTACGCTGCGTGCGTTTAGTGCACGAGCGTTTTGATCTAATTAGTGTCTTTAGTTATTAGAATCATACATTATTCTTCGCTTAATCTACATAAAACTTCATGAAACATTCATAATGTTATTTAATTTTGTCTTATTAAGGGGCTATAACTACCCTTATTCGAAAAATCCATGGTTACGAAAATGTTGAAAAGTGGAGGCCTAGATCCAATTCAAACTGTAGCACTAAGGGAAAAATATATATTGAAATAAGTATATTATGACCAAATTAAACAAAATTTTACCAATATTAACCTAAAAAGTATCATCATTTACAAAATGGTTAGGCAATCTTCAAATTATCTCTTTTTTTCAGCTTCGTCATTCCTCTTTATATAATTACATAGTTAGGCTCAAAAATCAGATTTGGCAGGTCTGCAACAAAAAGGAATTAACGTAATATTAAATATATGATGAATATACACTTCGATATCATTGTGCATTTGAGTAAAATTGAAATGCGTTTAATAAAAATTCAACAAGTGATGCTTCCTTTATATGATAGATTTCGATCGATCATCAAGTAAAAGTTTAAGGTTTAAGAATCGGCGATATAGAGAATAATGAATGTATCGTCGTGTATGGCGTGCTGTTCGATACGTTCTGCAACGCATGGTTTGGTTATATTGTTGTGGAAAAGAAAAAAAAATTAAATAAATGGATGTGTGTAATAATGAAACACAATGCGTTCTAACGTCGATACCTGGCCATTGAGCGGAGAGCGTTTTAATTAAGCGCAACGGATAATTTAACGTCGATTATTATTGTATATTGATGATGGTGCGGGCGAGCACTTTACCCATTTTCATTGTGTGCACGCATATTAAACGCATGCGGCTTCGTAGTGTTGCAATTATTACTAAAATGCGTTTAGTTTCCATATGCGAGACAATTATGATGCGAAATCTATTGAAACTATGAAAGAAAACCATTTTTTTTTTATTAATTATATGTATATAAAAAAACATTTGAAGTCCAACATCCACGTAGACGATTCTTGCTCGTTTTTCGATTCGAAAAAACGCATTCAATACGGACAATTCAAAATTGCTCGTATAATAATTTACGAAGCGACTCAAGAGAACGAATCGAAAAAAGATAATGATTTCATTGCCGGGTAGAGGAAGCACGCACACGCCCTCTAAACCTTCGAATCCCTCCGTTCGAAAACGTTACCAGTTTTCTGTGTTCCCGAGGCGAGAGGGGGTCCAATTTCATGGTGCAGTTAGATCTCATCACCGTCTATGTCGGACAGGTGGTAAGTGCAACAACGGTGGGCAAAGAGTCCGTGGGAATGAGCCCTCGAGGGTCCGCGGTCACGCGAGAGCTACCCCATTATGCGTGCTCAGATCTCGAAATTGTGATAATTAAATCCGTGCTGAGATTTGATGATATCTATGTGTGGTTGATTGCATGAAATTGACAGTTCTAGGAATTTAATTGAATGGGTGGAAAAATGGCAGAGTGGTGGTTTGATGTAGTAGGAGTTCGTTTGATTTGCACCGTCTAATTGTTGGTAGTGGACTGAATTTATAATGTGCGTAATGTTATAATCCGATTTCGGCTAAAGGTGTCCACACACGTTTTTAGTAATAGCCACAGTGGATTGGTCTATCGTTGTTGAATCTGAAACGCAGTTGAAAGTAATAAATATTATTGTCGTTTGTTTTAAGTATGTTGGGTAAATGTGAATATGACTCGTTGTTTGATTAGATCCGTCTAGGCGATGTTGAATGTTTTTTGTTTTTGTTTCATTTTATCAAATAAATATTTAATTTATATGTTTTGATAAAATATATCGTATTATTCATGAACCTAATAAAATAATCTGTACGATAACCCTTGCGTAACGAAAACGATTTCAATATAAAGACCATTTCAAAAAATAAGCGCATTGAGATTAAATGGTCAAAGATCGTAATTATTCATATTTTTTTATTCATTAAACTAAACACATTCATAATTGTAAATAATCGAGAGCATATCTGCTGAAAAATAAACGTATAATCATTAAATTTAATTCGAAAATTTCAACGTATTTATATCAAGAAATTTTATCGTAACAGTATTGAAAGCTCTTCCAGACACATTTTCTCGTTACTCTGCAGTCGTCAGTCTAGATAGAAATCTTCGATTTTTCCAAGAACAAGATCGTCTCTAAGACAAGACATAAATGCGAATAACATTATAATATTACCTTCAACAGCAGTCTTTATCGATTTTGATCAAAAATCGTAAATAACGTTAACCCGCATACATATTCGGACGTCTCGGTTCGTATTTAAACAAACTAAATCCCTTCATCTCGATCAAGGAAAGACTATGAAAAAAAAATGCTTTGAAAAAACACACACAAAAAAATCCATAGAATTTGTAAAGTTTTTCACTACACGAGGCTTTTGTAGCCAAAAGCAAACATATTTAGTTCTTCCGACAACAAAAATGGTGCAGGGCTTTTTGTTTGCTTCTCTACGTTGCTGACTTCACGAGTCATTAGAGCTGATGCGGGCCATACGCACACAACACTGAAAATACTCAATATGGACCTGTTTTTTTTGTATTTTGTATATTCTGTTTTGGTTGTTCAATAAATGCGAAAGTTTGTTCATGTGATGAGAAAAATGGACAATCGCTGAACGGTGCATAAATTTGAATTTTGTATAGGTTCATTGGATAAGAAAAAGTAATTTGAGATTGGAACATTAGAAAAACTAGGCAGACCTGAAAATATTAAATGATGCAATTCAGATTGAATGAATGAATGTTTTCACGTTCATTAATTTCTACATTCATACATCAACCTTTATCAATTTTCCATCCCAAAATAGCTTTTTATATATCTAGGAGATACTCACACTAGACATACCATATAAATTCTTACTGGAGTTCGCCCAGACACCGTCCGATAAATATAGTGAAGTGTGCAAACAAAAGTACCAGCCGTACCGAGTATATTCCGAGCCTTCTTTCTTCGACAACGTAGATACGTTATTTGTCGATAAATATTGATCGTCGTTTACGTGACCGTCCTCGAAGCAATCGTGGTTGATGAAAAAAACGGCGTATCTGAAACGGTTCGAAGGTTCAAGGAGGGTTAAAACTTGCCGTCGATTCGTATATTACATGTGAAGCAATCGATTCGTAATTTAACGATAAAATCGTATGTGAAAATGTTAAATTGATAGTCGTTATATGGTGATGTGAAACGGTCGACTTTCATGCGATTGCTATTAATCAATTCGAAAAATCGTATGCAACATTCGTTAGTTCTTTTGCAATAGAATGACGCGATGATCTTTAATTTTCCATACACGTTTTATATTGGTTTTACAAATTATCGCTCTTACCATTTGATTTATTAAAAAAATACTAGTTATTTGAATCGATTTTGAATCAATTGTATTCTTTTATATTTAACTGTTTCAATATTTAAACTTTCCGAAAAAAAAACTTTGATGATATTGTGATCTCGGTACTGTGGATGGAGTATCTTTCATGTCGGTTTGTTAAAACTACACATGTACACATCGTTTATCTATCATTAGGTAACATTATCGTATTTTATTATGATTTATAGCATCGATATGTTATTTAATCACTATTCAATGTTGGTTCATATTATTCACACGTGTATACTTGAGTTTCTAGGACGTTGAACACGAGAGTATCGAATGAGATTCGATTAATCCGTTGGAAGGGTGATCGGAATCGGATTTATTAATGTAAAATCATTAATAATCGCATCATAAATACTGTTCGGAGTTGGATAATTAAAATCAATTAAAACACTTCCCTTTATGAATAATAGATTATGTTTTAATTGGTTCTGAATCACGAGCCGTTCGAAACGACACGCTTTTTATATACCTTTTAAAACCGTCGACTGGTTTTCGATTTGTTTTGCGAATTGAAAAGCGTGAAACGAGTTCGAGGTCTACAAAAAATATTATATTTCCTACGCCCTTGTATATATTTTTTCAATAAAAATCACAAAAAAAATGTGCTATTTTCATAAAATATGAAGATTGTTAGTATTTTATCTTATCCGTTATACAAGTAATCCAATTGAATTGTATGTGTATACGAGTATTATAAAATGAACAGAAAAACATTGACGATGAGTATGATATACGATAAATATAGCGTTTATATTCATTGAAAACGTAATATAATATTATATCGTATATCGTGAATTTTCATCGTTATATAATGTCGTGGAGATTAATAAGATATTTTTCGCCTCACACAATACATCAAATTGCCCCTAATTATCAGCTTTTAAAATTCACATTGAATTATCTATTCAAAAGCGTGATTAATGTCTTTATGACATAAATTGCTTTTATCATCATAATAAGAGCAACACATTAACCCATTTTCGTAATATAATCGTTTTATGCGAGCGTGTACACATTTTTTCTTATTAAATTTCCGATGAATAGTGGCGGGCATTTTTTTTCCATCATCAACCCCCTTTTTTAAAAAAATGCGAATCGACACGATCATCGTTTTTTTTCCGACTCGTTCATAATGATGCAATTTTTTTCGATGCGTATTGAAATTCATCGAGCAGTTAGAATATGAAATCATTTAACAACCACGGTGGTCTTATGGTACATTTTCGATTTCGGTGACTTCACCCACTTATCGATCACAAAGCGGCTCTATCGCCAGTATCGAACTACCACAAATCATATCGCATTACAGGTCGCCTTTCTAGCCGTTACCTTCACATACAATACAATATGATATAGTATAATATATATCCAATATCCAGAGATAGACCACAGGACCGGGTTGGTGTTTCCACTCGACGGGACACGTCCTCCACTTCATGCGCGATTGCTCCTTCAAAAACCTGATACGTTCGCGGGTATTGGGTACCTTTCCGAGGTCTTTGCACGCACATAAATCCACATTTTGTATGCTGAAAGATCGCCGACAATTCCAATGGATAAGTTAACGTTTCACATTATGAAAAATTAACGAACTTTTTCCGATCTACTCGAATTTAATTGAAACGATAAGCCCGCTAGTTCACCACGACATTCGTGCGTAAATCGCGCATGAGTCTGTAACGGATAAAATAAATGTTTCAATTATCAATTATTTCGTTGTATGAAAGTAAAATGAACCTTTCAGCATTTTATTGAGTGCTTTAACATTCAACTATCGCTGCCGTGTATCGACATATTCAATTTCGACGCATTCAACTCTCGCTAAAGAGTGCTAAAGTTTCAGTATCGTTTTTCACACCATGCAACATCAACACTCGAACAACTTCTCTGTAAGTCCATACACGTACATACATACTTGAATGCATTTTACACATTCAACACAGATGTGCACGTTCACATGGTAGTGGTTTGTAAGCGAAACCTACGCGCCTCGGTGAGTGTCAAGTTTTCCATTGTGCGCTGAAAAGCGCACTCCTTATTCGCGTTTTAAAAGGCTAAGATATAAAATGTCGCCTCACAAGTCGTCGTCCTCATTCACGATTTATAATACGTCTACTTAATTTATAGTCTGTTAATCGCTTTCGTTTCACCGGTGTCTTCGACGCCCACACGCCTTGTTTCTTTTAATTTGCCCTCAGTGCTAAATTACCGCTCGAAGTTTTCATGTTAATGCTCATTGAGTTTGGCTTTTGTTTAATGTTTTATTTAATTAAAAGAACAGAGATTCTTCTAAAATGTAAAACGATGCTAATCTGAGACTATTTTATAATTTATTGTATAATGTCATGATATGCAATACGCTAACAATGTCGTGAAGAAATTCGATATAATCGACTCGCGAGGGTGAGCCGACAAAGGCATATTAAATTTTCGCGCTAGTATTATGTGATATGTTCCCATGAAGAATTTTTCTCAATGTGCACACGCATACAAACCTTCGTGTGAAAAACGAAAACGAAAAGAGTGTATATGTATGTAGAAGAATTAGAGCCGCAGGCGACCAGTTTTCGAGATATGGCTGATGATGCATTATTTTTGTGGGAAGCCATAAAACAATGTTTTTCGCGATCGCAATAAATACATTTTATTTCCGTCGTACTATTTATTGACTGTCGTAAAATCTAACCGAAAACGTAAAAGTGTGTGTCGAAGATTGATTCCGTAGAACGGGATCAAATTTGAGAAGAAAAACATTTAGAAAACCGTGTTATATTTACATGTATAAAGAATTAGATATTTGTAGGTATTTATAATTATTTTGCTGTAATTAAAGATATAGTTGTGTATATCAAAAGTTTTAAATTGCTCGCTGATGTTAATTAGTTTTCCGATAAGTATAATATCCATTATCTAGTTGAAACGTTCATGCTTTCACCCTATTGCGAACGGTTCTTATACACAAATTGTGTTCGGAACTTTACTAAGGGACTCGCTCAGACATTCGCTTCGAAGCAATTAGCAAACTGTTAGAAATTTGCATCTAAATATCGAAAAGCGATACTAAGAACACCTACAACATCTTTACACAATTATGCATCGAAATGCGTGCCCGCACACAACACACTTCACTTATCCGGTACAAAATCATATTAGAGTCTAGTATTCCATACAAGGGAAAAGCAACGAGCCATTTCCTTCACACGAAATCAATTCATAACATTCGCTAAGATACATAGTTGCGATTCGAATAGAATTCTATGTATGGAATCGTGCGTATTATGCTATTTTTCAGCCGGGCTTCGGAAGGAAAGTTTAAGTTTGTATTTTTTCAACTTTACTGTTATATCAATTCGGTCACAGTTTTATACGGTTTATATGCGGCAGTTTTATTTCCCCTTTTTTTATTGTCTCGTTTTTATTCTTTACGACTTCAATTTGCGAACGGGGGTGGTCCGTTCGCAGAGTGCCGCGCCTACATTGTGCACGATCGGTTTAGTCACTAAATTTTACTGTGTTTATATTATTTTTCCGCTGAAAGTACCCTGATTTATAGCTTTTATACTTTTTAAAATGAAATATTTAAATTTACATAGAATCGTAGTGAAAAATTACTAGATTGAAATTCAACTGAAATGTTTAATTTATCAAAGTTATAAAATCATTATTTCTCGATCGCTTCATAAATTCCATCATTGTTATGAAAAAAACATCATGTCAGATACCATGAGAATTATTTCATAACACAGTTTACATTTCTCGGAAACTGGTTTCGATGGCTGTTTTATTATACAAAATTGATAACACTCTGAAATGTAAAAAAAAAAATACTTTTATAGTTTTAGTAACGAACAGAGTAACATTCGATCGAATTTTCACAGCATTCGCGATGATTATTCCAAGGAAATTTATATAATTTCAAGCTATTGCGACTTTGGGATTTTCGCACCGACAATATCCGAGTTGTAAAAGCCTTGTCAAATCGCATCTCGACCGTTTTTTTCGGTGTGGTCGAGTCGATAAGATTCCCGTTTCGAGATTCGAGATTCGAAATGTTAGCATGAAAGTGTTGGCGAACGTCGTGTTCGAGAAACTTATGGCCAGTGCCCATGTCGTGTTTTGTTCGGCCTAAGTTTTTTTCATCCAAGAAGAATAGTTTGTAATTGGTTTTATATTTTATAAAATATGCTTGTTCAAATATTCGTTTAATTTGTGTATATTCTTAATTTCAATGCAATTTGTAATGCGACGTCAAATTCAATTCTCCGAAAAAATAGCGGCTCAAATACGTGCATGTGATTAATAATGCTAAGCAAGCATAATTAGTGTGTTGAATGTGTTCTTAGCAGTGTCAAAATAAAATAATGACGCAATTGCTTTTTCATATTCAGTTTACACACATAGAGATTCTGAGAACAAAATTAATATACACGCAATATAACGAACAATAAAAACATCTGGCTTATTGTTCGCTCTCGACCACTTCGGTCAAGCAATCGATCAATCTTCATACAGATACAATTTTGTATAATTCGATACCGAGCGATGAATAAAATATTTATTCAATCGAGACGATTTCGCTACAGAAATCGAGCGAAATAAATCATTAAACTTTAATCGATCGGATTTCGAATCTGACATTTCATCGATTCATCGAAATGAAATATTCACGAAACTTTCGAGTCGTCCTCGACGCACATTCACATACATCATTCTTAAAAGTTTCAAAAGCACTTCCAGCGGAGTTATGGATCGGAAATGCACACAGACACATATCCGCGTTTTCGAAAACGAATCGCTTCTTCGCGTTTACGACCGCTCGTTCTGTTCTGCGCGAAAGCGCCGATAAAGCAGCAAACTTCACATTTTACGCCCATTTTAATAATATCTGGATGCGAATGTGTGTATGATATTTCGCGATACATTCGCATGTACGATTGTGTGTTCGGTCTTCTTTTCTGGAACACAATGCACCGCTGTTGAACAATGGAGCTCAACCCCTGCGAGCGTGCGGTGTGCATTTCGCATTGTGCACTCGAGCAAACTTTCGTCACGATTCTGCTCTTTTATCGGGTTGCAGTTGGTCGCTTCTGTGGGCTACTATCAAAATAAATATATGTAAACTATCTTAATTTATAAATTAATATAATTTCATACGAGGAAATTCGTCTTCACTCCGTTTCGGTTATGAGTTCTTGTGTTACTCTGTCGTTATGTATATTTTCTAAGCATATATCGTATCAGAATAAAATTTCAATTTCAAAGGCTTCTGTGTGTGGAACATCAAAGCATTAAAACACATGTATAAGCAGAGAAATGCAAAATCTTAAAATATCAAAGCTAAGTGCATTTGGATTTTAACACATCAACAAGTTTAAGTATTTAAGCGAAATATGTTAATACGCATAAGCTTCAACACATCAACTCACTAAGTATTTGAATTCAAATTATGTACTTACAGATAACATATTAAAATAATCATAATTTGATACAATTTTCTTATATTTAGAATGCATCCTTAATAGGAAACTTTGAATGTACAGAAATCTAAAGCTCGTTTGACAGTTTTAATTTCAATTTTCGCTCAATATGTTTACCACGTTCCGTTGTTACAAGATGCTTAAATTGCCATTTTCCGATACGTTCGAAAGCGAAAGTTTTCCTACAATATACACACAACGACTTCGTTACAGTCCGTTTATAGCGCACGAACGCAATCGAACGTAAATAAACTCGACTTATTTCTCGAACATCGTTAAAACATTCAAATCGAAGGTTTAGAATATGTGGCCATTAGTCGCTAAGTGGATTTGAAAAAAAAATATCGCTCATAGGGAAAACCGATACTGCTTCAATGAAAAAATATGCCGTTTTTCTTTTCGGGTCATTAGTTTTCTTTAAAATACGTCGAGCAGATCGAATAGTGTAACGATGAAACTCGTTTACATTGTTTCTTATAATTATAGTTCGTTTAAAAAAATACAATGATGTACCGATTATAAATTATGTAATTACTCAATGTGCTCATTAAATCTTCTTATAAGTAAGCACTTTTTCATCACATAACTATCTTCAATTAAGATGTACATAGTTTTCGTCGATTTATGCGTAAAACGACACATTTTTTTTCAATTAATTATTAATAGCAATGCATCTACGTGCTCTGGACTAAAATCGAATAGCACTTATAACTGTGCACCGCACAAACCAATAAACCATGTGCCGGTTATCTGAACACTAATGGAAAAATTCTCAATCGAAATCGCTATTCGTCTGTTTATTTCGTATGATCGCAAAACGTTGTTATTACGTAGCGGAAAATTCGCGAATAAATTACGCGGTTTGAATTTGCCGGCCGTAAAATCGGCGATTTACGGCACAACATATTGTGTCCGATAAATAGAAAATTTATACTACACGCTTTTCGTGCTTCGCGTACTACGAGGCAATATGAGCCGTCAGATCTAAATGGGACTAACTACATAAATCAAGATGCCGAGTAAAGCAATCAAACAAGTTTGATGCGTTTTTCGAAATTTCCTTAATTCCCTTCATTAATCAATTTTTCCGAAATCATTAACTTACGAATTTGTTAATAAGCTACAGATGTGGTCAATACACATTAGAGCACAGATTTAATTAAAATGATCTCTGATATATATGTATACATATGCACTAACATATCTGACTATACCAAAAGCTTCAACATATAAGTCTCATTTTTTTTTTCTTAGAAAATGGAGTTAATCACGTTTAGCTGTGAATGGCTCATATAATGTTGTGTGTGGTCTGCGGTTCTTATTATTGATACGGCCCACTTCGGATTTTATCTGATGATGGAGTTCTGTAGTCTCGTGCAAGTGATACCGAGAATTGTACGTGGTCACGGACCTCGAGTTGGAAACCGCTGGGATGTGGCCACAATGGTTCTAATGATACCATTATTAAGATAAATACGAAATTAAGTCGTTATCCGACTTATCCGTGCGCCCCCCCGACTTGTGCGTTTCGTTTCGATATAATCGCGAAAGAATTGCGCCGAAATTCGACGATAATAATTCGAATTTCGTATTCTGGTTTTTGATAATGTTGTGTAATATTTTCAGTTCGACGAGTTTTTATTTTCGTATCGAGGTTCAATTTTGATTTTATGTAACGTTTGAGTTGTTTTCCTATTTGGAATTTAATGATATGATGATACAAAAATCTGAGAGCTTAGAAGTTAATTAACAGTTTATGTTGAACTTGTATGTATTAAAATAAAGAATAAAGCATTTATTTAGAAATATTATAATTTTAACTGTCTAGTAATTTAAGTAGAATATAAAAATATTTTATTTAATATCAAAATTATTGTGTAATATAATTGAATTTCTGTCAATTTCATGTAATCTATCTATATACCCATAAATATCGTCTGAAGCTTATATGAGGTTGACATAAATTGAATACAAACATAATATATTATATTTTTGAAGACGGTTTTATCAATATCACTCAATAAATAATTGACCTATAAAATATAACAATTCAAATTCTTCATTGAATTTCATCATAAAAATGAGAATGACTTCATACGCTTCTTCAATATGAACTCAATTTTCATGCTAGTCTGACTTATGTCATAATTTCGTGTTTAATTTCTCTAATTAGGTCGAATTCAGCAACGATATTTTCATTGTTGTTTCTGAAGCTGACTTCCTCTCGTGCGACCAAACTCGAATCTCTTCACGTTTCAGCTCACAGATCGTATCTCGTGCTGAATTCTCACGTCAGTAAGTTGCAATAGATTTTATCTGTAAATATAATATATTATATATTCTTAATGAATCGAAAACGGAATCATTATCGTAAGATATATGAATACAACTGACTGTTTCAGTGTACCAATTCATTGAAAACAATTCTTTGTTATATACAAATTCTTGTTACTAATATAATTAATTTTGTGTTGTGCATATGTACGAGAAAAGAATGCCGCTTTAACTTTCAAATATACATATCTATATGTAAAATACATATACTCTGACTTTAAATGCAACTTTTACGATCTTCGATTCTATTGGAAAAAATACAGCTTTCGTGGCATCCATTCAGTTTTCGTTCTTGTCATAAATTTTCTTTTTTATATTATTTTTTAGCATTTTTGATTATTCGTTTATGTGCCATTCGTGAATGTTATGACTTCTTTACATCAATTTTCTTTTTTTATGCAAATACGTCTCTCGAATCTTTAAATATCGAAATAATCATCTAAATTAATGTTTAGCTACTTTGTATTTTTGCAAACTCGAATCGAAAATGAAGTTGAAATCATTAAAAACAAAATTTATTTACTCAATATACATATGATTACCGATAGAAGATCATGGTTATTCCGCTTGCATTAATCTATACAAAAATAATAAACTTAAGTATGTGAAATGCCATTTCAATATGAAAGAAAAAATATAAAATAGTATTTTTAAAACGATTTAAAAATGCGACTTTTCTCTTTACAAATCTTGACGTTTATCTTCCGACACAATACGCATACATAATAATATAATATAGAAATATATTATTTGTTCAGCGTATCATAAAGAGAATGAGTTGTGATCATTTCGTGCGAAAGGTCATCCCGTACTAATCATTCAGTCCTCGTTCTATTCCTAGTTGCCACTTTTCAGGGGCGATTCCGGTTTAAGAATAACCGCTTAACCTTTCCAGTGCTCATCGTAAGCTCACGCTGATTACGATTATTTATACGTTTTTTATTGCTTTTTTGTATCTCCGAAAAATCTTATCTTTTCTCGTTCAGACATTCAGACGACTTATCCACTCGAATACGATAATAACGCAACGCAACCGGTCTCGATAACGCTACTTATAAAAAGCCCGGCCGTTATTTATTTCGATTCAGTGAGTCAACTTTTTCATAAAAAAAAACATATTATTTGACTATCGTGTCTTTGTTAAGTGTCACTGATAACATTTCCGATAGATTTTTGAAAGTCGAATTTCGATTCAATCTGCATATGTATGTAGTTGTTGCAATATACCTATATCATTCCACGATAAAAAAATATTCTTCAAACATATTGTCTCAATGACTAAGCCATTTTGCATCGTTATCATCATGATTCAAAACATTGTGAGATAACCGAAATTATTAGACCCCATAACATTTATAAACGCTCCACAAACACTGAACACGTAGTTCACTTAACGTCAGTTTACAATGTACACATTTTGCGAATTCCCTTCCGCTTAGATCCTCGATCTCACTTAAACCGATATTGACACAATTAACCATCTTGCTCGAGTGTCATGATCGCATGACCGTAACACGAAGCCATGTATAATTCAGAAGATGGCTCTACATATTCTTGAGTACACAAATGATCGTTTCGAGACAATTTGAAGCAATATTAATAGCCGGGTCGTTAGAGACAATCGCTAGAAAAATATATCTATATGTATGCTAAAATAAGTCAGATCTGTATCGTTGAACGGTGCTTCGCATTTTCTAGTCTCTCTAGGTCTGTTAAAAAGGTTCAGCTTGTGTGTTTTTGTGCTCTCACGTATCTACGATATTCGCGTGATGAATATGGGTTGATTTGCTATGGAAAAAGTGAAGATCTAATCCATCGGTGAGAGAATAGCATTAATGGCAACAGCTTATAGCAATTTTTAGTCGTTTGTGATTTTCTTGTCATGCTTTTTGTATTGTGAAAGGATTGGTCTATAGGTCAAAAGATCAAGTGAGTTTTTTTCTGAATAAACGTTTAATCGAATTGATATCATACTTCAAAAATATTTTACTTATATAAAAGTACGTATTCATTACATACCGATGCGCAATTATAATGAGTGTACTTATGCATACTTAAATATTTCATAAAGAGGAATTGTTCGACACAATGCTGTTCTTTTTCAGGTTAAATACAGATTTCAGCACAAAGGATATGTTGTTGACAGTGTCTTGTATTCTGTTCAGATTCTTCCTACGTCTACATGACTGTATGCTGAAGTTTTTGTTATTGCCGTAACGAATGTCGACATGAAAACTGGACTCGCTCTATTATCAGATTTTCCACGAAAGAACTTTCCACGAGCGTACATAAGATCATAGATGTCCGTGAAAGATGCGATTCGATTTGTTCCGGCGGATTTTATTTTTATAAAACACAGATTTTTCAAACTGATATGATTTATGATTCGAGCTGAAACAACAAACACGAACGGAAAAAAAATAAAACAAACATATCTCGCCGAGAAGACTGCTCGTAGAATAAGCAATTAAATTTGATAATAACTATTGTTCTCTTTATTCTTTCCTTTCGTCAAGTACCCATCTCGTTTGGCCGTATGCTAATTTTATTATGCCAAATAAATTCCGTTGAAAATTATCTTCTGAGGCGATTGTGCAAGGTAATAAAAGCCAAGGAAAAGTAATGTTTATAGTGTAAACATTGCTGGCGTCTATGCTTCTCAAATTCACAATGCTCGAAAACATAAGATTTACATAATTTTGACGCACTACACGTCATTTCATGTCATTACGAACACCTTTGTATAATTTTGCTTTCAATACATTATACAGTCTGAATTACAGAACTCGAATTTACTGAAGACTAACACATCAGTGTGGTAAAAAAATTCAAAAAAATCTCATTTTCTTATAGTTTTTTAGAGATATGTATTGTTATTTTTCAAAAGATAATACATATTCACAAAATAAAATGAACGAAAAATATATATTATCTTCTAAAAAAATAAATTTCCATCGTATTCAACTCAAGTACCCTCGCACATTTTAATATTCTGAACTTTGCTTTTGCAATCTTCGTATCAAACATGGTATTTTTTTCAGTGAGTGCGCATCTTCATAGCATAAACGAAAGGTACATACACATTATGTTATTTACCTAGATACATATAATATAAAGTACAACAATACCGCATCATTTCGTCGGGGGGGAAACGTTCAATTAGTTACCCCGCGAAAGAGAGTCCAAGCACGGAAAGATAATAATTCAGTGGGCACGAAACGCAATATGATCAGAATTTCTAAAGGGTGGCCTCCACTCGCACGTATCAAGATTGAACGCGAGAAATTGCACAAGTGTCGTTCCTGTCGACGAGGGTGTCCTTCTCAAAACGCTAGAATTTATTTGTATTTTCGATATCGCTGAAAATATATCGAATACATGCACTGAAATATGAACTGAACGTGATATAATCCATAAAGCAAGAAGTCGAGAAAAATGTTTGGTGCGTTTTTCGAAATTCGTTTAATTCTCTTCGGAAATTATAAAAATGCAAATTTTGTTTATTATGTAGTCAGTTCTCATTAGTAATTAAAATCATGTCATTTAATGGTATTTATCTTTAATATTATTCAGATATTTAGCACATAAAAAGATGACAATCTATATCTAGTGTTTTGATATTTAAATTTTTTTTTTCAAAAAGTGAAGTTATTCATGTTTATATATAAAAGTGACTCATGTACCTATATTACTTTTTTTATTGACTTAAACAAACAATATTGCAAATTCAATGTCTTATTCATGTATTGTATTGGAATAGAGATGAGAAAATGAAATTACATGTTATTACGCTTCATAAAAACTAATATAAGAAAAAATATATAGTTTCCGTTTGTTCTTCAATTATTTTTTGATGGGTATATGATATTGATTCGTGTTACTTAATTTGTGATATTCGATTATTTAATTCGCCGTTAGACGAATGTACCATATGTTTGAGAAATGCCGTTTTTTCACAGGGGCTCGGTAATCTGAATCTCGATGAAACTCGAACGTTCAAAGCGAGTTTTAAAACTTGGGTTTTCTTTTGAAGTCGTCTTGAATTCGAAACTCTTTCTCGCGATTTATATTCTCTCTAAAAACACATTTATACAAAAAAAAGTTCAATAAACAAAATTCAGATAGCAACATTAATCATTATAAAACCTATTTTCATTGTAAGAATAATGTATGCTCCTTTACATATACTTTTTTAAAGATAGGAATAAAATTAAATAAACAAGAATTCTCGCGGAATTAATTGTTTCAGCAAACGTTAGTTGTTCACGAACAAATATGGCCAACAACGAGAGAACGCGGTTTTATTTGCTGAAAGTTGAATGCGCGCCGGCATTAAATTAGTTTTCTTTGTTGCAAACACACATTCGTATTTTTTTTTTTACTTTTCGGTCTTTTTCCTTTTTGTATTGTTTAATTTTCATTATATCTGCCGCCGGTTTTATGTAAATTCCTCTAGCGTTGCGTACCTGCGCTCGTTCGCTTCGTCGATACGGCGTAAATGATCTCCGACCTCTACGTGCTTCGATACTTTTCGAATAATAAAACAAGTCTTATTGACGTTTTCGAAATGTCTCGGCTTTGGGAATTTTCGAGAAAATCCGATCGTATAATTGCACGTTTCGTCTGCGAGGAAAATTCGTGTTTCTATGGGAGCGGCGTTCGAAAGAATATGTTGTCTTTTTTCGCATCGACGAAATGCGATATTTGTATTTTTCGCACATAAAATCCATTCACTTTGAGCGTCTTTGATTTTTTTATGTACTTTATCGTATTATTTATGCGTGTACGTTGCCAAACTGGTTATTATAATTCACACTTATATAAATCTGTAATGCGATATTTGAATCTAATTTATTATTTGGAGTAAGATAGAGATGAGCGAAATTTATGTAAAATTTTTCAAATTTATGAACACGCATAAGTTATAATATATAGGTTTTCTTTTGAAGTGGACTTGCGCATCCCATCGAACCGTTATATTGTGAGTCAATTTTATTATGCATTCAATAAATGATAAATAGCTTAGAGCAGCGTTGACTTTGAAAATATTATATCCAATATATTTTGCATAAGAGTTTCGATAGTATACTCGAAGAAGTTTCAAAAATGGCGCAGATCTAAAATTTCAGAACGAATGAATAACGATTTAGTCATTATTTAACAAAATGGTAGTTTTTTTTTCTTAAAAAAAGTATCAAATATCGACACATTAACATATGGCCATCATCGACAGTCAAATATGGCCAACTTCGCTCATTTTCAACCACGATCATTCAAACTTCATACACATACACTTATGTATATGAAAATACATGTATAAAATATATTTTCACGTACGTCGAAAATTCGACTTGCGCTATTTCGAAAAAGGTGTCTCGGAAGCGTTTCAGGATATGTCACGGCAGGATATTGAATTCCTTGCAGTCCCCGTTCCGCAGCGTGCTCGAGCTCATTTATCGAAGTTTGACAGCGCAGCCAGGATATCCTTTGATATGTTAATACACACGTGATATTCAACAGCGACGTACAAATCCTTGCCCGTTTATTTATGCGCAAAATGGCCATCCTAGACCCGCAAAAACCGACCTCAACAATGACTGTGATGGCGTCCTCGCTCGGTTCAACGATGTTTACTTAGGATTACGGGATTATTTCGACGGATAACGAATGTCCTGTATAATGTTACACACTGCCAGTGTCTATTTCGGATAATGTATTCGTATCGGTGTGCGTAGGTACACTCATCCCCCTGTTTACGCGGTAGATAAGTTCCTATCGAGGGTCGCGTAAATGGAAACTGCGTTAAAAAAGACTAGGATTCAATACGAATTCAAGAGACAAGAACCGTTGTATGGTGTAGCAATCAAATCATTGCTATTTTAAATAGAAAAAATAAATAATACGTGGTATTTATTGTATTAAATCAATTGATTATAAGTGAATTTTTATTTTATCATAAATATTTAATTTTTCGAAAATTATTCAATTAAGATATCGACTGTTAAAATTTATATTGATCAAAATATGTCAGCGTTTTTGAAATATTTTTTCACAAATTGACATTTTCATATTCTCTATTGTTACTAAGCAAGTTGTGTAAACATTTAAGAGGATTTTCCTGAAATCTTTATATGAAAATCTTCGAAGAGAATTTCAAAATATCATCGACAGCGTAAAAGTGAGACCGCGTAAACGGGGGGATGAGTGTACGTCTGCTGTTCTCCATCACTGTGGAGCAGAAAGAAATCCATCCATTCGTCTTTGGATCAATTTTCGTTCGAACGAACGAAATGCGATAGTTTAAGTGATCCCGGTATGGAATTATGTATCGTTATCTGACGTCTTTTGCCTATGGATGTTTGCGAAATGACCTCGTATTATGTTGTGGGATTGAATTTGCGCGGAAAAAATGTGTGTGTATGCGGTTTCGGACGTTAATGGGTAGATGTTTTTCTGAGTGTTCATTCTTTTCGTAATGTAAATATGTATGTCGTTAAGATATTATGTTTTGTATTGTTGCGAATGTATCAGACGAACATCAAAAACAGATAGAATTTCGTTTTCATACGTAATACGTTCATTATTATTATGGTTGTTGATGTAATATTTTATGTTGTGGCATGATTGATCACCTATTTACTATGCAAACATGTGTGTTTCATATTATAATTTTACAGAATTTATTTTTCAAGTCGTTTCAAGATAAAACTTCCTGTCTTTTAGGCACAAATATTGAAACAGAATATTTACCATGATTGGGATCGATGTTCAAGAGTGTTTATGTTACAACCGTCAAATATAATGATGTTTTGCTTCTCTGTGGAGTACTAGTATTTTTTATGAGTGTTTAATTGGATATAATAAGCATTTCGGATATAACATAGATTATTTTAGTATTGAAATGGGCAATTTTTATACCCGTATGAAGACTGATACGCCTATTATGCATATTCATAGCACATGCTATAAACGTTTTTGTTTTCCGACGAAATATTTTATTTAAATTTCTCGTAGCACTCGAACGTGATCGTATTTGAAAAATTCATTAGATAATTCGGTTCGAACGAGTCACGAAAACGACCCAACTATTATTAAATTATTTATTGTGCGTGTTTCCACAGACTAATAGGAAAACAACTAGAGTTTTCCTCTTCTGTGCGATTTACCGACATGGAAAATGAGAAAATACGTCATTCTTATTCGAATAATTTGAAGTCAAAGTATTTTGTTCTTACGATACATATATGATTATTTTAAATCATGAATATTTGCATAACGTGATTCAAAGCGGATTCGAATCTGATTCATTTGAATAGATTGCTAGAGCAATTCGGAAATCGACTCATGCATACGCGTACATTCAATATCGAGAATATTCGCGGAAATCGCTCATTTTTTTTTCTTTATCGACACAATGTAAAAAGCAATTTCAGCTCATTCGTGCGGAATAAGTAATAAAATATTTATACATACCGAGTTTTGTATGAAAACGTTATAATAGCGAACGGTCTTTGCGGAAAACTGGGCCAGCAATTCCTACGTCGGCGAAACGGCAGAAAAATGAAACATGTCCAGATATTATCGCTCGACTCGAAACTTCAAATGCGAAAAGATTTATATTATTTTAGCGTATCGTCTGGCGGAACGTTGTATAATGTTATACGTATCTGATATGAATTTTCGACGAATCAAAGATACATATGAAGTACTCGCCTTTCTAACCAGAGGCGGGCCCGATATTTTCAGCATTTTATTCGAATTCGAATTGGTATTTATATTAAGAATTGTGCACATATCAAACTTCAATCTTTCGTATACACTTCTACACAAAGCAATGAAAATTTTCATTCAAACTCGTTTCAACGAAAACAATTGTAACCCCCCCAAATTGGTAAAGAGACCCTCGACTGTTAATCGTCGAAACGGCGAATATAATAATTGCACAGCGATCCATATCTGTGCGAAACGAGATCGCACAATAAGACAGTCCCTAGATCACATTATAAAATCGAGTGCTCCGTCGGAACGTCAACAATGGTCCGACTGTTCGTTCTCGTCTCAAATCTGAATATGAAAGCGCTTCTTTTTCACTTTGATTCTAGACGCGACTCTTCGCAAACGGAATTATTCATGAGAGCCGTACACAGATATGAAGATTTAAAAAAAAATTACGTATTTAAAATGCTATAATGCAACGAATTTGTGTTTTTGTGAGTGTGTGTGTGGAAAACGCGCAAGAAACGAGGGATTAAAAGTTAACCGGTCGTGTGACCCTTATATGTATAATATGTATGCGAGGCTTCATTAGGATGGTCGCACGTTCCTTTTTTGCATATGTATAGTATTCAATACGTAGGATACGCGTTACGGACAAGCGCCGATTTATGTTAATTCGAATTACATAAATTTAAACATCTATTGAACGTAGAGTGATGTCATTTTCATTTGAATCGCTACGCCGATTGACCTCGTTAATTCATCTTGAAAAGTGCATTTGATCTTTAATTTGGATGAGTCTTTGTACGTTTCAGGTTTAAAAATATTCCTCATTCAGTTAATAAATAGAAAAATAGCCAACCGATGACGTAGCGGTATAAAACATTTGTGCATATTGCGTCGGGTTTCAATGTATTCGTGATGTTTTATTAATCAATATGATAGTTCGATCATTTCTTTCGAATGGTTTATGTAACTGGATCGTCTAATGAATGTCGTTTAAATTCAATCGATTTCAGTATTATCTTTCGTGCACTATTATTCTTTAGAGTTTACAATAAATACATAAAAATAAAACAGCAGCAAAAAACTGCACACAAAGACTCTTCACACCGTACGTACAGAATCCATACAAAGGCCCGCTTTTTCGTCAGATATTTACAACGGCGAGAAGTGAATTAAGCTTCAACTTAACGTATTCTATTAAGCAAGAACAAGCATACTACGTACCTATGTTATGTAGCAGAGTTTCGGTCGGCACGCGAACCTCGCACACAATGGCCGGTCCGCGGCTGATGTAAGCGAGCTCCAGACCAGGAGTTGGAGGACCTTCGGGATACCGTCGAGGGCCCCATCCGTAGACAATTATGAATTCCATCGCAGACTGAGGGGAAATTAATTTAATTTCGGCTCTCTCCGGGAGCGAGCTCGCCGCCCATACATCTTGAGCACATTTCCCGCTCTGCAATGAGAGATTGGAATAATTTCCCGGAGCAGAAGAAGCTGGGAACATTTCCCACGAGAGCGAGACGGTCAAATTCGGTGGTAGTGGTACTCTTTCGCAGATGGCAAAAACGTCGGAAAATGGAATGCAGGCGTTCTAAATCGACGCTTTTATTATGGCCGGGAAAAATATTTGTGCGTATTAACGTTAAGTTAGGTTTTCGAGCGCGCGACAGGTAGCAGCTACGACAGGGTGAGGTATCTTGGTCACAATGTGAATGATTGGGAAAATTTTTGAGGTACTCATTGTTCTCATTGGGACCTAGATGCCTCACCCTGTTGTAGCTTCTTCTAATCGCGCGCTCGGAAACCTTACTATCATCTTGTACACACAAAACCACATAGAATTCTAATCATTTGTATTGTGAAAAACTATCGTTTGGTAGAATAAATATCAATTAAAATGACTGAACGTCCTTTCGCGAAAACATGTCATCGTTTATCCAAGGTGAATACTCTCAATTTAAGTGTCATTAAGAATTAATTACAATAATCATCAATGTCATATATCAAAATAATGATGAAATAACGAGACTTGAACGAAGAGTTGATTCCTTCTGAAGTCCTTATGTTTGTGTTTCTTTCAGATTTTCTTCCTTTGCTAGGCGGGGACATGCACTTGTTCCGTGTTAGAGAAGATCTCTCGAGAAAGTTAATTGCTTTTTTTTTCTATTTTTCTTACATCCTTTGCTTCTAGAAAAGCGAGCTACCACTTCACGTGTATTTTTTTTTCTCTAGCTCTCCTCGACTAACCTCCAAACTGCCTGTATAACGTACTGAAATTTCGTCTAGATAAAATCTGAAATCAAAGAGGAAACAATCGGTTTTATTTACGATCCTTACATAATATTCAATTTAGTTTATCAACGTGATGAAATCTTGGAGCAAAGCAATTAAGTAACACATTATAAACTATGTATTTGTGTAAATATAAAGCGACGAGACACATTTACGTTTTATTTCCATATTTTATATCATTTTCATCGCATAAGCTCACAGTGAAGCAATAACGCAACGCTGTAAAAATGCGAATACCATAAACTTGCGGAAACGATGTTTGAAATGGTCACAAAAAAAAAAAAGAAAAACACTGAACACAAAAGTCGGAAACGTTCCACCGAATGTAAAATGCATGAGATCCAAAAGCGCGATACAGAAATGCATTTTTTCTACGGATCCTCTTCCTACGTTCGATGCATTTTTCATTCGCAAAAGTCTGCGAGAGGATCAACTCTGAAAACATACAGAATACTTTTGAAATATTTCGATGAGATGTATAGAACGAATTTGGATATTCGACGAATCGATACCTCATTTTATGATACATTCACATCTGAAACCTGGTACATTTTCCCAGAAATTATAAACGTTTTCAGCACCACAATTTCAGCATGGATAAAGCAGCGTTCACATTACAACGAAAGCGAACCATCGTAACAAACGAGACACACCCATATAGCGATATATCCATTTTTCTCCCTATCAGAAAGAGATGGCTGTATCATCATATAGGTGTGTCTCATTCATCAGTTTCTGTACATTAGTTGCAAGACGAATCGACCATAAGTTTAATCGAAATAAGTTTATCGCGTATGTCAGACATGCGGGCAATCCAATAACCCACATATTTATTGCATATCGTGTATCAGCATTGGGTGCACGTGACGAAAATGGCGCACGGCCAGCTATGCATGGCGTCAATGACGTTTCTAGTTGAAAAAAATACACGTTTGTTATTATAATATGGCGATTTTTCCAGCTCGGAAAAGCGTGCAGTGTTCGCTCGAGAACGGCTGAAGTCTAGCCAAGAGTGCATTAATGTGAAAATGTTAATAAATGCGTTGTACGCGCGTGGGGTTTTATTGAGTTTCATGTGTGTTATCTACGTTTGAATTTTTCATTTTATTTATTTTCAGATCGGAGACTTTTGATTATCGAAATGGATTTGTGCAGCAAAAAAAAATATTAATTTTATGAAATTAAATAATAATATATTATACTAAAAAGTTATATAAAACTCCGAGTTAGATCGAAATAAGATAGTTTTGTTGTTGTTATTTCGTTGTTATTATTATTGGAAATTCGCTTATCGCAAACCGGTAATTGAAATTTTTATTGCTTAAATTAAATGTAAACAATCAAATCAATTATTATAATTGGATTGTTATCGCAAATAGGTGATTATCGAAAATGTAATAAATAATTAACTGTTTCATCAAATATTGAAACTAGACAAGTACGAACATGAAATTTTTTCGTACATATAAAAATGATAAAATAGAAGTTTGATTATCTTTGAAAGAAACAGAATCTGATTGTGAGACTAACTGCCTTAGTAAATATTATTCCATTTGACAAGATCATTTAAACAAAACTACTATCATGTCTATTGAAGCTGGTACCAATTCGACCATCATCCATTAAAATCGACAGTCTTATGCGACACGTCGCCGCAGTCGTGCCATAAAATCGAACTGAAAAAAACGATATTTTTTCACAGATGTATTTTTTTGATTTACCGCCGTCTGCTTTCTCCGATAATTATGAATGAACCGAGTTGCCAGCGGATGATATATTAATTACCGCCATAAATTCAACGATAAATAATAGCCGCGAATAACCCGAATAACTCGCCGATAAATAACGCGCCGTCACAAGTACGACAAACAATACGCGGCCGTGTATCAAACGGGTCGCTCTAATAGTCCAGACACGCTTTTGATTATGCGATTAGTTCGTCATATTTTTATTGTTCGTTTAATTCTTTATATTGCTGGATTATGTCGGTGAGGGGATTTCGTGTCGGCTTCGATTCGTTCGAGTTCTATTTCGATTGTTCTGTCGTGAGTTGAACGATTTCCTATCAATATTGAGACGTAATGTTTCCATCGTTCGATTGAATTTCTTGATATTTTTGAATGATTGATTTTTGTTATTTTTAAGTCGAAAAAAGTATGATCTATTTAATGTACACCCAACTCTCGTTTTACACGGTGAATAGGGACCAGCAAAAGCCGTGTAAAAAAAGTGACATTTTTCATTTCGCGATATTCATTATATAGTTCAAACAAACCGTGTTAGACTAAATAAATCGTGTGAAAAAATATTTTTTTCATTTTTTCAAACCGTGTTATTTTGAAACCGTGTAAAACGAGAGTTGGGTGTATTTAATCATATTTATTTCGTAGAATATTTCAACTTGTCGCTTCAGCACCTACTCCTCAATATCATATCGTTAAATAAACGTTGTTTTCTTGGGAAAACCATATTTATTTTTTAAGCTAAAACTTTTCGAATAATCTATGAGCGTGTAGTTATTTTATTTACTTTATGTCTTGCACAAGTGCTGGAATATCTGCAAGTGTTTTTTTTTTTTCGGTTTATTAGTTTAGTTTTCGTATATACGCTATACATATATTTTTTTTGAAAAAAATGACCCTGTTTGGACTTTAGATACTTTATGTTATTTATACAAGTGCCCCTTCTAATGGAATGATATTTTTTCAGCTTCTGCAAATCGGATTATTGTTTAACTTGAAATGTGCACGAAATAAAGTGACCTAGAAACTTCAACATGATTCAAGTACGTGCAGTATTTGTTTTTAGACGAAACTCACGATCAGATACGAATATGAAAATTATATTATTTCGAAGCAATTACATACTATTGCACTTTGTACCTACATAATTTTGACTCTTCTGACCAATAATTATTTATAACTATTTTTGTTTACACAAAAAATATTGGTCAATTTGTGAGATCATTGAGATATTTTGATTGCAAATACATAAAAATAATAATATCTCTTGATTATACTATTTTCAAGTTTTTTTTTATAAATTTGAAGTTGTATCGCTGTTTGGTTTTTCATCGGGTCGTAAAGCAATTCAGCTATAATAAGCAACCTAACTATAATATGATTTGGAATGAAACTAGTTTTTTTCCGATGCTGAATGATTCGTCAAAAATTTTCCTTTCGGTTATAAAATATTCATGTATATAATGTACAAATAAGAATCTCGCATGCGAGTACATAATTTATTCATTAAAAATTGATTGTCGGTGTTGAGCGAGTTGATGGACGACGGCCTCCGGACCAGTTTCCCTTTCGATAGCCCAAAATCGTTTACTTTTACATTTTCCGTATACATATATATGCATTTATTTATTAATATAAAATTAAAAATAGATAATTAAATAAAATAAGCCAAAAATAATGAAGTGTCATATAATTATTTTTTTCGATTTAAATATAGACTTCTTATTCGTTTCAGTGCATAAAAGTTATTTTCATTTAATACACATTCGTATTTATTTAAAATATTCCGAAGACCGGTATTTCATGTATGAATGTCTATTGAAAAAATAAAATGTGCGTGTTTCTTATCGTATATCGTACAGCGCCCACGTGCACTGGAACGTGGGATGAATTCCGTATTGTTTTTGTGTATGTTTTTTCGTTTTCATGTTCGATTCCGATTGAATTCCAGCGATGATTTAAGTCTGAATAGTTCAGCAGCGAAAGTTCGATTAATTGGATTGATAAATTGATTATAGATAAACACGAGTTATCTGCGCTTATCTCGCCGGTTGCTATTTAAATCGCTTAATCCGTTTCGTTCAATTTGAAACTCTCTGGAAATTAAATTCATATTGACAGAGTTTTTGATATTAATCAAGAATGCAAAATTAACATAAATGTTTGATATCTATCAGCTTTGCGCAAAAGCAAAATTTGTTCATCAATTTCACGCTCGCAGTCAGTTCAAAGCTGCAAACTTATATTCGAAACAATACCGAACCTCATCCTGATATTATTTATGAATAAAACCCACTTGTCCTCCGAGCGGGATAATTTCGAAATTAAATTTTCGCTTCCGAAACACATTTCCCCGAAGCGTTGCGGTCTCGCTGCTGCTCTGAGGCGATTATGCAAATACAATTAGCTGAATCGGAGGCTTGTTTATTCGACGACGCAGATTGGCAATTATTTAATAGGTCGTCGTGACAGTTTTGTAACGCAATAACCAACTTCGAAACCCCATCCAGACGATGCGGTTTTATCGCGAAACACTAAATGATGACTGAAAAGGCCAAAGAACGCAAGTAATTTCGAGAAAAGCGCGCTCAAAGTTGATAATGTCTTAAGAGGAGGCTTAGTGATTTGATGATATATCTCGGTACATGTTCCAAGTTCGTTTGTATCCTTATGCCACCAAGTATAAAAACAATTCCTGTACATAACTCAGTTTTGGCGAAAATTTCATTTGTACCCTTTGGTTTTTTCAGTCGTCAAATGTAAACGCGAAAAGGGCGCAGGAAAGGAAGCCGAAAGGAGGCTGTTGCGTATCTTCACAAGTTGTAAACGATATATAATAAAACATAATTTCGATAAAGGCGTTTCACTTTCGCCAATTATGAATGTGTCGCATGCAAATTTACGTAATTCGAATTGAATCAATATTTCAAATGTTAAACGCGGCTTTGTCAAATTAATTAATTAACGTTGCGTAACGCTCCGGTTCGAATCCCACTCGTTAAAATGCCACTTTGTATTATACGAGCGGTTAATTATCGCTATGCTTTTTTTCACGTGCGTGAAAGCAGTTTCAAAATCGTATAACGAATGCGACAACTTTGAATTTTTCGCACGTAAATTATGAAAGTTTCTGCCTGCGGTCTGAATTCGAAACACATTTCAAATTGGATATGTGTTGAGTGCTTTATGAGAACTGCATTTTCGAGTATCGTTTGTTTCGAAATTTTTAATAACTTTATTGTTCTTTAACGAGACATCTAAAATAGCGTACATATCAATCAATGTGTTCATTATTGAAATTAATATTGAAGTTTGTATTCAAACACTGTTCTAATCGTTCTATCAAACTAATTAATCTAACTAACTAATTTGACTAAATGTTCTATAAACATTTCAAATATACTTATGAATTTTCAATGAAGATTACAACTATCTATTTGATTCGGTAATTAAAAATTCACAGTACTAAAGATCAATTTTTTAACTATAACTTATCTAGCGTTTATTTTTTCTATTGAGTTAACATCTGTCAAGTCGCATTCGCGAACTCACAGCACCAAACTTTATAGAGAAAAAAAAAAGTTATAGTTCAGCTAACTTTATAACTTAAGTCAAAAATTAGACTTAAATATGCATATTACGTACATTTACCATCTAACCATACTTAATCGTTAAGCTAATCTGAGCGCAGCTAATTATCAAATAGACCATCACACCCACGAAAAAACCTCCCCATAAAACCACACACTACAATTAAACATTCAATACATTAAAAAAAACAACATAATAAAACATCACATCGACAAACAAGACACTTTCACCCAACAACCCATACACCGACGTCGGAGACGAACCAGCTGTTTTCCGCGATATACGTACACATGACACACTTTGCTCGGGGAACACAACAGCTGACCACCCACCCTCCGCCCATTTTCCACCCACTTCCCACCCACTTTCCGCCCTCGACCCCACCGAGGGGTAGTCGCGTCGAAACGCCCACGTCACTTCCTCGAAGCTGATTCTGAGGGGGTGTGACACTGTTCCCAGTTCCCAGTTCCCATCCCAGTTCCCAATCCGCCCATGTCTCCCCTAGGCGGCTAGACTTTGGGGGTGGTGGGCGGTCGGATCGTTCTTGGGAGTTTAGGCGTCGTCTGTGTCGCGCCTGCCGGATACTCGACACCGTTTATTTGCATAAATTGTGTTTGTGTATGTATTATTTAAATTTCGGATAGTCGAGGTGTGAGGTGTGATGTTCGGATTAATTTAGAGGATGTTGCCGAAATGGCGGCGTTTTAAATATTGATAGTTTTATTTGGAGAAGTATTTCGATCGTGAACTAATCCGTCGATTCGTGGCATATGTGTTTTTCGTTACATAGATATTGACATCCGTAAGCTTTAAGTTAAACACAATTGAAATAATAACTGAGCTGCATATTAATAACTTGTGATTTTGCGATTTAACATTTATTGAAACTATCATCCATTATCAAGATGTTTTCATAAATCTTAATATGTTTTATATGTATTTTAAATTTAAGCGAATAAAAAATACTTTCTCGGTGAAAATGAAAGTTAGAGTCATCAATCATCGAAATTCCAGGTGTTCGATGTAGGTACTTCGAAATGTATTGGGTATTGTGATCGAGATTAGGTCTTTTCATCCAATAACTACATTTATTATGTTCGTGTTCGATTGCTCGTTTTCATCTTCTATTCATAACGAAACTGGTTTAAATTGTTTCGTGTATTGAGAAACGAAATTTTGATTTATACGTTGTAAATTTTGAATCGGAATTCTCGAAATCGCCAACGCAACGGGCGGCTGTCCGCATGTTGGGAAGATGCGATTATTAACATAATAATAACCTCTTTAGGGATACAATATAGATTTTACGACTAAATCATATAAAGCGAGACTTTACGGCATCGTAAATCAGCCAAAACCGACCACGAGCTAAAGACGATTCTCTGAAATTTTATTGTATGAACGTGTGCAAACTGAAATTTTGGAAATTTCAGTCATTCGTATTATACTTTCGCATAACTTACATACTTGACACATTTGTGTATAAAAAGGAAGCATTTAAATTCAATCGAAACTGATGATTATGTAGTTATGACGTTGCTTTTCCACTTGAAATGAGAAGTGTTTTGTTAAAAAATAACTTTTTTATTCAATACAAATGTGTATTATTGTTAGTTTTTTTATACTAAAATATACAGGAATTCTAATAAAATTTCAATCAATTATCTTGTTAAGTGCGTACATGTTTTGTGTTTTAATGGCTTGTACGTACACGTTATGTTAATTTTAATGATATTTTTTACCTATATAAAATCCCAACAAGTTTTTTGAAAAAAATCCCGCAAACGTAATAAATATCCAAGCGCATTATAAATAAATGTGAGATCGTAAAAGAACATGATCCAAATGAATGTCGTTGCGTTTTAGTAATGCTCCCCTTAGCGAAACGACCGCTCGTAAATATAAGATTTAAAACGTACGATTTTTTCCATATAATATCATCATAATATTAAAAACGAAAATAAAATAAAAAAACTGCACGACCCTTAATATATCGCACTACATTTCAAATCCGAAACGCGATTATTTCCAGAGTCACGATCGGCTCGGAAAGTGCGATTTCGCATTTAGCACGGACTTCTCCGGTAATTAAATCGAACGCAATTATCTTCGACTCGGGATTGGGGGGCGTTAGCATAGAAATCGATTTATATTATATTTATATATTTATGTATAGTTTCAGCCCCCCGGGGGATAAAAGTTGTGTATACCCTCTCATAAATATCGCCAGGTATGATTGGCATCCCCGTTCTCGGGAAGCGTTTTATTACACGTCAACTTCGTCAATTTTTTTCTGCCGCTTTGTATTGTGTTAATTTTCGTTTTCAACGTCGATTTTTTCTTATATGGCACACTAAATATCGATTTTTATGAAGGTTACTAATCATAAAAGTACTGTGCGATCTAAATCTACGTAACTTTTATTAAAAATTCCAGATTAGAAAGACGTCATAGTATTTATAAATATATTCAAAATTAGAAAAGGTTGAGAAATACTGTCTAAAACAATAAATGTTAAGAACAATGCGGCAGATGGTGCAACACAGTCTGCACACGTAACACATATTCTCATTTACCCACATGCATAATAACAAATTGTATTCAAATGAACGTGTTCTTAATGTTCGCTAGAGTGCTAGAGTGTAAGAAATGGATTAAAACCATCCTTGCCGTTGTATCTGCTAGAAAATTGCACATATAAAACTCTCAAAAATATATTTTATTCTGTTTATAATACAATTCTGACAAAATATCCAGTATGATATATTAGATATTTTCAGTGACAACTGACAAGGGGTTTTATCGTATTGTCAAAGGAGATTTCATCCGTTCGCGTTATGGCGAGCCACGGCCATGTTATTATGTATGTCCAACTGTGCAATTTTTATTCGAAATGTCCATTTTGTGGAGAATGTTGCATGCACGCAAATGCGTTTGCACGCGAATAGCTCACTTTAGAGGCAACTTTTATAGCCAATTTATTCAAAGGCCCGAGGCCGCTTTTTTCGCTTCAGTTATTTCGCGTTATGTCCGTTTGCATCATTACATTGTATTACGTCGGACGAATGCATCTTTTATCTATGAGACCTCTTAACAACATTGTTTCGACTTCATTCAAATACAAAAATGTCGAGATTAATTATTATATCTGTGCGTGCAAAATTAAATCTCATCTGATCCCATTGATGGCGCAAAACTTTTAATGAATCTGCTGAAAATTTTATCTGAGCTTATTGAATCGGTGCCATGGCCATTTCGAATATTATCAAGTGTCATTGTAAAATTTGATTGCATCTAGATTGGTCGTTCCTAAGGCGACATTTATTTCAACAGCATTCAAAATCAAGGTCTGAAATACATAAATTGACACTAAGCATTGTTTAGTTGATTTTATGTGTAATTTGAAAACTATACCTATTGTTTTCACGATATCATTATTTTTTTTAAATTCAAATTCTTCCTTGATGATTTGATACTGCTATCGTAATAAATTTTGATAGCGGCACATTAAAATTTGTCGATATTAGTTTTTATCAAAGTTCTTTTTATTGCATTTGCATTACACTGGTGTGAAATTGCATTATCATATAAATTGCCCGATAAATTTTTATTCGTTTTGTGCATTCGAGTTCGGTTGCAAATGCACTTTCGAATGCACCTAACAGGTTCGCCGTATTTTTTTTTACCAAAAAACTTTCATCTCATAATTAATATGTTTTTTGTACAATACAGCACTCTAAAAATATATTATTCGATTTTATTTTATACTGTAAATATGAATCAAAAAGTGAATCTAAGCTAAATTTCAAGGCTATTACCGAGTTTATTTTTTTCACTACGAAAAAAACAACTTTTAATGGAATTTTAAGTATCCGACCGTATATTTTTTCCCCCGAGGCGGCATATCCTATTTGATTCGCGCGTTCTTCCCATAAATTTCATCACGATCTCGAACAAACACGGCCTTTAAGGTTGTAGTATCCGCTTACGGGAACTCATCGACATTCCGGTCTCCGGTTTTCGAAAAACCGGGTCCGCGGACCTAGATAGGTGATTTGGCGAACTTTCGCTAATCTATGGGTCCATTAAGTCGCAAAATCCCCGAAAATATATCCAAACGATTACGGACAAGGACAGGGGAACAAACGGCGCGGAATCGTCCTGTTATCTTGCTGGGATGTTGAATTGTTTTTATATACATTTTTTATAGGAACGTTAAAGGGAATGAGCCAGAAGGTTTCACGATCTAGCATGCTTTTGCCCTATCAATTTAACTGGAACTCCATAAAGCGTATATACGAAAAAAAATGAGGCGTATGTGTAACGTTTTTATCAACGCTGAACATGCTTTCTTATTACGGTTATAATTTTTAATTAAGCGCAACGACTTTAATGCTGTTTTTTTTTTCAAAACGGAGCAGTTTATTACGAAAATGTAAGCAAAAAAATCTCATTAGATGGCGATAAATTTGATAGAGTATTACTGTATTGCTCTATTGCTTGTGAAGATAGTTTTAACCGGTGGACCGTTTCTAAATCCGGACATTTTTAATAGTGTCGTAAAAATGTGTCTCTTCGAAATCGTTTCGGGTTAAGTTATTGTTTGATTTAATCGTCGTAAATTCGTTCGTTGAAGTTAATTACGTTTTATGAAATATACGGTCTCCGCTGCCAAGTTTAACTCGGTCGGTGTTCGCTTTTAACAGAGATCAAAGCTATCATTTTCTTTTAATGAACTGTGTACAGTGTGACGCATTAGCTAAATTACCCATGTCTGGCAAAAGTTTGCCATTGAAACTGATTTTTTCCCAAATTGATTGCGGAAAACCGCTGAATCACGTTAAAATCGACCGTTGTTTGAGAAAGTTTTCTTATGATTTTGCGTTTGAATCTTGATTAGTAACATAATATTTAATAAAATAAATTATCTATTTACATAATCAAACTAAACTGATTCATCGTACAGATAATAAGATGATCCATATTTCAAATCTGGTTTTTATAAGCCAAAGGACTAGCCTATCCCGGTTCTTAGATCAATATCTCGATTTTGGTATTCGAGAATGCTTTCACGTCTCGGATAACGTTCTTAACAGCAACATCGATTTCGTACGTTCCACGCATCATTAGTTCCACGTAAACGTATCAAATTCAATATTCACATGAAGTGTAAAACGAAAAACGTTCCCGATTAGTCACACAAATTCAACTCCACTTCAGAAATCGATTGAAACGAGAGATAGGGGATTCGAATAAAGTATGTTCGATACGCATTTTCATACACGATGATTTCATTTATGATGGATCCTTCGCATGTTATTTCATCTAATTTAAATACAATATCTAATAGTGATTATATTCGAATGCACATCGTGCAGGGTTAGCGGAACGACAATTTAGCACGAACGCGTTTACAAGGGAACAGGAAAGTGCGGTGTCGTTCATTTCGCCGACCGGTCTCCGCTAATGGACGTCGTCCTGGAATGGTCACCCTACTCCTCCCGTATGTATACTCGATATAAATTATAAAAGAGCCGCTGTTACCAATTGAAAATGCCGTCCCCACGATTCGGTGACATCCTGTCGCACGACAGTTGGCCGGCCGGTTGCGGTTGGTGCACGTCTTCTTGAATTGGTTTCGAAAAGAATCGAAAAAAAAATGAAATCGATTGGTTCCGTCGAAGGGGAGACTCGATCTCGATTTACTCCGAAGGATAGTGTTTCTTATCGTTACGGTCGAAATGGGTAATTCAATCGAGCTCGATGTTTTGAGTGCTCAAGGGAAGGTTGAAACGTTATAGCTTCGACGTGAATACTGAAATATTTTTTAATAGAAAGTAAAACTAAACTACAACATCGCATCCTATTAAATTTGAGCGATTGCAATCCACAGGATTCGCTCGCTTCAGATTAGGTTTGCACCGTCCTGTAGCATGCCATGTACTTAGCTATAATACTTGCGGTCGTCTCGCAAATTACACGCCTCGAAATAATATCGTCGTTCGAAAGCAACGGGATGTCATGGTTTGTGCCAACCAGAACCACCATCGTGTGCTGTGCCACATCCACATCCACGGTTGTTCGCTCTGATGATGGCATCCTGTCACGTCATCGTCCACGCCACATGCCCGTAGATATCACAAATTTCACGTGACCAAACAGAGCCAAATGACAGCCGAAATCGCAAACGAATGCGACTATGAATAATATTTGAATAATAATCGGAGCAGGGTTGTTTAACCAACAAAAATTACGAGCAGGATCGAAAATGAGCTTCGAGTTTGCCACAGACTACTCGATTTGTCAGTGGGAATAGTGAAGACACTTGGGTTTTTCTCTTGTCATTATTACTTCTAGTTTCATCTATAACATTTGACGAATTTTGGCAGCAATGGATTTTTTCACGTGTGATTTAATTTTTGATGCTTTTCCATATCAAACGAGAGAATAAATTCAAATGTATCCCCCTGTGTCTTAACTCTATCAACTGTCAATTGAATTGGACGACAAAATGAATAGTCTGTGTCAAGCTTTAATATTTTCTTTAAGAACTAGAGATCCATTAAAATGTATTTACGAGACAAAAATTCAAAACATTCAAAGGTCAACGGAGGGAATCTCGGGCCAAGATCGGCGTCTTTTGTCGCGATTATCATAACGAATATATGTTTTATATTGTATGTATGCCACGATTTTCGAGCACAATGGTTTTCTAGCCGCAAATATAGAATAGCTGTAACCTTCGTAAGAATCCAAGGTTTTCGGCGAATAGGAGCATCTGCGCCAACTGTTAGTGTGCATAATGAACGATTCATAAAACGCTTAATCCATGCGGGCTTTGTGCTCGTCACCTTTTGAAGGTTTCAGCGCTCGAGACTATGTATTGAGCGAACGGCCTTTCAGCGACTTCGTTCTTTTTCTATACACAAGCTTTTGTGCTTGTCGAATTAAATAATGGTCGTTTCATTACAGTTTCGTATGTGTGAATTGACGGAGGCGTGTCGTATTTAACGTGCGACGTGCGCGTCCCAGTTATGACAATGATGCGATTTTGTATTGTCGAATGGTTTTCAATGCGTTCTAAATCGTAATCAATGTATTTGGTGGGTTTTCCAGTATGGTTAGTCAATTTGGAATCAATGAAAGTTTCTTTTTAATTCTGATATTCGTATGCGAATAGGAATGAGCTTGCTTGACCTTTATATTTATATGTTAAGAATTTGAAATGTCAAACTATTATTGTACAATAAATAAATGTATTTTAGTTCATTTTTATCTTGAAAATACCAGATTTTCATATTCATTATTAATCGAAACGAACTTTCCGACGCACATATTATAGAACCGATATGAATCACGCCGACAGAAGCCATTCAAAGAGCGCTCTGCGTACGAAATACGACACATCACCACACAGTAACAAAACATTCACCCGAAAATGATCATCATCAAAGCTTCACAAAGCCCATACAATTCTTACACAGAATTTCGAAACACGTCTCTTCCCTCCCCAGCAGCGTCTCATCTTCGACGTGCATTATATTCGCATTCTGTACACATACAGTGCGTCCCCTTGTATAGCGAAAGACAGTTCCCTTTCTCGGCGGAGGCCTTCTCTCCTTTCACGGAACAACCGCCTCGTTCAATGGCCAAGTGCCGATGAATAGGAAGGCCTTCTTCGAGGAGACCACGTCCAGGAGGGCCCTCCTTACGAATTCAGAGGTCGTGCGAGCGGACGTCGACTCAAATATGAATAAGTCGTCCGAACACTGCGAGCCGACTTCTAATGGGCTCCTTTCATTCTTCGTCCTCTTGCATTCTGACGAATTTCGGCGTATTTTGTATGCATCTTTGCATATATATGTATGAAAATTGACGTATTCTTCATTTTACTTAATGGCTTTAAAGACGGACAAAGGTTTTTCAGTAATTACATAATCATGGGCTACTTTTTGGTAGAGCCCTCAGACTTACTCTAGATTGGCCATAAATGGCATAACTCATAAAGGCAAAAGTGACGGAAGTCAATTACTTCATCAAGTTGAAATCCTGGCTGCAGATAGATGTCGACCAAATCGTACGATACAAATGATCTAAGCCAGGACTCTGAGGAACTCTTTTACAAAGCTTTGATTGAAAACATTACTTGAATTGATCGTAACAAGCATTCAAAATAAACTATCAAGTCTTCATATCAATCAATCAATTAAGAAAAATGACACGCGACTTCAGCCAGACTGTGTTAGGATTCGAACTCAGCATTAAGAGAACACCGAGCCCGATGCTGTATGCACAGATATTTTATACCTCTGTACTACGCTATTATGCATGTTAGAAATTCTGAACGATTTGTCGAGAATGCGTTTCCGTTTGATGCATGTTGTTCGGCAAAGTGAAGTTATTTCGAAACTGTTTAAATGATAAACATGTCGATTTTCTCAAGGCATCATCGACACGGCACTAACGACGTAATCAAGCTTAATGACGTTCGTGACGTCATTAGTCACTTATTAATACGGTAGTCCGAAAATAAGTTGCTCACAAGTGAGCGTCGTTAACGTTAGCGTCGAGGAATTATTCAGGTTCAATTTTCATTTTTTTAGTATGCGGATTTTAAATTGGTCACGACTGGTGAAAATCTGACGTCTCAAATTGTGTTTGATGAAAAAATATATGTAATGAGCTTCTTGTTGTGTAAGTTTTAATTAAATATTTATGAAAGGCATCAATCATTGTATTGCTTTAATATTACCTATCACTTTCGCTTACAAATTGACCGAATTAATGCAACTTTTCGATCGCATCATTCTATTTTATGAGTGAAATTTATCGATTTTCTTCGTGTGTTCAAAAATACTCTGGATATGAAAAGTAATTTGTTTTTATTTTTAGGGTCGAACGCGTATCAGAACATATTCTTAAAGGGCGCCTATCGTAACTCGCACTTTCTTAAAAAATGTAAGAGAAGGGTGGGAAAACTCAAGATGGAGTTTTCTTTTGCTTTTCACGCGAGTCGAAAAAAGGGAAATAAACACGCGTTCGCATCGTTTTTATAAGACGAGGAAATCCCTTTGGTGAATTTGTGAAACTTTGTATGCTAAAAAAAAAAAAACAGTAAGCACACGGTGACTTGAAGCTTTTCCGATGTTTATAAATCGACGATACCTTTGTTCTGCATTTACACAGTTCGATCGAATAAATCAGCGTATTATTTTTAATAAATAGTAATAAATAAAATATTCGCATTGAATATATTTTGATTAATTTAAAATTATTTGACGTCACGTTTTCTCTGCATAATTTGAGGAATCGACCCGGCGGAAAATCGACGACGCGTGGTGAGACTATCTCGGAAAAAGGAAAAACGCCAACGACGCGTAATGACCCGATGCCGGAGAAAATTAAAGCATGCTTTTTAAAAATAACAGTATCGGTGGCTATTTTGATAATGTCAACGACCAAAATAAATCTTCGTATAACTACCACGTCCATAAATAAATTTCATGCAATTAAGTTTCGTTCAATTATAGCGAAATATGATATTATATGGAAAAACTGTCGTAGCATCGAAGTTTTCTTTTTACTCTCGTCAGTTGTATGTTAACAGCCTTTACTGGATTTGCATATTAATAAATTTCCCATAACATAATAAAAGGTAAATTTTGAAATGTTACAGTATCCAAATTATAATTTGTTCCGATTTTTATTCGAGAATACAAATTACCATGCAATAATTCAACGTCAATTTTAATCCGATCCAGTGACAAATTCGATTCGGTCCATTCGATAGAAAACAGGTTCAGTCGATTACACATTTATGATAATATTTCAAAATCGAATCGCATTGAAACAGTTTTTACCGCGATGCGTTCATTTTTATTCAAATTTCCAGTTCTACCTTAATTATTATTTATGAAGGAAGAGGGAGAGAAAAAGAGAACTGAGTTTTTTACGGGCGAAAATCCTAAAATATGAAAAAAGTTGACGAAAAACGACGAGTTTAATCGCGTTTTGCTCGACTTTTCATAATGAAAATACATAATAATAAAAGCGACGAAGTGTCGTGGCACAATATTTCCCTCGCAATTATGTCTCTGTGTTGCCGTGAACGAAATTGTTATCGTACACATTACAGGGGTGTGTGGTCGTTGGGAAAATATTTGAATCCAACTTTTAAAAATCTAATTACATTATATACATATGTATATTACAAGCTCAATTTGGTCAAAAATACTTACACAAAGAACATTCTCTATATTTTTAAAATTCCATATATTCTCAAACTTTATTATTGTGTTCCATTATTAACTCCAGATAACACATGTTCTTTACATTCGAAAGTATTACATAAAAAAAAATAACTGTTAACATAATTTATTTTTAATAGAATATGAAGATAATGATTTGTTGCAGTCAAAATATGAAATTGATCGATGACTCTTTGACTTAAAAACTTTGAAAAATGTCAAACTGGAATCTGACGCAGCCCTTAAGCAATATTATACAAATTGTGGGTTTTTTACTGGCGTTACGTGGTTGGCGGCTGACGTAAAGAGCTCTGGAATTCTGGGCCAAAAACTTTTCCTGGAAAAATTTCGAGCTAGAATTTTTTCAGCTGAAGTTCCGGACGGACCTTTTGCTTCGTTCATGTATATATTTTTTCATAATTTCGGCCAATTCTCTCTTATTCTTGTTCGCCTTTTGCACATCTCTTATCTTTATTAACGTCAGTGTAATTTTTCGCTTCGAAACTTACAGTTTGGACTCCCTTTAATGTGTTTCTTTATTATCTTTTTCTGGCTATTTCGAATTGGCTCTCAACGAAATTACAATCTTTTCGCAACATAAAAAAATAACTTTCATTTCGTTTGATTAATGAGATATTTTGTATTTTCGATAGTCGAAAATGATATTACTTTCAAGAACTTTTATACTATTACGAGAATATTATACGCATTTGTATATTTTTTTCAGCTTATTTATGTATGTAATGAGAAAATGTATAATTTAAATATACGTTAATCGGCTAACCTAATGATCTATGTATTTATTCAAAGAATAAACGTACTAGAAAGTTTTTCTTATATTTTAATTAACTTATTTAGGTATATTTAAAAATTTTACTTTTATACGATATTATGTTATCTAACTTATTTTTTCTTAGTTAAATAAACTATTCCTTAGAGGACGTTTCTCAGAATATTATATGAAACGACTGCCAGCTCGCAGTTAAAAAATTAACGACACAACTTTGAAAGCTTATAAAATTTTATACGGAGTTATTAAAATTTCACGCGAATTAAAAAGGTCAAGTTAATGTCAATATTCTCCCATTACGGGACGGGATTATATCGAAATCCATTAATATTTATTACGTCCATACCATAACGATTTCTATTACGGTCTTAGTCACACCGGCTAAGTCGAATCAAACAAGCTTAGAGAGCACTTACATTTTTATACTCTAGGCAATTTAGAGATGATAAGGTTCACTTTTATTAATATGAAGTTATCAAATACGAAAATTGCCTTTTTAATAGTTTCAGATAGATGGGTTTTGATACAAGTATTAGACGCACATGAAATAATCAAATATTATTATTTTTCAGGGAAATTACCGAGTACAAATTATATAAAATTATCGATTCGAAGCTCTGTCCTTTAGCTCACTGAAATTGTATGCAGTCAGTGCAGCATAATGATACATTGAATGTACCCCCATTTGTAAACACCTTATCGAGAATTTCCCGCCTTGCTGGTTTCTCTCCCCCAGTTCTCCGGGGATGGCTTTCCGGAACAAGATAGATATACACCGTTTTGCATGCGTCCAATTCGATTTTCCAGAGACTTCGAATTCGAGATATGGCCTCGATGTTTACGTATTTGCATTGCAACGTCGTAATTCTGTAGCGCGGACTTGCAGTTCGTAACGTTTCCTACGCGCACTCGCCTTGTTCCAACTCGTCGTATATGAAAATAACGTTCCGTTCCGTATTTTCTCATTTTAGTTCGATGTTGCTAGATTTGCATTTAGAATTTATTATGCGCTCAGTGTGAATCCGGTGTTGTTATTGTGAAAATATGAGCGTCGCGTGATGTAATATTATATTTATTAAATACAGTTAATTAACATACTTGATCGTAGGTATAGTGTATATTGCATTGAAATATTATTTTTGTGATTATAAGCGATTTTTAACAAATAGATACATGAGCCGTCCGTTCAAATCTAAAAAAATATTTCAGAAATGCGAAATAAAAATTCAAATCTAACGAAATATATTCGAAATGCAAAATAAAACAATCAATCTGCGGTGCACCGCACGTTAACTCCCAACGAATTCCCGATCGTCCGGGAATCCAGAGCAGCCTTGTCCCGTTCGGTCTTTGTGGAACATACACGTACTAAAACACGAACACACAGATAGATAAATATACATACATATTCACAGACACATACACAGACGACAAAGGGGTTCAAATTCGACCCCTTTTGCATCCGTATTCAAATAAACGGCCGAAAGGACCCGGGGGGAGGCGCGAGCCTGCGCTGCTCCGTCCGTCTCTATTCGACGAGGAAATTGCATTTGCACAAAGTGGGTTCTGTCAATTTGAAAAAGTCGAAGGTTTCCTCTATTTTATTTAGTCGCTTTTTTTTCAGACGTGGCGACAGCAGAAGGCTGGCTTTCGCTGCAGACGCGAGTGCTTTTCGATTTTGGTGCCGTGTTTCGTCGGCGTGGCTTTGTCATATTTTTTTATTTGAAGATTTTTTTTAATGTCCAATATTAATTTTTTCAAGTAATTTATTGAAATAAATTCAATTTCAAGCACAATTATATAATTTAACTGATGCTAATTATATTTTCAAATTCACTAATATTCCATTTTCGAACGTATAATATACCCACTATGTAATCAATATCAATTAATTTTACATACTAATGATTTCAACCGAATATATTTTTTAAAAATTATGAACGTTTTCCCAGTTTTTTTTAGCGAGAAAGTGTTTAAAGGCAAATTTCTGCGTTATTTATTAACGTGAAATGTTATATGAGCGCAATTTTACAAGCACATAACGGAATCCGTTGTGGCCGAGATGTTCATGTTTTATTGTGCGTAAACACCGACTAGGGCAGACACGGTTTGCATATACAATCTATGTGCATTGTGTACATGTACGATTACGCAAACGTGACAAAAGGTTGATCATATCTGATATAATTAGGCGTACTTTTACGTCGGTGTGATTCCGGCTATGAAAATATTATATTTCGGATCGAAATCGTACGTGGCGTGCTTCTAGGAATTCTTTTCGATGACGCAAGTCGTGCATGCGTGATTTAAACGGCGATTCCGTTTGATAAACAATTACATAGAAATTCGATATAATCTCTTCTGAGAGTTATCGCACTTTTTATAAATATCGTCTCGAACGCTTTTCCTTTGTGCGAACTGCAGAATTTCAGCTCTCGCCACAATGGAAGCTGTTAATTTTTTCCATCACGTTTCTTGGGAAAATGTTAATGCAAAGGCAACTCGAGAGATGCAATCTATCTTCGTGAACCGACAAAATTTCCAAACCGCACGAACAAGAGCTTAACAACGTCTATATTTTTCCACTCTATCACCTGTCAAGAATATTTAATACAAAAAAACGCGGCCATTATGCCGCACCACATTCAAAATTACCTGAAATACCATTATACTTCCAGATTTCGAATCCTTCCGAGAAAGCCATCTCGCATTATCATTTTCGAACCACCACCGTCACGAATGAATCACCCCGCACGATTATTATAGGAAACAACACGAAAAAGAAAAACGATAATATACGCGAGCAGTTATGTACACGAGAACGTAAATAGGTGGAGTTTGATTGTACAAACATCGCAATCACGCTCCGGCTGGCTCGTGATGAGCGTCCATTATGTTGGGGGCCCCTCGCGAGCGTGCGCCCCTTCGGGGGGCCACGGGGACATGCTCGTACCCAAATGGGGGCCCATAGGCTCTGAATAGCCCTAGACCCCAGGGAAACAACCCCCTCCGGATGGCATTTCTCACGAAACTTCGTCGATATGGCATTTTTCATCTTTTCACGTGTGCTAATGCAAATTTGAGTATCGATATGTACGATTGTTCGTTTTTCAACAGTCCAAGCTAAAAATGACTCTCACAAGATCCTGACATTACTAGAGCGCAGAACCCGACCTGGTTTGTTCAAACGCTTTATACCGCTGGATTCGAACGTTTTGTTATTATATAAAAAGCTTCGAGTTCGTATTCATCGTATGAATTCTCGAAAGTGGATCGGTCACTATATTAATGAATGGTTATTTTTTTAAGCGTTTTGTAATAATGTACGGTTTGAGAAGCGCTGCAGGGTTAATAATAAGGTCGGTCGTTAAACTGACGCGGCGGATCCATTCACGATGATGAATGTTCAATCGATGCATTATATTCGTTTTATGCATTTACGCTAGTTATGCGGTGCCTTGGGAAAGCGTACGAATTTTTAATTACGAAGAGGTGTGACTTTCCTATTATCATTTTTATCGTGTATAATATTTCAAGCACGACAAGAGGGATAAAAGAATTAATAATAATATTTTAAAAATGCTCTCGGTGGAAAAAAATACTGTAGGGAAATATGTAATCCGAGTTAAATAATGAGGCATGAAATTCAACTTGGAATAGTTATATGCCTAGGCTATAATACAACCCGCGAGCTATTTAGCCATAAAAAGGAACCTTTATATAGCAGAGACGTGAGTTGTGAATAATACGGTTTTTTTCGATTCGAATTAATATGAATTTAATAATAAGACCGACGTTCAAAGCACTATTTTTTACGTAGTCATTGAATCGTTTTGTATAAAAAGCGGTAATTTTACAGCGTGTCCTCAGAACATTAAGAAGGATATCGATAGCATACATTATAAGAGGTGAAAGGAAAATTTCGAGAAAACAACATTTCGGAGGTATAATCAAAAATTTTATACATACGATTTATTCCATAAGATTTAAGCGCGCCGCCATTATATCAATTTGATCGACGCATGTAAAGTGTTTTTATGCGGCAATAAAATTTAATTATCGCTCGGGAATGAATCAAGTTTATGAGTGACTGTGCAAGTATAACATTAATTTACAAACGAATGTCGTTGCGGTTCGTTATTTATACGTTCTAGGCTTGTTTTTCATTTGAATAAGAAAACGCCAACATCGTCCACAATCGGCTTATGTTAATTCGTGAAATTCACGAATCTTAATGTCTCGTCGTACACTATTGTTTTATATTGTATTATGGCCGCAAAAAATATACGCACATCGCATGGAAAATTCGTGGAAATTGTTTTATTCATATCCGCGTTCTTCGTGTACAAGTTTTTGTGATTTTTTTCCAACCTGTTTTCAAGCTGTACATTTTTACGGTAGTCTTGCGACCACGCCTTGTTAACTCATTCCAGTAACTGTATTAGTTTTTCTTTAATCTTTCGATCCGGAATGCACACACGATCCCGCTAATTTTCCAGAATGGTTGGGTTTCAATGCGACTTTATCTCTTTCCGGTCATTCGCGACTTGACCAGAAGTAATACATGTGAACATGTTGCAAACCTTTCACAGAGTACACACCCCGTTTTCATAACAACAGAACTGGAAAAAAATAGAGATCAAAGACTGCATTGTTGTTTCGGTCAGACAATAGAACCCGTTTACAAATCAAAGGAGAAAATGTCGAATCCCAAGAAATTCACATTGTGCTATAAACCTTCGTGTTGGAAATAAGAACGCTCAACATTGCTAGAAAAAAATGAGATGATGTACAAGGCCAATTTGATGAATTATTGTGTTTTGAATTAATTCTTGTGTCCATTTTCGTTAGTTCTGGTCTTGGGTTCTCTGATTTCGGAGGCGAACTTCCTGCATATATTGCAAATTAGTGTTTATATTTAATGAAGGTTTTTCTTTGATGCTCGCTTCGTTTATTTCACAAAATTCATATCAATTTGCGATATCACAACCACGTACATCACACAATCGCGCAAAATCGAGAGGGGAAGTAAAAAAAACCCTCATTTTCCATCATCACGAGTGCAAAAAGTAGCTAAAGAAAAAAATACGATACAAAGAGACGAAAAATAGGACAGACGATTACGTAGCAGACTCACTCTGTTCTATTGATGCGTTTTTAATGACGTTTCAGATAATTAAGCTGAGTCTTTCCGTTTGACTGTTTTCAGCTTTACAAAAGCGCAAGAGCACGCAAAACGACGACTATTTCGTACGAAGTTAACGAAAATATTTTGTAATATTATATTATGATATGTATATGAAAAAAAAACATTATTGCTACATTTTTGCCATATGTAGTTTGAGAATCAGAGGTCTAGAACGTAGTATGAACAACGAGTAATGAATCAACGACGAGAACACGATTCGAACATCAAGAGGTGAGTGTTAATTCTTCTTCATGTATTGCGCAACGTGAGCTCAACACACTCACCCACTTATTTATTTCCGTTCGTTTTCATTCATTTCCTTCATCTCGTATATTTCATTATTATCGCATTTCGTGCTTCAATACATCGCATGTAAAAAAATACTGCTTCAGATTTATTTTTCGATTATCAACAACCAATCAGTTTTTCATTTCTAACATTTTAATGATACTAAATAACAATGAAAAATAACATATCATTAATGTCTATATTTATTTGATATGGGTTATAAAATTTTATAACTGTAATTATGTGTTCATGAAAATAAATAATGCATGTAAGCATTTAGACAATTGCATGCGCATATCACGAGTGAGCGATAAAAATTTAGCGATCCAAAAAGCGTAGCACAATCGTAAATGCAAATACTTACATGTTAAGAGCGTTAAAAAGACATAAACACTCTATATTCGATATACGTACAAGGCTTAAATGAGAGAACACGTTCGCTAAATGCTCAAAGTAAAAAGATTAGAGCCTTATTTGCACCGTTCGACAAAAGGAGCTCAATTCTAAAGACGTTCATTTCGAAAGCATTGTCTGCTTATTATGCAGTTCGGAAATAAACTCGCGCAATATCGAGAAAGGCGATAAAGAGCACATCTGCCGTGTTGCGAATCACGAAACACCATTATTGTATTGGAACTAACAAGAATATTGTACTTTGCGAATTCGGATCCTATTGTCGATGTCTTAAATGAAATATGCATAATACTTCATAGAATGAAATAATTTCGTATTCCGAATGTTGAAATAACTCATGATTGCGAAATTGCTGAGAGGAGGAGGTCTGAGTCCGATTTGGACTAAAAAAATTTAAAAAAAAATACTTCAAATTCATATGTGAATAACTAAAGAAAATTTGTATGAAAATACGCAAGTGTTTTCTCTATTCCTTCGACCATGAAAACGTATGTCTGAGAAATGGTACAAAATATCATATGGTACGAAAGTGAGTATGTATGAATATACGCATCATATAAAAATGTAGATTATTTTCGAGGGGTTGAACCGCGGTGGTTTCGTAAATGGTCGAATTACGCGAGGGCACGAGAAAAAAATATATTATAATACATATCAAGCTTGTGCAAGACGGTGATCAATCAAAAATAATGAATTTTAAAATATACAATATACGTATTCATATTAATCATAATAAAATTAAATGAATAGTATATTTTTTGTCAATTTTAATTTAATTAATTAAGCTCTTTGATCGATTAGTTTGTATCTGTATATGTATATTTATGATGTGTATTAACATCGCTTTAATCTACATAGAATATGATTCGATCGATTTTCATCTCAATTAAATCAAAATGACGAAATATATTTATTATATAAATTGATAATAATACATTTTCTGGAAAGAGAACTTTTTCAACGTCTGGTCGTATTTGTGAAATATCTACGTTTATATTTCGAATATGAGTATAAATTGGGGGACCATTTCCTTTTATTTCAGCTGAAAAGGAAGAAAGACTCGAGTGGTATGGGATGTATGGGGGCTTTTTCCTTTTGTGTTCAACGAAGAAACGCCAGGAAACGAGAGAAAATTCGAAGTTTGAGTGTCCGATAGTAAAGTCTCTTTATTCGAAAAATATTCGCAAAATTGAGACGTGATTTCTACGATGAATAAATCGGACCAACTTTGGAAAATCGCAAATTAAATCAATACAAATAGCTTTCAAGACCGTATCGACTTTTGATTTATTTTAATTCTCCACGTTTTCTGTGCTCACTTTATTTCTTTACTTGCTAGTCGCAAACATTTCATTCGATAAACAATTCGAAATGATTTAATATAAAGTCTATTAAATCGACTGTCAGAATAAATATTTCACTATCAAACGATTCATATCTTCGAAAAATCAATAATTCATAAACAAAGAAAAATTCCAATCGAATCAAACTCGACTATGAAATCACCGCGCATTCAACAAACAATCATCAGTTCAAACAACCGCATAAACGATTGCGTCAATTAATCACACGACACGTACTTATTCGCACATTACGAGCGCAATTGTCTCGGCATTCCACGTGTCCGTATATCGACAATAACGACCACGCCATACTTTATTATGATGTACGATCGTTTTCGTTCATAAAACGTTTCTCACAAGTCAATTGCGCGTTCGAAACGTTGCAACGATGCCTCGAGTTGTCGCCCGAAGTCGCAAAACGACGGATGCACTTCGCGAACGACGCTCATTACAACGATTGTTTATTCGTGACCAATCTTCGGCAATTGAATGATCGAATCTCGTTGAGAAATCTGCATTTTATGTAGGTAGGATTCGTCGAAAAATAATCAAAATCTGTAGCGTTTCAAACGACTTCAATTCGAGCGAACGGATTTTTTCTATTGTGCGAATTTGTACGTGTATTTTTCAAGTCAGAAGAATCGACTGTGCAAATACTGTACATTTATTATGTATTTACAAATGTAGGTACATTTCAATACGACAATTTTATTTTTTGAACACGTCTCCAATCATAATAAAAGAAATCCCGACGCTTTTCCGTAATTAAATTTTCACCATAATATCTTTTTTTTCTCCGAACAAAACTCGATTTGAGCCTTCTTCCCCGTATTTTTTTTAATTAACGTAGCCTGGTAACGTAATTCGTCCTGGGATTTAGTTACAGGCGACTTCTGTCCGACTGTCTGTCTGCTGATAACGGTGCCATAAAGCAGATGAATTGTTAGATATAATGGATAGTTAGTTGGACGGGTTCGTCTGAACTAGTTTCTCTACGGAGCGATCATTAATTTCAAAGTGCGCTTATAGCAGAAGACCGATCAAGTTACCAGAGTAATTCTAAGCTCCCCGGAATATCGATACTGAGTATGGACAGGTATTATAAAGTAGACCTTGATGTGTGATGTGTGTTTAATACCTAATGGATGATAGAAAATTATGAACCTTATTATTTAGAAGATTCAACCGCACTAAACTCAGTTAATTTTCGCATGAAAACCAAAAGGACTTTCCTAAAAAGCGGCCCCTCATCTAAGATCTTCTAGCTGATAGAATAATAAAAAAGACCGCACAATATGGTAGCACGTTTTTATCTTTGGCATATAAAAAAATCGAGTTTCGGCCCCGATGCAATCTCCTCAGACAAGGGAGCACAATACGAAACGAGTCGCGGAACAAACGGCTGTCGGAATCGTGATTCGCGGTTTGGACATACATATAACGCGGTGTAATGGCAAAAGTACTATACGTATACAAATATAATACATATAATATAATACATACTCGTATGACCTGTCATAAATGCCACGGTTTATCTCCTTCTCGTCTGTGCTATGTGCGATTGTGTGTAGTTTGCGGTACGTGCGTTCTGTTCGGGTGTTTCGATGGGATCGGGTTCCTTTGGGATTCGATATGTGATGGTTGAGGGATGTTTTAAGGGGGCTCGAATGATTCGATGTCCTAAGAAGGATGGTTGTGTTTTGATTTTGATAAATGGATATGAGAATGTGTGTTGTGGGGCGATCGATATCGGTACATATTCTATTATAGATTGTAATTTCATATTGTTTGATGTTAATAGATTCATCAGATCTAGTCTGTTTTCACTAATTTTATCCTTCAGATATCAAACACAAATGTAGAATTTGGTCTACTTCAAATGCAAAAATGATTGCTTAAACTTGATATTTATTCAAAAATCAAAAATAATGTTTTCGATTCATAATTTTTATGGCTCACGAATAAAATATTAAAATCTCCAATACTGGTTTAAACCAAAATACTTTTGCGTGCGAGTCTCTTGCGTCAATAAAATCATTAATTATTTTAGTGCACATTCAAAGCGGATGCTGTATTTGAACGAATTAATATTTACACACACTCGAAAAGCGGAAAACGATCGCAATTTCAAATTTTGAAATACATAACGCGAGTACTTCCGTCGAGTGGATAAATATTGTATTTTGCATTTACAAACCGACTTCATATCGCCGACCGAATAAATAATAAATATCGAGAGCAGTTTTATTTTCATCGCCGGTTTATTTAAAAAAAAAAGGCGAGCAGCTGTTCTGAAACTAATGATTCATTTCGTTTAATTGCTCCGATTTATCTGTGTATCTGTCCAGGGGACCCGGTTTGTCCGTAACGAGCCAGAACCGTGAAAAGCCCCCTGGTCTCTTTACGAAAATAGTTCTAAATAACAGAGCACAACAAGAAAATATGCTTTTTTTTTCATTTTCTTTTTGTGTGCACACCAACGTAATTACTAAACTTCAAAAGCGCCAACAGTTGATTTGAAAAATCTTTCGATGAAAGAAAAGTTGTATACAGAAAAGGTATGCATAGGAGATTCGGCTGATTTCGTATTGCGATTATGAAAACATATTTTTTTATTTTTCTATTTTTAATGTATGCTCATTATAAGTAAATGGATTGAAATGCTTAAAATTTTAGATATAAATTTAATGTTAAAAATAATTGCATTAAAATTTTTAGAACAATCATTTATTTTCGTATGATTATATAGTTTTAAAAATATAATATTAATTCACAATAATGGAAAAAAACAGAATTACAGTAAAATTGGCCGATTATCCCCCTTTGCAAGAAAGACGGTCGTCACGAACGAACAGACGAACAGACCGTTCAAAAGCGATTATTGTTATTTAAAAATACGGACACACACACAAACCAGAAAAAAGTAGTAATGATAAAAGCAGAACCTGCGGGGCAGGACAATTCGGTGAAAAGGTCTCCTCTCGGCAATAAAAAAATAGCGCTACAAACCGAACAGAATAGAAATCACACGAGTATGATAAATGGCACCGAATGGAGAAAAAAAAACCGACGGTGTTTTCCTTTATTTGGATTTTTTCCCTCGGCGGATAATTCACGAAAAAGCATTCACGAAGATTGGGGGGGTCGCCGTATAATTAAAGATGTTATTATCGCTCCTTTGAATGTGAAACTTCCAAAGTGTGCAAGAGCGCAGGCAAAGCGCTAATTGCCATCGATCGAACAAAGCGCATTCGCTTCCAAGTCGAATGTGTGTGTGTGTGTAGGGTGTACTTTAGAATGCCGTTGTCGAAAATTTCGCCTTCACAAAACGCGGTCGTATACGAAATTGCGAAAACAAATTATAAGTTTGGCGTTAATTGCTGAAAAGTTCTTGGGCCGCGGAGAAATGTCGCATTAAACTTTCGCAAGTTTAGCGATGGAGTTTCTTACGATTTTTTAACTGCTAACGTTCGAATTAATTTTGGTGCAAAATGTTTATTTTCGTAATATATCCGATGCTAAAAATACTTCGTATTTATTTTTTGATAGAAAACAAAAGCATTCTCTGTTGTATTCAGATGGCTGACAGTTACTCGGAAACGACAGTGATTATTCCGTTGTAATTTGCGGCGTTTTTGATAATTTTGGTTTTGGATTCGATCTAGCAGAGCGTGTATTTTAGACAGATTGTTTTATGGCATGATGTAGTATTGTTTGCTTATGAGATTTTTGGCATTGTCTTCAGACCGCAAAATACGACTGGTAATAACGACTGAGGGGAAATTTCGTCTAGAGGCCGCGCCGCAATTTTAATTTCAAAACCGCAATTTTATAGAGCATTCTCGTGCAGATGGAATAAATAAGTCAATTTCGTCTGAGCAAGCGAAAATATCGAGACCCGTATTTACATAATAAACGAACCGGGGGTCGTACCCCTCTCAAATGAAAAAGTATTAAATAAACAAATAAAACTAGATGAATGATCCGTTTTATTTTTCTGGAGAAATATGCATAATGCACTCACTTCAATAGCGCATAATATCGATTTCGCAGTGGAAATTTCGCGCTTTTTTAATTTATTTTTACGATGGCACTTTCGAAGGTTCCTAAGCCTCGAATGAATATCCATAAAGCGGCGGGGGAGTCGATTTATTCTTTTATTGAAGCCGCGAAAGGTTAACAGTCGCGTCTTTGCCGCTTTTTTACTCCGAGTTGGCGCGTTTGTTATTTCGAAATGTCTACGAGGATGAAATTTTCAATTGTAGTGCTCTCTCTCTATAAAAGCGGGCGCATTATACTTTTTTATAGTTTTATGTTTTATAATGGGGGACATTGTCTTCATCGCTCGAATAAAATGGCGATTGAATTTTTTCGAGTATTGCGTCGATGAGTTTTTTCGCAGCAATAAAAATTAAAGTAATTGAAGCAATTTGATTCTAATGCATATTCATTTAATTTACAATTTTATGGTATTACATTTTAAATACATAAAATCAATTCGATACACATTAAAATAGCATGATTTTTATTTTTTACGCTAAGCTTAATCTGAAATATTATAAAATACCTAAATTTATCTCGTATCATTACTGAAACATCTGGTAATTGAAATTGAACAAAATTTACCGTTGGCTTAAGCTGACCGCAAATAATATGAATCCAATCATAGAGATCGACTTCCAAATTCGTATGTGTGTTATTTTTTACGATCATGATCGTTCGATAAATACTAAAAAATAAATAATTTATAGACATACGATTAAAATGACTAACTCCACTTTAAACAAGGAGTCTAGATAAACGCGTTAGTCGGAATTCCTTTCATTATTTCATCTTTCCGAAATCATAAATATACTAATTTTGGTATGTATTTATCAAGAAAGATTTTTCGCACAGAAAGTTATGACAACACCAACGCTTTGACATTTAAATCTCATTTTTGTCATAAAGTGAATTCAGTAACGATTATCTCTGAAAGGCTCGTATCTCATCAAACCACTCGAACATTTTATAAAATATTAATCCGCCACGACCGAAATTCATCAAAAACCCCCCATTTCGAGCACAAAACGAAACGTATAATTATTATACGAGTCAAAATCACATTTCGCCGAGAGTCGATAAGCATCGGTCTCGGAGGACGACCCGTCCGGGTGATTTTTGTTCGGCGCGAGTTTAATTAGCCGAATCACTTTCTCGCCGAGGGAACCTACACCCTAAGGCCGAACCTACACCCCCTTTTTCGAGAGATAAGATATCCAACCCCCACAGTGCTCTTTCCATCTCGGTTTCCTTTTGATGATCGCCTGAAAGGCCCCGGTCCCTAGATCGGATCGACGCGGGAGATCTTCGCTCTCACATCCCATTAGGCGTCGTTCAGACAAAATAAATAAACGAAATACCTATTACGCCGTTTGAGTCGCTGTCGTTGTTACTGCTTCTACTTTTCGTTTATATCTAGTTGTTTGTATAAGAATTTTTACACAGAAGTGATCTATTGTGTTGTGCCGTTCACAACGAAAACATTGTGCTCGCTTTTAATGCGTTCGAACTACATATGAAACTATTTAAAGTGATTTTATCAAATAAAAATGTATAACAAATATACTTAACTTTGATCTGAGACAATTAAACAATCTTTTCATGTCTGTACGTAAACTATATTTCTATTAATTTTCATCGATATTGGTAATGCCGTTTATACAACTTCTTGTAAAAAGAAATTTAAGTAGTGCTATCGCTGAAATTTGATCTCGAAACTCAAATTGCATTCAACGAACCCCGCGCATAAGTACGTTAAAGTAATCAGCCAGCTGTCATCTTTTTGTCATCAGCGTGCACCTTATATATAATTTTTACACGACCATATGTATGATGGTTATTATCAACGACGCTGTGCAGCAACACGTTAATCTTCTTTTTCACCTTCGGCGCGTAACGAGACCAAACAACCCCATGTCGGTAATGAGACGGCACCACCATGAGAAATTGGCAATTTGTGTTCCGGCCAACATGTCGACTTTAACTACCTAACATTAGGTCTGAATTTCGACTGCGATCTACATATTGCGATTGTGTTTAATATTGCTTTGGAGTCGTGCGAAATGTTTGTGAAAAGGGTGCTTTCAATAATACAGTACGTACTCAATGAGGTTCAATTTGTTGTATTTATTTTTTAGAGCTCGATATGCTTTTAAGCCTTTCGTTCTGCGTCGGATTTGGTGGAAACATCGAACGCGATTCGACGAATTCGACACACTTTTCGTGCTTCAGATAAAGGCGGTTAAAGCAAAAGGGCGGCTGCACTACAGAATTGTAAATGTGATAACGTTCCTGCAAAATGGCTTTTATTACGAGCTAACATGACAATGAGTCTGCCATTAGTTTCGTTTAAATAAGTATGGAAGAATGGAAACCTTCATAAATCTGGGAATGGTCGTTTTATTGCCATTATTATGTTTTACTACTTCGGAAATTTTCAAAGTATTACTTATTCAAACAGCTTTATGAACTTTGGAATGCAGATAGAAGCGAAGGTATTTTGAAAATATTATTTGTTTATTCACCAAAATGGAATATAATAAGAAAAAATATTTTTTTATATGCTAAGTCTTCGTGTAATTGAAAATTTACAACATCTCTAGAATATTTCCATAACTGTATTCGCACGATATATACGCCATGACTCTTTGTACAACCAGGTACGTATCCTTCTTCGAAATACCGTGTATCGACTTTCGATACGAGATAAAATATACGTATTCGTTGAAAAGGACGTGTCTCTTCGCGTGTGGGAAACCCGTCGTAATAATATTTCAAGCTTTGCTGTCTGAAACTTATTAAGTAGCGCCAAAACTTATTTTCGTTCTCAGAACGAAAATCTCCTCCCAGTTTTATATTATAGACATCGTACCCCCTGCTAAGGGAACGTGCGTGTACATATGAACCTATATCATAGCCCTATATGTACTTTCGGCTCTCTCCCTTTTGGTCTTCTGAAAAATAATACATATTTCTTCGTAGCCGTATTATGTTTTGATGCACAATGCGGTCGCCGAAGGGCATTAGTCCAAAGATCTGATGGATTACAGATAGGACCGGATTTTGATAAAAGTCCTGAGAAAAATCACAGGCAGATGTATTTATTCTGATACTTGCTTGAACGTGTCGTGTAAATAATTTTGCTATTCATGGTATTTCGCTTCCCTTTACGATAGCTATATACATTGTGAAAAATGACAAATTTAATAAATCGTATAGGTACATATAAAGATTCATTGTTTGCACAATTCATGTTGGTATTAATATTTTTATTGCAATTATCGCAAAAAAATCAAACATACTATTTGTGTCAATAAATATTCAAATTTTAACGATTATGGAATAAATCGATTATTTTTATATAATATCAGGAAATTAATCATTTTTGAATGGAGCTAGATAGCCAGCGGCACCGTTTCCATTAACGCCTCTCTTATCGATCGCCATTACGTTCAATCTAATAAATCTTATGGCTTTTGAAAACGCACAAAAACTCTCAGATAACAATAAATATGTATGAGTTTTATTATACGTTACCCCACACCCTCCGTTCAAACAGACGATATATGTATAACACGTTTATATTTATTTCAGTTCTCTTATCGGGATCGCTCTTCCTATACACTCCCATAACATAAACGCAGTATAGTGCGTAATCTCGGCCCAGGAAACCCTTTTCAGACTTAAGTAATAATACCCTTATGGGTGGGTTCAACAGAACCAACAAACTAAACACGGGGGATGTTCTCCTCATTAAAAATCACGAATAAACGGACAAGAGACTCGGGTCTACATTCATCATGCGAGCTGCGATTTTTTTCAAATACGCATTGTTCGAGCAAGCAGGTGCTGCTATCGGATCATTATTATTTTTGAATAATTTCTACACAAGTTCGGCGAACTGTCCGATCGAAAACTATTCATACAATATCCATTTTCGTTCGATACATCCACGTATGTACTTGTCTGTTCGTCGTGAAACGTATAAATTTCACGCTACGAAGGATTCGCATGTCCAGCGGCGTAAATAATTTACGATCCTCTCGAAAAATGCGATGCACAATCTCTCTGCGGGGCTTCCTAAATAATTGTTTCGAATAGGTGAGTCTCCTCTTATCTGCGAAATGTGGCCGTTTATTAATGTTCAGAGATTCTTGCGTGTTTCACGCAGGACAATGCCGGATTTCTCTCATTCGTTGTTTGCTCCGACTACACAAACACCTTCATTCGATCCTTTCCAGCATTGTTGTAAGTTTTGTTAAAAAAAAATCAAATAGTTTGAATAGAATAGAATTCTGTACGAAAATAGGCGGCATTACGTTTATGAAAATTAAAATAAAATCTGTATAAACATTAAAGTTAAGAGCACAACCAACGTCATCGACCCTCGAAAGCACTCCGAACTTGCATTTCTCACATGTAATCATTGTTCAATCGTCAATAAAACGTGCCGAGAAGCCTTCGTTTTGCGACTGGAAGGTGGAAGCTGGAAGGTGGTGTGGAACCGACTTCATCAAAGCGCACGTGAGTGCACCAATGCGTTTTCTCGACGCGTTTCATTAGTGCGAACAATGGGCATTGTGAGACGAAAACGATTGCACGGCTCAACTATAAAGTCATATGTGCAAGATTTATTGTGTATGAGGTATTTGCGGGTTCGAGTCCTTCCACCGACCTTGGTGTTGTTGAAAGGGTTGCTAGATCGAATTTAATTATAAATATAATATATTTTTTTGTACTCAAGCTGAGATGAATACACATTTCTGAGTTGGAAACAATGAAAGCCTTCATATTATTTTGTTTATTTATATTTCTTACTTTGAAACAACACAATGCATTTTATGTGTAAGCATTGAAAGCGGCCCGTAGTGTAATTTAGTTTTCGGACCCTGCGTTTATTATTATGGAACCCGTAGAAAATTGTATGGGGGAAGGAGGGTATTTTTCTCAATGTCGCTCTGAGCGGCTTTCTCAATTCCGAAGACCGGCCCTTTGTGAAGGAAATAAATCACCTAATTTTTAAACAATTTTATATCTTTGTTGTTGAAGGCGTTGTGGACTCGCTCGTAAAGGAACCCGTATAAAATGGATGAAAGAAGCACTCAATTCTTTTTTCAATGCACTTTCGCAAACATCCATTCAATCTCTATAGAAGCCGCGTTTCATATTTCATATTGAATAGATACCGAATGAGACGAAATGTTTATTATTGCGAGAAAGGTTGTAGCGAAATTAAGGCTTCACAAAGCTTCGCCGTACTTTTGTGCTTCGAGATAATTGTCAATTGATGCTTTTCCTATTTTTTCATTTAGCCTTTTCGAAATTCACATGTATCTTGTGAAAATGTTACTTGCACGTTGCCATACGGGTGCATAATAAAATTTCCTAAGCTACGTAACGTATGCACGTAAATTTTCCCGCATTCCTAGAGAAAACTGTCTAACCCGTTCATCCCTAGCAAAAGTGAATAATAGTGTTCCATCTGATATAAATCAAGCGACCCTCGCTTTGAGGAACGCTGTGTGAAATATTTCACAGGGCTTTTCGATTTAGCGGTGATTCGTCTTACTTTAAAACGTTTAAGTGCGGATACGGAACTGTGTCTTCCTATCTTTCAAGTTTTAAAGTATTTTATCATTTTTACTTATAAAGGTACAAATTATTTTTCCGTTTATTTGCAAAGTTTTTCATATCGTCATTCCATGATAAAAAAATTGGTTTCTATATTTGTTTTTCTTTTCATAATAAATCAGTTCGAATTGTATTTGCTGTTTTTGTGAAACAACTTAATTACAAATATTATTTTTTCCAATATTTTATAAATAAATTTATTCATCTGAGTTTTACAATACAGTATACGAAATTCTTATAAACTTAGGCAATCTCGTATATTCAAGATCTGAATATCTTATGATATCAAATACGATGGATAATAGAAGTCCATATCCCTATGGAATACAATACAATACACATACATATATGTACGAATCATTTCGAAAAGTTGTCTTTCGTAAAAGTTTCTCGTCCAGACGCATTTCGCAATATCGTGAAATGCAAGCCTTCGTCGCATTGTACAACTTTTCCGTTCTGCAACATCGCGGAATATAAACGTATCAAACGAACCTAGAATTTCTGGCATATGGGACTTCGCATTTACCAGAACAAAGCTTCTTTTATGTGAAATTATTATTCATGCAGAATCGAATTTGACTTTAGTTTGTATCTATATTCTTGGTTTCGATCTCGTCGCAATCTTTATATACCGATGATAATTTTCGCTATTTCACTTTGAAGATTTCCTCGTTTCGAAGATAAGCTTTTGATTAATCATCGTCTTTAAAATAATGTGACGGGACTGAAAATGTTTGCATGAATAAAGTTTCACACGGTCGCCTCGGGAAAAAATAACAAACATGAAACGCGAGCGCTTCTTAATGGAACATTTGTCTCTAAGCCCCAAGTTTTAAACGGGTTAGTTTCATTAATCAAAGTGCGACTTTGTCTTCTAAAAACATTCTGAAGTACAAAGCTTCAGCTTCGCTATATTAACCTCCTTGGATCTGAATTTTCCCGAGTGAAGCGAACGCCGTTTCTCTTTGATATTTGTTTACTCTTTTGGCTACTTAGTAAAGAGCGTAGAAAAAAAGGATGTTCTCCGCTGAGCGAAAGTTTTGATTAAAAGTTGAAAAAATTCTATTAAAAAACTAATACATACCAAACAAAATATTGAGGTATTCATTAATTGTGAAAATATATGTATACCTATGTATTTTATTTGAAATAATTATGTTTTTTCTTTGTAATAAAAAAAAAACTCCCGTCTCAGGTGGATGTCTTTTGAAATTATCTACCGTCTCCAAGGTGATTATATAATTAATAATATACATTTAAAATACATGAAAAAATTATACAAAACGATATAAATATGTATTTAACCCACAAAGGAAGAGAGTGACCATATGGCAACAGTTATTTTTATAGCATATTTTCCCTCATTTTGACCAATTTCTTTCATTTGATTCCTTTGCTTAAAACTGATTTAGGAGTTTTTATAAAAAAAAGTGTGTAACGTTTTTTTTTTTCTTATTTTTACTTAACCCCGAAGACTTTTTAATGATTGAATATAGATTAGAAAAAATATTTTTTTTCAAAAAAAAAAAATTTCTCGTCCTCTGTGGGTTAATCGGCATCAAATCAAATCGGGAGCATCGAATCCCTTGTGTAATTTGAATTTCGCGCGTTCCGAGCGGACGTCCGCACGCCCGAACAAGGGCAGTAAATACGACCACGTACAATATAAATTCGTGGGGAAACAAATTTAATCCATCACGACGGGGAGTGGTTTCCTGTGTCTCGCAGTCACTTTATTTCTAGGCACCCGGTTACGTGACTCGGGCACGCCACAGGGCACCCATACATAAATGTTGTACCCTGGCCAGATATCGTATAATGCCTTCTGTACACGTACCCGAAACGACTTGTATGCTGTACAACGTGCCGTGTACACTGTGCATCAGCGGTGGACCGAGAATCAAGCGTCGCTAAATGAGCCTTTCGGATATAAACGTGATTAAGTTCGTTTTTGTAAAATTTGGAATTTATATGTAAAAGTGTTTGGTATATTCATAACTTTCTACGTGTGAAATATATTTGCTGAATAATCTATAAAAGACAAATATTGTATGTATGTATGTAGGGCACAAACTTATGAATCGTTAAATGAATCTTCACCAAATTGGCACGATTATATAATACTTTGAATGCTAGGACACGTCAAAAAGAATCAGTTTTTCGATACATTGCTCCGTTCTCATTTTATCTTAAAAATAAGTTATTTTCATACAAAAATTCGAGTTCATTTAATCACGGTTTAAATTTCATCATCACAAATACCCAAGTAACGCTGGATATTAAACACTAGTAAAGATATAAACATTAAATAACAAAAATTGTTCGGCCATCGAATGAAAAATCATTCATTTCAATTAATTCTGAAATTATTTGACTATATCCATAGCTTATATCCACAAGGTATGTTTATAATTATTGAAAAATTGAATAATGAAGGAAATTAAAAATACGTTTAATCGTTTTTTTGACTTTTCGCTTTATGGAGTTAGTCTCGTTCGGTCTGAACGGTTCAAACAAACTCGCGAAACAATGCTTCTTCGTTACGAACAGTTCTTTTTGTGTATGGTGCACGTAGTGAAAACAATCTGTACTCGGATACGTAGCTATGTAACCACATAACCGCATTTTTTAATATCGACGAAAATTGGCTTTCGGGAAGACCGCAAATCGACTGAAATGTCGCCATCAAATGCAAGCGCTCTATGTTATGTTATAAAGTCGATTTCGATAACAATTGCTTCGTTTTTCGCGTACGGTACGTGCAGTCGTCAAAAGTTATTTGTCGATTCAATTTATTATTAAGATTAAGATTCGTTCTTAGATATGAGAGTTGTATGAAAATTACTTCGATTTATTTTCTGGCATTTATTGAAATTGAAATTAGAATTTATCTACTAGGTGTGATATATTCGCAAAGTTTCAAAGGTATTTTTTGCTGAATCTATGGCTGATATCTGTTATAGTTTATACAACGAATATGCAAATATTTGAAAATAATTCGGATTTATTATTTCACAAACGTTATCTACTTGAATTTGATATATAAAACAAACATGAATAATATGAAAATATTTCGGGTATTAATTTTTGGAATTTTTTCACAATAAAAACATCGAACAGAGTAGAAAATAATAACTTTTGTATGTGCTTCGCAAATTCAATCTTCGTCTCAAGCGATTCTACAAGCTTTACAGATTTTTTTTCACAACTTCATAACATCAACATTCTTATCCATATACATACTCTATTATAAACGAGTCGTATAAATACAATACGTGTACGAATATAAAAAAATATATATTTTTATATGGCGGCGCAGTGAGGGACCTCACGCAACATCTCCGCATGAGGTCCGAGTTCTCGTTATAAAATCTGACCGACTTCATGTTAATAACCGTACATTTTCAACGATAACGTATTAATTGAAATATACACGCTTCGTTTGCAGTGTAATGTCGTGTTGTGCGCATAGAATGGATTCGATTAAACGGAAAATCGCTAGAGTTTTTAACGACGAGCCGAATTGTTTCTCGTGCTCTCCAAATATGGGTCCGAAATGAAAGGACTCCTTGAAGACGTTGATGAATGACGTCGAACATCCAGATCAATGGACTATAAATCGTTTCGCTTGATTTTTCGATTTGGACGCTCTTCTGAACGAGCATTCAATTGTGCTTCTCTATACGTACGTATAGACTAGAATCGCTTTGATTTTTAAAGTAATCGGAATAGAATGGGAATGCTTTGATGAAAATATGTAAGTAGAATTGTAAATTTTATTTATACATTTGAAAATTTCACTCATAAATGAGCCCTTGAGAGCTGAAAGTGGCTACATTAAACAAAAAGTCAAGATTAATGGCCAAACGTATTTGATGCGTTTTTAAAATATCCTCGATTCCATTCACTTTTCCGAAATTATAATCATGCATATTTTGGTTGCAATAATTTAAAGATGTGGTCATTTCAGTATAGAATTATTTAAAATCGTTTCAAAGATAAATGATTTACTATCTGCTTGCCAAATTTTATTATTTAATTGCTATTGCTGCTAAAATATTCCATACATAGAAAGTTATGGTTAAGTATACCAAGTGCTTTGACTTTCAAATTTCAGTTTTGTCTAAAACTGAAGTTAGTCACGATAAGTTTTGGATTGCTCACATCTAAAATCGAAGTTGTGCAACTTGTTCGCATATCCGACTCGTTCTCATCGTTCATACATTTTTTAAATGGCAGGATGCAATCGGTTAGCCGATCCGCTATTCGTCTTTTCCACAATGAGCAACCTGAATGGGCCGACATCGACATAATCGGATACGTTCTCGAATCGCGTTTTGTATGTATGAAAGTGTCGTGTTTGTAGAAAGGGGGATGTCTTTGCCGGTTATGGAAAGGCCGCTGGCAACTAATAAGTGGCTGTCGTACGATCGAACGAGCTTCGACTGGACACATGCTTGTTATTTTCGAAAAAATTCGCTTGTACGGTGTACACTCGATTTCTGTAATCAATCAAGATCGATCGCGGTGGAAATTAATAATAAGTGACACGGAAAACTATTTATAAATAATAGATGATGGATCATTACAAATTTATACCGTATAGTTAAAAAACGATTCATCTTTCGTTTTATTTAGTTATGAATTGCGAAAGTTTCAATCGAATCAAATGTTTGCAGATTCAGTTATCTGCAACGGTTTGTATTGAAACTTTGAGTTTGACTAGCTCGTGCGACCGTTGTGCGTTTTTAATCTAGTTAATTGGATTTGTTTTAATATGATTCAGCTGCAGAAACTTTAAACGCACTTCGAAGTTCAGACTCGAACAAGAAACTTCATTGTAATCGAAGTTTGCACGCCCGAGAGATGACTGTTTGAACTTGTTGTTCGAATTTCGAAATCTAACAATTAAGATTGTTTTATACGCGAAAATGTGTATCATTTGCGGCGGGAAAATCATTCCTAAATTATACACTCGGATTTTTCAAAGAACGTAATGCGTTCTCGCGAACAGTTCCCCTAACAGATTGGCCTCGAACCTTGAATAATTTTTCCCTCGGGGTGTCCGAGTCGTAATAAATACATAATTTCAAAGCTATCAGATACGCCGAACGTGTATTCAACAGTGCACACTGTAAAATACTACAAACATACGATATAATATCGGCTCGCTATTATATTACTCGGTTTTATACGTTGCGTACGTGCGTTATTTATTACCGACTCTCATATTATAGATATAATGTTACAGGTTATTATCAGGGCTGTGTAATCTTCAAATACATTTAAGTATTCCACCAGCGAATTTGTCTCGTTTCAACTCTAAATTGAATTAATTATTTTGATTTGTTACGTTTGAATGTAAAAAGTTTATTTATCTAGTATTGTTATAAGAATAATTTAAATTATATTCAACATCCCTGATTGTAATAATACGTGTGCGATATAATGCGGATGCGGGATGAGGTGGTGCGCATACGGAGCCTTTGATTACGTCGAACTGTGGATTTAATTAATCTTACGGTGCCACATCATTAATTCAGGTAAATCATAATGATGAGGAGCGACGACGGGAAAGTCCATAAACGGGAATTCATCGGGGAAATTAATGATTGGACCAAATCGACGAAACCGCATCTCGTTGTTACGTGCGCTCAATTAAAAATCGCCCGACCTCCGTTACTACGATGATGTGTGTGGTTTGTTTGTTAGTGTAGAGCTAATTAAAAAGCTATAGGTGCGTTTAAAATTTGTGGTTCTGATTATGATATTTGCATATTGATTGATACGAACTGGTTTGTTCCGACTGAAGTGATTTCGTTGTTACAGTTATGTTGTATTTTAATAGAGATCATTCGATAAAGATATGATATAATAATTAAAAAGCAGCGATTGAAATTATATGATACCTATTTTTAATTTGAAAAATTTAGTGCTTAGTTATATTATACATAATAATGCAATTTTATTCTGAATTTTTGCTATTACTCTATAACTTACAAAACAAATTGAAATTGATCGAAAATTAAAGTTGAGAACAACGAAAACTTTTAATTTTTTTTATAAGCAGTAAAATTTTCAATCCCGTTAAATCCAATAAAACTACAAACTTTTTCCAACAATACAAATCCACCCATAAAAAAATATATTCGAACCGGGGTAGTTGTAGCGGTACCCGCGGGTGCCGTTCTCGAATTCTTATTCGAAGTGCGCGACGTGCCCGTCTAATTTTACGTAATCAATTTGAATAAATTAAATTACGAAACGAGCAGAGGCCTCTCAGGCCCACCCCCTATCCACCCACCCTTTCGAATTTTTCGTCGCGGGCTTATTTTATTTTAATTTTTTCCCATTCAGCCGGTCCGCCCCCTTGTTAGGGCGTTCGCGGCGATTCAAAAGGAGGTGGCCCGCACGCACCATGTGGACGGAATTTCGATTCATCATTAAATTCTACAAAGGAAATCATAAAGCATTATTTGAGTTTTTAAAATTCATCCGTGGCCCGCATTCGAAACTGCTTCTCAATCTGTCGGGATTTCGTTTTTTTTTTTCATCCTTTCGTTTTATGTTTGAATAATTTAAGCGGCGTTTGCATTGCCTCGGAAACGAACCGTACGGAATCTGATGAACGAGACACATTTATATGGCGATACAGTTATCTCTTTTTGAGAAGGAGATGTCTGTATCGTCGTATAGATGTGTCTCGTATTATAAATTTTTATCGCTAAGCAAAACTGTTCAATTCAATGATTATTTTTGATTGTCGTTGTTATGTTAAGCCCACTTCAGACTCCTTCGTGCACGAATCGCGCATTAACCTAGAGCGGGCTTTACTGATGTTAATTTGAAATAGTGCATTTATATATTTTTGATTAAGTCGATATTTGGAAATCGCAGGATCGTCGCAATATGCGATATTATACGTGCATGGATGCGCCACGTGGAACTAATCCTCACAACTCCTGTGCACCATGAATTGGGGGATTTGAAAGGCTATGAAACCTTATTCTGAACATGCACCTTGAACCCTACGACTACAGCGAAATATATATAATGAAAAAAAATTGAAGTGACACTAATTGAACCCCTCCGTGTTTATGTGACGTTTAGTCCTGCGGCGCAAACGAAAACCCTCCCGGTTAAAAAAAATCGACACAAAAGAGATGCTTTCAATTTTCATCAACCCTTTCTTGATAAATTTTGTGTTACAAAAAATATTTTTGATCAAATTTGAATAACTTATCATATTTTATTTTCTGATGGAAATGCGATTAAACTTGCAAATTATGCAACATTGCTAATGACATTAAAACACTTAAACGATTTCAACATATGTACATATAATGCACATGTCGTATATCATTCGTCAGTTTTAGATACAATCTCCGATTATAGCTCTGATAAAATAAATTAAATATAGAATGGAGCACATGTGTTTTGTGTGAGTGAGGGGTTTGTGCGTTAATATTGAATTTCTTTCGCGTAGTAAAAACGTACGTAATAATGAATTATCGAGCACAATTGATCGTTATTCGGCGCGTAGGGGAATCAGTTCTGATTGAACTGCTCCAATACGATTTGTTAGATGCAATGGAAAAAATACTGTTTCGAAAAATCTATAGTGAAATCGCAGTGTGGGGTCAAACCTGCCGTGTGATCTCACCCTCGATAGACGAAAAAATATATGTATTTTAGCTTAAATAAGGGTAACAACAAAAGGGATTCGTGGGCTTTGTGTAAACGTATATCTTTTGATAAGTCGTTGGCCATATTAGAAATTTTCAATGGTAGAGACCGTTCATTTGATACGTGTTCGTATTTTTATATTTTTTACTGCGATTTATTTATTGGAAAAGTTTTTTTCGGATTCTAGACAGAAATAAAGTTTAGAAAAATTGTTTCAAATATTTTGAACAATAAAACTTTATTTTTTTGCATAATCGTGCCGCGAAACGCTAGAAAGAAAATTTATGTAACAGTATAATGCTTCGATTCAACGAATTCATCATTTACAATGGCTTTATTATCGAAAATTTTCATGGGTGATGTATATTTATTAGACAATTTAAATTGAGAAAAATATATAGAACGAACAAAAATTTGCAATTCCAAGTCATTATAAAAGAATATGTTTTATTGAGAACATCTGTTGAGGAAATGTTGATATTTCTTTTGTATATCAAAACTTGTTCGTTATTTATAAAATATCATAAAAAGTATTATCGAAAACTAAATGTTATTTTTTTGTGAAAAGAATAATTAGAAGCAATTAGATTAACGTGACTATCCACATCTTTGATAGTAATCCATTTAAAATCTATTGGAAATATCAAAAGTACCTATGTATTATACAAATTCCAACATCCAAAATTCAAATCACGATACTATTCATCGGCTTCGAACTTTTATCAATTGCAACTGAACGAACACTTTCTACGAATCGAATCAAAACACAATGCCCACTACACAACCGTACAAATCCTAGCCATACCGGCGCACAACGAAATACGCACACACAATAATAAAATATAAATAAATGAAAAAAAAGGCTTTTCGGGCCATTCATTGACGGGCGGACTGAAATTGCGTTTTCTATTGACGGATAAATTGAGCTCGGGCCGGTCAATTGTGAGCCCGAAGAACCAACGGTTCGATACTTTTGAACGGGACCCCCTTTTATAATTCCATCGTTCAATTTTATTTTAATTGATGCTCTTCAAACTGGCCATTGTGCGGGTTTTTCGTTTGGGAACTTTTGTTTTTCGATTTGTCGATTCGTCGATCGGGGACAATGAGCTTCGCCGTCGAGTGTGTGATCGCATGTGATTTAGATTAGATGTCTATGAAAAGGTTTTTGTGAATAAATTGATTATGCAATCGATAAAATTGACGTCGGTAGTATGAGGAAAATTTTAGTTTACATACGCAAATCTTATTCTTGTTTGTTGTTGATTGAGGAAAATCCGTGTGATGTTAAATCCCAATGATTTCATCAATAATATGTCGTAACATTGCATACTGTTAGGAAATATAAGTTTCGAAAACAAGTTTGAAATATATATAACAATTGAGAAGAGCTGGTTGAGAGCGGTGATGCGAATTTTTTTCATTCGCTATCTACTTTTCTAATCGGAACATGACACGACCCTTTTTTTCTAACAAGAAAATTGAAGCAATCAAAATTTCAAGACTCGAGGCAGTTTAAAATTGTTTCTCGGCATTTTTAAACGAAAATTCATATAACAGGTCGAAAACGAAATTCACGACAGCATCTTGATACACATTTCACATTAAAAATCGTCAGATTCTCAACTCTTTTACCCCGAGGAGCGATAGTTTATTCTCTGTCGATTTTTCACAGGAACACGAGAGATATCGCTGGCAGGAGCGAGCGGATGCGATTTTCGTGCTTCGGATCGTAAAAACGATCTATAGATCCATCCACCTGTTAGCGAAGCGTTGAGACCTGATCCCATTCGACGATCCCACAGCGTCCAAGATGGAAATGACTGGTCGGTGATAAATCGTAAAACGACCCCGTTATAAATGGGACGATTCAATTCGGTCAGTAAACGTAATGAAACGTTTCCTTATTTAGAATGCGACGGTCTGTTCGAGCTTTAAGGACGCACTCTCGGACTTGCATATGATTATTATTGTGCATGGGAAAATGGGTACTTATCCACTTTTAAATGGATCGTGTATTCTATTAGCGAGATGAGATTCTGGGGAATTGTATTTATTTGATTCTTTTATTATCTACATGGACTCGTCTGATTTGAAATAAACAATCGTTTTCGGGATAAGTACGATATGTAACGCTGTCGTATATATAATATTCTATCTGCCATGAAAAGGGTACGAATATCGAAAAAAGGACGAGTCCCTTGACGACTCACTTCGCGGAACGATATCTGCGAGGTTCGCAGAAACGAAATCGATCAAAAAAAAAAGGAAAAGAAAATGATTCGAATAAAAAAGAAAGCGCATAAATACATACTGTTGGACCCCCACCGCGAGCGAATTCTTTCCCTCGGAAAACTGGAAAGGAATTCCCGTTCGTCTCTCATAAGTTCTGGGTCTCTTTCGGGACCTTCGAGGAATTTGTTTTGACTTGCGAAATCTAAAATGCAAAATCTCGCCATCTTGTCAATCAAATGCCGATTGTGTGTGCTCCTTGTGTTCGGAAAACGTCTCAGAATGGAGCGCTCCTTTGTGTAGTCAGAACGTTGACTTGCTTTAACTTACTTTACTTTCGTATTGTAAAAAAATGTATGACGATAAATTTTCGGATTCGGATCATAAACATATGAAGCAACGAAAACGTTATTTGACGTACGTTTATGGACCGATCAGAATAGTTAAATATTTATGGAATTTCTTAATAGACATTTCATTCTATCTATATAGGACGAATTTGTGAGTGTTATAAGCTATTGTACGTGTGCTAAAACTGTGAAAACTTTGCAGACCCTGTCTGTCGGCGAAAGCTAACAAAGTTTTCGTATAAACGGCCGTTTTCAACTCTCTGAAAACAGGGAACGAAAACTGTAGTTGCGGACCAAGCAGATAGAGATTTTTTTTAAATGCTAAAACTCCCGAGAGCGAACTTTTCATTTTGAATATTTTTTTATTATGCGTTCTTTTTACGCCACACAAATATTTCTATTCACATGCATTATGTATATCTACTACTATTGAATATGACATTTTGACTGACAATGAGTTTTATCAAAATACATAGTTGTGAAACCTAAGGAAAGTTACGATATTGATTGATGTACATACAACTATTCTACAATATTTACTTTTGACTGTGTAAGCTCATGTGCATTAATTTTTTAATTAATTAAATACACTTTCAAATTAATGCAAACGATGCGCGGATGAAAAAAAACCAACACATCCGCACCTAAAAAGTCGGCCGTTAAAATCTGCAGAATTACACGCGAACTAAATTAAACTTTAAAATGATTTTATTTAAACTTTGCGCATTTTCCACCTAATACAATACAATAAATTGCACTCGTTAAAAACTTTGCACGAGAAGCACACTAAGAATAAATTCCCAACATTCGCAACATTTGGCCGGCGAGCGCTTTCGACAATTCGCGCATTGTGCTTTATGTGCATTTCCATATGACGACTGAAAAGGCCAAAGGGTGCAAGTAACTTTGCGGTAATTTCGAGAAAAGAGCGCTTAAGTTGAGCATGTACTTAAATGTATTAGGTGCAGGTCGAGTGATTTGATGATACATCTCAGCACACGTTCCAAATTCATTTATATCTTTTTGCCATCTGATTCCTGAACATAACTCAATTTCGGCAAAAAATTCACTTGTATCCTTTGGCCTTTTCATGCGTCAATGTATATTTTTTGACTGACTCTTTTGTCGTCACTATTACTGCTGTTTTATGCTAATGGCTGTCTCGTTGTTTCGGTCGTCGGACGTTCGACGGCGATTTCACCTCGGGGACGATTCGTAGGGGAGATTATCTCGGTCGAGGGGTGTGTACAAAGTGCGTGTCAAACGGTTGTTTATTGTGATTTATAGAGATTTTCGAGTTTGCTGTGGTATTAAAAGTTGAATCTGTACACATAGATGTGTATTGAATTTCATTCGTTTTAAAATTCGGGGCTTGCCTATCAAATTGATTGTGATGTTTTTTTTTATTGAAATGAGACGGAGATCTGTAGCAGAGATGTAATGCAGAGGAACACATCGATTGTCTAACTAGAAAATTTTCCAATAGTTTCTAGCTAGAGTCTAGTTAGAAAATAAAAGCAATACAAATGGTTATTTTTTAAGAAAAACGTTGTAAAAAGATTTTATCTTTTGTGAGAATGCTAGAATTCTATTAGATTTTCTCGAATAAAATACTTTAATTATAAGAAAATGAATAATAACTATATATTTTTGTTTATAATAGTTTCTATCTATGTCTGATACGATAAAACATGCAAATGTATGAAAAGACTTTATTGTTATTTTGTACTTCAGCTTTAGCTACCGCTGGTTCAATTGTATGTATTGTTTCGTAACGACTATTATATTTTTTCCGCGAAACGAGATTCCATGCTGTTGCGTTTTACACACTTAACGAAGTATAAAACAAAAATCCCGAAAATATAATAAACAAAAATTGAAAGATAACACGTCCACGTGTCTACAACACGGAACAGTACACATCACGCTATACTAACCATCGCATCGCACGGCGACTAATCTTGATATTTAGGCGAAAAATACACACACACACTCACATCAAACGCCGTAAAAATCACTCGAAAAGCGAAAAAAGAAAGCCGAATCGAAAGCCGACTCTTTACGCCCCATATAAAAAGGGTTTTTGTTGCCCTTTCTAGTGTGTGCGCTTTTCGAAAAAGGTCACGCGCCGTATTCCCGAACTAGACGACGCGTATTCTTTTATCGCCCTCATAATTAAACAAAGGGCTTTCACGTTTCCTATTCTACACTCTGATACAGTCCGATATCGATAATTCGATCGGGGGCCAAATGAATCTGACGATACTGCCGAAATCCGAACGAGAGAGCTATCGCTCGAGCTTAAAGTCCAAGTAAACTATCCGATTTGTCGTCCAATTCAATGATAAGTATGGAGAGTAAAGACTCTGGAGATACCTTTATTTTTTTATATACCTTTTTTTCGAGAAGCATCAAAAATTAATCGCCTGTCGTTTGATTATCTTTCAAATTTGAAAAAAAATGCGATTGCTATCAAAAGTCGTTAGATGACATAGACTACTAAAACTAATGTAACGCTTTTAATAATTATGCATTTCAGGTGATCAAACTCTCTCAAAGTGTCCCTAATCTACAATAAACTATATTAAAACTGATTTCATCGAAATATAATATAAATATCCAAAAAGAAATAAGAGCTTCGAAACCAAAGGTATCCTCTGTCTTCTACTGACCATCGATTCGGATGACAAATCGAACGGCCAGCCTTATTCGCTTGTTTTCCTCGTGTTTTTTTCTCGATTCGTCGCTGTCAAAGGTTTCATTCGCATTATCGGTGGTCGACTGGACCCGTGTGCGGTCTTTTTATAGTGATTTCGGCTTTGATCGTTCGGGGGTCGACTGCGCACGAAACAATTTAATCAAATCGCACCGCTGGGCTTCCGTCTTTCGTAATCAGCCGACGATAAAAACCCTGACGGATGTGGGTCTCACGAAACTCGCAGGATGTTGTGTGAGTGAGTTTTTATTTTTCATTTCGATATTATTATTATTATTATAAAATTTCGTACCGACGATAATTCGCTTTCCGTTTAAATGGAAATAAATAAAATCTGCATCTAAGTATTGCGCCGTTGGCGAGTTATCTCTGCGGTTAGTGCGGTTGATTTGAGTTTGCTGCATTCGGGGAATTCAATTTTAGAATTGATTTTTTTTTATGTAGATCATTAAAACATGAAACTATCTGATTTCAAAGTTGGAATGTGATTTTTCTAATATTTTGGGTATCAATTTCATAATGGTGCGTATAAAAGAGATATACATTTTCGTATAATAGAACGATTTTAAAATTAAGTTTTTTTTCCACTTCGTATTATATTAGTTTGAAAACGTGATAAATTGATTTTTTATAGCAATTAATTTGTAAAAATCATAAATCAACGTTCGAAAACCTGTTCAGAATGAAAAATTACAATGGGTACTAAAATAGCTATAAACGTGTTTAAATAATTTTATTTATGTTTTATTTATTTTTTTCATTAAATTTAGACAGATTGAATAATTTTATTATTTCTAATAATAATAATAAAATAAAACAGCTTAAATGCAACACGACCAAACTAGGCTTTCTACTAAATCAAAAATCACACACATTTAAGAAGAAGCTTTATCGCAGTGGTCCCACGTTTCCAAAATTACCATATTGTATTGACTATGCAGAAACACCCTTCTGATCTAACGTTTCGCAAACGATCTGCAAATACGGCTCTCCAACACATACGCACCCAATATAATACTGTACGGGTTCGTCGGATTCGAACCGGCTTTAAAATTAAATTAGGAATTATTGTTGGATTAACAGTTGCGCGCTAGTGGGGTGGCAACCCCCGATTCTCACCCCATTTCGACACAAAGCTAACCAACCGTCGTTTTAGCTTATATTCGATCGACTATGACCCTTGAATCCATCCAAAATAAGACGCAAAGTCCTTCGTTTAGCTCTTTCCTAATTATCTCGCATTGTTAACATAGAAATATGCCCGGCAGTTCTTTGAACTTCGAAAATAACCATCCATTAAGGACCGGAGGTTTTTTTTTTTTGCATTTTATTTCGCCCTCTTGCTAGATTAATGTAAACACCGAGCTCGGCGAACTCACCCCGTCTTCTTCTCATAGCTTCGGGTATTTTTCGTAATTATACGCGATATACCTTCGAGTTTGATAGAGGGGTGGGCGTGTTTCATTTTTCAAAAGTTCCCATCTATCAAAGTGGATCTGATTACGTACAAGTTGTTTTGTAAAATCGAAATTGTTTTTACGCTTTTAAATTAATTATTTTTTGAATACTTATTTTAACACCTTGGCGACGGCAAATAATTTCAATAGACATCTACTTGGATGATTTTTTAAGAAAAACTTTCAATTTTTTAATTTTGGTTGAATTTTGAAGCAAATCTATCTATATGAGCAAAACTAATTTCATTCCGAATAAATATATTGCTTTCTTACTCATGAAATAGCGTTGACAATGAGTTCGACATTAAGCAAAATGGGAAAACGTGGGTCCCGATTACGAATTGTTAATAGATACATATATTCGTATTGAAGTATTAAAAGAAAATAAATATTTTGAAAGTAAACATATTGATGAACCATTCAGTATTTGTCGTAGTTTTATTTGCAATTGAATCGAAGCGGTGCAAAATTCAAAGCGTACGGATCGTTTTGCGAAAAATATAAATGATATCGAATAAATACCAGTTTAGATTCGATCTCAAACTTTGCGAATTAAAAGCTCGCCAAGTTTCCACGTCTTTGAGCGAAGTTAGACTTGGAAGCTTACCCCGAGGCGAGGGACGATATCCAACTTCGCAGAACTTGAATCGGCGAGGCTTTTCGGCTATGACGCATTCGCCTCAAAGTCCAAATAAATATTCGCATTTTCCGTCGAACAGGAAAGAATTACTCGTGTCGAACGGGTTAGTGGAGACGAATCGATGCGGATAATTCAAGCCGGGGTCGCGCCCGCTTTGTAGCCGTCTTCCGAACTGTTTCTGGCTGATAAAAAAAGGGGGAAAATTCCGAAAAAGGGAAAAATCCCCACCGGAGGGAACCTTTCGAGTGTTGGCGCTTGGAAAAATCGCAGTCTCGCGAGTAAAATGTGAACATTTAATGAAAATTTCAATTGGAACTCTCTCTGGATGGGGCGCAGTTGCTTCGGCGAGTTTGGAACGAAACACGTATAATTTTTAACTGCGGAGTTTTAGGACTTTTGAAGTTTTTCGCGTGACACTGGAAATTCGAGGTTGTGGAGCGTGTTGGCTTGGTTCTTTATTTTTTATTAAAAACATTTTCTTCGAAAAGTGTACACAAAGAAAATAAGCGCCGTAAATAAATAAATACGGAAAAATAGGATTATTAACAGAATAATGAATTTTTCGCCATGTCGAAAAGAAAAATAGGGAAACTTATTTAAAAAAATATATATTCGTTAAAGTTGAATTCATATAATTATTTTTTATGCTGAAATTGATGGAAATAATATTAAACTACCAGAACGTCAAACTCGCTTAAAAGCGGAAACGTTTAAATGACATGAAAAATCTTCTCTTGAGAAAATTCAAAAGTTCGTTTCGGGCGACGTGAATTTTAATTGAGGTCGTCGAGCAAAAATTGAATTAATTTTCATTATTTTCGTATGGCACAAACCCACTATCTTTCGCCGGCAAAACCTTCATTGTCATCGAACAATGGAGGCTAAGCTCTCATCCGTTCTGGACCGAAGAAGACCCTTAACGGCCAGCTGGAAAACAATACTCGCCCCTCGCTCCTGTTCGGGCTTCCCCTCGCCTAATTGCATCCGCTTTTCCGGAAAAGCGGTTTTTCCGAGACCGACACGTGAAACAATTACGCAAAGATACCATTCGAGGAAAATTCGCCGAATCATCGAGTCGAATTGCTCCCGAAAATGCCTTTGAATATTTGAAAATTATCGTTTCGAAGATAGTACAGATATGTAATTTGTACATGAAAAATGATAAAATTTGTATAGATATGTGGAAAAATCTTTATGTCTCTAACACACGAACGTATTCGCTATTTGCGAAGGTGGATTTAATTAGTCGTGCAAAATCGGGGACACACGCAAAATCTCTATTTCGACTTGCGGGATTCTCTCTTGTCTCGATGGGAAAAAAGAAAGGTCACTCGTTCGGCTTAATCGCACCAAGTTTACCCTTCTCCGCGATTAAACTCGTTCGTTGGAACCATTTCGTAGTAACCGCGAATAAAACGAACCGTTATGCTTTAATTTTATATTGGATTCCATTTTAATCGACGCTCGGACATTTCCTCTTCCGGGAAATACCGCTTTTCGCTAAATTGAATCGATTCCATTTCGCTGTTAGCCTAAATTTATATATATATCAATATTTAATTTTGTGCTGCAGATTTAATATTTTATGAACGTCAATCGTAAATTTATATCAATAATATAAAATTTGTTCAACTGAATGTAGATTAAAAAAAAAAGGAAATGATAAATCACGCAATTCTGAACTATTGCATTACCGTTCATTTAAAAATATTATAGTTTTCAGTATTTCCAAAATAAAATATCGACATCCTTTAATGGAAGCAATAAATTTTCCCATTTACATTATATTATTCACTTGTCGAAAATTCGTAAACGACCCATTTGTCGTGTATTAAAATTGTGCACATTCAAACGGTAGCTTCCGAAAAGTCGCATTTCATATTATTATTATTATACGCTCCGAAATAACGAAAGTTCGTGGCCCCATTTTTCAAACAATCTCATTTGTATTCCATAAATTTACAATTCCAACATCGAAAATAATTCCCATTTGAGAATGTCGCAACGTAGCGAACCCCCGCAGATACGTTTCGAACAAAATTATACGTTTATTTTAACCGGATCACATGTAAAAAGTTAGTTTTCCGGGAATGACTAGCATATAAACGCTCATCTATTAGATTTGATGGGTTTATAACGAGCTATTGAAGAATAGGAGCATAAATGGTTATATACGAGAAAATTAAACCTCATTTAGATGCAAGTCGAGGAATCGAAAATATTGTATAATATGAAATCTCAGACAAATATGAATTAGTGAAGTATTTTTATGAGACGTTTGTTCGAGAGTTTTCCGATAGTAAAAACACAATGTTTCAGCAAAACTAAAAACTTTCAAAATTTCATTTCAAAAACAATTTTCAGTCGAAAATATCATTAATAAGTTTTCTATTGAGTTTTTTTTAATGAAATTTGAAATTTCTTGCGACGTTATTGTATCAAAACTCAACTTCTTTTCTCGAGCACAGTGAATACGCACACTACGTCTGTTTCTAATACGTAGGCATTCAAAATTGATTTCATCGAACGATTGCAATCGACATGAAACGAATTGAATTTTATTCACGTGAAGAAATCGTATTTTTACAAAAGCGCCTCGAATATGATTAATGTGTAATGTACGCACGTTTGCCCGCAAGTACACGCACGTACATATTTAATCAGAAGCGTGCGCGGAAGGAACGTTTTAATTTTTTCCCCTTTTTTTTCCAACATATAAGCCTTCTTATCCGATTCGTATCTATAAACCTTCGTTTCCTCCGCGGAATTAATTCTGTACACAAGACGGGGGAGAAAAAACGCGTATCGCCATATGTGTACTTAATTAACTCCGAGACGAAAAGGGTCGCGTTGTTCGAAAGAAAAAAAATAGTTTATTTTTTTCTGCGTTCTGCGCAAGAACGTATTCAGATTAAGGTGTAATTAATTAATGAACGTGTTTAATGGACGTTGGTACTGTGCGCACTCGATCCTGCTTAGATTACGGGCAATTTTTTTATAATAAATGGTAAAAAAAATTGAAATTCTGAACGTTAATTCTATGTTATAAATATTCAATTAATTTGTTAATACGGAGAATTCATTTTTTTTCGGATTCAAAAGAAACTTTCTAAAGCGTTGGAATATTCATTTTTTTTTCTCGTAATTTATAAATGCGCAGATATTTCGATGTAATATTATTAAGTGTTTCCAGGAATTTTTCAGATATTTTCGAACAAATGAAAAATAATTTTATATTTTCATTGTATTTTACTTTTATTCAATCCATTTTCTATTTGAATTAAACGCCCACTCTATCGCATCTTCATATCGAAAACTCACTCCCCGATATCCTCACACACACTTATCATCTCATCTTCACATAATATATCTTCATATGAGCTGTTCAAAGCTAAACATGTTCAATTTCACTTTTTGATAAATATGAGATTTGCATGTCATGGACCTCTGCACAGTCATTATTTCTGAATGACCAAGATAAATACCATTGAATCATAAATTTTTCCAAAAAATAAAAAGCCGTTTTAATAAATTCTGTACTCAAATGTGTACTAACTACATCTAAAGCATTTAAAAAAAATTGTATAATTTTAATATTTAAAATTTGGAATGATTAAAGGTATTAAGGAATTTTCAAAAAACTCATCAAACACGTTTGATAAGTTTTTTGACTTCTTGTTTTAATGAGTTAGTCACGTTTAGCTCTGAAGGGCTCACATATGACGATCGAAAAGGCCAAGGAGTTCAAGTGACATTTTTGGCAAAATTGAGTTATGCACAGGAATCGCTTCTATGCACGCTCATTTATTTAGTGGCAAAAGGAAATAAACGAATTCGGAACGTGTGCTGAAATATATCATCAAATCAGTCGACCTCCTCTTAATACACGTAGGTACATGGTCAACTTTAAACGCCCTTTTATCGAAATCACCGCAAAGTCACTTGTACCCCTCGGCCTTTTCAGTCGTCATACGTATGCACATATAAATTAACACACGCACACATTAAGCATTTACGTGGATATTAGGCGTCGTTGGCACGCAGCGTTATCTCGTCTAACGTAATTACGCCGAAATGCAAAGTAAATGTGTTTTTAATGCAGCGGCTGGCGACAACCGCTACCTTCTTGTCTTCCCCGTCGTTTTGTACCCTTTTCGTCGAGATCGATCCATTAATTACGTGACCATGTGGGGTGACCATTCGTTAAATTCAAAACGATAATAAAAATCGGGCGGTGGGTTATCTGCATCGTTGCGAGCTTAGTATACAACGGTGTTGATAAATGATGTTTGGGCTGCGTTCCATGAAATCGTGTTGCACATGGTGCAAAATGATTTAAAAAAAAATGTATGAATAAATCGGCTTATTGATTGACGTGAGCGTGTTTAGCTGTTAAATTGTAAGGAAGTTGTTGTTTGAGCGGTGAAAAACACATTAAAGAATTTGTTAATTATTTATTCATAAAATTTTCATTGAAATTCTCAGATTGTTTACGATAAATTGGACAGGTGTTGTGAAACGGTGCCAACCGGTGGGCGTATTAGTGCGAATATCTCTAAACCATAATCTTAAATAATTTAACTTCTCAATTAACATCTTTAATAAAAATTCTCATTAAAAAGTATAAAAACGAATAAATAAAATCGCTTGGATTAAGAACTAATTAGTCACGTGCTAGAATTCAACTGATTTGAACTAGATATGTATTTGTGTACTTCAAATTGATTAGAGTAATATTATTCAAAAAGCCAATTGATTAATATTAGAATTAATGATATTACGACCTAAATGTGCACAATCTTATAATGTAAATTTCAAAATTTTACTTATTTAATAAGTGCTTATTAAAAATTTTTGCAAAGCATGCTTAACGTTGAAAAACTTTCATATACCCGATCTTTTAGATAACAGCAATCGATAATAAACGTATCAGAAAAAGATCGTTGCATTCAAGAGCCTTTCGAGCTCGCACGAAGCACTACATTGTAGCAATAAATATGAAAATAAAAACTAAAACCTATCGCACAATAAGTAATCGCCGATTTCCATCGTTCGAAAGCAACACCGATCTTTACACACATTCATACAAAATGCAAGAGCGTGCACAAAAGAAGTGCCGCGCAGCCAATTAAAGTGCATCGCTTAAATCGTCCATTATACACAGAATATATAGCGAACGACAATAATTAACTACGAAGACCTCCGACCGGGCTTATCTCGCTCGCAAATTACTTATACAGTGCGCCGTTACTATTAAAACAAAGCCATAATAAAAAAACGCAGATTCTGTAAAAGAAAGAGTTGAGCGGGGAAAAAAGTGAAGCCCGGCAACAAAGAGCGGCCTCGGTTCGGGTTTTGCTAATGCAAAGTTAATGACACGTAGCCGGAGGAGCATTCAGTGTGTCAATAGGATGGGATTGTTTTCCGAGTCGTTACTCGAGGATGGCCCGATGTTATTAAGACCGCGGTTTAAAGGCCATTAAGGCTTCTCTCGATGCTGGAAGTGCATTCGTCATTATGGAAGTGCAGCGAAGCGACTTAGTCCCGATTTTCGTCCGCTTCTGCTAAAGTTTATATCGTGTACGACTCGAATGGGTTGTCGACTTTTTTTCAATATACCGTTACTCCTATCGTTATTATATTTGGTTAAATAACTCTTTGTTGGTTTTTGCGGTTTCGTTCATGATAATAATAATCAATTAAATCTACTGAATAATAGTGATAAAATTCGTATTTATAAATTGAGAACTTTGGGAAAAGATATGTTTCAATATTATACTATTATAATTGTAACCCAAAATGCATTTACAATTACAAAAAAAATCCCAATTGAATTGTTCATCAATAGAAAATGGGTCTCCATATCATAAATGTTTAATTTTTTTTTTATATTAAAAAAATATATATGCAATCAAATTCAACCGCTCAATTTTAAAGATATAAAACCCCAATGCGAGAAACACGAGTAAAATTTATTCAATAGTATACGAATTATACGATTCTAATAATATACGATCCGCAAATTCGTTCTCGAATCTGGTAGTTATCTCATCTGAAATAATTTATTCTGTCCGTTCGAGTTGCGCACATGTAATATAAGTGGGTTCGTGATAGTTCTGTGTTACGTTGCTCTGGTTCCAGCTCTTCTTATCTCGAATAAATTCCGCTCCATCTTCGGAAGAGTCGTGATTCTATTGCAATTGTTGCGAATGCAAACAAGAAAACCGTTCAATAATTCAATTTTGATTATGCCTGCTCCAAAACGGGCGGGATCAATTAAAAACTTCGCCGTCGCTTTATCAGATACTCATCTTTGCGAATCACGTTTTTCATTCGTATTTAAACGAAAATTTGTCTACATAATTGTAGAATAATTTTTTGCAATATCATTATGGTTGGTGTAAAGCCGCGAATTAACCTTCGGCATTGATGCAATCACTATATTACGTTGCATGAAATTCAATATTTTTCATACTCAATAACTACCTAATTGATAAAATTATTTGCTTGTTCTTTCAACAGGGATCAAAATACGCATTATATAATTTTCTAAAGTTGGACACAAACGAAACTCGTATAATTCATCATTAGCTAGAGGAGAGTAAAGACACTGCAAATATACGTGATTTTCTTTCGGATATTTGAGTTTCGATGAAAATAGTTCCAATGCAATCAATCCAGTATAGTTCATTGCAGACTAGTAGTGCCACGGATGTGTTTTATTCGATAATATTTTTTATTGCCATCTATGTGTGAAATAAAAAAATATCCCACATTTGGATTTTACGCCTTATATACGTTAAACGGTGCAATTTCGTAACTACAACGCGTAGCTCGGAGCGTAAAGCGGCGGGCCAATGAAGTGAACGTGCCGAGTCCGAGGCACGGCTGAAAATTTTGAGCATCGTTAGCGTATTTATAATATAGATTTATCCCAAAAACACTGTAAGAGTTCAATCGAATCTCGAGAACGACCTAGATTAAAACCCCTTAAAAACATCAAGAAAAACCATAACCGAAAAGCGAAACATCTATCTATCCGCGAATCGTTCAAGCGCGCGAAATTTCAATATTCCCCGATATTCCAGGGGCGCACTCGGGGGTGGGCAGGTGGGCCCCCGTCCGTAATTAAGGGCTCGAAAGGGGCCCTTAATGGCCGCCGGTTCGCTGCAGTAGTTAAATAGAACGTTTCGCGGATGGGTAATGAGCCCCTATATACGCGACTCGTTTTTTATGCCTCATTCGATTTTACGCGCGATCGTTTCATACCGTTTCGATACTGCTCCCTCGTCGAAGTACTTTTTTTTTTCGTTTTATACGCTTTTTAAGGCTCGGAAAGGGGTTGGTGACCTTTTAAATTTAGATTCGTTTATGGTCGATATTTTCAATTTTTTTTTAATCTCGATATAGTTAACTATACTGACTTCCTTAGATAAGTTGTCGGTCTTCATGTGCTGATGCTATCAGAGTAAGAAAAGAAAACTTTGTTAACTTGAGAGTTAGAAATGTGAAAAGATTATCTCTTAGACTATGATTGTTTTTTTTTATGGTTTGGAACGATTGCAACGATTATGATGACATTGATAACAATATAATTTAAAAGCAATCAAAATTTTTGATGTTACGTAAATAGCGTTGTGGACATTGAATCATATTGCCATTATTACTGTAACGATTTTTTCCCAGAGCGATTTTTTTACATTTATTTTTTTCATAATAGTAGACGCATCGCAAAAAGTTCCCCGTATTAAAAAGTCATCATTCTTTTTTATGCACATCATTCGAGGCTAACGTTTTCACTTTCGCCGTCGGCACGAAGCGAAATTCCCGAGAAATTCATAATCAATTTTCCCCCGTTGAACGAATCGCTAAATTCGCTTTTCGTAATAGCGAAACTGTCGCTATTTATTGCTTTTATGCACGTTTTCAACGTTAACATGACTAAGCTTCCATGACACATTAAAATTTCGTTTCTGAAAAATGTTCGCGATTCGACCTCGTAATCGTGACTAATTTTATTCGTTTCTCGAATCGATATCTTTTGCGAACATTAAAATATTTTAATGATTCTGTTTATTTTCCCAGAGCAAGGATATCGGAATTATTCAATGATGTTTATTTGCGGTTTCTTTGTGTGATATCAATAAAATTAAATATAATAGTTTCGAATACATACATTACTGCTGATTATTTCAACTTGCGTCAATTATTGTTTGAAATTAATAGACATCATCCATTAATATTTATCTAATGAGCAATTCAAAAAATATCAGTTAATACTGCAATCGTTATTAACTATTTTATTGCCACATTTCAATATTAATACAGCACTTGAAGATTCGCTATCGATATCAATCGCAGATAAAATAGATTGATACTTTATACTATCGAAGCGTACTTAAATCAACCCAGACTTCACTCTACCATCATTACCGAAATTAGCAACAACTAATACAATTTTTATCATCGATAAGCCGAGATCGAACGCAATTTCGCAGACAGAACCTACAGCCAGTTCTCCTTTAGCGAACTATCAAAAATCCGCGGAACAGCAATGGATTTATATACTTTAGTTTATGTCTCTGTTCAGCGGATATTTCGACGATTCGTAGTCGGAGAACCGACTGTACTATATCGGAGCTGTAATTTTTTCCTCGCGGCGCATACCTATCATTTAAATCGGGGGATGAGTGTACAATGTGCAGTGAACGTGCAGTGTTTCTGGTGGCTAAGAAGCACCCGAGGCATCCGAGATAAAGGTGAGGCGGTTATTTATGCTGCAACACGAATGCGGTAATTGCACCGACACCGCGAACGAAAACAAGAAGAATGAAAATGTTCGAAAAAAAGAAGGCACTGAAATGCAACGAAACGTACGTGTGCGCATTCGCCGCGTGGCTTTTGTTCTTCGTACCAATTTCTCACAGTGCACACTATCTTTCTATGTTGTTGCTGAAGATATTCGGTTTCGTTTTGACACCTCAATTTTTCTCATTTTCTCAATTATGTCACGTTTTTGCTGCAGATTTGTTCGTTTTCATTTCACTTAAACTGATACATTTATTTTCATCGTATAACTAAGGGCTGGTCTTTTCCCCATCTGGTTTGAAAATTAAACGAATTCAAACTATGTACATGCGGTCCTCCAACTACTAAACTGACAAAATTTAAGGGAAAGATGTATGTATGTATTCTTGAACGAACTGTATTTTGCCTATCACTTTCAGCGGCCGTTTTAACAGTTCATAGTTGGAGGAACAGCATGTAGTTTAAATTCGTTTTATTTTCAAACCAAAGTTGAAAAGACTGACCTAATTTACGTAATTTGTTATCAAAGAAAAATATAATTTTATGTATGTATTTAAAAAATAAATTGCGCATTTAAAATCGGAATTAAAAATTGCGTTCAGGTATAGTAAGTGCCAATTTTCTACTTAAGCAAAAATTCAAGGCTACTTTCAAATACAGCCATTTCAATTTCCGAATTGAATAGCTTTAGCAAAATTCAATTATAAGCACATGTCATTAAGCTTTTAAGCGCATGTCATTACCAAACATTTTATTACACGTATATAAAATTCAATTACATTTCGAAATTCAAAAACGCAACATCGAGCTAGCTACGTAAACAAATGCATTGATTAAGCGTCCTATCGAGTCGTGTGTATAGTTTGTATAATATAATATTTTTATTTCTGAATTGCATGCACGTATTACACATTTTGCGATTTTCAATAATTCAAAATTTAATAGCGGAAACCGCAGTCGATTAAACATTACATACATACGAGCGAAGCGCGATAATTTGCGCATATTTATTACACTTTCATAATAAATACATATCCCATTATTGTGCAAAGATCGATACGAATATGTTGCCAACAATATGTATTATTATTATGACTTTAATCAAACGAACTACATTTTAATCCATTATTATTCGGTTTATGTACCTAAAGGATCTGATATTAAGGAGCAGTGAGAATGCTATTTTTCACGCAGAGAAAAAGACTAATTGCAGCGGTCAAGGGCTACAGCCAGGAGGGTTTTCCTGGATGGGGGAAAGAACCCCTATTTTGCTGTATACCGAATTTCGATCGTTCCAAAAAGCCGGTATAGAACCATTTGATAATTCCGTTAATAAATGAAAGTCGCTTACACCAATGAAAAGCTTCCGACCCTTGAAAGAAAGTACAAACGTATCGTGAACGGTCTTTTGAAAAGTTACGATTTAATTATTTCAGAATTTGCTTTCGATTGTTTTTCAATAGAATATTCATATTCAAATTAAAATTGTAATTTTTATACTATTAAGAAATATATATTAATAAAAAAATAATTTAAAATGATATAGATAATTATCATCTCGAGGATGACATATAATTTCAAGAGACATCCACATAGTCAGTCGACTTTCAGTCATAAAAATTTTAGAAATGAAATTAAAATATTGCGGAAATTGACTGAAATTTTATTAAGGAGATCTAAAAAATGGAATTAAATTTATTCAGAATAAATATGTTGCTATTTTCTCCATGAAGTGGTTGACCGAACACTGAAAACGTGCGTCCCGGTCTAGGAAAAAGGTCAAAAACTACGCTAAATTGCTGGTTATTTATTATATAATTTTATTTAATATGAAAAAGAATCAATTAAAATTTCGAAAACCTTCATCACGACCCTCTCACTTACCAGCATGCACCGGCGAACCATTTTCCCTCGCGCACACAACAACGTTGATCGCGCCATACAACGCGAACTTTCAATTAAGCATTGTTGCTAGATCCTCTCTGAAAGTTTCAGACCTCGCCACTCGGTCCGATTTAGAATCGGATTTTTTGCGACGTCGCTCTTTTCGGTTTTATTTCTGTGGCGATTTTCAAAGACGCCGAAGTCTAGATGGCAAAAACATCTCTCGCGGTCTTCGGATGCTTGTGTCCCATTGTTTGTGCATCGGGAATGCGTTTCGAGAGCGCCAATTGCTATCGATGCGACCGATCGCGAAATGGACGTCTGTCGAATGCTATCTTGGATAGATGTGCTATAATAAATTCAATTCGATCCTAGTAAACTTAATTAGTTACGGATCACAAAACTAGGTAGATATTCAGAGCCTATCATGATTAACTACACTCAAAAATAAAATCTTAATATCAAAGCACTTCGTATAGTTTATTCGTGTGATAAAAATTGAGTCAAGAATTAAATATTCTTTATCATTTAAATTTTAATCTATAAAAATCATACATTTGAGTCTTATTGTTAACAAAATATACAAATTTACATAACTTTCGAAATTTATATGAATTTGTTGTATCCATGAATTTCATATTTGTTCTATTCGAATTTTAATAACACTTAAAACTATTAATTGCTTAATAAAATTCGATATTAACATGCCTACTATGTTGCATAATTTATACATATATTTAAGAGTGTTTCAATTTAGTCGAAAACACCAATCGCATGTTCGCGAAACGCCCCATAAGATCGTAATTGTTAACGGCGTGCGTAAAATTAAATTAAAAATCTATTTGAATTAAAAAAGTGGGCTGTATATAAATTATTTTACGTAGCGAGCGAACGTTACTCGCATCTCATAATATGGATGTAGTTAATTTTAACGATTCATTAAATTTACGGCTTTCGTACGCACTTTTCATTTTGAAACATTAAAACGTTATGCCGCGCTACATAGTCGAACGTTTCAACAAAATCGGACGGAAACAATAAAATTTTGATAATTCAAGAGGATTTTATTACGTCTACTTGTATTAAGCAAATAGGATATGGATATTGCTTCGTGCGATCAATATCCCACAAAGCGATTTTCAATAATATGCAAATTCCTTTATATTAACTGATCAAATGTGAATATTTTAATATGCAGGTATATAAAGTTGGGATGTTTTTTGGTATTTGTGCATGTTCGATCAATATTGAAATTTGTATTGCATAATTTTACGACTTCCTTTTGTAGTAAACATGTAAACGACCCATCTACGGTCTATTAAATAAATAAAATAACTGACGTAGAGTTTTACGATGTTCGATGAATAGTTTAATGCACAATTTACATTTCGTCACATTCGTAATTTCAATAATATACATTATTTTTTCAGAACTCTTCCTATTATTTACACCGAAAACTTTGATCACAGCTCGAATCGAAACTAAATGATTTTCATTTCTATTACAAATATAGATTATATTACATCAACAAGAAGGGATTAAAATCGTATTAAAAACCTATTTTACAATACGTTCGAAGCTACCATCTACACACATTACACCATGACGATAATACGTAAAACGAGACTAATCTGGTATTGACGGAGTTCAGTTACCATGTAAGCCATCAAGAAATATTACCTTTTAACTACTCAAGTTTCCTATACGAGTTCTTTATCCGTTTTAACACAGTGACGTGATGGCAATTGATTAATCTCGATGACCAAACAAATTTCACAATAATTCCTCAGATATAACGATATTTTCAAAGGTGATAAAATTTTATGGTATTGTAATTCATCTTATTATTGAATAGATGTATAAATGATTTATTTGATTTCATTACACTTAAAAAAACTGTACTTATTCCTCAATCGAAAATAACGATCGTCGCTATTATGAGCGTTAATGATTTCGCCTATCAGCGTTTTAAATCGCAATTAATTAGCCGGGATAATTGAAGCGATAAATGAATACGGATTTCGAACTGAATTGTACGCCGATTTTCTTCGATAAACGCTCGTTTTAATTTCGATCGACTTATTTTTTATTCACGCGCTTGCGTCATGAAAAATTTGGGTTAAGCGCGTTTGCGGCATTTTCAATGTGCAGCGGTTCGTTCGTTCGAAATAATGCGACACGTCCGCGTTTGTGGGTAGTTATTATGGTGAATTTAATGGAAATTTAATAGAAACATGAAAATTCAATGATGTAAGCAGAACTCAATTTACAAGGTGTCGACAAATGAGCATATTTCCTTTAGCGATATGATAACACAAATCTTTCACAACGGCTACATATCAATCATGACATACTCTAGATTTATAAAACATTAGACTATATACGACACGAATACGGTTCGTCAATTAAAATCGAATCAACGAGTCGGTCTCGGTCAACGAGTCGCACAAAACGAGAACGGACCCGTTCTTCGCCACCCCTTACGACATTGGCAGCGACACACGACACGGACACAAACATATTTTAATGATATATGACATAATAATGTTATCATTATCATCGCATGAAAGAAAGGACGATATAAACGAAGCCAGTGACGAAAAAGGCATCGTTTCGTGCCGAGCAGCTTCGTCACGACACGGGAAGCGACCGGTAATTGGACTCGCCTAATGGGCAACTTAAACTCGACACAAAACGCTCAAAAGTGTCTGTATAAAAAGAAGGAAACGTTCAGAATATAAAAAAAATACGTATAGATATAAAATTTTGTAATATAATCACGATTGCACGTACGAGTTTTCGTTGTGAGAATGCTTATGGATCGTCGTTCACTTTTAAGGGTGCGATTGCGTCGATAGATTCATATCGAAGTTAAATGTATAATATTTATTTGATTGGTTTTCTTTTACTGATTCATATAAATTTTAATTATCGTTGGTCTATGTTCATATAAATTTTAAATTTAGATGTGTCGTACATTGATGAAATTGAGTAGCTAGTTATTTATTGAATGTCTTCTTTTCATCAAAGCAATAGTTTGTCTCATCATCGAAAATCACATTACATATTAACATTCATATTAATGTGTAGAAAATTTGATTTGACTCAAATTCTCAGATTGATTTGAGTCGTTCAGAGATAAACCTGACCAATTACACTTCTTGAAGCAATTTTAATCAATTCTGTACTCTGATGTGAAGCGACCACATCATGAAATAATGGAGGGAATTTCGAATAATACATCAAATCAAACACATTCGACACGTTTTCTCGACTTCTCACATATTGGAGTTAGTCACGTTCGGCTCAAAACGGCTCATTTGCAACTCGAAACGTTCAAATTCATAACTTATCTCGCGTCACGCAGGATTTAATTTTATTTTCCATACAAACTCGCTTCAGCCGCAGTATGTCAACGTCAGTGTTTCAGTACTCGGCACCGATCAGGTTTTCTCGCAATAACCGTCAGTCAGTCGACTGTTTGCTAACTCAGAAACATAGTGGGGTCGACCGCAAAACTAAACAACGATATGGGCTCTTCGGCATCCTACTCGAGGAGTGGCTGAAAACGTGTGTGTATGTTTGTCCGCGAAATTGACGATGACTCGCTTTCGGGCAAACAACGGAGGTGTTCGATGTTGAAATGTTGATAAAAGTCGACGGTCCGTCGCACTTTCAATATTGATCTTTTGTATGGTGGAAAAAACGTCGCGTCGAGAGCTTTCGTACATAATAGAATTGATCCTGGTATATATTCTTGGAATTTTAATTAAATTTTTAAGTTTTTTTTTATGTACATGCGACTGTCTGCATTGTTAGACTTCTCAGAAATTCGCAATTTGTTTTTATTTGTTCAGTAATAAAAAAAAAAATAAAGATCGCAAGTCAATTACTTTTAAAATTGACGACGAAATAGACTGAAGGGGATATCTTATATGAGGTGGTCCCCTTGGCCTATTTCGTCGTCAATTATGATTAATAATGCTTTCATGCTATTTCGTGAAAAATTGCAAAATAAAAACTCAGTTTGTATTTCAACGAAAACTTTGCAGCGTAGCATACGCGAAATTGCATTTTAATACAGAACTAGCCGCTTGCAACAAAAAGCGAGGCAAATGTTAATTTAAATCGCCTCAGCAGCAATAGATAAACATACTACAGAGAGGTGCACAATTTCAACGATGCACTGAATTTCTCAAACTTTTCCCAACTAAAGCGATATAATATTTTAGCAGCGTTTTCTTATCAAAAGTTTTCGAACGAACGTTGGGTAATGATCGCCAAAACTTCAAGTGTGAAGCAGGAGCTTTAGTAGAAACTACAAATAAAACTTTAGCTCGAACATCCAAAAACGAAACTATGTACGTAGAATTAAAATATATTAAAATTTCACATAAAATATAAATATTAGATGGATTTTTTTAATTAAAATTTGCGAAACTAATAATTACATCAGGTACGTTCATGCACGTTTAATTTCAATTCGCATCACATACGATACATTTCTGTAAGCAAATGCAATTTAACGTCACATCGATGCATTCACAATTAACAAACGGCTCCTTTACGAATCACGAGCTCTGGAGTCTGAAGTTTCCTGAATCTCGATTATTTCGTTAGAATTAATATACGTAGCGATTCAACAACGTTTGCTGCAAACATTTACCCCGTTCGTTCGAAATTCCTACGGCGACCGTCTCTCTTCCGACTTCCTAAGAATTTAATTTATAAAGCTGAACCGGATACGGAACGACTGAAACTTAATCTCTAGACGAACCTACACTACTCAGACGCAATTACTCGGACTAGTTATTTTATTTCGGGTCGAGATATCTTTATAAGGACAGTACGAAATTTATAAGCAGTTGAATGTTGAATAGAATAATAACAGTATTATTTAATTGGATTTTGTATATATTCGTTATATGAAAGAATGTTACATTATAAAAAAGTGCGTTCATTATCTGTACTAGAGATGAATGTGATCTAGTTAGAGGATTGATAAAAATTCTTTAGTAATTACCGCCGGTATTCACGTACAGGTTGTAATCAAATTATCATTAAAATATCTTTCATGGATTATTGTCGAGATTCTATTTCTTCTATTAATACTAGGTTAATAGATTTTTTTTTACGTGATAATTGCGAATCGTTAAAGAATATAACAAGATAGACCGCATTTTGTGTAGATCTTATTTATAAAATTATAAATTTCCTATTTCGACGTGCATTTTTTATACATTTATATAAACGAAATCTATTTAATTTGAGTATATCATAAGAAAAACATTAGATTATCGTGAAACATTTTTTTTAATCATTAGTTACTCGACTCTAGTGACAGTTGATGTTTCTCTCTATAGAATTTGAACGCATTAGCATAAAGAATTCTTTTGAGCAAAAAATATCAACTAATTCTCGATTTGAGTAACTATCGATTGAATTTTCAGGTAAATAGCATATTTACACACGTCGCATTAAGATGCATTGCTTCTATTGCGTGGCATAATTATGTTACGTAAGGAAATTGTTCAGAGACGAAGTCCAATGAATCACCACAAATGCCACTTTTATCATCTGCTTACATTTCATATGCGACCTGTGTAAATACACATGTATTTCAAGTTCCATTTTCAATCAACATTTCAATTCGAAATAAACAATAATTACAAGATCAATACGATTACTCAACCGCAAAGTTTGCGGCACAAACAAACCCCAAACTCCGATTCGAATCGCAAGAAAACGCCGGACGCGAAGCTCAAAAACCGTTCGAGCACCGACACGTATCCCGCTTTAACGAGCCTCGACCACGAAATATCCTCTCGTAGCACATACATACACAAGTATACACAAACAAAGTCTACAGATAGACACGGCCGTACAATATAATATATATATAAATTCCGCCGAAGCACGGAGTAGTAGATAAGAGTCGCCGCGAAACCTGAAGGGATCCGAAGCCGGGTTGAGAGGTCCGCAGGGAGGTCCCGAAGACGGATGTTCAGAGGCGAAACCATCGCATCAATTTACATTTTACACATGGACGAGAGGAGGTGGTGGAGGGCCTGCTGGTGTAGGGTTCGGTTCGGTTGTGTGTGGTATGGGAGTGCCCTCGGATACCTAATACGCTTGTAAATAAAGGCACTGCTTCGTGGAGGGCGTGGGACGAATGTGCGCGAGAGGATGTCGGCGAAATGTCGTCGTGTCCTGATTTTTCAGTCGGAATGGCTTTTTTTTAGGTTTCGGTTAGGTTGACTCTCTTCGATTTGAGCGAAAATCGAAAAAAATCATTGTGGTACACCCAACTCTCGTATTACACGGATTTTTTTACACGGTTTCAAAATAACACGGTTTGAAAAAATAATTATTTTTTACACGATTTATTTGGTCTAACACGGTTTGTTTGAACTATATAATGAATATCGCGAAATAAAAAATGTCACTTTTTTTACACGGTTTTTGCTGGTCCCTATCCACCGTGTAAAACGAGAGTTGGGTGTATATGTCTTATGTTTTTTTTTTTAATTTAGAGTCGAACCTTTTATTCGTACACAATTCATCCTAGGAGACAGTGCAAATGGCTAATTTTATAGCACTATACATGAGAATTTTTTCATGACATATTGAGATATCAGATCAGAGACACGAATTTCACTTTAAAACTGTGCAATGAGTTCTTTTTTCAAATTCAATTGTTTTCTCTGCTTTCGTTTAGAATTGATTCAGATAAATGACTGCACTGTTTTTAATGAAAATAATAGCTCAAAAAATTAATTATAATATTGAAAATATCAGCTCTAAATAACACAATTTTTCTGTTTGTTTGGATCAATAGCGGAAAAGGGTACAAATAGCTAGTGAAATTTTACTGGACGAATTGATGGATTTCACTGTATTTCTCATCACCTCAATAAAATTATCAATATTACTTATTCATAAAAGAGTTAGGAATTTGATAATTCGATCGTATATTGATCAAACACGCTTTATATTATTATAATCGTCGATATCTTAAAACAGTGACAAGAATTTAGAGCGTACAGAATCGGATCGAAAAGCATAAACAAAGCAAATTACACAATCGGCGGTATGCGACCTTCGCATGAGAAACGGCGATCAATTATATTGATTTAATAGACACCCAGGGTAATCCCGGCATGTCAATTACTCAATATTATTGAGCGGAGCGAAACTTTGAGAACCGCCGAAGTTCGTTCAGCGAACAAAACCAAAATTAATTACGGTCCTTTGTATCTTTTTTCTACCCGGTACGTAGAGACAGACGCCGCAGCGAAGTCCGTAGTTCGCCGCTAATTAATCGGAAACGACGTCGATTTTTCAGGCTTTTTCAAAATTTCATTTTTAATTTGAGCCCAGAATCTAAGTTGAAAATAGTTCAAAGCTCCAATTCGAATAGAACAAAAAAAAGATAAATCTAGACTTTATTTAATACAGTTTGATATAATGCTGTCATTTTTATTATTTCGAATGCATTGTTTTCTGGATTGAAAAAAAAAATTAAAAAGTTGATAAGCTTTAAGCTTTAAATAAATTGGCAGATAATGGCTTTGGTATTGTTGGAATACCGACGTCATTGCATTCGTCGCATTCCCAACTTTGCGTTTTGGACATCGTTTAATTGCACAATATGACAATGTATTCTTACATACTAAAAATATATGTTGTAAAATTCGACTCTGAATATGCAGCAAAATGAAAAAAAATCTAAAATATTTGTTGATAAATATGATGGCCTAAGTATTATATTCATCCTCTAAGCTAACCATTAAAAATTCTCATTTACTAAGTGCATCGATACGGATATGGTGATACTAAACACTGAAAACGTGTGACAACTTTCTACAAAGACGACATAATTGACAGGTTAATTGAATTCGTCCAGTTTGAAAGAAAATCGGATCCGGTTTTGTAAGAATGCGATGAAAGGCTTATTTATGTATAACGTTTTTATATCAGCGTGTGTAACTCGTATGATTTATAAAAAAAAAACTGGTCTGTTTTTGACTTGAAAATGTCGAGTATTTTTAGAGTCGTTCAATTAACGTTCACTCGCACTTATACAGAGCATACAAGTAAGTGTCCATTCGTACATCGTTTCTGGATAATGGAATTCTTAAGTGTTCTGTAATAACAAAGCATTATGAAAAATTACAACGTCAGCCATTGTCTTTCCATTTCCCTATTATCTACGAACATAAATGGTGGTTGTGTCAGTCATGTGTAGAAAAGTGTCTTCGCATAACAATACTTTTAGTTTTCGGATAAAAAAAATATCTTTGTTATGTACGTGACTGACTGAAAGCCGAATTAAAAATTCACGAACGTGCTTAAAATTGTGTAATAATGAAATATGTCACTTATTCGATTGAGCATTATGAAATTGATCAATTACTTCATAATATTCAATGTAATCGTCTATACTTTGAATGTGAACGATCGATAGTTTGAGAAGCTTAATTAGGGATCCATTTTCGAGAGTTTTCCCCTATACTACAGCATCATTAATCATTTCCCGCATACTTAGATCATACAATAATACATAGGTACAACGCAAAGGACTCGCGGAGTCTCAACTGCTTATGAAACTATCAGTTTAATTTACACTTATATTCACAAGTTATGTAAAATATAAAAATCGTCATAATTCATTATAAAACATCAAACACTGAGAAATCTTTCGTAATTAGATAATGAAGGTCGTCTTTAATAAACACATTATGAGATGAAAATATACATAGTGTATATTCAAAAATAGTATTAAAAAAATATAAGATATTTATTGAAGTGCTAGATATTCTTGTTCAAACGTTCGTTATGGAACATTTCACAAGTGCCTCTTAATGGATACGGTAGTGATTTTTCGCAGTGCGTTGTCATTGCTGTGGAATCATTATTTGAATTGGACTTTTCGAGTGGTGCTTTCCGACTGCAAGAAAATGCACTTTGGAAGTTATCCTTGTGCATATAAAGATGCAGTAAAACTGCCGCCAAAGATGCACACTTCGCTCTTTTAAAATGACTATGTATTTTATGTAACACATCTCTTTTATTATCTGTATGTATTTTAAATAATTTTACATGTGTTTTATATAGACTTCCCTATTAAATATACGTTCTCATATATTTTTTTCCGATGTCATATAATTATTCAGTTTTAAGAGTATTTTGATGTAATGTTTCTTTTTTTTCAAGAATAATTTCTCAATTCTATAAAATTCAAAGAATCTTCTTTATCTCATTATTATAAACGGGAAATATGTATATTCGAAATACCTCCAAATTTGAAATCAGAAATTACTATAAAGATAACGATGAAAAATGCTTCGATCAAACATGACAAGTTATTTGATATTACTATTAAATTTAATCGATTTATATACAGCACTCGCAATATAATACCCACTTTCTTCAAAACACATTTACAAGCTTAATCTTATGAAATTCAAATATTATTTCAAAGTACATTATTTAAATTTGTAGAATGTTTATTTGCATAATGTGTAAGTAGACATTAAGCGCTCGAACATAACCACCTGTTTCGAATGAATCAAAATTGCTACAAGCGATAAAACATCGCGCATCCTGTTCTTTACAGAGAACTGGAAGGATTAATATCGATGTGATGATATAATAAATCAATTTAATTATTTACATTTTGACGATCTTTCGCAGAATGTGCAAATGTGAGAATTATCACACTGCGGTGCGACCCAATGATGAGGCCATGTGGTAACTCGATTTGAAGATATAATTATGAATGGAAATATGAAAAATAATATTACACACTCAAAAGCCACGTGGTGGGCATGTTTTGATGAGATAAACATGTGTGTGACATTTTGCAAAGTAGCCAAAATGTCATTAATGAGGCGATATATTTTTTTTAGTTAGTAATAATATAAATATATACGAATATGTTTGTATAATTTTATGAAAAAATCTGTTTATGATTTTAAGTTGTTAATGGGCATTTGTTGTGCGATACATCTAACTATATAATAGCGCTATTCTGTGTGTACATGTATATTTTAAATTATTTATATTCTCAGTCGATGTATTTTTAAACTAAAAATACATTAAAATTCATTCCAAAAAATTTCTCATTCAAGCACGCAAAGATCAATGTTATCGTATTTTCATTGAATGTGAATCTTTATTACATACCTAATTAGATTTTATAACTTCCTGCGTCTGTTCACTTTTCGTCTTTGTACGTGAACACGTTTTTTAATTTACGATTTCGCTAGTCCACACACATTACTCATTCGAACTAAAATCGTTTTAATTACGCGCACATGTGCACTATGACATATTCATTTTCATAATAACAAATGCCGGAAATCCTCGTCTAGAAGCTACTTAACAGATGTGAATTCGATACCCTTGGATCGGTCGAATGCATAAATTCTCGAAGAGAATTTGCTCAGGTCGGTGGAATTTAAAAAAAAAAAACTTTAAAGCTTATGAAAAAAGTAAAGTTTCACACCAAACGACTGCGTAGAAATTTTCATCGTATGTCACTCGATACGCCACAAAGCTAATGGCGTCCCAAGAGCTTATTCATATTTTGAGACTTTCGAGAAACAAAAAAATATACGGACAAGATAAATCTACATAGTTTTGCCATATTACTTTACGACTCGCTTTTCTTTTAGTGCGCGTCTATTCTTTTTTATCTCTCAGTATACACATAAGATAGAACATATTTTCCTCTGACAAAATTGAACTGTGTCGAATTGACTTACGTTAGATGAAACGAAATTTAATCGAATTAAATATCAAATTGTAACGTGCGACTGAATTATAATTCTAAGTTCACAGACACTTAACACAGCAAGCGGTCGACATTATATAGTAAGTGAGATCGTATCGGGCTTGATTGCTAATTTAACGATCACGACCGTTCCATCATATGAAATTAATCACCTACAACCCCGCACGTTAGGTAAATACACTTTTTCACAATTGGCGACCGCTTTTTATATAAATTTTCGATTGACGATCGTAAAACGCATAGCGCTCCTGCGAAACGAGCACCTGCTCCCGTTTTAAAAGACGTTCAGATCGTAAAATGAACCGTCTTAAAAAATTATACGGCGGCTTGCTTTACGAACACCTACCCCCTATATAACTCATACATAAAAGTGTTGATTTTGAGTTCGATTCTAGAAACGGATGTGTAGGTATGATTTTTTCTGATAAGCAAAGTAATTATGTATTTCAACATCTCTATCATTGTTCGAAAATATTTAAAATACAAAATGTGTAATTAATTATATTAGATTCAATTAGATAACGATAAGCATAAAAAATAATTTCAATAAGCAAAGTAATTATGTATTTCACCATTTCTATAATTAAACTGATAATTTTAAATTCAAATAGATAAAGATATGCTAGAAAAAAACATTTTCGATAAGCAAAGTAATTAATTTTGTATTTGACCATTATTATTTCTATAATTGCTCGATAATATTTCAAATAAAAATGTGTAATTATATTAAATTCAATCAGATAACGATGTTCATAAAAAATATTTTCGATAAGCAAAGTAATTATGTATTTCACCATATCCGTTATTGTAGCGATTTTGACGGAAATGCAATTCGTATCGATCGGAATATTTTGAATAAATGACATGGATTTGAATTAAAACATTCAAATTATCTAAATATGTTTAAATAGATATGAAAATAAATTTTGCACCGTTAATGTTCACGATCACAATCGGAAGAACCTTATTGCTCAATACTTACAGCGTAAGATTTTGCAGATTCGTTAAATTCTAAATTAGTATTTTCTACGTTAGATATATAAAAGTGATGTGTGTGCAATTTTGACGAGATTTTTACATTGTGATAATTGGGGAGGAATCTAAGTTCATTCATGAAACGTGACCTGATAATGACGAATCATTCAAGTTTCGAACTGTGAATTCTAGGGCCCTTTTTTGTATAAATATTTTTATGTATTGTGTGCTCCCCTTACAAGTATGAAATATACGATAGTGGGTGGGTGGAGGGTCGAAATGGGCGACGTTTATAGGCAATATGAGCACTCGCATCTGGAGTATATTTCACGGTTATAATATAAACTCAATTCAGTCGGCTCTGCGTAATGCGAATTTTTATTATCCAATAACACGGGAGAGCGTTGCCGAGTTCGATGCGTTATAGGAGCTCCGCTTCGGTTTTGTTACTTTGAAATATAAAAATTTATCATTTTATTTATGTCTGTACAGTAGTTGTGCGCTATACATTTCATTATTGATTTATTTGTTTTAGAAAATTCGTTTTCTATGAAATTCTTTTGCGAAATTTCCATTGCACTGGTATAAAAATGAAAAATAACGAAAGTATGCATAGAAAATATTTCATATTGTAATTCTAGCATTGAATTTTCAAATTAATTTTATAAACATAATTAATTATCTATACAAATCAACGGAGGAAAATATACGCTTTGCATATTAATAACATAATCGTCTTGGTAGTTGCATTACGATTATTATTGCATTTCGTTTGATGTGATTGATTCAATTGTTGATTTAGGCAATGCCTAGATGTTTAGTGCGCATTGTGTTTGATCTCGGTACGTTTGTATTTACGTCTTCTTGTTATGTGTACGTACATTCTGTAAATTGAATTGGAGAAAATGTACTTGATTACATTGTATGTCTGAAAACAGACTCGAACTACTTTAGCGATCAATTTTTTATATTGTACCGAACGAGTTTTCATGTTGATAGCTCCAACTTATTTACTAGAGATGTTTTCATGTACCTACAGTAAAACCCCACTATAACGTCCACTCATATAAGGTTTCCCCATAATTTTTGTAGTGATTTTCTCCTATTACATCCAATTCAATTTTCTAACTTTCATTAAAATTTTATAATGTGATAGTATTTAGTGAAGTGTCACATTGATCTTTCCAGAGAAATACAGACAAAATACGAAGATTATCAGAGTAAGCAAGAATTTAGTCACTTGAAAAATGATATAAAACTGTATCAGTTAAAATGAAATCATAATTTATTCCTTCTATAACTTAAAACCTATTTCGACATTACAAGGAGGATTTACTGTAAATAATCAAATATTAATATGAATGAAATGATCTTCGATATTACAATCGAACTTAACAACATCAATCAGCACCGCAAACGTCCAAAACGAAAACGACAACGAACAACAACAACAGGATAACAACGACAACCACACGAATACGCCGAGGACCGAAGCCCATCTCTCCTATATAAATGCAGATGTAATCAGCGAGCAATCAGTGAGTTATTGAAAAGGCCGTTCGCTCTCTGCGAATTCAATAAACGATTCAATGGTGGAACTGTTGTGGACGAGCTCCGAGTTCGTGTTATTATTAGTATATGTTGTATGTCGGATGTTGTGAGCGAAAGGCTGTTTAGGTCGGAGCAAAACTTCTCAAATCGTAGATTCGATTGGATTGATTGTGCGGTTGAGTGTGTGATGGTTTATCGTTTGATTGGATTTTCTGCGAGCGATAGGTCTGTTTGATCTATTTTAGAGTTTAATTCGAGCCGGTGTGTGTGTGGTTTGAGTTGTTGTCCTCGGATTATATGTATTATTATATCTGGTGGGATTTCAGAATGTAGATGTGAGAATTTTCCATATTATGGTTTGTGTATTATTTGAAATTAGTTTGTGTTTATTCGGCGTTCCACATTTGCTTGATTCCATAAAATCAATATTTATTTTACTATCAGCATTAATATAACCAACTTGCACCGTGTGTGCTTAGTGATTATACTAAAATAGAAAATCAGATATAATTAAGACTTATTCATGAAGCTCTAAAACAAACAATGTTACACTAAAGTAAATTACTTTAACAATGTTATTTATCGTACATCGACTTAACTGAGCATCAATTTCACAACGGATCAAAGCTAGCCCCGGAAAATTGTAGGTTTTCCTCGGAAAAGACTACTCCTAACGAGATTACACTACTATATGAAGTGGATGCGGCACTAATTGGATTCGTGTCACACTTACATAATTTATACACATTGTGCCAAGCTAATGTACAAATGTACACATTATTTCAAAATTTTATTTTTTTTTCAGAAAGAATACTACTATATAATATAGCCAAATTAGTTTCAAAATGGATTCTGAAATAAATGATTTACTATCTTAAAAAAAAAAGACAATTATCTTTAAAATTCGGGAAAAGTATTTCACACATAGAAAGTTATGACAATATCAAGTGCTTTGACATTTAAATCTCATTTTGAACATATCTAAACTGCTCTTTGTCTTTCTGCATATTGAAATTTGTGCGATCGGGTCGTTTCACAGCTCGTTTCGTACCTCTGAGATTCGACTTGGATCGAAATTGATATTTTTTCAGAGAGCCGACCTTTCTGAGGAGCCCAGAAGGCTTCTTGTTCGGCGACCCGCTTTCCGCATTAATAACCGCCGATCAATCATCGCGCCCAACGCTAACGCTGAAACTGATAAATGTGTCCAATAAATAACTCCAGACTCGAGTATCGGTTCGAACTTGGCTGAAATATACAATGTGTGTGTGTACTGTGCTTTATACATATGTACGTAAGTACTGCGCTTATTTATCAATATTCGAGTGCGGAGTTTTATTTATGGTCTTGCGACGATTTCAACAGTGTTATAAATGTGTTTGCGTCGGATTGGAATAATTCGTTACGGGACGTGTAAATATTTGGAACGCCTTCGTTCTTGTCGAAACGAATTTGTTTTAAAGTATGTGCATTGAATTGATTGATTTAAATGATAATTATAACCAAACAAGTGATCAGTCCGTTGAAAATCTCAACGCACGCGTGGTTTGAATGATGTTATAAGATTCTTCGCTAATTTTATGCAATCATCATAAGAGCAGTGTAGAGTAAAGTTGAGCGTCATTGTGACAGACATATAGACAAATAAGCCCTATTATTATATGTTGAATATTAAAAAAGATTTCCTAATTTCAATTGTATGTATTGTTTTTTTATTTGGATTAAATATAAAAATGAAAATTTTCTTTACAATCCGGGACATTGATTGTAAATATTCGAGATTATAATTAATTTAAAATATAAATTTTGTATGAATAGAAATTTAAATGAAGGGTTGAAATATTCAGCTGTATTGTGTACACACATGTGAATCTACCCCTGATTGATGGTGACTGGCTTAATTGTAATAAAAATTCGAACGGAAAAAATGCGATGTGCGCATACTGCACGATGATAATACGTCAAATTTACGATGAACATATTTCAGTCGGATATTACAAAAGAGCATCCCCGTTTTCTAATAATTAATATGGAAATTGTGTAGTTGAGCTTTATCTCGACGCTTGGACCAGTGCGCTAGTGATTTATTATATTGCGCGCACGAATTTACGAACTGAATATAAGTACGTGACGTTAATTTATTCTACGTTCGTATGATCTAATATTCGTTTTCGAATGTTTATCTGCATTTCGGGTTTTCTATGTTGAAATTGTTATGTTAATAATGTCGCGGTTTTATCGAGTTTCAGGAAAAACCTATTCACTAAACGGGCTTTTCCTAAGTGCGTTCAAGTTCTTATCTCTCATTTTTTACGTAACCATTTCAACAAATGTATCGAGTATTTGTGCTCAATAAATATTTCGCAGATATTCATAAATTATGTTTTTATGTACATAATAGACAAATAACGGATTGATTTAGAGTCTACAATCCTCGTATTGGATTTTGAAGTTTTGTACTGAAATATTTTTACATTTTTTTTAAATATATTTTAAAAGTAAAACTCAAATAAATATTTCCGTCTAGAAAATAGAAATAAATTATGCTTTTCAAAAATACATATTATATTTTATTCACGTTCAATTGAAGTGCTAAATTTGAATACACTAGCTCTCAAACGAACTTATTATTTTTTTTATGTATTCAAATAGGTAGGTACTAATGAAACAAATTATATTTTCATCATATTCGCTCTTCGTTACATTTTTTCGCGGATATCCAAGTTTAAATTAAACGAGATTTTCAACGGGAAGCTCCTTGGCTCGCGTAAGCTCATTACGTTGAATACGTAATGCATACAGCCTTATCCAAAGCTCCTGTTTTCTGTTAAAGAATACTCTACGACTTTTAATCTTCACCTCTATATATAAATGTGTACATAAATTCTCACATAATCTGAATCACCAGGGTTTTCAACATATGAAAAGACTGAAAAAATTACACCTGTTTTTGTGAATGTACTTTTCAATTTCTACAATACAAACTCAGGGTAACTAATTTAAACACAAGTGTCGCTTTCGACCTGAACTTCAAATAAATTTTAAAAAAATAACCGTTTCAAAGCAAATTGATTTAAAACCGGGACGACGGAAATTCGATATTTTCGAAGTCATTTTTTTCGTCTGAGAATGTTTGTCGAGTGTGTGACATGTGAGTTTGCTTACTTCGTCAGATAAACATAAAAAATATATATATGGTACATGTTTGCGCACATCCTCCAGGAAAATTTCATATAAGGTTATTTTAGATATTCGTACAATATAAAAACGTACATATCGACTTAATGACGCACATTCTTCCAACTAATAAATGCGATTGACGCTGATATCAATCAGTTGATAAGTATCTTGTTTTCAACTTTTTTCCCCGATAGAAATGTGTAAGAAATATAACAATGATGATATTAAAGGTCGAGTAAAAAATTTAATTATCAAAAGCGAATACAGTACTTTTTCGTACATGCCATAATCGTATAAAAACTTAATGAAAAATTCTTTAATAATATATTGCGCTGTATAAATTTTACGGCGCATATAATACAAACTCACTTAAGCAATGTCCTTTTTTTAATAACGATAAAACCGAGTTATTTTGAAAATAATATTTCATAGCAGATGCGAGTCTTGCACTCGGTGGGCGTCAGAGTCGCGCTGAAAACAGAATTATAATAGATAATTATCGATTTTGCAAACTCGCTTTTATGCCGCGGAATAATACCCATTGAACGAATGGCGATTTTGAAATGAAAAAATCCCACATTCGTACGATTATTTATGATTTAGTGCGATTCAGCATCGAGAGGCTGACGTCGCTGAGGGCGTATCGAGACAGACCTTCGTACGCCGCTTTGCATGTGGGTTGCAAATGACGCTCGTGATGAATACTAAACTAATAGATAAATGTGTTGTTGCTGTGAATGTCGAAAAACCCGTCAGTTTTTATCCGTATCGTAATTTTTTTAATATGTGTATTGATATTTGCGTCGATTGTACTTGAACGTTCATTTGCTGTATTTCGAGTTTTATGTGTAATTAGTCAACGATTCATACATATAAAGAAGATGCATTGTAATTTATACATTCATAGTGTGCGCTCAGATTAAGATATCGTCATCAGGCTTTCTAATTTGGCTATTCAACTGATTAAAATATAAAAAATAAACGTTCACAAATATCAATATGATTTTTTTCAATTTATTTCTCATATAAAAAAATTATATTCTTCGATCAGAAAAAAGTTGCATGTTGCATGCACAGTTTCACAATAATCTTTTCGAAAAAAAAATAATAAATCCACACTGACTAGAATAAATTATATGCCTTATAAATGATATACACGTATTGTATGAACATTTACATAATGATTCACAAAAACTCAAATAAGTGACTATTAGATTTACATATCATACAATTGATGATATTTAAAATTAAATACACACATGATCTTTTTCAATAATAGAAAAATTATCAACATTTAACCTCTATATGCATGTAGGTACATATTCCAAAGTGTTTCACGTTTTCTCTCTTTGTGATTACAGTCATGTCCAGAACTCAAACTTTGCATGTTTGCAACTCGACTAAAGTTAAGTGGGCAATCGAAACTTGTCTAGGATGCAACGTTGTACATATTCAATCGAATAAAACCCAAAAACAATCTAATCCCAAACTATTTTAATAATGAGCAAACAAACAATCGAATCCTAGCATTGTTCGTAGGAAACAATCAATCTGGCGCCCCCCACAAGTGAGATTAGACATTATTAGAGTCACGACTGCTGTGACCACGCTTTGCTGCCCTATACCAAATAAAATTTTGCATAATTTTCCGATTTCGGAGCCCGTAGAACGGATTATGCTGATTCCAAACCGGGGGTCATTATGCAAGCCCGTTTTAATCGAATTTACTGTTCGCCGACTGTCTGGAATAAGTCAGTCATTCAGTCATTCGCTCGGCTCGTTGCAGTTTTGTTTGAATCATGTATAAATGTGTGTGAGATTTAAACCGTTCAAAGCTAATTGTGATTAATTCTACTTTTTGATAAAAATGATATGTAAATGTCAAAGCACTTGGAATACTCATAACCTTCTATGTGTGAAATACTACTACGTGAATTGACCATATCTATAGCGTCTAATTTATTGATCCGAAATGTTGTTTTGATCGTTATGATGGATTCGGGTTTCGGTTGCATATTTGCTGATAAGCCTTGATTTGAGAAGGATAGAAATAAATTCTGTACTAGCGCATTTGTCCAATCGATCATTTTATTTTTAATTCAATTTAGATTGTTTCGAATCAGTGTTTCGTTCGAATTCACATATAAAATTTATGATTCAATATGTGCGAAATATAGATGAAATTAAGCTGCACTCTATTTTAATATAGCGAACCGTAAATATTTTCATGAAATACGTATTATATTTGGAACCGCAAAAAAATTGACAAAAATGTGACACGTTTCACGACGGGAACTATGATCGATACGAGCCCTTTCATTTATGAAAAACATCGCTGTTATTTTTTCAATTTTCGTACAGAGCACTCTACGGTCGAAAGTACTACGGGGGCGTGTGACGCGTTAGCAACAATGGCCGATGACCGAATAATAAATTTTGGGAGCTTTTAAAATCCATCATAAAAAGCAAAGCAAACACGGCTCGACGCTCTTGAATAAACAAGAGCTACAATCGCCGGGTATACACATATTCATATTTACGTGTACCGCACACAGCGAGAAACCCCTTTACGTACACGAACTATGCAGGGGGAGATTTGTCTAATTCCATTATATCGAGTCATTAATTTAATTTTTTAGATGCTTAAATATAAGAAGATACGACTTTTCTGACGATATGTGTATGTAGTTAGATTTTTCATTTAAAATCTGTCTGGTGAATTTCATTCGCTGGAAATATTTACCCACCACATTATTTCTGCAGTTAAAAATCTACGCCCTAATGAAAAATACCCGTGAAAAACTATTTTAAAAAATTATATTTTATAAAATGAAAGATATTTGAATTATTTTAAAGTGAAAATATTTCGAAAATAGTCAAGTTTTCCCAACTACGCATTTTCACGTTCGCACTGTGCCAGGCACGCTAAGGTCTCCTTTCGTTATAATACATACCTGTGCTTTCTACACCGTACACAATGCAGAGAGAGGAGTGTGTTCGTCGCCTTTTCGGCCTTTTATTATTATCGTCCGGGGCTAAAAGCGGCCTTTTGATAAATGTTTATACTAACATTTTCGTTATCCGGACCATTAGCGAGTGTGCTGTGTATAATTCATAGTGTTGAGCGCGCAAACGTGTTTAGAGAGTTTCTGTGATGAATTTAACGAAAGTCACGAAACGACACTCGATTCGTATACACGTACATGTTGATTCCGTTTATAAATATGTCCGTTTTCAATTCTAAAGTTTAATATTTGCTTTTGCTCGTTTTTTCCACTCTGACCCGTCATCACTTTAGCATTGTGTACCTGCGTTTTGTATAGTTTACTATTTGGCACGTACGCTATACGATGTTGTTTTCGATTGGAATTTGAAGTTTTTTTTCAATTTGTTAATTTTTTTGTGGGATACTTCGAAATTTTCGGTCAAATGAAACTAAATGTATTGAAAAACATGGTAGATGAACTATGAGACCACTACCATTTTAAATTATATTCAATTCATGATATTAATAATTTTGAATTTTTTATGATTAGCCATGAAAATGAGCTATTTAAAATTTATACAAAAATAGTATTAAATTTGTTGTTTTCATTTTTTCCATTTTCTTGTGACGCACGTTAAATAACGTGACGGCAATCGAACAATGAGGACCTGCGTCAATTCGTCGAACACAGATTTCTTTTGCTACTTCTAAAGCCATAACAAAAGCTATACACATTTTTCCAATTAAAATCAAATCGTATTCTACACTGTGAAAGGTGAAGCTTAATGAAAACGTTTCAACTTATTTTTCTTTCTGTGTTTCGCGTTTTCGTGCACAATGGAATCCACTCACAATTGTTCCTTTGACGAATACCTTTGAAAAAAAAAACACCTATGTAAGAATGCAAGTTTTTTTTTCATGTTTTAATAAATAATTTAAATGTTAAATTTCATTGTTTCAAATAGCGTTTGAGTGTTTCAAGTGGCTCATTCTTGTAATTAATTTTCTTTTTAAAATTCCATGTCATTCATTCTTCATGCAAAAAATGTACTAAGTATTAATATGATGCCTTTTTTATGTTTTTAGATCAATTTCGATGGAATAGTGCATAATATGAAACAAAATGAAATTTTTTAACAATCTCGTATACAATCCTAAATTTTATTAACTATCATAAATGAAACCACGATGGCGCATCGAATCGAAAACTTTGAAAGTTTTTCGTCAGTTTCGGGCACGATCGGCATCCACAGACAGCAAAATCGAATACACATTACAATAATGCCGGAGATGATGATTTATAAACGACGTCACGAACTGCGAGGCTCGTTCACGACAATGGATCGGTGCTTCGAAAGAAATATACGATTCGTAATCATACGATGTCGATTGGCGTGGGCGTGGTCGCGACGAGGGACACGCTAACCTGGACCTCAGTTGGAGAGCTTTCGAACTTATCGTGATAATTTAATATCGGTTTGTATCGAATTTATTAAAAAAAATATTTATCAGAAAGCACAATTGAAAAATTAAACGACTACGCTATTCCATTTCTTAGAAACTATTGATGTTTTCAATACAATGTTCGATCATTGATTGTATAAATTATGAGTGCAAAAGATTTACGCATGCTAATGTTACAAGGAATATTGCGAAAACTTATTATAAACGACATTCAACTTCGTTCTAGTCATAAAATACATCATTCGTTCAAGCGAATTGAACGGTGCATATTCGAAGATCGGAATAAAGAGCAGATTTGTGTTGTAATGCATATCCTTTTCTATTCTTTGCGAGATTTCAGATAAGACATCCTCTGCAGGTTGATCCACTTCAAACGTAGAAAAGTAGGACAATCCACGGTCTTTTATAGTTGTGTTCTCTATTATCTGTGTTTATGGGGTGGTTGGGTGGTTTCTTTTGCATTTTCGATTAAGTTCAGAACGATCGTCTGCCCACAAAGAGCTCGCAAACGTTAGCGGCAATTATCTTTTGAATGGGCATTATGCGGTTAACAATGGGCTCGAATCGTTAAAGGGCAAATTCGTATATTGGCGAGAGGACGTCGGAATGCGTTTCGAATGAGAAAAAAATCGGCGATTCTACACAAGATAAATTATTAGCGTTAAGTCGATTAATGATTCTTTATTAGTGACGTCGAATCCTTGTTGACTATTGGTGAAGAATGTTCAGTTCTTCGAGATGTTTTCGTTCTATAAAAAACAACGCGAGAATAAATTTTAGATAAGCGATTATATTCATGAGAATTTTCCATAACATTTAGATGAAATGCAATAAAAAATGAACAGAATATTTTATGGAAATCAATAAAATCGATTGTATGTTGAATGCTATTGTTTTTCCGCTATTGCGATTTCAATCAGTTGTTTTAATTTGTTATCCAGTGCGTCCGACATTGAAATATCGTTTTTAATATGAAACCGTTAAAGCGAACGCCGGAATATATAGGGAGCGCAATCGGATAGCTGGCAACGCGATAATTCATTTTTATCGAATATTTCCAGGATACATATAATAATGTCCGGTATAAATCGCAATTCCGGCCTATTGGCACATTCCGTCGCGTTCTTTACGACGTTTTTCGACCTTTTATCCAACCTATATTATACGCATGATAATAATTTCTCATCGATTCCAGCGAGGTGCGTTCGCTTTTCATGCCGGCTCGTTTTTCATTATTAGTTTCTTGCTCAGCCCCCGTTTTGTTTATTTATTTCTTCCGTGAAACGTGCTTTTGTATCGTGTGTCTTGGTGGTGCGTTCGAAATTTCACTTTTGAAGATTTCGTTCCTTAGTGAAAAAAAAAAAAAATATGAATAAATAGACGGCCTTTTGATATACAATATTCGGCGCTTCCGTCGTTACTCTGTATATAAATAAGGTGGCTGTTAATATTCTTTTACAGAATTCTACTGAGAAGTAATTTATTTGTTTACTTTCGTCAGAGCTCTAAATAAACCCTAAATTCAATGTTTGATATGTATTTTTTTAAATATTTTTCACAACTTTGGTGTGTTTGTATAACTTTGGGTATACATAATAATTATTATATAGATGAATATATGATAATAAATAATAAATTTATAATCAAGGTATAAAAGGAAGTAATAACTGATTCAATAAATTTTTAAACATCTGACCAGATTCAATATGTAAATTCCATGGAAATGTGGAACTATGACCACCCTGGGGCCGAACTATGTCAAGAATTTAATGGCAATGGAAGCTCACATGCTCAAGATTCATACACATGGATATACAACATACATGCACGAAATGTATAATATACATTATATTACATTTTCCGCTTTATCATTCTCCTTTTTATGGTTACACACCTAAGTTCAGAGTATAAATTCGGCTAATTTATAATTAGCTATATGTATATGTTTCAATATAAAAAAAATGCAATTATAAATATAATAATGAAACGATCAACATAAAATCGATCGACCATTAAAAACACCCAATTCACTCGTCCTACCCGAAGCTCCACATCCACACCTACAGACGATCAAACCCTCAAGACAATTCCGATCCGATACTCGAAGTGTGCATAGAAGGCGGGTCGAATCATATCAAAGTTACAACATAATGACGATTCGAGTCGTTATTTCGGCACACGAATTTTCGCTTCCCGCCATAGGAAATTAAACCGTTCGAGCGGAGAGCGGGCGCAATCGCGCTCTAATTGTTCTCGCAATTAAGCTCGAACAAGCAATCGCGTCTCGTGTTTCGCGAATCGCAACTAAACTACACGGTATAAACTTGTAAGTGGAGGTCGTCAAACCGTGCTACAGTCTCGAGGAACTGCTGAACCGGAGGACCTCTTCAAAATCGGCAGTGTCTGGTGGCTGAGACGCAAGGACAGCTCCTTCGGGTTAGTTAGTTCAGGGATTCTGCATCGGTTGAGGTTTCGAATTTTTATTGCATGATAAAGTATAGGTATATAAGTAAGTCAGGGTAAAATAAAATGGATGCTCTATAGTGCTTTTATTGAGTTGAGCGATTACTTGTTTTTTTTTTTTTATTAAGACGTAAAATTTTGTTAATTAAATAAAATATTTAGAAATACCCAATTCATTCTTTAATTCAAATATTATAAATATTTGAATTAAATTTTCATAGAATAAATTACAAACGAATAAAAGGTTTGACCTATAATGAATAAAATTAATATTAAATAAGAAATTACATGGGAAACTCATCATTCCGCTTATCAACATGCATTCCACTCTAAATTAGAAATGACGATGTAATGATAATAAAATTTATGAATAAATGTGATTCAGTTAATTCAATGCATTTAAAATTTTCCACAATCGTACGTTATCTAATATATCAATTAATTTCTTTAATCAATGAGTACCTACGCATTATATTACAGTCCATTCTGAATTTTCCTTGTTCTGTATTAATAAAATTTCATATGATAAATTAAGTAATTTATAATATTTATGATATTGAATGTATATAAAGATTAAATTGAAAAGCGTTATTACGATCAAGCTTGAAAATCACTGTCGTAAGACAGTAGTGCATCCCGTTTCGTAAACGACGCCCCTGGCATAACAATTCGAGCATCTATATAAAAGGAAAGTGTAAGAGAATGGAGAAATTCTGTATAAAATTGTATTTACGTTTAAGTCGGAACGGTCGTGTCTTTTATTTTATTCGAATCGAAATCGCACTGCTTTTATGGCGCCCCATTGTATTTTTGTAGTGAGTTTTATAACGGATATTGCGAATGGTCTAGAATCGTTCAGATAAATGCGTTAATTAATTTGTACATAAATTGTAGAGTTGAGTGCAAATCAGGTTTCGCTACTTGCTTTTGGGTTGTTCGTCTATATGAAAAAGCATAAAATGCTGTAATGCTCCGTCTCTGAAGTACATTCGACTTTTACTTTTAGTGCTTTACAAATGTAATTTGCCATAGTTATTTAAATGAATCTGTATTTTCTAAATGATAATAAGGAAAGTTGGAAATTTTAGAGTCAGAAATAATAGTAAATTTAACATGCACAGAAATTTAAAACAAATTGCACATATAATTTCATGCATATGCGTAACTTATGTGAATCGTTATTATATAAATTTATATTTTTAATGTAAATGTGCTTTCGAGCATTAGGTAGTTTCACCGAACTAACTTTTAATGTCGTCCAATTCGTATAAATCAAAAACTTAATCGAAATCGCAATTTATCATAGTAATAGACCGCCGTTGAAATCGAAACGGAAACGTTAAACCGTTCATACTTTAAGTTTAGCTATTTTACAGTTATAATAACTCATTTTTCGTAATAGTTCTGAACACTTTCGAAACACCATTAAAAATTCAATACGTCCTATCTCACGAAATTTATTTGGGTTATATGCAAAACGTGCTTGATAACTTCGTCATCTGCGATGAGCTAAGTTTTAACTACCATCCAATTAATCTAGAGATGTAAAGTTAAAAGAAAACGAATTCATGAATTATTTTCTCATTTAATTTTTAATTTTAACTTACTTTACTATTGTGAAAAACACTTTTTCAACGGTTTCTTCAGCCCTGTTTCGATCTAATAAAATTTATAATGAAGAGCACTTTATAGTTAATCATCAAAGCACACGTCGACTCCATCCAATATAATAGATAAGCGATAATTAAAACTGAAAAGCGTATCGAAGAGGCTTCGGAGACCATAAAATAAAAATCCGCTTTAATGCCATAGCGAATCTATATCGTTCGACTTTAATCCCGAAGACTCGCCCTTCTCGCGATTGCAATTTACCTTTCGCTTTTACGATACGACTATAAAAGCTTCTCGAAGGGTATATGGTGTATCCCCATGTCCTAGTCCTGTCTATCTGTACTTCTTTCGCAGTTTCGGCGATCGTAAATTCGACGCACGATCTCCTGAGGGATCCTGTGTCGTAGGATCTCAATAAATGTTACATCTGCAACCCGAATGCATCTCTGCATCGATTCGTATGAAAAAATTTCTATATTTCGTTCCAGAATCAAATGTTTGCGTTGTGAATACGAAATTTGGCGTATCGTCGAGGCTAGTTTCCGAGCTAAATTATACGTTGCAGTGTTATAATTATGATTTTGTCATACTTAGAAATACAACGTCTGTCAACGTAAAGCTTCTCAGAAGCGCTTAGAAATACACGGACTCAATCAGCTTTGTTTATTTTAGTACATTTCAAACTTTGAATGTTTTCTCAGTCTGAAATAAATATTCGTCAGCTAGACTAGACTAGCGAAGAAACGACAGCTACGAAAATATTGTACGCACACATTCAATATGATATTAAAGCGATAATATTGATGACGCACGAACTTGCGAGACGCAAACAATAATGGAATTTTCGAGAGGCGATTCACCCGAGGAGACTATCGACGATAATTATATTTCAGATCGTTTCATGCCTACATAATACTAAACGATCCAGAAAGGGGTGAGTTTATTTAGAAGGGACTCGTTTTAATAGAGTCGAACCCGACTCCTCTGTGCCTCTTGCTCTATGGGGGTTTTGATTCTCGAGCGTGAAGGAAGCAGCCGTGACCCATTAATTGATTCCTTTCAAGAGTTTGCTTTTCAATAACCAATCTGTGGAGAAGGAAGACGCCCTTCCGGTTCGATTTGAGGCTTTCATGTTTCTACCGTCTGTACAATATATAGATAATTCATAAATATGACGTTAGATGGTGAAATGTCTCTATAGTTTATGCATACAGCATGAATAATCATAATGTCTCAAGTATTGTTTTAATCATATTTTTATTAAACGCAAAATAAAATGACTAAAGTAGTGGCTGTACTAGAAACCATTCGATCGAAAACGCATCACATAATGTGCATGAAATACAAAAGTAGACCGTTTTTCGAAAAACTCGCATATCTCAGATTACATCTCAGATACGATTCTAATAATAAATTACATAAAAAACGGCCTCATATGAAATAATATAATTGAAAAGCGAAAATGGACCGAGATGATCACGCTCGAACGGCTCCGGTAACAGGCCCCCGCTGATGACTGTATTATATCGACCAGAACAGAAAGGCCAGCGCTTAATGATGATGACCATTTGTTATGGCAAATGTGGTGTAAGTTGGCAACCGACTCTGCGTTTCGAAGACGAGGAAAAAAGGCCCGGACCATCGACGAAAACCCTTATTATTTATTTTTTTGCGCGCGAATTAGCGTTGCATGCTTCGTTTGAGAAATTATGCGAAAAATCCGCGCCGACAAAGGTGCACGTTTTATACGACACATCTATTATACGATGAAATAGTCGCTTTTATGCGGCGGTCGTAAAGCTATGCTATATTCAAATGCCGAGATGAGAAAAAAATATCTGTTCTCAATTAAAATCAATTAAACCGTTTTGCTGTGCGGCTATGAGCACATAAACGGTTCAATAAATTTTTATTGCATAATTGATATCGCTTGAGAATGTTTGATGATTGCCCATTGAGAATGTTTGTTAGACGTTATTTCTTCTTGATAGTTTTCGATTCATATGAATTTAGCTGTTAACTTCAATGAATCATAAAATATTACTGCTGATTTGTGTAATATTACATTGTAAGGTTTTTATAAGAATCTAATCCTAAAACAATAAAAAAAATGTATTCTAATTTAATAATACCTATCATAAATTTTGTTATACATACATACGTATGTAGATATATAAATTTTTTCAATTTCCCAGCACGTTTTTTTTACACATTATTCCCGCAGGAGAGTTAATCTAACTTTATCTCATCACAGGCACGAACGGGAAAATCTGAGAAAATATTTTAATTAATTTCACAAAATGTTAGCAGACGGGCTTGAGAAGACGCGAGCTGTTTGCACCTCGAAAAGAAACTTCATATTTCTCTGGAAGGAGAATTTAAAAGACCGCCTGACGTATTGCGAAATATTTCTCAGCGATGAAATTAATTTTCGGCCACAATTAACGCGCACGCCCCGAAATTAATTCTGAGAACGATTCGAATTACTTTGAAAATACCTACGGTCGCTTTTTCAGGTGTTGCTATTAAGTTTAAATTTTTCTCCGTGCATTATTTTATATTTTCGCGGAAAATTATGATGAAATTTGCACACTACTCGGTCCGCCGTATTAAGGCCAAATTGAAATTTATCACCTCGCGGTATTTTTTCATTTCTAGCCGGTTTTTATTTTTTATTTTAATTGGTGTTTTTTTTTCAGCGTTTCAGAGACGACGACGCTGAAAAATTATTTAGCATTCTTTGCTGTGAGGCCGCCGGCAATGATTTAATGGTCGCAATTATTTCGTTTTTTAGTAGAAATGAAAATTTCAGTTGATAATGATAAATAGGAAAAAACTTATCGGAAAAGACTTATTCATAAGAGCTCATTTTTGCATTTATTTTTAAGAAAAAATATGTGAAAATTTGAATAATTGTAATAAGATGTGAATACAGAACTACTACTTTACATGAAATTTCAATAATCCATTATTACGTAAAAAAATGTGACATAAAAATAAACACCAAAGATTACTTATCGATCAAAGTTAATATTCATCTTTATGTGGAAAAAAAATTCAAAATTGAACTAATATTAAACGTGTTTCAATTGTTGTCTTATTCGAATAAACAGATACAAAAATACATACATTTGTATCAACATAATGATAAACGAAACAAAAATTTGACCCAGTATTTCGTCCATATTTCTCACAAAATGTTTCAAATTGATCAAGAATTGTACAGATAGATAGAAACATTCTCTAAAAAATATTTTTACGAAAAGTTGCGAAAAAGTGAATAAAGTAGTCGAATCATCCATCGTTTGTTCTTCAATGGACTTAATGAACTGCTTTCGGGTCGAATCCAATTACTGGGGCGTGGGCATCGGATTATTTTCGAAACAGTCTCGGAAACAACGATTTTATATCTTTTACATAGAACCAGCTTAGGTAAATTTCTTTGTGTTCTATGTATATCTGCCCGATATTTAAAGATTTTCAATACATAAAATCGATTTAAATGCGAGTAGATTTTACTGACAATTTAATAGTTTCCTTTGAATAATGCATTTTTAATCAAACATTTATGCAAATAGATCATTTAAACTCATTTAATTTTCCATTAGAATTCGAACCTCAAACAAATATTTACACAAATAAGATTCATCCAAAGTCAGGGCTAGGGAGAGATTCGCTAGGCGGACACGCGGAACACAGCTCAAATCGAAAGATAACGAACCAAAGCATTTATACGAATGTACTTTATACAATATACAAATATAAATATATACGTTGGCGTTTGGTAAAGTTAAGTTTTTGCGGTTCGAGTAACAAACACGGCGAAGTGGAGCGGAATCGGCTTTTGAACTAACCGCCGAGCGCGATGTTACGTTTAAATAGATTAGTACAAGTTTCGTCCGAACTCGGTTTTCTTCAACTTCCTACCGTTCCTTGCTCCTGTGTGTTTGTGGACGTGGGTGTGTGAATTCGTTTTGACGATTTTACAACTCGGATAGGAAATTGAACGGTTTTAATTGGCGGGAAATTCGGTTAATGTGAAAAAAATACGCGTGGGCTATGAATGACTGATCTCTATAAAAACGCAGATTAATTAAAATTTCCAATATGTTTATTTTTATGATAGATTGATTCAACATGAAAAATAAAATCGTTAAATTTCATCGTGGAAATTAAAGAGTTCGAAAAGTATGGGAAAATCGATTAAACACATATAATCTATTAATCGAAATTTTTCATAATGGAAATATAGTAATGAAATATAAATATTCTACTAATGGCCTCGACACGTTAACTGAACAATTTCACATACATACATAGTTGCATCCGCGGTGCCCTTTGAAGTCAGCCTCGACCCAAAACGACCCTGTATATTTAAATGAGTTCAACTATGTCCCTGAATCAGCGAATATGCAGTTAAATATTTTGAATTCTTCAATATATTAATTTCACTTTATGTGATGTATTTTTCATATCATTATAATTAATTAATATTGAATTATAAGTGATTAATTGAGAAATATTTTTCTAATACTCCATCTCACAATCAGATTTTATATTTATGTATCGACGATAATATTGTGCAAATTTGATTTAGATTTCCTGAGTTTACGATGCATTTCAATGAATAACTAATACGAATTTCATTTTGATATTACATCAAGCACATTTGAAACAACAAACTGAAAGCTTTCACAAGATTATTGCTTTGCCATCCCCAAATAATCGCCGAGATGAAACAACACGCGCTTGCAAATAATGCAATTCCGCAAAATGGAAATATTGTATGGCGGATCCCCGACAGCTCTAGGCGTTCATTATAATTTCAAATCATCATCATTTCCATTTGTTTCGTTTAGTACGACCAAAACTGACGTGATGAGGAGTAAATACAATGAAAATCATCAGTTTGCAGCAACAATTGTCAAATTATATTACGATTATCAAAAGGTCGTATCCAATTTTCGATTTTATCTTAAAAAAGTTCGATCATTTTCATTAAATATGTTTATGATAATATTATTCCGATATTAAATATTGAGAAACACTGGTATTTTATGATTACTTTTGATGTATTATATATGAAATTGCAGTTTTAAAACGTGACGTTTCTATAGAGAATATGATTGATTGATGGCTTAAATTATCGTTAAATAAAAATGAATTAATCTGTTCATCTCGTGTATAATTAAGATCAAGTATGAATTACTCCCACGTATTATATCTCTAGTATCAAATTACAATAAAACATGTTAAATAATTCTATCTGTTAAAATACAATTGAATGTTTAAAAATTCAGGAAGTTTTTAGTGCATGTTTTCCTCAGTGGACATGAAAAATGAATTACATGTATTTTCGTTTATGGAAAAATCGTGATATCGTTACACAAAATTCGTTCACAATATAAAATTTGTTGCAAAGTAATTTATTATTCAACTTCATAAATTACATTATTGTGTTTTAAAGGCGGATCCATTATTCATTCGACTCGGCGACGTTTCCCTGAATTTAAGAATGCAAAATAATGATTAATTTATTTGTACACATATAAATATTAGTTAACACTGAGAATAAATAAATAACAAATTGTAAAAACAAGTTATGCTTTGATCTGCGAAAATTTCGATTCCCATACTAATTAAGCCCATTAAATATTTATGAACGAGCATATTTTATTTTGAATTCGATTCAAGTGTTTGGATCGCCAATAAAACTCAGAACGGATATGAATATTTATCGAAATAATATTTGCACCATCGGAATGTACGTGATATATTAAAGCGAATCAATTAGGAAGTACCTGATTGAGAAAAGAAAATTCCTCCATGATTTATACGAAACATGTGTATATTCAATACGTAACGAGAAACAACCGCTTTTTATACGGAACTCCCTAAAACCTAACAAGAAATACAACTTTAGATACTGTGGAAAAACCGTCTATACCTCACCCAATTTGGTCACGTAATTTCCTCGGAGTTCTATCGCCATCTTCAACCTCGACTCTCCGCATTCTAGCGAAAGACGAAGAACACACTAACCAGGTACCATCCGAGTCAGGATTCCTCCACATTCGTCTGGAATCTATCTCTAACTACAAACGGTTGTTTGTCTTCTAGATTAGGGCCCACCGACTCCGTAGCTGTTTATTTTTCGCCATGAGCAAACAAGCGCCCTGCAAATAGTCTACTAAAGCCCATTCTCTATATATAAAATATTATTTTGTATGTTGTATTTGTTCTTTTCATAATACAGTGGAACCTCGACATACATACGCCTGGACATACGTATATCTCAGCATACTCAGCGAAAATTAATTATCTGTGTTTATGGAACGAATTAAGTCGATTTACATTTCAATGTATGAGAAAAAATGCTTCGACATACGTATAATTTAAAATACGAACTGTTTCCTTGAACGGATTGTATACGTATGTCGGGTTTTCACTATGTATTTATATAAAGGTTATAACAAGCATACTTATTAAATGCTTATGTATGATCGATGCAATAATATTTATGCGCGGCGTACGGAATCATGGTGGATGTCTGCTTTGAAAGGCTAATTTTATTTCGAAATTTATTCAGGATTTGCGTCGGTTATTTTATAATATGATAGAGAGGTCGACAGATGCGTGTATGATTTATTTTAGCGAATGTCTGCGTTCGCAAATTGCATTATCAACGGATCGCTGATTGCGAACTGGCGTACGTGATTGTATTGTTCGTTTACTTTTTCGGCCGCAATATTAATGTGGCCGTGTTTATTCTGCGTCAATATTGTCCGATTTTGATCGGATTATTGCGATTTCGGATCAGCCGATTCGCAATGACGCAATGCATCTAACAATAAATGAGCAGTTCTGAGCTAAACATGATTAACTCCATGAAGCAAGAATGTGAGTCGGTCACGATTGGCTCTGAACAGCTCAAATAACGGAATCGAACGAGCTTATCACATATCGCATATCCTTTTACGATGGAAATTTTCTTACTTAATTATGCGACGCCTGAAAAAAGTGTCGCGTCCAAAAGTTTCACTCACATGCACACACCGCATAAATAAATGAATGAATAAATAGGTGAACCGCGCAAGTTAAATAAGGCTCGAGACCCCGAGCACGTGTCTAGCTTAAATTAATATTAATGTCGTTTCGAGTGCACGTGGCGCCGGTGCATATAATATTGCACGTAGACTCCGCATGCAACGACGCCTCGTAAAATTCTATCGCTGATATAAAATGTTAGCAGGAATCGTTCGAAACTTCGTATCCTGTTTGCAGATGATGCATGTTTCCGTATTCTCAGAAAAAAGTTATTTTATATCTACACTTTTGCCGATCAGATGAAATTTATACAGGAATATAGATTTATTTACAATCAGTTGATCAAAAAGATCGAATGACAGCACAATAACCCCTAAGCCTTTGTTGTATTCGATACGGGTATATAATCTTAATATTATACATTCGGGGGTATGTGTGTGGCCATGCATGTACCAGGAATTTTAAAGGATTATTGGACCAATTAGATTTAAAAAGGGGGAGCTCCTGTTATCCGCAGGCGAAGTGAAACAAATCTGTAGAACGGGAGAAAAGGGGAGTTTCGACACCACACCAAAGGGTGCCTATATTCCTTTGTCATGCTCTCTAGTTTACTTTATAAACACGTATATCACTCTACATGCTCATTTCCTTCATATAAAGTCAACCCTTGATTCGTGTGAAAAAATTACATAAAAAAAAATTAATGAGATATTGATCCGTCGTAAACTATCTATAACAATATGCATATGATTAAATCTAATTTTCATTATTTACATTCCACATTATATCAAAACGTAATTGTTTTACATGAAAGTTTCGTTATAATTTTTTTTTATCAATTAAATGCAATTTTATTAAGAAAAAAATGCTATTTTGGAAGTGCACGTAAATCGGAGATCAGTGTGCCTTTGATACTTATATATTCTGTGTGCTCTCATGCACTTGCTGAAGTTTTCCAATGAAATGCTAATTGGATCTATCTGACCGGTTAAACGTAGTCGCCTAACAAAGCCCGAAAAAAGAAAAGCCTCGTCGTGCGCATACATCGGATTTCAATTAGGAAGTTCGCTTTTGTGAATTCGCATGAATGTTTCAGCTATTTGAAACGAAAAAGTACAATCGAATCGGGTTGTTTTCAAAAACGACTTTATCCGAGTGCAGTTTTATTTATTTATAAATCTAATAGAGAGTATTTCAGTGTATGTTATATAACTATTAAGCTTAATAAATTCGATAAATGATCATCTGAACAAGTAAACAAGGAAACACATCCAATTTATTTCGAATCTTTCGCGAGATTAAATATGTCAACAACGTTTCTTTTACGTACCGCGTAACAAAATACGTCACGACGCCGTAAAATTGAGTTTTTTCTTTGAAGCAAACATAAAATTTTACGACGAACGAAAAGTAACATGTCCCGCTTCCAACCAACGCCGTCTTACGTACGTACCGCCTTTTTACGGCCGTCTGAAAATTTTGACACGGGACACGTCCCGGGAATATCCTAGCCTCTCGGAAATAAAACGGTCCTGTCCCGGGACGAGAATGTCCTCTGGACGCTCCCGGTGGGACAGAAAACCCGCTTTCGCCATCGCCGACTTTTTCAGATAGAAACTTTTGTTGGAAACTCGGCATTGTGTATGTGTCTTAAATCAAGACACATACTAGACTCTTCACATACAATATTGTTAGTTATGTGTATTATTTGAAATGAGTAGATATTGTGAAAGACGGATTTTCCAAACATATAACCAATCAGTTCGTAGGAGACTGTAAAAAAAATATACGATGATTCATCGCCACAAATGGAAACAAACATACGTGTCAGGAATCGCATCGCGATTACAAACATTTTCCGGAAATCATCACAGAAAAAGACATACCCTTTATATACGCAACGCATGAAAAGGAAGCGGAAACGCTACAAATCACGAAACATCACAATAGAGAGACAAAGGGAGCCGAAACCAAAGTATAAAATCATATCGGTAGATAGTAACTAAGTACCTACTATCGGGTGTGTCACACAGACGTTTTTCACTGATCAAAGCTTTACAGATGATACAGAAGAAGAGCGTTTCAAAATGATCAAAAAACAAAGATTAACTAAATCGTCGATATAATATGATCGTATAGTTTCGTTTGTTATATTCTAATTTTGGTAGTCTTTATACATATACCGTAGTTAGATTTAAGTTTATGAATCACATCAACATGAAACGAAAAGAAGACCTAATTTTATAAAAAAAAAATCGAATCGACATAACCTCGAGTGCTTTTCGCACGAAAAGCAGCGAAATCCCACAGCTGCAAAACCGCACGAATCTCGCACATCTGAAAGCATCGCATCTTAATTGCACATCCGAGCTGAGCTCCGAGACGACTTTTTCTTCATTTTTCCCGATGATTGTTCTTCGTCGAAGAACTGGGCGGCCAATTATTATTTATTCAGAGGCGCCTGCCTGTTACGGAGCCGCGCAATTACCCGCCCGCTTTTTACACACGTACGCTTTTACGCTCTTTGTTTTCATTTTTATTATATTACACATTATATACGTATACACGCGGTTTATTCTCGCCCGCCTTTTTTTTTTTTTCAAAACGGAAAAAGGCTAGCGTTTTAAAATTTACAGTGTTTCAAAATGACCGGTGATTACCGTTGGCGAGCACACGCACGCGATGAATTATGCATCTGCAAGAGAGCAGAAGGAGAGCACGCGCGTGCGTGCTAAAACTAAATCTCTACGTTTATCGTTGATTTTGTTTTATTTCGAATGTTTGAATGCGTTATTAATGGGTCAATTTAAGTTTGTCGCAAATCGTGATCGGCGGTCGAAAGGTCGGTTCGGTCGAAAGTTCGACACTGCTGAAATAAGTCGTAGTAGGTCCTTCAACTACGAGTACAAACTGTCAAAAATCTACATAATTGTGCATACTTCAAATGTTCGTTTCTGTTTTTCGTCACCATGTGGATTTTTGACGGTTCGTAATTGGAGGACCTATTGCAATTTATAAAATTATTAATTGTATGATTTTTCATATTTAATTTTAATGGAAAACTTAAAAAAAGGTACCTATTTTTCTTATAATATTTGAAATATGCTTGAATAGAAAAAAATATTCATTTATTTTCAACATTATGAATTTAAAGCGATAAAGATCTGAAAAATTGTTTTCTATGAAAACATGCACATTTAAATCTGACGCACTTAGTTGAGAATTATAGCCGAATTTTTGGCATTGCTTTTTTACACAATTGTAGAGATACGTCATTCGTAACGTGTAAGTATTTTTCTGTACGATTCTTACATTTTGATCATCAAGTATATTTTTCAATTATCATGAAATGAATTTAAAATCTTCTAATTGAGTAAGGAAGAAAATTATTTTTTCTTGATATGTTGATTGAATTTCAAATATAACTTTCGCCACCGTTTTTCCATTATATTGTATACGCTTATTTTAAAAAGCAATTTTATATCAAGCATGAATCAGTGATTTTGAATAAAAGCGTAACAAATTGACGTTCAAACATCAATGGAAACGATTCAATCTTTGTCGTCTCGATTTTTAATTGAAATCGTACAAAAAATACAAGCAAATGAAAAAGACTTTGTAAATTATAAAGAAAGACGACAAATTATCGAGCTGAAACCCGTACACACAATGATTGGTAATTGAGTAAAAGAATACGAAAACTTAACGAGTCGAATGATGCGACCGAACGATCGACAAAGAAAATTTTCCTTTTCCAAAATAAAATGATGAGTTTTTAAGTGAACCAACTCGCTGTAAACGAAACGAAAACGAATAAATCCATACTCTGAAAATATTAAACTTCGTACCATTATTGAAAATAAGAATGTAATAAAACTTCATTCGGAGAATGTTAAAAGTCATGGGTTTTCAATATATCGTGCTCGTTCGATATGTTCGAATCTTTTGAATATGTACAGTGCTAAAAGATCTTTCGTACTCATTTAGAAAAATAAATTAATAGCTTTTCGTAGAAATGAGAAATTTCGTACTCATTGAATCAATTTTATTCACCATGTAAAAGCTTTATGCTTCGTGATTGGGTTTCGTTTTTCCATCGAAAGGAATTAATTGGTTGAGTAGAAAAAACCGTCGAAGATATTTCATGTCTTTTATTTATTTTTATTAAATTATATATTTTTTCAATTAATATCTTAATAAGTATTATATATACCTAAGTGTGTATTATAATATATTTTCAGTATTATACGCAGTTATGTTTCAAGCGTATAACAAATAAGTACAATTGACGTAATTAGTACACGAGGATACATCACGCGTAACAAACACGAATCAGCCCTTCATTAAATGATTTAATACGAAAAAATGTGAAAAAAAAAAAATAACGAGTGCGTTGAAGAAAACGTGATATTTTATATCTACAGCATACTTTATAATTAATAGCAGTTTATTCATAATTGTTCTGAATGCTGATGGCTTTTAACCGTTTCGTGAAAAATCTGGAATCCCAAGTTTTTATTCAATTCTCATCATTAATTTCGAATCAGATGATTTCGTTTTTATCTTTAGTCGATGTATAAAGATATTTTCCCTGTTTCGTACAATGTAAGCGATACGAAAGTAGAAATGTGCGTGAGGGCGTGTTAGTTGTCATGCCATAACATCTCGTATCGTTTCCTTTGGAGCAGAATGATAAGGAGATGTATTTAAGTTGGAAAAACGACAGGTCGAGTGCTTGCGCGTTTTTGTCGGTTAATGGCGGATAATTGTACGTTGTCCGGTTTCCGAATCCGGCCCTGCGGGTCGTTCTTGCAATGCAAAAGTGCAAAACACACGCCATCCAATGCGGCGACGATGCAAACGAGTTTCATTGAATTTTTCCGTATCAAAAGGTGTTTTCTACATCATCAACAATCCTATTAAGATCGTATCTGTGCGTAGAAATTAAATTGATGATCTCAATGCAAGCGCAGTATAGAAATTTCTTTCGCTACAATAGAAAAGCCGTAGGAACGTGATTGAATACTTTATAAGGATTCCATGCATATCTTCAACGGATGGTAAAAAAAAGTTAAACAACATTCATTGTACATCAACATCACCCCTTGCGTCGTAAGCTACGGATGCGATACAATATCGTCAGAAATATCACAATGTAACATTATAAATTGTATATAAAACGTCTCGTTAAGCCTTACCCGAAGTCCTGTCACAAAACACAATTTATAACGGCTTTGACGCGGAAAATCTTTCGAAGGCGCGCGCGCCTATAAATTTCATTATAACGGGATTCGAAAGCGACGATCCTAGGATTGAAAGCGGGACTTTCAAATCCCGAAACTCCTTCGGGACTTCGAATACAACTGAATGCATCGGCAGCAAGAAAACGCATATCAATCAAAACAGAAATGGGACTCACCCTAAAATAATATTATTATATACCCATATATAACTAACGCTGTTTTCATTTTTTATTCACTTCTCCGACATGAATATTCATATAAGCCCTCTCAATCTATACAAATTCAAATTTTGATTCATATTTGTTTCAATAATGTGTTTTTTATATCAATTTTCATATTTATCAACCACCCCTATGCGTATTCAGCGGAGCGAAAAAGTGGATTTATTTTCGCATCTCTTCGATTCCGCGAATTAAATGCAATGTGTTACGTTTTAGACATGTGCTGTGTGTATAAGGGTTGGCTTTATCTATCGCATTTATTGAATTTCGTTCCGTTTCCATACCCACTATTGATGTGAAAGTCGATTCGAAGTTCACCTGGTCGTTTGTTTTCGTCGCGCGACATATGCACGTAAGTGCGCTCAAATTGTTTCCACCTGACGATTTACATTTTACGACATACGCGATTTAGACCCCGTCATTATGCGCAGTGATGATGATAATGATAATACGTAGTTTGCTCCCCCATAAGATCGACTTTGTGAAAAAAAAATTACGAGGGAAAACTTTCTCTTCGAGATAGAAAGATATGAAAACAATTCGTATTTATGAATGAGCAAACATTGACGTATAAAATTATAATTTCTTTGCTACGATAGTAATTATCACATTGAAATTCACTGTAAATAGCAGTTGCTTTGGTCGTTTCAGAAGCTAGAAATTAGTTCCGTAATAGCCACGATCAAATTAGCTACTTAAAGTAGGTCATTCGCAAACTTCAGAGTAAACACGCCATTTTGGCCTTAGAGATGCGATCTTCTGCAAACTCGAGGAAGCGGACCTTATATTTTACATTGTGAATTTCCATTTTCCTGAAAATGAATCGCGATCGCGATGGGCAGGAAAGAAAGAATGGATGCCGCTCCGAATAATGAAACGGGGGACTTGGAGAGTTCACCGATCGATTTATTATAGGATGCTATGTAACAATAACCTTTTGAAACCTTATTTTATAGCGTGTACCTGCACGATGGCTAACTGATGCTGTAAATTTACTGAAATCGGGTAGCGTCGAATGCATATTTGAAATATTTTATCGATGCAGTTTGGCTAGGCCAGCGTTTCCGAACTGAGGTGTTCCCGGTTTGCAGGTGTTGCAAATGCTTCTGTTCAACTCGTAGACGACATATGTGTTTATTCAATCAAGACTAGATGTGAGATACACAAATGGTATGAAATTGACTCCAACATACAAACTTTTATATTTGAATTTTGATCAAAATTGTATCAGAACTGAAAATCATTTTTTTAAATATGTAAAAATGTATAATCTCCTGACATTCCCTTCTCTACTATGTATTGATGAATGAAATATGAAACAATAAAGAATATTTTTGTAGATAACTGTACCTATATCAATCGAATCGACATTCACATCTGATACATAAATTATTTTCCTAACGAAATGTATTTGTATTTTCACCGGTAATACGTTCCATTGATCGAGCTCCTATTATTGACGCACATCGTTACATCCTGAAAACGTTACACATAACATAAATATCGAATCGATGCAATCAGTCGCATATGCCATTGTCGTCGCATACGCAAGGCACCGTAAAAAATTGGACACACACGCGCTCGTCAGAACATAAAACGGATAAAAGCAAAGCGAGCGTGTAAAAAGCAACGTCACGCAAGTTCGAAGGGCCACACGTACACGAAAAGAGTACAGTAAACCCCCCTATAACGACGAAACAGATTCCGCGTAATAGGGGGGGATTTTTTTTTGTGAATTGTGAATTCAAATGTTTTCATTATTACTTATTTTCCGACAATTTTACCCAATAACTAGCGCAAATTACTGGATTCTCGTGTCGAGAAATATTTGAAACAGTATTTCCATAAATTGTGGACTGAAAATATAAACAGCCTTCACTAAAAAATTAAAAATTTCTAATAAAAGATAGGTATATAAAACACAAATGTTGAATGTATGAAACGCGAATACTTTTGAACCGATGAATGAATCTTAATCAAATTTGATATAATTATACTTTAAAAGCTGGGAACGTTAAGAAGTAATCCGTTTTTCCATGCATTGCTCTATCATCATTTTATTTAATAAAATATATATGTTATTGTCATACAAAATTATCATCTATCTATCTATACAAAGCGTAAAAGTTGTATGCAGGTGGTTGGGTGGGTATGTATGAAACGCATCACATAGCAAATATAATGTCACAAACTCCCGAGCAACTCCAGATACTAAACGATAGAAGGAGATGAAATAGTTATAGTGGATTTGGACGTTATAGGAGAAAATCGCTGCAAACGTTATAAGGGGCAACCTTACAGGAGGGGACGCTATAGAGGGGTTAACTGTACAGTGTACACGCACTCGACCAAACAGCAATCCTCCCTTATATCCCCGGCGGAACTTTGAAACGAAACGACGTTTGTACACGGCAGCTAGCCTAGCGTGAAAATGCGAACTGCAAACGACCACAGCTGGACCGTAGCCGGTTGGTAGCTGGGAGCCAGACCAGACCATGCCAGACCAGACCCTGGTGGGCGGGAAAGTGGGCGGGAAAGTGGCACGAGAAATTGGATGGGATCGAGGGTGTGGTGGCATGGCGGCGGGTTCCCCTCGAGGAAGTACCCTCTGCGCAAAGGACTGCCTCTGGGCTTAAGAGGAACCGTGTGTGCAGCGGTGGACATACTCATTTGTCCCTTAGCGGGGGAGGCTTGTCGAGATTTCCTTCCGGCGATGGAAAGCGATTCTTTTGTGGATCGAATTGCATGCGAGATCAAGTGTTCGGAGCGAGACTTTAATTATAATGGTGGTTTTTATTAATCGAAAGAATCTTTTGAAAATTACATTTTGTATGAAAATGTTTTTGACGTTTGAAGAATTTTAAAATTTATGAGCTGCACTGAATTTTCGGATGCGCTTTTACAACAATTCTAACCCATTTCGCTGCAATGACCATAAATTCGAGGCAGCACAAGAAGATTGAACGTCTCGCATACCCTTCCTTCCTCTCCCTCAGGAATTCCGTACGTCGGACATAATATTAGAGTCACATGGGCAATTTTACATTCTCTCCACAATATGACAACGTTCGTGCACTGAGTTCAAGACCGCCTCGAAAGCCTCCGCATTTTCCACCCCGCTTCCACCTACATTTTTCATCCCGGAAAACTTTCCCTCTATTAATTTCAAAAATATTATTCAAAAATAAAATCCAGCACCGCTTATAGACACAATACATCTATTGTAACTGAGTTTCAATTTGATGCGATGCAAAATTTCACCGTGCAATCCCGGCTATAAATTTCGCGATATAAAATATCATCCAGGCCCACTCGCATGGTATTGCATGTATCCGCCAACACATGGTGCAATGGCTGAAAGTTTATTCCTCGTTCCCACGGGGTATCGTTTTAGCAACATCTGTCGAAGCACAACTATGTGTGCTGTATTAAATAACATGTGAGCGCTCGCAAGTGCTGTGTAATTACGCGAATATTTCGAAAATACATAGCGCAGAGTTGATAAAGCGATTCTGCCGTTCGAAACGAGTGCAATTTTTCAATTTGACACATAATCGCTGAAAGCTACGAGTTTGCAGCAGTGCGCTTTTATGTCGTCTTTCATTAAAGTGCGAGTTTTATGCTCGGATACTGCAGTTAATTATGCAAACAATGTATTTTCATTGCAGTGTCTTTGTTTCGAATTTACGATTTTAAATGATTCTAATTTCAAATATTATTGCAACTGTTTTAAATAATTAAACTATGAAATCTTTTCAGTTGTTTGCTTGAAACTCTAACCGGTTGTAAAAAAAAATATTAAAAGAAATTAAGAATATCATATACTTAGACGCATTTATGTATTTAATATAAAGTTGAACTAGTTTAACGATCGTAAAAACTTTTCTCGTACGCCGACAATGTTCCCGTAGCTTCGTTACACCGCCCTGTTATACTTACCCTTACATACATTTATATATGAAATTTTATATAAAGCAGAGATTCTTAAATATTATCCAATGAGATATTTCTCAAAATATTTTCTAATTAATTTTAATGAATTATATTTATGCTCCCTAAAAGGATAAAAACGTGAGCAGAAATACGAAGAAATTGCATAAAATAAAATTTAAAACCACTGTTTAAGAAAGAGTAACAGTTTTGATGCCGGTAATGCGGATTTATAAAAGCGGTTTCGTGCAGCTTTAATAAACGCACTATTTTACGATTTCCCCTCACTTTGTTACGTCTTTCATTTCCCTTCTCAAGAACTAAGCATGCTTTACTCGTAATCTTCATATATAAAATTATATTAAACCGTATGTATATTATTGAAAGTTTTATGATTTTCGTAAGTTTATACTCATAAACAAATACTATTATAAAAAAATTCAATTTTTTTTACTGAATAATAAATTTTAAATATTTCAATGTTTTCTTTGAACTAAATTTCTAAAACACACGTTCACAATAAAGATTATGGTATTCATATTAATAAAATATACAAAAATGACGATCAAGCAAAACTGCCGACACTCTTCCGCTTTTCCGTTCATTGTGAGTTTTCTGACGCAGAATACGAAAATTGTTCTTGCAGTTCAAAAACAACACTACAACAAAAAGAGGAATATGTTGGACTCAGAGTACAATATACTATTACATGTATTATATAATTTTATATTTTATATAATCCTAGGTTTTAATATTCTATTGTGTTAATAAATAATGTATTATACGGTAATTAAATCCGGTGAACAAATCATAATGTTTCATCATTTCTAATCTATACTCATCTATTGATTCATTGATATCAAATATTTGATGAAAAGAGAATATTTTCTACTCAAAAACTATTAAAAAAAAAAGATTCCAAGTTCAACTTTTTCCTCTATACTGTTCGGAAAACCTTCATATACGGAAAATATGAATTTCCAGAAAAGCACGAACACTCGACACGATATTTATGCGAAGTTTCCGTTTTGGGAATTTTGCACGGACCGCTGTTTCGCCATCTAAGTGTACGATAAATTCGTACGTGCACTTTCAGCACCGCTCTTGTGCTTCGGGACAGTTCTGCTTTTTATTGACGTTAAGATCAGATAGATCAGTATTTCGAAGGAAACTGTGTAAGCGAATTTCTGTGTAGGAACGTAGTATCCGTTCATAAAACAGTGATTCTTGTATGTTTAGATTTTTCATTATATTAATCGAACGCTTGTTGAATGAATTTTTATAGCATGTCGATTGGAGATTTGTTATTTTTTAGTTGAATTAAGAGTCAAAGTATCAATTTGCAGCTATTTTGATTTTTTTTTGATAGCAATATAATGAAAATCGGTTATAAATATTGATGTGTTGAAGAGGTTTTATTGAAAATCTGACATAAATATAATAAAAATACTGATGTGATTAGCATTATAATAAACAGGAAATCATATGGAAAAAGTTAATCTTTCATTCAAATATACGTAATATTGTAAAAAACCTAATTGTTATTCAAATACAGATATTGAATTTAAATTTCAAAAAATATTGACAATTGAAAAATGAACACAATTGTTAATAGGAAAAATATGTTTGGACTCCGCACTTATTAATACAGCATTTATTACAAATGGTTGTATTCAAAATGCAAAACGTACTTGTTTAATTACATACATATATTCATCGATATAATGAAGAACGAGTAAATTATGTACTACTTACTCAAAATATATTATCAAAATTTTACATTTTATCACACAAAATACACGCCTGTGTATTTTTTCCAAAGTCACAATATTTTTCAATATAAAGACGAATTTGTGTCATTAACGTTCAAAGACAAGTTTGATCTACCAATAAGTTGAAGTATAAAACCAGGTAATGATTTAAATGAAAAATATATACACATACTAGTATATATTCTAATTTAACTTTTTGGATTTATGCTTCAGAAAATGTTGAAACATCTGATTCTATTGGCTTCCGTTTTGGTGCTCGTACACGCCCAAAGTTATGGTCAAGGAGGTTGTCCCAAAATACCATCTAAAAAGAATTTCTCATTAACAGAGGTAATTATTTTATTTCATTAGTTATTTTATACACGTTCATATATTTTAACTTTAAACATATTATTTGGTTCTCAATAAGTTTGCAGGAAGATGGTATCAACAGTACAGATATTTTAATACCTTAGAAGGTACTACAAAGTGCAATGTTCTAAATGTTAATGTGACCGTAAAGCCTTACACAGCGAATCACATTGGAATTGGACTTTTGTGAGTTAATTTATTTTTCTTTTTAATAAATGCTGATCACACTGATGAATTTGAAATTTGTAGAAATAATAAACAAAAGAAAATATCTACCACCTTCACACTAGCTAAAAAATTAGTAGGAGATTTTAAAACGAAGAAAGTATCTTCAGAGAAAAATCTGCTTCCCAAAAGATGGAGGGTTGTCGATACAGATTATAAAACCTATGCAGTGTTGTATTCTTGTCAAAGTTACCTCCTATTCCACAAAAGTGAGATATATGCTACATTTTGAGTGGGATTAAAGTGAGAACACGTTGAATATATGGTATTTTTTCAGAAACTGCATGGATTTACACCAGAAGTCAAGGAGCATCAAGTCTTAGTAAATCTGTCATTGCAGCTAAAAAGGTAATGGATACTTACGGGATTAAAAAATCCCTTCCGACTATGATAACGACTGATCAACTTTTCTGCCCATTAAAATGGTAATGGTGACTTTGTTCTTTCACAATCAATCATGTAAAAATTTCTCAAATAATATTATATATGCAGATTAAATGACAATTGTTTTTTTCTTTAATTTATCATTTTTTTAAAAGACGACAGTGATACATTCAATATTATAATTTAATAACACGCAATATAACGGTCTAATATAATATTGAAGCAATTGGATAATGACATGTTCTCGCTTATTTTCATATATTATACAATACATTGTTATCTAAGAAACTGGTTTACAGTTTGAAATACACTTCACTATTTTATGACTATCATTTTTAATTATTTGTCTATTTTTTTTTATTACAATTCAATCACATTCATTACATGTGATAATGTTATGTAAAGAAAATGTATATGGTTAATTAATATGATTTCAAATATTATACGGAAAGTTTGAATTCATTGATCAAGTCTAAATTATCTGTCATTAATTAAAAACTGGCTCATTTTCTGTACCGGTCTTACGTTTCCGGATCGTTTCCTAACCACATTTGTATGCAAATAATCTTTGCCCAGTTTCCGGGTGGATTTTAAGGCGAACTGATTAAAAATATAATCAGAAAACCTTTTACCCTTTCGTTCGTCCGTTACAATTAAATTTTGCGGTCTAAAAATGATTTCAATGAAGTTAAATTCGAAAAAAAAAAGAATTTTCGAAGTTTAAATAAAACTAAAAGATATTTGATTTAAAGAAATAAAAGGGAAAAAATCTATGTGAGAAAAAGAGAACTTATTGAATGAGTAACGTGAGTAGTATGGTTAGTATGAGAAAATGAAAATGTAAATTGGGATTAGTCATGGCAGATATTTTTCTACATAAAAATATTTTTAATAATAAATTAATTACGATTGTTAAAGCGAGTATCACGGTCTATTAATTACAACCCATTTTCTTTTAATAAAACTCAGGATAAACGTGAACACAGAAAACACACATCATCCGAAACTTTCCAAACTGAAAACCGACTGCAGCCATACATACGTGCATATTTACTAACACCATTCAAATTCGAATCTACACGAAGCTTGCATTGTATCGGGAAAACGATGCAGTCAGTTAATCTCCGAAAAGGCGAAACCCTCGATAACCTCGGAAGCGAGAATTCTCGCCGAGACTACGTCACGTCAAACGGACCGTTTATTTCAGCCCACAAGTTGGGCTATATGGATGCAACACACTCTATGGATGCAACGCAACGCAACGTTTGCAACATGCAACCCGCATGCGGCAGACTCAAGACGCTCCAGTTTCGCAAAATAACTTTGCACAAACACATACCTGGACTTCGGCATTCGCCCACACTTTCGGTTCGTGCATGCCGGATGAGTGTGTGCATGTTGGGAAACTGTGTTCTTTGTCGGTTTGTGTACGTGTGTATGTATGTTAACTGATATCTTGCCTGTTTTCCTATGGAGTAACTTTGGGAAATGCATGAATGTGATGTGTGTTATGTATTTGATTATGCTTTCTATTTAAACACTGGGATATTTATAAACTGAAAGTATTTATATCGCTGTTAGATTTATCCAAATTTAGACGAAAAGTACTTGTGAAATGTCGTAAAGGAGAATGATATCGTGATGAAGCCCAAAATTTTCTGAATAAGTTTGTAGCCGTCTAATATTTGTAATTTCAATCATAAAAGGGCAATATTTTGGTCATGGAAAGATCATAATCAAAATTTTATGAAGAATACGTTTATGCTTTTTCCAAAAGTTACGTTTCGTCACGATACTGTTCTAATTTGTGTTATTTTAAGGAAGAAACTTATTTTAATTAAATTTTATATTATATTCATTCTTAAATTATGATACATAATAAATATGAATCAGAGTTCCAATTTTTTAATTAGAATTTCAAAAATCAAAATTGCATGCAAAAATTCAGACGATTGCAGTAGCAACCCTCAACCGCAATTAGAATCGCAGATTACGGTAGGTACGCCTCTGCTATCTCGACTGTCAAAGAAAATGCAACAAAAATTGCATATAGCTGCAACAATCAAACATCCGATGACAATACGTTTTCATACAAAGATACACACAAACAAATGTGAAATAGATAAATGATATGCACCGGGTCGGTATCGGTTTCTGTGAGCTCGTTCGCGGTTTCCACTCGATGGCCACTGCACAATTGTCATATGCATTTCAGACATATTACACACGTTTGTATAAAACATTCTTCGAATTTTTTTTAAATATATTTTCGACTAAGTATGATTTTTTCAATACTTTGATTTATAATCGGAATTGACAAGGAAGTATTTGACATACATATCGAATGAAAAATTGAGAAGATATAGATTGAATACATTCGAATATTTTAAAATTTTGAATTTGGAAGGTTTTTCAAATAAAATTACATATGATTTGGTGAATGTATGTAGTGGTACGGTTGGTTGCAACAAAGTGCGCGATGCACCCGAGGCACCGATGAAATTGTAGATTGCGTTGGGGCGCATGTACGCGCCAATGTGCCCCAGAGATGCTCCGCTGAACATGCTCCATTTCATTTATTTGTTTTCCTTTTTCAGCGATCGTAATACGATACTATAGCATTGAATAAATTTTAGATACTCGAGTGCTTTTGCTTCGGTTTAATCTTTTAAAACGTAACTAAATTACCATCGGATAATCGAAAGTTGCTTTAGTTTCATCTGACTTTATTTTGTATCATAATATCACTGGGATGCTTCGTATATGCTAAAAATATAATATTATACGTATATAATTTAAGCATGCGAAAGATGAAAAGCGACCCGCAGTTACTTTATATCATTTCCTCACCGACGACAGCGTTATAATAAGGTTGTACGCAACGCGATACGAATAAGACATCCGATATCGCCTGTCAATTTAAATTTTCACGACAACTCGACTCTCGCAGAAACAAAAACCGAACAAGCGAAACACAACACAAGCGTATCGGACGAAAATATCGAAAGCGTCACTATACAATTATGCGCGCTGCAAAAACACTCTCGAAAGCGAAAAGGAAGATCGATCGTTTCCGAACGATTGATGGATGGATCGACGTTCCGTAATGCGTTTTTTATTCGCGATGCACATTCGCTACGAATGCGACTTTTTTCCCCGCCACGTCTCTAGAACGATAGAGCCTTATACTTTATGATGATTTCGATGTCGATCCGATCGGCAGAATATAAAACGCGGGGATGTTCTCTCTCCCCGGAATCGAGTCGAACTTAATAAAGGTGTCTCCACTGAGAGACGATAAGAAATTCAAGATGTCTCTATGTTCAGTGTTTCTCACATTCAAAAAATATTTCGTTTTTCAATTGTGTTGAAGTCGGAATCGAAACTAGACTATTAGACTAAATTACTAATGGACTATTTTTAACTAAAAGTGGTTAGACTAATCCTATATTGGCCAAATCTGGTAGAAATTAAAGACAATCTATTAAAAGCCCCGGTCAACGATAGATGTCACCCAAATCGTTCAGCACCAACATACAAACGATTCGAAGAAAACCGACAAGCTGGGATCAATAAAATATTATTTGATCGAAAAACTTTCGTGATGGTATTGTGGGAATTGCGATTTTTATGGATCAGATACATTCATATTTCTCAAGAATGAAAAGTTATTTACAAAATCGACGATAGTTTGAGAAGCGTCCTCTCAAGATGGACGTATTTTAAATCTGCGTCTGGCAGGCCCAACTTTTCATCTTTCCGTTCCATTTGGCCCGCTCGTGTCTGCTACCCAACTCCACCATTGTTCCGTTCCGGATAAACGGGGTTATTGTTGTTGCAGTCGTCTGCTGTACTCGTCTGATGAGTCGCTATCTTAACAAAATAACTCTATTTCGACTTTATCTTATTTATAAAAAAGTACGATCAAAAAACGAACTAATAAAGTTATACGTGAAAAGATTAAAAGATGCGAGGTTCGGATGCGAAAAAGAAAGATGATCTCGTTTGCGAAGCGTCGTATATAGAAAAATATGTTTATCGCCGGTTAATTTAGCGAAATGTTCCCGTTTGTTTTTTATGTGGTCCCGTATAAACGAAGAATTACCGCACGTCGAGAAAATTATTCCTTATATGACCCGCATACAAAAACTGGTTGATATCTTGTGGACGAGCGCTTGAAAATTGCTCATCGGGGAACTTTCTCGTATAAATCAATCGTTTTCCACATTAAGAATTTCGCTCTTTGCGCGAAACTTCATTAGATGGCAGTTTTTAAACAGCCATTCACTCCATTCCAGTCACACCACCATGAAAATTTTCTAATAAAATTATAAATTTTCACAGAAAGAACCGACTCGAATCACAAATTTAAACATGAACAAAATTGATTATTTGAAAATGAGCACTCGATCTTAAAACATCACTATTCTGAATTCAAATCAAACGATCAAGAATACGATCCGATACGCGAGAGCCATATTAGCAAAGTTTTTACTGCTCTGAAGTGTTACGGGCACATGGCGCTATAATAATAATGAAGCGTTCGCAGCAATTACAGAAACTTCACCCAAACCCACCCCGAATTCCCCTAGAATCACCCCACAGGACGACACTAGCTCCATGGGGTTCGGCTTTATAGATATGGCGCCGTTTCTGACGCGATTACATCGCGTTACGTTCCATCGCCTTCCCCCTTGCCACCTTTTTAGGAGTGAGTTCGAGGTAGCTGGGTCACTCTAGTATTTTTGAGAGAATTTTCGAGAAATTTCTTATTTATATCGTCAGTTAATTTAAATAACACTAATACTTCATTAACATTAATGCGCTAAGTCAGGCGATAGTGGAGCGGTATGAAGAGTTTGGCGAATCATATGTCGTTTTTCTTATTCGATTAATTGATATGGTGATTTGATTTGTTTGATTCGAGAAAAGTGTTCATTTAATGCTTTATGGAATGGTTTTTTGAACTGAATCCTGGCTGGGATCTTTTGTGTTTATACGAACAATTTAGTTAGAATCTATCGGTGATCATAGTTTCTATTCGACGTAGTGATGGTGTTCATCACCTTTGCCCTTGTTGTAGAGCAATTTATATTCAGTATAGCGTTAAGCTTGAATTAAATCATTCTAACCAAAAATATCCCGTACTTATGAAAAGACCAAGATCTGATTTAGGAAAAAAATACTACATTAGTTGAAAATGCATTCACGTACTTAAGTTGCATATCTATAGTGACTATCTCAGGCAAGCACGTCACATGCGACAAACTCGCGTCCCTCTTTCCGAATTTCACCCCATGTTTCACCTTCTATCACGTTTTCAGACACAAAAGGCCGCCAAGAAAACGAGGGGGCACGTGTTGAAATTGTCAACGGCGCCGACGCCGCGGGCCACAATGGGACACCATGAAAGGGCTACGAAAACGCGACAGCGCACAACAAACAAAAGGCTCTCTTGATATGTGTCTAAGTAAAGGAAAGCCTGTCGGTTCGGTCGTAGGACGTCCGAAAAGTTATTGGAAAAAAGGCACGTGATGTTTTCGGTTATGAAGTTTCGTGCTCCGACACGGCTTCTGCTTTCCGTGAGTCGATCGAGTTTGCGGTTTTCGCTGTATTATTATTTCAGTATAAGATGGTGTATTTGTGTATGAGTATGTATTTACAGGGTTGACTCATGAAATGATTCGATATCTACTTATATTATCATGTGTCATTAATATGTTAAGTCTAAAAATGAGTCGATGAATTCAAAAAATCATGAAATGTTTGAATAAATAATTTTGCTTTTTGCTTTTCTTTTCATATGCACTTACTGAAAAATCGTTTCAGCAGAATTGATAATAGAGGTATCTAAGGTTAACGCACAAACCAAACATTATCTAGCACACACAAGATGAACAAACATATAGATGTGCACGAACCGGGTCAGATTACATCCTGAAACGTTTCAGCATGTTAAGTTTACGGCCGTAAAGTTAACGGCGCACGTAAAACGAGTTCGCCCGGCGCGAAACTGCGGTTTCGTAATACGCCTACTCGGAAAGGATACAAAAAAGACACCGTACCTTACTAATATTACCTTATTATATTATCTTATGTGTACATTGGGTGGCCATCCCGCGACGTGGTGGTGTTTTGTTGCAGTGGAATCTAAATGATCGTGGGTTTCGTTCCCGCGGGTGCGACTTGGAAAATTTTCCAACTGTATTCTTATGTTTTTCAAATAATATTATTTTAATGAATGAAAATCATATTCAAACCATATTTACATAAAATTTAATTATTTAAAATCTATTTTCCATTAAAACACTTAATTTACAGTGAATGTCGCAATAACAAAAAATCATGAGATAGATTTGAATTTGTTGAGTGGAAGGGTCAGTTATTACAAATCTTCCTATCCAATTATGTCGATATAAAATTTGCGATTGATTCAAACGACATTGTACTAATATTCAAACTTTTATAAGCGTAATTTGAAAAAAAAAGACGAAACGCCACCGGTTTGGGAAAGCGCTGCGTGATTAATGGAGTGCGCGTACAAGTTCTTGGCAGGTATTCCCGCCTGGATTATGACCGTGCCGTATAATGTACCACTAAATATACACACGCCCGTATTAAAACGTATGGGGATTTGCCGGCATCGAACCACGGGCATAATACGATCTCAAATTCACACACACACAGTTATACCGAAGGCTGCAAGGAGCGAGGGAGTCCCGATCAAAAGCAGGGCGCTTCTCAATCCCGGCAAGTGCCTTTGATTGGATAGATGGCCGCCGGCTGACAGGAACATGCAATAATAAATTTGCTCGAAAAATCGCTGCCGCTACGAACAGGCCGTGGAAAATCGATCGTGCCGCTGTGTGTTCGCGGAAAAACGAAGGGGAAAATAATTGGAGTACTTGTACGTTCTCGTCGGGAAATTTTTCGATTTCCTACCACCAGCACGTGGACGCATAGTGTGAAGTTTTTTTTTCTAATATCGAACATTTGATTATTTTTTAACAGTCAGACAATTCTATGATCTACTCATATATTTTAAAAACTTTCCATACATTCAATATAAATGATAAACTATCGATTCAATCACAATCCCTTCCGTACTTTAGCGGCAATGAAATGGCAACCATTCGACGTACGCAAGTCCTAGAACCTAGACAATACATGTGGCTATGCGACTGCATTTATGCAAACCTCACATGCACTATCTGCAATATCCATCTGGATATCCACCGATATGGTCTGCATCCCCTTGATCCGATACGATCACCATAACCGATATCGAAAGCTTTCCTGTTTTGATTGGAATCTGCCGTGCCCTCGTCGAATAAAACCATTAAAATATGTTGAAGGATGCTATCAATTTTGATTTTATTTATTTTCCGTTGCGGCTTTCGCTCATATTTATATTGTGGGCCGGCGTGGGTTTGGGCTCTGCAGTGTTTTCCTTTAATTTATATTTAATGGAAAACAGATGTAGCGGCCATATCGCAAAGTATACAAGCTCGCCAGGAACTGCGCTTAATGGTGTCGGCTCCCACTGTTCCATTCAACCTACTTAATTCCCTTAATTTAACTTGGTCGGGCATAAACGTACGTCCTGATGGATATTCGTATAATAAAAGCGATTCAAAGGATCAAACGGATGGACGTAATCGATTACGCGCATGAAATGAAATTTCAGTAGATACTTTCGTGATAGTTGAGTAATTTGAGCTTTTGTGGGAGCGATTAAGTTATCGATAAGTGGACGTTTTAATGATGATTATATGTGAATGTTAATGTTATAAAATTAACATCGAGTCGAAGTCAATTATACACGTAGATGAAATAAAATTTAATTAACGCATTTTTCGTATCAAGCGTGGTATTATTATTTTAAATATTCGGCTGACAATTTAATACCATGTGTTGGTCGATTTTCAATGGAACGTTTCGTATTTCAAGAATGACATTTCAAAAATTCAGTTATAAATTAATTTACCCTCAACAAACACATGTCAACTTTGGGGTGGCTGCGAAACATAATAAATCACTTTCAACAATTTGAATATTCCAAAATATTTCAGATTTCATTCAAAATTCCTTTCGTACATATTTTCAAAACGCGACATTCAAACATTAATTTTATTTTTTTTAAAGTATTTCGAATTTTAATCTAAAAACCTCATTCCGGATACCTTACCTAATGCCACAATAACCACTCACAATGTCGACGATAGAATCGTAGAAAAAACGACTACTCCTACGAAAAACCGCCATGCAGACCGCATCGCATTATCATAACACAATAAGAACCGTTCAGAACTAAATATGACTAACTCCATTTTTCCAAAATTATAAACATACTAATATTGATCAGTTCACATTACAGAACATTATAAATCAAAATCAAAGATTTTCATAAAGATTATTCACATATAGAAAATTATAATTATACCAAGTACTTTGACATTTAAATCTGATTTTCTTCAAAAAGTGAAGTTAGCCACGACTAGCTCTGAATATAATATATAAAACGAGCGAATTTCGCGTGCTCTCTCACCGTGCGATAAAAAGCCTTCGTAGGCAGGATTTACAAGCGCTCGCTCGTACACGACATAATGTCGGCGTATCCCTTGTCGGGCTTCGTCCACCGGAGCGTTATAATCACGTCAATTAGATTAGATTACAAGATGTGTAGTGTGTGCGTTGGACAGTTGTCCGAGAGACGAAGCCATTCGTGTACCATGATGGCGTTCACCTGCTCCTCGGGCTACAGAAGTCGACGAATCCTGATCGATCGAAGGAAAAATTTATAAATTTCCTATATATTATTTTTGTATATACAGTGGAAGTCTGCTATTCGTTTCAGAAGACAGTACGGAAAGTGAATTGTATCATTTTATACAATTCGAATGCGAATTGATCATTATTCAATTGATTAAATAAATCAATAGTTATTGCTTGAAAATTTCAAATTAAAACGGATTAATTTGAAAGCTCATTTTTATGGTATATACTATCGTATATAAACGAATCGAATCATTCATTATCACGGTTCTATAAAATGATTCACCATAGATAAACAACCCTTAATAACGAGCGGTAATGCGACAGCGCGTTCGCCGCCCACCACCCACTCGCCCACCCTGCTGGGTAAAAATAAAATACAGCCATTCAATATCCGTCGCCGGCACGATAAAGCATTAATAACGATTAAAAATCTACACATCTACATTATGGCCGTTCGTAATAATAACACACATCCCCGGTCCGACCCCAAAAATGATAACAACCGGCCGTCGTTAAATAAAGCACTTGTAACGGCGCAGGTGGGCCTTTGTCCCACAGTACACCCCACTTTAGAAGCATAGTGAGTATAGTTCAACACAGAGGCTCTCAACACGTCGATTCGTTTTTATTATTCATTCGATAAAGTGAAACTTCCAATTTATCTATTTTGTTACGCTTTTCCAATTTTTTTTTCAAATTTTCGACATTTAATTTAATTTTCGTAAATTTTTCAGATATTATCAAAATTTGTACATAATATAATACTTTAATCATAATGGAAAAATTCAAACGAAACTATAAATGACGAGTAATGAACTCATCGAATATCAACGCATTATTTTTTTGTAATTAGTGCTTTTCCTAAAATAAAGCTTTCCAATTATACATTAAGGGTTGTTTAATAATTTTTGCGTTGATGTTTTTTTTTTGTTTTTTCAATGTTTTGAAAGCAAAATATTCATATGATGAAAGTTTGCTTTAAAATATGTCATTAAATTACCCAAAATGGGTGAAATACATATAAAATTATCATTGATGGAGCTTTATTTCAGGAAAAAGCGGTATTTTTTTAGACAATATAGTGATAGTAATTTTCAAAATTTGCACAATACATATAACACATATAGGTACCTAACCTTGTGATCTATGCATATTATATTTGACGCATGAGAAGGCCAAAGAGTACAAGTGACATTTTTGATGAAATTAAGTTAAATACAGGAATCGCTTCTATATACGCTCATATATTTGGTAGCAAAAAGATATAAACGAACTCGGAATGTGTACCGAGATATATCATCAAATCACTCGACCTCCTCCTAATACATGATCTACTTTGAGCGCACTTTTCTCGAAATTACTAGTACCCCTCGACCTTTTCGTTCGTCAATTGAAAAAAGTTATTTTCATACAAAAATTTCATATATCTATCTCCCGAGCGAGACCGGGTACTGAACGCTAGTCATATTAGACAACTGAAAAACTTTCAAACTTCACTGAACCGAGCCAAAACGCATTGAGAACCATCCCCAACGAGCAGGAATGCCAACCGGAGACAAAGGGGTGGCTTTAGGGGGTGGTCTCCGGTGACAACCCAACTCACCCCCAACATCGGGGCTCGGTTAATGCAATTTTGCAGGCGCAACGTGCACCGATGCGCCGACATTGCCCGCATGCCGTCCACGAGGGGTCGTCGAAGAATCCGAAACGCGAAAATGCCGACATCGGCATATTAATAATTCTGTCTTGTGTTATGTGTGTGTATGTTTGCTGTATATTAAATGAGGGCCTTTGCCGACGACCAGAAATTTCGGTCTGGACGTCTTGTGTGTTGTGCGAATCTACGATGCGGATTCTTGCTGAGTTAGTTGGTGTTTGAATGGATGTCGTTCTAGTTCTGGGAATCGTTCGAATTAATTCGTTTTGGAAATCGATTGTACTGGCTTGTTACGGTCGGTTGTTTTCAAGAATTAATTGAGTGAAATGTTTTATGTTTTGACGATAAATATTTTATTTGTAAAATTATTAATATAATATTTGAACTTTGGTTTAAGGGTTAGCCATCCCTAACTAAAATATAATGATCCACGGTAGTGAAAACCGCTGAAAGGCAGACTGGGTTCAATTGTAGCAACAAGGAAAAGAAAATGATTTTAAGTATTTAACTCAATTTATTTTATGTTGAAAATTTAATATATGTACCTACAGAATTTTCAATAACAATGTATGTTCAAATATTGATATGAATTTTCGTTTAAAGAAATGTTTGAAATATATTCGAATGACATCGTATATTATATGGTTATTTTCGAACTCTTAAAATTTACAATGTCTTCAATTTAATTTTAAAAACGTACAAAGACGAATGGCACACAAACCGACGGATGATGTATAGCCAGAACAGAAAATATCGCGTTTCGATCGTTACAATCTAAATTGAAAAATCACAAAATATCGCCGGCCCCAAAGGTCAATCTTTCGGATCGTCAAAGTTGAGCGGTTTCAAAATTGAACGAATCGGTAAAAGCGAAAAAGCATAACCGAAATTTAATCTGGTCCCCGTCACGCCGATTCCAACTTTAATCTGTTGATCCGATTTCGACGGACTTTTCTTTTTCGAGGGAACGAATATTCGTTTCGAACGTAAAACGCTAAGTCGACACAACTGATCCGACTGACGACTCATTACGGTGAAAATCATTTTATCGACCTATACAAATACGTTATTATAACACAAAAAAGGCTAGTCAGTTTATTTCATAGCAACGAAAATCCTTATATTTTTTCTGCATAAAAGGTATTTTACATAATCCCATTCTCACAAACGATTTTTCAACAGAACCGATATTAGAAATATATTATAAATCAAATCAGATTTACTCAAACATCAAACGTATATAAAAATCACTCAAATCTCCCCTATAAAATAATACACATAATAGAAGAACTTATCATACAGACCGATCAGACTCGTATCCGATGCACACTTCATTTTATTATCTTTGAGCCGCATTAAAAAAATTTCACACTCTCGTGATTTCGGACCTTCGAAAGGTGCGCGGCTCGAAACGAAATCCCGAAATGAATAACGAACAAAAAACGTAAAAGATCCCGAGTAATATTCGAGAGGACGTCCCTTGAAATATTCCTCATTGTTTTTGAGCAGTTCGTGCCAGCTCGGAGACAATGAGGCTTTACGTTTGCGGGATGCACAATGAGCCCACATAGCTTTTGTTGGGGTTATGTTATATGTGTGCGGTCGATGCGAAATGACGATAGTAACACAATAATAATACGCCATATATTGCGATATGTACGAATGCGGTTTCGGAAAATGTGCCTTTTGTGCCGTAATTGACGTTGGCGATCGTAAATTTGATACGACTCGTGTGTTTTATATGTGTATGTAAGATTGTAGAGAGCAAAAGTTGTTGATAGATAGTAAAAGTATTCACTGTATGCGATATAAAATTTGAAAATAGAATGAAAAAACTGTAATATACTCGATAGAATATAAATGTATGTACATCGATGGATTAAAAATTACTAATAGTGTAGTGCATATGGGTACTCCACAATTAAATCTACTGCATACATTGATTCATCATAAAAATCAGCTTCATATAAAACTCTAGCACAAGTTGAATGAAACTACATGATAATTTTAAAGCCCGCTACAAAATCATGCGCATTAGCGATGTTCGTGCATGAATCGCACATGAGTCTGCTGCGAGCTTAATGATACAAAATTTAGACAATAGCGAAATACAATGGTACACTTTCAGCTAGAAACATCGAACTAAACGAAACGGAATATAGACCGGACAAAGTTCGAAAACAAACAAAGCTTTCATTCGCACTATCTCCCAACGGGGTATCCATCGTCCGACTTTAATATCATAAGTCCGCTTAATAACGCGCCAAAGCGATAACTCAAAGTCGCATGAATAATCATCGCGGCCGGGGCGCTTACACATCTGAAAAGAGCCAGATAAAGTGGAATAAGCGATTTACTCAGACTAAAGAGGGATAAGGGCAGAGTGCGAGGGCGATTGACAGTAAGGGCCTCCTCCTTCGCCGAGGGATTCCCCGAAACAACGGCCTCGGAATACGTAATGCGGCTAAGCCGCTTCAAAATTTCGTTAGAATTATTATTGCCGCCATTGTGCACCCATAAACATACAGTTTATACGCGTGTATAATAAGGGAAACGTTTAGGTTGGTTTTCGGGACTGTGCTAGCGCGAGCCCTGCGTGAGACTCGTATGGGATAAATTAATCGAGTGCGTGATTTTATGTAGTCAAAGTGTGGTGGCGTAAATGGATTTTACGTGTGAAGTGAGGGTCTTGTTGTTACTCGTGTTTTCTTTGAGGAAATGATGTTTTCTAATATTAAAATACATACGAAATTGCGAATTTTGGACGCGAGTAATGAAATATAATTTTCATTGTTGCGAGCCATTTCCATAAAAATAATCAACAAATATATAATTCGAAAATATCGACTAATAGGCACTCTTTTACAACAAAATTGTGTTTTCTTTTGAATGAAAATAAATCAATACAGAAATAAAACAATTGTAATTGAAATGTTTTTCTAATGACGTAAATGGTTTGCGTCATTCAAATGGAAAACGCTCCCTATACATAGTACAGATGAAAAAAATAATTGTAAAACCATACAAAATAAGTTGATACAACGGCGAACACGAACAGATCGGATAATGTGTACATCTGCTCCGTGTTTGCATTTCGCTCGGATGGATCGAATTAGTACAATTCACAAATGCATGTATGCGTATGACGCGAAATATATTCGAGGTTGACTAAAAATTTGAATCGATGTGGAAAACTCGAGTTTCGTTTGATGTTTTTTTTCTATATTTAAATGGATACTGGGAATTTATTTCATGTGCATGATAACTGTTCAATGGCAACGTTCATAAAAAAATAACTCATTGTCAGATTCGTAAGCGTTCGTGCGTGTCAATTGTTTGTATCTAAAGCAATATTATATTGTAAAAAGTTTTGTTGCTATTATTTTCAAATATTATATTTTTTTTTATTATTTAATTTGGTCAAATTTTGTGGTTTTGATTCAATTGATTATTCATTATTTCATCCAAGATTTTTTTAAATTTAAAATTGAATTAAAACATTATTCAAACTCATAAAAAAATAGTTGAATGTTTGTAGTATAAAACAAATTACTATCACGAGTTATTTTAAACTCTAATTTCGTAGAACGTTGTGTAGTCAAACAAAATTACAAAACTACAATTTTACTACTCAATATGCATCTCGTAAATAGGTCAATTACTGTCTTCTCCGTGAATATATTGAACAAATACACAATCGCAATAAAACCGAACGAAGGATCATTGCACTTACAACATCGTTCACGATCTCATATACAGATTTAATGGAAGCCATTACGGGCAAGACGAAATTATCGAATGCGAACACATAATGTGCGACTCGATTCGAAATATTAACGACTTTCGATCGGAAACGCGGCTTTATGGTTCTTTCATGGCTATAATTTCAGTTTTACAGCCGATAATTAGCGACTTTCGCTAGCAACCTCAGAAAGATCAAAGAAAAAACTGAAAGTGATTCTAGTGAAGGACCGAACATTCATCTGAACATCACCATAATGCGCAATTCTAAACATCGACAGACTAAGCGTTCCGATACTCGAATCTTCCTGAAAACCGAAAACACACAAAACTGAACATGTAACAGATCCACACGAAATACAGAAGGATAAAAAAAGAAATGAAAATACTCGAGCTTCGCTGAAACGGCACACAATCGGCCTTTGTTCCGGAGGACATGTCATTTGCAAGATAAAGCATCGAGCCCCGTCGTAAAAATAACGGCCTGTATCGCAGTCGGTCGGTCTTTCAGCTGAAAACCGAGGACGAGAGAGGCAGTTTGTCGTTACTGTTATTGTTATTAGCGTGCAAGAGCTCGTCGTTTTTTCGGGGCTCTCCGGTCGCGTTCTGGATATCGGCGATGCGATGTTTTCCCGGGAATTTTCCGAGCTCCGAGAGGAAAACTGTAGACAAATGCGGCGTTTCCTTAACGCTCTGAGGCTTTTTGGACGATGCTGCTTTGTCGTCGACATCGCTTATCGAAAATTATATCGTGATTCTTAAACTTCGTAATACTCGGTTGATATTTTGTTTCGTAATATCATAAGTATGGTCTAGGGACTAACCGCCCCTAATCGAAAAATAACCCAAGGTTGCAAAACCGCCGAGAATCTGATTTTAACAGTAGTGTCATTAAAAAATATATAATTAGTATAAAATGAATTTCCGGCGTTTCATACGCTTATCATTTTTTAATTATGCATCGTACAGATTCAGGGGCGGATAGAGATAAGTGCACTACAGACGACCCGCTTTTGATATATGTATGTTTTTTTTTTTAACATAAAATATATCGAAAGAGACCTGCACTCGAAAACATTCATATGAAGGGAGCACTAAAAGCTATGACATTATAAATCAATTACCATCTCCCCTTTCATTTCAACACATCAGCCAATTTCAAAAAAGTAACACAATTATAATTATATACTTTCGAAATGATAACCATACGTAGTGTTATATTTATATCTGAACATTTTGATATACAAAACTTTAAGAAATCTCTTTTTTTATTTTATAATGTATCATCTTATACAACACACTATATGTATATGTATTATGGAATGAATTATGAAAGAGCGGAGGCTTCGCTACGTGGATTTATACGGCGGAGATAATCTGCGCCATCAAAAGGAGCACGTCCGCGCTCACGATGATAATCAATATAAGTTGCCGAGCATCAAAAGCTCTCTTTCGCAAAAGGTAATTGATGGTCGCTGACGTCTATTCGAAAGGTTTTAGACCAGCTCTGCTTCGCCGTTGTGCAGGGTGGTCCGAAAAATTGCAAGCCAATTTCGACGAAGACTCCGCTCGCGTATTTACTGCTCTGTAAAAATGATAAAATCGACTTTCCGTCGGGTATTGTGCTGTCGAATCGTGATGGTTTCGTTTGTGCGGTAGTAATTTCTTTTTTAAAAAAATCTTTAATATTGGTCGTTTTTGTAGCGATGAAAATAATTTCGATTTAATAATATCAAATTCGAAAGATACAGCGGTGAAGATGAGCAGTATTACAAAGAAAATAGCTATGACGAAATCCCATTGGGGACCCAGACGAAACGAGCCGTAGGACCAGGAATTTCCTAGTAACCGTTTTCTGCCAAATGCTGCCATTTGGCATCGCATACCATCATTTCAAAAATGCTCTCTGTTGCAAAATCGCATGGAATGCATCTGGCGTGACTTGTGCTGCGAGACTAAATAAACTTTTCGGTCTCTTTTCGCGTCATTGCGAAAATAAAATGCACATTACGTACTAACCGAATCGAGAATGAACATTTCGCACAGGGTTTATATGTATTACGAACGCCGACTGATCCAAGTCAAACTCGTATATGCACTCGAATTAATCCTAAGCAACATCTGGGCAATCTTGGGAACTCATCAATTCTCACAAATCATCATCAAAGAGCCCAAAATCCACTCACGAACTGGATAGGGGAGATATTCGAAAAACGCACACTATATGCACACGGCTCACATATTAATCACACTCGAATACATTTCGGACGCATCCCGAACGAATTTCCCATTCATACATCAACGTCTGGGAATGGAACAGGAAATAAATCCCGTTAATCCCGGGACACAGACACACAGAAAGGGGAAACGGTACACTGTGAGCGACGCGCATACAAAATTCATAATTGCATCGTCGACTGTAATTCTGAGCGGAAAAGCGACGCTGACCGCTCGCCGTGTTTCTGTTTAAATATTGCGTTTCGGGATTTATTCGCGAATTATTATGAGGTGGTTAGTTTTCGAGTGAAAACTATGTACGTACGTCTACTGTGTGTCGGATATTGTGTTTGATCTGGAAATTTCGCTCTTTTCCGAGGAAATGCGTTTCCGCTTCTGAATTGCGGCTCTTATGCTTGTAATGCAATTTGTGCGGTTGTTTAGTCTCTATGAGAGGGATTTAATAATTTTAACTTTGCGTCTTTTCTCCAAAAACGACGTTAATTAATATTTGAAATTGATTGAATTTCCATTTCACTGTTGAAAACTCCTTTAATATTTTTTTCCTCCAATATATCAATTTATACAAAAAAAAAATTGAACTTTTTTTATCGCTTTATTAATTTTGATGAAAAAATGTATAAGGTTTTCAATAATTCAGAACCAATATTCTCATATCGTCTTACTTTTTCGTATTGAAAGGTTTCCAATTACACTTCTTATCAAAGTCGAATTCTTATCTTACCTGAATCGAAGAAAGAAATATTTAATTCGAAATTATTTATAAATTTCCGATTCGTACTTACAAAAAGACGGATGCTCTTATACGTAGGCAAGACATAATTTCAATTTATATTTGATTTCCGTTCGTTCGTTTCTCAGAATAATCCCGCAATCGAAAAAGTGCGATCCTATTAAATTTCGATCGACCGATAAAATCTAGAAAAAAAGTATAATAAGACAGATATAAAAATGGACGCTCGTTTCGATCGAAAAGTCATTTCGTGTGGTTGGAAACGAGATATTGTCAACTCTCAGGAGAGTGAGGCAATCCGAAAGGAAATCACGGATTAAGATAAACATAATAATACCCGACAGAGCTGTGAGAAGATCGTGCCTCATAAAAATTCACTCTACTTTTTAATATCGATTATCAGGTAAATCGATAAAAAATCCTTTTTCATAAAACGAAAAAATAAATAATTTGAGCGAAACAATGGGAATAGAGCCGTTTATTTTTCATTCGTCGAATCTATCGCCTTCGAAACCTAGATACAAAATCAATTTACTGACTTTTTTGAACAATCGAATCGTTAACGCATGACTTCACATCACTGAAACATTGTGCACGTAAATAAAATACACATAAAAAGAACACCACAGAGTGCATCCTTTATCGACGATTAGTCAGACCAAACCAAACTAGCAGAAATAGGAATACATACAATAAAAGAATTATATAACTTTAAGCACATTCTATTTGATAATATGAGAATAGAACTGATATCGAATTTTCCTTTTAATAAACTTCTGATTATACTGACATAAACGTATTTAGTATCTTCTGTATTGAAAAAAAAATGTAAACAAAGTACAGGGTGGTACTGAAAAAGGAAGTGCGGTAGTGGTGCGGATATACGCCCCATTTAAGTCCAGTAAATCGATTAAGTTTTATTGGCGTGCGGGTCGCGGCCGAGCGCTTCCGTTCGTCGCGCTGTACTCTCGGTTAATTGATCGCCGGTCGACGTCGCAAGCGGAAGCGCTTCGGAGTGATCTTTTTTTTTCAGTATTTATTTTTTGTCCCGTCACATTTTTAGGAGGTTTCGCACGCTCGAATAGAAGCGAAAACTACATAATGGCCCCGCAAGAAAAGCGCGGAGAGGAAAAAATAAATATTTCACGTGAAAGGTACATGTGGAGTTTGAAAAGTTTCAATCTATCCGACTTTAATAATGTTCGATGTGAAGTTGAAAAAATTTTGAGATATTTTCGTGTTCGAATATCGATAATGTGTTTGTACTCGATTTGTGAAAATTATAATTGATCGTTAAAAGTTCATAAACTATGTATATCTCGACATCTATTATGAAAAATATCTATACAATTGTACGATTTGAAATTCAACACGTATTTTGAAGCTTTATACTGTGAAGTGTCTATCGAACTTTATAAATTTTCAACATAACAAAACACAATGAAAACATTCCATGAATATAAATTATTTCATTTTTATGAATTCAAAATTTTCCTGAACAGTTTATCTTATACGATATCGTATTTTTCAATAGCGAAATTACTGCAATTCGAATCAAAGGCGGACATGCCAGATAAGAGCTATCTTGAGAAACACGCAATATATATATTTACAAACCCACAAAATTGAATAAAAAAGAGAATAAACATCACCGCCCACCGAGTACAATATAAATTGCAATTCAAAGTGCGATAGGAGCAGTACAACACAATACAATAGCAATATAAGCTATACACACCGGTTGTCCAAGCGAAATATATACTGAAGTATAAAATATAATAAATAATTGAGATGTCGCCCGCTTGTTGCTTTATAGTGGTTTTATTTTTGAATTTTACCGCGCTTCGCTGTGACAACTCCATTATTGAAGCCGTAAATAAACGTGTATAACGTTTTACGAGAAAATTTCATAATACGTGCGAGTTTTCGCTGAATTGCTCCCTGCATTCTGAATTGAATTGATGCGAATAGTAAACAGCTTTCAATGTGAAAAACATCATATCATAAAAATTCGATACAAAACTAATTGAAAAAACATCAGCAATGAATATTTGATCATCATGTTCGTTGTACATAGGTACATGTTCATCTCAATGCATAAATTCATTAAAATTCGAGCATTTAAGAAAACTAAAATATAAATCTATCGAATATTTATGGATTCATCGTTGAGGCTGTAACCTGGACCCTTATTCCACTAAAAAATATTTAATAAAAAACATACTAAAATTAGGTCCCAGTATTCATGCATGATTCAATGATGAATGTCGCGAAACGAAAGTGTGAATAGTTTTCGTGCGTTTTTTTCTGTATACATTTGCGCTTCTCAATTGTATTAGTGCATGAACCGCGCATAAGTCTAGAGCGGACTTAAAAAAAGACACTCAAGTAACTTCGATCTTTCTACAATCAAAAGCTTAAATTTTCAACCAGACATCACAACCTTAATATGGGAAATATCAAAACCTAAAACAACCGGGACACACACAGCACAACGGAGAGCAGATGCGGCACTCGAGCACGAAAGAAAATCCTCGGCAACAACCGGGACAATGGAGACGCATACGGGAGCAATAAACTGCGCAACAAAAGCATCTCCCACTAAATAATAAATATTAGACCATTGTGCCCGCATTACGAGGGCCTCGGTGCTCGACGTGCATGTGCATTACGTACGTACACTGTGCAATGTGCAGCGCTTCTCAAACTGCACGCGCGGGACTCGTGTCGGTGAGTCTCTGCTATGCCGGATTTCAGTGCACCTTTTTTTTTCGTTTTATCTTCGCAGTTGATAATAATGAACGAAAAGCGTTGCAGGCTGGGTCGTTACTTCGTGAAATATTGAAAAATTTTCCAGCTGAACGTTTCGAAAAATTCGTTTAAAGCTGAGCATTTTCATTTTTATCTGATGTCTGAAACAAAAGCCTTTTCAATGTACTTTACATATTTGCATCTCTCAGAAATATTATTAAACCTACAATCCACAAAGGGAGTAAAAAATTGATGAACATTCCATTTTGGATCATGGAAAACATTGTCACACTAGCTTAACAACATCCCACACCAGTCTCATAGGGTTGTCGCTTGTTTGCCCTCTATCGAGCCGAAATAAATTGAACGGATTACTGCGATGTATGATTTCGATTTTAATTGAATCGCACCCCATAATACCGAGGCTTAATTTTGAACTTTGCGAGCGGCACGTTGCATATCTGAAGTGCGACACGTGAGCGTGCACCGTGCAAGCGTCGAATTTGTAAATATAATAGTTCGAAAAAAAATTCAGAATTTCATAGAATCGATTGCTTTCGTTGATATTTTGAATTCAATTTGAATTTTATGCAGTAAGAAAAATCTTTTGAGCAGATTACGTTACGAGGGATTTATTTTTTCCTCGGGGACACGGAATTATGTGGTGGAAGTTGATATTCGAGGGGAATGGATAGAATCTAAAAAAAAAGAATTTTATTCCCTGCGACATTTTGTTTTTATATACTTTAAATGTGAATTTTATAAAATGATACAAACGAGTAGTGATTTTAATAAATATTAGGTAATACATAGATTTACCGATTTGTCAATAGTTTTATATTTTCTATCTATGTAAAGATGGAATTCCAATCTTTGCTCTTTCATAAATATGCTGTCTATGAACGTATTATTATGCAATAAGATTCTCACACATGTACCACATCATAAAGGAAGCTTTAGCTTATCAACCCTCATGTTAACTGCACCTCAATCTATGTCAGCTTATTAAGCTGACTTATTGTATGTTGGGTACCAGCAAAACTACGGATACCACATTTACATGTACAGGGAAATTCTACATTTTATCATTATATACAAAGCAATCACATTGAATAACTTTCCAGGGAATATACGAAATGCCTTGGAATCGAAATATTCACATTACTTTCACGAACTTGAGAAAAGTTCGAAGGAATACTAGTATTGGAAAGATTTGGAAGAAACCTAGAATGCAAGCCCTTTCTTTCGTTTTCCACCACTGAACAAAACCATAGAATATCACTTGCATCCTAGAACTCTTCACAGATACATATCAAATTGAGTCCACATTTCTGAATAAACGCATCACAATAGTTTCCATATTAAACGAATTATTTATCATTTCAAAGCGACTTAAACTAAACAAGCTCTAAACGAAAATCAACACAAAACCCTAATCAGATAAAACCTCACGCTGCGGACTAACACTGAAACTCGACGCGGAAAAGCCAGACTTTCCCGCAGCAAAAACCACTTTCAGACTTTTTCAGCGAAACCTGCTACTTCGAATCCGGAGGCTTTCGCGCCAAAGTGGCGACCATCTGGCCGAACGGTGGCTAACGAACGTTGCACCAGAACTTGCACATTCGTACCTACGTTACACACACGTACATATAATAAAATAGTGTACCGGGCGATTTGTCAATGTCTGGCGCATCTGCAGCCCGCACTGGTAATACTCTGGGTACACACTCTCTCTCTCGGCATACATAATGGATAATTCGTTCGGATTAGATTCCGACGGGGTCGTATCTGGGAGTTGGGTTGGATCGCCTTGTGGGGGTGGTGTTATCTAGCCCAGTTGTTAAGGCCGCATTTTCATTGCCGGGCTTGGCGGAATGGTGTATCGGATTCGATGTCGGCGATTGGGGTTTGCGAATGTTGCGGTCGTTAGTGCGGATGCTGAATATTGCTATGTGCCATGCTGCTGTGTTATAGATAAGAAAAAGTCTGGTGTTGAATAATTTACGGAATTGTCAGAGCCGCAACGAAACATTAGCGACTGGTATGTTGCCAAGCATGCAAGGGAGTCGAGCTTGAAAAATATATACAGATTTTTTCCAATCATATTTTTATCATTAATGAAAGAGTAGTATATTTTACATGTTCCAATAGTATTTAAGAATATCTCTCGATGTAACTGGATAGTGAGTACACGGCCCTAGTCGGAATGGACCTCGTCCGATGTAATTAATAAGCATTTATAATTTATGAACTCAACGGAGAAGGGTTGTCGCCTCGATGCATTAATATTCGTTCTGCGAGTACGTTATGAAAAGTTTTTCCATAGGTCGAATAGCGTTCGTTTGCGAAAGTGGTTTGAATTATGAAACTGGTGATAAATGAGGTATTTTGTACGATTGCTCGTTATAAATAATTTTAAAGATTCTTATTGTATGACTCTGTTTATACACATAATTTAAAACACTCAATCATACGATTTATACATACATCTGTTGCTTTTTATTTCAATTTCAGCTAAAAGGGTTATTCGATGAAAATATATTACGTTATACATTCGCGTCCCGGAATTGCTATAATTTGTCAAAGGAAACAACACATCATTACGCTACACATTCGCTGAATTTTCCGCACAATTTTCGCTAGGATGGAAGTAGTACGGATTCGTAAAAAATAGCAACCTTTTACCGTTGAACAAAGTGCTCTGTCCTACATGCGCGTCGAAATATTTCACCCCCGAATTTATACGAGTTACAACGCCATCGAAGGCTTACCCTCATTCGAAAAATGTGGGGCACTGTGTCAAGAAGATACGCAGTAGGCCTTCTGCGTCATCTAACCAAAAATAGATAGTGAAGATAATCGATTTTGACATTGTTATTGTTGTCGTCGTCGTCGTCGGTTCTCTTTTAGGAATCCATCATGTCGATATATCGATTTGTACAAGAAAATGTATGAAACTGTTTGATTTAGTAATCTCAAAATGTCGATACTATTAATTATCTAGTTCAGTTTGTGAATATGAATACATCGAATAAAAGGTATGTATATCGTAATTATAATTGTGCAAAGCCGCGATTGAATGCTTGGAGTAATTTTGAATGACTCTCAACTGCTGTAATCCGTTTTGAATCTATCAAAAGAAATCAAATCAACTCGCCCAACATGCAAAGCATTGAAATTTGCCCATTATTCATTCACAGTTGGCTTTTGACCCATATACATAAATCGCAATTTCGAAAACATTCCGAATGCTACATACGATATACTAACTCGTCGCAGATAAGGACACGTCCCCATTTATATCATTTCGTTCACATAGATGAAACATTTGTACAAACTCATGCGAATTGAATAAAATGTAAAGCATTAACATCCGTAAATCATTTTACAAATCTTTTTTGGTAAAATTGCATGAGTAGTTCTATTTTAGAGAAAATGATTTACAATCTCGCAATAGATCATCATGGAAATTTGCGGGATTAGACTGCGTATGTGAGTTATTCGTTGTAAGCGTATTGTAACTCCACTTTTTGACAAAATTGAGATTTAAATATCAAATCACTTGGTATATCGTGACAATCTATGTCTCAAATATCTTTCCTAGATAATAAAGATAAATACCATTATATGAAAAAAAATAAATTAATTTTGTACTCTAATGTGAATTGACCATATCCGTTGCTTATTATTAACAAAGTATGTTTATAATTTCCAAAAAATGGAATAATGAAGAGATTTGAAACACATTTGATCGTTTCTCTCGACCGCTCACTTAATGGAGTTAGTCACATCTAGCTCCGAATGGCTGATGTAATTGTCGGAGATCGATATAAGTATGCGATACGAGCTTTTTTTTTTTCATTTTTGAACATTTTCGATTCGAACATTCGAGACATGTAGTTATGGTAGCGAACCGAAAGACCATTAGCCGTATGATTGATGGTGAACGAGCGGCCCCCAACAAAGATTGATGCTCCCGCGGGACGTAACCAAGAAAAAGAGACGGTAGCCAACGAAATCACCACGAAATATTTATAATGCTCACTCCGAAAGGATGAGGGTACACGTCCAGGATATTCAGGCTCGTTCTCTTTATCTGGTAGTCGAGATAAGGAGAGGATCGCCTGTTTGCCCGCACACGAGACGCCGAGAGGACACTTTTGAAAAGAGCCGAGCTCTGAATACGTGTCGTCGATTTGAAGGCGATTAAGTGTGCTCTGAGAGTATAAGATGTGTTCTATGTATGTACATATAATATGTATGTGTGTAGTGACGTTAGTGCTCGAGCATTTCCAAGCACGTGGTATTTCAAAAGAAGTGCACGCTCGAAGGATTTCGCATGTTAGCTAAGTACGTATGAAAATTTCAATAATACACATCTGTGTGTGCATGTGATATTTGTACGATGAAAACTTGTATGAGTAAATAAAATATACTTTCCGAAATTTTCACTTTAAAACGTGCAAACAGACGTACTCATTTCAAACACGTGAAAGCCTTCTTTTACGCACATGTAAACCGTATTCATTTCAAGCGTGTATTTTTCTAATTCAAATATTACATTGTACACGTGAAACGTTCCAAATTGCATTTTGTGGAATGTCTGCCGTTTGCGGAATACCCTAATTATCCTTTTATATGTTCCGGAAACTTGGGAACGCGCGGAATGTGCTATTCCGTATTATTCTCTAGCGCTTTGGATGGAATTTAAAATCTACGCAATCGCCCAAGCCCAGCCAGCTCTACATGCATCGTATAATAAACGAGATCAGCATCAAAAGAAATCAAATTCAAAATTAATTACACGTACAGCAGTATATTCCGAGTCTGAACCGCAGCGCGATTCGAAGTGTCGTAAAAGTCGGTTATTAATTGTTATTTCGAGAATCGTGACTCTATACAATAATAATCCTCGATCCATGACGGGATCACGGAACGAATCACAATCTCGGAATTGTGAAACATAGGGATCTCGTTCGTGTGGTATCACTATAGTGAAAGAGAGACGTGCCGCGATTTATAGCCGACGTACGCGACCCCAATGTTGAGGAGATGTGAGAAAAATGTCCTCAGAACGTTCCCACATTTGAATTCGCTAATGAAAACGTCCTCAGCAATAGGTACGTGCGAGAACGAACGCGCTTCTATAGTTGCGAATGAGAAATAACTGAACATAGAAGTGAACTGAAAACTAGTTACAGTTTGCGATCTTAATATGCTGCATTGGAAAATTTCAATAATGAAACATATACGGACGAAGTAATATATGTACATCTTGTTTACTGAAAATATTGATTACAGAAACCCTCCAATAGCTTGGCTCTTATATTCTGTTTTTAGAAAAACATGATACAGAAATAAACTTATTCAATGGAAATTGATTCCAAGATCTCTCGTTTTATATGAAAAAAATATAATTTGATATTTAATTGAAAACATAAATCTTATTATAAGAAGATTGACTGTATATTATTCAGATATAACTAATGGGAAAATTCCATTGGAATGAGCGAATTATAATCAAGCTAAGGAGATGGACAAAAGAAAAATAATAATATAAACATACTCGTATTTTCTAACATCAACAATCAGATACACACTTATCGTTAAATATTTGAATTCCCGTTGAGAACATAAGCGAATTAAACACTTCGACTTCGGGACATTTCAAAGGATTCATTTGTTCAATGAGCGCTCAAATTCGAAATCCCATTTTAGAATTCGCATAGTGGAGCTAATAATTTCGGGCATGAAGTGCGAAACGTGCACAAGTTCACATTGAAACGCCCGTTTTCAACAGCACGTTGATTGACACGAGAAGCGCACATACGATTCACGGAATCGACGTTATTCAACTTTCGACAAATTAATTTAATGACTGAATTTATTATATTATTTAAAAAATATTGATTAATTAAGAACTTATCATTAATTGTATAAAAAATGTAAGAGAAAAACAAATATAGCCATCATATTTAAGCCATCTATTATTTACCTACCCCCTAATCAGCATCTTTTAGAAAAACTTCAGGATAGCCTATATCAACAAAAAGATTTATAAATACGTTTCATGTGTCTTTCATAAAATTATCGATCAGTTCATGGAAATACGTATATATTTAAATGAATTGGGCTAAGTTGGAATGCTGTGATATGACTATCAAGAATTTTTCAACTTATTTTATTGAAAAATTACAGATGCTATTTGAATATTACGAATAAAAATCCTCATCTAAATTAACACCGGGGATGTTAAGGTCGATAAAACTTCCGATTGATCGTAGCGACATATCTTCATAAGAATTTCCCATACGTTTCGCATAATATTGCGATAGGATGCATGTACATTTTGCGTCGATTTTATCGAGATTTTTGTACATCGACAGATGATATCTACGTGTGAAATACGACCGACGCGTTATTGTATGTCCCGCGCTTTGCATAAACAATTCAAATTTAAGCTGTCCGTCGAAAAAGAACATAAATCTGGCGGGAAGCTGTTGTTTGTACGTACACTAACTGGACAGCGTTGTTCAAGTAAAGGAATGTCCTCATTTTCGAGAAATCGATTCGATGTAGACTCAGATTTACATTTTAAAATAGTTTAAATCACATTTACATTTCCTAAATGAAATTCTGACATGAAAAAAACATATTCTTTTATCAATTTATTTTCTTTTGAAAGTTAGCGTTATGGTAAATTTAAGATTGAAATTATATAAATTCAAATTTTTGTTATGATTTTAAGTATTTTGAAAAGCTCTGAACCGTGGGGTTTCGACCGCGAGCGCAGTTTGCGAATCTGCATTATTTTGTGCATTCATTCAAATGATAATGCAGTCGGATGCAGGACGCAGACACGCTTCGCAAAACATACAAAAAAGCACTTTGACAAAACTAAATTTAGAAAGCCCGTTCCGAAATTCAAGAGAACAACGGCATTACGGCATAATCAGATGCGTCTTTTTTCGACAGATGCCGTAACGCAAAAAAAATAAGGAACGGAATAAGCGTTCAAGAATAACGAAACCATAGCGCTTTCGCGAAATAAATAAAAAAAATATGTAACGCTTTGCGTATTTACAAATAAATATATTACACGCGGGCTACGTTCGTTGGAGATTACAATCGCGAAACTCAATAAAATTATGGTAATTTCGTTGTCTTCTTTCCTTGAAATAAAAGACATCGAATGTTTACTGCGCTCGCGCTCTTGCGAATGTAATGACTTTATTCGAGTGAGATTTCCCTTTGATCCTTTTCGTACCTACGGTCGCTTTTTTGCGTGATTTAATGACTTTTACATGTTAAACTTGCGCTAACGAGATTGATTATTGCCGAGACGATTCGATCGGCGTGTAAATAACATCAAAAGAAAAATTATTGATGCGTCTGTGTGCTCTTTTTATTGTAATCGAATATTCAAAAATGCCAATTAATAAATTTGCAAAAAAAAAAAAAACGTATACGACTCTTTGAGAAATATTAATTTTATTTTCAGACAAGTTATTTATGAATGGAATTTTAAATTAATTAAGAATTATAAGACTACGTAAATTTAAAAAATGATGTATTTTATAATGAAACGTTTGATGAGACAAACAACTTTTTTTTATTCAATATCGTGAAAAAAAATGAAATAAAAATCATTTTGTGAATTAATTTAATTCTTAATTCGAATCATCGTACAAATTCACTTTACATTAGCGGATTTAAAATGTTATCATTTATTATAAAAAGTAGTAATTGTCACAAATCGAACTCGCGCGACATGAAAGAACGTGCACACAAAACGCACCAATGATAAACGAAGCAATTATGTATTTGAACATTTTAATTATTGTTGTGAAATTATCAAAATACCAATTCAATATCGGTTAATGTATTAGAGATGTTATCGTATTATAATTCGGTCATTTCCGAATTCTGCGCCGTTTTCGATTTACACGTGAATTAATATCGTGATCCAAACAAATCTCATTACGACAAATAGTGTTCTTACATCAGTGAATAAGTGTGAGTTTTAAAAATATTTAAAATCCTACCTTGAACGCCTTAAAGAAGGAGTCTTCGATCTCGATTCACTATAACACTCGCGTATTGAAACGAATATCGTTATCGTTATCGTTATTGAAGCGCGTATCGAGAATTGAAACAAATGAAATTAAAAATCACTATTCTTATTAAAATTTTGATAACTAATTAAACGACCGATCGCGACAATCGACTCTTATCAACTGATCGAAAATCGAACGCAATAAAAAAACATAACCGACACATGCAACAATATTCTTGAACGTACAATATTGCTGACAATGAATAAACATTGTTTACAATATAAATGCGAATACCGATGTTTTATAAAATTTGGGTCTCGGCGCGCATTTTAAGAAAATAATTAATTGACTGTCCATATAAAATAAGGAATATTATAATTTTTGAAGATAACATTTTAAATGATTATAGAAACGGTAAAAATAAATACATTTGCAGCATCATTTATTATCTCAGAAATAATATTCTCATCGTAACCATACATCTCAAAACTAAAAAACAGTCTAAACAGCATAAACCACCAACCACAACATCCCTAATTACGCACATCTCGACAGACATCAAAAAACTTTTTCCCTGCGATTTGCGCAACACTCACAAATGCAACGCAAGCGAATCTCGTCAACGCTACTATCTAAAGCCGGTGCTACACTAGGACAGTTTCCGAGCGACTTTCTCGAAACGTCACGCGTTTTAACGAGCGAAACGGGGTTGAAAGTGGGCGGCCAAAGTTACGATCACCTGTACGCAACCCCTCGAAGGGGTGGAAGATAACATTTTAGTTTTGGGGGAGGGTTAGACGTCCCGGATTTACTCAATAAAAAGCCCGTTTTTATTCTTTGTATCGCGCGCTCTTTTCTTTATATGCGGGCTGGTAATGCGAGCCCGCTTCGGAGTGTCGTTCGATATAACTTTATTATGCGAAAGGCTTTTATGTGCGATTTCTTTGTTGAAAGTGTAATGCGGATTTTAGACGGTTGTCATGTTATTTTTATTGACAGTATATATATATTTTTTTGTCAAATATTGATCGACGTATTTATATTATTCGTTGACTATGTATTTATTTCAGTACCCTCCAGATACTGTGATGATTTTATTCCAAAATTCAACCAATTGTTGTTGCTATAGCTCAGTGATTCAGTCATTTGAAAAAAAAATTGATTACAGTTTTTTTTATTAAAATATTGATTTCAATGAATGTACCGATAGCGAATATCAGTGGTAGAGCAATATAATTCGAAAGCATGTTTTCATATGATCATATTTGCAGTCGAAATGTTATTTTATGCCCTCGAGTTTTGTAGATAATGCTTATGAAAAAAAAAAGCATACAAAAATAAAACTGATAAATTCAAATAAACGGACCCAAATATTCGAATGCGCAATTCGCAATATATTTTACGAGGAAATTTCGTTTACTGCGTCAAAATATATTGCGATTCCGTAATTTTATCGTGGAGTCGGCTTCGAAGCGAATTTTAGAACTTTCGTACGCGAATGCGAAATAAATATTAAATACGCTTTATTAACGATCGTGACGGTTCAAATTTTATAGCTTTTTTTTTTATATCCGAAGCGCATTCGACGTTTTTAGTCTAAAATGTAATTTATTCTCTTGTTGCTACTATTAATTATCCGATTTTACTGCCACAAACTATTCAATGCTTTTTATACTCGCTCTTAGCGTTCGTTCGTTGCAATGACTCAAAGTTAAGATTTAAATAAAAATATTTTCAATAGCTAACTAGATGATATATTGCAGTATCTTGCGAAATAATAAAATATTCTAGAAAATCGCATACATTGTAACATTTCGTCGTCTAGTGGATTTTGCTATTTCGATTCGTACGTTTCTAATGTCATATGCAAGAATGACGGCTTTTATATTTCGAATACACGTTACAATATTTTCGGCACACAGTACATATTCATATGTAAATACACGAACATTTCCTTTGAAAATGGAATAACTATGTCAACATTCCTTTATAATATATAAAATTGAATTGAAAATTTTTTCTAGCGATATCAATGAAAGATTTAATAGGTGCGAAATGTCGATGAAAATGCTCTAGAGTCGAAAAATCTAACCGACCCAACTACAATACAATTTTCTCGACACAAACGCTCACTCGAACGAACTATCCAACTAACAACTTTCCCGCACACGAAACAAAATATACCCAATTACGTACACGAAGTATATTATATATAAAAGACCAAATCCTTCAGAGCCCTCGCTGAGATCAAACACAACAACCTCACCACCCCGATTCAACCAACACCGACGCGATGTCGAACCAACCCCACTGAGAATTTCACGATTCTTGTGCCAGAAGTATGACATTTTTCCAAGAACACGCTGGAAAACCGGACGACGGAACACACGTAAAGGGGAAAACAGGGCTGAAAAATCATATCGTGTATATTATTGTTTGATAAATACAAATATTGAAAAAGGCGATTTCATCAAATTAATATAATTTGTTTAGTTTTATAAATTGAAATTTATATTTGTTATCTCAACTCTTTTAACTTTGGAGAATTTTTTGAATGTATATAAAAATAAAATTAATAAATCAAATTTTATTTTTAATAATGAGAACCGTTAGTTGATGGTGGGGGCGACATTGAGTGTCTTGAAATGTTACAAACTTTTGAATGATCATTCGGAGTGTGACATTAAGGATAGAAACTCAAGCGTCGTTTCTTATCACCAACAGATTTATTAGTATTTTTTTATATTGTTTTGTTTTTTTTTATTATTTTTTAATAAATAAAAATTCTTATCACCAACAGAAACAATAGTTTTTCTAATCCAAGGACACACTCCGAATCCATATTATACGTATGTATTATAGGCGCATGGGACAAAATTATCAGACAAGTTCGATACGAAACTCAAAGATTTTATACATATTAGTTATTCATAATACTTATTTTAGAACTGTAATGATTGAAGAATGAAAATGAGCAAGTGTAATTAATACTATTTTAACAAGTTTTTATAAACTTTTTTCAAAGATAAAAAAATAATAATAATTCGATCTTGGAAATAGTTTATATAAGATCAAAAAAAGTCTTTCCTTCAATAATTAATAGATTTATACATTACGAGAAATCAACGGACGCTTGTTTGGAACAAAGTTATAAGATTTGTGTACTAAATTAACTGTATCTATTTTATACAAATTTCACAACAGCAGTGTACAGCTAATTCCAACCCGAGCTTCTCATGAATAGACAAATTACCGCTATTGTTAGAGACTACTAAGAACAAACTAATCTTTATTCGGGATTTCGATTGAAATCAAATCAAATCAAATCAAAATTGAAATTGGATCTCGTATTTAATTTAAAAATATATTTTCATCAACCGCACAACCCTATTGAAAAAAAAAACCGAAAGATTTTCAATTTTCCCGTATTGGGCATTGAAGCGGCTCACGTGCGGAAGGAGACTCGGATTTATCGGGGCTTTCGAGCCGTGAAAATGTTTTGGCATTGCCTCACCTGCACCTCCCAGCCACTTTTTGCCACCCCCTCGAAAACCGCCCCCTGGATCGCTTTTATTCGTTGAATTAATTTTCCGAAGGCTCGGAGGCTTTTATTCGCGGCGATCGCTCATTTCTGACGCGAAAATAAATCACGGATGAATTTTAAGCGCCGCCCGCCCGAACCCCCCCGACATCCATTATTTTGATGGTGGTGCTATGTCAACGTGAGCCTCCTCTGAACTATCTGTCGATAATTCCATTTGGTGTATTTTCGGTCGTTTGTGTCCTGAATTTCGTTCAAAATTGGACGATTCTCTAGGGAAGCGCTGAAATTCCGTGCCGGGACACGAAGCGTGCTTCGTATCATATATGGACGAATTGAAAATATTTGCTTTCATGTCCACATACATAATAGTATTTACATCTTTCTAAAATTAAATTGTAGTTATTTTGCCTCAAATAGTAATTCAGATTATAGTCCATGTTGATATTGACTCAACGGTATTAAATATTATTAATGTTCCATAAGAAAATAATTTAAATTGACGGTTAATATCGAAAAGACATGTGCTTATAACTGTATAATATATCACTAGGAAATTGCAACTTTGTGTGAGATTTATGTAAATACTGCACGCTTCCATTTCGATGGAAGTCGTATGAATATGTCGCTTATATATTACGTATGCAATAACGCAAACACGCTCACTTCTGTGAAAATTTATAATGATATCTTTATTGCTTACGTTAAATTTTACAATACGCGGGTTCCAACTAATTTAACTCGATAAATTGAGAAAATTGAAAATCAATATTGCGAACATCATTGCTATAATTAAATATTCCAAGAATCGCAAATATTTAATATTTATCGTGTACGAAATAGAACAAAAATATCAAAATATTTTCGTCATGCTATTATTAAAAAAAATATATTTTCCCCAATATAAACGACGCTGTTTTGATCGAACGAATACTACGGCGTTCCACCTGTCGTCCCATAGAATTCCCGTCTCAGTTCCGCTTTTTCATATCGAATTACATTCCTTTAGCAACAAAACAAAGGCCTCATGTTCTCCAATTTTCAGGAGGGGACCCTTTGGCCCTTCGGATAACATCTTCCTTCTTATTTTTATTTGCGGGGCGTTGTTATGCGAACGCAATCGATCGCCAGCGAATAAAGAAAGTGCCCCGAAAATAAACTCAAAGTAGGCTTTAATTATAGCAGTGAAACGCACTTTGATAATACGTATCCTTGGAATTCAAAGGAGGACATTTCCGTTCGAATTTTGTGTCGAAACGTTGAAATCTCCATAGTGCGCTTTGACGACTTAGTAATACGCTCGAGTTAACCCGTGTTAATTAAGCTGGTAATTAAACTAAGCCGGCAATATATCGTTGAACAAGATGTACAATGTACGCACGTTATAATATGATACGTGTATCTAATATAACATAGTTGTTTATTATATTATAACTCGTATATTATACGTGTTGTATTATAATATACGAACGTTTCGGGTTCGAGCAGACGGCGAGTTCCACGAGTGCTTGTTATCTCGCCGTTAAAATGCACAATACACAAAAATCTACTTTGGAATCTCTGAATGTTTTTCACTCGGCAGTCTCTTAATTTTCGTCGTTGAAAAGAGGGAACTGCTTTATATTGTAGTGCTCTTATAAAAAATAGATAAGATCCGAACACGCGAAGGGGTTATAATTGGACGCCGGCATCTCTCGGAAAGTTTATCGCCGGATCGATTAAAGGCCGATGCTTTTTGTGATCATTTTAAAGTTGTTAAAAAAGTTTCATCCGATTTCATATTAAATTTCAAGATTGACGATACAGAATATAAAATTTTGAGAGCACCCATTCGGTTTTAATGCACTTTAAAATATTTTCCTGCAAGTGTCCAATTAACTCGCTCTTAAAATTTGACAAAATATCATCAAACTTTTACGTATCACGAAAAATGATGAATCGTTATTCTTCACCAATTATAAAATGAAACGCCCGTTACCCCTTTTCATTTCTATTTGACGAGCGATAGAAATTCGAGCTGCGCCCTTCCGTATAAAATTTATAGCGCCTAGAAAGCAGAAGACCCTCTATCTATTTTCTTTTTTTTTTATTTTTAGGCCGCAATAAAATCAAAAATCCATCCGTCCGATGGAAGACAATAAAAGAAAGGTTGGGCTTCCCTACGACGATGAGGGCGCCCGTAAAAAAATACGACACATATTGAATTTTACAATCGCAACTCGTATGCAATGTAAGCGCGTTCGTGCGATAGTTTCGAGAATCGGTGTCACGCGATTGACACAGGACCGAAACGATACATTTCTATTAAAAATGACATTTTATAAATAGAAAATATCTGGAGAAAAACTATTTCTAATTTAAATTGATAAAAAGTTTACATTATTAACAATTGAAAGAAACTTTATCATCTATAGGATGATAGAGTTATACTATGTTCACATATTGATTTTCCATAAATCTATTTAGAATAAAATGAAATAATAGTGCATTACAAGGCAAGCCCACCATCTCGCCTTTTAACTACACCCCAACTCTATGTCAGCTTGTTAGACCGGCCTAGTTGGGTACCAGTAAAACTAGGCGAAACTACGGACGCCACATTTACGTTAACAAGGAACTCTACTTTAAATCATTATAAAAACTATCGCAAAGGACATCTTTCCAGGGGGCCAAGGAATCTAAGGATTCGCATTACGATAGGACGTCTATTCGTTTGCATAATTTTTCAGCAAACTTACGAAAAGCTCTATAAGTATAAGTAAACCCCTCTATAACGTCACCTCCATCGTTAACGTCCCTTTATGCCGTTTACAGCGCTTTTACCTACAACATCCAAACCCCTAAAACGATATTTTTTAAATTAATATAGAAGTGAAAATGAATCATTTGAATTCATGATTTCAAATTCGAAAAAGAGAGTGAAACACATCTTGACATTAAAAGGATATTTACTGTATTTCACACAAAAATATACACCCAACTCTCGTTTTACACGGCGGATAGGGACCAGCAAAAACCGTGTAAAAAAAGTGTCATTTTTTATTTCACGATATTCATTATATAGTTCAAACAAACCGTGTTAGACCAAATAAATCGTGTAAAAAAATTTTTTTTTCATTTTTTCAAACCGTGTTATTTTGAAACCGTGTAAAACGAGAATTGGGTGTATTTGAAAAAAAAAAAAAAAACAAATATTTTAATACAAAATCTCAGTCGTGAAAATCGAACGAAAATGAAAATACAATGGGCGCAATTGTTTACGGAAGAGTGCTGAATTCGAGTCCAGGGCCGGCTCTCGACGTTCACAGCTCGACGGCCCACTTAAGCGGTCGGCTTTGACAAAACCAATTGGATTGATTAAAAAATAATACGGAAACGAGACGAGAGCCGAAAGCGGGGCGATGGGCGGAAAGTGGGCGGAAAAGCGACGGAAAGGGGAGTGCGGGGAACCCAGATCCGCATCGGGTCGATTCAATTATTTTTGATTTAATCAAAAGCTGGGTAGCGCGAGCCTTAATTATGCTTCGGACAGAAGGGGCGATACAAATGGTACGTTTCGTAAATGTTGTATTTGCGCTGGAAATTTTGAAAGTTTTTAGTTCACTAATATTTTTAATTCGATAAGCATTTTTGTACCAATTTTCACAATAAAACGAATATTGTTGGTTTTTTTTTGTATATTCTGTTTGCATTAATCAAAGATAAAATTCAACTCACGCACGATCATTATGAATCTAATAAACAAGCGGGGGCGTTTTGATAGTCCTCGATTTTTTCGTAGATTTTGAAAGTAGATGATTACTTTTTTTTTTACCGCCATCACGCATCCTTCATACCGAATAAAGAGTTGCAAGGCTGTGATTAGATTTGATGTACGATAAAATGGAAAATGGGCGTAACCTTATACTTTCTTACGAAGAGGGATAATGACTTTGTTTACTAACAAAAAAATATAATTTCACGTATAAGATTTTCTATAGACCGATACGCGTATTTCATAATTTTACTGAATTTGAATACAATATTTCGAACACTCGATGTGAAATCGATGAAACAATAAACCACTTTGAACGAATAATATTTATACATATTTTGAAAAAAAAAAAAAGATTCCGAACGAAAGAAACCTTTTTATACACATAATCACGACCATACGTAAAATCAACAATCGAGAAATGAAAAGAAAACAGCTATTGTAAATCTTCGTTCACAATAAAATAACACAAATTGCGGTCCGATTGTGTATTTCGCGCTATACAAAACAACCATTTCATAACACCATTCCGTACTATTATATTATGGGGAATACATATACAAAATGAATTCATAATGAAGTGCATATCCCGCGGCGATCCAGAGCGCACGTGCGTATAAATTGCATACTGCATCTTCATCAGATAAATGCATATTTGCTCAAGGAACTATGGTTCAATCGTGGGATCGCTCGGGGCATGGAATTTAAAGATTTCGCAACCCTTTTATGTTGAAACTATAATTAATTAATTTCGAATACTGAATTATACACAAATATCAAAACATTGATGATAATGATTTTTCTTATATGACAGCTAGGTACGTTTAAATATTCAAATTCAAAATAGAGCACATTGAGATTTTGATACGTTGTCGACTGTTTTTAACTTTTTATATTCTAATATCGGCTCGGTGAAAGGTTCGTTTTCCCGCCGTTATGAAAATCCGTTTTTAAATATTGAAATAGCACTTTTCCGACGGTCGCGATATACAAACGAGTGCACATTTTTCAGCCTTTTATTGCAGTCTGAAGCCGAACAAACTGGATATTGTTCTCCAGGAAAGTTAAATACAATAGTTAAAAGTTGAATGACTGTTCGTCCTTATGCGAAAAGAGATGAAAAATTTCATATATCTACTAAAAATATTATTACAATTCGATATTTATTATTTCTTCGAATATATTTAAGTATAAAAACATAATCATATTTTGATATAGCAAAGCATAATGCTCACTAAACACGATATATCTTATTGCGCTCAACAACTGCTCCACCCCCAACGAGCATCCTTCCGTTCGAAAGCGATTCTTATTTATTTTCGGGACCGACAAAAAAAACTTATATATGACGAAGAAATAAGCCAAGGGGATCAAGTGACACGTCAGTGATTTCGAAAAAAACACGCTCAAAATTAAGCACGTTCTTATATGTATTGAAAGTTATTTCATGATATAGTATATTTCAGTACAGGCTCCGAAATATTTTATAATTTTCCACCAAACACATATGACGCCTGAAAAGGTCAAGGGGTACAAATGACATTTTTAGCGAAATTAAGTTATGTATAGAAATTGCTGCTATGATCTCGCATATTTGGCGGCAGAATGATATAAACGAACTCAGAACGTGTACCGAGATATATCATCAAGTCACTCGACCTCCTCCTAATACGTAGATATAGATACATGCTAAACATAAAACGCGCTTTTATCAAAATCACCACAAAGTCACTTTTACCCCTTGGTCTGTTTCGTCGTCATATAACACGATACATCTCATGTGAGCACTACGCAACTATGAATTATTGCGATTTCAATGGGGTTCTCGGGACAGTCGGCGAGTGGGCGGAACCACCCCTCGAAAGAGAATCCACAGACGAAAAAATACGGAATTAGAGCCGCCCAAACGAACGATGGCGGCAAATCGTGAAAGATAAAGCCATTACGACCGTCGATAATTTGCGCCGCGAAAGCAATATGTTGCCTCCCCAGTCTACGGACGCAGGGGTCGTTAACGAGCCCCTGTTCGATTTTTTTTATGTGTATTTATTTTCCGTCGATTTGTAATTGGTTGATTTTAAATATTTAAATACGATTCTGAATAAAATATAGTCATGTCGTGCTTTTGAGATTATAGAAGTAATATGTAACTCGGGGACGTAATGCGAATCTTTAGAATTCCAAATAGAATCGAGCGTGTAAATTTTCATTGTAAATCAGTTATAAATATAGTTATTAATTAGTATTAATGACTAATAGTGTCTTTGAAATTTTATTTCCGTCTAAAGTTTTGGCATGAATTGTTTTTTTTTTTTATATTTGCTTATTTGGGGAATACAAACCGACTAAAAATACGTGTATATTTTCGAGCAAAAGTTTAAAATAGATTCCTCATACGCAAATGAACGCAATTTAATACCTATTGATTTTACTAAAAATATTTTTTCACGAATACTAAAGAGCATTTATGTATGTTCAATATAATCAAATTCTAAAAATACAGTTCATTTCCAATTCTTTCTAGAGCCTGAAGTATTCCATTTTGATTAAATGCAATCTTGTAGCAAGCTTTCTCCACACATTTACATAGGAGAGTAAAGCAGACTCGGCTTCATCCCCAAGGAAAAACCTATTTTCACACAAAAAAAAAAAGTATAACGTTGAATAAATAAATAACACAAAACCTGCGTCCAGGTGCAGACTCTGAGCAAAAACGTCTCTCGTTTCGCTCAAATAGAATTATCGCGTTTTAATGCCGCTCCGTCGCTATTTATTTCTTGTACACGGCTTTTTTGCATATTTCTTTCGGCACGTACATTAAAATATCCCCCATTCATCCCTTTGAGAAATATTTCTTTTTCCGATCAGGGGAGCCAAGTGGGCGAGGTGTGTTTTTGAAATAAAGTCACGTCGCGTAATTACGTCCTGCTACGCAACAAGCTTAAATATAAAGGGACCGAGTGTCTAAACTGTAAAACGTACTTTTCCTATTTGACTTTCGAGCGACACAAACAAATTCGTATTTCAAATTTAGGGAGCTAGCAAATTTGTTGAATGTTCGATGTGAGTTTAGCGCGTTTTCGTCTTATAGATATAACCAGAATTAGTATTTGATTTCAGTACAATGTTAATATAATTAATAATTGGTATTTTGTATTACTTATTTACACAATACATACCTGTGTTGTACGATATGTGATAAATTATGCAGTATTAGGGAAGATAAATGGACCATGCAAATTATTAATGCTATGCAAATAATTCGCATCGCGTTTAGGTCGTCAAATAGGTTGATATGTAATTAATCCATTCATAATATTGCAATGATGAAATTCTCAAACTATAAAATTTGTTTAACACCAAAATTAGATATGAAATAAAAAATAAAATGAAATGTTATGAAAGTTATAGTTGTGCAGTTTCATATACATGCATAATTTTTAATATTCGATCAAAATTCGCGATTACATAGAAAGTAGAAAATTTCAATTAATCAAGAAAAACTCGAATCGAAAGCCCATGTATTAATTTCGAACGTCGAGCAAATCCGACGCAGCTTAATGAAGCACCACAACAACAATGCTCGTTCGAAGAGCGCGCACTTGGAGACTAGAACAAATTCATACACCACATTCATACATCGATACATATCCGAATAGTCAATATCCGGCCGGTATACTTCACATCTGGCTAGCTGTAGGCATTTCATTTTATCTGATCCGATTACGGCTGAACACGATATTGATTATAGGCTATATGAGAGCGCACGTTCGGGGAAGAGTGGGCGGAATGACGGCCAGAGATCGCGAACCCATCTATTTATTTCCCGATCCGATTTATCGTCTGCTCGTGGAAGGAATTAAGTTCTGCGAGAATCCGGAGAAATTTTATTATTAGTCGATGCGATCGAAGACGAGCGTCGATACGACGCTATCGGTCGCCGAACTGATTGCGAGTCTTAATTAGAAGCGAGTTGTTTTGATGTGAATATTTATAGTGTTTCTCGGAATGTTCATGAAATATTTCAATATTGTATTTTCTACGTGAATGCAATTCAGAGAAAATTTGCATATACATATATAAATATGTTGAGTATCATACAGAACGATGAAGCTTTTGTAATGAATCTTGTAATGTGCAGAATTTTCTCGGTATTCATACAGACGCATTTTTAGTACGGTAATGATTTCAAAATTCATTTGAATTGAAGATTACATGAAAATACATAAACATTTCGCGAAAACCCATCGCAACACAACAGCGCGAAATCGAATCGAATAATAAAAACCCCAACACAAACAACTCGCCCCGACCCACATACATAACTCACCATATTTCGCACGGGCGCAGAAAACCCACATACATACACATATGAATTCATTTTATTTATTCGCACGTATATAAGGATATTTCATTTATAGCCACCGCATAGATATAACGATATACATATATAATATTTATACATTTTTATTTACACTGTCCATATAATGAAAACGTGACGTTGAGCCGTCTGCGCCACGGGGCACACGAGGAGCCCCGCTGCGAAGATTATGGATTTTCTCATTAGCCGAAGCTCACCCCTTACCACTTCCAGGGCCAAGAAGTAACCCAGACACCCACCCCTGACAAGTCTCCCCATGCAGCCTCCTTCGTCGCCGAAACGAAAGAATTCAAAGTCCGCGCGCTTGCGATGGAAATTAATTTCTTTCGACGGGATCTTGTCTCGACCGTGCTTCGCTTTATATTAATAAATTGCTACCGATGGGATATAAACTCGATGTTCTTCCTTTTCCCGAAGATGCTAGATGAACCGAGTCGACTTGCGTTTAGTGTGCGCTGCGAAATATGGAGAGACTGCTGTTTTGGGTCTGCGTTATATAAATTATAATAAATTATCTTAAAATAGAGTATTTTTTCAGATCTTAGATAATACGTATGAAAATGTATTAATTTTTATGATATCAATATTGGATATTTTCATTGAATTATGAATTCAAGTGTATTACATTTCTTTCGTTAGATGATACATTAAACAAAGCTCATATTTCAGTTTAATGAAAAAATTGACTAGTACGTTACACAAAACATTGATAAAATCCTTGCGCAACTTATAATCGAATCTTTACAAATATAAATGAGACGAATAATCTGTAAATGGAATAATAAATTCTATTATTACAAACATAATTTGTATGATTATAATTTCAGAAAAATTGAATAATGAAGGGTTTAAAATAAATTTAGAAAAAACGCATCAAACACATTTGAACGTTTTTGCTAATGGAGTCAATCACATCGTACACTAAACGACTTAATTACCAAAGACTGAAGCTTGAATTATCCAAAACAGAAATTCCCAACATTATTTACTCACAAAATTCTAATTTCTTATCTAATCAATACATATTTTAAAATCGACTGTTCAAGTGCGCCCACCCACCGCGACTCTACTCAAATACGCACAACGAACGATACATTGGACTCGTTCGTCGGATATAATGGATTCGTTCAATTTATTCGAAATCGCACGACACGACCGGTGTATTAATTCGCCGGTGAAGTAGTTAAGTGATAAATTGGCCCGACACTAGCTGCCGTATCTATCACGGAAACTGGAGGGAACGTCATTCCCAGTTTATAGAGATACGGAATGCTCGTTGCATGCGGAGGAGAGCGCTTTATGTATGGGAAGCTCGTGTGGCTAATGCCAGAATACAAATTATATCGTTTTACAAAATAGTGTCTGGTCTAGTTGGGCCGCACAATTCGTATGTTGTGTGTATGCGGAGCGAGCTCGCATAAATTGTGACAATGCATTTAATGTTGATATTTATGGGCGATTGTGAGGTTAATTTCTAAATGGCTCGTTATGTGATTAGTTTGTTTTCGTTTCATATGATTTTAACTGTATGGAAGAACACTGTACTTGTTTAATACTACCATCCCCTAATTTATTTACTTGATTTATTGCAACCTAGTCTAACCATCAAATTTCTAGCTGTGTGGATAAGAGAGAGCGACATTAATAAAGTACCAAAATCATTTGTTGATTTTCAGAAAATGTATAGAGGTGGTCATGCGAAATTTTCTCGAACATTTCATTCGACAAAATAAACATAATTAGGAACCTACATATTTTTTCTTGAATCTGAATCACTCATATTTATGTTATAAATTAATTTGCAATCGATCGTTTTATATGTAATACGGAGTCTGCGAAGAATCGCCTCGCTTAAAATAACATCATACATTCGCATTCGTAGTCGGGTTCTCGTGTTTGGTCTCGGGAGCAACGAAAACCTTCAATTTGATTGATTTCGCCTGGGGATAGTTCCGCTTGAACGGAAAATTAACCGAACTGCCCTGGGAGACGAGCTCCGCTATCTATCTTAGTACAGAATCGACGCATAAAACAGAACGGCCTCTTCGGAGATTATACGGAGCGGATTTTTGTGATCGTAAAGAGGATCGTAGGGAAAAAAAATTCAGTCCTTTGTCCTAAGGGCGCTCATTTCCTCGCCGCGCACTGGAAACTGTTAATAGCGGAAGCCTCGTAAAATCGCGTTAAACGAAAGGTGCTCTAGACGCTTTTCCATTTTCAAAAGTAGCCGAAGACTCGAGTTTTAAAAGACTTTTTCATGAAAGTGAGGCCTCGAGATGATGATTCTTAAATGTGAATTGAGCCATTGATAAGACCTCTAGTGAGTTTTAATACAAATAAATTCTTGTGATAAGAAACGAATACCAATTTCGGATTTTTTTACGGGATCGTTTCTTGCGTGTTATAAAAATGTCTGTTCATTTCATTCTACGGTATTTCTCATATATCTAGGTATACAAATATACTTATATTGAATGTCTATATGAAAATATTTTCTTATAAATACGAATAGATGGTAGGTATATGAAAATATTTCATAATCAAAATTTTCTTTTATTATTAAATGAATTAATCAAAATTTATTAATCGCGCTTATAAAATACATTGTATCAAATTACAGTTGGGAATGTACGTTTAATTCGATGTCATTAGTCTTTCTGACTGTGAAGGCTTTAATTGTCTCGTTTTGCATAATCGATCTTCTCATTGTTCGTCGGTAACCCGTGCGTCACATTTATGTTTAATTAAATTATAAATCTCAATTTATATTTTACAACGCATTTAAATTTTACGCTCAAACGAAAAATATTGATATTCCATTAGCTATCGTTTATTTCTTTTGGCTAACGCTTCAAGGGCGGAAGCTAAACAAACATCATTTTTTCGAAATACAATAATATCGAAAGCGGCTATCAATCTGCACTATTATCCTCAGCTGTCGAGAGATACTAACCTATCATAATAAAGGGGAACCGAAAAAAATAAAGTATTCCAGAACCGCTTCTGTATGACAGCCACGTTTAACTCGAGCAAAAATAAACTGTCAGGCGAGCGAAGAGGGGCGTCGCGAACGAAGAAAAGCAAACGTTTTTCTTTGCCGAACCCGAAAATGAAAAGAGGAATCGTCCGAAGGTACATGCATGTATATAAAGTACAAAAAAAAAGCAGACAGGAACACTTCTGCGAGCGCAGACAGAATGAAATTTCCAACGACTACAAGATAAATGCGTCGGCCTTATTACCAGACATATCCACCTCCTCCTCTTCTTCCTCCTCTTTTTCTTCCGAGGGTTGATGTCCACGAACGCGGAAATTGACTCAGACGGCTGTCTAGAGGGTGGAATGGCTGACCCACTCCATATCTAGACTTTATATAATAATGAGATTTCGATTTGAACCCGTCAAACGCTCTGTATAGCCTCGTATTGAACCCTGCCTCTTTCATACGCACCGACTGAAATATTCGAATTTTCTACAACGACAAAAAATATAGAAAAATGTACAGAATAGTACCCAACTCTAATAGATATGATTGTAGTGTTATTTAAATGATTTTACCAAGAGTAACGATATTGTCATTTTCTATGTAAGAAAATGAGTACTTATTGGATAAGTAGTATGAATGAGTAGTACTCGTACAATCAGTGTGAGAAAATGATATTGTGAATTGGCAGACGTTTTTTTACAATTGGAAAGGGTACCACAATTCGTACATTTCCCCTATTGTCTTTTCTACTACTTTCGTTACTTATGCGAATATTTATTTTATTTAAAACACGTTTTAATTTTATTTAACAGAAAAAAAAACATAAGTTTCCTGAAAATCTTTTTCATTCAAAATGCGAAAATATCTCGACTTAACACCACCGGAGGCACTTAGGCGCATTCTTCGCAATGTCCAGATGCGTCACAGGCGTCGAAATGATATAAAAGTTAATTTGCAGATCGTACGCAAGCTAGGTACACGTTGCCCAAAGAGGGGGATCAGAAGTGGGCGGTTTGGCCGACGTCCCATCGGTGCTTGCACACCACGACGGCAATTTATCAAAGTCCCTCGCGACGGTCTCTAGATATTATTGTTGTTGGGCCGCTTTTGTACTTTCGAATATTTGGTTAACAAAAGCTCTCTGCGAAGCGTCAATCATTTGCGGGCGCCCCTCGCGAATTGACCCGCTAATTGCTTCCATCGCGCATAAAAGAACATCGATTTTCAACGAAACGATATTTTTATTACGCAGAATCCCTGCAAGTGTATTTATGTTGTATTGATCGAAAATTTTGTATCTATTTTTATTCTATTTACGCTGTAATAAGAAAGCGCTACGATTAAAACGCAAATTTTATTCATAGTCACTTTTTGAAAGTTAACAGACTGCATTGTAAATTTCGAACATATTTCATGCAATGTCAGAATTCAATATAGAAAATCGATTAGTGTATGTAAAATTTCATATCACATTAAAGTCACTATTGATAAATTTTACGTTCGGTTCTACACGACACAAATGAGTATCGAAAACGACAGCGAACATTAAGCGCTCTACCGATAAATAAAGCGTCCATTAAAAAATGATAAACATCGACGTCGCCGATAATATTCGGAAGTACTTAAGAGAAAGCCTCCAAAGCAGAAGAGGAGGAATTTTCACGACATAAAATATATATAGAGTCAATAATATAAGGATCGAACCGCTCCACGCAGAACAATGGCATTCCTCGTTGCCCCTTTTACAAGGCATTAATCCCAAACTCAATTTCGCCCCGAAAAACCAAAAATCACTTCACAGCCCATCGGGGTCCAATTTCAATGCACTCCCCGAGGCTACGAATGTACCACCCCTAGTTCTTTCTTCGTTTCCTCTGACCGCATTTGATATATCAGCAGCCTTGGGGTGGTGCGTTGATGCCATATGTAGGGGTGGATATGAAAGTGCTTTCATTGACGTGGGTCTCGTAGGAGCCGGATATTTTCAGTTTTATTTATCATATAAGAGGGTTTTTTGATTGCGTAAAAATTCTATTTCAGAACTAGAGCCGGAGCGCTAAAAGATTTCAGCGCGGAATTTATGTGTTCGGGGAATTGTCGTATATTTTCGCAACGGTGACGCAATTTGTGATTGTTATTTATTGTGTGTACTGAAATTAATCAGAAAATTATGTCACGATATTACGAAAGTATTGTAGAATTGTTTTTTTTTTATTATAAAGTTGAATAATGACTAATTATTATATAATGTAATTGGAAGTTATTTTAATATAAATTGAAAAAAAATATAAGAGCCCATCATCTAGATCGTATTATGTAAAAATACGAACGTTCATTTATTCAAAATCGAATTTCGTTACATTGACAGTTAATATCGAACAGCTTTAGCCCATCTTTCGCAGGGTCGATACGAGTTTAACCAAGATAAATGCGTTTTTTACGACAAGGCAACTGACACGAGCCGTAGCCATCGTTTGTCCAGCGTTTGGGAAACAGAACGACCGAAAAATAAAGCGCACACATAAATAACGTCTCTTCAAATTCAACACAAGAAGCCAACATAAAGAGAATATAGCTGCAATAAAACCGATCTTCTCCTCTCATACTTCGATAAAATATAACGAAGAAAGTTCTACAATGCATATATACGTATGTATGTATACGGTGGAGCTTTCGTCAAAAATGTCCGGTCGTTTTGAATTACGACAAAGCTTCAAAGACATTCTTCGACAACTTGCAAAGCTCGAGGTCGGCGAGAAGCCGCAGAAAACTTCGCTTTTCTCTGACAGAACGAAATACGTTTGATATAAAGCGAATCGAGGGTATGTGCGTATTTTTCCTTTTATATTCTGCGTGATCGCGTCGGATGATGTACTGGTTGAGTATTAGATTTCGTCGAATACAATGGTGCAAGTAGTCGTTTCTAACAAATGGATTCTTTTATAAGGAATTCGCAGTATTTACAATCTAGGCTTATTTTTCCATTTAACGATTTATTTTACATTTAATGAATATATTTTAGCTCTCTGAAAGCCTCGTTTCGTTCATGTTTATTCAATTGAATTTTATTGTTTCGAAAGCAACAATACTATCAAATGCTAATGTTATTTATGTGCCTAAAATGGAAAAGTTCGTTTTTTCATCAAAAAACAATTAACTTTAACGAAACCAGCAACCGAAAATCAAATATGATATATCAAATTAATAAATATAAAACTGAAATTGTGCATACACGCGCCACTCGAACCGTAGTAACATGCGTTCAACTCTCGTCGAAAACTCTTTTCCCGGTTTGTTTTTCCCTATATTTATTTTTCGGTTCCACTTTCCTTATTTTTTTCTTTTTATCGAGGGTGTCGTCTCCCCGACAGACATGTCGTTGTCTTGCCAACTAGACTGGGCCACACCCCCCCATAAGTCGAGTTAGCCCGTCCCATAAAGTCCCATACTAACTGAGCTATATTCGTACCGATATTACTTACTGTACACGCGAAACACCATTATAGTTTGTACGCACTCGAGCGTTCAATACGAACGGCAATCGTATCAAGGCAAATGAGTCGAATTTTATCAGTTCTCTTTGGATCCAACTATAAAAAGAGTTTGAATTTTTTTTCATATGTATTATATAATGTATTTTATTTTTGGTTGCTTTGAACGCTCAAGTGCGTACATTTCGATGTGATATCGGAAAAGTACACTATGCATCGAAAATTTAATGTGCATTGAGTATTTTTACGATGGCGACGTTGGTTGAGCATAGAACGAAATGCGATGGTGTGCTAATATTTATTTATGCAGTGTGTGGCACATCGATAACGGAAATTGTTGGTTTATTATTGTAATCATGGGGAGGAAAATTGAGTCTCAAACTTTTGACTTTTATTTTAGTGAAATAATACGTTTCATCGGTTAATAATTCGAAATATAAAGTGAAACACTTTATTGAAATAAATGTATATTTTTAAATTAAATTAAAAACACTAAAATACAAGTCACAATGTATTTGCAACAAGCGCAGAAACGACACACGATAAGTCTAATTATATGGAGCGTGCATGCGCTCAGTACAATCGCATCTGATTGGCTTCTTCGCCATTTCTATTTTAATTAGCTTACGTGTACCGAGTTGAGGTTTCTAAGTGCGTATTGAATTACTGAAAAATAAGCTTATTCGATACAAATGAAAATAATCGAAAGCTAACGCCGACAACACCCACGAACCGAACGCCGACTGAATCATAATACGGAATACGTACATCGGACCGCATTTCAGCCGTATTTTATTACAGCGGAGTGTGTTCGACATTTTCAGAATTTCACATATGGATCACACGCGAGAGGATGTCGCACATAAATTCGTTAATATAATATTTCATTTCGGTCTCGTTATCTGCTGTATCAGCAGACCAAAAGTCCCATAAATTCGCATCGTATTACGAGTGCGATAGCCCCGTGCGCCCACGGAAAAGCGGCCCAATATTTCACCTGCATACAAAAGGGCCACATCTACTTTTCGACGGCACGTTTAGGAACTCGGAAATGTCGAAAATGCCGAAAAAAAGAAACGTCGACATCGACGCGCTATGATGGATCACTCGGCAATAATGAAAGACTCGAAGCGCCCGAGAATGAAACGCGATTAATCATGGCAGTTCATACGATAGCCATTATGAGCGAAATGTATCGAAATTGAGTATAATGCGTATAAAAATCTATACGTATTACATAAATTTTCATAATAATTATTATTAGCGTATCGTTGGTCATTAAAAATGCATTCAATTTTTAAGGCGTTTTCATTTCAGCATATATGCGCGTCCTAATATATCCAAGCAAGGATCGTAACTAGGGAGTGGACAAAGAGGGATTTAGTGTGATTTGAATTTTGTACAATATTCAGGTAAGTAATCTCAGAATTTGAAGAAGTCCTTTGTTCCTGTTAGCTAAAGTGGAACATTGTGATTACTTAATGACTATATATTCGTTTTGAATTAATGGATTTTATATTTTTTTAATTTTATTTTGTATCATTTTTTCAACTTATCTATTTAAAACAACATCGATCAATAGGCTTACCTATTTTTCCGAGTTTGAAAAAAATATAATTTCGACACTTAGAAAATGAGTCTAACGTAAAACAAACAAAATTTCTTTTATGTATATTCCGCAGCGAATTGAAAATACATAACCTATCGATTGTATAACAAAACAATGGTACAAAAGCCGTTTTGTTCTATTGTCCGCGTAGAAAAGGCGATTCGAGTTTTCAATTTATAAATACGATTCGCTTACACAAAACGAGACAGAACGAGGCCGATCCGGGCAAAGAAAGCTTATTACAAACATTAAACATCCGTCATCGTAGGAATCGATATCCCACTCACAATTCATATATACAAATAACATGATAAAAGAAAATTATCCGATTTGAATGCGGCAAAATGGGGAAATTTTCATTTTTCTTTGAAAGTATTTTTTATATACGAAAAGAATCTATATAAATAATAAATAGATTTATTCTTATATAAATATGAATAATATATAAATACATTCTATCGATTTATCAATTATTCAGTATAAACTATTTTCGAGGGATTTTAGTTGAGCATATTTGATTCGAAGAAATTCGTAAAATGAATAATTCGATTAAAAGTTGTTTCAAAACTCAGATTCAATTATACAGTTTTTGTTTTTGATTCAATCCAATAATAAATTAAACCCACAGAGTGCACTAGTTCACTGTATAAAAGTAATATCGTTCGTTGGATTTTTCACGTGGCACATTCGAGTGCGTACAATTGAATTTGATTAAAACCCATGAATTCGACTCTCGCATAAGTGAGTGTGTACATACATTCCACAAAGTTGGTCAATTAATTATACGGTTGTCCAATTTCGATTGTTGATAATCGAGTTAGAGCACTCGCGCAAATACGTCAAACAATTTGACATAATTTCCAGTTTTGCGCAACGATTGAAATTAGTGTCGATTCAATGCGAAATCGAATCGACTGATTATGATTATTTAAACATGTACGATACTAAAATAACAATAACTTCAAATCGATGGCTAACAATGAAGAATGGATTTAAATTTTCCTCGTAATTCTATTTTCAAATAGAATATATGAAGTATTCATAGAAATATTAAATTAATTAAGTTTTACTAAGGGTTTCTTCGAAAATTAACAAAGGAAAATATATGCAAATAAAAAGGTGTTCTACTAAATATTAATGTTTCTTCGAAATCAAGAAACTCGTTAAAGTATTTTATATTTAGATACACTGGTGAAACCGAAGAATTTCTTAGAATACTATAAATTTCCCGACATTATTTAAATTAATGCAACTACACAATCGGAAAATTTTCAATCAAAAATTTAATCAATTTAGATCCGTCACTGTCTTCAAAATTTGAATTCGAGTCGACAAACCATTGCTGAAAAACCGCAATATTAATTAACGCGATCGGTCGTCGATCTTCCAGATCTCGAAATAGCTTCAGATTAAAAATAAAATGGCGCAGCTCACAATTAAAATTCAAAGAGGAAACTTCAAAAAAAAAAAAAGATTGAAAGCGGACGATTTAATTGCCATTCTATTATACACTCTCACCCCTATAGAGTACCATGGCTTTTTAAATATTCCAGCTTCCCTCTTCAATATTAAAATTTTCAACGAAACCGATTTAAATTAAAACATATGATACAAAGACTTTTTTGATTATATATGAAATTTCATATCGTACACATATTCAACGCTCCCCAAGTGTTCATCGAGTCCAACCTAGTTTAACCAAATTACACAGCCATGTTCAGTTATTACACAAACAATTCCGTAATCGATTCCACCACTAGGAGTCATAAAAACAAAGCCTTCGGGCACCGGTTTACTTTCGACCCATAATTACTTAACCCTCGAGAGGACGGTAATTTCCGTTCGGCCAACTCACCACGGCTAGAGAGAATTCCTTCAATTTCATCCCCTATATTTTCGATGGGGCAATACGCCCCCGAGCCGAATACCGTTCTTGATTCCGCCATAATATTACATATACATATAATATTATATATTTTGAAGGTGTCCAATACGGCTTCGGTTCGGTGCTCGTAATAATTTTCAAGCCGCTACAGACAATGGTCTGAAAAGTATAAAAGCATGATTCGTTGGCTGAAAAGTGGGCGCACGAACGTTCACTAGTATTGTATGTCACGCGCCATGGGAGTCGTGCTCAACTGAATATTATCAAAAGCAATTGTCAACATTTAAATAAATATATTTAAAATATGTACATATAAAATAAAAATGATAAAAAAAAATTAAAACACTTTAATAAACATCAAAACGATCTAATAGCCAAGCCCGTGGTATCAATCAATACGCGATAGATGTAACAGTTACGTATTTGTTAAATTATTTTAATTTGAAAAAACGATTGAATATTCAACGTCTATTTTAATTATATTTTAATATACGAATAAAAATTAACTCGTTTAAAATGAACGATGGACTCAAAAGTTTTGCGATTCGCATCTGTCGCGGCTTGAATCACGCCCGTGCCCGACATTTTTAGTTTTTATTTCATTTTTATATCCCCCTCTGTTTTGGCTCTCGCTCTTCAGAAACCGTATTATATTCGAGTTTATTGTTTTTTTTTCAGGTCGGCACAAATGCAAGCGCGATAAAGTGCACACAACTGTAATAATATGCATCGCGTTATAATAATGGCGCGATGCACACGCGCGCGCAACGCTCTTTTTTTAATTGACACTAAAAACGAATAAGTAAGTTCCAACCGAAAGATCTCATGATGATTTCGAAAATAATTACGTATATACATTGTAGAAATATAAATTGAGATCATTTTTATACATATAAAATTTTTCTTTTCATAATTTAATTCAATTAGATATTTCCTAATTCATACATTGCTTCATCGAAAATTAAATTATTTTCAAAACAATATATAATGCTGATTCGACTTTTTCGAAAACAATGAAAATTTTGGTCATTAATCGTTATTTTTAATCGAAATATCTTTATAAACACATTCATTCAAATAGAAATATTTTGTAACAAATTTTATCAATGAAATATTTCAAAATGCGTACTATAAGTTAATCTACAATCTGCATCAATCAAAGTTTGAGAAGTTGCGTTGTGTCGTTTCGAAATAAATAATAACTCAATTTCAATAAAGCATTACGTTTAACGCGATAATTACGAATGGCGGTCGTCGCGTGTGTGTCGTAAAACGTTACTTTACGTCGAAAGCACGAAACTTTGAACTCAATAACCAACAGTTTGCTCTTGCGGTAATAAATATCGCGAACATGTGGATTTTCAGTGTGTAATGTCTGCTGTTAACTTTTATCTGGTGTTCATATCGCCGGATGTGTACACCGATGGATGAATACGAAGAAAACCTGTGGAAAAGTTGATGGATTGCTTTTCAGTGACATCTAGGTGGAAAACTGTAAATTAGAAAATATTACTGTTTTCCAATTAATCAACTGTTGATTGTTATGATATGAAATTTGCGTTTCGATTAAAATATTCTTATAACCATTTATGAGTTTGCAAGTAATCTTATTGATAAGAATATGCTTACTCCATAAAATTTTCTTGTTATTTTCAACTTATGAAACTTTTAATGGGAAATTTAATTTCTCGAGTGTTCAAAACAAATTAAAACTTACTTCGTTAATTTACTATAAAATGATTATTAAAATATTCTTCAAGTTTCAAATCAATTGAAAAACATCTTATGTTTTCCCAATATAGGTTTCCTATAATGTTAAATGTGACGTAAATCAAAATCATAATTGCATAATATACATATATGTACATATACAAGCTGTGCAAATATGCATATTCTATCCGAAATTATGACATGTTTCAGTAGGTAAAGTTCATGCAAAGTTATTTGTAAAGTACATAGTTAGTTCAAACAGATATGAAATAGGGAAGCGTTTTCCAAGCCATGGGTCGCGACACCAAGAGGGGTCGCGAACAGAAAATTTGGGATCACAAAAAGATGATGATTTAAAAAAATGTATACATGGTGAAGTTTCAAAGGATAGATATTGGAAAAAGTGGGGTCGCGAAAAAAAATTTGGGAAACCCTGAAATAGGGAATACGGAATACCTAAACATACGCTGTTTAGTATGTACTTTTGAATTCGCACATATCTATTTTGAGTTAGTTCAAATTACGTATCTACATATACATATGATCATAACAAATATCGGAAAGTATATTTACAATCGTCATTCCGTTTACCAAGCAATTCGCTTCAAAAGTGAATGTTAATTTTCAACGAATTTCCAAATCTATTTTCGTACAATTATATACATATGTACATTCAAAATTTACTGCATTTTAAAATACGAGCATAACATATTTTCCGTCGACTTCAAACAAACATGCACGTTATATGAAGATGAATTAGGTCAAGGGAATCATCTGGAATTTTTTTCTTAAATTGAGTTAAGTACTTGTATGCACATTTGTTTGGTGACAAACGGATATAAGCGAATTCTGATTGAGATACATCATCAAATCATTCGTTCCTATCTAATACATATACATCTACTCAACTTTATGTGTTTTTCTCGAAATCAATTTAACGTCAGATGATCATCGTTGTATAATATCTGAAAACTAATCCCAAACACAACAAATCGACAAAAAAACGACAAAGCTCACAACCCAAATCCGCCTAGCGAAACTCGCTCTCTCGATCCCTCCATACCGCAATCCCTTCCCATAAAACACATGCAACTCAAAAAAAAAAAAAAAAACAATAATTAGAGCATAAAAGTCCAGCACGTGCATAATGGCCCGATTTCGAACCCCAGATAAGATAGACACCCCAGTCCCCATTATAGCCGCTTGCCAAACGCACACGGCCACTCTTCCGCGTCACACACTAAGCACATTATTAACCCCGCGCATATAGGAAATATTGCGCCGCAGCACGCCATACGCAGAATATTGTATTATGTATTAAAGTTGGTATTATATTATACATAATATAATGTAATACGAGCGTTCGTATTGATGTCGTTCGTACGTCACGAGCACATCCCCGTGTCTGAATGCCGTTGACGCACGGGGCGCGGATTCGGACTAATTATGCGAGGGCGTAACAATCGGGGTGAGTTATGTGCTTTTGAAGGCTTCGAAGGAGTGCTTCGGTTAGACGGGATGTGACGTGGATGTTTCTGCGATGTTGTATGACAGTTTCGCATAACGTACGGTCGTGCCCGTCTGGAAATTCTAGACAGAGTGTGTGTCTGTTTTGTTCCGAAAGTCTATGAGGATGGTTTCGTAGGAGATTCGAAATATTATATTATATAATACTAGTTCCTTGTATTTGTTTGTGTCTATCTGGTGAAATGAAATACTAATGTGACAGTTCGATTTTGAAAATAAAATTCAATTCACTATCTAAAATTGTCCCGTTGATTTATTTAGAATTTTATCGAACTCTATCTATAAGCAGTTATTTCAAAAATGAAATGTGTTTATCATTTGTTTGAAAAAAAAAAACAATTTATATCGATAGCCATTGATATGAAAAACCACCTACTTGAAACTCGGCGAATCTGCTGAACCCTCGTTACTTTGTAGTTCGATTGCAAATTTGTACAAAATGTATTTGCACTATCTAGAAAAAGCGCTGATTCTTCATAGAAATATTAGTGCACTTTTATTTTGCCACTTTTTTGCTATTTTTCTATACACATCACTTTTGCTCTGCTATACATTTGATATCATGTCGCACTTTTATTTTGCCACTTTTTTGCTATTTTTCTATACATATCACTTTTGCTTTGCTATACATTTGATAACATGTCACATTTTTATTAAATGTTTGGCATAATATTACGCGCCCGCGTGTATTTTTCATTCATTATTATTATATTTAATACAATTTAAAATGAATATTTAGATAAAATCAAACAGAAAATAGAAAAATTAACGATTTTGATAAAGCGAAATAAAATTAACAATCACACTCAAAAATCCAAATCGCTAACTGAAAAAATAAATGAAATCTCGTGAATCGAATTTGAAATTATTTTCAAATTATTAAATCAACAATAAATATGGTTAAATCGTTTACTATGGCAACGGTATAGGTCCGAATGTTGAAAAAATGAGTTGATCGATATTTTCAAATTATACTCGTATGTGGAATGTATAGAATATTTTAAATATTTTCATTAGAATATAAATAAATATATATAATGGAATAGTTCTTTTGATTCTATTAAGTCAATCTATAACTCAATATGGCTTTTTATAAAAAAATGTAATTGGAAATTTTATTTTTAATACTATCACTGATATTTTAGAATACAATTGTCGGTGCATCGTTTCCAGCGACTTGCGAAATCGAAAGACGTGCGCTCATATTCACACGTACGTACTTCGTAAAAAAATGCAACTTTCCCGAACGAATCGTGCCACGATTGATCGTACTAACGACAAAAGGCCACACAATTCGACATAGCGCAATACAATAACAATATCCACCTCATGGGCAAATATGGAGTATCCTTTTAACGGCGTTAAAACGACAATCACGACGCGTTTAGCGCTAATGTACCCGTTAAGTGCGATAACGAGACGTAATATATGGACCAAGTCTGCTTGGATATGTTTTCGAAATTCTCTGTATATTTATAGCAGAAAAATGTGGTAGTTCTCACGCCGTATACGCCATTATGAACGTTAATTGCATACGTTTTCAGTGTCAAAAACAAGGGGTTGCTTTTTACGGCGAAGGGGAAGAAATTAATGGAAACCCCGCAGGACATGCATCACACATTGTGCTGTGTAAACGAGGGTGAACTCTGAATTATTTCAGATATTCAAACATTCGGCGTTGTATCATGCATAAAATTCAATATGCATCATGAGTTTTCATTTATGGCCGTAATTTAAGCTTGGTAAACGAACATCGTGGTGCTAGGTTCGTATCTGATTTTTTTGTGTACTAATTACGGAAGTAACTTTGTAAAATTAGGTACATTCTCTTATGGGTTGTTTTAAATAAATCTTTGCACGATTATTATCTAGAATTCTTGTTTGTTGTGAACAGGAACAATTAAGAATAAGCTATATAAGAATTGAACTGTGAAGATTTTTATAAATCCATATTAAAATATGTGGATATAATGATTACGATTATGTAAAATATTTTTACAAAACGGAAAATTATGCATCTGATACGCTGAAAATATAATAAACATGTGAGCAAAAATCATTCGAGCTACACTGATTAGTGAAGCAAAGTCGATTGGGCGAAAAGACGTCAGTTGCATCACATTCACAACATCACAAGACGCGGTTTCTTATTTACGATTATAATTAACGAGATTTTTTTCCATAAATATTGTTTAAATAATTCATTCGCGCGTTATCGTTGTTTAACGTCCAATTAGCGCTTTTTTTTTTCAAAAATACATGACCATCTATATTTCGAAACGCTCCGAAAATAAACTCGCTTCATTCTGAAAAGTAAATGCACAATTTCGTTATGTTTGTAACTCGTTTTCTTTATGCACGTAAATAATTTATTATTTCGTACGAGACATTTGCAGCAGAGCAGAGATTTCAAAAGTAGAATTCGAATGCTGAATAATAGATTGAAGCTTTCGCATGCATTTTGAGATTCGTTTCATAGGAACTGCTAACTTGCAATACTACATTTCTTTTCACAAATTAATAATGGATATGACGACTGAAAAGGCCAAGGGGTACAAGTAACATTTTTGTCGAAATTGAGTTATGTACATGAATCGCTTCAATGGACGCTCATATATTTGGTGGTAAAAGGATATAAACGAACTTGGAACGTGTAGCAAAATATATCATCAAATCACTCGACCTCCTCCTAATATATGTTCAACATTGAACACGATTTTCTCGAAATCTCCGTGAAATCACTTGCACCTCTTGGACTTTTCAGTCGTCATATGTATGCCTGGTCATTCTTTAGCATATTTAGTTTTAAATTACCGATGAAAAAAATCAGTAGCATGATCTTGATAATGTTTATAAAAATGTTAGTAGTCAGAATTTAAAATTGTGCACAGAAGATCGAGACATTGCCATATAATGTACACTTTAACTAGACATAATATACACGAACGAGTCTTTTACTTCAACATATACACTCTCGAGTGTCATTCGAACCGTAAAAAAGTTGAGAACCACAGCTATGGCAAAAAGCGTAATATTGTTTTTGACGTGATCTTCGCGGGCGGCTCGGCTCTTGCACGGTTCTGAATTCATTTCGCCTCGCAGCTTGCACAAAGTCGACGTATTAAAAAAAGCACATCACGCTTAGCGGTTTACCTTTCGGATGCTTTGCGGTTTTTGCTTTGAGCTCGGCGGCCACGAGGCCAATCCTCAAACTGTATGGCTTCAAAAGATGGATCTCGAGCGGTCATAATCGGTTTGCGGACTCGAAATTCGGAGACAAGTCGAAAGCCCCTCGGACCGAAACGCGCTCCGAACTCGGTTTTATTGTGAATTTTTGATGTGATAGTATGTATGAGCGGCTTTCGGAAAATCCCGATTTTCCGTTTTAATTATTAATGCGAATGGTTTTTTTTTATTTTCATTTCGATTTCGCGAAGTGTGGTTTTAGAAAAGATCAATAGTTATTTATATTATATTTGGATAAAAATACATTTATTTTTACACCAAACTTCTTGGTATGTAACTAAAATTATGTGTAGAAATGATACGCTTATAAACATTTATTCGTGGTTATTGAATCATATTAACAAGTAAGATTACTAATTTGATGGAAATATTTTACTCTTGGAAAAATTTATTATAAAATGATAATATTTATATAACTTCCTAAATAATTCTTGATCGAAAGAAAAAGCTCAAATTTCAAAAACGAAACAAACAACGACATTCCAATTTGGGCAAAATTAAATCAAGAATATTACGCAGACCCAACCAAGTCGAACATCAACAACTACATATGACGACTGAATTTCACAAAGGGCACAAGCGACCTTTTTTATCGATATTGAGTTAGGTACAGAAAATGGTTCTGTATCATGTATAGAACCATTTTAAAATCATTTCATTTCATTTTGTGGAATTCAGTCGTCATATAATTTTTCATCAGAACCGGAACCGACGCAAGTTTGAGAATCGCAGTGCGTTTCCGCAGAATGGGCATACCCGGTACATACATACAAATATATAAAATGTATTCGCGCTTATGCGCCACGCTGTACCAGCATCCGGCTGCGGTTTCTCGTGTACCCCGCTTTTACGACTAGAACAAATCGCAACCGAGATGAAAACTCAAAACCGAATTTCCATTTGCTCATATTACGTACGGGCGTTACAGTTTATTTTCCTGCGGAACTCGGCTCCGCTTATACCGTATCCGGGTCTGTCTATCCGCTTATTCGTTCATTTATTTATTTGTCTGACGTAAGCGACCGTGTTCCTTCGGTTAAAATATATTTCGAAAATGAATGTATAAATTCGTTCGAACCGCGATGCATTATGCACGCGCGTTAATTCGAACTGTTTTGAATTTCGGACGCGGCGCCCGCTCGACGCACATTCAAATTTTATTTAGGCTATTGAAATTTATTTCGACGTTTCATAAATATGAGATTGCGTCGATAAATCGTCTGCAATGATGTTTAATTTATTTTATAGGCGATTTAGATGCGCAAGCGAGTGGTGCCTACGTATTCGGCGGGTAAACATCGCGACCGCTCAGAACGTATTGTTAAATCAGTTCAAAATCACAATATATTTTGCAAACATTTATGCAGAACGCTATGAAAATATATGCGCTTTTTCATAAAATATACGATGATTTAAATTCGTTGCAAATCATTTCGAATACGACGCTGAACAACATCGAATAATAATTTTGTATGTGTACTCGTAGATTCGATATGCTGAATGTTTTTTGTAAAAAAGTTTAAATAAATATTTAATTTTGAGAATAATAATATTTATTCACTTACGTATACGTATAATATATGTATTTTAAACAAACTACTACATGTTTATTTGGAGAAAAAAGATTTTTAGGTTTAAACTAAACCCCCATATAACGTCGAGATAAGTTCCAGGTTATAGGGGAGATTTTTTTTTAATTTTTCAATATGAAGGTAATTGTGAAGCGATATTCTTCGAGTTTCATCTGAAATAGTATTTACATAAATTGCGAACCAGGAAGATCAACGTGACATTGCTAAATCAATATTATATTGAAAATTTCTAAATAAAAGTTAAAAATATAGTGTAATAGTGAGTTTGGACGTTATATAAGAAAACCTTATAGGAGAATTACTTTACATGTGTAAAGAAAATACTGTGATACCACACATTAAGTTCATCATATTAAAAATGAACCGAAATTTTAAAATTCCCATTTTTCCACGCAAAAATTCAACCATCGCATCAATGAAGCGCATTAATTACGAGGCGACCATAAAAAATATTTTAATAAGCAATTTTCCAGCGGAAAAACTTTTTTCGCTCTCGCGGACACTCGCAGGACATTCTGCGTCGCCCCTAAAAGGGATTTTCGCGTATTACGAAGGAAAATGGGGGGCTCGTAAAAACGTTGCGAGATAGAGCTTTATCGCACCTATAATACTCGCGATGTACCGTATAAATATATGGATGCGCGTATAAAGGACGACAGTTTCGGTGGGCGAGGATCACAGGAGTAATCCTTTGAAGCGGAGTAGGCGCACGTCTGCGGAATGGGCCATGGGATGTGACACGTGACGAGACACCCTTCGCTTTTTGGGGTGAGTTGGCCCATTCAAAATGCATTCAATAGTGTGCACAATTTTGATGAAATGTATCTGTATATATCGATTGATGTTGCTTTTCTAACGAGTGTCTATCGCGAATCGATTGTTTTCTTTTTTGGTGAAATTTTAAATATAAAATAAATTGATCAAATAACAGTATGGTAGAAATATGAATTTTCATGGTTAACCCACTAAGGGTGAGAAAAATGATTTATGAAAAAAAAATAAAGTTCTAAACTATATTCTATCATTATTATGTATTTCATCTATCTATATTATAAATACGCTAACGATGCTCGAAATTTTCAGCCAGACCGTGCCTCGAACCCGGGCGTTCAGTTTATTAGCTCGCCGCCTTACCTCCGAGCTACCATCTTAATTACAAAATTGCAACTTTTAACGTATATACGGGATATTTTTTTCGTTATTTTTTTATTTCACACATAGATGGCAATAAACACATTCGTTGCAATACGAAATTTGATTAATTCCGAACAATTTTGATGCACATGCGCCTACTGCTAGTGTTTAGTAAAAATGCAAAAGATCACTACGCATTCTTATAGAAACTCTTCTAAATCATTACTAAGCAATAATTACAATATACAGGGAGAAAATTATCAAAATCTGGAAGATTATGCAATAGAAATCACTGTTACTATATGACGATTGAAAAGGCCAATGGGTGCAAGTGACTTTGCGATGATTTCGAGAAAAGCGCGTTCAAAGTTGACCATGTACCTACATGTATTATATTAGGAGGAGGTCGAGTGATTTGATGATATATTGAGGCACACGTTCCGAATTCGTTTATATCCTTTTGCCACCAAATAAATGAGCATGCATAGAAGTGCATAACTCAATTTCGGAAAATATTTCACTTGTACCCCTTGGCCTTTTCGATCGTCATTTGGTCAGTTAAGTTTTTCATAAATGGACAAAACTCGTTCTATTGTTGAAAAATCAGTGTTCAAAAAAATCCAAAAATATGTTTTTCATATGTATTCAAAGATTCTTGACTGTGTTGTTATGTGTGTATAACGTATTCATCTACATAGGAAAAAATCAGCGAAAAACCAATTTTCCGTCAACGTCTTATAATACAATTTTCCGCCTTATTGGGCTCGAAATGTGTGAAGCGTCGATTCGACGATCGCGCCGCTTTCACCGACATCAACCGCTTTTTACAATATGTTTTTCCATTTAAAATATTTTTCGGCAAAAGCATTACGCGTACGCACTAATCGATTTTCAACAGACGAATAAACCGGCGAATCCGAAATACCCGCATCGAACACACGATTACGTTTCTAAACACCATCACATCACTCGCGTTATGCATACGGAATATTCAACCGAATTCTCGAATAACAGTTAAGACCTCGATAAATTCGATTCGAACAATCGAGGCCGAGCGTTTTTCGCGCTTATTTCACACATATTCGATAAGTCAATACGAATCGGCGAAGTCATCGAGCGTTCCCCTTATCCGTATCGCAACCTCAACTTTAGGTATGGCCATTGTTGCAGAGGAAGCCGTCTCTCGAACGGCATTTATGTAGCCATTGTTTGACGAAAACAAAGAATGAAACGTTTCAAATAAAACCCGCGTGTAATAAAAAGCGTCCGAGCCTTTGAAGCGTTCAATAAAACGCGTCAAATTATTTGACAACGCCGGTAGTAAAGAGTTGCGTGGATCTGTGATATGTCTATGAGATGTGAGTGCTTCTTTGTTAGATTGCTCGAGAATAATAAGAGGAAGTATCAGACGTACGAATTCGTTTATATCAGTGATTCTTAACCCGAATTAACATAAAAAAAATAGTTTGGCAATTTTTCAAATTTATTTTTTCATACTTGCTGAAAGTGTTCAATTTGTACAATTGAATTTTTTTATATTTTTTTGAAACTTTTGAATTTCATTGCTCCGTGAAATATCAGTTGAGAACTTCTAGCTCAGTTCATCTGACTGAGGCAGTGGAAATTGCTAACGTCGTAATTCGCTTCGTTATTCCGTTTTTCTTTAACAGATTCGGGATACGATCCTGGAAAAATACGGCAATTTTCTTCGGATGCTACATATCCGAATTCTGATTATCTGAAAGTATATAGAAACAAACATAGTACATACTATATGTGTAAAATCGATAAATTTGAGACAACTCGTTCGAACTCAATTGTGTGCTGAAACGTGAACGATTCTTCCTTTGAATTTCATATAGCTAACTGTGTTTGTTATTTTATTTACGTATCGCAAACGGGCACAGAAATGAAAATAAAATCTCCGAAGATCGTTTGCTTAATAACGAATGTTTCGTTGCACATTGAGCAGGCAACGAATCGAGAAATTAATTAACTTTATATACCATCACCTCTGCAGAGTCGTTCAGGTGTGGTCGGAGCCCAATTAAGTTTATTTTCCTCCCCATTAAAAATTGAAATGATTGCCGACATCTGTTTATTGGGCTATTAGAACGAGCTCGAAGCAGGTGGTGTCTAGTCATCGTTGTGAGAAAACTCGATGATTCGAGTACTTAAAATCATATTCTGTTATTTTTTCATGCTACGCTCATATGGCACATAAAACTAAAGAATATCGGTACATACTTCCTGTTAGTTTTATGAATAAATACACAAAAGCAGTATGAATTAGCTGGTAAAATATTAAAAGTGAAAATGTTGCACAAATATTAATTGTGTATTTTGTTAATTAAATATGTTTTCAATCAATACTAAGAATGAAAAAAACAGTTATGCACTGAAATTTTATTTAACACATCATATTTTTCCTTATCGATTCAACATTTACCGAGGATAAATTGAAGATGACTTTCAAAAAAATACCAGGATAGTGATCACTTCCTCCTGCATGAAAAATAAAACCGAAAAAAGGTGGGTACATGACGATTTAATAAAACACGCTGCACGAAATTCACCCGCACACTTTTATAATTGGTCGTAAAAACTACATAATTTCATATTAAGGAAATGAATTATCGTGACAGTGCCGTAAAAGCTGCCGAGATGCGACTAGTTCGCGTTTTTTACGACACAATTAAGCGAGCCATTAATTTATTGTTATATAAGTCCGTAGGTCTGGCCCTATAAAAAACGAAGCCTATATATTTTAAAAACGAAAAATTCTAAAAAACATCTTCATCGAATCGATACAAGTTTGTGATACATGGAAAATATTTCGTGACATATACGATTCGAATAGAATGTAACTGTCATACATGCAGCGGTTTTATCCGTCAGCTCATCCGCACATATGAATCAGAAAATTTACACGAACCGAGTCAAAATGTAAATCCCCAGTTCGCCCTTTGTACACGGACGCGTTCGATATCACTCCGGGGGAAATAACAGCACGTCAAAATGGCATAAAGCGGTTTCGTTATCTGCCATCACCTGTGTTCACAACTTACATACACACAACAAACGACACCCGCGTTATTTGTCATCGGGGTCGAAAGCGTTCGGACGACAATAGTTTGCCAGAGAATGGTTTTCCAACTACGAACCGTCAAAAATCCGCGGAACAGAGACGGATGTATGTATTGCGGTGTGTATGTCTCTGTCCCTTGAATGTGTTGACAGTTAGCAGTTGGAAGACTGACAGTATATGTATGTGTCGGCGAAGTGTTGCGGTTCGAAATGATCGACAAACGGCGAAAAAATAAAAGAGCGTGTGAATCGAGCGACACACACGTGTGCAAACAAAGCGTTTTCCACAATGAAATGTCCGCTCAGATCGAAACGAGATGATAAAACTTCGAAATGTTAATGCGGCGGACGTTGAGCGTGTACCACTAAATTGAACTAAAGAAACTCACTTTTTTCAAATCGAATTGTCTATGTCTAATTCAGTACTGCAATGCATCTTTAGGTATCAACCGAAAAAGTCTATGAAAATTTTGTGTAAGTTGTGCTGCAGTGGTGGTCCATCTTAAGGGGCTACAGGGCTGCAGTCTGTGTCTAATGATCGTAGTTATGATCATTAACGTTTCTATTTTTTCTATTTATGTAATCACAAAGTAATTTATTTGCATCGTTCATTCAATTTTTAATATATTTTCAATAAATAACTACTTTCCATTTCAAATTCATCACTGCTGCCTTCCCTGTGAACATTCTCATCGGCAGCTCCCGAGATGTGAGTGGATCATGTACGTATCTAGCAACTAATATAGTTTGCTCATACACGAGTATATTATACATAGATTTTCATACTTCACATTACAATTATGATCCCAGAAAGCGAAAACTTCCGCCATTAACATTCTACAGATTTCTCGATCAATGACGATCCTTTGAAAAAAAAAAAAAGAGAAGCTCGTAACAATTCCGGCAGACAATCAAGTCGACAAACAGCGGGCATACCTTCGCCGAGACGAGTCCAGAATTCGAAACGACACTTTTCGGGTTTCGTCCCTTCTCGTATAATTACGCACAACTGGCGGAGGCCAGAGGTGACCTGTGTGCCCAACTAATGGAAGCAAACAGGGCATCCGTTCGTGCCAATATTTACAGTTCGAAGTGGACCTTCGCACCTTCCGACTGTTAGAAACGGTCGCATCAGCTACAGGAATTTTCCTCTGTACCTGCCGCGTTTCCCCCAAATAAAACTTTGTCTTATATTATCAATTTCATACTAGAAAACTTCACTGGGTCTTGCTTTTGCGAAAAGTTATGCGAGAAAGAAAATAAATGACAAAGTCTGAAGATGGTCATTCATTATTCGATATATCGAAGATCTCATCATTTTATATTGAATTCAAAAATATCGAAGAAGTCGTTGAAGTCTTCGTTGTATCGAGCGATCCATTGAATAGTGAATAGTCAGCTTCACAATTTCAAATAAATTAAAGGAACTACCGCCAATGTGTTGTTTTTTTTTTTACAGCATGTGCAGATTTCACATATTTTTTTCGATTTATTGTTTTTCAAATGGATCTATTCTACGATTTCAAATGGAAATCATCGCATTACGAAACGATCGAGGCGTTATTTTCGAAAAGGGTCAACCGTAAAAACGGTGACCCCGCGCCAATGAGACTGACGAAAATATAAACAGATAGAAAATGCGGCATTTGTGTGGCGATTTGAAAGTATAAACTTGCTCTTGTGTGCGTCATTTGAATTTGAATTGTGTAAATTGCATTTTTAAAGTCGCTCACTGAAATAGGTCGCTTCAATTATTCAGAAAAATTGCGTCTTCGATGGGTTTATGCTGATAAAGAACTAACTTGTTGTTTTCGTCTTACAATTGTATGTTATTTTTTTATAACGAAATAATGTATAAATAAAATATTCAATCGACACTACTCGTTTGCAATAAAAGTTTTCGGCATTGACGTAATTAATTTGAATTCTTTCGAGCTGCGTGTGAAGTTAATTTTTCTCTCAACCTATACGTGACAAGAAAATAAGTTTGTGAGCCGAATTTTTAACTAAAGAATTTGCTTATTTTATCTTGAGTGTGTTTTAACGAGTTTTCTGTGAAATGTTTATAAGCAAGATATTCACTATGCATATTTTATATGAATTACGTACAATAATAACGAAAATAGATGTAACCTTCGTGAACCTAAAATTAGGATGCATAATGTTGATTCGGGGTCGAAAGTGTCAACATTTTCTTTTTTGTGTTTATGTATTTTTGAATAATTCTTATAGGAGTCATAAAACTATAATATTTATATTCTTGTTATCAAAAAATTAAATAAAAACCGAATCGACGAGTTTGTGCCGCGGAAAACTTAAATTTTAAAATTTTAGAAACGCGCGTCAAAGTTTGCACTAATTGGAAAATAAAACGCGTTGAAATTTTCATTAAAACTTAAAACAAAGGAAAGCCGATTGTTTTATTTTCATAATAGAGATTCTTCGGCCAACTTATAATATGTATTTCTTTTTAAAAACCTCTCCGAAAGACTCATTAATTTCCCAACAATCTAAGAGCGATTCGCTTTTACAAAAAACGTTTTAAAATAATTTTTTCATCAACATCGCTCCGATTCAACGCCATCCCACGTCTCAACATTTATTTTGTATACTATAGACAGCGAACTCATTCCACACCATCGCAATTTTTCATAGAAAACCACCCAATCAATCCGATCAATCTAAGACCTCATCATCCGTTTCAGCACAATGGCCATACAAAACCGAATCTGCAGTCGTCATTAGAGCCGAAAACCAATCTGTAGCTTAATGCGAGGCCATCAATTAGACACTTTCGCCAGTTCTGAAACGGTACACGGCCACAGTTGCTGCATTCGCGTTGAATAAGTGAACATCGCGGTCTGATCGATGGCACTGTTCCTCGTGTTTGGTCTTCATCACTTATTCATCAGACTTCTTCGCCGGTCCGTCGATAAATTGTCCTCGTTCAGCTCCGCTCTGTATTCTCATACGTTCGATACGAGTTCTGTGTTCATGAACAACTAATGAGTCCCGCATTTTACAGCGACGCTTTTCATACGTGTGTTTGCTTTTCGATTGAATACGTTTCAATTTGAATTTCGCAGTTTCGAACGATGCAAATTCTGAAAATACATACATTTGCGTGTTGAATAAATCAAGCGTAAATTTGCAATGTGGAAAAATAACATTGTTCGATTCGCAATTCATACGCGACACTCCATTACAATGCCATTATGATTCATAATTTTTTTTCACGAAACATAAATTTTCAACACTTACAGCAACAAAAGAATCATCAATTATTCAATATCCGCTGCTCACAGTCGAATTGCATCGATCAACGAATGCATCGACAACCTCGCTTGAATATTAACACAAGCAACAATCGCCAATTCAACGAATGAATCCCGGAAGAATTCCAATCGCTTCTTCTCGATATGGCACTACATACGCACATCGAAAATTCAATAGCAATTTACAACGAATTACCATTTTTCGCTATTTTTTCGATCCTATCTACGTATATCATAATTTCTCAGTGTGCTTCTTTGAATCCACTAAATTACTTCAACCTCATTTTGCAGAAATTCGAACACCGCACTGAGACAGAATGTGTGCGGACACCTCTAGCGAAATGCGCTGACATAACTGGGTACGTGCGGTCGGGTCCCTGGTCCTTCGATGGGCGAGGACCCCGAAAGGGTCCCGGGTCCCTGGCTGAATACAAATTAACGACCAGGGATCGGGTCGTGGTCATCCGAAGCCTTCGCGCCTCTCCTGCAACCTTCGGAAATGTTCTGGATGCACGCGCGACGTTTCATTTCGCCCCGTGAATTATTCATGAGGGTCGCGTAATAATAACGCGGTGTAATGTCGATGGGTATGCGGTTGTCGTGTGCATGGAGGATTGTGGAATCTATGGGTTCAGACTAAGGACAGGTTCATATATCCTTCATTCATGATTTCATGATTCAGGATTTCAAGAGAAAGGTCCATCTGTGACTTTCAAAATGTTTGTTTTCCATGTGTCCTGTGTGATCTGTGTGCTTCAACGTGTGAGAAATTATGTCGTTTTTCATATTTCCGAAGATCTGGGCTATAGTATATGGAGAAAAGATACAATTGTTATGAAAATGCTGTACGATTCGACGAAACTCTGATCGAAAAGTGGTCCGGAAAATATGGCGTTTTCTTATTGTGTTTGATGTTTTGGATGTCTTTGTTCCGTTGAAATTTTCTCTGTCGTCAGTCTTCTCAATGCTAACGTCATAATTTTAGTGTTTCGCAATGAGCCGAGCGGCTCAATTACATTTCCATCAGATGAAAATAGCTGGCGCAATTTAGCAATTAGAATTGTATGGCGGGAAAAAATATTGTTTTTGCTTTTCCGTGCGCGTTCAATGAATACGTTTTGATTAGTGCAATTAGAGCAATTTTCCCAATCGCACACACAATAATAAAGATAACGTCAATTATGGCAATTGACGTCTGCTTTATGTAGGCTTCGCGCCCATAATACACGTCCAATTTAGATTCTTTTGACGCTTCCTTGCAACCGATCAGAAATAAAACTTCAAATGGATCGTTCTGATCGATTTGAATATGTTTCGTGTTCGCGTAGAATGTTTGATCAATAAAAAAAAATGTTTAGAAATTATGATAGATTGACGGGCCAATAAATTCGAACGTTGAGCGATTTTCCGAAGCTTACAAGTGGACTTAAAAGCAGAACGTCCATCTTCGTTACTGCACATTGACACGTATCTCAGTCGTTCTCAAACTGTGTGTATTAAATCAATATATATTTTTGTTTTTATGTATTGGGATTGTTTGAAAGGTAAGACGTCACAGTTTACATATAAAATGAAAGAACAACATTAATAATAAAAGACTTTTATTTTCGTATATAAAAAAACAATAACGACTTTAGTTTTCCATATCATTTTTATATACTATTTAACATTAGTTAAGCGTAATGATTTTTCTATGACTAGTCTGTACACATATAAATTATACATCATAAAATGGTTCTTTTCAACGTGTCGACGCCGCCCTATAGTAAAGGGCGGCGTTTCATTCATCATTTTGATAATTGCTAAGAATCTATAATATTTAAATATCGGAAAAAAATACACATTCAAATTCGACAATCCTTCTATACAATCGTTAGAGTTATACATAAAAAATGCAGTCGAATACATCATAGAAAATGAAAAACAAATACAAACATTATTTTTGCGTACAAAAAGCACGTGTATGAATTTCTGGTTACATTCCACCCGTAATCGATTTATTAGAAGATTCAGATTCTGGCAGAGGAAATATTTTTTTTCAGCTACGTTTTTTTTTCATTTTTTCATATCACTTATCTATAATTTTATACAATCGAAGCACGCTTTGGGATGTCGGCTGACTCGCACCATCATCACACGATCATCATAATCACCACTACGATCACTATATAATTAAAATAATCAGATCTCCGAGTCGTGGGATCGGGGGGCGAACCACCGGATCGCACGGGGTTGAGGTCCGCCACCCTTTCAGGAATACAAAGGGAGATTAATTCAATACACTATCACAGGAATTTATAATTAATCGGACGCTCAAATGTACCGGGAAGCGTCTAATTTGGATCGACTTTTGAAAATTGAAACATTCATAATTAAAAGATTCAATATGGTGCCGCATTATGAGAAGCGCTTTAAATTCTTCTCATATGACAGATACAATTGATAAATTATAAAAATATATTACTAATCATTCGGTTTATTACATATATCAGCTTATTAGTTGGATACCGGCGACACTAGTCAAGTTTAAAAATACATTAAAAATGAATCAAAAATACTATACCTTCGACAAGCAGATTTAAATACATACACAAAAAACAAAGCGACAACATCAAAGCACATTCTCAAAACACAACCCGGCACATTTCAGCATCCGATACGACAATAACGAGATTATTCATTTTTTTTTTTTTCAATACAATAATATATGAATTTCATGGAAAGCCACATTTCAGACGGCCTCGTAGCACGGCAGCTGAATGGGCATCGGAGGAGGAGGCGGCAGATAAGGCGGTTCGATATGCCACGCGCATTGAGACAGCTGATGATGCTGCTGCTGATGATGCTGATGCTGCTGGTGCCTGGAGGCCTGCCTGTAGGGCTCCCAGGCGACGTTGGGCCTCCTCGCCCTCGACTGGGGCAGGTTGTTCTCGAAGGGGCGCCTCCTCTGGCGCTCGAGGTTGCGGAAGTGGCACGGGTGGATCATCAGCAGCGGCTCCACGTGAACACCCTGGGGAGGCTTCGCGCACTCGGGCAGCTCGTACTCGACGCTGCAGTCGACGTGCAGGGGCTGCGCGTAGTCGGGGGGCGCCGCGGCCCCGTACCGGCCGGCCATCGGCTCAGGGCGCAGCCCCCGAGGGCATGCCTGCGCCCCCGAGGTCGCGGTGAACACGTCGGGCCGCCGACAAAGCCGCCGACTGACAAACGCCGCTCGATGCCGAGGAGCGACGACCGACTGGACTGCGTCTCGCTCCTTCGCGCACAGACGCACAGACGCTTCTCTCTTTCGATGGGGTTCTGAACCTTTTTTCTATAAAACTTTAGTGTTGATATTTGTGATATGTGTCTCTTTGAGCCGCTCCGCTTCATATCTGTCAAATTTAATAAGATTCTTGTGCGATTCTTATCGGATCTACTCGGAGTGCGATGCTGAATTGAGGCGACAATTCAAAATTTGTATTGTTATTAAGACAAATACTTTTTATATTTCGGATTTGTTCATTTTATGAAGTCTTTTTAGGCCGCTCCGCTTCAGATCTGTCAAATTCAATAAGATTCTTGTGTGATTCTTATCGGATCTACTCGGAGTGCGATGCTGAACTGAGGCGACAATTCAAAATTTGTATTGTTATTAAGACAAATACTTTTTATATTTCGGATTTGTTCATTTTATAAAGTCTTTTTAGGCCGCTCCGCTTCAGATCTGTCAAATTCAATAAGATTCTTGTGCGATTCTTATCGGATCTACTCGGAGTGCGATGCTGAACTGAGGCGACAATTCAAAAATTGTATTGTTATTAAGAAAAATACTTTTGATATTTCGGATTTGTTCATTTTGCAAAGTCTTTTCAGGCCGCTCCGCTTCAAATCTGCGTCGCGCTTCGATAGTTTTAGTAAGAATCGTATATGATTCTAATTGAAGAATTGCATTTGAAAATAAGGCTATTAAGTAAGTTATTGGTGAGCTTATTAAATTGTGAAAATTATAATAAAATAATTTTTGAGTGGCTTCTCTCGATGTCTAAATAATTACTACATCTTTATCCACTATCCCAAATAATTTTAATAAAACTCGTATTATTTTTAATTTTTGGTATTTATTCAATTAATTAATATGTATGCTATTTGTTGATATCAGTTTTGACTCCGCCCGAACTTGTCACTATACTGACTCTTATTTCACTTCATATCCCTACTTTTAAAATAAGCGAATCGTAAATATTAAATTGATTTCAGAATTTTGTGATATTAATTTTCCAGATGATATTTTTATACTTCAATAAACGAGGTTTCGAATCGCTGCTTCCAGACGGAGCTTACTTATGAATGGAAAATCAGCATTACTATGCTACTAGGGCTGCCGCGATACGATATTGTTTCCGGTTACCGGTTACGCGTAGGAAGTACCGCTATTTTATTTTCGTATGTACATTCATTATCGTTAAGAACCTAGCTTACGATTAAAATTAAAAATGTTATTTTATGTTCAATTTTTCTACAGTAGGTACAGTATTTTAAATGTTTGTATGATAATTTAGTTATTATGGAAATATAAATCAAGGTTTGTGCAATATTTTGCTATAATTAATTGTAAGTGAATGTTTATTTCATTTATTGAAATATCGGTTGTTCCAAATTGAAATAAGGAGGGATGTGGTGATATAAACAATTAAACAGAATAATCTTTCATACTGTATATTGTATTGTTATTACACGTTTAACATCTACTATTTTTAAACAAATTCACTAAACACAAATCAAGCAAAATAATACTTTTACATAAAATCGTGAAAGAAATTACTGACAATGAAAGATGAGAAAATTCAATATTTTCATGTAAAATTTGTAAACGTTGCTATTTAACAACTATAAAAAAATAGTTTTGAAAAATTTTGGAATTTCGATGAAACTAAAAACTATAAAAAAAATTTGGAATACAGTTACAAATTTTGAGATCAAAACAAAAATATAGAGAGTCTCATTATGTCAAAATGTGAAATTTGATAAATGGCCTGTGGAATATTCAAAATACAATAACTAAAAAAAAAATTAAAGACCTTCACTTATATAATATTAAGTAAAATATTGGCCTTCTACAATATTTGATAATATGTATATAATAAGTATTAAGCATTTGAATACAAATATTATTTCAATAATATAAATTCACATCAAAAACTAAACTAAATAAAATTATATCACGTTTTACAATAAATATTATAAATGCTCTATTTAATACTAAAAAAATCATATCGAGTAATTTGGTACATAATAGTGTTATCTGGAAAAAATGGACAAGAAAACTTAACACATTACAAAGTTTTGATATGCAAAAACTTGGAATATTAAAATTTTACCAGTCAAATACACATATGAATATAAAAGTATGTGTATATTCCAAAACACCTATATTTTAGAATTGTTATTTTTGGTATTTCAAGACTTATTCTGAAGGACACACATAATTCGCCAATGTTGTGTGGCATTGAAACGTGTTGTAAAATGTACATACTTGCACATACATATATTATACAACAAATATGAAACAATTTCTCACATGAAAAACTGAAAACTGTCAAACTGCAAAAAAAAATATAGGCAAAAGAATGTCGACATAATCCAATTTTATTTAAATGTTTCAACAGTTTCTGAATTTTACAGTTGACACATAAGAATCTCAAGCAAATATGGCCACTTATTGTTAGATTAGATTAAAATAAAATTTCTATTAATGTCAAAAGGTGCAGTAAAAATAACCAAGTTACATATACTACTCATACATGAGAATTTAATCTTCTTAATTCATAACATAATATCTAGCTGCCAACGTGAGTCTTAGATTGAAATTATTTTAGGCCCATAATAAATACAAAAAAGTGAAGTTGACACGAAAGTTAAAGAAAAAAGCAGTTGTTATTAAATATTATTTGCATTAAACATAGAATGTAAAAATAATATAGTTTAGAAATCTGGTGCATATAAAAATTTATATATTATAATTTAATACTTAAATATATTTATTCTTTATTTGACAACATACGATTAATAGTAGGCATATTATCAAAATATGATTTTCTCTTTCATCTTTATAGGGTGTAAATATGATTGTTATGTATATGAACGTATTATATATTTAAATTTATAATCTTGTAGAAATATTTTAACTAGGAAAATAAGTTTATAACAAATTGTTTTAAATTCGACCAATAATATAATACTTTCACCAAAATTTACACTTACACCCATATTCGATTCTACAATTCTACACGTTGCTACCACATATTGTGAAAAAAGAATGAACATTTAATAACACACGGGTATGTATAAACAAAAAAATATTAATCTGCATTAAAAAAATCAGATTTAGGTGGTAGCTAATGTAATATATTATCAATATACTTGATAAATTTTGATACAAAAAAAAAAAAAAACAAAAATCAATCACTTCAGGTAGAAATGTAAAATAAACCATTTTTTTGTAAGTAACTATGAGTATATAAGAGGAACAATTTTCTCTCTTTACTAATGAAAAAAAAAAAACAATAATTCAACAGTACAAAATATCTAAAATCGATAATGCTTTCTATAGCATTTAGTATGACAGACTGTATATAAATGCACATACATATTATAAAAAAAAATTCGAGATATACTCGATGGCACATAAAAATGAAAATACGTAAAGTTGATTATGTACAGGCCAGAAGAGCAAATAATAATTCAATATCAGTGTTAATAATGAAATGCAGAAAGGATGAACACATGAATGTCTGGCACTGTATTACACAGTATTATGAAAATGAAATTCAATGATGCAATTGGAAAAAAAATTGATCACAAGTAAATCTAAAATGGATACATCTAACAGAATTTATCATCCAATTGACGAATCTATTACTAAACTACCAACATCGTGGCTTTTACGGGAAAACTTTTTATCATCATACTGTTTTTGGTTAGCAGAATGATTCATATCAGCTAACATGGAATGACGTTTACTAATATCTCGACCTTTGAATGTTTTTGGCCCATTAGGTTCTGAATCGCGCCTTTGGTGCGAATCAACAGCGTAAAGTTGATTTGTTAATGGAAAACTGTCTTGTCTTCTAATGGGCTGTTGAGAATTAGATGATAACGATTGACCTGCTTCTGAAGGTACGAATGTTGATGACAAGTATGTTTGGAATGTTGGACGAGAATTTTGCGCAGCTTCTTTTATAGAACCTAAAACAAAAAAATAAAAATTACAAATGAATACTAAATCTAAAACAAATCTATAACATATTTGCAAAAAAAATATTAATTACCCAATGTTCTAGAAAGCCATGGAGGCCAGGATTGTTTTTGATTAGCCATAGCTGACTGATATTCAGTGACTGCAGTATTTAATTGATGAGTCAGTTCCTTAAAATAAAACAATATCCTTGATAAAGCTGAGAAATATTCATTTATAAAAAATGGTTGTAAGCATGAAATTGTGATACAAACTTGATTTCGGCATTGTGCTTCAACATGGGCAAGTTTCACTTGGGCCAGCTCAAGCTCTAATTCACGGATACGTTGTTGAGGTTCAATATCACATTCTGCAATAGTCTCTGCTATGAATTAAATGAACACAAATATTAATACATTTAAAACGAAATGAGAAAATATATAACATACTTATATGTACTATACCTATTTTATTATCGCCAGAATTCAATTTAGTGCAACATGTATTGCAGCCTCGAATCGTGTCCTATATGGAAATAAAAATGGTTAGTAAAATATTGTAATTGGAATTATTTAACTATTAAATAGTGAAGACCTTTGCAATAGTTAATTGCTGATCCAATCGACTGCAAATATCTTTATATTCTTGGACGATTTTTGAGTTTCTTGCTGCTTCATACATAGCTCTTTCAGATTCTCGCCTCAATGACTCTCTTGCCTACACAAGAATTAGAAATTGACTTATGTCACTTTCATTTAAAATGATAAATATGAAAAAAAAAATTAATACCTCAGCCAGTTGTGTGTTTAGAGAATTTTTATCTTGAAGCAACTGTTCATTTACTGATCGTAAACGACCTAATTCATCTCCCATTTGTTCAGTTTCTGTGACTTCTATAATGATGGGTAAAAATTATTTTAAATATTCATGAAAATCTGAGATATTAGAACAGATAAAATCCGACCTTTGGTAATATTTTCAAAATCTTGTTGATATTTGATCAATTTTTTTACTTTTATACTACATGCATGTTTTACAATTTGACGAGACACTTCTTCTGCTCTACATTTCTTTGGTAACGTAACTCTAAAATATAGTATCATACATTGCATTATAGTTGAGCAAAAAAAAAATTGGTAATATGATAATAAAAACAAACCTAAAATATTTCAGGATTCCTTCAAAATCCAATTGCATTAAATCTTTTTTAGATTTTGCCAGCAATGCTAAAGCTACTTGGAATAATGTATCCATTCCTTGTAATAAGAACACATCGACAATATGGAACACCTACAAAATCAGATGGTAAGATAATAAACAAATATTAATAACAAAATGATAACAAAAAAAAAAATAGTACCAATGGTAATGGAAATCTTGCTGTAAATAAAGTGAGGAACCATTGTGATGCAAACATGTGAGGTTCAACACCCATATTAACAAAATGGGTTCTGAGATCATCCATATGTTCCTGTTATATTATAAGACAAAAATAATTAAACAATTATTAAAGAAAACTAAGAAAGCATTAATATGTTTTTATAATGACCTCCATCAAGCGATGCAATTGATATAATCTTAAAGTTAGAACTTCAAATCCATCCTTGTAAAGTTCTCTCAATCCGTAATTGTACATGAGTCTCACTAGTACACAGAAAGCTTGTTCCTCGGGCATCTAAATGTTTTCAAATGAAAAATTGATTTGAATATTAAAATACATTGAGTGAAATAAAACTGGTGAATAAACTAACATGAAGCAATAGTGTAGCAGCTACGAAACTTAATCCTTGACAATATCCAACTTCAGAATCATAAACAGCATAAGCTCGAGCTAGTCTCAGTAGAGAATCTTGTCCGAGACCACCAACCTCGCGGAAATGATCATGAGCTGGAAATGTGCGTGCTATATCTCGTTGAATGACACTTTCACAAGGACAGTCCTAAAATTCATAATAAACATCATACGTATGTTTGAAAAACTATATTATATTTAAAAATTTGAAAATACATATGTACTAACCTTGGTAATTAACAATCTGTATGTGTCCATAAGTGTACGATCAGTATCAGCATCTGATAATCGTTGCCACACTTCTCCTCTCAGAGCTTCAGGTATGCCAAGTTTCACAAGAGAACTGAGAGCTTTTGGTCTATCAGATGTCCAACTTCAAAAACCACATTTTTCAGTTAATTATAATTTTATAAGACAAAATAATTATGTTCATATGAATCGAATGAAAGCTTCTACCTTTTCAGTACTTGAGCCCAATTTTCCAAGACATCCTCACAACAATCCTTAGAAACTTCTCCAGTTCCACTTAAAAGAGGTTCATCTCCATCTAAATTGTATATGAAATTTTAAATTAGTGAAATTAGTAGCATTAGTAGTAGAAGCAGTATAATATGAGTAATTAAGTGTTTTTATTTATAGGAATCAGGGCCGTCGAGAGAAAATTCAGATTCTCTCTTAAGACAAAACTACCAACATTAAATTCTGATGTAAATACCATTTGAAATATTTTTATGAAGGTCATTTTAAAATTTACTGAATTATAAAACCAATTATATTTAATGAATCCCAACGTGTTGATTACAAACATCTAATTATTATTTTTTTCTATCAGGCCAAGTTTTTGAAAAAACTCAAATTTAATCAGATATCCCTTGGGATCCGGTTCTCAATGATTTATATACCTTTTACCCCTCTCTTTTCGGCCCTATATGGAATAGTAAATGTACCTGAAACATCATCATCAGGACTATTTGCAGCAGGTTGAACCGCTAACGGAGATGGTAAAAGACTAGAAAGACTTAGTGTCAAATTTAACCTGCTTCTATCTAATTCTCCCGACGTTTCCAAAGATACTACTTCATACTGAGTTCCATATGTATCAGTTGTCTAAAATTAAAAATGTTTTATTGTTTTCATTTCATTCAATTCCAAAGATATGTATATGAAATTACTTCTTTAAGATTGATGATGAACTGTTGAATTAATGGTCTTCTTGTAATATACCAAAATCTTTCAGTGGATGGAAATATTTTTACTGGAGTCTCGATAACTAATCTGGAAAAGATATCGATCCAAGTGATTAACAACAATAATTAAAAACAAATACAACTCTAATCAACTATAGAATGTACCTTATAGGTTCTCTCATTCCTCTTATTACTAAATCAACAGCTACAGTAATATATACGGATATAGAATCTTGTGTGACCATATTTAATGCAGATAGTGCAGATTCTGATGATTTCCAAAAAGCAGTTATTGTGCATGCTGTCCCAGTATTTCCAATCCCACCACTACTAACCTATAATTACCAAAAAGGAAAAAAAATGGATATACATACATGTACATTGATCATATTTTTATTATTTTCAATAAATAGAAATAGTGATATTACCATTTCCAAAAGTTGCATATCAGAATTTTTTACATTTCTACCGGGAGCAAGTAATATACCAAAACATCTTTCAATTACTAAACCGTTTCCGGAAACTTGAGACATTCTTTTATCAAGTTGAGACACATTTTGCTGCAATCAAAAAATAGAACAAATCCATGAGATATATACTAATTTTATTGAAAGGATTATGAAAACAATAACAAAGTATACCTGTTCATCTAGTGGAGGATTAGTATTTGGAGAAACCTGTTGAACAACAATAGCGACCTGCTTATCTAATCCGGCACGTAATTTAAAGCCCAAACGCTCCTTTGGAACTGCACTAAATGAACCCTAGAATATTTAAATTCACATAAATACATCTAAGTAAAATAAAAAATATATTTCATTAAAATTTTCATACCTTTGAATCACTTTCCCTTATCACCATGCTGCATTCTAGCACATGCGTAAATTGCCTGATTGTGGAAGAATCAGGTAAGACATTTCCAGATGCAGAAAACAGAGAACCACTCATAGTACATTCACTGATAAGAGAAGAGGTCATAGAACGAGGAACACGTTCAAACGCCTTTGCAAAACAACCTAAAAAGCAGCAGATATTAAAAAAAATATACAAACATATATCTATGTATATAAAATAAAACGTTCACAAAAATAGCCAACATACTGGATACTTGTGATACAGCTTCAGCAATATGACACCTGAAAACGTGGCATTGAAAAATTGCCGATTCTTTTGTATCTCCATGAGACCAAGTAAATGCAAAACAGGGAGATTGAGGTGTACCAGCTGCTCCTCTTGCATAAAATAATATTCTATGTACAGCATATCTTGCCATTACTGCATTAGTTGCAGCATCATACAATCTGTAATGAGATACATTTGAATCGGTTGGAGAAACAAATTAAAAAAATTTCTAACAATAAGTGCGAAAAATATTTACACGACTAATCCTTGTGAGCAAGTAGGAATAGATACAGCAACGGCTATTCCCATTTCACTCTCTCTTTGTTCACTCAACACGGCCATATTTCTTTGAATTTCAACTTCAGATTTAGGAGCATTTATTGCTGCTGCTCCAAGATAACTAACACCACTAAATACAGTACACTCTTGATCGACATCAGATACTAAGAAAAATAATGATGTAGTACAAACTATTCAAATAAGTAAGTCAATAAATACATACATTTCATTTTACCTTCTTCATCACTGTCAGTAGGTTTCATGAAGTCCTGTTTTTCTTTTGGAGATTGGGGGGTTGAAGATGTATCACTTTCTTTGCTGGTTCCTACATCATAAAATTTCGATCCTCCGACATGCTTACAGGATTCCTAAAATTAAATATTAAATTAATATTGAAACTATGCATAAAATTTGAAAGTCTTATCTAAGATTAAATATAAATAAAATTGTAGATATATGAAAAACAAAACAGTTCATGAAAAATAAAATGAACCATTGTCAGTGACAAACACCATGGAATGACTGACGCATGTGGTAAACCAAAATGAATGATAAGAAGTCATTACATGATAAAAATAAAACATATAATAACAAATATTATTAGGTGTAGAACTAAATATTGAGGGTTATCTTTAAAGCGTCATATTATTTTTAATTCACACCCCACCATAATCAAACTACTTTTTGAAACTAGAAACACTGTCGATTTTTTCGACTTTTCATCACATTTCCTGTCAGAACTACTAGGTAACATAGAAATTAAAAATTCTACCCCACCCGCTGTATTCTCCAGACATTGCTCTTTCACACTATTATTTATTTTTATCGATTAATCAAATAACTATTTCGTAGCACTTCTATTAATCCGAAAAATGTGGAAAAAAGTGTCTATTTTTGGATCGGCTCTAAGGACCAGTTATTATTGTAATACAAAATTTTTATTCAATTATTGAAACAGACAAAAGCACAACCTTTTTAACAAAATAGTTTGAATAATCAATTTATTTCTATTTTCGTAGAATGAAGGCCTCAACTTTCACTAACCTTCCCTCAATAATTAGTTGTAGACCTAATATAATTAAATAATTTAAAATTTATATTACATCTGAGATTTGATTTATATCAGGTTTGACATCTTCAACGTCTAAATTATCCAGCGAACAAAATCCGGTGCCATCGGTCACACTAGATGAACTCATACTGCTGCAGATATTGAGATCTGATATATCTTGACACAAATCCAAAGTGTTTGATGTACCAGATGCTTCCAAAAATGAATCTCTATTTTTTGATTTATCTTCTGAAATGGGGGTTTGAGTCTCTAACAATACCTAAAATTGAAAAGAACAATATTTTCAATTTAATTTAATTTAATTCAATAAATTCAATTTAATAAAATACATTTAAATGTATTTTATTAATTAAAATCAATACAAAACCAGTTATAAATTAGAAAATGACAGTGCTTCATATATTTGAACAAAATTTACAAAAACAATGATGGAAAATGAATTTGTGAAAAAAATCACATGATTTATTTTCAACTATAAATATAGAAAAAAGTCAGTTAACTGGCCAGTCAGAACAAGCGCTTCATAGTTTTATGATGGATTATCACTTCATGTACAGTAAAACATCTCTATTATAGTTAGGTGTAATCAATATTAATTTATTTAGTTTGAGCCGGATATTAAACCTCAGTACATAAGCAAATATGAATCATCGGTATATGATTTATGAGAACAAAGAAAAAGATAAAAGTAATTGTTGAAGGTCATATTATAAAGATGGCTTTGAATATGAAGTTCAGTGTTAAAAAACTATCAAAATAAATTATTCATATCAAATATACGAAATACACAACATTAAAAAATATTGTAATTTGAAATGTGTACTAATGAGTTTCACTGTACTTTTTTGACACAAAAAATACGATAACTAATCAAACTGGTGAAATTCATAGCCTTTAATGATAAGCTCGCATGAAAATGGTATATTGGTTTACGTCAACAAAAAATATTCAGATTGTACCTCAGTGAGTGTTCGTTCCAGCTCGGTAGCAGTAGTATCTGTTTGCAGTTCGGGATTCACCGTTGGTTTGTTGGTCGACGGTGTCACAAATTCATACTCTTCGCTCGTAGCGAGAGACTCATTGGATCTACAGTTGACATTTTCCTCCATTCCGCAATCTATAAACATAAAACGTAATGCAACACTTCAATTTATTCACATTGAAATCTAATCAATTTCATGGGAATTATTACATATAGAATTTATGACTTTAAAAATCATTTGAAAATTTAGTTTATCACAGTTTGAGCATTTTATTGACAATGAACATATGTATACCTACATATTTAATTTAGGCCAATAGTTCATTGACCATATATTTTTTTGTTAATAACAAAGAATTATCAATCAAATAACAAAACTATGAAAAACATAAAGGACATTAACTTTTTGTATTCTAAACTAATTTGAAAATGTTCTTCAAAATGGCAAGTATGACTCACCATTGAGTTCATAGTTCTAAAATGATGAGATTTGTTTTTTAATAGAGTTAGCATATTTTTTTTGATAAAATTATGAAATTATATATGACTACGATTGCATAAATTTTGTTTTTGAAAATATTCGCTCAATGGAGTCATTAGATTCAAAGAAATAAGGAAGATTTTGAAATTTACAACACAGCAAAATAAGACAAAGGGCAATTTTATCTTATAAACAAAGTTTAAAAAAAAACGTAATGAAGAACTGTCCTCATAAATAAGAATATATGGCCACCGTACCTCTAATTGTAAGTCAATTCTGAAAAACATTTTCGTCAAATAACATCGACCGATCAATTCACATAGAGACCTTTTTCAATTACAACTCGATCAAAGTACATAAGATAAATCGACAATATTGAAATCGTGGAGATCCAACAAGATTGAATGCCAGAATTCAACTGTCGACGCGTAGACGTTTTAACAATCAGTTAAATAACCAATTTAAACCGGATCTTTTAATTGTCTTGTTTGTGTGATCGAATTCTATAAAAAAAGATTAGCCAGAGTTAAGCAGTTCAGCACAATAGAAAGATCAGCTCTAAATGATATAACATAACTATTCAATTAGAAACGATTGAAAATGAGATGAAAACATAAATTGTTCAAAACGAGCGAGACTATGGAAAGCGCTCGATCGACGCGACTCGGCTACAAACAATTCCGTGCGAAAGACAAACAAATGTCAATCTTTAAAAGGTGATCAATAGTATGAAGGGATACAAATGGTGCATTATTTTGTGCGAAGAACGGATCGAATGCGATATGCGAGGAAAGCTCACCTCAGAGTCATGGCAGTCCGGGGAGAGGGTGAGGAGGGCGAGGATGGCGAGCGGGGGGACGGGGGGGGCGGAGTCTCTTCGGGGCGCACGTCAACGCGCTTCGCCACCACCACACACCGTGGCGCTGCGCTCACTGGCGGCTGTCATTTTCGACAAAGCGATCCTTTTCGCCACTCTCACTTTCGCGTGACAAATTTTTACCAAGGGAGACTTGAGTATAAGAAAAGTATCGAATATTTTAGTTAGATTTTTATTGAATTTTGATTAATAATATCAAGATAAAAATATATAGTTTGAAGCACTTGGTTATGCCTACTAGATTTGTGTTTAAATAAGAAAAAAAAAAAAATAAGGAATAAGATTTTCTAGATATTTTCAAGAAAAATGTTTCACTGACAGCACTATTTATTTAACAAACATAAAATGTTTACGTGACATTAAGTTCACCATCAAAATCTTAAGGGGAGGAAGATATCCATATTCATTTTGAAAAAAAATGTTGCAATCTTAACTATACCAACACATTTAAAAATAAAAACATTAGCAAAGTAAAAGAATTTATTGTTTAAAAAATTAATATCATTGAGCACAATGCACAATCGAATACAGTATTTAAAGAATAAAATTGAATTGGAACGTCTTATCTAATTTTTCAACGTTAGAAAAAAATATTATTTAAATCTAGCTTCCATCGATGTCCAAATGTAACCACTTCCAGCTTTAGAAACAATTTCAGACTCTACAGGAGGATATGGTGCATTGGAACATTTGTAATAATCTGAAGGGGCATGCATAACGAACTCCATAACGTCTAATTTTCTGGGAAGATCTTCTTCGGGACCTACGCATAAAAAATATATATTGTATAATTTTTTCACATAATATGTGGAAATAAGAAATTCGACTAATTTACCTATGATGTATGTTGCAGGATCAAAACACTGTGAAGGCGGCGGACTCGCAGTCGTGGGCAGTAACCATGTAACGACAGCACTTTTTTCACAATACTGATCGGTCATGAAACCGCGAAGTTGTGCATAATATGTATCGCCTTCGACATCAATCATTGATACAATGTCTCCGACTTGCAAATACATTCCCTGAAATCAAAAATAAACAAAGTGAAGATTAAAAGGAAAAATATAAATGTAAGCTATTATTGGGTTGTTCCCTACGAAACTTCGGATTATGAGTTAATTAGAATTTGATCATGATTATGACATACTCAGTTTAATTAACCAAATGCTTGAATAAATAATTTGAATAAAACGGCATTTAAGATACACCAAATGGTTAAACAGAAAACTAAAGATTGTTAACAAAAAAAAAAATTGGTAACGCAAAGTGAACATGAGTAAAACACAGCATTTTTGTTTTAAATTAAAAAACCCGAAATATCATACGAAACACCTTAAAAATTATTATTAAATATGGTACATTATGATACACTGAATCGGAAGTGACTATCGTAACTGAAGATGATGGAGCTTTAAATGGTGTCTTTTTAAAAATAGCCCTGCGACCTCGACCTCTCAACGCATGTGGGGTTCGAGATCCACCGGAAGCCAATGCAGCACTGGACCGAGACCGAGTCCATCGATTACCACTCTTTTTGGCGGATTTGTTACTAGGAGTCGGAGTCGGAGTGACAGGAGGTGCTGGTTCTGGCTCCGGCTTGACTTCTGATTCTGCTTCGGCAGCCTCTGACTCGGGAATGGCATTAGCCGCTAAATCGGTGCCACTTTCGATCAAATAACAATCATGACATAGGTTACCGCCTCCGCTCACTCGCCAAAGTAGAGAATTAGTTGTGTTACACGTTACACAAACTGGCTTAGGCATCGTTTAGAAAACTTAAAGGTTTTTTCTTGTTCTGATGTTGGAATCTGAAACAGTTAGAATCCTAATTCAAGCAGGTGTACAATTCACAATTCAATTCCTAAATAGTGTCTATCATTAGAATCAAAATGAAATATTATACAGTCATTTTTGATAAATAGAGTGAATATTACATTTTAAATGTTATTTTGAACAAGTTTTAGTCAATTGAATTGAATAAATGAAAAATAAACAAACCGTTGACCGATCAACAACTGTCAAGCTTCGTTTACGGCGGGATATTCGCGAACACGAAGCGCGTCCAAGCGATGAGCTCGCGAACACCATTTACAATATTACATGGATTTTTCTTATTTATATATTTTTTTTTTGGTATCGATAAATTAAAAAAATATATTTTATGAATACTCAATTACTCAATTTTCATATTTTTCAATTAAAAATTAATTTTAAATATTTTTTTTAGTACTACTGAAAATCGATAGATGCCGTTAATCCTTTTAAACCCATCCTATTGTATTACTTAAGCAATAATATAAATTGATGCACCCTCAACCCCTAATTATCGATGCCTGCTTTTTTTTAACGATCGATTATTGCCTATATTATGCAAATATCTGCTAATGCTAATGTATGCTAATAATATAAGTATGTTTATATGTATGCGAATGAATTGCGATCTATTTCGTTTTTTCTTCTCTGCATTTGTGTAAGTTTATGTGTGTGTGCGTTTAAAATATTAAAGTGCAGTGCAGTTCAGTGTTGTGTAGTGTAGTGTTTAAGTGTACATATACAAAGATCGAACGATCGTTTTTGGTATAAGTGTTCAGTGTAGTGGGTGAAGTGAAGTGAAGTGAACACTTTTTTTACTATAAAATTGAAATAATTAGGTGTTTAAAGTTGACTAGTGTTATAATGTAACATGTTTTGATGCACTTTTTTATACACCTATGATAATTCGCTAAGCTGAATTATTCCCTCATTTTTAAGAAACCCAAACAGATCGTTGAACGCTTCATAGAAAAATTACATAAACGCACCGATGAACTTACCTGTCGATGAAGAAATATGACTGAAAAGTCCAAAGGAAACAAGTGACATTTTCGCCAATATTGAGTTATACACAAAAATCGCTTCTATGCACGCTCTTCTATTTGGTGGCAAAAGGATATAAACGAATTCGGAACGTGTACCTTGACATATCATCAAATCACTCGACCTCCTCCTAATACATGTAGGTAAACTTTGAACGCGCTTTTCTCGAATTCACCGCGAAGTCACTTGTAGCCCTTGGCCATTTCAGTCGTCAAATAATACAATTCAACGCGTTCCCGAAACGAATCTACATACGTACAACAAAACGATCGAATTCAACAAAAAAACATCCTATAAAAAATATATCAGCACCTATAAAAAGCCAACACTCGATGGCGAATATTTGCCTTTTCGCAAATTGGAGGCCGCATATTGAAGATCGACACCACCTCACCGAGAGACTCCACAATTACTCCAGATTGCGTCGTCGAAGCCGCGGAGGGCACCGCTGAATTTTATTGAATTTCAGGGATGTTTGTCGACCCCCCCCCCCTTCTCCTCCCCTCGCCCACCACCGGCAGTCATGTTTGTAACTAACTTTAATGAAAACTCAACTCGGTTCCTTTGCTTTCGCGGACTTTTCCTCTGGATGGTGGCGGGTGTGTTTTTTCTTTCCGTGGTAAAGGTGAGGGATGGTTTTATAGTGGGTCGTTTGTGCTGTTTTGTTATATGTGAGGATGGTTTATGATAGGTGTTTGTTTAATGATTGTGTGTTATAATTGATGATTGAATTTCACAAAGGGTACAAGTGATATTTTTCATCGAAATTATGTTAAAATACAGAAATTGGTTCTGTATCATATATCTATAGAACAATTATCCGTACTTAACTCAATATCGATAAAAATGTAATTTGTGCCCTTTGTGAAATTCAGTCATCATATAGTTTATTTTTGTACGGTAAACTTCCTAAAAAATGTATTCGAGTTAAAGGTTTTCAATTTTATATTAAATTTTTCACAATGTACAGTTGTAAAAAAAATATCCATGTTGAAGACGTATGTATTTAATGACTATGAATTTGTGAATTGATTCGAGAGAAACTATTTTATGGATTGGCTTTTAATTTATAAAAGACTTCATTCGAATCAAAATATATTGACTCAAATTATATGATTTAAAATACTGCACATAAACATTATTCGGTACCAAATACACAAGACTCGTTCAGAGAACAATATTCCACGTTGTGTCTTCTACGATAACAATTGTATTGAACATTATAATTTATTAAGCAGATCTTTAAAAAAAAAATCTAAATTTTTTCAAGCTTTTTAAAAAACTAACACTCAATAAAAAACTTTCAAAATGAAAGTGAACCGCTTCGAGTCGAACCGCGTCGAAAGTTTAATATGAATTTTCCTGAAAGATTTATGCAAATTGTGTTGTGTTTGGGGATTTGGAGATAAAACGTGGGGTGGGAAAGAGTGGTGATATCCCGACGCCTGTGGCGGGTGGTTTGTCCAGGGGGGACGAGGAGCTGCGCCCCCGAGGGGCGGAGTCCCGCTCCCCGTTCCCCGTCCCTCGCCCCCCTCGGCTACAGTATTCCGAGCGCATCAGCCGTGTGTAAGTAGTCGGGCCGGCATTTGCTCCACTCGTGTATTTTTCATCTGCCATTATTAACTTCTTCATCTTTTATTCGACGCTGGAAAATTGCAGAGTCGAGGACTCTATCCCTGTTATCCCGATCGTTACGCCTTTTATTTATTTATTTTTATTATAATAGATAAATGTTCTCTTTGAATTGTGAGTTCTTTTTTAATTTGTATTTTTGATACGTAAATGAGTCGATTAAATCTTTTTCAAATGATGAAGAAAATTACTGGCAAATTGATCGAGTTTATTTATGAATTAAATTTTTCTTTTACAGTAGTTTATTTATTTTTTTATTGATTTATTAGTCATAAAATACAATTCGATGCTGCATACGTTCAAGATTTCGCCAAACTTAATATACCTCACACATGATACGGTTTATCGAACAGTTTATCGTACGATAAATCATAAGATACGTGTATTTCTCTTTCCCTCAGATTCGTGGCAATTTCTAGAAATCCATAGATAGCACAAAACTAAACAATATACCAAACATAGAGTCAACATTTGGATTTATATTCACGATTTTATATTAATCAAACCGTCAAGGGGTAATTTGAACATATTTTCGATAAACTTCTAAAACTATAGTATTCCACATTAAATTTCCAATTTCACAAGATATTTTGACAATCATTATGACAAACATTATCATTCATACATACCACCGTCATATATAAGACGATTCCTCGACCTATTTCGTCATCATACACGAACCTGAAAATCTGAACGAATTTGGATGCCAATCGTAAGCTTCGAGGCTTAGACCAAAGCGTCGACCGTTCGGGCGGTACATTTGTATTCCAATAGTGGGTTGGCGCTCTTTTCGTTTTTTTTAGCTCCATGTAAAGTTGGGGTATTCAGTTAAAGCGTTATTGGCATTAGCGCGAGAGGGACGGACGCCCCAAGGGGGGCGGAAGTCACCCACCACCCCCTTTACCGAAAAGCACCATCTCTCCCCATCCCTGTTGAGAAAAATATAGTAGCATCTCCGAATACGTTCGTATCACTGGTGAACCTATTGGCGGGAGATTTAAAGGTGACACGCCGACAGAATTAACGCCCATATCCGAAAATAATACGGGCTTAGCGGGATATTGAATTTTTTTAATGTATATTTTTTATGAATTGTGAAAGTATATTTTAATAATTTATGTGTCGAATTTTAGCAGGATGATAATATAGTGGTATGAAGCGAATGTGCATGGTGCGTCGGGATTCAATGTCTTTATGATGCTTGGTTCGAGTCATGTCAGATTCTGATGATTCATTAGTCATTTTTTTAGACTGATATGACTCGATTTTTTTTTCATTTCATTAGAAAAATGTGTTGATTCAACGCTTTACGAAATGATTCCTGAAAATGGATCACTCACCTCGTCAGAATTAATTAAATTCGATCGATTTTAGTCTCACTTTTTGAGTGCAAATATTACTCTTTGTAGTTTCTAGCATAAAATTAACGACTGTGCTCACTACACTGTAAAAAGTAAATCTTAAAAATGTTGCATACTGGAATTTGTGTTTGTCTGAAATTGAATTTAGTTGCTAGTTATAAGAAATTGGCCCCCCTTGTCTCGCTGAAATCATGAGCAACCCAATCCGAGCTGAATTCATATAACACTGAAAATGCCCATGGGTAATTTGAATTTTGAACTGTCTGAAAAACAAACCAAATTCGGTCTGATATTAAGATTTTCTTTTTACAGTGATATGAAGTGAATGATTAATTGTGATATTTGAAATAATTTAGTATCAATCTATTCGAATATTCGAGCGAGTGTTTCGTACAATGATTTGAGTTTTTTTTTTGGTTTGTTGTACAGTTATGAATCAAGAAAGAATTTAAGTTTTTTTTAGACATTAGTCAAATAAGGATCCGACCCTGTAATATGCCTCCCACGCCCCTTTCGCTTAGGGCGGTTCGCGGCCCACTTTATTGAGGACATTTCCACAAATCCGGCCCAATACTCTATTCAATTTCATCTAATCTCCAACGCCAGGGGAGTATTCCGCTTTCATTTACTTTATCGCCGTTTAATCTACACCGAAAACACACCGTTCAACGGCTCGAACTTTGAATTAATATCGTCATCGTATATACGAAACTAGATTATAGTGTCATTCACATTGTGCATGATATCATCGACGCTTAAATGAATTTCAGATTACTTTATTTCAAATTAGACAAGTCATTTGAATAATCCCTAACCCTAATAAAAAAAACCCTAATAATTAATTTATACGTTTATACACGTTATTAACCGAGGCTTCGGTCGTTTATTCAAAGCGATCGGAGAAAAATCGTAATAAAAGCGGAGTCCACCCGTTTAGACACGGTCTTAAGATAGCACTGTGTGCTTATACTCTTTATTGATTTCATTGATATGAATTTAATAAAGGCCGCCTTAGGGGCGGGTCGCGGGTGACAAACGGGGCGGAATGGGGTGGAAATGGGGGTGGTTTGTATATAGAGCTTACAGGAATCAAGTCGCCTCCTAGTTTTCACATAAAAATCAAACGTAAGCCCAGAAGGTCACAACTCAGATTTTTCAACATCATCTATATTCTGCATGAGATTTTTTATAAATTTTATTGTTAAATTATATATTTTTTATTGATTATAAACATATTTTGGAGGTGCAGATGAGAGTTAAGTACAAAACTTTTGAAAATAGTTAGAATTCGTCTAATATATTTGTATAGTAAAATAAATCATATCGAGGTAATATTTTGGTCATGAGAAGATTATACACTAAATTTTATGGAAAACACATTAGACGACTAAACATTTTCGACAGTTTTGTGCTTCGTCACATGTTCCCATTTACGGCATTTCATGTTATTTAAATTAAAATTTTAATGTGAATGAAAATTTTCTATTAAATTTTTAATAGAAAACTGGAAAATATTAATAAAATAAAATAACCGAATAAGCACCATCTATGAATGAAAATCTACACTTCTAAATATCAAAATAAATCGATAGAGTTTTCAATATATATTTAAATAAATATGAAAAATTTAAAACATCGCCAGAGCGCGAGTTGAAAAGATGTTGAAAAGGGGAGGGTGGGTTGTTCGAATCGACGATATATAAAATGGTTTGGTGAATGGAATCTGATATGTCAATAAGTTGACACGGCGCGGGGCAATAAAGGCGGGGGGCAGAGCCCCATCGATGGGGGGCAGAGCCCCAACCCCATGGGCGATGGGGGCGCCGCGACAAAATCAAAAGCGGAAACGGCAATAAATGCGGACGTTTGACGTATCCGTGTACAATATCCGCGACACGATCATACGGATTACGCACTCGACATATCTATTTATTATTAGATCCGTTCACTATTTTTCATTTCGTCGACAACTCGGCGCTAAGATCGGAAACGGAAGCGATATTGAAAAATGGCGGTCGTTGTCGATGAATTTATGAATTTGTGCGTGTTCGACGTTTCAGCCGTGCTTTCATTCGATAGAAATTAACGCGTTTTTTTATAATATAGTGCTTTATAGTGAAAACCTGCTATTCTTCGGATTCGTTATTCGTACAATTTACTATTCGAACGTTACTCTGCAGTTCTGAGGAACTCGGTGAAAATTTGCGCAATTTTTCACAAAATCGTTGATGATTCAACCAACCAGAAAAAAAGTGGTGAGAACGACAATTTAATTCAAACAAAAACTTATTAAAAAGTTTTAAAATGGAAATCATGTCTCTGACCTGACAACTCAGTAAAGCATAGTAAAATTTTCATGTATATTTATTAATTTTTCCATAGATTCAAATCAGCAATCATTTGTGAGGATGGAACTAGTTGATAGAACTTATATTATATCTTATGTAAAAAAAAATCGCTATTCGTACAAAATAATATTCCTATGTACTATCTCCTAGTACGGATAGTATGGTACCAGGTATTATCAATAAGTACGCTTATGAATTTCATTAAAATTGACTTATATTGTCATATTATTTAGATGTAAATTGATAATTTGGGCGAGATTACCATACATACATATTTATGAAATTATTTATTTGATTACATAGAAAACAATGAAGAAAAAAAATGCACTCTCGTTGAAAAATGATTACAAAACGCGAGTGTTGTTACTGTATTGTATGTGCGACAAGGGTGTGTATACTGAATGGGTGGGTGGGTGGGTGGGTGGTGGTTTATAAGTGGTGCGATTAGGGCCCGATCCGGCGATCAGCGTAGGAAGCTGGAGACATTGCTGCCTTTAAATACATAATCATTTCCATACACTTAGCAGCCTCTTTTTAACCTACACTTGATACCAGAGATTAATTTTGCCTTTGTGCGTACCCTCCGCCTACAAGAGAACGACTCCGTTTTTCAGATTCAATTATTGTTCGTATCGTTTATTTGTAAGTTTATTGAATAAATGTAATTTCTGATCGATTCAAATGAGTGAACAATCATTCGATCGAATAGAATAGAATTGAAAATCGAATCAATTTTCATGAAAGTATTGATTGAAAAATCAATTTTGCATGAAAATATTCATATGCAGTTCAAATGTGGTAATTTGAAAAATCACTTCCGATCATTTTCATTGGGAAAACTGTACGTTAGACCGAATTTATTAAAACGTGCACGCGAGCAAGCAAAATGACGAACCAAATAAGAAAAGCCGATAATGGCGACCGCGGCCCGCCATTAATACGTCGCCCCCCACACTCGCCCACCATTTCACCTTTCCATTTTTTTTCATTTTTCATTTAATATTTACAACATTATTCGGAAACGAGCGCCCTTTGTCCGCCAAACGAAACGGCGAATTCGCGCCGCTGAAAACGGACTTGTTTTTTTCATTATCGGCGTTTCAGACGTCTCTGAAAGTAGTAAAAGGTTGACTACGTCTGGCCAAAGTGATAAGTACTCAAAAAGCATTAGGGCCGTGGCTGGGACACTCGTGAACGTCTGGGATTAATCTCCATCGACAATGGTTGCCGTGTACTTCCGCCATTAAGGTGGCTGTTGTAAGCGCGATGTGAACCACCGTGTAGGTGTAAAATGTCTTGAATATGATATGGCGAATCATAAATGTGTGTGTGTTTTTTTCGACATGGCTGCAGATTTGTAATCAGCGCCTTTTGTCGTAGAAATGTCGAAAAATCGACGCCGCTATTCTGGACGATTTAATTCAAAGGCATGATGCCGATTTTGATTTTCATCTTGGAGGATTTGAGAGCAGCTTAAAATTCATGGTACATTATATTTTTTTATAAAATTTACACAACAAATTCAAATATTATTTGATGCCTTTCATTAAAAAAAATATATTATTGATTTCAAACGTGAAAAAAAAAATTAATATCGTAAACGCATTTTTCTATACGAATCGTCCGTGAACATTTTTTAATTATCAAATGCAAACCTATTTCACGATAGATGACTATCTTAAAATAATTGGTTTTTCATCGATGCCGTTTAGTTACATGATTATATCTAAATTTTCCGTTCGACGATTACGTTTTAGTGCGTCATGAGACTCATACACGCGTTCACAATAGACACAATACGTGTGTGCTTATGCCGAACAATACGGCCAGCTTTTTCATTTCGGTCTAGTAATTTGCCAAGAGAGAGGAAGCCGAAGAGAAACGGAAGCGGGGGGTAGGGCCAAATTGCACCGATTGACGAATAATTGTAAATAATAAAGAGCAAGAAGAAAGAAAGACATTTTAAATTTTCCAGCGAGCGGACACAAAGGGAGGCGGCCGATTGTCTATGGCTGTAGCGCGGTCCAAAACTCGCTGTTCTGAAAAATACATGTTTTTCAATCAAATATTAAATATATTTCACAATTTTATACATTTCGATCTGAAAACATCAATAAATTCAAAATAAATAAACTTACTTCTAGAAGAGTTAAACCAATCTCAAGACTGATTTGCATAATGTTTGATTACAGAAATAACAATTGTATGCTTTTTGAGTCTTTTGTATATTTTTTTGAAATTTCTGAAATATATTGTCGATACTAATTTTTGAGTCACACATTAATGTAAGGGGATTTAAATCCGTGGCCCCGTTCTTTGGCAAGCACCGACAAATGGTGGGAAGCTTGTTCCAATTGGTCGCGCATCATTTCTACCACTTGCAACACTCTCGATACAGAGTCGTATATTTTATTAAAATATAATTATTATAAATCATGTATTTTATTAAAAAGTGAATTATAATTTAATATCATTATTAAAATAAAACTATTTTCATCAATGAAGATTTTGTCGCATAAATAAAATGATTTTCATATTTTCGAATCCGACTCTGATTTTAGGGATTTTTCACGAGTACAACGTTTGAATTAAGCACATAAGTGAGTAGTGTAGAGGATGCGAAGGAAGTGGAAACGATCTGGAGTCAAAGGAGCGAGCGCGCGCCGTTCCGGAAGGAAGTCTCCAAATTACCAGCATTCGAAGAGTAACTCGATCAATCTGCGATAAACTGTCATCTTTTTATATCACGAAATAAATCGATATCGAAAAAAATATATATTTGACTTGAGAAATTCATAAAAAAAGAAATAATTATTTTTCGATATGACACATCAGGTAGATAGAGGGAAATGTAAGCAACCACCGCAACGACGGGATAGCGAGGGATGTCACCGAGTGTATTTGATGCTCCAACAAAAGATGTCACCTTAATGCTATTTATTATCCAAGTTTACGTAATTACAGGGAGAGCGGCCAACCTGTCCTTTGCAGGTCGACCTCACAATACAAGCGCCAGACATCGCCATCCGACATCAATGGGAGCGAGTCCCGATTAAGACGATACCATTAATTCACCATCAAACACAACACAGAGTTTAAATGTTTCATTTGAATTTTGCAACAATCATAAATAAAAGACGGCCCGAAATTGAAATTTTGTCATTGGAAAAGTTTTTGATAAGATTTAAAGGTTGGCTTTTAATAATTGCGTATGGATGCGTACCTAATGAATTTTTCACGCAATGATATGATAGATTTTGTGGATGAAAAAATCGAATCGATTCGGTGAAAATTTGAACCCTTCGCCGATTTAGAACGTCGACAGATTAAAAATCGAGGCAAACACTTGAGATTTATTGTGCACTCGAGTGGTCGTGGCCAAAATTCATCTGTACCCCTTGTTTGCATCATATGAACCCTGTGCATTTATGGAAAAATTGGCGTGACGAACTAGAGATTTTATAATTAATTTTTATATTTAAATAAGTCTCATAAAATATTACATAAATTTTATAAATAATCCACATTACATTTTCGATTGAGGATTTCAATGAATTTTATTTGGGTAGAATTAAACAGAATTTTCCATGCTAATGGATTTGTAATATTCATAAATGGTGACAATTTTATTATTAATATTTAATTTAGTAGTGCTGTATTATGTAGGTATAACCATGTATAATATTTAAGTTGATACGTATGTGCTTTCAAATTAGTTTCTAATTCACATGAATTGTACATAATCAAGTTCGTCTGAATACATTATGAATATATATATTCAAAGCGGTAGCAATATTATCACGAAAACTGAACCCTTTGGTATAAGCTCGCACACATACACACCTCCATGCTGAAACTTGATTAAATTTCACATTAAATGTATTTAGAATTCTGGTCCTTTCACTGTGTACGTAGCAACGACAGACTGGCAAACAATTTAATACAAGCAGGGGTAATAGTCGTGCCTTATGTAATTAGCCATTATATTCCTCAAGTTTCAGAATTCTATTGTTCCGACACGAAGGCGAAATGGAAAATTAGTTGCTTGGATGCTAGCGATTATTTGCGACTAAAATTCGCCGAATCAACACAAATATAGACGAGGGCAAAATTTTTAATCGAATATGCTAAATTGCGACGAATCAATTTTTGATTCGTTTAATAAACTTCGGTTCGGGGCACGGCGCGGGTGGTTTATACAGTCGAACGGTTTTCAAAGTAAATTACACAGCGAAGACTCGAGTAACTTTATTAATATTCGTACCTTAATATCACTCTAATTGAATCCACTCTAAGTTCGAGAGTGAAAAGCAAATGCCTCAATCTTGACAGAAATTAAATTCAATATAGAAAATAATTTTGTTTGGCTAATCATGCGAACTGCAAACCTCTAGACTTAATAGGGGTCAACTGACGACAGTCGGAAGAGGGGCGATTCGTTAAGATGGCCGTTCAGCAGACAAGTTAATTATCGTTATATTCGCAGTTAAGTGGAAAGAATTCACGGATGAACGCCATTGTGTTGACAAAAGAGCATCGGGATCAAAGAGGGATGATCGCCCACCCGTTTTCACCCCATCCGAACCGCCCCCGTTTCAGCCTATTTTTATTCACTCAACACCCCCACGAAACGGTTAGCTCTCCGACTACCGCATTCCATTCGAATATATCGTCAATAAATATCACATATCATTAAAATATTTCGATCGACGATTTTAAAAATCAAACGAGCTCTCACAGCGACAAAGTTGAAACGCCGAAACTGAGAAGTTGTGCGTTAATCCATAATGCCGCGACCTTTTGCCTCGTCGCCAAAATGGTTGGATAAACGTCGACAATGGGCCACCCCCTGAAGCACCCACCCTTAAATATTTCCAGAGGGTGGGCCTCGTTCCGGCGCGGGGCTCATATTAATCTCCACTTATTACATCTCTGTTAGCGTTCAGTTCTGCTTCGCAGTAATTTCCATATTGTGCGAGCCGACATCAAACACGCAACACCTCGTCAAAGCGAAACCCGACAATGGTGTTACATCGAATCGACATTTTTCACAGCTTTATCCGCCGCTCATTGTTGTTGTCTCGTCATCGCCATGACGACTCCGCCGAAGGGACGTTCGTTGTTCGAATCATCCGCTCTTTGCGAGATTTTTGATTAAAATTTATCGCGTGACGCCGGAGAAATGATCTAAATGAGATTTTATTATTGCCCTTTTCACGACGATTCTGCGAATGAAATTTTCGATTCGAACGATCACGCGTCGTTATTCATCGGCGAGGCAATTAATATTGTTATTTGTTGTTCGCTGATGAGTAAGTAGGTGTTGAGGAAGTGGTGTGGATGTGAAACCTGAAATCTGCGCCATTCGGGTAAACCAGCCAGCTCTGCCATGAACAACTTTAATAAAACGAACGGCTTGGATCGTATTTGTACTATTATCATCACTCTATTTATACCTGAAAAAATAAAAATTCCCCAGGAAAAAATATTAATGAAGACTACATTAATTCCAGGTAGCATTCATACCGTAAGTTGCTTAATAGAATACCACTTCACTATCAGAGAAATGCTTTTATATGCAGATAAATATTATTTATGATTCACTAAAAGAATTTCAGCAAATATCGTTTGAATATAAAATGTACGAACTTCAATAAAGTTATAAGAATATTCCGTTTTGCTTTTTTTCATAACGTAAAATCGATCTATCATATTTTTAACCATTAATACATATTATATGAATCACTTCATAGTCAGTGTAAAAACCTGAAGTTGCTTTGAAATAAAAACGGTAACGTTAACGTTAAAAAAATAACTATATGATGACTGAAAAGGCCAAGGGGTGCAAGTGTCTTCACGGTAATTTCAAAAAAAGTGCGTTCAAAGTTGACCAAGTAGGTACTTGGTCAACTTTGTATTAGGAGGAGGTCGAGTGATTTGATGATATATCTCGGCACACGTTCCAAATTCGTTTGTATCCTTTTGCCACCAAATAAATGAGCGTGTATAGAAGCGATTTCTGTGCATAGCTCAATTTCGACAAAAATGTCACTTGTACTTATCAAATTGACTTACCCTCTAACTAAACCAAAAAAAATCTCACTGACCCAAAACAACAAAACGTAGCTCCGTTCACCACTAGTCCACGGGCTCTGCGAGCCGGAGTTATTTAATAAACCTGATAAAAGCTAACGTAACTTTATTTTGCTCATTGGGGTCGCTCCCGGGGCGAACTTTTAGCCTTTATTGTGTTACCACCGCCACAATTGGGGGCTGCAATAAGAGACCGACTGCGGCGAAGAAGCGGGAGAGACTTCGCCCCCTCGCATCCGTGGATCTCTTCGGCGTCGGGCAAAAGTCGGGATGCAGCTCGTAATTAAGACTCGCATTCGGCTGAGGCTTTGAGCTAGATCGTCTTTATCCATTTCGAAGACATCCACGCTGAAACTTCGAAAGGTGTTCCCGCTACCGAGATGGATATGGGGAGTTTGAATGCGATGGGGGTGGTTGTTATTGCGATCTGATTGGATTTTTGTTTGGATCGTGTCTTTTTTCTCACCCAAAGTCATTATCTATTTCGAAGACATGCTAGCTATCGAAAGGTGATTGAAATTAATTTCGGGAATAAAGAGGTAGGTTGTTATTACGATCTGACTAGGTTTTTTTGTTTGGATCGTGTCTTTTCCTTACTCAATTTTGAAGACGTGCAAGCTATCGAAAGGTGTTTCCGCGATTGAAATTAATTTTGGGAGATTGAATATTAAGATGGTAGGTTGTTATTTCGATCTGGCTAGGTTTTTGTTTCTTGTGCTCGTGTTTTTTCTAGGTACGTGCGATTCTGTGAAGGCGCTAATTGTTGTATTATTGTGGTCGTACTAAAAGGATTATAGCGTTAAAGTGCTATTCAACACAATGTGGATTTGTATTTAGATTATTGAGATGATCTTTAATGATTATTATCTTAATGCCTTTGTCAAAAATTTGAAAAAAATAACTTTTTTTTATAGATTTGTTTATTTTGTTCATTTTGCAGAAAGAAAATAAATAAGTTATTTTTGTGAAATGAAATGTTTGTTAGATTAGATTAGATAGCGAATGCATAATCCAAATATCAAACACCTACATATTTACATGAAAAATAATAATCAATAATTATTTTTTTATTTTTTTATAAATAAAATATAATTATATGTATATTATGTTTACTATTGGATGCAAAATGGACAAGAAGTTAATAACTTGCGTAACAACTTATCCGTTCACGTATTTTTTTCTTTTATTTTTACACATGAAATATTTTCTATGAATGGCGCCAGACCAGCTTCTGAGTCCGAATACAACACCATAAGCCGATTGTTTAAAATTGAACAAGTATTCATTCAAACATTCGTGGGTGGCCAACTTTTATTTTCATCATCCCGGAAAGTGTTAACAACTTCTATGAAAAAAAAAACTAATTTTAATAACATGACACCTCCAATACCTAAACAAAAACAAGGCTTATTATATGCACCCTTAATTATGACGATGTTCCAAATCCGAGATATTTAATTTACGTTCGACTGATAATAATTATATATGTTATACTAAAACATTTTTTTGAATATTAGTTCCACAAAATTGTCAAAAATTGACTTGTACATATTACAATAGTTTATAACAATATGAATCAGAATAAATGATTACCTTTTTTTTTACTTACACAATTGTCATAATAAATGATATAACTGCATGACGTTTATGTTAAAACAATGGAAATATCAAGATGAAAAATTGCAGCCATATAAATTATGCTTATTTATTTAGACACGAACTAAAATGGTCGAGATCTAGTATTTGTGAGGGGCGTGTCCATTTTGTACCACGTGACTTGAATCGACCAATCACGATCGCCCTCCCCTCCCCTTTACGCGGCCCTAATTCAATTAGCGCGGGGTACGTTCACGTGCATGTATGTATGTAATACTATATTTATTTTTCGTGTACAGTCGCGCAGGCTGTGGGAAGAATTCATCTACCAATATCCAATTCTAATATTATCGTGTTTTTTTTTTTATTCATATTCTCATCAATTCAGAGTTAATATCAAGTTTTTCGCGTTTCAAAATCGCATTTACTATCTGAAGAAAGGAGTAGAAAAAAGCCAATCGGTTCTAAGAAAAAAATCAAAACAGTATGTTAAAAGGGTAAAAACCCAAGGTTGTTTTGGTAATTCAGTTCGTATAAATGGCCAGGTAATAATTCGACTCACAGAATTTATCGTATCGGTCTGAATGAGGGATGAACCTCTTTGTAACAAAAAAATGTATTTAATTGTGGGGATTTTTGAAATACTCGAAGATTCGCGATGATTCTCCACGTGCTGTTAAATACGAAACGAATTTAGCGTTTAATATGATTTACATGTAAAATACAAGTAGATATTTGCAGTTGATTTTTTATAAATAATTTAAAATATAGATTCAAATGTCTATGTCAAAAAATATCTTGATGACAAAATCATTACATATTTCAATAATATGCGTCATAAAATAAAATAGCGTTAATTACTAAATATTAAATACAATTTAATTACATTTCAGAAAAACAACACGTTATATAATTCAAACAAAACACGTTTCAAACTAATAAAATATCAGAAAAATTACCAAACCGACAATTGTAAAAGTGATGAAAACAAATTACATTACTCATAATTTAAATTTCAATCATTAATTTGACCCAAACGAAAAACAACACGTATTAAAAATCGACTTGAAACAACCAATCCCGATTTATTTTCCGTTTCGAAATTGAAAAAAAAAATTAACAAACCGCACGAAAACCCCAATCAACCATCGAAATCAAACCACCCCCGTCGATAAAAATCGACAAAATCACAATCGAACCGAACTCATCGCCTATACCACCCCACACACATAACCACCCCCTATCGCGCACCCCTACACAGGGCCACTATCGCGGTGCACGACCATTTAATACAATCCAATGACCCGCACACGTCCGAAACCCGCCCAAACACACCTGAATACAGCCCTGTGTGTATACAGATACATATACACACAGACGGATATATTTATCAGAGTCGGGGGTTGGAATAGTAGTGGGGTGGTCGCGGCGAAGTGTCGCTGACGTTTCAGTTGTCGCACGACGGCCACGCGCGTCGGCCGCATAGCGCATAACACTGCACATAAATTGCATTAATTACTATCGAAATTTATAATCGAGGATATAAACTAACTTTTGTCTTTAGATTGTATTCAGTTTTTGCGGCGCGCTCGTGCGATATGGCCGTCCTCGTGTAGGTCCGGCTTGATTAAGTTGATAAACTTTGTCGCTGAGACTGCTGCTTGTCACATTATAAGCAAACTTTTATCTCTGGGAGGTTTTTAATTAGTGGGATAAATACGTCGTCATGTGCGTTCGGTTCGGATAAACTTTGTCGCTGGTACTGCTGTTTGAATTTGATTTTCGCGCGCTTCGTTTCGGAAAAGCGTCTATGATGATCTCGAGACAAGGGACGAATAGGCAGCCTCAACAGGGATCGGCTATGAGACCTAGATCTTTATATAGCATCGATCAAATCTTGGGGAATACTCAGTCTACGCAGCAGGATCCATACAGAAAGCATTCAGGTATTTTTTTCTATTTGATTATATTTTTTTATTAATTAAAATATGTCTTTGTATTTATTGCTTATAAGTTATAATTACGAGTATTTGTTTTGTTCATACGATCATTGTAAAGTTTTGTTATTTAATTTGAAATTATTATTCGTCACTTTCTAAATTACAAAATTAAATCGTAATTTTCAAATTAGTTATAATTGAGATTAATCAATATTGGAAATTTACTTCATTCCATTTACAACAATACTGTTATTAATTAAATTTCATAATTAACTAATTGGCTCGATAACGGATCAAATATTCGATGTGTTACATTGATACTTTATTTACATAGTTTGCACACTTATTTAATTTATTATGCATACTTAAATTTCTTTAAAGTTAAAAATGCTTTTTGAACATTCCATTCCTCACATTATTTTTTTTTAATAAATTTTAAAGAGCCAAATACCAATTTATTTAAAAAAAGTTTCGTTTGGTTAAAATTTTTTATACTAAATTTTATTTATGATAATTTATGCTGATCAGTTTAAGAACAGTCTTAATTAAAGAAATATTCAAATTTGATCAAAAACAAATACATCATATTTTAAAAGACTACAAAAAAATCGGCCAATATCAAAAGAATCTAATAGAAAACCCAATATCATACACGGTCCGATGAACTCATGAATCCATAGTTTCGCGAGAGCGATAAGTACTCAAAACAGTGCACGTACATTGCATTCATCGGCAATATTCTCGTTCAGCTACAAAGTGCGTCTCGAGAGCTTAATGCATCGTGATTTGCGGTTAAAGGGTTACATTTTAACCCATTGAGCACCCAGTCGACGAAAATCGCTCCCGTTCTTTCTTTTTTCATTTCGTTTTTTCGCCAAAGCCCGACCACTAGAATTAGCAACGTACCGTGCTCTGAGTGGCTCGATAATGTTTCACAGCAACGCCTCGAATGAACCGCACAATAAACTATTTACGTTTGTTTAAATAAAGTATTGAAAAGGTAAAAAAGACACCCGCTGAGTTCTTTTCGAAAGAAGCACAATGGACGTTACCAAATTCGACATCTGTTACGTTGTTGCGGTGGAGTTTTTCTCGGAGCGATTTTCGCGGATCGATGGACGCTGGATTTTTTCTAAATAATCATAATTGTATGGGGCATATGATGTTTTGAAAATATTCAATATTTAGGTAGATATTGTTATTGTGAAATAAGAATGGTATCATTTTTTTGTTGTTTAAATGAATAATAATAATTATAAACATTATTATGTCATTAGATATTTTATGTGTGGGTTTTTCCTTATTACAATATCATTTTCATTAATAATTGTGATCCGATTCTAACATTAGAGAAAATAAATATGATAATAAAACAATCATCAATTGATGTCATTTTCGTATAATGATATGAAATTGAACATGATTTATCAAATTTATTCTTGAAGTAAAATAAAGATATGATCGGAATATCTCATTAAATACTGACAATTATCTTTTAAATTATATGCTTTTTATAATTAAGAAAATTTCTTATGTTAATATAAAATATATTTTTAATATATTATTTGTCAACTTGATGATTCACATTAATTTCAAAAATCATCTGCCCGATGCTATTCTATAAGCTTCTTCCGAGCTCGAAAGGTACCTATGTTACGCAAAGTTATGAATTAAAAAAAAAATCCGATACATGTTCTATAAAAATAAATAATCTTTGACGAACGAAAGGGATTAATTAATTTATTCCGAGGTCGATTTTAATTTCGCACAGCGAAAATCACCTTTCGGCTCGCCGCTCTCCACCAAACATATTCAAATGAATGTGCGCCGTATTAAAGACAATATGCAAACAGACCATGGACCTGGACAGAGTTATAAACTAACTTGATTGCTGTGAAATTTTCAAAGGTGTCCTTTCAAACGAGCCTTTTCTCATGGTCCCAGAACTGCATAACGTGTCTCGCTTAATATAAGCGATGTACGAGGAATGTGCATATAGTTCATTACGCGGAAAATGGGAATTTCGCATAAAATACATCTCGAGTACGTCGTTATTTTCGAATTACGTAAATCCACTATTGTAATCGTATTAGTGCGCCTCGTTTGCTTTTGATCTGATTCGCAATTCGATTTAGATATCGTATTGTACATTAAAAAAAAATCCTGTTCACTAATAACACATGAGTGAAAATTTGTTAATGCGTTTTGAAACATATGTGTAAATTATGAAACTTCCACATATACTTGTTTTTCAATCAATATAAAATTAATTGTGATAAATGCGCGTATATCGATTTGTAATGATAATAATTAACAATGACGTAAATCGTTTTGATAGTATTTCGATGTTGAAATTAAAATTTCGTTAATTATTAATTTATATAATAGCGATGATTCTTTATTATCTTGATGGATTTCGAATTTTTGAGAAACATCGAGGGGTTGAAATTGTTAAAAGAAGGGTCGTTTGATACATAAAGGATTCGCCACTCATGGCTCGTTGAATAATGAAATCAAACGAAATTCAACTTAAAAGACGTCCGTTGTAGCTAAATTGCCGCAGACTTCATAATAAATATCGATACATAAAAATTAAAAATTTTCAAATCAACTTTATTTTTAATTGAACGATAACATAGGACTTTGAACAATTTAATTAAAAAAAAAAAGAACTTTAATTATTTGATGATATAGGGCCGATCTATTCACTAACCTTAATTAAATTAAGCATGCGTTTTTTTATAGAGTACAGCGCTATTAATTTGCAAACACTCCTTGACAACAATCAAACTCAACAGAAAATGCTACTAAGTTACAGTTTAATTAATTGTAAGACCAATGAAAATATCGGCCCTTAATACGAGAAAACTTTAATTGATCCGAACACTATTCAAACAAATCACTTAAAATTTAAATTTCACACACACACACACACACAAAATCGACTGACGGTTAAAAAAGGCCAATTAACGAAAATTTTACACGCCAGCACGTATAACCGATTTTAAATCTGAGGCTTTATACAATATTAAGTCCCCTATCGGCCTCGGGACTCCGACTATGCGCTGGGGGAGGACCAAGAGCGGTGGTCCTCCCGACGAGCGAAATAAAAAGCTGAAGTTTCACAAATGGTAATCCGCGAGCACAATAAAGCCATTCTTGTATAAGTGGAATTAAATGACGTGTGCCGTCGCAGCGCCAGCCCCGTGCATCGGTGACGCCCGTCTGCTTTTTTTTGCCAATTTCTATTTTTTTCCATTTTTAGTTTTTCGTTTTTGATTTTTTGAGTTTTTTTTTAGTCGATTCCACGTTCGTTCTTTTTATTGGCGCGGATTCGACGGACGTGAAGTGTGTGTGTACGTGCAGAATGTTCCAATTAGCGGAGGCGAAGTGGAAAAATTATACATGTTCAGATTCGGTCGTACCTATACAATTTTTAAAATACTTTTTCTTAAAAGTATTTTAAATATATATATAAAAATATATCTTTAATATATATTTGAAATAAATAAATGTATAAAGCGTTTGTGCATGTCGCATTGGACTTCAGTGTCGTTGGGATGCTGGATTTAAGTTCTGTCAGATCGTGGAGAATGTCGCATGATGGCTCTATTGTTTTTTTTTTTCTAATATTTGATTCAAAATTTTGTTGATTTAATGCTTAACAAAACTATTTTTAATAAAAAATCCTTCGTTTTATTAGTATCAATTAAATTCCAATTGATTTTAGTGCCATTTTTCGTGCGCTGATATTATTATACGAAATTTCTAGCTTACAATTAGCGACTTTATTTCTACACTTTACAAAGTGAATGATTAATTGAAAAAATAATAATTGTGCATTAATATCAATAACAATAAAAAAATAAACAATCCATGATTATTTTTCTCAATTCATAAAAACAGAAACTTTACGAGTCTATATGAAACATTTATATGATTAACAAAATGTAATATATTTTTTTAGTATTCAAACGAAAAATAGTTCTAATTTGCATTATGTAAGTCTCACAGTGCATACAGTCCCCCTTTTAACATTTTAATAACTGCAGTGTAATAGCCATGTTTATTTTTCATGTTGACACTATGAATGTTTGCAAAACGGTTAGTGCAGGGGTTCTTCGTTGTTACCGCGAGACAAATCCCCGCCAATAATGAAACGAGCGTCGTTTTGATACGCATAAAAAAATATAATCACCAAATAATACAAACGGTAAGGTCGCTTGTACAAATACCTGATATGTAAAATGAAAAGCTCACAGACATGTATGTACTATACTGCATGCGAGCTCGGACGCAACAATGAAATGAAAGAGATTAAATTGTTGTTCGCTTAATTCCACTCGAACTCAATGGCCGTTCATAATCGGATTTAAGGTGCTGTTTGCTACAGCAAATTAAATGTACAAATTACGATTCGATTGTTGTTTCGATGTAAAATTTGTAGAGTGCTCGAAAATAGATAACCGAACTTCAAGAGCATTAAAATAATATTATAATATTTCAATAATGTTTTCGATTTTTAGACATGCACCATATGTCGAAGTCGGAATCTGCTAGTCCCGGAACCGTATCGGATCCCGAAGAAAACGATGGAGATAACGAAGAACAGCAGAACCAACAACAGTCCGATGGTCTTGGAGAACTTCCGTTACTTGCTGAGCTGGTGGTCAGAGATGAGTCTGGAGCTGGTGATCGTCCGAGGAAAGTTCGAAGATCGAGGACTACCTTCACTACGTATCAACTTCATCAACTAGAGAGGGCTTTCGATAAAACTCAATATCCCGACGTGTTCACACGCGAAGAACTCGCCATGAGACTCGATTTGAGTGAAGCTAGAGTTCAGGTAATATTCACATTTTAACAATAGTTGTCATATTAGTGCAAAAATTTCCATGACGATATGAAGAAAATTTCAGATTATATAAATTGAAAATATTGCATGTTTTGCAATCTTCATTATGGTTTTGAAATTTTTATGTTAATATAATTATCGTTATAGATTATCATATAAGTTAATTAATGGATTAATCATCGTTTTGAAATCGCAAATATCATTTCGATAAAATGAACTTATGTCTAAAATAATTATTCTAAAACATAATTAGCATGTTTTTCGTCACACTTATATAATTGAAATAGTTTAGAAAATTATAGTGACGTCGTTTTTAAAAATTCATTCATCAATATCACTTATCTAGAATTATCATATTTCCGTATTTCCAAGAAATTTAATGATGCCATTTTAAATGAATTAGCCAAAACAAATAGTTAATCGGAAATATTAATCGGAAAAATTTTGTTTTTTCACTGCAAGCACACTATATTTTTGATAATTTCAATGTGGTTTTCTGGTTTCATATCGAAATTTAAATTTAAGTGTAATATTAAAAATTTGCGATTTGTAGCTATAAAATAATATTCATAAATAATTTTTGGCCAATTATAGTTGGAAATTGAAAAGTTAATTCACTTATTATCCATTTTGCATTATTACCGTATGAATCCAGTTCAAATAAAGTTGAAATTAAACTGTGATTGAAATTTGGAATTACAAATAAATTATAGCATTTAAAGTACTTACGGATGTACATTATATCTACGTGTATAATATTACTATAATTAATATTAAAATTCAAATATTTACAATTTTTTTAGAAAGGGAACTGAAAATTTTACAACCTTTTGATTTTAATATATTTTGTCAAATGTAATAAATTCCAATCACCATTTATATAAAATCTCCCCGAGGCAATAAAAACCAATCAAATGAAATTTTTCGAAAGCATTTAATTATCGTGCAATATTTATTAATTTTTATTTGCAATTCAAATTTCAAACAATGAACACAAGAACAGTGTTAATTATTTTTTTCATGATAAGCGGCTTCAAAAAAACAACAAGTTTTCACAGATGTATATCAAACTATGATAACTATCGATTTATACCAAATTATTACAAGGATATACAATTCACAAATTTACTGCATAATAAATAAATTCAAGGCCAATTATGGAACGTTAATGTGTGTCTATCTAATCTCAATGAGCGGTCGTAAATAATACAAATTATTTAATTGCTATTTTATACGATTTTTTTATAATATTATAAATTGTCGCATACTCATATCGAACAGTATCTGAATACACATTAATTAGGCACATAAATATGCAGTCTTTAGACCTCTTTGCTTCGGGCTCAATAATGATACGATAGTCGAATTTTTCTAACATGTGTATCAAATCATACGATAAAAAAATAGTTTTTATATGATATTAAACATTATTAATTCAATACGATCAATTTATTTCTATATAAGTATTTTTCATAATCGTTTTATTAATTTACTTCGATAATTGTCATATTAGCGATACCAATTGTAAACAAACAATATCAGGTTGGCAATTCAAAAACTCAAATTACATTCCGTGCAATTTTACGATCAATTTTCTATCTGCCGATAATTTAGTATGGTATAGAAATGCGTATATCACAAAGATTAATTAACAATTTAATTATGCCATTTTTTGAATAAACTAGTTGGAATCGTTTTAACGTGCGTACTCCCACACGTCTTCATACCTAATAACGTCTCTTAAAATTCTTCGATATGATTATTATCATCGATTTCACTCGACTAAATTCAGCACCGACACACTTAAAAACGTGCTCAGAACTGAAATTCGAAAACGAAAAGGGTTGAACGCGAGTTGGGGTGGTTTCAGACCCACCCCCACACATTCGAGGCACTCTCACGGATCCCGGCAACGAATGGCTCAATGACACCGGCGCAAATCTGCCATGAGAGTGTCGGCTGCTAATTCATTTCCGATTGGGCACCATTGTTGCCTTCCACACACCCTAATTACGGCCTGTCGCCGGCCTGGGACATTTCTGGAACTCCTAAACTGTGGGGCGCGAAATCCACGTCGAAGAAACCAGGCGAAAGCCTTGTGTGCATGCTCATATTCTTTCAATGACGCAAATAAGAGCGGTATCGTAACAAGGCACAAAACTTTCGAAAAAACTTTGAAGCCGTAGAAGATTATATTCATCATATTGGTCGGCTTCTAACTTTTTTCGAAAGTGTTGTGCTTCGTCAATATATCGTTCTCATTTATGGCATTTCTCGATACGTCATGAAATATTGAAAAAAACATTTTCATACATATGAAAATTTTGGCTTACAATTAGCCGGTTTATTTGATAGTTAATTTTGTATTGAAATTCGTTTCGAATCAATCTCATTGTATTTCGAATATGAACGATTGAAGCAATTATGTTATTTTATGTATGAAATCATGTCATCGAGTTTGAAGCAGGACTAATTTTCGCGTCTAGTCGTTTAATTCAATTATGCGATTTTGTGTGCCAACAATAGAAAATTACCCTTGTACTCGGAGAGCGAACAGGTTTAAATGCGCGCGTATAACCGTAACAATGGACTATGTAATTGAATTTCCGTAATCACAGTTAACCGGACCGTTTAAGTAATTGTTCAATTAGCACTTGCATAATAATGGATATTTAACTAAAGTTTCTAAACGGGATGGAATTGTCGTCTTTTTATTCTTATATGATTCTGCGATTTTGAAGAATATTGGATAAAAGTATGTTTCATGAGTGTATATGTAGTAGTATAAATCAAATGATTGTTTTTTTAGTTCAATTTTCATAAAAGTCTATAAAATTTAAATTTGCCTGTGCACGAACTATCAAATTACAGTGCTCGCGTATGTACCTACATTCATATGTATAATTCAAAGTATTATTGTTAGCCAACAATGGATCGCTTAATGAACGAAAATTGGTACAGGGTGCAGTTTCAATTTCAACTTTTTATATAATCAGAATATCGAAAATCATCTTTGAATTTCAATCAATGATGCGTTTTCATTATTTATTTAAAAAAGTCGCTAATGAGGTTAATTTACTTATAATTATAAATTTAAATAAAAAAGAATCTCATCGAAAATACTTATTAATTCTAACTGATAATATTGTTGATATTCATATTAAATTAAATATTTATCACGAACGATCGAAATATTTAATATTAACACCTCTTAAATTTAATGATTACATGAAACATAATATAATATATATAGGTATGTGGTAAAATTTCAAAATTATTGCAACATTGATATGTAAATTCAATGGTGGATTTTCTATCAAATGCGGTCAGATCGTCAAATAGATACCGCTTTTGCAATGCAATGCGCATTGATCATTCCAACGCGTAATGTAACATTATTATTTAAATTTTCGAGCATAATAAAATATCCGTTTTAAAAATGGTGACAATCTTTCAGCGAGTAAAGATCCCGCAAAATTTTCACCCGAGTAGTAGTTGCGTTAAAAGAGAGCAATTAGGTTGCATTTAAGCAGAACAATTGTTGTGTAGTAGTGCAATAATGCATTACGTAATGTACAGTATATAATCTGTTGTGCACTTCGCTTTCATAAGACCCAGTAATTGCGAATTAAAAGCTTAATTTTCACAATTAAACTGCTGAAACTGAAAAAAACGGCATTTAAACGTTTTTTAATTTTACAGGTCTGGTTCCAGAACAGGCGAGCAAAGTGGCGCAAGAGAGAAAAAGCTCTCGGCAGAGACACAGCCACTTTTATGCACCCCGAACAAGGTATTTATCATTTGAATTAAGTATTTATGCATTGTATACATTTTCCGTAATATCACTCGATTTCTAAAAAATATTCACTTATTAAAAAATGAATATTACTGTTTTTATTTTAAAACTCTCGATGTTGATTTCGTAATTGTTTTTTTATTGTGCACTACGAAAACACTCGAATGGAATCACATAGATTCGATCCGTTGCGAACAAACACATTAGTGACCGACGATTGTTGATTTATTAATGAAGCTTTATATAAACGAGTTATAATAACGATCGATTACGAGATCGTTGTTGATAGGATATCCCTAAAATTTCGTCGGTTTTTATTTTCGAAAACAAGGCTAAAGTAAATGAATGAGGTGAGTAATGCGAATACGGGGACGATTACCGAATGAAATATCTGATAACGAACAAACCCTATAAAGTCCTATGCACACATCATTAGCAATAGTAGTTTAGTCTGTTTATGAGTCCGAAAAATGATAACTTATTTATACTCATTTGTTATATTATAAGCATTCATGTGTTAATTATTTTATTATATTTATAATTCTAAAAAAAAAGATATTCGAATATGTAGGTCCCTAAGATTGAAACTAATTTTCTCATACAAGTACACGTGCATAGATTAATTTCCTTTCTGGAACAACGAACTTGATGACTTTTTAATTACAAGTCTTTTTTTTTGGCATATCGCGTTTATAAATGAACATATCAAATGGTTTAAATTGTGTTTAAATGAATGTCGTTGAATTTATGCATTTCGAAAGTTATCGATGAAAAAAAAAACACTATGGAAAGCAGGTTAAACATTCGCAGTACGAAACATATACAAATTTTAACAGTATTTATTTTCAGAACACGAATGAAATGATTAAAAACGAAATAAAAATAATTGAAAACGTTGCATATTCATATTCGTCGTGTGCGCATGCATAGGCTTTAATCGAAAAATGGCGAATTTACATCGATATTATGTCTAGGGGCATTTTTGTGTCCTGCCTTCGCTAACTCTATTACTCTTTGTAAATGCACCGCTTTAATTTCAATTTGAATACACATTTCATCGAAAAAACAACTTTTCGAACTGTGCACATGAAAAATGTATCAACGTGTACAGCGAAATATTATATGAGCGAGCGATTTTTTTTCCAAATTGTAGGAAAATAACGGACGACTTTTCGTACGCCTCGTATGTATATTAAATTGAAAAATGAATTGTCGTTTTGCGTGATTATTTTTTCCGGTCATTAAATTTTCTTTATAAACCATGCGACAAATTAAGGTTTAAATATGTAAATCGACGTAGTTAGTGGCATTTTGACGATGTTTCGTTTTTTTTTCATGTATATACGCATAGTTTCGTTTTCGAACGATATTGAAATTATGTGGTGTTTTTGTGTACATTTTCGAGTGCTTACTGTGACATTCAAAAAAATGATAATTGCCATATCACTATGTTCCCCCCCATCTCGTTTCCATCGCTATTATTGAATCGTTAATATTATATTCAATATCGTTCAAACCATTTTTCGTTGGTTCGTATTTATCCATATAATGAGCAACGTTATAAAATGCCTTGTTTATATTAAGCGTTCACTTAAGAAAATTGATAATTTTCTACAATATAAATTGATTTTAAAACTCATCGAATTGAAGTTTGTAGCAATGACTAATATCGTGTTGTGAAACAATCATAAGTTGTTTAAATTTGACAAAACGTAAAGGCATAACAGCAACATCGTATCGATTTTGCAATTAAATTATCTTTGTCATCGGTTTCGTTCAGTTGTCGTGTCCATTATATTTTATTTTTAATAATCGGTTAAAAAAGATCCCCTCGTTTATATGTGACGTTAGCATTCACAAATTTGTTTGCAAATATAACATGGAAGATATTCGAGATAAAATCTATTCAACTGTATTAGTTCGAACTAAATTTAAATAAAACAATTAATTCGTTAAAAAAACATTTCACAATAGTTTTTATTTCAGTATGTAAGACGAAAACATTTTAAAAAGGTTTCTTTTTTCGAATTTCATATTAAAATCAATGGTTTCACAAGTATTTGAAATCGCAAACGCAACAACGACAACTGCATTTTCATCATTACGAAAAACAGGTGATAGTTAATAGTAGTATCGCGCGATCGGCTACATTGTTTTTCGAGCAATTATCGATAATTTACTTAAAACTCGCGTTTTACACATGCATTTCACCCGTTGCCGTTATTATTATACGAACATGCATTTCAATCAGTCATTTAACACAATGGTCGAACGAGATGAACGCGTCAGATATAAAATACATTAATGCATTTTGTGCACGGTCGACACGATATACCTACAACACGGCGACAATCAATGCATCGCAAATAATATTTATAATTACATAAAAAATAGTCATTAGATCGGAAATTGAGATTGCTTAATATTTTTGTCCCTATTTGAAACCATAACATATCGATAAATATCTATTTAATAAAATGTTCTATTTTGTTTCAGGTGTACCAGATTTCGCATTGCACGCTCAATTGTCAATGCCTCCAGTTTCTGCTGATCCTTTCTGGCCAGGATTAGGTTTTCCACACATGTTCGCAGGACTTCATCCGTCTCCATCGTCTTTGGGACTTCCTTGGGCTCATCAAGATGCGAAAACACCTCCTCAGTTTCCAGTTCCGTCATTCCACGCATTACTGTCACAGTATATGTTAGCTGGAGGAGGAAATTTGCCAGTTCCACCTGGTTTTTCTGGACTCACTGGATTCACTCCATTTTCTCATATGCCGGGACAATCAAGCGTTGCCTCTAATCCGGCTCCATCAAGATCTATTTCTCCTGATGATGCTAGAGACAGTTCAAAAAGTCCCACTGCACGAAGTGATGATGGAAGTAGGTCTCCTCCGATCGATTCAGGGGAGGAATCAAGAAAGAATAGCATCGAAGCTTTGAGAATAAGAGCCCAAGAACATTTAATGATGAGTGGAGGACAACATTTGCTATTACCAAAGCCAAAGCTTCAAACATAGTTTTTTTCTATGCAGTGATTTTAATTTTACATTTGTTTCAGAATGTATCATAGTCTATAATTGTTTGAAATTTGTTCGTTGTACATACAATATTTTCGGCACTGTAAATTCGATTTTAAATTTAGAAAACATCGAATTGATTTCCCTTTTCACATTCCACACAAAAAGTTTTCGATTCGATTTAATTGTGATATATGTATAATAAATATTTAAATTAGTAAATAGGTACTTATCAAACGAAGTCACACTTTATTTAAAATGATTTTCAAATCACTAGATAGTTATAATACGAGACAATATTTAAGAAACGTGTAGTTCATAAATTCTGTTAATTGTGATAAATTTTAAATTTGACTTAAAATTTAATTAAAAATATAGTTTCACAAATAAAAATAAGCACTTAATATCATAGAAAACACTTAAATTTTTACAATTATTAATTATATCAATTTAAAATTAATATAATCAGGATAGTTGTTAAATTATTTTGTACATAGTAGTTGTAGAACATATTTATTTATTTCGAAATAAATTGTAATTGTTACTATCATAGTTACCATATTGATGTCTTAAAATAAAAATAAATCGAGGTACCAAAAAGTAACCAGAATGATGTCGTGGTGGGAGTTATTTTTTTTATGATGATGCGCTTTGCTACTAGCATATCACTGAATGTTTAGCGAACTATTTAAGTAAATTTCATTGTTAAAATAGATTTCAGTTGGTTTATTCGTTTTTTTAGTGAACACTATTATTCGTTTTCTTCGTTTTTCTTTTACAACTCAATGAATTTATTTGTTTAAATTGTAGCATTATGATTTACCACATATAAATTTTCATCAAAAAAAAAATAAAATCATTTCAAAAAATCATGTCATTAAAAAGCTCATTTAATCCAAATGGAGCTTATTTGGTGTTATGGTATGCTTCTAACAACAAAACATAGTATAACAAAAAATAAGTCTACCACGAAATCAATTAGTATACTTTTGGGCACCTTTTGTAATTTACAAAAAATTAGATATCTAAAAATTATGTATTATACACGATGTACTTAATTGAAACGTAATAAATGCATAGATTGCTCCGATGTGTAAAAAAACGCATTTTGATTTTATGTTTCCCCAACGAAATTATTAAAAAATATTAGATATATAATAATTCTCATCCCATTATCTATATTCTAATAATAGCAGAGATACTTGCTCTTATGGCCCACAACATGTAAGTATGCGAAAAAATCAATATAATGAAAAGAAATTTAATTATTATCAGACTTACTATTTGAAAGCGCTATTGTCTAACCCAAATACTGGCTGAAATCGAAGAAGTTAATGTATGAGGAAGGCTATAAAAAAGGTGTTTTCGATATCAATTATTAGTAAGCACATAATATGTTATGTACACATAATACAGGTGCAGTAACAATTGATCACGTTTATATGGGGGAAGTTTCCAAAGCTGCACTACACCTGTTTGATTCCCATATGTAATTATGGAATATCAACCAGGTGAATTTAATCAAGTCGTCTGGTGTGAAGTGAAAAAAATCACACGAAAAATAATTATGAACCACCGGCGCATATAAGGAATTTTATTAGGTAAATAAATAAATATTTATCGAAATTCGAATTATTTGAATACGAACGATTTGTTCATGAAAAATGATAAAAGATAAAACTACGCTTTTCCTGTGTATCGTTTAATTATTTCGTGATACACATGTTTTAATAGTGGAAAATAGATTAATTTCATATCATAATGATGTATTACCTTATCTGGGACTCTTTATATAATAATGTATAAACACTCGGCGAACAATATTAAAATGCAATAATAACGAAAGGTTGCTCGTGATATCAACTACGCTGCAAAGATCAGTTGTTTTCAATATTTAATTTTTTTTTTCAATTATTTATTTTTTTAATGAGAGTCAATTCTAATGGTCTTTTCAATTTAATTTTATAAACAATACTAATAATAAAATAATTTCGATAATAAAGTTTGATATCGACTGATATTTCCCTGTTCCAATAAGCGATATCGGCTTATCAGGAAATTACAAACACCTGCTTTTTATTACGGACACTAATGTTCGGATACTTTAATAATGCACTTGTTTTTCACATTAATTTACCCGACTGCATAAATCAATCAAACTAGCCTATGAAACGGCTTATTAACCACACAAACACCATCGAACCATGTATACTATACGCGAAAAGGGACCGAATGATGAATCAAACATTCGAAGGGTCGAGTTTTCAAACAAAAGGGCTGTGAAGAATCATCGAGCAATCAAAACGTGCATGGATTTTAGTCGGCGATTATTATTTCGTATATTTTAGGTAAAGTTACGTTTTCGCGTCGAACCTTAAAAATGTGTCGTAAAGCTATCGGAAACGACTTAACACCATTTTTGTACGCACTTAGTCTCTCGAACGAATGCCTTTTAAATTGTACGTTTTATCCCCCGACCAAACACACCACAAGAGGCGAGCATTTAGCAAATTGGTCTCAAACCCTCTCTCTCTCTTTGCGGCCATTTATTGTTCGGATGAAAAGTGTTCGACGTTTTATAATGCTCGATCGATACCGAGGGTACGAATCGACGAAAAAAGCAAAGCCATTCGGCAAATAGAAACTTAAAATATTTAAGGACTTTCGATTGGGCTGAAAATATTCGATAATTGTAATTAAATGACATTTCGTGGTTTAGAAAAGTGCCTGTTTATTCATAAGATTGTAAAATGCAATCTATGTATTTTTTCGGTTAAAAATTTCATTAGAATTGATCGAATTAAATAGCGTAAAGTTCAATCTAAAAAAAAAAGTTAAAAGCGATTCAAAGATTAGCAAATTTCAAGCATTATCGGCCGTTTTAATCCTGTTTACTTGACTGGCTGGTCGCGACTTTTAATATGTTAAGTCAAGAGAAGGATTAATACATGGTAAACGAGCGCCATTGTTTCGTGCGCGCGGGGCACAATTCATCCTCCAACAACCCTCGAATTTCGACATCGTCAATTTTTATACATTTAAAAAAAATATATAATTATTAATCCAAAAACCCTTTCTGAACAGTCAAATCCGACATGATTACAAAACATCGAATGGAAACCGATTCGAGCACCGGCGCCCAATTAGTCGCGCACAAACGACGGGGCGTGCGTAATTAAAGAAAAAATCTTTAATTTTTATACGCAACATAATACGCGAGGGTGGACTTTTTTTTTTGAAACTACACTCAGATAAAAAGGGGTGAGCCTTCCGCGGGATTCGAGTGGATGTTGACGTCGATATGCCCGACGTTTAATTGCTCAATTTGGTATTTCATTTGCCGCTTTTCATTTCGCAAGTGGCCACTAGAACGCGTGCGCTCACTCGATTTTTGCGTCAATCAACACCGAGTATGATTCGAACGGTTTAATTGAATTCGCGAAAGTTTTCGCTCTTGTTTTTTTCACATTTTTCGTCTTCGCAAAACTAGCGATCGATTGGTTTTTCGAGGGTTTTGCGCGCGAATGAGTCGCACGTTTTTGCTTAATTGACTTTTAAAATTTCGATATTTTTTTTCATTTCGATCAACTATACACATTACAAAGTGTTAAACTAAAATTACATCAACCATTGATTTTGATTTTGGATTGTGCACAAACTTAGCGGACACCCTATTTGTGCCAATATTAATAAAGTTCGATGAGTATTGTGCAAAATCAACACACGTGTACTCAATAATACTTAATATCAAATCAACCACGTGTCGTTCAATAAAAAAGTTACAATAACCTATCGATCTAAAATCACAGATCATCTAACAAATTGACGATAATTTGTACAGAAACGCCCCTTTTCACTAAACAAATCATCGTGGGATCGTTTCACATATTATATTTAATTTAAATTCGTTCGAATCGAAAAGCCATTCTGTAAAGAAACAAAGCCAAATCGTTCTATAGCGCCGAGTCGACTGACCGAACATCTTATAAAATGAGAATTAAATCAGCAAAGAAGCCTCTTTTGTCAGCGGTCATCCGTCTCATTAAACCCTCGAATTCCCGTGAGAATGCATTTTTTACGTTTCCTTCTCTTTCTGTATCGTTGGTTTTATATATGTGCGTTTCGCTCTTTCATAGCAAGGTGTCACTCACGCGCGACTTCCCCCCGTCAATTGATCGAACCTTTTGATGGTTTCGCGTGCGCGAATTATTTAATACGATAGCTTTATGGGAAAGTGGTATCGACAAAGAAATTCAATTATGAATAAAATTGCCGAATATTCACTAATTAAAAAAAAATCTTTGTTATTCATCGAAAAATTAAATATTCGTAGTAAATTTTTTTCTTCTATCCAAACTATAATAGTACTCAAATGAACTATTCTGTTTGCTGATTTTATGTAGCTTTAGTGCATGCCATTTTTTTACATTTCAGTGACGTAAATATGTAAAATTCTTCATAATAATATGCGCAGGTCAAGTTATCGTGCCAATTGCTTTGTTATCATATTGACCATCGACATATCACGTAATCTATGCTGAATAACATAGGTAATATTTTAATATCTTCATATACATTCTATGTGAAAATATTCAATCAAAAATCTCTTATTTAAAGTCATAGAAACAAAGGTAGTTCGAAGCAATCTATTTTTGTCTTACTCAAAGCTTTTGTACTTTCATTATAGATGTCGAGATGTTCACTTATGATTAGTAACTATGCTAAGATCTAATTAAATTTGCTAATACTTGAAAGATGTATAAAAATAATTTGAAATGTAATAAGCAATTTATTGAAAATACTTACTTGGAAAATGATTGTGATAATTTTTATATACTGAGTCGTTTGATATTATCACACGTGGTTTCTATTGTTGGGAGGAGAATTTTATTAATAATAAGCACATCATTAGAACGTTCCATAAGCGGCTTTTCATAAGGAAATATATTCGCCACTGCTACAATTGATCAGAGTCGAAGCATCCGCATCAAAGGGACAAGAACTGTATCGATTCTCGGAATAGAATACTTTGAACTTCCCAATAACGTGTACATATTTGAAATTGTACAAAAATTTTATGTATTTCACTTCGGACTTATTGTTGTGTCGAATCGGAGCCGAATGTTAATTATTAATCTGCAAAATGTCACGATCCTTCCTGAAAAACTCATTGAAATATAGGTTGTATTTCCAACTGAAATTTCGAGCTAATACAATAGATTCAATCCAATATTGATAAAACGATGAAATTTTATAATATTTTCAATATTTCATATCTTGAATATTCGACTGTTGTAAAAAACGATTTTATATTGGAAATTATTATTGAAATTAATTTGTTTTTTCCTTTTAGTTTAATCAATTGAAATTGTCTTTTAGTGAGTTGAGGTTGCAAATTGCTATATTTTCATATCGTGTTACATTTTATTCAAGTCTCGATCACAATATAATGCTTTTCGGTTCGCTTTGTAGCGTACACTTTCACACTTTTGTAAAAAATAAAATTCAATGCTTTCAAAACCTTTAATAGAAATAATTTAAATTTAAAAATGAGAATAAATAAAAGAAACCATTTTTAAATACAATTTAAAAACTAATATCAATTATGGTTATAAATTCATATGTTTTTCGAAAATGTTTTTTTTTTCTTAGAGTGCTATGAATATCGTACAAATAATTTATATTATCTTAATTTATCTTGTGAGTTACACACATTTTTTCAAATGAAAGCTTTTCCGAGTTGGGAATCGTTGAATTCGCTATCGTATAAATACTTTTTTTTTAGATTTTCGCACTGCTTCATTTTGTGTACTATCGGTGTCTCGTTTCTTCACACTCATTGTGATATCCGAATAAAAAGAGACGCAAACTACTCTTTATAGCGTCGGTTTCAAATTGACAATTAACTCTGCATGTGGTCCCTTTTGTATTTTTGACAAAATGAAACGTGTATAATATCTTTATAAGCTGCGAAAAAAGGCCTAAAGGGAAACGTGTACTACGCCTCCTTACAATGTGTGTATGTTTATTTGTCGACTTCATTCATGAAAAATTTACATTGAATGAGTACATGATACTGTTGTGAAGTTTAATATTTCAATACACTGCGGCTGCATTCAATAATTTTATTGTAATGGGATACGTGTGAAAGGAAATTGTTATTTTGCACAAAGTTTAGATGCTGGAATGGCGAGGGCGAATGTAACAATTTCATAAATCTTATTTTACGAAAAAAACCTCAATGATTTTCAACATAATTATGAGAATGATTTTTATGCACGTGTATTAAATCTTGTGTTAATGGTAATTTTTAACGGTGCTTTTATTCATGATAAAAAAATTGTTAAAGTAAAAAGGATCCATTATAGTTTGATTTTCATACATTTAATAGAGGGGTGACCTCTTGTGAATTTTTAATCCTGTATTTTAGTTGGTTAACTGGCATGGATTCGAAGTGTTTTATTTGAGACCCCGGGAGGTCTAATCCATGAACCCAAAACGGTCTCTGAATAAAAACGGCATAACCTAAAAAATCGCTTAGCATCTGATACATATGTATTCAGAAACCATAATGCATCAACTCTCATCAGGCAAAACCATAACTCTCATCTATACCTGAAATATTAAAATAACATAATAATCCAACGAATCAAATAATTCTGCACAACGATAAATTTGTGAAAATTTGACAAGAAATGAATTCACATCGAGCCAATTGAGTGTGAACATATCCGAATCAAATTTGATATAACTGCCCTAAGGGCATTATTTAACTGCTCCATTACGCCGTATCAATAACCACCTTTCATCCCTCTTTATTCCAATGCACCCTTATGATGTTAGAGTGAAATGCATAAACGAATTCACTATACAGTTCATCCGTAAAATGCAATGGATAAAGGTACCGCGCGACAAATATGCGGTACTTGCGATCGACAAAAGTGTCCCATTCACGTCCAGGTGTCATCCAATTTCATGGGCAAACTATTTAAAGTGGTGTAAACATTGAATAGATATGTATTTCAGAGCAGTTCAATCGCTGGCCGGAAACTACACGTGGATAATTTTCAAATAGGTCACTCATGCGATTATTATCGATGTAATTTAGATTGTGAAAATATAAATTTTCATCTAGTTCGTCTAAAGAAAATTATTATATTTTTATGATCTTTAAGTATTTTTATGGACACTGTGATTTGGTTATTTTTTATCAATAACTAGAATTTTTAAAGAACGATTTTTATTACAATATGCATTTTTAAAATATGAATTTAAACTGTTGAAATTTTTAAAAGATATGAGAATACACTCAATTTCTTTCCCAATTGTGTATTGACAATTGCGGTTGTTTGTTACATTGTTCGGCTGAAATGCAATCATCCATTAATTTTGATCAATACAAATTTCACTACATTATGTCAGTTTCTTTAAACGTGTTTGTCATATATGCTCAAATGCACTTCAATTGTTAAGAGACATTCAATTTTTCACATTTTCGTTGTATGCTACAAAATATGCATTAACTTGAAAGCTTTTAACGTCACAAACATTATTTAGATCAATCAAATATGATGAAACTTGTTTAGATTTTTTTCAATCTGATTGATTTTTGATTGAATTAATTTTCGCGATAAATTACATTTTAATACTATTTATTTTTATTAAATGGTGATTTAGAATAAAATTAATATTTTTCGTAATATTTTCATGAAAACATGGGTACTGGCATATCGAATTATCGAGCGACAGAAAACAAACGCGAACTCGTCTGGACGCCGTCAAAACCAAAAATACATTTCAAACTAGCCGAACCAGAAATAGAGGCGAAGCTCGTGGAATAAACTCAGAACCACATTACACGATATCTTATTTATATTTTCGACTAACACGAAAGCGCTAACGAATAGAACGCGTCGACGATAAAGCGTTGCAGCTACGTTGACTACCGATACCTAATATGGTATGGATGAGGTTAGTAGAAAGAATTGATGAAAATAAGTAATAGTTTTAATCAAACTAAATTATCATCGCAAAAGCCAAAATGACTGTGAATGAGTTAAGAATTGTGCAGTTCCATGTTCTATGATGTTTTATGTTTTACAGTTTTTATACTTTAGATTATCGTTAAGTCTTTATAAACTTTTGACATTTACTCTTCCGAGTTTGGAAACTTATTAATATTAGTAAATATATAGATATTATTAGTAAAATTCATCTAAGAAATATAAAAACCGATTTTAAATATCTGAAAGTAATCTAAATTGAAAACATTTTATTTTGATTTAGAAAAAAAATAGCTGGGAAGAAACTTTATGAATATAAAAGTAGTTTGAATTATGCAGTGTTGATGAAATTGTTAAATAATTTGTTTTTAGCAATTTAATAAGCAAACTGAAAATAGATACTGTAATAAATTATAAAAATGTTATTATTTTAGTAAGTGTAATACTATGAACTTTTTACAGCTGTCCAAATGAAAGAATATGTTATTGTTTTCATAAAAATAGTATAATAAATTGTATTATACGACTGAATTAAAAAATTGATATTAATGATTAGAAAGCCACGATATAATTTAGATTTTTAGATTACGATATCGATGAATATAATGAAAAAATTTTCAACAACGAATTTCTGAAACGCGAACGCGTAAATGAATCAACAACAGCCACGACGAAAATAACCACAATTATCAAAACTATGACGAACATATCGATTCTATCCAGCAACAATAGCTTGGCGATTCGAAAACAACCATTGCTTGACAGTATCGATAGAATTTTGATAGAATAAAAAAACTGGGAAAAACGGATGTAGAAAACTAAAGGTTCAAGCGTAACAACCGAAGCAAGTTGGAGAGGTGAATAAGAGGATCTCTTCTTCCGGTGAATATTTACAATATACGCGACGATTATAAAAATATCGACTTTGTCTTTAAAGTGAACAATCGGCAACTCGATAAACCACCAATACTCGAAAGTATCGACAAGCAGCGAACCACAACGATCTCCCGACAGACCATAAAAACTTAAAGAAAATCCCTCGCGAACCACAACTGAGAAAACTCGAGATGTCAAACGGAATAGACCCAGCATCCCAGAGTACAACTGGTGCAAGAGGACCTCTTCGTCCGATGGACATTTACAATATACACGACGATTATGATTTCCGAAATACAAAAATATCGACTTATAGGCAACTCGATAAACCACCAATACTCGACAGTATCGACAAGCAGCGAACCACAAAGATCTCCCGACAGACCATAAAAACGCAAAGCAAATCCCTCGCGAACCACAACTGAGAAAACTCGAGATGTCAAACGGAAGAAACCCAGCCATGCCAGAGTACGTCTGGTGCAAGAGGACCTCTTCGTCCGGTGGACATTGGCCGATTGGCGACCGGTCTGCCGGTAAAAGGAGTGAGCTGGTCCGTTCGACGGCCACGTCGACGGCTCTCCATATATGATTTGTTCGCAGCCCGTGGTCCATTAGCGGTTCGCCGAGGTGGGCGGCCGGGAGGAGGCGATGGTGGACCTGGTCCAAGAACGACGACGACGGGGAGACATCGACGCTCGTTGTTTTATGGACGCTGGCAGTAATTATAGGCGAGGTGGTTGCGTAATTTTAATTGGATTGTTGTCGGATGTATGTTTTTTTTTCGCGATTAATCGCTTTTTTTTAGATTGAAAATATAATCGAGATATCTTGGTATAACATGGGGATAGATAGGATAGAGAATCTAACTATATAATAGCGTTATTCTGTGTATATGTCCATGTAACGCTCCAAAACTGCGTTCATGTATTCAACAGGTTGAAATTGCGTTGATATGTTCAACGGGTTGATTGCTATCTAGAATGAAGACCACGAAAGTGAATCGCAGATTGGTTTTTGCACAATAGAAATTGAATTTGTAAAAAAAATGTGTCCTAATTTCATCTAATTCGTGAAATTAATTTCGATAGAAATTCTATTTTCCCGTCAGTTACATGCAGCACATTCAACGTGAGCTTATTAGGTCGGTTTATGTAGTTGGATACCTGCAACACTAGTCGAAACTGCGGGTACCAAATTGCATACAACTCGTTCTAGTTGTATTTGATATGAATCCAAACTTCTAGAACATTTGCTTTCAATTAATCATTTTAATAAGCGTCTTTTTATACATGAAAATATTCACTGAAAGAAAATGTTGAATACAGTTTTGCATTATCAAGAGTATGTCAACATGAATAATTTTGTGAAAATTAATATATCCCTATAAAAAATCATCAAAATTGCACAATTTAACTTGTAAAATAAAATCTCTCACAGTAAAAAAACACCAATAAAAATTAAAATCTGAAATAAAAAACTTAAAAAACGCGATTGTGAGTATGTACGTGATTCGCGTATGCCTTCGCGCATCGAACATTGTGCCACGGCTGCACTGTAATTGATGCAATTTAGGTGCTAGTCCTGAGCGGCGATTGTTGTCGGTCGACTAGGGGATAGGGTTGGGATGGTTGGGTTGTGGATGGGGGATATTTCTACCACCACTATGAACGCGTGTCTTCCTCTATACGACCGAATATGGAGCGGATAAATGACGCAGAGGTGTACACGTGTCTGGGCATTTAGGTGCTCTCTTGTGTCTCTTTTGGTATTTTAAGATTCATGTTAGAAAAGTGTGATTTTGTGATTTTTTTAACTTTGACCTCAAGTATTTTTCAAATTAAATTAATTTATTGTGCAATTTAATTTTTCAAATATTATTTTTATGTTTTAGCCAGATATCATTATATAAAATTTCATTATTTTATCTATTTGTATGTGTCTAAAAAGCAGAAGCAGATTAGTGAAATTTATGCTTTTAGTAACCGTTGATGTGTTACTTAAAATTTATTGCGTCTGGCTACAAAAAAAAAAACTGGACTGTGAATAAACTTTTTTTTTACTGTGCAATGTACTTCATTTGAAAACATTTTTCATTCAATTACTAAATAAAATTGAGGAAAAAGCATTTACGAACACATATTGATAATTTTGTGTTCTGAAATTAAAATTAGAGTAGAGCATCTACCAGAAAGAGTTCGTGCCAATCCAAAATAAGAAATGGCCGAATTAAGTAATGTTATGCGCCAGCCAGTAAGAGGACGCGTCACTATAGTTAGATTCAACGAACTCTGCATTTATAATAGAATTGAAATCAAAATTTAACGCATACTTCCTTTAGGGGGAAAGCGTAACAAAATGCATTAAATAGAATAAATTCTCATTTATCAAATCATTATCTAAAATTTTTGAAATACAAACAATATTAATGACCAATCGTAAAACATTTTTCTTGGAATAATCGAATAATAATGTTTTTGTGAATAAAATTATTTTATAAGCAACATCAAATTACATGTAATAAATGCGTTTTAAATAAAATAAACGATTAATATCGTTTTTATACAATCATATTTAGCATATCTAATGATAATTTTCTCGTTCATTGTATTTAATCTATACAAAAATTCACGACATTCATCAATACCCTTATGTAAGTCATAATTTTTTTTCGCTGCTAACGAGAAATGCAACGTGTTTATGGAGCCACTCGTGAGTTTTCCTATGAATAGAATCGCCGTGTTCCCCAAATCTTAATCATATAACAATCAATTAAAGCATATTTATGACAGGAAAACATCAAAGGTCCTAAATTCGTTAATTACATACGTATATATCAAATTATGTAATGCGAAGTTGGCCCATTTTTCATTGATAAATAACGAAGACGTGAAAGAGAAAGAAAGAGCGGGGCATTGCCCCAGTTTCCAGTAGTAGTGCGAGATCTCGTTTCAACCGACGATTTACTCCTTTATTTATAGTTTTTCACTAACAACGATTTCAAGGGTGTTTCCGAGCCGACAACTGGCGAATTCCCGTTGCCAAGTCCAACTATTTGCGTTTCACTTTTATGTGTGTCAAACGTTGAGCCGAATCGAAAGAAAATTCGAAAGAAACTCGCGATAATTAATCGAGTTTTGTGAAAGTTATGGGGTGGTGGAACCCCGTGAGAACGCTCAGAGCCAATATTGCGAAATAATTGAAATAATCTAGGGGGGTAGTTTAATACGAACGGACAAATCTCATTTCATCTGAAATAGTAAACTCGTATTTGTTTAAGCGACCAGCCCGAGGGGGACCGAACTGTGCTTTATTCATTGTTGCCATGTTTGAACTCAATATCTGATTATTTGTATCTGAATACTGGATGAAGTTTCGTTTGAAAATGAACGTCCAGAGGATGCACTCATATTTTAGTTGTTGGTGGATTGTCGTTTTTTTTTTGTTCGGTTATAAGTATCAAATTGTTGCTTGTAATAAGTATTGCTGGTTCATTATAATAAGAGTTGATCCCCAAAAATAATATTGTGCATTAGATAAATAGCGCTTAGAGTTAATCATCCGTTTAAGCATTATGCTCGACAATGGCGATTGCTTATTTTAAAACGAAAAAGTAAAGCGATGCATGAGCTAAGGTAAATCGGGGATTAGTCTAAGTGTGTTTCGGTTAAAGAAATTAAACGAAGGCTCCTTGAGTTACCTACAAGTTGAATATTTTTTTCAAAAATTACGAAAAAATAAAACTATTTACATACTCAATGTTATAAATAAATTCATGTATAGTAATAGACGTAAATGATACAAACGAACATCCCGTCATCAAAGGAGATAAATTCTATTATAATTTGGAATTAGCCGGTGTTCATATTATAGAAAGGGCGTCTTCCCTATTACATTTTTTTTTCTCGAAGCTAATTGTCAACTAGTTGCAAACTCCCCCAGATTTTATTTTGGAATTGTGTAAATAGGGCCCCGGTAGCACTGGACGGGCGCTCCGCCACGCGGCCTGGGCCCCCTTAATCCTGACGAAAATACCTTATTATTATTTATCAAGGGATCGTATATGTGTATGTGTGCTATTTGATAAAGCTAAATCTAATGTTTTTGCTAGATTCGTCGTCAAAGGGTGTTATGGATAAAGCTGTTCCAACAATTGCTTGGGAAAAATTGGAAAATATGTAGGTGCTGCGAGCGTGCGATTTCTAGAAATTAATATTCATACTATATAAAAGTGTTTTTACAGGATAATCCGAATAAAATTATTTACATTTTTGATTGATTTCATTAGAAAGTTAAGATAAATCGATAGTGTAATATTAAAACATAAGATTTTCTTAAATATTGCATTTGTATGGTGTGTGTAAAAAATGATTTTCTCATTTATTTTTTACAATTTCATGAAAATTTGATTATAAAAATCATTTCTTATGTGAAAATGTCAATTATCTCCCCTCTATCGAACATAATAGTCTGATGGCGATTTGCATTGGTGACAATATTGAAACCAACGAACCGCGAATTTGATACCATACGTCGTTCTTTTTAAGGGGGAGTTCACTGGACCGCAACTCCCATGGAAATCAGATACACCTAATTAATTTTAGTAACCCACAAAATTACAATAAAGGAACATAAGTTATTCCCATATCAGATCAGATATTTATTTCAATGAATGATGATTACATAAACCTGATAAGTATTTCATTAAAATACTACACACTGAAAATTAACGAGATATGTACAATTGAGTTGGCACCGTTTTCTGATGGCCGTGAAAGTTTTTTTCTCTTCTTTTTCTCTGACATTTTTCACATTTTTTGTCAGCACGTCCTTGTAGGTAAAAGCAGAATGAATGTTGCCAAATATTACTCACACCTGAAAGTGAAAAGAAAAAATTGAGAGAAATAAATATCGCGGACGTGTGAGAGATTACGATTCGTTCATGCCGATTGTAATGAATGCGCCAACATTTTATGAATATTCATTTTTCGAAAAGAATATTTGTTATAGAAATTAAAAAAATATATTTCACGATCGTATTCAAAATCATTTGATAAAAAAATCAAGGTTGTTTCAATATTTTTAGCCAACGTATACGTTCGTGCTGAAAAAAAAACGCCGTCAGTTACAGAAGTACTAACAAACTGATTATTGTTTGAGTGCACGTCAAACTGAAACGATACTACGAACTACTCAGAATAGACTAGAACTGAAAAAACAACTCCATATATATTTGAATATACGTGAAAGAAACAATCTTGTTTACAGAAGCATACGCAAAGATAGACCGACATGTGGCCGAAGACCATAGCCGGGAGAGATTTCGTAGTTTTTTTCTATTTTTAAACGTCAGACGTCTTCAATCGTTTCATTATTTTTCTTAGTCACCATTATCGTGGCGCTAATTAGATCGGATTCGAGCCAATCGATCGAATTTAGTCATCGCGATCCGACCAGCCAAACGATGACGAATCCGCACTATGTGCGATCAATTTTGTAGAATGTTCCGATCATCGAAGCTTATGTACGGCTTGTAAATAAAGTGACACACTACATTATACGTTCAATTCTGTTATCTCGGCGAATCTGGTAGGGTTTTATTTCAAATTAGCGGCAGAGGACGACACGCGTGCGACACGTGGCAATTTTAATGCGACGACCGTTTGTCAACCCTAAATGAATGCGATGAATTGTATGAAAATGGGCATCGAGTGTTGCCCTTTTGGCTCGTTATTCAATGAAAAATTTTCCTATTGTAAATGGCGATTTATTTCACATGAATTTTATTAGACATCAGACCTAGATAAATAAATTTCCTCAGATACGGTAATCAATAAAATTAACTATTTTTTTTGTGGTAAAAAAATCGTTTAATCGGTGTTTTTTAATTTTCCATTTAGTTTTCATTTCATGAATTTTCTCGGGTGATTCAAAACTACCCACACTCATACCGTGGGAAGAAAACTCGAAGTATGCCAGGATGAAGAGATAAATACTTTAAATATTTGTAGACACGTAGGAATCAATTCCATTAATGGTTATCGATAAATTGAAATTTATCAAATCAATTAAAAACATACATAAATCTAATATTTATAGAAATATTGTTAAATTTTCTTATCGTTGAAAAATTTCAAACTTTTGCTGAAACCGCTCACTTCTGTCATATCAAATTTTTCACACAACGATCATCGAATTCACTAGGAAGTCAAGATTGGCGATGACTTGTATATTTACGTGAAAAATCTGAAGCTTCCGACGAACGATTCACTTATACAGATCGTCGTTCGAATTCCTAGAACAAATATAGACGCGGCTCGGAGAGTTCTCGGTCGACGTTCGAACACTGTTGAATGGAGTGCGATGCACTCGACTAATTAGCATTTGTCTCATTCGTATCGATCTAGTTCGAACTGCAAATGTTGGTCAAAGGCACTACTACGATCCATCCATTGATGATCGTCGTATCGATGCTTTGAGCCTAGGCCAAAAATTCCAAAACGAATCCGAAGAACTTAACTCGCGCGGCACTCGGTTCAACGAGGCGACATTCTTGAACCTGCACATGTGCATTGTCGACATATTTTTCTTCGGCTGATTGCTTTGGATTTATGATGCGTCCGAATTAATTTATCGTAATTATTTCTTAATTATATTTAGATTGAAATTCATAGACGATTAATAATTAATAATTAAAGATGATCATCATTTTCGTTTTGAGTCACATACTTTTTTGCTGAAGTTATTTATGCATAATAAAATTTAGATCGACTTACGTAAGTGATGGATCGAAATTTCGAATGCTTATTAATTTTATGCAAGAAAAAATCTGATATTTTGAAAAGAATGAGATTAAAAATATTATAAATCTGTTTGGATTCAACAGATCAACAAATGTGTAATTCATTTCGATCTGTTTGAAATTTTATAAGTATCGTTTATATGGTGATAACTTTGTTTATATATTCGAATTGTCAAAATATGTTTTTATTCGTTTGTTTTTAAATGAAGAAGCTGGTAAATGAACAAATATTTTTTTGCTCGTTTAAGACATTGGTCTTACAAGATCGTTTATTTGATGATGAATGTATGATCATGTATGATTTTATTCGATGATACACTAATTGCCAAACTAAACATTCGTACGTGCACATGTTTCAAATGAATCATACGAGTTTTTTTCAAATAAATATACGGAACAAATGAATTTCAAAATCAAACTTCATACTTATATCAAGTATATATGCTGAAAATTCAATTCAAAATGCATAGATCTCTGCGATATTTTAAAATCATTCAATATAAAATATCAATTCAAATTCAAAACTCAATCGATAAACAATCGAATTAAAACGAAATCGATACACGATTTCCTCCCGTATCTTACAACGAGACTTGCGATACATTCGCGAGCGATCTAAGTCGCTCGAAACGAATTAATAGAACGCGTTAGAATTAGAACATTCCTACGGTATATACACTGAAAAAAATCGCAATCGAACACTTCCGATTTAGGCGATGCACTTAGTTAGGGATCGCAGGAGTGATTGCTCGTAGTGAATGCAGGTGCATCGATGGGAGTCGACGGGGTGTTGTGTATCTCCTTTAAAGGCAGTCGTGGGTGTGTGTGGTCGGCGTGGATATTAATAGTCGGGAGTAAGGAGGTGGCTTGGGTATAAGAGCCCCCCAGCCCGCCGCTCGGGACACTCGCAGCTTCGCTCGCCCTCGAGTCACTCGTTTTCCTGTCAGTCAGCCCCCAAAGCCCCATTCGCCATGTGTGACGATGATGTTGCGGCGTTAGTCGTTGACAATGGATCCGGCATGTGCAAGGCCGGATTCGCCGGAGATGACGCGCCCCGCGCCGTCTTCCCGTCCATCGTCGGTCGCCCACGCCACCAGGGTGTCATGGTCGGTATGGGACAAAAGGACTCCTACGTCGGTGATGAGGCCCAGAGCAAGAGAGGTATCCTCACCTTGAAATACCCCATCGAGCATGGTATCATCACCAACTGGGATGACATGGAGAAGATCTGGCATCACACCTTCTACAACGAGCTGCGAGTGGCCCCAGAGGAACACCCAGTCCTCCTCACTGAGGCTCCCCTCAACCCCAAAGCCAACAGGGAAAAGATGACCCAGATCATGTTTGAGACCTTCAACTCCCCAGCCATGTATGTCGCCATCCAGGCCGTACTCTCCCTGTACGCCTCCGGTCGTACCACCGGTATCGTCTTGGACTCCGGAGATGGTGTATCCCACACCGTACCCATCTATGAAGGTTACGCCCTTCCCCACGCCATCCTCCGTCTTGACTTGGCTGGCCGTGACTTGACCGACTACCTCATGAAGATCCTCACCGAGAGAGGCTACTCATTCACCACCACCGCTGAAAGGGAAATTGTCCGTGACATCAAGGAGAAGCTTTGCTATGTCGCCCTCGACTTCGAACAGGAAATGGCCACCGCTGCCGCTTCCACCTCCCTCGAAAAGAGCTACGAACTTCCCGACGGTCAAGTCATCACCATCGGTAACGAGAGGTTCCGTTGCCCAGAAGCCCTCTTCCAACCTTCCTTCTTGGGTATGGAATCCTGCGGTATCCATGAAACCGTCTACAACTCCATCATGAAGTGCGACGTTGACATCCGTAAGGACTTGTACGCCAACACCGTCATGTCTGGAGGCACCACCATGTACCCCGGTATCGCTGATCGCATGCAAAAGGAAATCACCGCCCTCGCTCCCTCAACCATCAAGATCAAGATCATCGCTCCCCCCGAGAGGAAGTACTCCGTATGGATCGGTGGATCCATCCTTGCCTCCCTCTCCACCTTCCAACAGATGTGGATCTCCAAGGAAGAATACGACGAATCCGGCCCTGGAATCGTCCACCGCAAGTGCTTCTAAACACTTTCTCCATCAATCATCATTGTTGTTGGGAGCCATGCTCTCGTCGGCCGTCATACACCTCGTGGCCACTGTTATACATACTTATTACTATTTTCATTCACTTGTTACATTTTATAGAAACTACGACCTGTCATCAATTTTATTTGTATAATTTATAAATAAATTTTTAATTTAATTTTTATATTAAGCCTTAAATGGGGTTTGATTTAATTTACTGTACTCTTAAATAAATAAACCTTTATTTATTTATTTTTAATCGCAATTTGATTTGTTTACCTTTTACCTGTTCTCACATTCCGCTTCCCCGACACGTGCTCACACCCACTTACACACACCAACCACATCTCACTTCTTACACATACTTCAAACAAACACTCTTCACATACGAACTTTCATGGACACACATACACTCATTCACTCATGTCTATATTTCATTTGTTTTGATTCAAGCACATCTGAAATTCGATATATTCAACAAGCAGGGGATCCCAAGGCGTGGTCTACGGTTCAACGCGAGTCTTCCACAGCAGCTGCTTCTCTAGAAATAACCGGGCAATTAGAAATATCATATGCTGTTCGACGTGGCGTGTCTCCTTTTAAGTTTGCGCTGGCGAGGCCCCCTGCTTCTTCTTGGCGACTTCTGCTCCCTCTAGTTTCCCTCTCTAACACAATCTATTTACGTTTATTCTCTTCCTAGTTTCGCTGGCGTCTTCGCTTTTTTTTCCTCGACTTACTTCGACCGACTCTCGCATACTTTGATTTTTTCGCTGATCTCGTTTTTGCACAGCATACTTGCGATGTCTCGCGAGTTCGACATGCCACACACTTGGACTTCGACTCCTTGTTTTTTTTCTTCGTTTGTTTATTTTCTTTAACTCATACACTCTGTCTTCTGAATTATTTCTTTCGACAACTTTGATTTCGTTTATTTGCATCTTGGGAAATACAACCGATTGACTTTCAATTTTAGACATCGGATTCTCCGAGTTCTGTTCTACACATGTTTCTGCCAATCGATGTCATGTTTTCTAATCGAACACAAATCGGATGTATTTTATTATAATGAATCAAAAATAATTTATTTGAATCACTACTGATCGATTTAAATCAAATTTTTACTTTTCATCGAATGATTTCTTTTATTGAATTAATTTTATTTCATTCAGATTAAGATTTACATGATTCTTAGATTTATTTTAAAATTTTTTTATTCACCAGTGACTTAATTCGAGTGTTAGTTCATGTTTTTTTTTTCTATAGAATCATTATTGCCAATGACAATTCTAATTGATAACGTGTTCGAATTCAATAAGAAAAAGCATCAACCAACTCTCGAGTTGAACAACTAACGATTGAAAGTTCGACCCTTAATTGATATTTTTTCATTTAATTTAATCTAAAATTTAATTTAAAATTTAATCAAAAATAATATCAATATTAAATTTAATATGAAAAAATAAAAAAAAAAAACAACTGAGCCGGAATTGAAAGCTGAAAAACCTCCGGCGACAAACGTCTCTGAAACCCTTAAAAATGGTCGGATTTCTTTGGTTCTTTTTGCAAAAAGCGCATCGGGACCGTCCCGTCCCGTATCCGGCGCATCCCTCGGGATCGTCTGTCCCGAGTTGCGGCCTTGGCGCGTCCAGGAATAGCCCGAAAAGTCCCTGCGCGCACGTGCGGCCCATGAATGGCAGCGGGCGTCCGGGAATAGCGGCGCGCGGCGCGACGCCATACACAGGCAGCCGCCCATTCAACGGCCGAAGCATTATTTTAGATCTCGCCCACCCCGCCCAAGCCGCCCATCGAACGTCCCACCTGATGACCAGGGGTTCCTCGAGGGTCCTGATGCTGTCCTGTCCTGATGCTGTACTGTCCTGATGCTGTCCTGTCCCGATGCTTCAGGACTCCTGAGTCTTGTGGATGATGCGCTGCTGTGTAGTGATCGATTGCCTTATTGAATTTTTCTATCCCGGTTGAAGGTTTTTTTATGTGGTCTTTTCACTTTTTTTATCTTCGAGTTGATTGAATATACTATGCTGACTGTCTCAGATGCATTTTTGTCTTTTATGTGCTGAGTTTATTAGAGCTAGATAAACTTGGTGCGTCTTGTATCTCAAAGAGTCAGTGTAGTTAATTAAATCGAAAGTTAAAAAAGTTAAATGATTGGCGATTAGTATTATATATTTTGTTAACTTTGCGTGTTTGAAATTAAATTTGGAGCTTGGAGTTTCACAAGTTTTTCCGACAACCATCTAGGTTGGTTTGAAAAATTGATAACGAATGGTAGGTGGGATCGATAAATTCTTTTCATAATGGTATTTAATGAAGCTATTATATTTCAGATCGTTTAATTTTAATAATGGAGAGTTTTCAGATATTTTTTGTTTCAAAATTTTACTGAATAATAATTATATGGAATCACTTTCCTCTGTGATAAGTATTTATGTTGAATTTTGACATAAATTTCTATTAATAATTACCTATTAATTGAATTAAAAAAATAAATTGCATTTTTTTCGGTTTTTTCTATATAAAATTTACGTTTTTATTAATCGTGTTTCATTTAAAATCTATTGAGAATTATTTTTACAAATGAATGTGGTAAAAAACCTTAACTCAATTTTGGGCAAGAATTCAAAATTTCTATCCACTCTCTTAATACTAATTAAGTCAATAATGAATTGAAAATCAAAATAAATTTTTTTTCGAATTATAATTACATTTTTGATATGAAATTACATTATCCATCCATAAATTTTACTCTGAAAATCTCAAATACACTCAAGAATCAAATTAGATTTACATAGGTCCCCAAACCACAGTGCAAGACCGTACTTCAATCTACAACTTATTGACGTTTTGTGTCAGATTTGCAACAGTTTGAAGAAGACGTTTCAGATAAACGTAGTCGATAAGTATAATGGTTGTAGTCAAGAGTAGTCGGTTAGATGGAGAGATGGGAGAACGGGACTGTTTGCTCGCCTCGGGCTCTCCGGGGCCACAATTTCAATTTCATCTACTTTAGTAATAAAGGGACATCCTATATAATGGCTGAACCAATATTATAGTTCTAACTGAATGGGTATGCCGTATGGATTTTATTTCATTTGGAATCGAACGCCTTGATTCTTCGAATAATCGATATTTGCTATAATACCGATTGAACTTTTGTTTTGTACAGAAATTTAATTATTTATTTATAAATTTGCTTAACTTTCGTATAAAATATCTTGGTATTTGCGGATGTTAAATTTAGTACTAAAACTAGATTTTGATTAAATAGCTTTGAGCTACTCCCCTGCTTTGTCGAGTTTATAATTTTAGCTAAATCGTGTTTAGTTTGAGTTAGTCGAAACTATTCTGAATATAGAGACGCTTTAATATAAATGAAACCATTCCATGTTAACAAATCGATTTAAATAATTTCTAAAATATACTTTTACGTAGAATAAAATATTCATCACATTCATCAAAAGCAAATGCATTAAACACACGATAACTCTCGAACAATATCAACACAGAATCAATCGTTTCTATTTCGAGAAAAATCCTACACCAACAAGTCAAATAGGTACATACAAACACCAACATCCTCCCAAATATTATGGCAGGATTATACCCAATTAATCGAGCTCCTCGATGCGTCCCTGGCACATATTCGAGCCCGGGGCCACTAATAACAGAAAATGTATTTCGAATGTGTACCTATTGGCGGTTTCATTAGACGCCCGACTTTTTGCAGGACGAACGAGCGACGAGGGTCACCTTTTAATAAACGCGATCCCCTCTAACGCGATAATCGACACGTCTATTTGCACGCAGAGGACACTCTTTTTTCACCATCATCCCTATCTCTGTGTGATTTGCGATTTTGTCTGGTGTCGCGATTGTTTGGAAAACAATGCCGCGCAATTACGTGGCAGCTTTCTTTTGCGCAGCTCGTGCGTTTTGAGATTATCGACCATTACCGGATTAAACGGTAGCACAATGAAAAGTGTGCCTCTTCCAACATACATAAATTCGACGGTGGACAATGGTCGAATTCTCGGTACAGTGTGTTAGATAAGCTCGCTTGATTTTTAGACGAAAGAAGGCCGCTTCGGTTCCAGGAATGCCGCGCTTTTGATGTTTGTGCAAAAGCACAGGTAGTTTCGAAAGCAATTAAGCGGTAGAATTTCTCTGTTTGTTCGTTCGACTGGCCGATCCGTGTTGTTGATTGTAGGATAATATTTTCAGATTGTGGAATGAGCACATCGCGTTTGTGTGCACGCGTCATGTATCAAAAGGTTTTGGAATTTGAAGATCGGATTTGCGCCAGATATAACTTGACTCACCTTTTCGAATTTACACGATGCTCTTCAGTTAAACAGATTTATGACTGATCTGAATATTAATATTATATTTTATATAATTATAATTAAAAAATGCTAATTAAACATTCATTTGTATTCATAAAGTCCATACAGACTGCACACTTTCTATCTTCCGATAAAATTCTTCACAATGTTTTCATTGTCTAATAAATGAATATGATTAATAAAAAATCAATATTTTAAACACAATTATTCGATGAAAAGCGAAAATAAAATTCACACCAATTGAAAAATGCGAAAAGCGCAATTATGCACAGAGAGACGAACGAAAGATATGTATCTACGTCCCCATAGCAATAATACTGCGGCTCGACGTTTCTTTGGCAGTAATGAATTCCCCAGTCGGCCGACAATATTAAATTGTCTCCGATGTTATTCTATCATTTGCACTTCGTTTGAAATTACTCCACAAATTAAAACCGAGATAATTGTATTTTTGTGCGGTCGGATCGCCTTCGGGAAGAGGAAGCGGCGTGGACATCGCTTAATATAGCCGCGTAATTAAAAGAATACCTTCCCGACAATTTGTCCCCCTGGCTTGCAATTAATTCCTTTGTGGTTTGTTTAATATGCGGTCTTCTTTGGCCCTCGGATAGGAGACGGCATCTACTGCCGTATTTATAACTCGAGATGGGGATGTAAATAAATCCACTCGTCAATTGGGATGATTTTTTTGATTCGATCGGTCATTTCATTGTTTTATGAATTGAGTTTGTATTCTATTATTAGATCTATTTTCTTGATGTTTTATTCGATCGAAATTTTCTCGATGTTTTGGCTCTCTAATGGTTTGTGAAGAGCATACAATATAAAAAAAATATTAATTTATTTTACAATTCTATTTTTATTAATACGATTGAATTTTCACAGTTATAATTAATAATCAACTAAAAATTTTCAATTCATATTTGTTCCCTTTGAATGGATAGAAAAATCTTTTTAGTTTAAGACCTTTTCAATAGAGGTAGCATATCAAAAGCTTTTAATGCTCGCTCACAATCGGCATTTATTCAATTTCAGCAATAAAATATTAGCCGATATTAAAAAAATAATGTCCCAGTTGATTATTTGAAAAAAATTAAATGTTTATTAAAAAATAATAATTTAATTTTAACTTTGTAGAAATAATATCAATAATAAAAACTTGTTTCATTTCAAAATCTCATTAGAATTGAATACAGTCAAAATGCTTCAAAACATTAATTAATTAAAAATGATCGGTTAAAATACATATTAACTTTAACATTAATTGCATGGTATAAAATTTTCGATAATATCCCAATTTTCCTCTAAATAAAATAATAAATAAAATCGAAAAAAATCCCCTCATGAACGAAAATAAAAACACACCACCGGGCGGAGTCAGTCGATCTCTTACAAAATAAGAAATAAATTAATTAACTAAATGAGAATTAACGACCGTAATTAAGTACACAAAATAATAACGTGTACGAGCCCGAACAGCCCAGAGATGGCGATTACGCAGTGTTTCAGCTCTTATCTTCGAATTATTAAAGCGGGCACGGCAATAAATATCCTAAGCGACTCTAATAAATTAGCGCAATCACAATTTTATGACTGAAACTAGCCGTGGGGCGATAAACGCGGCGAAAAACGAAATTATTACACGACAAACGTAAGAGTACGCCTATTTATTTTGCGCTAATTAATTATTTTATTTATCCGAAAATTAGTTCTAATAATATTATAATTTATTTTATGTAAAAATTAATATTAATATATATGAATCATTTAGTTGACCAAATAATTGCTATTTGAGAAAAAAATACTGTCTTTTCTTTGAAATTTAAAAATAATGGTAGGTAAAAGAGGGTGGGCAAAAATGTGTGATGATTATTACCACTCCAGGCGAAGATGAGTTTGATGTTTGTTAACTTACAATAATCCCGAAGATAGATAATATGTATTTTTAATGCAAAAATAATGGAGGTTCATGAAAAATAATATCAAAATCGACCATTGAGCTTACGATTCGATATGTTGGTGATGTTTGATTTTCCATTAAAATCCCATGTCTGCTCAAGCTGCCTAAATTTATCCATTGAGATACATTTAAAATCATTCTAGTGCATTTGACTGTTTGGTGGGGATATTCTTACCCATACTCTTTCATTTTCAATTGAAATAGATATATTCTAATATACAACCATTCAAATATTAATATTAATAATTTGGAGTGTTTATTGAATTAAAAAAAAAAGAGAAATTTATACAACATATTTTTTTTTCTCTCAACAGGCCGAAGCCCAATTCCTCAAACATCATTAATCAACATCATTTCACTATACAGTGAAGAAATTTTTACCATTATGGCAAAGCTACTCCTAAGAGTAAATTATGGTGTACATACACAGATGTCACTAAATAATTCGAATAACTCGAAATATGAAAGGTGTAGGTGATGATCATTTGCGGAGCCGTTTCGTAAAGCGTTAAATTAACACTTTTTTCGAATCAAATGAATCCAAACATTCGAAAGAAACGACTGTGTTTCCATATCAATTAAGAAAAGCGACATTTTGACACTCGCCATTTACCTATTTATTGTATGAATACTTACATTGCAACATACAATATATTCGATACTAAGAATTTCTACGAACTGAAAATTCGCAAAACCATCCAACACCAACTCCCACACACACACACACACTACAGCCGAAGAGATAAAAAGAAGCAATTACGGTCCAAAATTCATCGATTTTTCCCGTCCATTATTTTCCCATTTCCTCGTCCATTAGAGGTTTTCGCCGCCCGCCCTCCCCCCGAACGATAGCGCCCACAAAGGACGGAACGAAACACTAGGGCGGGTGGCGTTTTTTGTGTCGTCGCCCACCCCCAGGGCGGAAAAGTCGTCGATCCGAAAGGGATGATACAATTTTCGCCGACAAAGGGCCGCCCAATTGGGCGGGAAGACAGGTAATTAACTCGCCCTAATTATTGCCCCGTCCGCCCACCGATAATGGGCGTGCAGCTGACAGCCTAATTCCCGAAACAAACAGCGTCTCGGCCGAACACAATGGACCCGCAATTTAAATAAATCAAACTGAGCCTAGCTGGATGTGTGTGTGTGTGTTTGTTTGTCTGTTTGTGTGTATGTATGGATGGGGAGAAAGTGTTTCGTTTTCGATTTTGTGCGGTATTAATTTCGCTTTAGCGGGTTTTAGATGGTGTGAGTTGTATGGAATATTGTTTTAGTTTAGATTCATCGAATGTTTTCAAGTTGGGGTATTTTCAGATTTGATTGTTTTGTTAGTAGATTTTCTGAAATGTTATGTCTCTTTGTATGGAATATTGTTTCAGTTTAGATTCATAGAATGTTTTTAAGTGGGGGTATTTTCGGATTTGATTGTTTTATTAACAAATTTTCTGAAATGTTACGTCTCTTGATTATGTTTTAGTACTTTGAATATCCGATTGCTTGTATTATGTTTAAATAATAAAATCAAAATTTTTATTGTTTATAGTACATGTATTTCGTATTTATGAATTGTCTTTGAAAATATTAATTTATTTTTCAGGTGATCGATTTTCACTAAAAAACGTTTTATTTAATGTTAAAGTTTCATTGTAATTTTTTCCAATTACTCTAGTTATATAATTTATTTTCAAATATTTACTAATACATTTTGCTTCTCAGAAAATTATTGAGTTTATCAAAATTACTTTAGGTAATTTATTTATTGAATATTAAATTGTTCGTATAATATTTAAATTATTGGCGAAATTAAAGATGTCAAATACAAATAATTTTCAAAATATTGTTTTATATAAGATTTTTATCGACTATAATTGAAAACAAAATTTTGAAATGAATTAAAATTTAAAACAAATTAATGAATCGATGATTTAAATTAATATATAAACAAAATGACGAAACTGAATGAATCGAGATAATAGAAAATTTCAAATCACGACACCACAGACACCTATCGACGAGTAGTGAAAGTATTTGCTGGAAAATGGAAAACACCCCGACACGATTTCAAAGCATCAAGATAGGGAAAGCTTTTGTGAAATGCATTTTCACCAGCGATGCAAATTAATTTTATTAACGTGCGTTTAGCAAATGCTGCCGTAAAACTGACGGAAATATGACGGTCGTAATTTTGAAGAATTGCAAGTGTTCCAAGAATGTCGGAAGACCCGTGTTCATAACCGTTGCACTGGCAAAAGGTAGACACGCAAATATTTGCGAAATATTTTTCGGCTGAATTTGCGCACGTCGAAAAGTTGCTAAAAGTCCCTAAGACTAAAATTTACCGCACGCCGTTAGTTATTCGAAGACCGGAATAAATTTGATAGTTTTATCTATATAAGTACATCGTGAAATTCAAAATTTCTACAAATGCGTTTCACTCATATTTCGTTACGTTCACATAATACGTGTATTATGAAGTTTACTAATGATGGAAATTTGTGAAAATTTTAATGAAAGCTTAAAAAATTGCATACCTTTTTTCTTTCCGGTTTGCAATTTTTCAAGTGGGATTTATGAAACTGTTGGATTGTTACGTACATACTTGAAACCTGATAATTTAAAAGTTTCGGCATTTGAAAGCTTTTCGCTTCAAAACCATCTTCTGAAGTTAAATCCAAAGTATTTAACGAGTTCATAGTATCGTTCATTTAAGCACTCATAAATTGCAATTAAACTGTTGCATTTCCTACTAATAATATTCAATAAAATGAAATCGGCCATTCGATATGTCATTTGAACGGCTGTGAGAAAATATATAAAATAACTCAAGAACACCGTGTGTGACAAAGGTCTGGTATTTTACGCGAGGGTTGTGCGCGACTTTATTAATTTTATTATGAACATTAAACGTTATGTCGGTCGGTTATCATACCGCCGTGGAATGAAACTTATGAAAATGGCAACCCGTGAAAATATTTCACTTCAGATGTTCGCGAAATTTATGATGGAAGAGGGTTGCAAGATTTCCGCGAACTTCGCATACCGCTTTTTATTCGCGATCACATCTGATTATGTATGTATCGTATATTTGAAACGAAATGCAAATTGAATTGTTAAATAAAAGATAAAAAAATGTGAATAACTCAAATGGCATTATTTGTCGCTGGCTTGAGTAATTGCGTGCAAAATTCAATTTAAAATTCGGTATCATTCGAGATCTAGAAATTAAGTAGATGAATTATGAACGCGTGAGTTAAGTACGTCCCGCTGTGCTGCTCAAATAATTAATATTTCTTTAACGTGAAACGTAATTTGTTATATTATATATAATGTTGAATATTGCACCTAGAGATTACGATCAATCAACTTTTTAATTTCATACGAAATCAATCAGCGTTGATGCAATTAAATCAAATTATTTTATCGATAAAAAAACAATTATCAATTAAGTATTACATAACTTTTAGAATGCCTAAAAAACATTTCGTTCCGATTGTATAATATTGGGTGTTGAACGTGAGTAGGACCAATTAAAAGCCGGCAACGAAACTGTGTCACTTCTTAACGCGTCACCGTCGCAATAAAAAGCGCGTGTATTCGAGCTTTTTTTCGCCCCATTATTACCGTTTTTGTTTCTTTCTTACATACATAGGACTCGAGTTCAGCACGGCTATTATGAAAATCAAGGGTGAACTGTGCCACGGGGAAGGTTTGAAGGAAAAAAAATACCCTCAGCTCGGAAACTATTCGTATCTGGAGCGTTATCGCACCACGCACGACACTTGTTCGTGCTCCGATGTAAAATTAAATTAGTTCAAATACATAAACACTGACTTATCGCCGTACGAATTAGTCGTTTGTACGTTTGTTCGTTTGTACATTTTATTTTTCGCGTTCGAAGCTGAAAGGTCTCGTTTCTTTGTTTGATTACGAGCGAGAGCTTCTGTGCTGAAAATCTGTGTTCAGTTATTGTTTGTTCATTATTTGAATTTATTTTTATATACGAATCGTTTTCGTTTTATAATTTTGTTTTATTAAAATATAAATTTTGTGTGTGAAGGTCGCCTTTTATTATGAAAAGAAAATTCTAGATGTAGAAAATTATTCATACACAAGTCTTAATTTTCCCAAACAATTATTATAAGTTAATTTCGCGTGTTATTGCATCATTTCATCGTCACAGTATGTATTGTTGGCTGTGTGCATTAGTTAAGTATATTTTAAACGCCACCTTCTTACGTTTATACGTGGTTGGTTATTTTTCCATGTGTTTGCAAATTATTTTTGATTAGAGACATTTTTTGCAAAATCGTTATTATTTTTAATTTTCCATATCTATGTACGTTATCTATAAATTATCATTAATAACAAAGAAAAATATTTGCTTTTATCCTTAACTGTTTTTTTTCTGCAAATGAAAAAAAGTATATATCATACGAAATATAATTAAAATTTAATCACAACGAATTAAGTTGAATAAAAAAATACAAATTTAATACCGCCAAAGCCGCGATGAATATTTAACGAAGTTGTCGTGCTCGGGATTATTTGATTTAAGCGTCAATTTAAGTTTTAAAAGCTCGCTCCTCTATTAAGGCTTTGAAAAGCCAACGAGCTTTTTGTTAGATTGGAGAGCTTTGATAAGCATGTCAAGCGACTCGGGCTTTAATTTTATTAAGGCCTTTTTCATTCCGAATACAAGATTTTTTATTATGACTAATTACGCCCCGTGCGCGCACGTATACACACTTAATACAATAAAAATAATATGGCGTCATTCAGAAGGTTTCGCCGTGAATAATCGACTCGTTTTCTGTGAAAACCTTCCACTTCTTATATTCAACCCTACACAGGGTTCAAATTAACGTTTTAATTGTTTTGTGGTGAAAAATTGATATTTTTAATTCGTGCTGATTAATATTTAGTATACTCGTGAGAATTAATATTTAATATATCATGTAATCAGTTAGATCTATATGAATAAGCATTTGATGCATTCCAATAGCTCGAAAGTAATACAATGATACTTGCACGCTTTTGTTAAGTCAAATAATATTATTAAAATAATACTCAACGGATTTAATAATAGATTAACTTAATATTTGTAATAATAATAAATTATTTATACTTAAATTCATGAGCTTTGCAAATAAATTAAGGATTGGTTTCTTCACTAACCATCACCAAACTACAAACTTACCCAGCGTTTTTTCTTCTTCTATAGAGTTCAGCGATGTGAGCTCGCAAATATTCCTTGACAACAAAACTAAATTAAAGTTTAGTTAAAGCTAGCGAATTAGATCAACCCTAAATGATCTATTTTATGAAAAAAAAAAGAAGAGTTTAAAGCGACATTCGAAGCATTCCTCGGAGCGTAACCGTGCGTGAGACAAATAACTGAGTAATTGTTTCCGAAAAGCAAAATCGTGGGTAGCAAAGGGTCGAAAAAATATTGAAAAAAAAAAATATAACACGTAGAGCAAAGGGTGAGTTGTCGCTTAGAAAAATCGCGTGATCGCCGGCAATGAACCGCGCGTTTTCATTGTGTAAATAGAATTATGAGCGAATTACATAGAAATTATACGCGCGCATATCTCGTTACTGGAGAAATTTCGTCGATTTGCCGACCAAATTGCCGTTCACCAAACCCATCATCATTGCTTTAACGAGTCCTCGATCAAAATTAATAATGTGGCAGGCCATGAAAAAAAAATCGCGATTGACGTTTGCGCCATGTGAGCAAATACGTTCCGATGTAAAAATTACGTTTCGCATGTATTTTTACGAGTTCAATTATTCGATCGTATCTGACGCTGGTTGCGACGGAAATCTCGATAAAAATTTATTTTCGAGTTTAATATATTTTTAATGCGGATTACGTTAACGCAATAATTTTATAAATTATATTGTATGAATGTATAAAGGGCTAAATTTGTAATTTCCACGAACGACATTAATTTATATTGTAGTTTAATAATAATGTGCGCTGTTTATTTCAATAACAATTTCTATGAAAATATTATATATATAAGATTTCATCAAATTGATTATTTTGTTATTTCAATCTGTGATTTGAAATATATTTCATCAAAAGTATAGCAATATAAACTACTTCAATTGAAACCTTCTTAATTATTATGTATATATTCGACATTTCGCTTCGATTGCCTTTAGATAGCTATAAATTTTAATTCGTTTAATTAAAAGCGAAGCGAATCGAAAATTCATCATCAATTTGAGGGGGGTCCACGGTGGATCTCGGATGCAGAGAAATCAAAGAGATAAAAAGCAATAAAATGCTAATCGATGTTTGACAAAGCTCGACCGTTCGCCCTTATAGTAATGGAGTAGACATTGCACTTCCGTTTGTTAGTAAACGCTCGTTCGCACGGGGGAAATACACGTTCGTACATATATTGTATTTCATTTATAAATATAGATTATATATTGAATTTGATTTGGGGGGTGTATGAATTTGCAAAAATGTAAGCCAATTCCAAATCCAAAAATATTCGTTCGAAAATAATTATATTTGTTAATCATTGACGAGCGAAAATTTCGAATATTTTTTCTGAGTCGTTTAAAGTTAAACGTAATTAATTCCACTTTTTTGAAAATATTATATTCAAATGTTAATTCTCTTAGTACATAGAGTTATTATTTTCTATGAAATATATTTTTGAATAATAACTATAATTATTATTAAATGACAAAAAAATATTTGTCCACCGGATCATCATCTATTTCAGAAACCATTTTAATTTATTTTGAACTCTTATAAGAACTAATAACATCCATCCATTCTGAAAAATGTAGGAAATTTATAAAAATTCAATCGTTTTTTTTTAAACTTCTTGCTTTATGAAGTTAGTCACGTTTAGCCCTAAACGGCTCATATATGTATATAAATATATTTCTACGAGTTACTTTGAGTTCTGTGCCCCGAAGGGTCGTCATCCCTTCGTGCAAAGGAAGATTTGGCCTCGGGTCGTTAATTTGCAATATAGTTTCGAAACTCTTTTGGCAAATTAGCTGTGTTATTGAATGAGTGGGCCGCTCTCGTGGATTTATTTGTTGTACATGTGTGCTTGTGATGTTCTGCCTCGCAATTTCGACGGCCAATCAAATCACAGATTTGATACAAACCAATTTTGCCAATGATCAAACCCACCGCCGATGTTAGGCCCATTTCCTCATCCGGATGATATTGAAAACGTAATCGGTGTACATTTTGTGTATGTGTGTATTCGATACGATTGTATTTTCGTGTTCGAATATACGGGAAATGACATTTTTCTATATGAACGAAAAAAATGTGCTTCATTCAAAAAACGATTTTCATTGGAACTATTTTTACTTTATTAACATTTATTAACATCAGTACGAATCATATGATAAATATTACATGATAAATATAAGTATTTTAATATAATATATATAGATTTCGAATTAGTCCATGTAATCAATATATCTATTTTTCAATATTTACATTAATCAATTTTTAAATTATACTGATATGTTTTTATTTACAATTTTTAATACCTATATGAACAAATTTTATAGCTAATTAGGAAAAAAATCTTTTATGACAACATTGGAAATAAAATGCATTGACTTTCGAAAAATATTTTTTTTCGTAGTAAATTTTCATTTACAATTTCGTTGAATTGAAATTCAACTTATTGATTCATACTTGGTAATTTTACTATTGAATTGGCATCATAAAAGTATATTATGAATGTGATAATCATGAGACATTAAAATAAAACTTTTATATACATACAATACATTTTTGAATTTTCACATGATATTAAGCTAGTTAATCAAGTCGAAAAATTTTTTTCATAAAAATTTTCTAATTTTTAAACGTTCACGGTTCTAACGGTATAACTTTGTTAACTTAAAACATGATTATTCGAATTTATTTACAGAATCAATAAAATCTATAATTAAATTTAATGAATTATATTTATGGTGTGATTTTACATTAAGCTAAAAAAAATCAATCAAATTCATTCAAATACGAGGCAAATGCATATTAAGTAGTTTGATTTTGAGTTAATTTAACATAAAACAAAAAGAAAAGATATATATGTAAGTCAGTATTGATTTAAGAATTGCAATTCACTGAAATATTAATACATTTTGGAATGATAGTATTTGTTCGATAAACAATAAAGCGAGCGCCATACATAAATAAACACTGTCAATCATCGAGTTGATAAATCACACAGTACAAACTACACACATCGGATTACCACTTCATACACTACGTTAAAAATGTCAATGGGACAATTAGACCATCTGAAGCCCTTTGCTGAGACTATCCACGTGCTCTTTGGCCTTCATCCTCAGAGCGGCTATGGAAGTCGTGCGAGGATCTGGAGCAGGCGGAGCTGGAGGAGGCGTCGGAGGTCTTTCCACTAATGCCGGAGCCAAATAGCTCGGATAAGCAGCATGAGGATGAGCCAAGAACCCTGGCAGAGCTGATAGCAAAGGAGCTGACAGCCAAGGCTCTGTGGGAAGACCTAGACCTGGTCCTAAGCCAGGTCCAGGTCCCATCCTGGACAAGGAGCTGACTGCGTGGTATTCGGAAAGTCCGAGTCTTGCCGCTTCCATTTTTTCTTGTCGACGCCACTTCGCCCTTCTGTTCTGGAACCACACCTGCGAAAGATAAAAGAACGATATGATTTATTTGTGTTTCGCTGTATGACGTACGTTCGAGGTCGACGTTGATTTAGAATATGCAATAAAGACGATTTATGCGAGTTGTGAATCGTGATCGGTGTAGGGAGCCTTTTTTTCGTCGGGGGTGAGCGAGTGGGTGGATGGGCGTCAATGCTCCGTTTGACATTCGGTACCCAATTTACGGTGTTCGTACCACTCGATCGGTGATTCTCAAGTGAGATGATGTATTTATATAAGACATTTTATGGGAAAATTAAAATTTGGTGACACCATTTTCCATACAATTAATTATCGATGTCAAAAAATTAAACTATCTTTATAAACATGACTATTAAATCAAAATAAAAATAATAAATACTAAAATTAATAGAGGAGAAACTTTTTTTATCTATCTTTTCAGATATTTTTTAATAATATGTTAGGATGAAATATTGAACGTAACATTTGGTACCTGGTCGCTCGGAAAATATACAGAAAATTTATTATAGTCAACTCACATGCAGGATAAACATATGTCACTTTTTGATCGCAATACTTTGACTTGTAAAATCTAAATATGTATAGTTTGAAATTCTAGTATAATTGAAATAAATAAATCTAGATATTTATTTCATTAATTCATCATTTCCACTTTGATAATTGAATTAATTAGATCGAGACCAGTTGCAACTCCGAGAACACAAACATGCGAAGGTCAACTGGTGAATAGCTTTAATCTTAAGCTCTCCAAAACCGCAAATGTATACATTCGCTTCGTCAAATATGCGATTCGAATAAAGCGCAATTATAGGAAAAATTAAATTAACGCTCGGCTGTGGCGGTGAAAAATCGCTCGAACGCGAAATTACAATTTTTCGTAGACTTTTTTTACCCAAATAATTTTTTTCAACGCTATTCGATACGGCAACCCCTCGGGACAAATATATATTTATTGGTATGTTAATCTAGATCTTGTAGCATTAAGCGTGAGCGGCCTCACAGCCTACCTTACCACCTTAACTCAACACAGTAGGGTTCAACAAAATCAACAATTAATTATAAATGTTTAATAACCTATTTACATTAAAAATAAATTAACAATAGAACCCCATTAGAAACCTCCATTTCCACCTTGCAGAAACTTTGTGAAAAATTATGTTATTTTTTTTTCATATTTTCTTAATAAAACGATTCGTGCTTGAGTCTAAATATGAATAATCCTAAAATTAAAACTGTGAAAATGACAATTTAATTAAAAAAGAGTTCGTTGTGATATTTGAAAGTAGGACTCATATCTCAGACTAGACTTCTCAGTATGGAATGACAAAACTTTTTATGTATTTATCGTTTTTTTATGTTTAAATAAATAATTATCCGTGGCTATGTAAAGGATCAATCTAATATACAATCAAATATGTATAGCACATAAAACGATACCCCATCTGCACAACTCGCCATTCGCACCTTCTCCTGAAACATGCGAATAGTGCAACACCACCATATTTTATTTTAAAAAAGTAATTTTTACAGATTGAATTTGATAATGAAAGATTCATCGAACACTTTTATTAAAGTTTTCCTGAAAAAAAAAATTTTTTTTTTCAGCCCTATCATTCGAGTCGGTACAGAAAGGCTCTTTGAGGGCGGTTGTGGTTCGACTTCGTGACTGTTCGCACGAAATTAACTTTTTTATTGCCATAATGGGTGACAAAATGGCCCTGCGGCGTAGGGCCAAAGCGTGCCCGGCTCCGGTCGACGCGATAAGCCATTGTTATGATAAATTCAGTGTTTACACAAATGTCACCGAAAGTTATACGAAACACTTGAGCGTTGCCTCGCTTATGCACAGTGCTCATCACGCTATTCCGACCTCACGAAACGCCGCTTATTAAATTATCTTTTATACCTTCGTTCTATTGTTATCTATTTTTTTTTTCGTATTCAGTTCGGTTGTTTCGTTAATAATTAAGGAATCGGTTGGACGAGGAGTTGTGACGCGTGCGAAAGTTTTTCAATCGTGATGTTTTAATCTTCGCGTTGTTGTTTCGTTATGATCTTTTTGAGTTGCGTGAAAATATCTAATCGAAATATTAAGATAATTAATATGTAAAATATTATTATTTTTATCGTGATTGGATCATAAAGCTAATAAAAACAAATACTTTTGTATATTTTGATGTTTTCAATGTGAATTTTTGTAATATCGAAATGAAAGTACATTAAATAAAAATAACATGTATTTTTGTACGATTCGGAAGGAACAAATCGTAAATTTTGAATATTATTACATTCTTAAATCTGAAATGTTTAAAATTCCATATCTGAACAATTACATCGCAATAATTCACATCGAACAACGAGCTCGTCTGAATTTTTTTCACCGCTCTAAGCAGCATGATTCGAATTTTTTCAAAATTTTATTTCACACAAAACGCGAACGAAATGTCAACTGTTTCATTGTAATTTAATCGCATTAACTTTCACGACAGCAAATCGAAATAATAAAAATATACACAACGAAACGAATACGGACCGCGGCGTTCGCCTCTAGTTAACATAAATATCGGGAACGACAACCGCATGTTAAGAATGAAATTTTCATTAAGTATGTATATTTTTCCCCAACTCTCCCCCAAAAGAAAAAAAAGCTTAGTTCCGTAATTCGACTCCGTCGAAACGCGTCAAGTCCGCCACAATCGGAAAAACAATTTTCAATTTTCTTCCGAAGATTAAGATTATCGCGCCCGATGTCGTTTCACCCCCAATCTCCACATTACATTATAGTGCGTATATACACTATAAAGCGAGGGAACACGGCACTGTAAAGGCGAAGAAAAAAATATATAAACGAACCAAGTGAAATACCATGAAAAAATATGTTGCGATTGTTTCGTAGTTAGTTAAGTCGGAGGGGTAGCTTTTTAGTGGCCGCGTGGAACGTAAGTGCACAGTAAAATATTAAAGATAAGCGACGAAATTATACGAAAATCGTAAAAAATAATTATAAGGCAATCAAATGTTACGTTTTTCGGATATAAACACATTTGTATTTGTACAATATTCATTTTGCTGATTGCGCAACGAATACGCAATAACGGCGCGTTTTAATTTCGATTTCAAACTTATTTTTTTATCAATTTAAAAAATCTTATTTAGATAAGAATTTTGCTAAATAAATATTAATTCTTCTGAAAAGTATTAATACTTAAGCTTAAAGCTCACGTAATCAAATTTAAATTTGTATACAATTTTTCTTATCGATAGTGCGTCAAGGAAATTACTAAACAATTTTTAATTCAAAATGAAAAAAAATTCAAATTGAAAAAATGAAATATATTTTTTTATCATACAAGTTAAAATAAAATCTGTATTTAGTGGCAGTTTCGCAATCAAAGTTTTATCAATCGCCGGGTCGTTTTCAAATTAGCTTCGAGTGAACCAGGTAATCGAATTAAGTATATTGTTTACGCCCTCACCACCCACCCTTAATAGTTAAACTAGGGGGGGTTTAACCTAACCGTTGTATGTCGTGTGACGTCGAATCGTGCCCGAGCACGTTATCGTGCCTTGGCGTGCCCGATTTCGAAAAACCGTGATATCATAACGTGGGGGTACTAATATGAACGACTATAAAAAGCATGCGATCAATCGAATGTCGTGAAAAATCAAAATAATCATCGCATTGCACGTATGCGCGGTGGAAGTTGCGAAAAACTCGATGTAAAGTCGATCAATCGTTGTGGAGTAATTTATGTGTCGCAGATAACGATTAGTTTGTATAGGTTTGACGTATTGGTTTTAAACGGTGAATTTATATTTTAAAGACAAATATTTTTATATGATAAAGTAATCAGTCTCTTAATAAAAGGTATCAGACTGTTTACTGCGGGTTTAAAGTAAATTTATCGATGCGGGATTGTGTGAATTTCGATGTAGCCAAAGGTATGATCATTTGAAAGTATAATAGTGCTCGTGATTGATTAAAGTTAGACAGTTTTATTGGACGAAGAACGGTAAGGGTTGCCCCCTAGGTTACGTACAAATAAATATATTACTACAGGTGGTGACAAAAGCGAACGTCACGCGATTACTACCTAAGGACAAAATAAAACGAGAGTAAAAAAACTGCCACGGTGTCATAATACGATTCCGTTCGTGCCGTTTCACCGAAAGTATAAAACTGAATCTTCTATTTTATTTTTGAGCTTGTTCTTTAGTGGAGAAGACGCTTCTATGTTTATCGCTTGTTTTATATGATGAAAATATATGACAATGAAAAAAAAAATGCAATGTCGTTTGTAATTGAATGTTTCTAGTTACATAGATCTCTAAATACATACACATATATACAATCTAAATCGTTTCGGTTGAAGAACGAACCGAGTGTAAAAATACAGAAATATCATTAAACGTAATCGGATGATGTCGGGGAAGATCGGAAGACAGTCTGACATTTCTTCCAAATTAGTACCGATTGGATTACGAACGATTTCGAAATTGGCTCGGCGAACAAAATACGCTATTTTTTCCCGTTTCGTATATCTCGTATTTCAGCCCTTTTTATTTCCATTTTATTGTGTATGTGTATTTGGGGAATTGTGAATTCAAAACCGGCAAATGAAATGGAAGTTTCGGGTTGAAAGGAGGGAATAAGCAAACTCAATAACTATACACTGTGCGTTTGTGCGAGAGACGCAATATCGAAAAACGTCCGAGTTATTTTGCGGGTAAACTTTATCGGACAAATCAGACGATTCGAAGAAGGATACTATTTGCTCGGGGGATCTCCCCGGTGGGTAAATGTTTGAGAAGGTCTATAAATTAGATTTTCAATTTCGCAAGTTTAGCATTCGAGTGCGTAGTCGACGGAACGGGGCCTTGCGCAGAGTACCACGACTCAACTTCAATCGGGCGAATTTATTTACAAGAATAAATATATAGAAGAAAATCATATAATAAAGAATTAAAGGTTAAAAAAAAAGTTAATAATTTATTTAATTTAAGATCAATTTAAATTTAACACACTCTTGACAATTTAAATATAATTACAAATCAAATATAAAATGTTTAAAATAAATTTACTTATTGTTAGCTTCGTTGTGAATAATATAAAAATATAAATCGACTTTCAATGCATGCTGTATATATGTATGTGTGTGTGTAATATTTTACGGGTTTTCGCCATTTCATAGACGATTTATTCGCCTCCTTTTCAGAGCAAGTAGACCAGAGAAAACAGTTTTCACCCGGCGGCGAAAAAGCTGATATAAAAATGGTCGCCGCCGCCGTCGTTGACGGTGTGGGGCTAACTTGTTTATCGAATTTGTGTTTTCCCTTTGAAGACTGCTCTTGCCGGAAAATTGCTATTGGTTTTGTAAATTTCACCTTTTCAACCGTGTTGAACGGAAAACACGGACCGAACCCATCCATCGCTCCGGCTAAACTTAACTATGTTCGACGTCGTTCTCTTTAGACTCGTTTATTAATCATAAAACTCAAAGTCGATGCAATCACTTGGTAATTATTATTTTTATACCTAGTTAAGTTATTAAAGTGATTCAAAACAAGAAAAAAATATTCATTAATAATTTCATTATATTAATATTTATATGTTGTGAAGTCTATGAAAATATTTTTTGTGTTTGTGATTATTTTGTATTTAATATGTCGTATCAATTTTTTTATCATTTGTTAAAATTGATTTGCTGAAAATTATATCAAATTCTCAAATTAAATTTACGTAATATATTTTTATTAAGCGAAAATCTAAATTATAAAGAAGAGAGCGCTCGCTGAAAAAAAGGACCGATTGAACGTAATCGAATAGCCGAAACGATATAATGAATTATTAATTTCGTCCGAGTTATTTGCGCGAAGAAGAAAAAAACTGTGGAAAGAAAAACGATTTGATTAAAACACTTCAAAGGTTTGGTTAATTATCATTTAAAAACACGCCACCCCCTTTCCTTGCCGTCGAGTTTTCGACTCCAAAGGAGCCTTTTGATCCGCCGTCACATTCTCGTTCCATTTTCTATAAGAGACTTATAATCGAATTTTTTTTCGTCCTTTAAAAAAATTGAAGGACGAGTTAATTACTTCTGATGAAAGTTTCAAAAATTATTTATTTAAAAATCTGATTTGATTCGATCATCTCATAATTTTATCCCCTGTGAAAACGTTCAAACAGAATATGTTGTGGCATTATTTACAAAATGTTTTATAACGTACAAATATAAAATTTCACGGAACATGTTAATATTAAACATCGTGTATTATTTCATTCTGAAAATATTCTTATTGTTATCTGTCGTATTATTGCATAATATACCTATGCCTAATATAATATTTTTCTGTGGACAAAAAAAGAGAAAATTATATACTGTATATTTAAAAGAATAAATTTTCAGAAATTACGTTTTTCTGGAGCGGGCGAGAAGAAATTAAGGCCTAATGTAATAATGGGAAAATTTTTGCTGAATAGAGGGCAAATTGGATGGAAAATCTAACGGCTCAACCTGCCGCCAAGAAAAATTAATTATTTCTCCGAGAGAGAAATTGTTTTTCTCTCGCCCCGCGCCGTTTATATTCGAATAATGTAATAAAATATAATATTTTTTCATTGCTCGTTAAGCACTTGTACTGTTATAATTTTATTACGCTGTTATTTCAGCACACTTGTATATATTTTTTTTTTGCGTATCGAATATGTTATATTTTATTTTGTGCGCAATACTGAAGTTGTTCGTCCATTTTGAATTGGATCTCTATAGAAAGTTGCACGATAAACGTATTTATATTTACTCTATTATTCTCAAGATCTTGAAATACGCAGGGGAAAAATTAGGGTGAATATATTGCGAATAAATGTTTTACCAAAGAATTTTCTAGTAAATGAAGAAAATTCATGATATACACGATTCATGATTCATGATTGATTTCCATCGTTGAGTTGATCAAAAATATTCTAATTAAATCATTATAAAACAACAATTATTATTATTTTTTCGTAAAAAACACATTAATTATATTAAATTTATTGATTGCATATTTTAATTTTCAAACCGGAACTAAACGAAAACAATCAACGTTCTTTGAATATTATGCGCACCCTAATCGTGTCAGTCTTCCCCTGTGCCAAAGGTGATCCTTGTCCCCTATTCGGCTTGCGCAAAACACTCGCAAGAAGTGTAAATAAGGGTTTTCTGAACCTCCTGCTTTTCCCCTTCACGTTAAATGCTCCGTTCCCTTCCTTCTCATATAGAGGGAAGTGCATTCATCTCTACTACCTTCTCTATAAACTTCTCGAAAATCTTTCTCCTCTCAATAACCCGGACGTCTCCCTTTCTCTCGTGCTACTCGAGCTTAATCTGTTTCATTTTGAGCAACTTTGGTTTTTGATGTTTCAAATTTAATGGGGGATTCTTTTCTGATGAGATCGCGTGCACATTATTAAGATCATATATGAGCCGTTTAGAGCTAAAGGTGATTAGCTCCACTATTTGAAAAAAAAGCCAAATCACTTGGTAGTCATTATTTTTCATGAGTGAAATGTATTTATTGATAAATAAAGATAAATAGCCTTAAATAATAAAATATGTTTGGATATTTGATAATAAATCAATTTTGTTTCAGAAGCCATTTTAATAAAATTTATACTCTAATGTGTTTCGATTACATTTATAGCTTACTATAATAAAATTCGTATATAATATTTGTAATTTCGGAAAAATGGAATTTTGAAGGGATTTTCGAAAAATGCATTAAACAATAACGTGTTTCGACTTCTTTCTTAATGAAGTTCGTCGCGCCTAACTCTGAATATTTCATGTTTTGTTTATCAATATTGCTATCTAAGTGCTTTTACAGATTGTTATCTCTATGTTTTAATATATACAAAACAATCTCGAATGAAAATTCGAATCTTATTCTATGTGAATTCAAGTTTCAGCAGACGATTGATATTATTTATTCAAAAGTGACTTTTTTGCAATTCGAAATGAAAATGTCTTCGGAACCTATCTTCCATGCAACGGTTACAATCTTCCCCTTTCTTGTACATAGCTTTTCTTTCCCTTTGGTCGTGGCCCGCCCCTTGGCCCCTTCCTCTTTCCTCTCATCTTCACAATAAGCAGGGTAGTTCAAGCGGCGGTCGCGTGCGGTTGACAGCCGTTATTCGGACCCCTAACAAGCCAACTTTGCCCCACAATGGCTCAAAAACATGACTGCTTGAGACATCTTCGACGCTTGAATTTTGATTTTTAAGCGAAACGTCTCGAGCTTTGCGAAATCGTAAATTTTAAACCTTTCAATTCACTATCGATAAATATTATTATTTATATAAATTACGAATTTAGGTTGTGTTAAGCAATAGAAAATAAATTAATTTCAATTTTAATATTCGAAATTAATTGCGTTCATATTATGTTTTAATAGATTGTCTAGTTAAATTACACGAACATTGAGGGAATTTCGATGGAAGAATGTCGTTCAGAAACATTTAGAGGGTTGGGCTTCGGGATGAGTGGGTGGTTGGGTGGATGGAGTGGCAGTCCAGGTAAAGTAATAACTCGAGAACACATTTTGATTAAAGCGTTAATTAATTTACCGGGTCGAGCTAGCTGCGGTCTGTATCGTTCAGGCGCGCCACGAACTCCAGACCAAACTCCATACCAACTAACTAAAACCCCATAAATACAATCGCCCCGTGGTGATTTTGCACGTGCGATAAATTTCTAATTGATTTGAGATTCAATTCCCACAATTGCATCGTTCGTTGATGGCGTAATTGAATTTTAATCGAATATTCGTCCGCATACACCATTAGCACAGGTGTATTTATTTATTGTTACTACCAAATCATTCTTAAATTTATAAATTGATCATTCGATTTTAATTCATTAGGCTGGAAAATTCGATGAATAGTGTCAATGCATCGATAGAATTTAATCCATATACACCCAACTCTCGTTTTACACGGTGGATAGAGACCAGCAAAAACCGTGTAAAAAAAACCGTATAAGAAAAAAGAAAAAAAAAATATTGCGCGATATTCATTATATAGTTCAAACAAACCGTGTTAAACCAAATAAATCGTGTAAAAAAAAATTTTTTTTTTCACTTTTTCAAACCGTGTAAAACGAGAGTTGGGTGTATACAGATGAAATAGTATTATTAGGAACCATTTCTTTACGTGTTCAAATGAACACTTTTTTCGAATGTTTGTTAAAATTTTTTGAAATGAATCAGTCAAGAAAAACGACATCTGATTTTTAATTAAACCCGACAGGACTCAAACCTAGCATCATAAGTATTTCGAATTGACGCTTCATTGACAAACGCTTTATACCACTGCACAATAATTAAGTCTATGATTCTGTACAATAATAAATTATTAAAACATTAGATTCAATACTCATTCCGAACGAAATACAAACACAAAATTTAAAACTCAAACAACCGCACATACATATAACGATCAGAAAGATGAAAACGAGCGGTCGAGCCTCCATACACACACACATATATCCCAGCATCGTGGACCCTTTGAGTCGAACGACGGTTAATTATGCGAAAGTCAACATGTCCCTCGGCATTACCGTTATTAAAACACGCCTGCAAACATCGTCGACAAAAAATCAACCCGCGCCCCCAAACACACAGCGACAATAAATAATAAGCGACAATATATGGCGGACGCGTGCCGGCCACGTGTCGCCTCCCCCTCAAATTATGGACGTTGCGATTTTGTGTCAATCTCTCGACAAACACCCACTCGTCATTGTTGAGACCGGCTAATAGACCGAGTCTCCCTTGAATGCGAGGGTCGGTGGAAAAATCGACAGTTTCTATACGGGACCGTTCGTTCGCGGTTCACGCTTCGGGTCTCGTGTGACAAATTGAAGTTCGGAGCGATTGAGATGTGTGTTTGGTCGTTTGGATGTTATGAGATTTACGAAAAATGTATAAAACACGATAATTATTAAAATTTTAGTTGAAATTTTCTAAAATTGATAGATATTTTTAATTTTTTAATACTTTTATGGACGTGTTTTGAAATGAAAATGCTATAATATTAACAGATACATATAGAAATTCAATTAAAAATATTGAAATAATAAATTTGTGAATTTTGTCGCTGTTGTATCGTCTACTTTTGATTAAGTAAGGGTTGCTCGGATCAAAGTCGCAGTCTTCCAATTTTCTCGTTGGAAAACCTCCAACCTAACTCGGTCATGGCTTGTGCTCATTATAACGTTCAATTCAGTTTAAAAATATGGACACACAATAAATACATCAATTATAAAAGTGATTAGTTATATACATTATAAAGTTATATAATTAAAATGATTATTGTCGATTATAAAACATTTCATAAGAGCCGAAATTTTTAGTGTATGGACTATCAGTCGATGTTCGTATGTAGTTGATAATAACAAAACGACACGTATTTACGACAACTGAAACTAGTGCTTTATGCACCTAACCATCGACTATGATCATTTTTATCATCCAATGTTTATTTACTCAATTATACCTATCATATGAGATAGAATTCGTTTGCGCCGGCCGTGGGTTTTTACTGGGCATTGTCTTTTCCAGTTCGATTATCAAATTGCTCAGATTAGTTTCAAACATCGAGATTCTAAACGTCAGACAATTCTAAGAGCACGAATTCCAATTCTCAGAAATGAAAACCCTCACCATAAACCAGAAGATATCGATCTTCATATACATACGAAGGTTATCACATGAAAATTGAATTAATACACTGTAAAAAAGTAAATCTTAAAAATGTTGCATACTGGAATTTCCGTTTGTCTGAAATTGAATTTAGCTGCTAGTTATAGGAAATCGGCCCCCCACTATCGCTGTAATCGTGAGCAACCCTATCTGAGCTGAATTCATATAACACTGAAAATGCCCATGGGTAATTTGAATTTCGAACTGTCTGAAAAAGAAACCAATTTCGGGCTGTTATTAAGATTTTCTTTTTACATTGTATCGAACAACGAATACGCAAATTGTATCTCATTGAACGTCTGAGTGCGTACGAACCACGAGACATAAGCCACCCACCTCACCACCGAGATGGGCGGAAAGGACGAAGCAGAAGACGAGGAAAGGGGGCGCAAGTGTGCGGAGTTCCGCTGTTTGCCAGGGCGAGAGTTTACCCCCGGCAAACGGAGCGCGCGGCCCTTTGAAGCCTCCAAATTAGAAGTAATGCTGAAAATACAGACCTTAATTAAGTTTATATCTAAAACGAGGATTTAATTAATTTAGTTGTTTGCCGAGCGGGCGGGCGGCGAGCGGGCGGAAGGGGGAGTGGCGGCAGAATCTGATTGGCCGCGCGCGCAAGATGCCGCCTCATTATCCCGCTCTTCGCAGACACTTCTCTCGTTATCGGACTATGGGGGACTCTTGTGCCATTGGTCCGTTTTAAATGCTGTTCGATTCAAAAATTAGTTTCGTATCGATTTTGATTCGTATAGATTTTGATTCATATCTAGGTTCGATTTATTTGAATTTGTATCGATGTTCTATTGAAAATCGAACGACTGGGTCGTTTCGGGCTCTTTTGTAATTGGTACGTTTTAAATGCTGTTCGATTCAAAAATTAGTATAGTATTGATTTCGATTCGTATAGATTTTGATTCATATCAAGGTTCGATTTATTTGAATTTGTATCGATCTTCTAATGAAAATTGGACGACTGGGTCGTTTCGGGCTCTTTTGTAATTGGTACGTTTTAAATGCTGTTCGATTCAAAAATTAGTTTCGTATCGATTTTGATTCGTATAGATTCACGATTCGATTTTGATTCATATCAAGGTACGATTTATTTGAATTTGTATCGATCTTCTAATGAAAATTGGACGACTGGGTTGTTTCGGACTCTTGTGCCATTGGTCTGTTTTAAATTCTGTTCGATTCAAAAATTTAGTTTCGTATTGATTTTGGTTCATGTCGACGTAAGATTTATTTGAATTTGTATCGATGTTCTATTGAAAATCGAACAGGGTGGTTTTGAGCTCTTATGATATTGTTCCTTTTTAGACATTATTCGATTAATAAAATAAGTTTCGTATCGATTTTGATTCATTCCAATGTGCAATTTATTGATTTTAATTCATATCAATATTTGATTATGTTGTACATAGATCGGACGATTGTGTCATGTTGTGCTTTTTGTGCAATTTGTCTGTTCCATTTTACATTGAATTTGATTCATATCAATTAAATTCAATTTGATTCAATTCGATTCCGAAAAAAATATGAAACATTTGTTCACAGTCAAATGTGAGGAAATATGTAATCTTTTAAATTCTATGTCAAGTGTGATTTGACATCTATTTGTTATCCCATAAATCTATATCGAGCTACGCTAGACATTTTTTACGAAATTAATTGAGCATATTTATTTATTTTGAAAGTTGAAATGTGTGAAAAAACATCAAATTATTTTTTTTACTAAAAAAAATCATAATTTCAAAATATGCTTGAAAAACCACAGAGTTGGGGGAAACTCTTTAGAATCTAAAGGGTTGAGGGTTGAAGATGCAATTTTTAAGAGAAAATGGCGCGAGAGAAATTTTAAATGCTGAATATCAAATTTATTTTATTATGAATCTGAATTGAAGTTTTCAAAATAGTGAATAAATTTTATTCTGACAATGAGTGATTTTTCAAACTTATTCTCAAGTATAATTTTTATTCAAATCGAGTTTAACTCGACTAGTTAACTTTTTCGAAAATTTTCCCAATTCAAATTTAGATCGTCAAAATGAATAAATTTTCACATCGATTTAAAAACAATAATAAACATCAATTATTTAAATTGAGTCTATCTACAGCCGAAAAGATTGAGAATCGCAGCGCGACTGTTGGATACACATCGGCGAGAGTAATTGACAGCTGTCGACTTGATCCAACTCGCGAAATCTACAAACAACGCAAAAACAAATCCGACGACGACGACGACAATTCCGGGAAAATCGCGTTCGGAAAATGGCGAACGTTAACGCAATAACAAACATCTGACCGAAGCCGAATTTCCAACTTTATCCCTGTACTCTTGGCTAATTTATTTACCGTGTAGACAGAGAGACGCGACCCCCCTCCGACTCCAGTCGCGTTAGAGAGGGACGCACTTATGTTAAGGCGCATGCGTGCGAAAGAGACGACCTCGAGGCTTCTACGCCATAGCAACTTAAACGATGTTAATTTGACTATCAAAGGCTTTCATTAGAGCCGAGTCTCGGCGTTGCCGCGGAATCTGATTAATTTTTATGAAGCGCAAAAAAGACGAAATTAACCATAATTTCATAATTGATACCGAGAGAATTTCATTTTTTTTCGTTCTTTTCGAAAAATATACATTTTTCCAATGAAATTCTTAATGGCTCATATTGACCTTTTGAACTCCGTGTCGAGTATAATTCGAAAATCATTTATTTCCTACAACTCCTTGACGAATCACACTCGATATTTTTCATCGAAATTAATTAAGTACCTTAATTTATTTTATAAATCAAAACATATAAAATGTAATAAAAAATAACATACAACAGAGTTTTTTGTTCAATTTTTACTTTTTACTTAAAAAATAGAAATTATAATAAAAAAACGCTCAAAAATCACAGAGTTGTGGGAAAATCTTCGGAAAATTCATCAAAGTTGAAAGGATTAATTTGGGGCGACAGTTACAGTAAGACCATTTTTTGACAATATACCCAACTCTAATTTTACACGGTGAATAGGGACCAGTAAAAACCGTGTAAAAAAGAAACATTTTTCATTTCGCGATATTCATTATATAGTCCAAACAAACCGTGTTAAACCAAATAAATCGTGTAAAAAAAATTTTTTTTTCATTTTTTCAAACCGTGTAAAACGATAGTATATTCAATTAAATAACTGAACTTCAAAATTAGAAATATGGTCACCCTATATTAATTGTGAAAATAGTCCGATTCACAAATGATTATACATCCGATATATTTATTGAATAGACTCCGCCTCGTTTGAATCGTCCCATTCAATGCGCGCTATTCCTTTGAGTCGATTCAAATCGAAGCTATTCGCGAATTTAAATTGTTAGATAATAGCCTTCCTGAGTGGATAATTGGAAAAATAGCCGCCTTTTTTAGCGACCGATAAAAAGGTACCGAAAATCTTTGTGCAAAGAATAACGAGAACGCGACACATTCTACGGCCTCCTTTGTGCCGAATCGACCCGACTAATATGTTGGACATTTTTTTTTATACACTTTTGGTGAACTTCTTTGATGGTTTTTCGTGCGAGCACATGACTATTGTCTGTGATGTAAGACGATAGGTCGAGCACATTACCTGGCCAATTGAATGAGTAAAAGCTTTTTGATACCCTTGACGAGGGCCGAAACTGAGAATAAGTGGCGTATAATACGAATTTTAGTTAAAATTTGAAAAAAAAATCGGTTAATTGAATTTATATTTGTTTCATTGAGTATTGATCAAAAATGTAAATGAATCAATTTCAGATATTATTTTAAGCATTGGCAGGAAAATGTATTGAAAGATATTTTGAATTGAAAAGAAAAATGGCTAATTATGACTATTGTATTTATCAAATCATTGATGCGAAGAGTGAAAATAAACGATCGCTTACGTTTGTTTGGAAAAAATATATTTGCCATATCGCTTTTGTAGATGGTCATGTATGAAAAAATAATTCAGAAAACATGTAATCTGAAACGTCAGTAATTTGATAGGGTATACAGAAAACGTCGGTATACTTTGTGTGCGAAAGACGGCATTTCTTTAGATGCTGATACACATAATGTGTTGATGTTGAGTATTATACATGCTATTTACGATATTTACACAAAAGAGATGAGATCTTATTTGCATTCGAATAATTTTACCGTACTGTGATTCTAAAATTTAATAGAATGAAAAATAATATTCCGAGAATAATATGAAATTTAGGTCAGAACGAATTCGGTTAATAATGTGAGTCGTTCGTTCAATAATAAAAATCGTTTTGAGTGACGTTTCTTTTGTGTAAAACGTCTTTAATAGGCCGTCATCCAATAACCCATAATTCATTTAACACTGATATAATCAAATTTGTTTGGTTCAATTAGAACCCTTCCATTGTTGAAGAACAACAACAAAAAATGCAGGGAGCAAAAATACAAACGGTCCTAGTTTTTCACTTATGACGGGTTTCATATCAATGGTATTGAAATCCGATTCGCGACATGAACAGGAAACACATGCGGATATTAATTTTCATAAAAATAATAATATATCATTCGATTTAAAATGCAGTTTTGTGATTATAAACGATATTTTCAATTGGAAACTTCGCCGAAAAATTGATTTTTTTACACTAGGCGGTCCAGTACGGGGGTGTTGCCATTTAGGCGGCCGAATGATAAATGGGGCGGACTTAACGGAGGCTTTACTCATCTAAGTAACGGCTTTCAGGCTATTAGGGCGCCTGAACCTTAGTTTTCTGAGGGCTGGGCGGTTTATAGGGTGAGGGAGTGCGACGGCAGCCATTACAGCCTCCCATACTACCGAGACGAGCCCTCGAACAGGGATTCTAAACAAGCGCTCTTTAAATATGCACTTATTACTATCTTCATTAAAATTCCAAAATAAACTATATTTAAGTCATTGACTTAAAATTTGCATCTATCTATATTATAAATACGCTGACGATGCTTGAAATTTTCAGCCGTGCCTCAAGAACTCGGATCGTCGAGCGCGCGTACACGCGTGTTGACCGCTCGGCTACCGTCCTTATTCCGAAACTGCACCGTTTAACGTATATAAGGCGTAAAATCCCGGGTTCGACTTTTTTATTTCACACATAGATGGCAATAAACACATCCATGGCAATACGAAATTTGATTAATTCCGAACAATTTTGATACACATCCGTGGCACTACTAGTTTACATAAATTGTCGATAATGATCATACTGAATGAACGATTATAACTCACACACAAATGATTTATCTCCTCAAACCCCTCAATCGAAAATTCACACATAGAATCATCATAGCATATAATGAAAACGCCAAAAAAAAAAATACACCTCATTCCCCGCGAACATCACTAATGGCTACCATTACTCACATAAAGCGCATTGACAAATTGTTCTCTGTACACACGTACAGAGCACGTAAGCAAACATTATTCCCTATCCGCCCCTGGACCCCCTCCCCCTCCCCCTACCCCCCTTCATTCCCGGATCGTTATTTTTCAGGGTTTTTCCTCGGCGATGGCACAAACGAATTTCACGCCGGGATAAACCGGGAACAGACCGACGTTACAGGGTAACACCTGGGACGGTTCACACGTCCCCGGTCGGTTTAACCGCACCACATCTCACGGTGTAATTGTCGAGACATTACCCTTACCGTGATATCGCACAATGCTTGTGTTTAGATGTGGCGAAAGATTTCACACATAAACAACGGTCTGGATTATCGAATTGACGAAAGCGATATTCTAATGTGAACAATTATAGAATTAACAATTACTAAAGAGTTCAAATTCAACGGTATAAAAAATAGTCACAATATTCCTGTTGATCGAAAATCGTGATCTTAAATTTAAAAATTGACTATCTGTATGGTTAAATTTTTAATTTTTTGCAATTCAAACAAACAAGAAAAATAGAGACATGCGTATCATTAATTTCATCGTACGATAAACCGAATGGAGAACCAGACGATAAACTGTATCGTGGGCGAACTTCTTATGAAAAAGTAAAATATTATTCATTTATTACTTATATTTTTAGTCGAATCATATGATAATCGAAATATTTACTGAATCGTTTCCCTGGTTTTAAATTGATATAAGATATACTACTACAAACAAATCTACATTGAGTGGATGATGTGATAATTTCTAAGTCACGAATTTTGATGAAGTTTTATCTTATTACACGCCGCTTGTGTACAAAGCGCACATGTTGCGGATGTCGAGTCGCGAATTTAGCGGCGAAAGTGGATTAGTGCACTAATTGAAACGCTTAAATTGAGTTGATCGCATTATTATAGGAGAGTAATTACTTCATCTTAACCGGGTTAGTCGCGGGGCCATATTAACTGTGGCGGCCTCTGATGTATGTGACACAGACAGAGGTGGTTAGTAAACGAAACACGATTTTATCCGAACAAATAGATTCTAAAAATCTGTTTTTATATCTATGATTTATCAATCATTCGTAAGAATGGTGAAAAATTTATAAAAAAAATGAATTTTTTGAGTCTCAATTCTATCTATTAGTATGTACGTATGCATGTATCAATATAATTTGTTGGTTAGTTGGAATATAGTTATATATTTAAATGAGATTTAATTTAATTCGATACTAGTACATTTTGAATAACATCTCGTGTATTTAACGGATGTTTATATATCTGTATTAGATCGAGAAACAGCCCGGTTAACAAGTTTAGGGTGGTTTTGGGGGCGAGATAATGTGGTTATAATTGGAGCTCGCGCCCGGAAAATCTACTGCAATTAATTTAGCGGTGTGCGAACGCTAACGAAAAGGGATTTTAATTAACAACACTTCAATCTACGATATCACAAACAACATAAATAATATTCGCAAAAACAACCGGGCGCACTGAAAATAACGGAATTACGATTAAACACCAATAAATAGAACTTATAAATACTTCCAGTCTCTACGTGTTAAATTCTCAGACGCTATGCGACTTTAATTCGATAATCCGCGCATAGTGGATGCGAGGCTGAGGTTTTGAAGTTCTTTGAGAGGCTTTCAACATACGACCTTTTGCACAGTGCACGTGTTTCGTAACTTGGGCGTACACACGAGGACGTGTGAACGTGCACGTAGATATGTGCTGAATGTACGTGGTGGATGTGCCCAGGCATCCTGTCTGCCTGTCTGCCCGATATAATTGTGTTAACGAGAAACTCTAATTAGTACTGACTAATCCAGGGGGATCAAACTCGGCGGTCGCGCAAGAGCGCTTACAATTAAATGATGTCTTTAGCTTTATTATGAGTGAGGTTTAGAGAGAATTTGGTGTTTAGTAACCGCACGTGTATCGTATAATGTACGTATGTATCTTATTTATAAACATCAATGTGAATTTTAATATTTACAGTTATGATAGTTAAAGATTTTTTTGTGATGCAACTGAAAAGCTACAACAATTATTACTATCTAAAATGCAAAGCAGCTTATTTGTATTTTACTATCCATGTGTGTAAGTGATCATTCATTGGTTCCAAATAATTAACAGAGCAAAATTTGGTTATATGAAAATTAAACGTGAATTGATCGAAACAAGTTTAGAACTCCTGCATTGTTTGGTTTAACTAATCGCTATTGGTTCGTAATTCCCATTACACGTCAGTTTCATCCTAACGTTCAAACACATCTCTATTCATAGTAACATCTACACGTATACAAAATTTAAATTGATTAGAATTCGATTAAAATCGTCACCGAATCAATTTGATGCCCCAAATCGAATATAACACAAGTAATGAAAAATGCGTTGATGCGCACACTCGATGAGTACACATAGAAATACGGCTAATTTACAACCCCTTGATCCTTATAAGGGTTAATAAACGTTTCAAGTGCCACATACAACACCCCCATCTACTTTAACATATACACATAAATCGAACATAAGAGTTGGACAAGTGTTCTTTTCACATACGGCGTAACGATCGATGTTTGTTCGCTTATATCGCCCTACAGATTACGGGATTATCGTAAATAATTGAAAAAAAAACACTCTTTTAACGGAGCAAATTTAGCTTGCGTAGATATTTGAATCGAATTAAAGTTAATAGACGATTTTCGAAACGAATTAGTGTAGTGTCCGAAACGTCTCCATCAGTCATAGCGTGACGTGCGGAGGGACGGAGGATTCATTGGATTAGGGCGTCGAAGGGTTAAACAGTGGCTCCCTTATCAATGGACCGTATAATGGGTTTCCAATGTAATTAACGCAAACATTTGTAATTGTCTTGACGTGGTCGCTTCAGTAATGGGTTATTTTTAAACCGATTCGCGATCAGCGAAACGCAAAACTTCCTCATTTCCCACAATTTTCTTTCAAAGCAATGAAAATGTTTGCATTTTTCGATTGATTCGTTAATAAAATTATTATTTTGTTAATTAAATCAACGCTACTTTTAAGTGTAATGTGATTAAATTCAATCACGTATCGATTTTAACAGACATACGATGCATACGTGAAAAAAAAAATCTGACACACAACCGGCGAGATTCTCACGCGTTCGAGTGATGTAACGCTCGTCCGATCCCGTGTAACTCTTCGAAATATTCAAATTACGCTATTAGCGTTGTTCCGTCTCGACGGTCATGCGAACATGCAAAGCTCATAAGTACACTTTCATAACATTCTACCTGAACTCTGACTTCGGGGAGGTTGACTTTCATCGCGAGCTCCTCCCTCGAATAGACGTCCGGATAATGGCTCTTCTCGAACGCTCTCTCGAGCTCGTGGAGCTGGTAGGTCGTGAACGTCGTCCTGTTCCGTCTGTGCTTTTTCTTGCCCGAGGCGTCCGTGCTTCCGGAGTCGCCCCTGGAGTCCCCGGCGCCGGAGCCTGCGCCCCCTGGCCCCCGGGGGCCCTCGTCCGAACTGTCGCCGGGGCTGCGCTCCAGTCTCGCGTCTGTGCCATCGTTACTGTGACACGAGCCCTCTCCTGAAATATATCGATTATATTATTTGGCATTTTCCATAAATTAAATTCTACTTATGTGTACAGTAAACCCTATTATAACGATTTTTTAATTTATTTTTCAAAAATTTATTAAAATATTTAGTTTTGAAATTTTTACGTGATAAGCAGCGTGAATACGACTGAACTTCCGCTTCAAGCGATTTTCATTGTATTTAGTCTGAAATGATATTTCCTAAATTACGGAAAAGGAAAAATCAACGCGACACTTTTCTAAACAATATTAGAATTAAAAATTCTAATAATAGTAAAATATAACATTGTAGAAGAAAACCATCGCAAACGTTATAGGGAAGAACCTACAGGATGGATTTTATAGGAGATGCTTACTCTATGTTATTCATAGGCTTCTTTACGGCTGATTCTCTTGCAGTAAAACTTTTCGGAGTTATCTAATGCATACCTGGGAGAGATTTTTAATACATGAATTTCACATTTAATATTTTACATATGACAATATACACCCAACTCTCGTTTTACACGGTGGATAGGGACCAGCAAAAACCGTGCAAAAAAAGTGACATTTTTTATTTCGCGATATTCATCATATAGTTCAAACAAACCGTGTTAAACCAAATAAATCGTGTAAAAAAAATATTTTTTCATTTTTTCAAACCGTGTTATTTTGAAACCGTGTAAAAAAAATCCGTGCAAAACGAAAGTTGGGTGTATCTATCGTTTGACAGTTCTCAGGGGGTGCTTTCCGTAATATTATTTATAGCATACACACGCAAAGGGAATTTGATACTAAAACGAAAACGATAAACACCATAAAATTGGTCACAATCAGTTTGTATTCTCGAGCAATGCCAGGTCTTAGAAGCTCGTTTTCAATAAATTCGATAAGTTATACCGTAATCTAATAAGTCGCATGTACGAAAATGATAATGAAGTTATTGCGCAATCATAGTACAAGGAGTGGAATTAATATTGATGCGAATTTGATGTTGTAACGCACTATCTATAGTAGTGAACAGTGTCAGCCAAGCGGCTGAACGGCCGTTAAATCAACCACCCCCTTCATAGTAAAACAGTTTTCGCTTCGGGGTGAGTTTTTAATTTTCATGGCGACGAAGCACGCGAGCCGATTTCTAAAGTGCTTTTAAATTTAAAGTCTCTATTAGTCCGAAACTCGATTCCATCCGTTAAAGCGATTCTACTACAATTTTTCCCCCTTAACAATAATGTCGTTTCTAAAACGTGATCGCTAAAAAAGCCTATTTATACTGTCCGACATTAAAATAATTGAACTCAAATGGACGACTAATTGAAAACGTGATACAATCCAGTTTCGGAGCGCTTTCGAAACGAGCATTGTCGATTTAACGTCAACGGCGAAATATTATTATAACGATTCGAATTTTAACGCACGATTGTTTTCGAAATCCCGCTTAATCGAGTGAATACATAACGGCGCGGTAATGATCGATATTTCACTACCACTTCGCAAAGCTAGAACCGAGGGGGCTGGTTATTTATCAATTGTTTCGTACGGCGAATTAATTCAAAACACACCAGTAATTTAAACCGAATATTAACCGTGTTGCTGCCGGTCGGAGATTTATGCACCGTACGAATAACATAATTACACGGTTCGAATGCCGGAAAAGTGTAATAGTGCGTAATTGGAGACGTAGGATTGTGTTTTTGAATGTAAGAGCCGACTATTATTCGCGAATGGGATGTCTACGTTTTCCGGAATCAAACGAAATTAATCATTTTTATGTGTATTTTCAATAATCTAAATTTATCGTGCTTACTAAAAAATAAAATCTATGATGCAATTTATGTCATAAAAAAAATAATTTAATCCAATTTGAAAAATGTTGAGGATCTCAAAATAACAAGCACGCTACGCTAAGTGTTAGAAATTAAATAAATTTAAAATTTCACTAATAAAAAGGCGTTTAATTAAATTACGTTCGACTCATCAATCACGCGTTTAATTTCTAGCTTTCTATCGCGAACAGTGACACGCATGAACCACATATGCTTGATTTTAAACCTGTTAAATTACAACCCTCGCACACTAGTATGCGCTTATTATTAACTTAAAAAAAGCGAAACACGCATATTTCGAAGTGAAATTAAACACACACAAAAATGTACTTTTTTTTCATATTTAACATACGTAATAACCGGTGGCAGTGTGATTTAGTGTGAGCCGTCTGTGTGCTTTACCATACATACGCGATCGGTTCATATCGCGATAACAGTTATAAATTTCTATAATTAATTTAGTGTTCCTACGTAACTAATTGCGAATTCACTTAACGTAAACACACACAGCTAGGCACGGATTTCGTGTCCTTAACCAGCACAAACAAGAAAGGTTTTGGTCTAATTTCGAGTCGTTAATCGGGGTTCCGATATGCGTTACGTGTCGCATATACTTAACATGTGCAATGAACAAACACATATACGTATACAGAGTGCGCCTAAATATGCTGGCTCATTTCTAAAATAAATTTAATTTCAATCAAAACGATTATTCAATCATTTATTTTTTGTAAACGGATAAACGATTATTCGTAACGCGTGTAGCGAGTATCAGCGTTCAGTTAAACGGCGCATTTAGGAATTACACGATAATTCATCATCGAATGTTCGAATATATTTTTTCGATCGATGTTATCGTCGATTCATTATTGCGTTTGACAAGTGCTGGTGTGGCGTACGTGTTACTTAGCGCTTGAATGGTATCAACATGATGGCTAACAGGCTTAAAGCTAATTCATCCCACGTTTATTTTTATTGGCTGTAAAATGTTTGGTCGTACTTAATGACTGTTATTAGGCGTTGTCGAAGAACTTATTCATGATTCTCAAAGTTTCTATTATTAAAAAAATCTATGTATAATAAAAATTAAACACAACGATATTATCGATATAATGCATACGAATGGATAAAATATTTGGAAGTCATATATCAATATGAAGAAAAAATTTATAAATAATGATTAAATCAAATAAATATTTGTATCAAAAATATACAATATCAACTTTAAAAGCTAGATTTATTATATTTATTGTGCAAAATTGATATAATAAATGAAAATGAAAATTATTAAATTAAAAAAAGTTCGAGAATCTACAGCTCGCGTATAAGAGGCTGCGAGTGCATTTTGAATGATTTGACGTTTGAGAGCCTTTTTAAGATAAAGTCGGCTTTATCTCGATATAAAACAATCGTATCTCTATAACTGTGCCGTGTTTGTTTTTATTGTATTTCAATTTGTTAAGATGTCCGCGTCACGAAAGCGAGGCGAAAACTCGCCAGAGGCGAACTCCCGATTCACCGAGTCTATTAAATATTTAACGCATTAAAGATTGATGTGTGAAAATTGTTCAAACAAGACATTAACATTTGCTATTTTCACGCATGCAGAGAACGTGGCACGAAATCGTGCTTTAGTACGCCCACCGAGTTGTTAAAGCTCGAAAATATGCCATTGTCAATATCAATTATGCCACGATAATTATACGTTGAAATAATTTCGATTTTTTTTTAATATTTGAATGAATATCGAAATTAAATAACTTATTAGAATTGAAGCGAATCATATTATTAATTCTATTCTTTTGATAGTAGTTTTGAGAAAAGCTCTTTCATATATCGATACAATGCATGCAATTAGAGTTATAATTGCAGAATCGATTACTTATTGATTTTTTTTATATTAAAAAGATATTCCATATTAAAAATACATTTAGTTTTTTTTCTATATATAAAATTAAAAGAGTTTATATAATAATATCTTTGAAATGAACAACTCTAATCTTCGGATGATTATCGATGATTCTTCAATTTATTTATGATAATTCTGCATTATTGCCTGGCAGATACGCTCACGCATGATTTTTTAAACCTCTTCGTACACTCTAGAGTGTCCGATGAAGACATTAGCAGGTAATATAGATCCAGAAGTAAATCTGACAGTTGATTAGGGTAAGTGGGGCCGCACCTGTCAGCCGCCACAGGCCTACACTAATTCTGTTTGTACACACGAAGAGAAAGAAAGAGCGAGAGCTCGATCGTGACGCCACAATATGCCTTATTATTATGCTCGATCTTAATGAAATGAAAAAATAAACCATTATCTTTAATTCGAGCCGATGACCGATCGAAAGGCGAAATTTCTCGTAATTTTTTCAGCGCTGAAAATTTCGTCGTCAACGCCCGGAGAAATTTAATTAATTGCTCTTTAGCGTTAATGAATCCGCTCGTTTATGCTCGCAGATACGTTATACACCTGTACAATAATGAGAAATGAGTCATTAATTTAAAATGTGCCGTTAATTTGACGTCTGAATCGAACGCACTTCCAATTAACGTATGACGCGTCGCTCTGCATGAGTTCTCTCGGTTGAAATTTCAACATGGAAAAAAACTAAGTTCGTTTAAAGGGTCTTTAATTATATTCCCATCAGTCATTCGTTGTTAATTATTCTAGTGATGTATCGATTGGCGCTATTCGACTTTGATGATGTCCCAGTCGTGAATGGGAACCGATTCGTGTTTGTTGTTTTGAATTATGACACTTTCTTAATTAAGTATAATTGAGATTTCGCTTCGCAACCCAAGTAAATTTTCACGTACTCAATTATATTAGTAGTAAAAAATATTTGTTGGTGTGGATAATACGATAAATTAAGCGTCGAATCGTTGTATCACAAAAAATCATCTTTAACCGGACGCAGTCTTTCTTTAATTCGGGCATTATAACGCTGTTTATTTAAATCGTTCTAGTTTTTCGATTCATACGAGAGAGCAAACGAATAAGTTGTTCATTTTTTGTGTTTAGTTATAATATTATAAAGACGAATAGCGATAAACATCATTCCCCATTAGGCTTAGTGGTTCCCTTTCAAACGTGATTAACAGGTTGTTTATTAATGATTCCATCGAGTATTTGTTTCTTTTTTTTCCTATATGCTTGTATCGCTAAAATGTTTTAACTCAATTATATCCATTTCGATAATGCGTGGATGGAGCGAAGAACACATATAATAAAAAGCAAAAGGAAAAAACTGAACAGCATACGTGTCAGTCAACTCAACTACCTGAAAGAATCATCTCATTCTCAACACCACAATAATTTAATATCAGACATAATAAATAGAACAATCCGGACACTTTGATTGAATAAAATATAATTATACAAAAGTGCAAAATTATAATAGTAGGCGTAGAATCCGCCTCCGCGCTCTCGATTCGCGCCCGCACTTCTAGCAGGTTTATTTTGATTTTGACAATTAATTTATCAATTAAGCGATCGATTTATTGAGCCGGAAGCTTATACGTACACTCTCGTATGAATTTTGAGTCCTTCGGTTGGTTCTTTGGCTCGTACGAGAGCTGTAGTCTCGTACCTGCCGACGGCACACTGCCGAAGTATGACAGGCCGGTTATTAGACTCCATATCCACTAATGGAAGCGATTACAGGCCGAGATAAGTGACGTTCGGAACACGAAATACAATAATTAACATACACTTTATTTGTGAACACACACTCGAATAGCTGCCTATAGGTACACTATATACACTTTCGTATTCATTAACGCACTCAATCAACGGTGAGAGTGAAAAAATCGTTATGCTATTGATGATGAAAAAATCAAGGATCGAACGCGGTTCGAATCGAATCGATCGCGCTCGTTAGCGATCGCGAAAATTTTAAGATTTTTTTTTCGAAGTCGAATTAAAAAAAAATGATTTGGCATTTGCTCGTTTTTATTAATGTAATTGAGTGTGATTTGCGCATTGTGGTTAATCGTTAATGTGTGACGCGAGCTTTTTCCTCTTTGAATTAATCGACAAATTCAATCTGATTGCTAGGTTATTTATCCATATGATTTATTAATTTTAAATATACTTATATATTTTTTTACATTTTCAAATTGATTTAGTTGAATGTTTTATGATTTCTTAAAAAAATGTATAAATTGAACTAATATATTTTTTTTATTAATGAATATTTTGGTAATAGGATTCGATATTAACGAATTGGTTTGACATGCAGAAACGTCCCAATTAAAATCCTATATAAAAACATACTTTAAACGATGCCATATTTATGTATTTCCGCAAGTTTAATCTTAAAATTAAAACCAGAGTTAAAAATTTTCATTTAAATTACCACTTCCCCAGAAAGGAAAACATTGACTAAATCCTAATTCAAAAAGGACAAATACGCATTGCACGAGAGAGAAACGAAGAAAAATATAATTCTGCACACTATCCGCATTAATTGGACATTTCCGAACAAGCATTAGCGTCCATCACAAGAAACTGCATTATGCTCCGTATACAATATATCCGAAATAATAATGATGAGTCGATTCACGTGCTTCGGTCGTCGGCTACAGTCGACCCCCCGTAATTCGAGCGATCCGCAGTTTGAAATATAATTAACTTCTCCCCCGTGGCAAGTGCATTTGTGTATATTTGTATTATCGAGTATTGCGCGCTGTTTGACAGTTCATTATTTCGCATTTTGATGCGACTCCCCTCTTCATGTGCCGGTTGCAGCTACACTGTATGTATATCGTATCTAACTTTATTCGATCATATTATATATTGCAGATGATGTATGTGTGTATAAGACTGTGCTAAGAAAATATAATCACATATAAATGGACTTTTGAGTACATAGAAAATAAAATAGAAAGGTTTTCATATGAATTGTGTAATTGTAGGTTCGTATACATAGATTTTGAAAAAATAACGTGTTTAACAAATTAGTTTATTTTTTTATTTTAATTCGCAAAAAATACAGGTATGATAATTATTTTTTTTATTCTGAACATTAAAAATTCAGTGATTCAGTTATAATTATTTTTTAATCAAAAAAGAAAGAATGAAAAAATTACTACCATTAAAGTGCGCCTCACATCATTTTTTTCAGATGAATTTCAAGATAAAAACTCAGAACAGCGTATTTCATTATACAAGTATACTACGCTGTTTAATTCAATTTAATAATTAAGATGTAAGATGAAATACCTTAAATTGAAAAATCAAACATGACAACACAAAAACGAATTGTGGCATTGTAAACATTTTTTTTCTTCGACACGCTTAATTTTTTATCACCGCTGCATACCCATTAACACTGTTGATTTTTCTTTATACTCGATGAAAAAAAAATACAATTTCATTTATGGAGTCCATATTAAGTAGCGATGATGCAATAGAATTTAAACGAATGATAAAACATTCACAAATGAATTAATTATGAAACTTTAATTTAATCTCAATATGGACAACAGACAACGTTGTACAACGAATGCAATACAATGTTATTAAAAATAATCAGTGATTTAAAAATCATTCTTATGCTATTAATTTAATCAAATTTGAATTATTGAAATTAAAATATTATTATTTATAATTAATATAAATAATAATTGAAAATATACTTTTATAAATTATTACATGCCGTTTAGAGCCAAACATGACTTACCTACTCCATAAAGCAAGAAGTCGAGAAAAACGACCAAATTTATTTGATGCGTTTTTTGAAATCCCCTTAATTTCTTTCATTATTCCATTTTTTCGAAATTATAAACAAGCGAATTTTGCTCATAATTAGTTATCGAATTTAATCAATTCATATTGGAGTACAAAATTAACTAAAATTACTTCTGAAATAAACTATTAATTATCCGGTGGACAAATAAATTTTGTCAATTAATAGTATCTATCTTTATTATCAAAAAAAATTCAAACAAAATGAGTTATATTTATATCAAGTGAAATTTTCATTTCTTTTTTCAAAAAGTTGAGATAATCTCGTTTGGTTCTGAACATACATATTTAGGTACAATCTTTAAAATATTAAGCTTTTGAAAAACGGCATAAAATTTTAACACAATTTAATTTGACAGAAATTACCGCAATTAATGAGTAACACACATTCGAAATATTAAACCTGATACTATAAATTATACGAATAAATAACTAAAAAGGTAGGTTCGAAAAAAATCGACGTGCAGTCAACAATCGGCGCGCGAACCACACAACACAAACCACTCGATATTTTTACACTTGAAAAACAATTATAGATTTTTTTACATTACCATTATAAACACTCGACATTTATACAATATAATATATAAAATATAAAGTAAATAACACGAAGCCTCGGCGTTAAGCTGCTTTCGCGAGTAAGCGCTTGTTAGCGGCGCCGGAGACGCTCCCTCGGGAGGGACGCGCGAAGGCTGTCACGCCGGAATTACCAACGATCAAATCTCATTTTTCAATGTGTGTTGCGTCTTTTTTTCCCTTTTTCCCTTTTTTTTACCATTCACACTTTGCTCGTCGCTTTTGCTCCGAGACGTGCGTGCTCCGCTAATTAGAGTAAAGCCTCGAGATATTCGATCGAAAAGCTACCGTTGCGGTTTTCCACGCGTGAAAGCCGCGTTTTTTTCTGTCGGAGTTTTAAAGGTTTCTCTAATCTGATTCTTTAAGTTGTTTTGAAATTTTATCATTTCGTTTAAAGTATTTTTTCATTGTTTTAAATATTAATATGTTACATTTAATTTTACAATTTATAATTGAAATTTATTTTACAGTTGAAATATTTTTCAAATTAAATTATAAGCCATAATAAAGTATAAGAACCTGAGCAGTTATCATAGATGTACATATTTAAAATTTCGAACATTATTAAATATAAAATCTATTTATTATTTCATATAAAATATTTTTATTTTTCCTAAAGGTATTTCTATTTCAGAATTTATTTCTAATCGAGGTTTCATTATTGAAGAAGAAAAGACTCAGTTAAAAATCAAGAGTTCAAAAATCATCAATTGGCTGTTAAAAATGTAAAATGAAGATTGAACGTTCATAATCAGAACACATTTTTTGAATTGTGCAAAATTTTAATATCGATACTTAATTTGAATTTCGACAAAATGCGCCATTTTGAATCCGTTTTTTTTAAATCATCAATCATATAATCTCAATACATCATTCAATTATATAAATCTTTCCCTTATGACATGACATCCTAACTTTAGATAAATAAATAAATTGAAAAAAAAAACAACAGAGATTTAGAACGAGCGATTCTTCCAAGCTTCAGCTTCTTCAGCTCTACACCTCCCTCCAAGTAGATATAATTACCAACATACACACATATCTAAAACGAACTAAAAAAATCGCTTTTTCTAGATTACTTACATATAAAAAAAAAAACTAACCAGCACTCTCTCCAGCGCCGGGCGTCAGCGACCTCCCCAAGCTGGACTCCCTCGTGCTCCTGCACTCGTACTCGTCCATATCCTGCCTGGTGATGGGCCTCCTGCTTCCGTTGAGCCCCAAAATAGCGTCGATGGTATGCCTGGGCCCCTGGACGCTGGACTGGACCGAGCCGGCGGCAGCGGCTGCGGCGGCGGCGGCGGCAGCAGCGGCATTCTGGTGGTGGTTGGCGGCCCGCAGCCCCTTCATGACGTCGAGGCCGATCATGTGGTGAGCGTGCTGCTGGAAGAACATGCCCATCGTGTGGTGGATGCTGTTGTTGATTTGTTGTTGTTGTTGTTGCGACGTGGGCGTGCTGGAGTCCGAGCGCGGGCTGTCGCGTCCCGCGTCCATCGCGCGACGAGCGGCGACGAAACTGAACGGACGAATGCGGGCGGGAACGAAGAGTGGGCGGGGCCTAATCCTCTAGGGGGCGGGGCTTCGGTGCCCCCACTCCTGTGCGAAAGTAGGCTGTGCGTTTCGCTCTAACTTGTGTGTTGTTGAAGGCTTCTCGCTCGCTCCTGAGGTCCGGCTGCGACTTGTCTGCGATGAGATGGGTATAAGGTGGTTGGGAGATGATGGTTTTTTTTTTTGGGGTTTTATTTAATTGTTTTTTTCTTTTAGTGGATTTTTCGAGGTTAGTGTTTGGAATCGATGAGTAATATTTTAATTGAAATATTAGATTGCGCAATTTTATTTAAGAATATGTTATGATTTTTTTTTTTTAAATTGAAGTCTAAGTCGATTGAGATGAATGTAGTTATAAGATTGGTTACAATAGCTTAGAAATTAACCGTTGAATTCCGTGTCGGGTATAACTTGCAACAATTTATTTCTTACAACTCTGTGTCAACACACATTCGACTTTTTTTGTGATTATAATGTATGTATACCATAATTACAAAATATAATATATTTTTGTGATTGTAAATAATCTAACATCGTTGATATTGTCTTTTTTCGAAAAAACAAATCATGTTCAAACTTGCTAAATGTAATTATTTGATAACGACTGGTAATTATCTAAATTAAATTTTCGATTATTTCTATTATTTGCGATAACACACCATTCACGATAATTGCTTTAATTACCGGTTTGCGATAACAAGTTTCAATTTATAATAATAATTTTGTTTTTTTCATGGATTTCAATTTTGTTTTTTTTTTCATTTTAATCAACATATCGATACTAAAAAAGACAACTAGTTTATCGATTCCAGACGTCCACGTTCTATGGAACAAATCAAATAAAATACACAGTTCTCGCGCGGGAGTTTTTAATATATTTTAACATTATTACGACCTACCGAAATACTCCCATCTATTCAAAACATTACATACTGACAAATTATTCAAATCACAAATCACAAACAAAAAAATATTCAAAATTGAAATTTTCTGAAATGTGAGATAATATATCTATTTCAAGATGTAAGAATTGTAAAGACTTTTCATATAAATGTTTATGAAAAGTGTTCATAATTAATTCCACTTTATTTTAAAACATTCATAATATAATATTTATTTTGCACAATCAATGTTTCAATCATTTACCTACAAAGGACATAATTTTCAACCATCCTATACCTCTCTCGAATGTGTAGTTTTTGGAGCACATTGTTATTTGTCGACATCCCCTTTTTACACACAAAGCTTTTTCCCGACATTATTTGTAATAAAATTAATAAACACATGGCTTTCGGTTTTTCTTTTTGACACACACGCACACGCGTATTACACGGACACGTGATTTTCGCAAAAACCCACATTTTGAATCTGTCAACTGCGCCAACTTCACTTTGTGCCGTGTGCACAAATCTTTACAGCACGATATCGAGCAGCTTGTGAACCGACCCTTACTACATTCTCTATACGGAAACGAACCGATAAGGAAATTTGCTCAATGAAAATTTGCACGACCCTAACAATTTCGGCATGCGTGTGTGCAACGTCATGCGATTTGATTTAACCAATTAGTTTATTTAGTTTTCGTGCGACTCGGGTTTCACAACTTTGGATTTTTACAATGAAACAAATTAATTTTTGCAATAAACGAACAAATTATTTTTGTATTTTTTTCGATTTTGATCTATTTTTCGATTTCGGTCATAGTGCAAATTGATCTCTTTCGATGGGTATGTATGAAGTTTAAGTCTCAATTGAAGTCAGATATGAAATGTGCATCCCAGTCCATGTCGGAAGCAAAATATTTACTCAAGGGGAGAGGGGAGGCGGAGTTTCCTGTGACGTCACAGGATAATGGACCAATCACATCAAAGCGTTTGTGCACCTGCCGCTGGGCAGACGTTCCCCTTGCATCTGCCATCATAGATTTCCCAACATTTTCAAATTAAGATTTTTTTTCATATTCATATTCCTCGTATACAATATTTTCCTATAATGAAAAACAATTGAAACACTGAAAATCGATCGTGATTGTTTTTAATTTTTTCATTTGTCAGAGTATTGCTGTGTTTTCGAAATTAAAACATTATTATTTCCGATTCAATTTGCGTAATTGGCTAAAAATTATAATGTGCATTTTTCTTTCTATCATAGCACGCCGGGCTTGAAATATCGCGTGACGCACATATTAGTGTGCTTTTTTTTCGCTTTTGTCGTCGTATCGATACTGCATATAATTGCTATGTTTAAAGTTGCAATTAGCTACGTTCTATTTTACAACCATCACGTAATACAATGTCCAACCATTTAACACATATGAAAAATTATGACACACAATCTAGATGAAAAATTGATAGCTCATACGATAGTAATTATATTGATGAAAATTAATATTTTGTATCAACAAAGAATCTGAATATTTATTTTTTCGTTAAAAGAAAATAAAATTTAACTTACATAAGAGTGAAAGGATTATATAAAAGTAAAATATATGACGATCGAAAAGGGATTCAAGTGACATTTTTGCCGGAATTGAGTTATGCACAAGAATCGCTTCTATGCAAGCTCATTTATTTCTTGAGAAAAGGATATTAACGAATTCGGAACGTGTGCCGAGATATATCATCAAATCACTCGACCTTCTCCTAATACATGTAGGTACATAGTCAACTTTGAACACGCTTTTATCGAAATCACCGCAAAGTCACTTGTACCCCTTGGCATCATAAGTCGTCATATCAAATTGAAATCAATATAAAAATTGCATTTTGTCAGTATGTCGATCGATATTATCGCGTTTTTCGAATCGAACGTGCACACGTTGATTGCGCACAGTCGTTATCGTCCGCTTTGATTTGCACCGTGAAATGCTTAAGTAATTGGTTTCAATGCTCGTGGCGTGAGTATCATTCATTTGCGTGTGATAATTCACTAAACCAATCAAGTGAAACACACGAATAATTGGTTTCGCTCCCGACGACAACGAACCGTCATTGCGAGCGAACTCGACTCGGCAATGGGTTATCGGGAAAAATCGATAAACTTCGATTCGTCATTTTTTTTTAGCAATATTGACCGTTTTGTTTCAGAGTTCTAGGATGGTGGTGTAATTGATGAAACCTCAACTGCGACGAAGCAGCATGAGCTGAAACCGCTCGTCCCCATTATGCGACCGCAGTTTGCGGTGAACGAGGGGAATGAATTGCATCGCATTTTTCTTGTATTTTCGCTAAATTAGTTCTGTAATGCTTGCGTTTATCGAAGGGAAAACATCATTGAAATCGACCGCATAATTGATTGTGTATTCATGAAACATAAAATCGATTAAACTATAAAAAAAATGCAAGTGCACAATTGATTGATTCAAGTTTTTTAACACGCACAAAATCAATTATGCTCACTAGTATGATAATGAAAAATTTAGTCAAAATTTCCATTCGAAACAAGCTCGATTTGTGTCACTAGTAAGGGGTGCAATTCATAATTGATTAAACGCCAAGTGGCATGGAAAATGAATAAAAATTAGCGTGAAATGCGAGTCATAATATCGCGATCGAATTTTTAATTTGTATGCACGCTGCCACGGCCAAACACGGTTTTCCCACAGCAAAATAGCAGTGTGAGGTCCGCTCGACCGCCTTGTTATCGAAGCAGGCAAAACTTTTAATGGATAAGCCACACTGCGATGGATGAATTAACGGCCAATTATAAATTTTGATTGCGTGACCCGACATTGCTCGTAAAACGTCGAAAGCCACACTTCAAATCAGAAACACGGCGAGGAAAATGTGTTAACGGCGAACGCGAAACGATTCGGCAAATTCGCTGGAAATGTTTAGCTATGTGCACTGGAACAATTGTTTCGATGATTAACTATAATGAATGTACGGTTCGAAAACGCCGCGGGTGGCAAATCGAATTTCGATCAGATTAACCGAATGATTAATTGCACAACGATTGCGTTTTGTGCCAACGAATTGCGCATGGATGTAATGAGTGGATGGAGCGAAATTCGCTCTATCTGTTTAATTTTCGCTCAGTCGATCCGTACGCGTTTTGATTGCGTTTCGATCAAATCTCGACGTCTTTTAAAAAATAATATTGTTGTTTCAAAGGACGGCGACGCTGCTTAGGGAAAGAAAATTTGTTTTAAATTGGCCCCGTTGCGAATAAAGGCTGCGCAAAAATCGCATTCGAAATCCATTAAAACGGGACCCATTCCGTTTCGTAATGAAAATAACGACTTTTAAATAAAGGAAAAATTGAAGTAATACGAATTCGTACTGACGTTACTTTTCTCGCAATTCGATTTCAGTCGCGCTATAATCCAATGTTTCCTTTTCAATTTCGCTCAAATTCATCTTAAACGAATCTGTTGTTACAGTTTTAGTGAGAGCGTACAGTCGCTCGGCTACACACAAAGTGCTCACAATATTCGATAGAAAAAAATCGCTTCAATATAATACATATATAAAAAAAAAAAATCGCTCGTGAAACGTTACATGTGCGCGTAGGCGTGTATCGGGGATTGATAATTTGCACGGCATTCAAAAATAAATAATAATTTTTCCATGCAATTTGTTTTCCATTTGGTTGTAGCTTTATCGAGTTATTCTAATGCCCTTTAAAAAAACATTTCAATCACGGACGTAGCGCCATTGTCTCCATTGTGTTTGGAGCGTGGTGGGAACAGGGGGAGGTGCTCCAAGAAAATGTAGGATGAGCAAAGGGGATGAATCATGCGCTTCAAAGAGCAAAGTATTAATGTATTGTGAAAATTTGCTCACTTACGACCTTTCTGTTGTGGGAAAAGTCATTCGAGATGTATTGTAATTTTTTTCTTATAGGGTTGTGTTTTTTAAAAGGATCCATGAAAATATTATAAATGATATTCACATGCATTTTTATTCTGTTAAATGATTTTGTTTTAATTTTTTTTATAACTGTATATTGGGAATTGAGTAGGGGATATCGAGATAAGTTGAAACAAGTCCGATGTCTCAGAAACTGTTTCTTAAAGACCAGCGACGCATATTATATAAGATAGCTTATCAAAAATAGAAAAATAAAGTGAAGACGCCAACTCGCTAGCAGTTATAGTTTCTGAGATATCGGGCTTGTTTCAACTTACCTCAGTATCCCCTAGCGAACTGACATATCGCATTATGCGGTAAGATAATGACTAACTCTATTGAATCAATAGTTACATACATTTGATTATTGTTTGATACATAATGATAATATATCAATTTGAAAGTTAGTTAACGATATGAATTAAAAAATGGTGCAAAATAATTTATATTAAAACTAAAGCATCATATATATTTTATATATCAATTTTCAATTCTATCGCATTCAATTTCACCAAATAAAATTTTTGACGAAAAAAATGTATGCCGTTTTCCAACCCTGAATTCCATTTGCGAAGCTGAAAGAATACATTGTTATCCCAATTTGTGACGTTTTAGTTGTGATGATAACTCGGCGTCGTACGGGGAGTCGACGGGTGGGTGGGCAAAAAACCACCCCCCGAACTCTACAAGAGACATACATATACGAGCCGTGGGTGGGTGGGTGGGTGGTTCCAAATTAAATAAAGCGGCAACGAAAAAAGCATTTTCATAATACAAAGGGGTACCGGAGAACGACAATCGAATTGTTACCTTGTTAGGGACACTTATGTACCCCTCGCAAAACTGTTTACGGATAAACGGTCCGCAAACACGTCGATTTTATCATGCTCACGAGTGTATAAACATCGTTCGTTTGACATGATATAAAATCTCTTAATTCGGATGGATTTAATTCAAAATTATACGTCGTTCGAAAAAGGTTCGTTTGATGTATGCGCTAGTTTGAATTAATTAGACGTTTTAATTTTAGCGCACGTCAATTTAGTTTGCGCGAAAAATATTTATAACGATGTAAGATGTAAATTATGTGAAAAAACTTGTAAATAATGTTGCTTGTGAGTTTGTTATAATCGAGTTTCGTATTGTGCCCGGATCATTCTCGAGTTGCAGGTGTCGCCATTTGCAGGCTTGCCCGTCTTTCCAACTAATTTCATTATTCATCCCATTTTTGACGCCCTCGGCGGACAAAATTTAATTTAAAAAGTCATTTGTTACTCTATAAACCCGCGCTCGAACCGTGCGCCGATCAAACTCGACATCAAACCATACTCATAAACGTCATATATTCATATAAGAATTAATTTATTTCAGAATTTAATTTCATAAACCATAATTTTAAAATTCTCAGAATTAATTTTGTAAACAAAATTCTTTATTGTTAATTTAACATATATTGAAATTAATTTTGATATCGATGTAAAAATTGAAAATTTATATTATTTAAATAAGAAAAAGTCAAATGATATTTCAATAACATATTCAAATGATTCAATTATTTTCAAAAATCAGATTATTTATATTTTATTCGATTTAAATTTGTATAGGCGCAGCGTCCCGTAAGCACCATTACGTGTGATTACATTTACGTTGGAAAAATAAAATGGCGTTAGACGTCCCCCACCTGCCCTCCCTCGTCTCTGTGCCCCATACTACGGGTACAGTTGACCCCCTTTTTCAGCGAATCCTGTGCACAAACACATACAATGTACACATCTAATTATATATAAAAATACACACATCTTCGCATCTCTGCTCCGCTGTACGAGCGTCTTGTTAGTAGACAATCTACTGAGCGCGCGAACACTTTAAAAAACGAAAGCACGTTTACTGTATTACATTTTATAAAAATGTAATAATACCGTCGACATAGACGTTTCGAAAAGATGCTCCGCTTCGGTCTTTTATTGTGTGTTGACAAAATGCGGATTTTCAAAGCGGAACGCATTTATGCTCAGAACAATCGATCTGCTCCATTTGCGAATAATGTTATTATGTTCTTGTTTAATCCCTTGTTCACATTTTTGTCATGCATTGTCACGTATGTCCGTTGTAAAGGGGTTATAAACATTGTTGACGAACAAACAGCCGTGGAAAAAAATCACAATGTTTTCAATACGCACTATGTCTTTTCGAAACCGCCTTACAACGAAAACCGTTCACTATACAAATTCGTCCATGGCGCCAGAAATATCGCATTAAAGAAGTTCAATTCTTTATTTTTGTGAAAAAATTAAAACATAACGAACAATCGAGTATTTTTATAGACTCTTTTGTGCGCGTTTTTCCGACCGTAATTAATGGCTGTATCGTTAAATGATTACCCGGTTTATTCGAGCGATGTCATCTGATAAGACGATCGCATTGTAAGCGCGTAATTGTAACTTTGGTGCCTATTGTAAGTTTGCGTCGATTAAATCGATTCTGTGAAGCTTTTTTCATTCAACGGTCGTACGCCACTCAACCACTTCGGATCTCACCCCGCTCAGTCGTGTTTGTAATTTGTAATTTGGGTGTGGGGGACACACTTTAAAAAGCGATCCTCAAATTTTCGAATATATTTTAAAACCATACATATCTATTCTAGATTCTTATTTGATAATTTTCCAGACCAAATTACCTAATGTATAGCAATTTTCATCATAATAAATCCATCTGTACAATATTACTGTATTTACATTTGTATCCCGATATTCCGAAAACATTAATCGATGGTTGTATTTTATATGTATGTACAATATATAGGACAATTTTCATTATCCCAAAATAATATATTTTCCATGAAAGATGTAGAAACTCAGATTAAACCCCTTAACCGCACGGTTTAAAGCGTTCGCAATCAGATAACGTGCTCTCTAAAGCAACATCTTCCTGAGCTTAAATATACCTTAATTTTTTGCAGCTTTTGTATTAAAAGCATACCCGTTTCACTTATACACACGTTAACCGTAGATTTTTAATACAAATACTCACAAAAAAAATAGGAAAACTCTTAATTGATACGATAATAACGATTTAGATATAAAGGGGGAATCGCATGTTGCGATTCGCGAGCGAGGTTAAATGCAAAAAGACGACATTTGTTATGGGCGTTGCGCAATGGAATAATTCAATAACAAAACAAATAGCGAAATTTGCGATGCGAAAAAACGAAATGATAAAATAGCACAAACGAAACTCTTTCGTTTGTTGTGGCCACATGCTGTTCCGTGCTTATTCGACTCCGACCGGTTAGCGCGAAATTCAATTTTCGTGCACCATGCTGGAAATCACTTTTCGCCGTTTTCAATTGTGAACTGCATACTAGGTTTTTTTTTTTAGTGTGGTGCTTCTATTATGCATTTTCATATGTGACCGGTCTATCAAGGGTCATACGTGTATGCATTATGTTTCTGCGATATACAAGCGAGTCGAGAATGATATAATAATTGAAAATTGTGGATGACTTTTCAAGAAGATTTCATTTATTTTTCCAAAACCATTGAATTTATTTACTTGCAGAGTGATTCGATTTCATTTTATTCTAATTTTAATTTTCAAATAAAATATATGAAAATAATTTTCATATTAAAATACTTTGATTTTAATCATTCGATATAGAAGGATATAATGTAATAACGATGAGCTTAACGGACCAAGTATTATTGGGTTGACATCAAAATGAAATCTGTTCCTGTACTAAAACATCCCGCTGGGATAATTATACGAAGTCCAAACTAAAATCTAATACGATATACATGTGTGCAGTTTTTTGCAAATATATTTTATCCACCCTTCGTTTTCATTTGAGGTTGCATCAAACAAAATTCTGATCAGTTTATGTAATACTGATCGTTTGTGTTGAAATAAAAGTGCACATTTGATATCAAACGAATGGAAAAAATACGATTTGTATCAATGAATGTATCGAAAACGACCATAAATAGGTATCCGGTGTTTTCGTGCGTTTCTGAAATTTGCCATTTCCTCTCTTTAATTACGGATATCCGTTAATTTTCAATGCGAAGAAAGCTCAGAAGTCTGCGATTCGATTTTTTTCTATATCCTTTCAATTTTTTTCTTCGTATATGTATATAGGATTCTGTCATATTATGACTCGCTACATTTACCGGAGAATTCTTTAAGTTTTTTTCAGTCGGTCAGTAGCATAAAAGATGGTATTTATGTTTGTGGCAAATTTTAGGCTTAGCACTGAGAAATAGAAGATATAGAGGACAAACACCAGTGGTTATTGTCGGTGGTATATAGGATTTCAATCGTCTTATGTTTGTTAAAAGGACCAATATTAACAAAGAGTACAAATAAGTACTTTGTCGTGAAAAACTTCTTATTCGCAAATATTTAACAATGATTTCAAGTACTGTTACAAAACAATCTTTATATTACCTACTTATAGTTCGATATGGGGCATGAAAAAAAAACACTCACTTATATTAACTTAAATCGTTGACATTAACGTATATTAAGATTTTTTTTCTTTTATTACCAGGATAGAATATATTAATCAGTTTGTTTGTTGCCTTAATTTTTAAAATATCAGACGATTACAAGATTAAATTTTGACATCGGTTTCTTATATTTGTTGAAAAAAAAATGGGTTTATCCCATGAACACTCAAAGAAATAATATGTCAAAACATTATCTCACGTTTGGGATCTGAGAACAATGTCTTTGTGGTGAACGAACACTATTCGAACCTTTGTTCTTTTTGTATTCGGCTTCTTCAAACGACATGTATTGAAAGTTCTATTATTTAATTGTCGATATCCAGGTTCTGTAAACACGTTTTCGTAATTCGAGTAGTTTTTGAAAATATACATTCAACACTCCGAATAAAGTCTGCAAAAGTAGACTGTGATCTAAATGTATTAATAAACAATATTCACTTTTGGTTTCATTTTATTTTTTTATTTTATTTATTTTTTATTTTTGGTATTTTAAATCTAATTTTATAAATATTTGAATTAAAAGAAATAAATATTATGAATAAAATATTCACAGGTCTCATACTATGGAAAATATGAATGTCAAGTTTGAAAAATACTTTCGAAAGATGAGAAACAATGTTTGATATAATTACATAGGTATATTTATTTCTAGAAATATGAATTCATTTAAAAATAGCATAATACAATATATAAATACATAACAAACAATATGTACATATATTTCATACTATGAAAATATATGCGTTTGACCCATAGTGGTTTCTGCACAAAAGCTTGTGCAAACGTCTACATTTCTTTTGAATGATATTTCCCCGGGCTAAAAAAAGTATATATTCGTAGTCATATTACTGCGGCTTATATGTGTAACAAGAAGAAACCGCAAGAAGTGTAACCAATATGTTTATAAATACACACGACTCCTGAGAAGATAAATCTGATCAGATTTATCTATCTATACGTTGGCGCTATCGATCAATGAATACAAAAGTAGTGGTATAATATAAACATAATACCCAAACATATCGAATGAAAGAACTAGCAGAATATTGTACTTTTATTTTATTTCAATATATTTCTTTAAAATCATAATATTTATTTTAAAAACAGTTTATATAGTTTGAAGTATATACGTGCATATTTTTATTTGAGATTTTCTCATTGTAAATTATAATTTTCAGAAGTCGTGATAAATCTGTTAAACGTGTGTTATTTGAGAATCGATAAAATCTTCACACTGTTACAGTAAGTGTGACATGAAAAATGTATGAACTTTTAGTATCATGTGAGTTTTGAGTAACCTATCCCTATTTTCCGAATATTTTCTATTTTTATTTTCATTTCAATAAAACAGAAATATATTATCATCAAAAACTTATACATACGATTCTTTCAATACCATTCATAACATTTAATATTTTATATAAATTGTTAGAATTTCCTATTTGATTTAAAAAAATGTAGTTGGAACATCAGAAACCTCAATCGAATGGATATATTCGAGATTTAGTATGTAAGAATACACATACGTATACTAGATATGGGGATGGTGGTTTAGGCACACAAGTAGAACTCTGATTCGTTTCTATTGAAAACTTTCCAAGTCGGAGAGGATTCTACAAACGGAGCTAACTCAGTTTTATTTGGCGATCAGCGAAGGGGAAAAATGGGATAAGCTTCGCGAGCGAAAAAACGTTTTTATTGAAAATTCGATATATAGAAAAAGAAGAAAAAAATCGAATATCCGTCATCCGGAGAGACGAACGCGCGAGCTTTCGAAAGATCCTTCCGCTTTTCGTGAAACGAATCAACTCATTAATTTGACAAATTGCTTATTGTGTCTTCGCCTGATTTCTATATATTCTCGAAAAATTCACCAAATGGGTTGCTTTTCAACTTCCTGAATCAATTTTTCATAATATCAGCTTCATGCTTCGTTTAGATACCTAATTTCGATCATATTACGCAAAGTAAATGAAACACAATCCTTGTATATCTTATTTAAAAATATAAACAAGAAACTTTTAAATATTCAAAAATCTATTCTTTTTTCTCTTAATAATATAAAATTGTTATAAAATAAAACTATTTTATACATTATAATATTAGAGAGTTACTATATATCATAGTTGAATCATGGATCGAGATTTTTATGCATTGTAGATCTTTCAAGTCTATATCTAAAACTCTATATTATTTCTGTATCTGACTAATAGAAAAGAAATAAACCAGAAAAATATGAAATTCTTTAAAAAATATATATATATAATCATCTCGCAGTAGATCCTTATGGAAATGCGAAAACTGGGAAATGATTATGATATTACAAAAAAATCTTATGAACTTCTAATTTTTTTTCCATCTATTTATCACCTATGAACCAAACTTTTATAAAACCTCTCTAACTGAACATAATCAAACAAAAAATATAATATCCGTCAATACGTTCGCATTATTAAAGCGAAGAGATTACGAGCACATTAACATTTAATATGATACAATAAACGCACTCCGCTGCGCTCTCTCGCACTCGACTAGGGTCCGCATCCGTTACCCTGCATCTGGACCGAAACGAATAATGCGATAATGCTTCAAAAAAAAAAAAACGCGTTCATATTCGCGATCATATTCTCCGGGATTCACCGCAGGAAAAACCGCGGGATTACGACGCCCGGCACAAAGGGCGTCCCGGCGGGGTGTCCCGACGGGAGTCCCGGTAATCCCGGTAATTTAATTCCCGCTTCGCTCGCCTAATGGTGTTACTTTCACACCTTTGGTGAGACGGCAGCCGTTCGAATCGTTTTCGCGCCTTTTTTCGCACGCGTTTTCGATCCGCGGACAATGGGACGTGCGCCATTTTTGATTGACCGTTGCCTATTATATGCAGTGGGACGATGTGTTATAGTGGGATTTTATTCTGAAAATTTTGTAAAGGTCATTCAATTCGAATTTTTATACAAAATAATTAGTTCCTAATCCGACAGTTCGAGTTCTATCTTGGTGAGTGTCAAAATGTCGTTTTTCTTAATTGATAAAAATTGATATGGAAACAAGGTCGTTTCTTTCGAATGTTTGGATTCATTTGATTCAAAAAAAATGTGTTAATTTAACGCTTTACAAAACGGCTCCGCAAATGATCACATCACCTACACCTTTCATATGTTCGATTAATTCGAACTATTTAGTGACACCTACATATGTATATATATATATTCGCGTACTGTTCTTAAAGGGTTAACTAATATCTGATGTTTCCAAATTAATGAATGGATATTCTATGACAAATTAAAATAATAATACTTTTGAAATATTGTTCTGAATAGCTAGAGATCTATATTGATGGGAATTCATGCTAGTGGTATGAAGAATTTATTGCATTACATAAAAACTGCAAGCGTTGAATGTGAGTGGATAAAATTGCGACAAAATAGTTTTGTTTGGATATATGTTTCCACTTTAGTTCCACTTCATACTGTATAGAATGTATAAAAGCACCCCTGTTCATGTCACAATAAAGCCTAATGACACCACTTTTTTCGGGGGTGCCAACTGCACCAATGTTTCTCAATTGAAATTATTGCAATTCAAATAATTAATATTTAAAAATTTCCATAAAATTCCAACAATGAACAAAGTTTTATTTTAACAAAAATTAATCATTTCGATATTTCGAATATTTTTTTCATTATGATGAAATGTTTTAAAATTTAAATCAAATTGCAGTTACGAACTAATCCCACAAATATGACACGTTACGTAATTTTTATTGATTCTGAATTAAGTAAATTTTGAGAGCCGTATTTCTAGGTAAAGTCCCCTAAGTGAGTCTTTACAAAGTACCTCGAATTACGACTTATTTTGGGGCGCGAAACCATTTACACGCGTTTTTGATTCGCTATGGATTTAGACATCCTTTGTTGTGAAACACACAAAGCCCCAAAACACACGCTCCAATGGCCGCGACGACAACGACCACGGGACACATATGATTCCATTACGCCAAACAACCTGAATTTTGCACAAGACGAAAATAATATTTCACCACACTCATACAGAACGTAGAGTTTTCAATTTACATTATGTTTTATATAATAATTTTCCGTTCGCGTTGTCGGGAAATTCGGTGCATTTCCGCGCAATCGTTTGCTAGATTTTCTTTAGATTGGTTCGAATCATGGTAGCTGTGCAATATTGCACCGGTAGTTGGCGTCGGAGCGAATCTCGTAAATTAATGAGGAACTACGACTGCGACAACTCATTTCAGCTTTTAATTTTTCAGACATCATTTTCATTACTTGCCTACGCCTCGATCCAGGCTGGTAAAGGCTGCACCATACAAACAAACTTCTCCATTTCGAAGAATTTCATTTCAAAAGTTTCACTAAAACTCGTTTAGAATTAATATTTTCATTTCAATTTATGAGAATTTAATAATACTCGTATTACTTAAATAAATATAAAAATCAATGGAAATGAAAATAAAAATATGAATCATGAATATGGTATTAAAGAATATATTTTTTTAATCTAAAATTCGATAATTTTCTTCAATAAACTACATAATTTCATATAGGTAGGTATATACGAAAATTATAAAAAAAAAGTATAATCAATTCGATTTTAAAAAGAATCTGTTAATATTGAGTCACCCCGGTGCTATTTTTAAAAGCTACGTTCGCCAATTAGCGATTGCCGTTAATTTTCCGTTAAGAGTCGTTGAAATTAGATTAGTAAGGCTTAACGCCGTTCTGCTGTGGATATTGCCAAGAAATTGCAGCGGAAGAACTGCACTTTTATTGCTTAACCCGTTTCATCAGACTTCATTACATACGACGATGCCTTTTAAAAAACAAACTGAAATTTTCAATTCGTAAAATATTGAATTAACGTTTTCTGTAAGGGAGTAGTAAAAAATTAAAATAAATTAATACAGTTTTATACGCTTTCATAATGTATCTATCGACGAATAACTCATTACAAAAGTCAGTTGTGATAATTTTATTATAGAAATATTATCGAATGACTTCCTTAATAATTTCCTTCTGGAAGTTGCACGGAAGATATTTCATCAAGAATGTGATTTTCTATATAAATTTTGTAAAATAAATTTTAACTTATATAAATAGATAGATACCTGTCTCCATACACTAAATTTTATTTCTGCAAGAAAAATAAAGAAAAATTTAAATATTTATTCTTATTTTCAATTTAGACTCTCCTGAATTCATATTTATTTGAAAAAAAAAACTTTTCAATACTATCTACATATATTAATAGATCATAAAAGAAGTTATAAATAATTGAATGAAGTTTTGATAACATTTGAACTCTACATATGTATACAATTTGAAAATGAATGAACAAAAAATTGAAATATTAACTATGGAAAAACAAATGATAGCACAGCATCTTTTGAGGGGTTGAAAAATTTTTTATTGTCGTCCATTGTTAACTGTGAACTGAGCAAAGCAATCTTTCACAGATGTCTATTTATTGATAATTATTTTAATAGACTTAAATTTGAAACAGCAAACCAATTGATATTTTATAATTTTATATTGAAATATACAATAGCAATAAAAATATTTTCCGAATTGAATTTACACGAGCATCTTTTGGTAGTACTTCATATTGAAATAACGATACTGTCCCATTTATAAATTTTCATTTTCGTTTCAGAATTTTTACATAGATGGACATATATTAAAATAAATTAAAAAATGAATTTATATAAAATAATATTTTATATTATTATTATTATTATTTTCAGGGAAGTTTAAAATCATTTTTATTAATATTATAACAAAGGTAGGTACAAACGTAATGTGAAGATGAAAATGAAAAACTATAAACATTGTATTTTTTATTACGTACACATAAAATTGCTTTACATTTTCCATAATACACTAATATTGTAACCTTAAGGTCAATTATTATTTGTATACAGAATTAAAATATTTTATTGGTTTTATATATATATGACATATTGCGTAAAAGTAAAAATGTCTTCAATTTTGAAGGAAGACTCTACCATTGATCGAATTATTGAAATTCAATTTGTATACAGTTTATTCAGTTCAATTTATTACATAATTCAAACATATTGATTGTGTGAGATCGTATACGTAGTTCAATAATTTAGAAATTTAGTTGTTACAAACAAATACAAAAAAATATATGTACATACATTTTCAATATTTAAGAAACGTTCATTGAAAATTAATGCGATAACACAAAATTTTCATTAGAAGAAATATTGTAAATCAACATTTATTTAAGATATATATAATATTTAATATATATATCTCATTTATGTAATATCTATTACCCCGTCGCTTATATAATTTTATTTCTACGTATATAATTGGTAAATCACATTAAAAGTTTAAAATTTTACCGACTAGACTAACTCTTACTTAATTATTAGGGTAATTTCTATTATTATTTATTGTATTTCCGTATACTCACGTGTTCGTCAATTTGTTTTTGAAAACGAATTTTCTTCAAGGTTTTGCCCTTTTTATTCATACAATTCAATGTTGACAATATAATAAATATATAAATTCACATATAGTAAATATATAAAATTGTTCGTTCATCAATTTAACTTCAAAATTTTAGTAACATTTTTTAAACATCTCCTCACTTAACTGAGGACACTCAAACACTCGACGATCTTTTGTAGAAACTCAAATTATCATTAGAACAGCTATAAAATTAGTATAGTTTTATTATTGCTGATTGAAATTATACTTGATTTATTTTTTAATATTTTACTGAAATTCATTTGTTATGCGATGCAGCCGAAAGATCTTTGAAAATAAATTAAGCAAACGATATTCAATTAGATTTTAAATTGGTAGATATCTATTGAGTTAAAAAATTACAAATGGAAAAATATTATATTTTTCAATGAAGAATTGAAAATTGTAAATATTTCATGACAATTATTAATGTATGCATATTTAAATGTTTATGAAGAGATTTTTTAAATGATAATGATATAAGTCAATAATCTTTCGTTGCATTACATTTAAAAATAGAAATAACTAAAATTATTTTACAGAATCACCAAATCTGCGATGTCTTCTACACGGTCCCGCAGTTTAACCGCATTTTAAGTAACACCAATGTTATGAAAAATGTATTACATATTGAAATTGAACAGCAATTTCTTGAATACCTTAATACAATTAAAACAATGTACAGACACATTACAATACATATAACACCTGTTTTTCAGCTATATTACATAAAAAATGTGTTGCACATTACGGTTAAAATGCGAAACGATGCAAAACGTCACAACAGACACACTCTTCTAACGTACATATCTATTGTTTCATATATTTCTCAACGAAAATAATCTGCATAAAGAAAAATTTCCAAATCATCATCATTAAAAATACTGATAATTTTTATTTTCCCTGAAAGTGTTACTTCATACTGTCGGAAAATAAATAATATTTTCAGCACAGATATTAAATATGATTTCAAATTCTTTCATATCACCGTCTTTATTTTTCAAATGACAAGACTTTTTTAATAATTTATCAATCATAATATGTTAATGATAATTAATTTTCGTTGAAAAACAAAGAGCCTGATTATAATCGATAGAAATTCAGATTAAATTCGAAAAAAATTCAGTGAACCTATCGAAAATGTGAAATGTGTTCTACAATTCTTACTCGCATTTATAGACGTCATTATAGCTTTTCAATACGAACATAAGCTGAAAATAGTCAAATTGAAATGCATTTTTTAAACAAAATAATAAAAAATATACCTATAGTATATTAAGTGAAAGTCTTATCGTGTAATATGTATAATGAGAAAAAAAATTCAATGCATATGGAACGAAAATATTGGAGTTGCATTCCCTCCTGATTTTCAAATAAAGTCCCTGCAATACTAGAATACATTTTCAGATTTTTCGAATTTAATCAGATTGTCTACCGACAATAGTTCAGCCTGAAGATTCACCGTAATGGCAGGTACACACCTAGACTCGGTTAGCGCGTTTAGATGTACAGCAAAATTTTTCTATCTTTAAACATAATACACATCATTTTAATCTAATCCAATTGAAATCTTATTATGTACGAAGAATTATTATGCTGTATATTATACTTTGCTACCAGAAGCCTAGATGTGGACTCGTCTTCGAATATACGGCGTCGTACTATCGCCTCGAGCTACATTCGTATTGCGACCAAACTTTTATCTCTTGAGTCGGTCGCAACAAGAAAGTGGCTTTAATTGACGACCGAAAAAACCAAGGGGTACAAGTGATTTCGAGAAAAGCACGCTCAAAGTTTTACATGTATTAGGAGGAGGTCGAGTGAATTGATGATATATCTCGGTACACGTAACAATTTAGTTTATATCCACCAAATATATGAGAGTACATAGAAGCTCTTGTACCTCTTGACATTTTCAGTCGTCAATTAGAAATACGTTAGATGAAAATGTGTGTGTTCGATCGCAGGCGAGGTCGATTAAAAACCGAAATCGGAAACGCACGATTGAAAAGTGTGCAGGTCGTCAACGGAGTAGTTGTTCCGGCATCAATAGACGGGGCTGTTGTGCGCGTCGCAGGGCAGCTGGAGGTACGGGGGCGGAGGCGCCGGGGGCGCGGGCGGCGCCGCCAGCTCGGAGGCGCGCCTGCGCAGAGCCGCTATGCTGTGCCCGCGCCACAGCTCGCCCTCGCCGGGGGATCCGCCCTCGCGCACGGGGGACCCTTCGCCGCCGCCGCCGCCCCCGCCGCCCCCGTTGCCCCCCATGTTGTTGCAGTAGGACATCATAGTGTCGCCTGGAATGTTTGCATTCTTCATTTATTTCTTTGTACAAAAATCAATATCTATAAATTATTAATTAATCGAAAAATAATTAAAGAAATTTTTTTTAACTTGTTCCAGATTTAGGTGCGATTCGTGCAAGAAAAGTATGTAAAAAAAATCGGGAAAGTCATTGAAATAGCGCACGATTATGAAGTAAACTTTACATGTATCGCTACTCAATTTTAATATAAATCGATCAATATCGTTCCATTTTAAAATGAAAATATGAGCCGCTAGGCTTCAAACTTCGAAAAGTAATTAAGAGTGCGCACAATAGGTGTCGCTAAATAGATAGAATTCAATCGACACAAAGTGGTGATAATTTTTAAGAATCATTTCGTGTAGAGTTAAATTATTATTTTTTATATACTCGATTAAAATGACTTAATAATTTTGTCGATCAATAAAAACGAGACGTATCTCACAAATATACCTGAAAAAATATCGCTTTTAAATAATAACTTTTTACATGACCACCTCCACGGTTTTGTTTTCACCTACCCTTAGCCATTTCGATGAATTGTAATTGAACCATTTATATAAAAATAAAATAAATAATAAGCGAATTTCGACTCCAAAGTGAATAAAGGGGAAAGATTGAAAAATGTGAGAAGTTTATAATCGAACGAATTCACGACCTTAAACTAAATAGCGACCGCAGAGTTTGCTCACGTAGAACTTTTAATGCGCGTTTATTGAGTGGACAAATATTTTCGGTATCGCACGTTAATTAGCGCATTTTCACGCGCACGCTGAAATGTTTGTTTCGCTTTACTCGTGATAATTTTTTTCAAAACGCTTCGCATGCACTATAATCGTGCATCGAACAAACGGTAAAATTTTCACGGCTAAGAAGAAAAACGTGACGCTTTCAGAAGCTGCTTGTAGGTCTTCAGAGACATTCCATATTCACACCTATCTTTGATTTTCGTTAACTAAACAAAATGTTTTTAAAGATATCAGTTTCTAAATTCCTATTTATTATGAATATTTTAACAAATTTAAAAATGCAATTAAATTATATATTAAAGGTTATTCTCACAGAATTCTCCTAAAGAGTTTAGGCCATAGTGAGCTTGGTAAACGCCACCGTTTCCCGCCATGGAAGAGCTTATTGGCAAAGATGGCGTTAATGGAGAAGCCTGGCTCATCTGACTCATCTGGCCAAAGCCACCTACTGACATTCCACCCTGACCCAGTTGGCCTAGACCTGAAAATATAAGATACTTGTCAGTTTAGTCGATTAATTATGCATTCGAAAGGTGTCGAGTGAAATTGGTATGTTTTTCCATTAAAATTTATATGAATTTTTCACGGTAATGAGAAAATGTTTCGTTCATATTAAATTTTAATCAAATTTGCTTATTATGAAAATTAAAAAAAATACATCTTAATAAAATCGAGATTGATTCGTAAAACGTTTGCGATTCTGTTGAATGTGCTAAAATGAATTAAAACCGTGCAAATTCTGGAGGCAAAATATCACACTTGTGCAAATTGGCAATGAAAAATAATATTTTCATACTTTTTCAGCGAAATTCTTTGCACAATCACGCTAAAAGATTGGACGTATCAGATAATAAATAAAATACATATTTCAGAAAAGAAATATCACCTATGAATTTTCAAGGGTTGTGTGACATTTCAAATACAGAATAGTATGCATAAAAATCTACTAAAGCACACTGCCGAAAATAAATTTAATTTTTCCTGATATTCCTTGGATTTTTCCAGAATAACATTCAATCAATTTATAAAAACACAGTTTAATGTTGTATTTCCATACAGAAAGTATCGATTATATACAAATTAGTTTTCAAATTATTTACACTCACATAAAGACACCCATAGAGTTGATGCGACCTTTTACATATTTCCAAAGAACATAGTATACACAAAAAATTACTAGAAAAATATTCGGTAGAGGTTACAACGATCACAACGATTTTTCGGAAATTAATTTGAATTTTCCGGAATATTTTTCAACAAATCTATAAAAACACACTCATATTTTGATTTTCACGATTTCAAATTGATTGATAAACTGTGAATGCGTATTTAAAGTTGGTGTAATCATTTAAATATTTCAAATACAACTCAGTTCACCGAAAATTCTAGCAAGTAAATAGTCAGCGTAGAAGCTTAAAATGTCGCACACCGCTGAAAACAAACTCGATTTTTCCGGACTTCCTTTGGAATTTTCCGGATTTTTTTTCGATCAAATCATAAAAACACTCTTATATTTTGATTTTTCACACATAAAATATCGATTATATACAAACCGGGACCCATAGAAGCCACTCCCACTCCCCATGCAGGAGTGCACAGTCCCTCACCTGGCGGTCCGAACGGTGGCAAACTGTGTGACGGCAGCAGTGAACCTGGCGGTCGGAAAACGTTCGTCGACTTCTTGCGCTTCTTCCATTTGGCTCGGCGATTTTGAAACCATACCTGAAACACCATGGAGACGGTTTAGGTTAAGGTTCTGGCGGAAAAGCCGAGTCTCGTGGGCGTGGTCGCAATCGTGTTAGGAACGCGTCGTTAAATTCGGAAGGGTGGCTGTTCGGGGGGTTTCTATAACCTGCTTTGTCATACGGAGGGAAAATGGCGTTTAATCGCTTTTTTGGTTTTAATTTGTTGGATGGTTGTTGGTATTGGTGTTGTAGATTGTTTTTAAAATGATTGCTGATTATGTTAGAATCGTGGATTTAATAGGTTTAATGTGTTAGTAAATTGTGGATGCATGATTTATTATCTAATTCAAATTGAAATTATTGATTATGAATGGTTGTGATTTCCACGTTAAATTCACTATGGGTATAGTTTGATATTGGATAATGTACTAGAATTCCTGTTTAATCAAGACCGCTTGATTTATTATCTAATTCGAATTTAATTTATTGATTATGAATGGTTGCGATTTCCACGTTAAATTCACTATGGGTATAGTTTGATATTGGATAATGTACTAGAATTCCTGTTTAATCAAGACCGCTTGACTTATATGTAATATACATTTTCATATGCACAATAACGACAAGCATGATAGAAATTATACTGTACAGATTTTTTGAAAATTAATAATACAATTTGTATGATGATATTACAATGATTAAGTAATATAATAATTAGTATTCTTTTCATATTATAAAAGCGATGTAATGTGAAAATAAAATGTAATCAATTTTTTTTAAATTGAATGAAAAAAATCGATTATCTTTTACTCCCTCATTTTCATTATCAGCATCGCTAGATAATCACTATATCGAATTTCCCTTTATTCAAAATTTTTATTAAAGAAAAACACCTTTATTAAAAAAAAAAAAAAACAAAATAATTACACTAAGGCACCTTTAATAAATCAACTGATTAAAACCCTAAAATATCTAAAAGAAAAAAATCGAATCTACAAGACTTAGAGCCACCACACATACACCTCCATCCCAGCTCATCTTCATCCAGATTTACGCACAGACAAACACACACACACACACACACACAGACACATATACATAGACAAAAATACACAAACACACCCGAACCATAGACCAATATAAATAATGGAAGGAAAGCGCTGCGACTGACACATTCCAAATGGACTTTCGTCCGCTTTGCGCTCCTTCCGCCCACACCGCGCGATTTTTCCGCCCTCCGGTTTTTTTTCCCGCCCACTTTTTCCATTAGGCCACCCTCGGCTCTCCTCAGAAAGTGATTCGTTTCCCGGCCGAGACACGGGCTCAAATAAAAAGCCTCGCTTTTGTCTACGTCCGCTTCGGCTCGTATGCACCGAGTCGGATAAACTTTTTGTCTTTTTTCCCCCGTTCGACTCGCGTGGCCTTTTTTAAGGCGGTCTTCGTCGCAAGGACGAGGCTTTCAGGCGTATTTATTATTCAGATTACCGATATAAAGCGTTTCTATTTTTAATGAGACGACGCGCCGGGAAGACTCTCGCGAAATGCGTATTCGTGTGTTTGTAATTTTAAATTTTATGCATGAGATTTTTTTTTGTGAAAAACAAATTCTGATCTTAGTTTTTAAGTTATGAATGAATCAATACGATTCTATTAATTTTACACACAAATTTTTAAATTCAAACAGTAGTTGATATTGGTTTAACTAACCATTTAATCAGAGTTTCTAGATACAATTTAAACTTTTTTAATATTTAAAAATCTTATTTGAACTGCTGTTACATACCTCCGAAAATCTTATCTAAAAATTTAATATTCAAGTTCCATTTAAATTCGCAATAGAGGGAGACACTGTTATGTCCAATTTCGTTCAAGTATACATTTTTAATTTATTTTTTAAAGTTTTTCGTTATTTCTTCCTAGATTGCGTTTTTCAAAAACAACATAATAAAGTGATATCGATTTCATATTGAAAATATTACAATTGTCGAACTATAACTGCAGATATTCACATTCATTCACCATTAATGACCGCACAACTCCATGCGAGTCTCAGCCTAGATATTCACATTAGTCGAAGCAATTAATCGATTTTTTTAAGTGATTGAAATTCAGAATGAAAACAGCAATTAAAACAAAGAAATCAAAGAGAGACAAAACAATACGAACAAGAATGCATCAGAAAGAAATGCCAGTATCCAACTCGCAGGGTGGGCGTGTTAACGTTCAATAATATTCACTGTTGCGTGCGCATTGCAACTCCCCAGACCTCTTCAAACCATCCCGAAATTAACGATTAAAAACCCTCGATTCGAATAAGACAATAAGCCTACCCGAAAAGACGCGAAATGTGACATTTTCACTCAACGATCCGCGGATAAACATTATGAGCGAGCTAATTGGATTTAAGTCTTAACCGCGCTCTCGAATGCGAAATACTTCGAGAGCTTAAGCTCAGATCAAAAGTTTCGTCGTCTGAGGAAATGTTCTATTTCTGGGAGGGTATAAGACCGTCGAGACGACTTTCAATTAACCGAGTCATCCGTTTTAATGTAATTGTTTTAATTATTATCGCGATAAGAATTTTTAAACTCGTATACATAGAAGTCGACTGCGCGATCAATCAAGCGGGAAAATCGCGTCACTCTGTCTATCTATTTTATATACTTGGTATATAAAAGTGAGTGAGAAGCTCCATTGTTTGGAATCTCTAGGGACATCAGTTCGTAACCCCTGGACAATTTTTCGTACGACAGTGCATTAACGCGTCCTAGGTAAAATTCACGCAGGGACGAACCAATATTATTTATCGATTTACAATATAACGATAGCATTTGAATCTTTTTCTATGCACGTACTTCAAAATCTGCAATAATTTAACAAAATTCATAATATACTAAATATAAGATTTTTAATTGATTTGCAATTCAAATCATCATAATTTGAGTCGAATAAAATTATTTTAATCGACACTTGATACAATAAGAAAAATTTAAAAATTCACCATTAATAAAAAGTAAATCACTCTCAACTGTCACTTTATACACGCCGATGTTAAAAAAGCGCGCATATAGTTGCATTAAATATTTTAATGCGTTTCATATGCTCGATGGTGGTGTCGAGATTGCTATGGTGGCATCTTGCAAAGGGGATGTATTGTCACCCCATCTAAAAACGAACAGCATCACGCCGTATAAATATTAATGTGGTAGATAATTTACTGCGGCTGGGGGTAGATTGTCAACTTGCTCTCGCTCTATATATCCGTTCATATTTTAGTAAGAGGGTAAAAAAATGGATTCGTTCTGTAAATAGGTTAAAACCGAACCGAATATCGGTACATGGTACGTCGTTGAATTTCATCGAATATGTATGTGTTTTAATTCAAACAATCACTATGAACGACATCATTCGATTCCCGAAATTTATCAATACGCTTCACTTATTCCACGGTGAGAAGTTTCGCCGTATTTTTAACTGAAGCGAATTAAAAATTTAAAATGTGGCACAGACTGAATTGTTAACGTCGTTGTCGACCACTTGTCAATTGGTTTACGACATTTTCGCGAATTAATTTAAATGTGCCCCAAAATAAAATCGAGAACGTATCGTCAGCAATCAGAGGTCTTTGCTTTATTAATCTCTTTTGAAACGATTGTTGAAAAAGTTCAACGAACTCACATGAAACAAAAAATCATAAAATATTCATCAATTAAAATTTTTGTAAAAGCTTTAATTTTCAAATGAATTGATATTTTTTATTAAATTTTTAACGTGATAAAAATGTTTTTTTTTTAAGTATTGATAAAATATATTACAAAATGCTATCATTGATTCGAATCAGTTTCATGTCAAAGTTCAATTTTATAAATACGGTTGAAAACACGTGTTAAATATTGTCTGGACACGTTCAGATCATTAATCTGCGTCACAGAGGATAATGTCGATCGTATTTAACACCGGTCAATATGAAAGTGATTCATTCTTCGTAAATGCAACTCGTAAAGCCAAACACCATTCAAAATCCAATCAAAGTACCTACCCCTCTGGATTATTCATCGAACTATTCGTATTGGAAAAACGCATTTAAAGCAAAATTTTTATTAGACAACTGTAAATTCGATTTGCGTACGTTCGACACTAAGCAGAACCATATTATTTATTTAATAAGGTGAAGTTTGAATGAAAAAATAGCGTAAGAGTCCACTATCTGATCCCCAACGCCGAAAGTCAAAAGAAACCAAAAACCAAAGGGGAGAACAACAAATTTCATTAGACAAGGGGGTTGCGTTGGTGGGATAATCTTGGACCGATTACCTATTTACATTTAATATCCCGTAATATCTACCAGGGTAGAACGACCCCACTATAACACTATATAGATTATATATCGATATTTTTGTATGATAAGTAGAACAGAACGGGTGCGTGATGCAAATATGTATGTTACATACATTTTTTTGACAAACGTGTAAAAAATATTGTGCATAAAATTCATTTAAATTTGGCGAATACGAAATGTCGCATGTAAATATCGAAATCTATACTTTTGATTTCTCGATAATTTTTGGCGATTCCGTGTCATAATTTTCAATCTACAGCAAACTTTGATGTAATTCTTTAAATATTTTTATATTAGTTGGCTAAGTAAATTCATAAATATTTGTTCACGTTTTTTCCTACTGTCTGAATACGTGCAGGTGTCATTCTCTTTAATCCTTTTATTATTAAAACTCTGTAGGGTGGGGTTGTGGTGTTAAACGCGATTCACCATCGTTTGAGGGGTGATCGAAAGCTAAGCTGAATGTGCACAATATGTTTATTTTACAGATTACCACAGTAGAATTTAGATTTGCATTTCGATTTAAATTCATATAAGACATCAATCATTCAAAAATTATATTAGTCAGATTATATTATTGTAACATGAATGTTTATATACATAAGTTTTTTCGAAGATATTTCTGTCGGTAAAAAGGCAAAGGATCGCTCCGCTTTTAGAGCCAAACATTCAAATTTTCAACTCTATTGTGTTTGTACTGAATCTAGCTCCCTTTGTGTGTGGCTTTATAGCGACCACCCTGCGCATTTACGATATTTATCGTCTGGTAAAACAACACAGTGCAAACAAACAAACAAACAAACGAACCACGAAGATCGACGAAGTGACCGTCGAAAGCGGCGTTGGCAAATTTATGGCAAACAATTTCTCCGTAGGGCGGACATTCGGTAGGGACGCGAAAATCGGAGGATTAGGTCGAAAACAGCCCTTATAATTAGTTTTGTAATATATAGCCCGGAGCTGAGCCGAGTAAGCGATGTTAGGGCTCCGAAAGGGTGGCCTTTGGGGTGGTTTCAGGTGTTCTCTCCCCTGCTTTCGTTTTGCGGGATGTGTGTTGTGAAGTCGATGATTATGATGAAGGTTGATGTTAATGATTTCGGTCAAATCGGCGATGAATCAGATCTCGTTTGAAACACCTGGCCGATGATCAGCTGTCCGTGTTTTATCGCTGTTCGGTTCGGACGAATATTAAAATTGGTGTTAAGTGCACGGTTAATTTGCGTAAAAGTTAATACACTGATTCAATTATCTTCATTAGTGATATTTTGGTCTATTGAGATGGAAATTGGTTGAAAAGTAGTCGCTAATTGATTGATATATTGGAATGATTTGTCAGTGTTGAAGCATTTCGAATTAATACTAGTATTCCGTATAATAATTTTCAATTTACATTAGATTAAATCAAATAATCATATCAATATTTTTTGACTATTTAATATATTAGTAGTATGAGATTGAAATTCTCAATGAAACCGCTTGCAATTTAACTTTTTTTGAATTATGTATAAACGATGAGTTTTAAAGCGGTCTGTAACAAAATGTATGCCGATTAAAAAAACATGCCGACATTTGAACCGAACAGCCGTGAAAAATTCGTTATGTAAATTCAATTATCCACTGTCGGCTTCTGTACAACGTTTTTATCATTACATTAATTTACGGCTTTGAATGAGTTATAAACGTGAATTTGTTACGTTCGTATATTTTACCGCTCGCACACATTCGTATCATATATTTCACCATAAAAAAGAATCGAACCCAAAGAAAGCCTTCCTCGCCATGCCGTGCACGAACAAAGTGTATTCGAACCATCATAGGATAAACATTTTCGAGGTAATCAACGACCGAAGAATACAATCCTTTTTATGTCGGTGTGAAAATACCCCACACACGCTCTTCGACTCGTATAAAAAATATCTGAATGAACGACCGGAAAAAAATGCGAGAAAAACATATTTTTATATACATATGAAAAAAAAATGAAATAAAAATTCTTAAGTTCGCATCATTACACGGTAAAGCGATACGTATTCACTTTTTTGCTGCGTGTTCCGACTATCAGAAAACCGTTTTACGCGAAGTCGTAGGCGTTCGGCTTTATGGTTATTTTACGGCGTTCGGGGATCGTTGGTAGTTTGCTGAAACTTTTTTCCAGTTTATTCGATTGCGTCTTTTAGTGAGCGCATTCTTATTTTGAGACAAAGGTAATATGGTGAAGAAAAAAAACTAAGCCCCCCACTGAACAAGTCGCGCGCACGAAAGAATAATATACGCTTTTATGTCACCAGCGTGCGAGATTTGACTGAGAGGTGTCAAAAATGTATTTTGACACAGTGTTACCTTCACACGAATACAACTTTAAACATGTATACGCACGTTTTAAAACCGTGTATACAGTTCAATATTTATTTATAAATTTTTAAACGGTTCGAATCGTCACGGCTTGGGAACCGGATGAGATCGTGTGTCATTGTGATGCATTGCGAATTCGCAACATTGTAAAAAGTGGCAATAAAGTTGAGAAATTCGAATTGTTAATTTTTGAATGATAACGAATTTCATTGATGATTTCAATGAAAATATGTTGAAAATGTTGAATTATGAAATTGCTCAATAAGTATTGATATATGGTTTCGAATATTTTTTTTTCGACAGTACTTGGCTCTACTGGCCACTAACTTGCCTATCTAAGCATATGAGTATTGATATGTATGGTTGGATATATAAGTAAAAATCTTATTAAAGTTTTGATTGAAATTAAAACTGATCATAAAACAATAAAACCCTGTTATTTGAAAGCGATAAAAATGACAATTGAACTTAAAAAAAGTCGTAGCAAAGTTGATAGTGGAACTCATGACTTTGACCTGGCAAATCAATATAACATAGCAAAATCTTCATGTAGGTATATTAGGTACTAAATATTTATTGTTTTTTATACTTTTAAATAATCCTTTATCTGTGGTTATGAAATAGATTAATTTTATTAACATTCATGCGGGTATATAAAAAAAAACTTTGCCATTCGCACAATTCGCTATTACAATGTTATTTCCTGGAATTGATCGAATACGAATAGCTAAATTCCACCATAATCGAATACGAAATCTATAATACAGAACTAAATGAAGCATACCTGTACTCTAGATTCAGTGAGACCGATCCTCATCGCGATCTCTTCCCTCATGAATATATCGGGATAGTGGGTTTTCGAGAAGCACCTCTCGAGTTCGTTGAGCTGCGCCGGCGTGAACCTGGTCCTGTGCCTCTTCTGCTTCGCCGGCTTGTCCTGGTCCTGGTTGGAGATGTTCCCTTGGGAATGGTCCCTGCCGGAGTTGACCTGGTCGCAGCCGCCTCGGCCGACCTGGTCTCCGCCGACGCCCAGGGCCAGCCTTCCGCCGAGGAGTTGGAGCTGCTCCGCCGATTTCAGGTCGTGGTGACGCTTTATGTCGTCACCGCACATGTCTTTGTGGCCTGGAATCGAAATTGGATCGGTGACTTTCGCTGTTCATTTTTTTTTTTTTTTGTAGTTATTCTCTCTACTAATTAGCGGCGTGTCAATTGATCGATATTCGTTAGCGTGTTAATTTGTTTTTAGTGCTTACGGAAAATATTGAAATTATGAAATATTTAAAGAAAATAAGATAGATTTATTGATTTGTGAAAGTTGTATTCGATCTTTTTGTATTTAATGATTGAAAATTTAATTGATTATAAGTAAAATAATCTAATTCTTTGTATAGTTTTTAATTAAATTGAGATATTTTCTTTAATTTGGGAAGATATTTGGAAAAAATTAAGTACATATTATATCAATTTAGTTCGAACTCAATCGATTAAAGAGAAAATCATAATACAGGCATAGTATTGATAAGATTTCTACTGATTTTATTTCAACCACATAAAATCTTTCTATGATCATTTGAGTCATTATAAACTTACAATTAGACATACTTGAATTTTTTTATCATGAATAACTTAAAACTATTTTTCCTCGAATTCGATTGAGGAAACAAATCTCAAAATTGAAACGATATTTGATTTAATAAGTTTCGAAACATTAGAAAATAGCGAAATATACAATAACATCAAATCATATTTACTTTAAATTTATAAAAAAAAATCGCAAACCCGACCGAATCAAAAACCAAACACCGCCAAGAGGAAAAAAAAATCGAACAATCGCAACGCCAACATCACAACATCGCAACTGCCGAACAATCAAATCCAACACCATACCTCAAAAAATGACACACCCTCACCACCAAACACAAACACAAACTCAAAAACACACACAAACATAAATTCAAAAACACACACACACACAAACATAGACTCAAAAACACACATACACACACACTTAAAACCATACACATTCAAAATAACCGCATACACACACACACAACATACAGATCGTCGTATGTTCGACCGCTCGGCCGTATCCCTTAGCGTCGGTCGGATCTACGGCTAGATCCCGTCGATGTGGCGTCTCCGATCGATCCATAGATCCGAGTGGATCACGAGACTCGTGACGTCGTCCGTTGTTTGCCGAGCTTTTACGGGGCGCCCTGCGAGAGGCGGCCAGGCGCTAATTCGCCGGGCACACACGCTCGGTCACGACGCCCGGTTTTCGCTGCACGGTGCTAAATAATCGACTAATGCTACCGAGGAAAACCGGAGGACGCAGTCGTGATTCGATACTGTGGCTTTTTTATGTGTGTGATTTTTAGAAATGTCGACGACGGTGTGGATTTCGTTCACGCGCGGATGCACGGTCCGCTTCGGTGGTGTCTAGGGCGGTATAGAACAAGATTGATAAATAGTTGATAAAGAACGATTGAATATAGTAGAGTATGGACCACATCATCAAAGTTGGAATGAAATATCTATTTTGCATGGTATATGCATAATAGTTGTGAAAAAAAAGCAACAGCATAGCAATACTATCCTTCGTACAGAAAGAAACAGACAGACGATGCACAATGCTTTCACAGTGTGACGTAATGCTACATGTTTATTCACAGATGCTACACAATTGTAATGTTGAAAATGTGAGGTTCATTCCAACTCTCGTGATTTTATCTATTGGCTTCGTTTATATAGTATTGCACAATTCGTGTTTGTATACTTTTGAAGGTCTGTTATTTATCAATTCATCGGTATGTTACAAAACTATTAGAGCAGGATACATAGATTGTAGAGTGTATGAGACAGAATACAATTGACTGTGTGTAAAAGTCTTAATGTTATGCGTGAACGAAACCGTATGCTACATTTAAATGTAACATTCCATATCCGTGTTCATCCTGCTTTTTTATGTAACTATCTATTTAGTTCTTTGTCACAAAGATGAAAGAATATGATAATCGAGTACGTGAGACAGAGTACGATAGAGTATAAATAGAAACAGTAAAAATATACGAACAAAACTATAAACTACGTTTACGCGGGAATCCCCAACCTGATAGTGATAAATTGATTTATTTTATAATTGAAAAGGTAGATTGGTTTTCTATTGGAAAATATTTAGTCGATGTTAAATATTTGCTAATATGAAAACAAAAGTGACAAGGCACCGATCAATCATATTTTAGAGTAATGCTTAAATAAAATTCAATGATCATTTCCATCAGAGCACAACGTTTAGGTACACGTATTTAAAATTTAAATTATTATTTATACACATCAATATTTTCTTCAAACTACATTTGAAATTTATTAAAATTCAACTCTATTGATTGAAAATCAATAATGAAAATGAAAAGAAAATACATATTTCACGACTGTACACTAAAAAAATATATTTGAATAATTAGATTCATTCAAATTAAACGATAATGTTATTACTGATAAGTGAAAAACAACATATTAAACAACGGCAATTGGAACGATAATTACAAATTTAACATCCTTAACGAAAACGGCACATAGTCTGCTATTGAATAGACAAATATGAACACAGTAAATTTTTATTATTAACGATGCAAACATATTTAGCCTTGCGGTTACCTTATTAGTTTCAACCGTCAAAAATTAAACTGAAATGCAATAATTACTAAAAACTTTCAATTAACGTTGAAAATCTAATTTTAACATAAATCTAATGAACAATTATAATAATAAAATCAACATTAATATGATTTAAATGCATTTGAATCATTTGAGCTTTTCTAGATGATAGAGAAGTTGTTTTTTTTCTAATATGGCTACTAATTGATTGGTTAATTTTACTATGTTTTACTTTTATGATGTTGAAAAAATTCATAAAGTGCCCTTCAAAGTGATTTATTCGTAAATTTTTATGTTCGACATCTCAAACTCTCGCCGATTACCCAGTTGTCTTTAGCTAGAAAATATGTGCAAATCACACAAAAACAATCAGGCTGCATCAAATTAAATTTTAATCAAAATTAATTTACAAAATTTAATTTCTTTTCAATTCAAAAATTCGATATTTTTTTAATATACTGACCTCCTATGGCGTTGGCCACAGCCGTTAGATTGTTGAGCATGGCGGCGGGTGCGCCGTGGCGCAACCCGAACTGAGACAGAATTTTGAAGATTTATTTCGCCCGTCGGGTGTAAAACTGCCACAACTCGAAATTTTCAGGCCCCGATCCGACGGCCGTCGGTCGTCGAACGGCTATCGAATCCTGTAGCCTGATGTGGTCGACAGCCTCTCGCTGGCCAACATCTTTTCACTATGATATTGGGTTAGGTTAGGCTATGATCTTCATCGGTTGAACGTGTTGTGAAACAGTGGTCTAGTCTTCATAGTTTGAAAAAAATCCAAAAATCGTATACACTTTTGTCACTGTTCGTTATTCGTGTGAGCACAGTATGTAAAAGTTTGTTCGAAAAATATTTTTATCGTATAAAGAAAGCTCTGGTTGCTACTTCGTTTCACTGTTTTGTTTCTCAACTATTCATTTTTAGTTGTCACTTTTTTTAAAAATCAATCACTTGCTATGCGCGCACACTGTAATTAAATAGGAAATAATAGCATAAAATTTATTAATGCTGAAATAATTGTTCGTCTGTTATATTATATACGGGGACTTCTAATTTAATTAGTTAATTAATTAGCCAGCACGTGCTTTACTACTCGCTTACATTGTCAATTATTCATGAGTTCATCGATCTTTTCATTCATACAAAATTTGAATTCAATGACGTTTCATCACGTTTTAATATTTTAATGAATTTTACACGAGTTTAAGTGAAATTTTCAAAGTTTCATACCAATTAAAAGTTAGAAATATAACAATGAAATCGATAAAAATATTAATCAAACATCTCATCAGTGTGAAATTCAAACTATACTTATAAATTTTAGTATGCATTTGTAAATTGTGAGTTTCACAGATACATTATTTTACATAAATGAAGTTATGAAATTGACAATCAATAAAAAATATCATTATTTTATAACAACAAATTGCGAATTATATTTGATTTATTCTAGATTTTCCAGTAATAAGAGTGACTTAAGAAAAATTAAAAAAAAAAAATCAAACACACAAGACAAATTTTACAGAGATTAATTTAACACAAGCCATAATTAACAATACAAATTGACTCTAAAATTAATATTTTTTAATACCACAGATAAAATTCCTAACATACAACACCCAGTTTAACTGAACGTGAGCAATCATTACGAATTTGTTTACGCACTAATTTTACGAAATTTTCCGTGGAGAGAGAGCAACGTGCGGCGCACTCACTAGTTTTACAACGACTTAACGGATTAACGTCGCTTTTTTAACGGATGGAATAGATTGAATGCTGTCACCAACACCGATATACAGTTGTCGTTAAATGTGGTGTGCGAGCTGCAAGTGACTGGCGAGAGAGACTCGAGGATCCCCGCATCCCCTCCTTTGGCCCATTCTCTGATTTGTACAATTGTTTTTCGTCTCGCTCTAGCTTTGGTTCGAATCGTGGGTGAAAGTGAGACAGAGCACCCACGCATTGTAGAGAACGAGATGCCGCTTCATCGCTACTGCCGCGGATCGCTTCATGGCAGTGAAAATGGATAGCTCAGGAAAATTTATTTGTTATTTTCATTTGAAGAGACATAAGGATAATTTGTCAAGGAAATTTTTGGTTTTTATCTTTTAAAAGGCATGTTTTCCGTTGTTAGTTGAGCTCCGAATATAAATTATCTATCAAACAGCAATGAAACCAGTCAATTTTTTTCGCTAGTATGACTAATACCACAATGTCGAAAAATCGGTTCTAATTGTCATAAAATATAGATACGAGGAAAATTTATGATTTTTCTTACATTTGTTTGATATCTTTATCAAAATATTTTGTAGTAGATAAAGAACGTGTGTATGGATTTTTTCATAAGAAACAAACATATTCACCACCAATTTTATTCATTTATTGAAAATTTGAATAAAATAAATATCTTCATCGATTAATTATAATGTAGAATCTCGTAAGTTTAATTAAATCAATATATTTATAATAAAAAAGGAAATAAAAATCAATTTTTCGGTAAGTATTATTTGACGACTGAAAAGGCCAAGGGTTACAAGAGACATTTTTGCCGAAATTGAGTTATGTACAGGAACCACTTCTATATACGCTCATATATTTGGTGGCAAAAGGATATAAGCGAATTTGAATCGTGTGCTGAGATATATCATCAAATCACTCGACCTCTTCCTAATACATGTTTTACTTTGAGCACGCTTTTCTCGAAATCACCTCGAAGTCACTTGCACCCCGTGGCATTTTTAGTCATAATTTGTTGTAAGTCGAGGAATACCCACATTTCAATTAACCATCATATCAATAAAGAAACTCATCACACCTATTTTCAGCAATAACCAAAACATAACCCATAAACAACTTCGAAAAAAAAAATACAACAGTAATATTCCAAAGAACCGACACCGCTGGAAAAACAAAAACTACAGTGATGCATTGCACACCCACCCTCTCTTTTACTCGAACGCACTTCAAACGCAACCGTCCTTATCTAACGAACGCCTTCACCGACCAATCACGAACGAGGGGCGGAGCCTAGTGGGCGTGGCCAGCCCGGAAAAGCTCCGGGATGAGGAAACGGTGGTGGCGAAGTGGGGGGGGAAAAGCGAAACATATTGCATGTTTGGAGAGGACGACGCGGCAAGCAATATCGGAGAGAATGGAATTCCACAAATTTGATGTTTCGAGTGGCGCTTCCCGCGCAAAGGACGCATTCGAAACGTTTTTATGAAATTTTCATATTATACATCCTTTTCGGGCGTAGCATTCGTGATATTTCGACTGGAAATTCACGGTGGAGTGCGTGCGCGGGTCGATATTGAAACTCGCCACTCCAAAGAATCTCTCTCTGCTACGGTTCGCTTTTGCCGGCGAAAGCGAGAAAATAAAAGCCCCGTAGACGCGCACGTGTGTTGGTATTTAATTACGTTTTTGTTCCTCGGACGGGAGGCCGGAGTAATTGAAAATATAAATACGTTTAAATTCGTTTGAAGTGATGTCGATTCGACGTCCGTTGGTACGATTGATGGTGTTCTCGCGGATTTAATTTATTTTATTGTGAATTAAATGGGAATTTATTTATAGACGTGTTTTAGATTTATTGAAACGAATGGAATTGATCTTGGAAATATTTGAGTCGAGCATGTTTTTGTGCGCCGTTGGATTCTAGAAAATTCATATTCGTCTGTAGGTGATCTGAACAAAAGGGTGACTTACTTTCTGCTCATAAGTGAAATTAGAATTGCTTATAAAGTACCTGGATTACTTAATTATATTCCTTAGTTGGGGGAATAGAGACATACGTCAGACATACAATCAAATTAATACTTATAAGTATCTATTATATTATATTTATAAATACATTCTATGACGGTTATATTTCGTATAATTTTATCGGCATTATTTTATAAACGTATTGTTTCACATAAAATACAATGTACTCAACGTAAAAGCGATACAAAGTAGTCAACCGTGTAGCATTTCTCATGGGAGCAAAGAGTTCTACGGCAACTATAAAATAGACATAATGCAGTATTTCCCCTTTTTTAACCCATCTATGAACCTATTCATTTTCAGTTATGAAATTCATCTAACGTTTTGAGTATTTCGTATCTTTTTACAGCTATAATAAACTTTTTTAATAAATTTTCCTGTGGAATGTACGTAATAATACCCACCGGGTATTGTACAAAATACAAGTAGACACAAAGTGCAACGATGAGCAGGGAACAGGATATTAAATATCAATCAAAATGTTGAGTATCACTCGAGTAACTTAGTAACGCACATGCATACATATTGTATATTTGTTTGTAACTACTTGACAAACTATTTATTGTACTTATACCTATATATTTTTTCGACATGATACAAAAGTAATATCGGAAAATTGATCAAACATGCAAATATTCCTCTTCACTTTCCTTGCATATCGATAAAATGTTTATGTAGACATATAAAGAGAAGCTTGAATATATTAAAATTGAATATTCACGATCGATATTACACGTAAATATTGTTGGATAAATTCAAATTTTAATCATTTTACTGAATAAATTTCTTCATTTAATAGATGCAATTTAATATTCACACCTAAAATTAAAGCAAATACGATATACATAAGCACCTTAGAACCGCATAGGACCGAGACAGAGCACAAGAGGGACGAAATTTGACTTTTGGTGCATCTAAGCCCCACGGGATTAAGTCTTTGAACGTTTGAAATTTATTAGCGTTGTGCTGGGGGCGGATCGCGTAAGTGCAAGTATAAAGGAGGCTTTCACGCTCGCCCATATATTACCGGCTCGTCGGGGATCAGGTTTGACTCTCTCCCTGTATATACAAACCATCCTATCCACCCTCTGGTATTGTAGGGGGTGTTAAATTCAACCCCCACGATACGCCGACGCTGCCATAAAATCCACCGCACTATAAAGAAAAAAGGCGCCAAACTCTTGCTGGACAAATATTATACGTAATATGTTCTACTATACACTGTTGATTTTGATTCTGGACACTTTTAAATGGTTTGAAGAATGTTGTACTTTTATATAAAATGTAAATTTTATGCATTTTTTATATATAGCTAACAGTTTATTTTATAATTTAAGTAGTGATCAATTATTCACAGTTCTTAAAATTGCATTTGATATCAATATTTGGAATATTTTTTATGGAAAAATCCGATTAAACTAATACATCGCTAGGAAAAAAATATTGTACAACGATTATCAGAGTGCATAAAAATAATATAATATTTTATAGGCAATCTATATCTCGAATAATCGAAACAATGCATAAAAACAAAACCCATCAAATAAAATATTAATTTTATAGACTCTGACTATAATCTCTTCCGAGTAATGTTTTGATTCAATCGAATTTTTCCATGGAAATCATTCCAAAAATCGGTATAAAATGCAATATTAAAAACTACACTTGATCATTTTCGAATCATAAAAGAAACATCAAACTCATTTACTGAAATTTTTACAAAAAAATGCAACATTTACTGAATTTCGCATAATAATGTCAAATAGCAATTTCGAATAACACATAAAAATATTTCAACCTAAAATCAGATAAGTTTTATGCAAAATATTTTTAAAACAAAAATAATATTTTAGAACCAGGTATTTATTACGCATTCTGTACTCGACTAAATTCCGATATGGCGATCCAAAAAGATGAAGCGTTTAACGTAGGCGGCCACAATTCGTGTTAGATATAGTCGATAACGGGCCCAGCATAACGGCGAACGGTCGTTATGCGGATCATACAAATGGCTCGTTTAACGCCTGCATACATATAGTTTTCGCACAACGAAATATAACCGACTCGTTTCGCGATATTCCCATTGAATCGTATAAATATGCCTATTAGCGTATTTGTGCTGATCTTCTTGTTTAGTTCAAAGTTATAGGTTGAATTAGTCAGTGCGAGTTTCTATTCATGAAATCATCATAAAATAATATAGCTTATAACTACTTATAAAACTATCGTATCGTTTGTTGAATTCTGTTTTATACTTTTATTTTTGTGTATAATTGCGATCAAACGAAACACGGAAAATGTGCGAACAATCCGCGTTCATTCATATCATGTATTCATTTGGGAAAATCAGAAAATATCGCTTTTTCCTATATGATTCATATTGCACAATAATATTCATCGATAGGAAATTAAATGAATTTTTACTTTTTTTATTAAATTTTTATTTCGAATATCAATATGTATATTAAGCGATTACCCTTTGATGAGATGGATCTTCAACGTGTGTTCACAACCAGGAATTCAATAAAAACAAATGTCGAAATCACGTGTCCGATATTGTCGCAGACACGTGTGTAGTTTTTATTACGCACAAAGGACGATCTGTACAGGTAGTTTAGTTAGTTATTATTCTTTTTTTTTCAATAAAGACCACCTATGTCTGTTTCACGAATGATTAAGCAATGTTTGAGACAGGGTTGGATGTAGGGGTGGCGAATATCTCGCAAAAAAGTAGTAGAGCTTCAAAACAAATCATGGTTACATTTTTGAATAAGAGAAAGATTTGTTTCCAAAAAATATTCAATATTGATATCGTTGAAATTGTTGGAACGTTTTTCAATTTTTATTGTGAAAATTCCGAATATTCAACTGCTCTTTATAAGTATTTTAATCGAGGAATTTTTATAAAAATCGAATAAAAACTATTAGTGATGAAAATTTTGAGTAATTATATGATTAATTTAATAATAAAGTATTTTTAATGATAAAATTTCTCGTCACATATTAATTTCATGAGACTATGAGAAACCAAAGATTTTATTTAAGAAACTAACGAAATATTGAATTATTATTTTTTTCATACAAATAAAAACAAAAAAAAAACGAAAATACACATAACGACTGAATTTCACGAAGGGCACAAGTAATTTTTTATCAATTTTGAGTTAAATACAGAATATGGTCCCATATATGTATTATACAGAACCATTTCCTGTACTTAACACAATTTCGATAAAAAAGGTCACTTATGCCCTTTGTGAAATTCAGTCGTCAAATCTTTATGAAAAACCTAAAAACTGGCGAGAAAATAACTCGATTCAAACTCACCATTATTCAATTAACCAAGCTCATATCAATAATATCATAATTTTTATTAATAATAAAAAAATAAAATTTTCAAAACCCACCATTATTCAATTATCCAAGCTCATATCAATAATATCAAAATTTTTATTAATAATATTTTTTTTTTCAAAACTCACGTATTCAAACGAATCGTCGAAACAAACTCTCGCAGGTTCGAAATTAAAATTTTGAACGTCGAAGCGATTTGGCGCCCTCTCGGGGCGTTTTTAATTTGCGCCCCATGTCGCGTGGCGGCCAGGTGCTGGGCACGCGCCGCCCCTGCGCGTGTTTATTTTCATTAGGGGGATGACGCGCGTTAATAGCGACTTCGATGCGCTCCACTAATATTTTTATTCGAACCGACAGGTGAGCGTTGGCCCGCGACTGTTGCCCGAGATACGGCACTTGGCAAATTTTCATAATGCCGCTGTGGGTGCTGCTCTCTCGTTCTTCGTTAGGGGAGAGTTGTGATCTCGATCGGTGATGTTTTGAAATATTTAATCGTTGATAAAGGTTGTTTTTAATATTGTTCTAGGACGGTGATTCCTAATCTGGGATATACATATATGCGCTTTAAAGATATGTTCGTGATGGTTTGGGTAAGTGAATGTAAATTAATTAAAATTTATTGATTTTAAGTGAAAAGTTGAAATTATTAAAAAAATATATAAGGATAAGTATTTGTCAAGTAAAAAACTTTTGTTGAATGTTTCAATTTTGAACGATCATATAGAGTTTTTTCTCTGCAGCTTAAGCCTTTCAATTAAAAAAAGTTACATATATGTACACTTAATAGAACAGAAGAACTCAAAAAAAGGATGTCTTCACTAGTACCAATTTTCAAATATTATTTTAATCGAATTATTTTTATATATGGGTTCCAGTGATATAGTGCAAAGGGGAACGCTTTTCCTTTCTAACTAGATTCTAGCTAGAAATTATAGCTTTTCTAAGTAAAAAAGAAAATAATTTCTATTTAAACGAATGATAAGCAATCTACCTTGCACTATGTTTCTAATAGGTAACAATTTATTTGATGTAACTATTTCATTATGTAATATATAATTTAACATTTAAATTTTCATCTTTCTACACAAAACATTAAAAAAAACATATTTTTCATCACTCATTATTATAAATCCAAACAATTTTCAAAAAACTATCAATTTACACTAAAAAAAAAAATCAATCACCCAAAACCATCATCATTTAAACCCCACAAAAAAAAAAAAACCTCACAATACGAAAACGCAAACTCCCAGCGCGGCACTAGAAGCCTCCGCATCTAAATGCGCCTCCGAAAAAAAAAGTACCCCTAAACAACGAGACGAAAAAAAAAAGAAAGAAACGCAGATCCAGCCCTGGCTCCGTGCGGCGCGACAGGGACGGCGCAACATGGCGCGAGCGGGACGCCATTACGTCGGCGCGGGCGGCCATCTTGTCTCCGGGGAGGTTGGCCGTAGTGCAGTTTCATGTCGGCATTACTCTTGATTTCCTACCCCGTGACATTTAGAGGGAGGCTACTCCGCCGCGTATATAAATTTCTGCTCCAAGTAGTGAGAGGCGCTTTTTTCGCGTTGACGATGCTTTCTTTTTTCGCGATGGTTTTCTCTCTTCGATGGCGTTTTTTGAGTTTTTTTTTTTTCGTTTTACTTTTAGGTCGAAGTCGTGTGAGATGCTTCGGTTGGTTATTGGATGGGTATGCGTCGTTTGGTGGTGCGGTGCGGATAGTAAATATGTAGGTCAGGTTGGGTTTTTTTTTGTGGGAAGTTTCGTTTGAAAGTTTTTTATAAATATGCCTATATATTTTTTCATTAGTCACTATTATATAAATGAATAAGAATCAATGTGAAACAATATGCTTTCGATTGTTTGAAAATGATTGAAATTTTTCTTGAATGAAAAGGACGACAGGTGAATTGTGGTACTCGCTCCAATATACATACATGAGAGCAGTGTAGTATTATATAAAAGATCTTGTCAAATTAAACAATATTTACTATGGCAACAAGTCTCAAATTCCGTTACCTTTGGAGATAATCAAACTTTTATTTTGTCATATATTGTACATATATTGTCATTTATTTATCAAAACAAAAAAAAATCATGTTCATACTTGTCGAGTGTTATTATTTTATAAAGTATGGTAATACGCATTATATTTTCGATCGTCGCAGATTTGTGACAACAATCCAATTATAATAATTACTTTTATTGCTTAAATTATTATGTTTTGTCGATAAAAAAAATAATTACCGATTTGAGATAAGCGTATTTACAATAATTGATTTAATTGCTTTGATTATTTTGTTTTGTCGATAAAAAAACTAATTACCGGTCTGCGATAAGCGAATTTACAATGATTGATTTAATTGCTTTGATTATTTTGTTTTGTCGATAAAAAAACTAATTACCGGTCTGCGATAAGCGAATTTACAATGATTGTTATCTTTTTTCGATCTGACTTGTAGTTTCATGTAAACATACATACAGGTACATATAACATATATTTGAATAATAAATTCACCGATATGACTTTGAAATTTCGCCGGATTATATTCGAATTTAACTTAATGCATAGTAACAAAATTATGGCTCTTTTTGTGTGCATGTAAAATATTTGTTCGAATAATATGAATGGACGTGTGTGGCTTTTGATTAGGCGCGTGGCTCGTGTTTATTGTTCGACAACGGTGCATCTAATGCACGTCCGATTGCACACAATGAAATTATCGACAACATAAAAGTCAATTGGGCAACAGCATAGGTGTTAAACACTGTTCCGATCCCCCCATTTGCATAATAATAACAATTTCATCGGAAATTATATGGACAGCGCTTAGAATGTTTCGTTTTAGTGACAGCGTCATAATTGATCGAATTCACACTAATGACATGACGTTAATAATAACATTATTGTATGATTTAATGTTTTCTATATTACAGTGGAATCTCATATAATCACCATAAATTGTTTGAAATACAAAATACTCATTGAGCGAAACAATATTATTAAATTATTTTAAGTCGAGATGTCTCATTATGACTTTACAATATCTATATTATCTAAAGCAAAATACTTGTGCAAAAAGATATTTTTTTATACAATAAATAGTCATGATGCTACATTAACATCACAATATCTATCATCTCGTTATTCATTCATCACATTTTATGTTGCTCGTTATGCGAGTTGCTCTTTAAGCCAGATCACACTGTATTTCTATACATAGATAAAGTGTTTAAAATGCAAATGAACGGTTTGATCGTCGAGATGTTTCATTATGACTTTTCAATATCTATCTTATCTAATGCAAAATACTCGTGCAAAAGGATATTTTTTATACAATAAATAGTCACGATGCTACATAAACATCACAATATCTATCATCTCGTCATTCGTTCATCACATTTTGTATTGCTCGTTATTCGAGTTGCCCGTTGAGGCAGGTCACACTGTATTTCTATACTTAGATAAAGTGTTTAAAATGCACGTGAACGGTTTGATCGTCGAGAAAATCTCTCAATGATTAATCAATAGATCGTGAACCGGTTAACCTACGGTGTCGTTGTCGGCTTGGCTATCTTAATGAACACATGTTCAGAGCTCCGACGCTGATAAAGAGGTAATTTAAGTGAGCTCGGGAGACTGTTCGCACGGAGCTGAATCTCCCGCAGGAGCGACAGGGATGCCAGCCAATTTATTAGTCCAATTTAGAAGTTGCCAACCCTAACCGACACTCCGATAACCTGCCTCCCAAACCCCCCTAATCAATGCCTCGTATCGTGTACGATTTGTTTACGAAATAAGCCCGCATACGTATAAATTCGCGAATCGATGTCCCATTAACGAGTCGTGTGCACGCGCATCCTAAACTTTCTCCGGAGAAATTTACGAGTGTTCGAAGTTCCGAACGTTTCGTGTGTAATTTTTAAGAGAAGGGTGCACAAAGAGCGTCGTTTCAGCTGAAGCCTCGCCTGAATACGTAATGCGGCGTAAATCCATCACGGTGCGGTCATGTGTTTCAATACTCGGGGCTTACGTAAATCTCTCGTCATATCCGATAGACTCTTTCGTGTTCGTATCGCGCTATAAGCGACTGTTTGGAAAATAAACTCGCAGAAATTAAGCACCCATTTCGTAGAATATATATATATCTATTTCGTCGAATCTATAGAGATATCTTCGATATATTGTGTCTGAAAGCTTGCGCGATGATTTAAATTTGATGAAATTGACAAATTTTTCATTTCAGTTTCTCAAAATAGATTTCATTTTATTCTAATTTGTTTGTATCGATTACCTTTTATAGCTCAATATATGTATATAAGGTATAAGGAAATAGTCTGTGTGTGCGCAGAGCAAGGGTTTGGTGAAGGGTTTTGGGGAGAGTGTATTTCAACATTTCTGCCCACCCCTTATATGACTGTGACATTCTTGCTTTGTTGGCTTGGTTAGCCACCGCCTTTGATTCAATTAGTGCAACGTTCATCGAGATCAAACAAGGTATCTATCCCCCGTTGACGACTACGGACATTCCATCGATGCTATAGCGTATCAGTCGCGGTATTCCATAGAAATATGTCCATTTTTATTTTAATTTGGTTTATTAAATTAAATATGTCTATTTTTAGATGATTCTGCAGCTGTGAGATTTTATTCAAATATTTGGTTGTGGATTCAATAATTTGGATTTCCCAAACCATGGGTCATGACCCCAAGTGGGGTTGAATATAAAGTCTGAAAGAGTATAATTAATGAATTATCATTTTTTTGTTAATGTCATTAATGTTTTTTTTTACATTTCGAGTTAATCTTCTTCTATACTATAACAAAGAAGATGTTTATTTATTATGCAATATTTTCATACATTCAGTATCTAAGTTTAAGCTTGATTGCCCCTAGTCCACATTGCCATTTCCCTACAGCTAGTCTAAATAAACATTGATATAAAATGTGAAACGAATCGCATTAATACTACGATTGAATTTAATTCAACCCAACCCTAAAACAATCAACAAAACTACAACAAGACAACCTGAATTCCCTCTAAAACATCAAAATTTAACATTTTCACTCACAACAAATCCTCAAAGCCATCTCATCGAAACAACCAATTACCAATCGCGACCGACCGAAAAAAAAAATTCCCACGACCAAACACTCACACATCACCTTGAGGCTCGATTCGACCGGCCTTGGTCGCTCCTCAATCGTTGACATAGAGGCTAAAATGCCACAAGAATCATCATCAAGCAAAGAATCCGAGTCGGGACGCGAAATTTCCCAATAAGCCGAGTGTCCAGATAGAGATAGAGCCTGGGCGCGAATTGGTTCGCCAAACAGTCGCGCATCTAGAGGTGCTCTTTCTCACAAACAACTACCGGTGTTACGTGCGGCCGACACTCGATTCCATTACGCCGCCACTAACATCATGAGCAAACAGTGTTGAGTTTTAATTTCGTCGACAAACATGTCGTGGATGCTGTAGATGTGCCTGGCAGGAGCGGGTGATTCGGCGCGAAAATATTCGGCTTGCGCAACTTTTTTCTAGGGTGGTCATTTTTTTAGTTTTGGAAGAATTGCGATTAATCTTTCGATAACTATACGAATGAACTGAAAAGATGACAGGATGAACTGTCAGTTATATGAATGGCGAATCATTAAAAAAATGGATTTAATCCGTTCCATACCCTCCGATGATAACTTATTTCAACTTATAAAAAACAATAAATACATTGTTCTGTAAACATACATAAAGTTTTCGTCATGCCATACTGAGTTGCAGCAGAGATAGGAGTTCCACTTTAAAACTTCACGTTTTAGGTTTGGTGGAATCATCAATCTTTTTAGACCCGTGGACGCATGGTTTTAATAAAAATTACAATTAAGAAAATAATAGCACTGTATGAATAGTGCGTCAAAATTTTCAGAACTAAATTGTACAAATAGCGAGTTATACGAGTCGTGAAGTTTCACTGGAGTAACTTTTTACAAAGTAAAGTAAATTTTTTTTTCAAATTGTACAAAGATATGTAGATGTTGCACTTTGAATGATCATTGATGATCATCTTAATTACTAATATAATGGGTAATTGTTGAATCGATCCATGAATCAAGAACCATTTGCATATTAAATTATAAATTAAGTAGATATATAAATGAATGTTTTGATATATAAATAAATATAATTTTTCATTTGACAGTGGTGTTTTAGTAGTTTATAAACGTATTTTAATGTATTTTCAGTTTTTTGATTTGATTAAACGTAAACTACACATTGAGAGAAGATACTTTCGATGTATAAAAAATATTCAGAAGATCCAAAGTATTATTTACTGCCAATAGAAATCGATGGGAAAATTTAAGAATTGTTTGTTTTTCTCATGAAAAGGTGTGGCGGATAAAATCAACGTAATTAAAATCAGCTGTAGATTTTAAATAATAATATGTCAACGTGTAAGATTCATTTATCGTATGAATACAAATGTGAGATAAATAAATATTATGAATTACAGTTATTTAAACAACTATTTTCAGCCTCAATTCTAATTCAATTATTCAAAATTAAACTTAGATTTACAATAGAAAATGTTTGAAAATGAAACTGCTGAGCAAATACGAAAAATTCGCCAAACCGTTCAAAAAGAAAAATATACATATTAAAAGGAAAATAAATACAATAATTGAATAGAAAAAAAACTAGAGATAAGGAAAACGTTAAAAAGCAGCATAACAATACAAATACATAGTGTGAAACTTCTCAGAACGCGACTTCGAAGGTGAGATTTTTGCAAAAGGATATTCGCCACCGGTTTTTCTAAGGGAGGTTTTCGGGGGTAGTTCGGGGTGTATATGGACGCGTGTATATATGTAGGTAGAACTAGGGTCGGGAACATAAACTGGTGGGGCGCTAAGTCGGCCTGGCAGTTTATGGAATCGAAAACCGTAAAATAGAACGGAGCTGCTCTGAATTGCTACGGCGGTGGCGCCTTTTATGTCGGTGGACTGGCTTACGTGTGTATGTGAACAATTTTCTTTTTTTTCTAAATAAAATAAGTTATGCGTACAATCTAGGTCTGAATAAGTTTGAGAAATGCTTAAATTGTTCAATGTTTAAATGTGTTCCGAATTTGAATTAATCATTAAGTAATTGTATCTAATGGACTCGTTAATGGCTGATTTTTTGACAGTGATACTTTCCAATATTATTATATGTACCCAAGAAAAAGTTTCTGCATCATAAAATTTCGTAAATTATATTCAATATATTACTAACAACGGGATTTCTATCGTTTGACAGTTCTCTGAGGTGTCTTTTTGTAGCCCAGCTGTAGCAAATATTATAATCGACCTACACACGCAACAAAATTTTCTATTCACAATCAGCTCAAAGCCTTAAGAAACACCTAGTCACAGAAGCTAGTAAAAATGAAAAACAATTTTCAAATGACTTTCAATCGAAAGTATTTCGAACTATTAATCAATTAATCAACCATCAAAAGTAATTCGTACAATTATCTAGATCAATTTTTTTCAATCTACATTATATAAATTTCATAACGAACACCCAATATTCTAATTTTAGACATATTTTAGACCCAAATAAAACATTCGAACCAATATTGAACTTTCCAATCCCGACACCGCCGCACACGAAAAAAGCAACGGCACATAAACAAATACGAAACCACTTCGAACCCGATCGCGACAAACATTAACGACGCCCGAAAAACGCATAAATTGAAAACATATTAGATTCCCAAACCAAACCAAACATATGCACACTAACAAAATCCAGCACAAAGGCGAAATTCACTCGAGAGAACCGTCGCCGAAGAAACGATCGACGTCCCCGAAAGTGAATGGATATTAGATCCCCGGCAAGCGGTTTATTATCAAAGTTACCCCTTCGTCCGATCGAGGGGGTTGAAAGTGCGAGGGGGGCCCTCCCTGGGGGCACGTAAGGCGCCCCCGGGGGCGGAGGCGCAGACACGGCTTGTCCATTATTGGTGCAGACAGGTGACGTCATGCGTCCTGATAACGCCTGATGTCTACAGGCTTCGGCTTCGGACTACGATGATGGATCAATTTGATGGAGGCTGCGTCTGTCTTGGATGCTTGTATATGTGTATATGTTTTGGGTCGTTTTTCTTAATCTTCGGCGAAGAAATGGTGTGGGATGATGTCTGGATGAATATGCTGAAATAGTCGCGTGTGTTCGATGTGGGTTGCATTTAATTTTAATGTAAAAATATAGTACATTTAGGGCCGATCTTTTAACTGATCTAACAATAAAATTGACTATAACTTTTCTAGCGTTTTTTTCTATTGGTTTGACAGTTGTCATATCATATTCGCGAATTCCTTGCGCCAAATTCTATAAGAAAAAAATATAGCTAACAATAAGTTTAAGTTTATTTGAGGTAATTGAAAAGATCAGTCTTTTGTGTTTGAAGTAATAAAAATGTCCAGAATGTTATTCTTTAAATCTAACATATGTACGCGTATAAAAGATACCTAACCTAAGATATTTGTTATGAATATGTTCATGATTCAGATTTCATATGAGAACATTATGAAACGAAATGTATTTTAAAATAGTATATTATTTGAAATCATTTTGAATGCATATAGACATACAACTGTAGAATATCAATTTTGAAAAATATGTAAGAGATTCTATTTCGCATTATTGCATTTAAATTTGAATATTCCCAATTTTAAAAATCTTCATTTACAAAGCAAATTAATAAAATCATAATAAAACACATGCATCGAAAAACATTAGCAATTTAATAAAAAAAATCATATTAAAGCGGAACCAAACAAAAACAATTGAACAAAACTATTTTTTTTTCTCTCAAAAGGCCTAGGGCCCAATTCCACATCAATCAATATTTGCCATGATAGCAAAGACTACTCCGAAGAGTAAATTTGGCAAGACCACTCCGAAGAGTAAATTAGTGTACATAGATGTCACTAAATCGTTCGAGTTAATCGAACATATGAAAGGTGTAGGAGATGTGAAAACTATAATTTCAACGAGACAGTTCCGAAATGAAAATTCACCATGAGATTTGCGATGGATGCGCTTTCTGTCGGACTGACAGTAATTTTTCAGGGGTCACCAAGCCGAGGCCCGTGATTTATGGTGTCGAGGGGGACGAGCGATATTAGCACCATCCATTTGTGGTGCATTACCTCACACCATCAGCGTGCACATTATCGGGGCGTTTTCTAAATGGTGATGACTATGCCGAAGAATCACTTTCTCGTCCACACCACGATTTTTAAAGATGGGTTGTGGATGCTGGATCGTTATCTGTATTGACTGGTGAAATGGTCGTTTGGGCAATTCGGGTTTCGGATAATAAAGTTGTGGATACGAATCGGATCTCGATTTTCGCAATGGTGTGGGAGGTGAGGTATTAATATCAATTAGTTTTGCGTATCTTTGGAGAGTTGTTAAAGTTTTCAGACTGAAAAGAGTCGCTAATTTCAATGGTGTTCGAGTTATTCAGTAATTTTGATGATTTATTTATTTTATTTAAGTGAAAATAACAAATTGTAGAATTGAGATTTGAGATGTTAAAAGAGATTGCATTTCATCTTGTTTATAATTAAAGTCCAATATTAACTTATGCATAACATTAAGGATAACAAAATATTTATAAAATCAACATACATAATAAAAATATTTTTATGAAATACATATTATAGTATGAGTATTTTATCTAAAAAAATATGTAAATATTTTGTCTTGTTAAAAGTATGCAAGTGATGCTAATTGTATTTATGCAGATTTTTTTCACAGGAAAAGTCACAATCACTTTAAATTTGATTAACGCGAATTTAAATATGTTAACATGAGTTTATTAATTTAGTTATATTATATGATTTGGTATTCGTATTTGTTCTTTCTATTTTTAATAAAAAATGTATGTATATCGAAACATTGATCACTGTAATATTATTCAAATCTATGCACATAAGATTTTTTCAAACTAGCCTTTACACAATCCTTATTAAGCCAAATAAAGTACGAGTCTTTTAAGAATATTCGGTGATTTCAGAAGTAAACATTATTTTTATGATAATACTAAAATGAAAAACGCAAAATTCGACCAAATTTCAAAGAAAATTTTCAATGGGCCGCTTTTTCATTTCGGTGATTTTCCGACTCGAGGAAAACTCGCCTTGTAAAATCGGTCCTCTCACACTTCGTCTGAGGAAGCTTAGCCTAATGGCGGGAAATTTTTCGAATCGCCGATTCGCCGACAGTGATTCCTACGCGTTATGGCCGATTTTTCCTTTATTTTTCCCTCCAAAATTTTTTCCGTTCGGGTTCGTGCGGTGGGGTTCCTAAGGCCCATCGCGGCGCGGGGATCATACAAATGGGCCTTTTAAACCCTTAACTGCCATTATTTGTTATTCGTTCGCTCTCTTTATGGGCCCTTTTATAGCTGTTCGGGATTCATGTATGGTGATATTAGATTGGAGCGTCACAACTGCGAGCGCTGCCGGAGCCGTAAAAAAATGTAATAAAAAATTGTACCGCATCAAGTTTTAAATGCTAATAAAATTTTTGAAAATTAAATATATTGAGTTGAACATTGCTATACACTTCAAATATTATGTTTTTTTTAAATACATCGATAAAAATTTTCTCAAATTTGATATTGAAAAGTATCATTTTAGTTAACGATCAATTCAAAATTTCATGCATTTAATCGAAAATTAAAAAAAATGATTCAAATTTTTGAAAGACAAATATATCAATATTTAATATCTTATGTATACAAATAGAATATTTCACCCTTTAAAGTGGCATAAAATTACATATATTTTTTCATGTAAATTCGATATATCGATTATTTTTTCTCTACTCAATATCTCAAGATATTTTATATTAGATATTCGACAATTAAAAGAGTTTTACATTATGTATATTAATATAGATGTTCAGATATGCAGGTATATTAAAGGATTGAAAATATATATTTTATTTCTCCAATAAACAAAAATTGATTTAAATGTAATTTCACAAGTTAAAAAAAACATATTATTTTAATATTTTAAAACAATATGTACGATAGTTAAAAAATAGAAAAGAAAATAAATGTCAGTTTGCATCCGTTCGCTTTCGGATGTTGCGCGCGCCGAATCTGCCTGCATTCCCCTACAAGCCATAGTCTTTAATTTGTTTGACATTACATTTTTCGCCCTGATTTGTTTTTGGCCATATTAATATTTATAATATATTTTTTATAGCTTGGCAGCGTGGGGGAGCACGGGGTGGCTGCGCCGAGGACACAAATCCTATGGTTATTACGTATTAAGTGTCTTCTGGATGGAAATGGGAAGTTAGTGTTCGCTGACCAAAACGATAACTGCCCAACTTTCCTATCATCACTTTCCTATATGTTTATGTGGATGTTTTTTTTTTTTTAATAATTTTAAAATTAATTTTAAGTTTCTTATTTGATCTTATATGTATGTATGTATGTAGATTTTTGACATTTGTATCGATGGTAATAATTTATTTTGATAACAAATTGTAAAAACTTAATGTTATGTTTGTTTACATACAAAGGTAAATATTCATACAGCATAAATGCCAGTAGTCGTACTTATAGATACCTACCTATATTAATTATTATTAACTTTACATTAGAAATACTTAATTATTTTAATCGAAATTTATTAAATACACTGAAGTTTTCATAGTGCTTATAAATTCTGTTTTTTGATCATTTCACATTAGTAATTAAACGTTCAACGAAAATTAGAGAAAATTTTCACCTATCGGTTGTTTTTCATTTCATTGTGAGTGGAAATATAAACCATTTTCCTTACTCGTGTGATACTTCGATGAATCCATGTAATTGTTCAACTCTTTTAAAACAGATGTCACTTTACTTAGTAGATTTTAGTAATATCTAATTTTTATATTTAATGTGTTATGAATATTATTCTAAATTACACGAAATCATAATAAAAGCTTGAATATTATATAAAAAAAACTGTTAATTGTATCTCAATTTTTAATTTGATAAAGTGGCCTCTATTCACGAGCTTTCAAATCGTTACACCACCGAACACTGAGGGTAATATGTGCTTTCACCCTTTTCCAAAGGGAAGTGCAAACATGTTTTAGATAAATGTGTAAGGGATGTAAATAAAATAATTTCGAAATATTTCGTATACATAACAGCATTTAAAAAGTTGTTTATTGCACATATTATTTACATTATTTACAATATAAATTAAAATACTGTTTTAACAGGTTTACGTTTTCACATTTTGTTTTATATATTATTACAAAAATAGATTTTAAATAATTATAAAATCAAAATATAAAGTTAACATTTTCATTCTTGAAAGAATTAATGTCCAGCATAAAAAAATCATTAAAATATATAAGCTTCAAATCATAAATGGTGTGTTTTTGATCTTGCGGGGGATTTATTACAAAAATATTCTTCAAATTAAATCTGAATATACAATAAGTACTTCGAACATGATTTTATATGTATGATATTTTCCTGCTGTCATCTATGTAATATAATATGTTTTCATATTTCTTTTACATATAATTTATAAATAAAATTAAAAACATGGTGTTAATAATACATATGTTATATATCACAGATAATTGGAGACATAAGAATCTCCGTATACAAAGATATGTACATACATATACCATAGGTTTTAATCGAGATCTTATAATATCAACTGCTTAAATTAATGTTTAATCAATATAAGTACCAATTTTAATCATTATAAACATGTATTAGATGCATATAAGTTAAAGTTGGATTGCTGATATACTGGTAATATTTATAAATGAATACGGTTGTATATTATAAAATTACAGTTTTATATGTACTGAAAATTTCAATAAAATTACAGAATTCACAAAATATAGTGTAAATTTCGTATAAACTGTCAAAAATTTGCTATATTTTCATAATTGAAAATTGGATTTTTGGAAGATATGTATCAAACACAAAAAGGATATGCATAAATGATATATCAGTATGAACCAAACGATATGTACATTTTTATGAGTAACCTGTTGATTGATTATTCCAGTTATTTAGTCAAAATAATTATTTTTACAGTTTTTGAATAAAATATTAATTTCAACATAAATTCACATCTATAAACATATAATATTTTACATATGTCAAGTAAAATATATATATCTCCGTATTACAATATTTAATACATACATTTTTGAAATCTATTTTAAATAATTAATTTATTATGAGTCCATTAAACATTTAAATACTCACATCACTCATAAATCTGTGACTAAATATTATGCGATCATATGAACACTTTTCACAAAAGAGCTTAAAAATGTATTTGTTACACTTGATAAATACAATAGAAGACAGACAATTAATTTTGGCTTGGGATTTGCTCTCGACGTGGCACTTTGATTGCCATGCTGCATCGCAGCTGGCGTTTCACCTGAAAATAAATTTAATGAATTGTTGAAAATAACGTTTAAATTAAACTATATAATTAGTGTGATAATATTACTATGAAGTATATGAACAGTAACACTATCTGGTTTAGCATTTGCTGGTGCACAGGTATAGTTCCCAGCATGCCTTGGTTCTGCATGTTGAATCACCAACTCACTTGATTTAGTTGAGTGTGTTACAACAACTCCATCTGAAAGAAATAAATATTGAATTGAATACATTGTTTGTATATTAAGTTTTGATTCTGATACATTTTTCATTTAGTTCAATATCATAATACTAATCGTAAGTATGTAATAAATGTCTATTTTATATTATAAAATAATAATAACCTAGATCATAGTTAATCATTCTATTTTCATGATACCAAAATAGATATGTAGGAGGCTCAGTTGATTTTCTAACTTGGCAAATAAGACGCAGCATTGACCCTTGCTGCACTATTTTATCTGGACCACCGATAATATCAGCATTGGCCTCTGTGAATAAAAATTCGATGTATGTTTAATTGAATATTCTTTATTACTCATTCATATATTTTTATTTGATTCTCACCTACTATTACCAGTTTCACATATAAGCTAGTAGGTGGATGCGTTGGAACTTGACATTCGTACATTCCAGCATCACCAGGCTCAGCGAATCTTATGTGAAGAGCCCAATCCTAAAATTTAAATTATCAGCATTATTTTGAATTCATATTAATTTTAAAAGTACTATATTTTATTTACTCTAGGATGTCTTCCGTGAGCGGCAAAAAATCTTGGGTCTGCACTGTATGTTACCAAACCAACTGTCAAAAGAGAATGATTTTTCTTTCTTATCCAAGTTACCTGAAATTCGAAAATATTCGTACATTAATTGCAAGAAAAAAAAATGTCTATTGATTTTAAATACTTGTATTTATGTAAATCTGTATATATTATACCTTAAATTACGTACCAATAACTACTCGTAAATGATCAAAATATCGATTCATTGAACGGTAATTTTCTCAAAGGCGAGTTACGCAAATGCAACGTAATACGATATCAGAATTTCAGTCTAATAAATAGTGAATATTCTATTACCAAGAACGAATCGTTCGAGCGAACATTTAACGAGATCAATTCGAAAATTTAATAAGCTCAAACTCGACATTTCTTTGTTTTTTTTTTCCATTAACAGAACACAACGATCGAAAAAACGTTTTAACGAGAGCTCGACAAAAAAAAAACTGTACATTATTAAAAGGCACGCAGACTTCTGAGACAAAAAAAAATCGGAAAATCGAAAACTCGACTGTGAAGCTTGCATTTTCAACGCGAATTTCAACACAGCGGCTTCGATATGTTCGGGTAAAATAATAACTGAAACACAACGAGCACCGATTGGCACACATTTCAGTACAGGGTGTTAGTAAAAACGACCGATCGTTTTCATTCCCTAGGTGTGTTTTCCCTCCGAGTGAATCGAGCTTTCGTTTTAGTTTGCACGCTAGCTCGCCTGAGCCGCGTAATTGAATAAAGCTCGGAATAGCTCTTTTCGACGAGACGAAGACGTGAACTGAAATTTTTACTCCATCAGGCTGTGTGTGTTTGTACTCCGAGTGGAATAAGGGAGTGAAAAATTCGAGGGGTGGTCCCTTTCGAAGTGTTCCGATTCGTTAATGTCTCAATGTTCGTCCCCTTGTCGAAAAGTTTAAGGAAGTTTGATCGTTAGGGTACACGCTGCGGTTGTAAGAATTGGAGCGGAGATCGTTATGGTTTTGTCTACGAAGATGTATTGTAGTTTTATAGAATTGCTTCGAAGGTATGTACATATGTTCAGTTTTGAAATTAAGTTTTTAATTAAAATAACTTTGTTTATGGCGAAGTATACATTATTCAAAACCATTATAAATTCTCATTCGAAAATATGCAATGTATCGTTTTCAATACAAAATGAAAGCGCGAGCGTCTTTCTATGTTTTGAAATTTTAATAATTTCACAAAATTCGACGAATTTTGTTTCAGAGTGTATAAACGTACGATCAGAAATTTTATGCGATGTTGAGTATTGAATTTTAAAATGAAAATAGGTGGAATAACAAAACTCAAATCATGTATATACATATTTATAAAGTGAGCAAATTCGCAGACTGAATATTTTCAGTTTTCGTTTATAATTGAATTCACGTTGCTCATACAGAGAAAAATATTTCATCTCGAAAAAAATTATATGAAATTTAGAACTATTTATGTAGCCCAATTAAGTTCGTTATTACGGACGAAAGAATCTTCACATATACATAATGAACGACGATGAATTTTATTCTTATTAACACATTTTCTAGTTGAATTAATTAAATTAAATCAAGAAAAATATATAAATAAAAAAACATTTAATATTCATACTATTATGTATAGTATTCACCATACCATTTTCACTATAATTACCAGACTACCAACTGGCACACCCACTCCCCCATGAAAAATAATGTAATTTAATTCTCGAATTGTAATTAAGTTTTATCATAAAAAACATTTCGCACTACTATATGACGACAGAAAAGACCATGGGGTACAAGTGACTTCGCTGTGATTTCGAGTAAAGCGCCTACATGTATTAGGAGAAGGTAGGATGATTTGATGATATATCTCGGTACACGTTCCAAGTTCGTTTATATCGTTTTGCCACCAAATATATGAGCGTACATAGAAGCGATTTCGGCGAAAATGTCACTTGTACCCCTTGGCCTTTTCAGTCGTCTCTTCTTCTTCTTCTTTAGCCTATGAGGAAGAAGAGACAACTGAAAAAGCCAAGGGGTGCAAGTAACATTTTTGCCTAAATCGCTTCTATTTCAGTCGTCATATATTGTTAATGTTCAGAAAAAAAATTGAAACGTTAATTTTCATTTGACTATGACATACTCGCTACCTTCATCGAACTCACCCTAACTGACCTTACCAAAAAAAAAAAAAAATACACACACACACACTCAACATTCAAAAACTCGCCAATCCAAGAGCGAAATCGAACCGAACGAGACGCGCCAGAACGCAAATCGCATCAACCTATTATCCATCGAAGCGCGCACAGTGATCGCTCGACGAACCGCACACGGAGCAGAAAAATCGAATCCTCACCGTGTTCTCTGCGATGTCGTTGACTTCGCAGTGCAGCACGGCGGTGGTGCCCGTCTGGGCCATGACCGCGGTGCAGTTGGGGCTGGAGAAGATCGCCGAGATGTTGCTCTTGAGGGCCGTCTTGCCCTTCTTGCCGCCCTTGGTCGGCGTCGACGGCAGCAGGTTGTTGACGCCCTCTTGACTCTCCGTCTTGCTGGACGTTTTTCTGTCCGCGTGCTGGACCAGGATCGGAGGTTGGAGCGTGAAAGCCTCCGAAGACGATTCCGGCAGCGCTAACGAGGGTAGAGGTGATCTTGAGTCGCCGCTGTGTCTGTGCGATCTCGCCCAGCGATGTACTGGAAAATAGTTGAGATTTCATTAGATTTTGGAATAAATTTCATATTTGCTGTTAAGTAATCTTCCTGGAAAGCTGTCCTTCGCGATAGTTTTTAATAATGATTAAATGTAAAGTTCCCCATTAACGTAAATGTGGCGCCCGTAGTTTCGCCTAGTTTTGCTGGTACCTAACTAGGCCGGCCTAACAAGCTGACATAGAGTTGGGGTGCAGTTAAATGGCGGGATGGTGGGCTTCCCTCGTTATGTTAAGTAATCTTGCCTCATAAAAATTTAACGTTCGTGATAGCTCTGAATGTAATAATTACAAAGAATAAATCTTTAGTTACATCATTTTTTCCCTATAGAATTCTTATCGCTTATTCAAATACATTCAAATTCAATAAGAAAAAATCTTTTACACGTAGATACGCAATGTTTGAGTAATTTACAATTGAAAGATTGAGCTTAAATATAGAATTTCCTTGAAATGTAAATATGGTGTCTGTAGTTTTGTCTAGTACGATGGTACCCAACTAGACTGACCTAATAAGCTTATCCGAAATGGGTTACAGTTAGGTAATAGACGAAATTGTGGATTCTTTTCGTAATGCTAAATGATTTTGTTTTTTGATAAAAAAAAAACAAATTTACGGTTCAAAGTTTTAAATTTTAATTAATTATGCTTCATAACAACCATAATAAACCTCGAATACATTAAATACTTTAATAACGAAATGATACATAATTGCCGTAATAAAATTTAAAATTACCGTTATAATACGTAAAATTTTCATCACAACCATTTACCTTGCATAACACACTGACACAAATACGAACAAAGTAGTTTCTTTCACTAACCCAAAAAATAACGAACATTGTTCAAATTTTGATAAATACGATTAATGGCCATGCGCAGAGGTCGTACTTTAGCGAATAATGTATCTTAAGTCGACACACACTAGAATATGCAAACTGTTTAAAGTACATTTATCACGATCCACCCTTCGTATACTCCATAATATAACATGTATTCACCGTGGAGAGCCGGCTAGGAGGATTTAGCAAATATAGGACCGAGGCAGAAGTGAACCGTCTTATTCGCGCAAGTATTTAAAGTCTTAGACGAAACGAGAGAGACAAGATGGCAAGTTTGTATGCGAATTAAGGAAACTGAATCCTCGGATGTATAAATAGTGAAATTTTGATATGCAAACGCACCGTGTTGTTATAGCAGCGGTAGGTAGCTACGCGAGAAGGGCGTTTGTTCAAGGTACGCACCCATAGCGAACGATGCAATTTGACGTGTTTGCATTTCATTAGTCTTTTATGTAACGGTTTGATGATTCAATTGATAACATAACGTGATTATAATCATTTTTTATATCGTGTGTAAATACATATATGACCTTTAAGATCTAAACGGTTGCCCCGTGGGTGGGGCAAGATGGACGAAAATTAGTGTTTTCGATTTGAGCCTATTTTTTCATTAATTTGTTTTCAATGGTTCCTATCATTACTAAAAATAGATATGTGTAGGTTGAATTAAAAATGTTTATTTTCTTTACTTTACGAATTATTGATTTATTTACACTCAAAGCATTACCAGCCCATTTTGCCCCACCCGCTCCTATATTATTATGAAATGCTGATAGATTAAAAATCTTAATATATATATTATATTAACATGGGAAGTTTACAAAATTTAATCATGATTTCTCATGAATTTAAATGAAGATTGCGAATTTTGAATAGTATATTTCCAGCAGGGAACATGGAAGGTTGTATTCCATTCGCGTATCACGTTATCGGGTTAAAGTAAGAGTGCGTGCGTCTGCGCTCTCTCAGGACTTTGAAATTAAATTTTCGTGTAAGAAACAACTGGGGAGTAATGAAGGGTAATTTTATCAAAATATTAACATGTTAGTGCCCTTGGGATACGTGTAGGACTCAACGGAGAAAATCCAAATTCCGAGCTTGTGAACGAAACGAAAAACTCGGAAGGTATTTTCTTAAATTAAAAATCATTTCAATCTGCAGTAGAAACACGCGATGGCAAGAAAAAAACCTTGTATCGCGATTCAAAATGTTTAATATAATTACAAATAAAATCAAACGGATTTTTAATGTCGAAATTTTCATATTTAAAATATCTTTTAGTAGCAAAATGTATCAAATTTTAAGCAATCAATTACTTACAAAAATAAGATCGTTCTTGATATGACAGTTTAATTAAATTTTCGATTTTTAAATTTGATTTTGCAATAAAGTAACATATAGATTCCTAGAAAAAATGACGTACATTTATTATGTATACGGTTAAAATGAAAAACATCGTTAAGATTTCCGATAAATACATTTTCACAAATTCCATTATAAACATTTCAACTTGTATACTTCAACAGCATTCAACTGACAGGGTCGAAAAATAGAATAAAATAAATAAACGAAACGAAACCCCAAGGGAAAGTTTCCCCGGATGGGAAACAACCGAAAAGAACAAAAAAAAACTTTTTTCAATTGTCTATACACAAGGATTCGATATGATTTCGCTCTCGGGGCTAATCTCGCGGGAGAGATATGAAAGCGCAATAATAAGTTGGGCAACAACTCGTCTAGCAAGGACCGTATATATTACACGAACCCGACTTTGGAAAATCTTCCAAAGAAAGTCCTCGTGGAAGTTATAAAGATACCGTCTCGTATACCACCGTTCGATTCAATCCGAACTCCACAGGTTATTTACCGAGCTGGCGTGTTGTTGTATGTCTTTTTGCGGTTCAAGACAAAAGTTAAATGGATGTTTTGAACCCAAAGCCGAGCTTTACCCGCAAAAGCCCTCTCATATAACCAGGCGTAATTAAAACTTTCGGCAAAATTTTCCTTCGTTAAAATACGAAGCTCGCGATATGCGAAATTTTAAACGAGCCACAAAAGTCACGTTTTTATTTTAATCTGGAAACGTAACGAACGTCGCTGAGGTTTTCCGCATTTTAGATTTCTTACAACTTAATAGGCGCATTAGCGTGCGATATCGACGGCTTGATGGCTGTTTTTTCCTATGAATTTTGCATGCCATATCGATAGGAGAAATTGCATAGGAAAATGTTGAAAAACAAAAGGCTCTGTGGAGTTTAATAAAAGACCGTTTCCTTTATTTTATTTTTTAATAATTTTCGGCTAACCTCTAGTGTGCACGCACTGTTATTATGTTGAAAAATTTATATTATTTTATGTTAGCGATAAATAATAATTTATTTATTGTTCCCAAGTTGATGCCTGTCATTACGGAACCTTCGACAGTATGTAATTTAATAACCAAAACCCATGCTTCTTATTTTATTACAGCAAGTCGAACTGCGATTAATATTTTCGGTAGTGTTAATCAGATTAATTCCTTCGATGAATAAATAGATCCTACACAATTAAACCAACAAAGCGACCCGTCTTATCCAAAATGAGGATAATCATCGCGGTAAATTCTCCAACATTTAGTTTCGCGGTAATGTAGCGTGATCGGACCGCGTATAATTGTGATATAGATAGTTTCAACCCCTAAGAGTTAGCCCACTAACCGGTCGTTATCGTTTCAAAACACCATACAACAACAATAACAACAACGGCACAACGATGTGGAAGTATACACGCAGAAAATACAATTTAGCCGTAAGCTAATTTCGAGAAACACGCGAGTGCTCTGCAAAAAGGTGAACCGACATTTTAGCCTGTTATATGCTGAATTTTTTTTTAGACACTGTTGCGAAACTCGTAAAAGGTTGAACTTTCGTAGCTGCGCGATAAGATGGAGAATTATCTTTTGTGGTGTTTATTAATACTGTAGGTATGTAAAATAGTCACAAATGGAAATCTTTTACGAAAACTCTAAGGGTCGGCCTTTTCACTTTTTTAACCCTAGAGTTAATTAGCTACACTGATTTCCCAAAATAAGACATGCACTGTGTTTGTCTCGCTCTGTTAGTTTCCACGCACAATAAACCGACTGCGAATCTCAAAAAGTTAGCTGAAGTCAACTAACTCGAAGATTAAATGGGTGAAAAGATCAACTCTTAATTTTCTTTGAATACACGAATGAAAAAAATATTCTGAAAAGCGTTATAATTATTTTTTTTTTATTTTATACTTCAATTTCACTTTCAATTTGGTTGAAGTTAACAAGAAAACGTTGATATTTCCGTTTCATTTAGCTACCGAATACATGTTTATCTTTCACAACATTTTAATTCATGCTTTGTAGGTACAATCTTATACATTCTGTGCGTATTTGAGATGAGAGTAAACACGAGACAAGATTTAATTGCTTCGAAGGACGTGTCCTTTAATTATTAATTACGTGTAATCGGATTCAAAGTGACATCTGCTCGAATCTAAGTTTATGCCTGCGCGCGTGCCTTGTAATTTGAATCTAGACCTGTTTTGTAATTAATATAACTAGATTCTGGAATCGAAATTTACTCAAAATTAACTAAAAATGGGTGTTTTGAATCGATTAATTGTAATGAATATATCTATTGAAAAATTTAAATAGTATCAAAATGAAAAACATCGATATTTCAACTGCTATTCATAAAGTCAGTGATTATTTTAATTTAAAATTAATTTTATCAGAAGATATTTAAAAATTTGATTTTCGGAGGATATTTTTTTGATAGTTTTCATCAACATTTTTTTTTGAAATATAAAACTAGCATAACATAAAATTTATCTAATATGTATTTCGAAAGCGGAAAATTCCGATTGATCCAGAAAAAATCGAAAAGAAGATTTTTTATAAAAACGATACGCAAAAAGTGAAGAAGATAGAGAGATCAAACGGAATGCGAATTATGTGCATGAAATTAAGAAAGTATGTAAATAAGCTGGAAAAAGGAGAAGTCGGCGGCGAAAAGGGTCTTTCTTTCTATTTGAACATCTGGCAACACGTTCGACTCGATTCCCCTTTATCGTCATAACCCTAATTCTCTTGCACCATTTCCTTATTTTCTCTTCTATCTTTTACCATTTTTTCTCCGTTTTTTTTTTGGTGTATGCCTTTCCTTTAGGCTCGGTAGCTATTCCCGAGGCACAGCGTAAAAAATACGCCTCGCCACATATGCGTACTCTTGGTTGCCTTCGCATATCTCTACGTTTTTTCAACCCCTCACGTGTTAAACTACGGAATCGGTGATTTTATTCGTGCGCGTACGTACTTGATGTCTCAAAAAATCTATTTGACCCCTTGAAATCGAATAAAAAATTCATACGAATCTAAATGCGAAACTGATTTCGTGATCTGATTCTGCTGCGGAATCGAGCGCAACTATAAATTTGCCATATAAAATATTCACACATTAAACGATAGCGAGTGGTTTGATTTTATTTCATCGATTGACCGATTTAAAAATATAGTATTCTAGTCGTTTATGTCTGTTTCAAGTCAATTTGTTTAGTATAGTTTCAACCATTATTGTGTGAAATTCTCATATTGTTGTGGATATGTAAAATTATCATTGCTCTTTTCGTATATTGAGTATTCGAAATTAATTGAATTTTAGTATTTCTTAGACATCCTATGTACGTAAATCTAAAACCGAGAAACTATTGAAAATGAAAATATACGTATTGCCGCTTCAACGAAATATTTCTTTCGAAATTAAATAAGTTTTCTCGGCTGGAGCTTCCGATGCGTAAAAGAACAACCACACGCATATACAAATATAATATATCAAAAGAAAATAGGAATACGCACATACACCTATACTATATATATTCTATCCAAGTCTTCATATATTACAGATACCACGATTATAATGGGAAAATGTTATCTGTATCCTTGTACTGTAGTCAGCCACCTATTAATCACAGATGGCTACGTTATTCGGTATATTATTAAGCCGTTATTTAATTGAATCGATGTATATGTAGACATAAACGACTGAGTTATTAACTGACTTCCGATCGTATTTGTCTCTTCGTATCGTTATTATAAAGCATATCGGGTGTCTTATCATCAGTGATAAACCCGAATTTTCTTCAAAGAAAGTGCTGAAAATTCTACGAAGATTCCAGCCTTTTTAGCTGGCAACGAAAAGGTGTCAAATTAAACGTGTCTGTATTTAAGTAAAAACAAATAAGTTAGCGTGGAATGTTTTAAATTAAAAATCTTCTAGTCGAGTTTTCGACGGAGACAATGGGCCATTTTATATATCTCTGTATATTATACAATTCGATGTATTGTAAGTAGAGAAAGTTTTGTAGCAAGTACGAAATGAAATTGAAAATGTTATTTGTGTTTTTTGAATGGAAATAAGAAGCTATATGCGAGGTGAAAATGCGGACAAGCAAAAAAATTTGCATTCGTAAACCAAACAAATTGTATAAAACGATAAAAAGGGATGAAAATGGAGAACGCATTAGAACAAAAGCTTTCATTTTCTAAAGAAATGTAACAAAGCTGGAGTTTTTGCGTTTCCGAAGACTTAAATTTAAAATATGAGAAGTTCTTAATATAAAGACGCGTTGTAGAGGAAAAAGGTATTTTGCCTACGCTCGAGATAAATTATTTGGCATAAAGGTTTTTTTCTACCTGGAAAATATGTAGGATTTAACCAGCTTTTTTATATAATTAGGATAAAACTGTTTTATCAAAATCAATTCAAAAAGAAACAAATATTGTAAAGAAAATCTTATTGAGTTTTTTATTAAGCTTGTATTTCGCGGAAGAACTTGAAAATACATTAATAATGAACATTCCACCCACGGAAAAATATTTGCTTTAATAAAAAATTCGTATTTGCATGAACTTCGTTATTGTAACTCATACCAATTAATTACGATTGTAATCCGCAGTTTGATCGCCAACTCCCGACATATTATTCCACACTTGATTTGAGTTAAAATGTGTCACAGACCAGACCACTTAACACGTTTTATTTTTCGAAATAGGTACGTTTCCGACTCATTCTCGGCGATCGAATCCCGCACACTTTCGCCGAGCTGAGTCGACTCGATAAAACCTTTAAGGCCCTTTCAGCAGCTGAAAGAAAGAGTCGAACTCTTCAGGCGATGAGGGACGACCTCACAAACACTTTTTGCGAAAACGCCACTGGCTCGGTTCAGTTTATCTTGGACCGCTTTTGGCCTTTTGCCTAACTAGCACTCGAGATGCGCGAGGCCGTATGCTCATTATGTGATGCGCCTCACGACTTTCTGAAAACCCTCGTTTGAATTTTTTTTTTTTTTGTAAGCTTTCTTTTTTCCGAGTTGCATTTAAAAAGCAGTCAGTTTATCGCAATGAGAAATGTTTCATTCGTATATAAAATATATATATATATTTTAATAATTTCTACATCTACACAATATCTCAAATGTATTTTATCATAATTTTCATTCATATATATTATTTATAGACTCTTTAATGACTTATTCATTCAAAATAAAACTTTCTAGGGTCATTATGTACACATTCAAAAAATTTTCGCAATAATACATTTTACAATTTCAATTAAACAAGTTGCTATTTAAAAAATTCTTAATTTGATGTTTCACGGAAAGGTCTTTCCAAAGTTCAGTCCTAGCAAATATTATGCAAGATTTATAAACACAACGTAATTACAACAGTTTGAAAACGGTTTAAAGTCAATAGAGTTTCAACAAAAGCTAATAAGGAAAATTAATATATACGGAGTGTCTAATTGCAAATAATATTGCACAACATATATTCGCTACAAGTTTTTTCGATAAAAACGATAACAATTATATTTTCAAACACATTGCGAACAAGCTGTATTCAAACATCAATATTACCATCTAAAACATCCAATCAAAACTGCACTCTCCAAGATCAACAAAAGTCTAAAATCTTCATCCACCGACAACCTGACCCTGCCTCGACGGATGTTGTGTTAAGCCTGCGGATTCGTTCGGTGCCCCCGAAATATTTTGACACGAGAAAAGCCCTAGCCGCATAATACACGAAGAATTTACATATTATTAAAGTGTCGAACGGCCCCTTGCATTCGAAATTGAAGTTTGGCCCTCGGTTTTTGTTCCGAAGCGAGAAAGTCCCACACTTCCCGGTCTCTGGTCGCTTCCGCATCCGCCGCTAATTGAAAACTCGAAGGAAACGCAACGCGTTTGTTCTCCAAGACCGAGGGTTGTCGCCTTTTGCCATTTCTCTGAGATGAAAGTTCGGTTTTCGCGTATGAACTCGGATCAAGTTTGCTCTCGAAGTTTATTTTAATTGGACGAAAGCGCGAATTGAAATGAGTTGAAAAGCGGCGGTTTTAAAACGCGCTGTTTTCTCAAGTGTAACTCTGTTGGCGTGTTTTTCACTAGTCATATTGTTCAAATAAATGAATGAAAAAAATTTTTTTTTCTACTAAAAAAAAAGAACTGTGATACTTAATGATTAACATACTAAAGGCGAAGTAACATAATTGTCAACACCCACATTTTAATTGTGTTCTTCCTTAAAAAGGAAATGGTTACAATGGTGAAATTGATTGAAGAAGCTTTTTATATGATAAATGTATTTTGAATTTGAAAAAAACATTTCATCAATCATCAATAGAAGTAAATTTTTTTTTTAAATATTTTCTATGGGGGTTATAAATCGCGATAAATATATTAATGAAATGTGTCCACAATTAATTCCAATTCTGTATATATATATGTATATACATATTTATAGAATTATTTGAAAAAACTATTATTCCATACTTTAATTCTAATATCAAAAAATAACATTAAATGTATGATAAAAAAATTTCAAGAAGATTGAAGAAATTTTAATTCACTGAATTAATTTTGCAGCGTTCATTCGATCTGTGCAATATTAAATGCGCCCAGATTCATCACTAGAATTAATAAAATAAAAGTAAATATATCGTCATGTAACACGATAATTATATGTATGAGAATTAAATTTGATTCCGGCACATTTTAGAGAAAATTGAATTTGATTTCGAGCGAAATTGAAAGGTCAAAGGCTCTTTGAACTTGCGCGGAAAAACGATTAAAACTTGTTAAGCGTATGGGTGGCAACCCTGGCGGCGTCGAAAAGGCGCGAACAGGGGCGTCGAAACTTTTAAATTGGATTTCGTTGGAATTTATCCTTACATACAATATTTATGTCGTGTGGAAAGGTTCGATTCGAAAAAGACGAATCCGGCTCGCGTTCCACTCTGCGAATTAATCTGCTCGAGCACCGATTAAGCGAAAAGTCGTAACGATTATGGGTATTTCGATTTCGTGAAATATTAAAATTGGTAATTTATAAATATAATAATGTCGGCCGACTCGATTGCCCCGCTTGTTAGAGTCGTATTTTGTTATTATCGAAACCTTTTCGACCCAAAAGAAACGCTAAAATGGTCGTTATCGAATTTTCGCCATTTCAGATATTTCGTTGCGGCTATTTAAAGAAAAAAAAATGTTCATTGAAAACGAAAACGGCTTATCGATTGTCAATAATTAAGTATTGGGCTTTGATTTATTCGAGTTCTTAAAAATGGAGAACCAAATTGGAATTTCATGAATAGATTATGGATTTAATTAACCCTTTGTAATTGGAATGAATTGATTTACCTTCGTTTTATCAAGAGCTGTAATTTCAACTTTTATGCAAAATAATACATCGTTTGATCTTAGCCAATAAGTTAAGAAACGATAAAATAATGTACATAATAAAATAGATTAATTTAAAATAGAAAAATGATGAAATCGAGTGAAAAAAAATGAAATGTGAAACAGAATAATTCAAATCTAAAATTTTCGAAATTGAAACATTAATAATACAAAATAAAAAACACTCTGATTAATTAATTTGATTCGATTAATTTTCCGACTCAAATGCTGAATATAAAAGTTAGTATTTCAATAAAATTTAACCATACAATAATACATAATTTTAACGAATTTTTTTCTAAACGACGAATATTTCGACTACGTCTTGTAGCACTTTAAAATTTTCGTTACGAAACATCAAAGTGAATTTAAAAAACGACGAAATAAACAATCACAATAGAAATTCAGAAACCTTCAACTTAACAACAGTAGATACGCAATTCTGAATCCATATAAGATACTCACGTTTTCTGTGGTGTCTGGCATGATCGTGGACGATCTGATCGGAGTCAGCAACTGTCGTGGTCATGAAGGTGCCCGACATGGTCATCAGGACCAGCCCGACGATGACGGACTTGATCACACCGACCATATTGTTCGGTAAACGTCACTCGGTTGATTCGTCGCGTGTCACAATTTCATATTTGTATATTTCCGATGGACCGAATTCACTGAATCGACACAAAAATCGATAATCATCATCAAATCACATGTCCCCAATCGCAGTCACTAGAGTCACTTCATTTCTCCGCTCACAAGTGTTTCGCATGCGCCATTATGTACATTCATTTTTTTTCTTATTCTGAAACAAAGAATGACAAATTTTTGAATCGATTCGAAATAATTTGATTTAAAATATTATTTTTTATTTTATAATATTTTGTTTTGAATAAAAGTATATAAGCATTGATAAAATAATACGAAATTCGTTTTGAAAATATTTTCCAATAATAAATCATTTTCAAACATATCGTGTATGTGTACCTATATTACGAAATATAAAATTTATAATATCGATATCTAATCATTCGAAAATTGAATATATGATATAAATTCAGTGTTTGAAATCAATCGTCTGCCAAGTTTATGAAATGTTTAATCTGACTTTGGAAATTTCAAAACAACTTTTCGCCGAAGTGGTAAGATATGAAAATTTGACAATTTCACCCAAATACATATTTATTCATGGTGAATAAATGTATATAATATCACGAATTTGAAGAAAATAACATTCAAAGTTTTACCAATGACAATGTATTTCAATATATTCATCCTATAAATTTTGTATAAAAATTTATAAACTTCACATCGAAACTTCACCATAGCACAAGCGAAAAAGAAAAACATTCGATTTAACATATCCAAAGATAATATCGGCCGGCTTTCTTTCAAAGGTCCATAGTACGCACCGAAAACTATAAGCGCTTCCCCGAATAGCCCAGTTTTCGCACAATGCAAATCCGCACAATATAATAAAACGCGTGAGCGATATACAAAGTAAGGGTCAGATGAATATCAAAGTCTCCCGGGACCTATCCATCTATCAGAAACGCCCGTTTCCGAAGAGGCGGTCGGGGAGAGTGGGCCTTTCTAGGGCCTAGGTGGGCCCAGGAGGGCCTAGGGGGCCTTAGGGGGTCTAAGGGGGTCTAAGGGGGCCTAGGGCCTATAGCCTAATGTCAGGGTCGGGACATCACTCGGGTTCATGTTTATAAATGAGGAGAGCCAGTCGCGTTGTGTCTCGCGCTCTTGGTCACCGGAATTCTGGGGCGGCGGCCTTTCTACCCTCTAAAGGTTATATCGGCATGTATTATTATCGTGTATTCGAACATGAAATATATCGGCACAATGGAGTGTCCGATGCTAATGCTGAAAGGTGTCGGAGATCGTTTTGTTCGCTTCGATTTATCTAATGCGCTTGTCTGTCTTGAAATGCTCGCTTCGAGCTGTGTAAAGCTCTTGTGCTCTACGTGAATTGTTTTGTGTTCGATTTAATTTAATTTAGAAGTACGTCTATTTTGTTAAACTCTTATACATGCTTAGGTTCTGAAATAATTGATAGATAATTCTATTAAATTTGATGTGAAAAATCGATAGTGAAACTTTCGCAGATTAAAATTTCGAGCGAAATTCATCTAAAAGCTTTTTCATGAATATTTAGAATATAAAATTTAAAACGTTTAAGAGGCGCAAGAGAGCGAGTACTTATACATTTAATGTGTTTCAGTATGCAAAAAAGTTGATTTTTACGACTTTCCGAAAGCGTTTACTTCGCGTAATATCGTACTCGCATTAGCGCACGTGTAATAAATTCGTTGCAAAACTCCTCCGGTTGATATGTTTAATGTATCGAAAATGATTGAATTTTTCAAACGATTTGTTTCAATTTCAGCGAAAGTGAAGGTTAGGGTAAATCCGACTCGGTTTTGAAGGGGATGAGATTCACCGACGACAAAATGGTTACTCGCTATATTTTCCACTGATTGCACAACACCCCTACATGCATGGTGAACGATTGCCCATATCTTCGGAAGATTATGCCGAAAAAAGCCGCGGAAATTATTTTCAGGCGACGTTTTGCACGCAGAAAAGTCTCGGCATATCGTTACGACACATCAAAGTGGAATCTCTGGAGTGTTTTATTTTTAACAGCGAATGTCGTCGTCTTTACTGCCTAAAGACACTTTTCTTCAGAGAATGACGACTATGGTTGATGTTTTACGACTTCTTGTGCTTTCTAAGCTTGTCTGTTTTTTTTTTAAACTTATAAAGTACCTAACTACGTAAATTATTGAAACTTCACCATGAATAAATGAATAATATGCTGTCATAACGTTAAAATACTCATATCATATATTTTTTCATTTTGTTCTCTATATAAACATTATATTTATATGAAAATTTTAAATATGATTAATTTACTGTAAGTATGTATATTTTCATACATGTTCTTGTCAGAAAAATAAAAATGTTAAAAATATAGAGGAACATATAATTGTTTCAAAATTGTATCATAGATGTCTCTCACGAAATTGATACACACTAAAGAAAACGTAGGATGACATTTTCAAAAGAGAATAAAATCAATTGTTTTTTTAATATTTGAATAAAATTTTCTTTTTCTGTTTCTGAAAATTCATCTTTTGAATATTTTTATTGAAAGTAGGAAGTTCCGTACCAGTTAACCTATTTCCTAGTTCTTGTAATCTTAAAGTATTCATAGTTATTTGGGTTGCGTTGCCATTTCAACAACCACTAGAGGATCCCCGAAACTAGACCACAATATATTTTTCATCAGATTAAACTAAAGAAACATGTCACACTAGAAAATTTATATCTTCTCTGCGGTTGTGTAAATAGCTGAATAAATGTATTGGGTAATAGGTCTATTGTTTAAAATTTTGGCTTGATGTTTCTTTGTTTTTGCAGACACCAGAGTTTAAATAGTGTCAACTAAGGCTTTTAGTTAGGAAGCTCAACGTGCAAATAAGATTTAATGCTTTTACATTCAAGGAAGCTCTTGTGCAGAAATTCCAGTGTTAAAATGCACTGAAGTTATAAATGTAGTTATAGCATGTATGCTAAAATTAAATTAAATATGCATTTATTATTATGTATTGTAGGTATAAAAAAAAAGTATACCTATAATAGTTCGTATGTTGAAAAGTTGAGTCCTAAAGAAATCTATAAAAAAGTTTTAATTCTCAATCAATGAAAGGTCTAACGAAATAGTTCTTTTACAACCCACAAGAAAATTCAAGGTTGTAGCAACCTACTGAATAAGACTTCAACATGCCGAGAAACTTTATATAGGTACAGTAATTTATTTCAAATTAATTGTAAATATAGGTCGAAATTCTAAAACTTTTTTTAATTAACTCGTCCAAAAGAAACCATCAGTCAAATGTCAAATTACATAACGAAGAAACATCGAGTTTTCAAATAATGATTTCTTGTATAAAATATTATAATTTGAATAATAATATTTTTCTTTTACAATATTTAATAAAAAATGAAGTTTGATCAATGAATAAAGCAAATATTTTATAAAATGATTGATGTATAATACATAAGAGATATCGAATGAATGTAGTATTGATTTTATTCTTGTGCAAATACACATTAAAATTTACTAAAGTTTAATCGCCCCGTGAAACTTTTGACATTTTGAACGAAGGCTTTGTGGAATGGATACGAGAGTATATTGACGTTTTCAATCTAAAATTTAACAGTTCGCGTTATATCAATTTTTCTTGGAAATTAGTTTTGAATCCCCAAGATTGGACTTCCCCACATTTTCGAAAGCGACCTATATATATAGAGAAATCCCTTTTAGATTCCACCAAAACGACCCCAAATGCAAATAATGCTGTTGTTTCGGACATGTCCAAATTTCCTACGATATTAATTTCGCGAAAGAAACGACGCGCTATAATCGCGAAACGTTTCACGCCATTTAATGACGTGTAACGTTTGTGCGCTCGGAAAATTTGCACCCCTAGCAATAAAGAATAAAGCTCCGGACATAAAACACGAAAAAAAAAATGCAAATACATGTTCCGAATTCGAACGCTATTTCGCAGCAATAATATAATTCCGTATTAATTTTTTTAACGCATCGGCGTTAAGCGATTTACGATCGGGCTTCAAAGTGGCGGTCACTTTACGACTGGCCCCCGGTTTTATTATACGGAATATCCACATGTATTTTTTTTTTATTGGACGATCTCACTCGTCGAATTGCCTTTATGCTCCTTTATGCTCGGTACGTGAAAAAAATGTGTCGCATTTGTTATGTTGTGTTTGCGTGTCGCTGCCTAAATCACCGTCGCCCGTTACGTATTAATATATAAGGGAGGCTGCGTGAGGGGCGAAGTTCGTTTATTTTTTCATTACTGTTACAAATTCGAGCCGATTAAATATTGTGTGGTAGGGAAATTTGTTACGTAGTCATTACGCTTAATTTACGCGAGGATTGTACTGTTTGATTGATATTTGGATAATGAATGTTATGCAACATGATTGTTTTTGATTTAATATTTCAATTAATGTGATGAGCTGAGATTATATAAGTTTCAAATATAAAATTTTATATAACTATATACATAGATTTCTTGCATTTTCCATGAAAAATACAGATAGGAATTTAAATCAACGAATTTCTTAAGTGCTTGGGGAGTTGTTTTCTACAAATGAAAACTCGCCAGGAAAACGTTATACTGTAAGATAAGCAATCTATACTCTTTTTTTTTTTAAATTACAGCTCTTTTCTCTGTAATATTTTAGAGAGAAAAATAATTTTCTGAATCAGTCTCATTTTTTTTCATCTGTATTCGGGAAATTAATGAATTACATATTAATGAAGCGAATAAATTAACGTTTATTTCAGTAAACACATCATCTTCATTTTTATTAATAATGATACAATAGTATAACACACATACATTTATGATAAATCGATCGATACGTAAAAGATTCATACTTCACTACAGAAAAGAATCAAAATACAATCACATAACTAACTTAAACAAATAAAATCTAAGATTTATCACTGCTGCATATATCTTAAAGCACGTACGTACACACACTGCGGTGTTTGTATACGAGCTCGTAGGGACAGTGGCAATTTGGCAAGGGATAATTTTCGACGTATGCGCGGTCAGGTCCCTTTAAATACGGTCCGCTCGAAAGCTTCCAGGATTGTCCCATTTGTAAGCGAGCAGTTGGCCTCTCAAGGAGCGAAAGCCTCATTTTACACAGAAAAGCAAATAAAGCACGGTCGTATCCCAAAGGGCGAGAACGACGCGCCGAACTTTGGCCCGCCGTTCAAATTTTCATGGAGCACGTCAACGTGAAAAATTTCGGTGAGCTGCCGAACTAATGCTCCGCACTATGTGTGCGTACTTATTCCGTTTGTCTGTATGTTGCTTGCTTTGAAATTATGTGTGTGCTAATTTTTCTTATGTGAAAATACAAATGATACCATGGTTCAAAATAAATAATAAGGAAGTATGTAATTATTTTATTATTGGCTCTCAATATTCATAAACATTTTCGTCATACATTTATAATTATTTTTTTTAGCTAAAAGCCGATTAAAAATATTTGTATTTGTAATAGTTATAGGTATATCAATTTCATGATTTGTGAAAGTTTTTCAATTCAGATCATTTATTAGAATTCAATTTATTGAAATTTTATATTGTCTGTATATTGTGAGGTTTCTTTGATATTTAGTTCGGTATGTAATAACAAGCTTTAATTCATATTTTCATTTAAATATTGAATAGCAATGTAAATATCATCAAATCGGTACATTATTTTCTACTCAATGGATATTCGTTGTATTATTTATTATATTGATATCAACGCGAAATATCTCGTTTTTCTTATTTATCAAAGAATTATCTTTTAACATGAAAAAAAATTAAGAAATTAAAATCATTAAATAATATCTTGAATGAAATTTACCGAATAGTTTCAATACGTACAATACATAAGATAACAAAACATTAGATATACTTGCATGAATAATTATAAAAATACATTTTTGTATGTCAGTTTCGCATTAATAATCTTTCTTTTACTAGGAAGACAGCATGCTTGCTAAAAGCTTTTAACCGACGTTGTCTAAAAGCCCGTTTCTTACCGTGCAGATACTGAATTTGTCGGAACAAGATATATACAATAATTATCTCTGTAATGATCGTATTACGTGATGGTCGGTAGACGCCCAACCCCGAAGAAGTTAATTGTTGGATGAACATAAAAGAGAAAAGAAGGAGCGCCAGGAAAACTGCTAAGAAAAAAATAGAAGACCAAAAGAGAAAGGAATATTGTGAAGTGGCAGGATAGCCGTGAACTTCGTTTGTCGGTTTGAAAAATATGAAATTTTCTCCATTCTCTGGGAAAGCTTTGTGCGAAAATCGCTTACGTCGCTCAAAATTACGAAAAGAGGCGTGCGATTCGAAAAATTTATTACATTCAAAGTGAGAGAAAATTTTAAGTTTCTACAAAACTTATGTTTGATCACTTTTGTAACAAGATAAATTAATATTTTAATCGGAGATACGACTGTTTAAACTCAAAATAATTTATTTGTAATGATTTCATAATGATGAAAAAAAAAATTTACTAATCTGAATCAAATTTACTCAATAGCAATTAATAAAAAAATATGAATAAATAAAAATTGGTTTATTTTATATATTGAATTTGATGACGTAAAACCTAATACACATTTACGAGTGTCAACAATGGATGTAATTTGTATTTGTAAAGAAAAAAAAAACAAAGCTGAGAATTCGAAAAAAATCTGTATACCTATAGTGAAACATTTGCATTATCCGTCCATAATATAATAATAATAAAATTCGCGTAATTTTCGTTCAATCGAATCGGGCTTTCGAGTCCCGGGAGACGCTCCCGCTCGGCTTTTCCGGATAATCCGCGAAAATTTTCACATATTTCACACCGCCGAAAATAAAATATGTGGAATGAAAATAAAAAAAGAGAGCGAAAAATCCGCAAACACCGAGTCCGAAAAAAAAATGTCAAAGTGCGAAATTAGACTGGAGAGATCCCACTTGGTTCGAAGTTTTTCCTTTGCGCGAAAATTCCGGCCGACGCGATTATCTGCATGTGTCGCCCCGCACGCGCCCGGGGGTGACAGTTTACATGTAATTTTAACGCTATTACGTCCTTAATACCCTCCTTCGTCCCTGGTCTCCTCCCGTGGGATCTTGGAGGATGAGGAGGGAATCCGAAGGCGCAAACTGGGCGATGTTCGCAGCCTATTTCGCGTTTTGACCCCGAAGTTCCGCCGATAAAATCTACACGGTGCCCCACATTCGTTCTTCGATCGGCGGTCGAAGCCTGCGATATGTTTTCGGTTTTGAATGGGGAATGATCGCGATATGAGAAAAACTTGATGCGGGAGTTTTAGTTTAGGTCGATTAGGTATTGTGTAAGTGTATTTAATCGAAATTTATTTGAATTATATGTGAGTAATTGAGATTATTTTGATAATGGGACAGTATGAGTTGGAAGGAGAACGAAATTCGAGTCATGAGTGTTTGGGAATTTCGAATTTGGGTATTCTTGAAGATAAATATTGTCAATATTTTAATTTGAATATATTCATAAACTCGTTTGTATGTTAAATGATCCAGCTTTTTGCATTTTAATTTACCCTGCTTCATTAAAATGACAGGTTATTTGCAAGCTGTAGTTAAAGTTTTAAGAAAATATTTTTTTAAAAAATAAAGTTTTTCAATATAATATTCAATCCACAATTTCCATTAACTATTTTTCAGTGAATTTTCTATAAAATAGATTTTGTTATGCGAATACAAAATGCGATTTTGATAAAATTTTCATCACAAGCCTATAAAATATTCCGTGTATTAAATCGACGCAATATAAAAATATAAATTCTGTTTGAACATCGTTATTGAATTAACGAACGTTAAAAATTCACAAACAGATTAATTAACAATTGTAAAAGCTTCAGCAGAATTATAAAATTAACGCACCGTTCAAATAAAAACTTTATATTTTATTAATAAATACATTATAACGGTAAATAATAAACTTTTGCTTATCTTACGAATTCTTCGAGAGCCGTCGCTAACGAACGCTCCCGCTTAATTGCGACGCACTTAAAATTCAAGATTATTAACGCCGAAATAAATAAACAGCTCACTCTGAACTTACAGAGATATATTCGCGAACAATTCCGAATCTCCTAATGCCGCTTTCCATTTCGATAGCGCACCGATATTGCAAATTGAATGTGTCACTTCGCGCACGGCGAAAAGTGCCTCACGCCGCACAATAATAATAAAATAACTCTCTTTTTCGGTCGACCGAGCCCGAATTTACATACACACAACCCTAGAAGGAGCACCATTGTCAAAAGGGATCGTAAAAATATACGATCGACTTCGGCGAGAATACGATCTCGGAAGCGCGCGTGGACTTTATCTGCGGCCCTCGACGACGTATCCATCAAGCTTTTGCTGCTTTGTGGATGAAAAAGCCTCACTTTTGCCTCCCCTCGGGGAAGAAAAGCTCTAAAATTGGATACCTGTGGCACGATTTCTTATGTGAGGGGGTGCAACGAATGCGCAAATTCGCATACGCTGCGAAACTCGTGTATTACGTATCGGGTGCAATAAAGCGAGGGGAGTATGGAAAAAATACAACTCCGAAAGGTTTCCAGTTAATTTAACTTTCTTAGTCGAGTTACGTGCGCGCCGAAGAACGTGGAAGTCTAGACTTTCGCCAGAGGGGATGTATCGAAAGTTAAGTTTGAATTATTCACTCCCGAAGAGCCGAAGGCGGTTAGTCGAACGTTAAGAACTTCCCGAAAAATTATCATCAATTTCTATTAAGGGAGAGGGTATCGAATTTATGCAGATCACCTCTTCTAGATAGTTGCCGACTTTTCGAATAAATTATGAATTTCCATATTATTACGATGTGCGTTTATAAATTGCCGGGGAAAAAAAGTTCGCGAATTATGAATATGATAATGCGAAGCGTTCGCTTTAGAGAGGTTTGTTTATGGCTCGCAGCAACCAAACAAACATTGTGCCCTAAAGTAAACGAAAATTCCGTACGAACATGTTTGACGAATCTTTTTGGCTATATTCGCATTATATGTGCTGAACAAACATCGCTGATTAAAAGCTTGTTTGTTTTTCGACTATTTTGATTTAATACACATGATTAGAGCGACAAATATTAATTTCGGGCTAAACTCATACAAGCGAACGACTGCATTAACTCACGGCGAAAAATATGTTTACCCGACATTCGGCTTACGCAAATTTTCACAAACTCGGTACTCAAACTGACAGCGAGATGACGGAATACTTTTGAATTTGAAAAATGAAGAAAATTATGTAACAAAATTAATTAGACGAAGCTTCGACTATTTCCATTTATGAAAATGTTGTTATTATGAAAAATGTTATTTTCTTCGCTCACTTTCATATTATTGATATCCACACAGAATATATCTACATGTATACTTTTTAAATAGAGCTGCCTAGAGAAAATAAAACAGAAATACCTATGTTGTGCTGAATTGATTTCGCGAAATTGGTTCCTTCCGCGGAACGAACGCAAGTCGATTCCAATCAAACCGGGGGAAAATAGTGAAGCGAAACGACCGGCCGTAACAAATCGGTAAAAATTCAAAGTCGTAAAAACAAAACGCGCGACAGCACAGATATCCATATATGAATACAAAACCAGAACGAATAAAACGACGACGAAATGACGCAGAAAAACAGCCGAATACACGTGTAAACAGAAACGGATTTCGGCATTAAATTCAAACAAAAATTTGATTTTCCTCTCGCTTTTTAATTGTACGCATATGAAAGTAGAGCAATCGAAATAAAGGTTCTTATAATATATGCATACTGAAAACATTATATAAATATGTATCGATAATTTAGCCAATCAGAGCTAAACGAGACTAAACAAGAAGCCGAGAAAATCAATCGAACCGAATCGAAAATTCCCTTCATTTTTCCATTTTTTTGAAATTATCAACATATTTTCGTTTGTAATAAGCTAAAGATGTGATCAATTCACATAAGCGCATAGAACGAATTAAAATAAATAATTAATTATCCAGTGGCTTAACTGTTATAACCATAACAAGGACTTTGAAATTTGAATCTTAAATTTATCAAAAAGTGTAATAAATTTCGATTGAATGTCTAAATATTTGTGAATAAACATTATATTTTCAATTTTCATGAACTAAAACATAAGTATCAATCTATATTCTGACACAAAATAAAAACAAAATACTAAAATAGCACTCGAATCCGAATCTGGACCCGAAATGAAAATTTCGACGAATATGGAACGTGCGCTCTCGAACAATGGCCGATATCGTCGGTTTTTCATCGAAATTTTCCACCGGCCGTCAAAAATAAACAACAAACACTCGCGTGCTCATACGAAAGAATAAACAATAATAAATAATGAAAGGGGACGAAATAAAAATAAATACAGGAAAAAAATCGGGTGCGAAAAAGTGCTACGCGGCTCTAAATCAAATGAGCCGCAATAATAAGCGCGCTGTGGGGGCTTTGACACGTCTCGGCCGATATTTCATCGGGACACCGTGTTTCTATGGATATATTGTTATTTCTACGCATATTGTTATATGTGTGTATGTGTATGTATTTTTTGGAAGGGTTGGATCATATTTTTCGAATAATGAGGTTATAAATTTTTGTACATTTTTTTTTTATAGAGGTGATGTAGTTTTATAGTGCGATATGAATATTCGATCCGATGCTGTTGTTTATCGTTTGTGATTTTTTTTTTTTTGATGAATGACTGAATATTTATTTTAATATGAATATAATTTATGAAAGTTTTGAATCTATCATTAATCGAAATGATAAAAACACGTTTAATGAAAATTTGAATATATTCGAATATCAAGAATAATTGGGACCCTTAGTTAAAAGAAATTATGAATTATCTTCGATATTTTCTTAATATAAATCGATAAATTCTGGTATATTTTTTCGAATTATCTTGATCAGAATATTATATTAATTATTTATTGTATCATGTCATATTGTATTCCTATTGTCATATTCTTATGTGAAAAATTAAATAAAACCAATACAGAGTTGTGTGGTTTTTGAACGTATGCGATTGCCTCTGAGACCGAATACGTGTTTCGTTTTCCGAATCTAATGTCGTTTCTTTAACGCTTTCAATGTCGTATTTTCCACGTACTCGTACATATATCTACTAAACTGTAAGGTGTTGTATCTGATTATACAATAAATACTTAAAATGAAGGTTTTCGTCACAACTTAAATCGATAATATCGACGTTTTCATTTAGAAGCAGCATTGTTCATTCGTAGAGTTCGTTGGCGTGCTTCAATTCTCCCGGTACTTTAATGTTATTTTGATAAATTAAGTTATGATGAATTTTAATACTTTGTGCTCAGCAGTAATTAATTTTGTTTTGAAAATATTTTCCTCGGTAAGCGAAATCCGTTAGCACAATGACATTATATTATAAAAGCAACATCGCCTGCATCAAAATATCCAAAATAAAAATATTTTCCATTAACAACTTCAATTTATCTATATCTAATACATATATATTTTATATAATATGTAGTTACATACGCATATACATATATCAGTTTTATAAATTAAATTAAGCAATGGAGTTGCTGGTAAAAAGCATCTTAATACATAACAAGCTTATTATTTTTTTCATTCAGTCTCCGAAAAAATAGACTCCAAAACAAAGCTGAATATTATGAGGTACGAAATAAACAAAAAAGAAAATACAAAACGAAAATTTAAAATATTATACATAATGAAGGGGGTTTTTGTGCTGTAAAAATACAGCATAAAAAGTAAAATTAAACCCTGAAGAGAAAAAAACATACTAACAATTATAAACACAATGGTCCGGGGTCGTATCAATGATAATAAAAAAATATAGGACAATAAATGTACGCGAAATTAATAGAAGGACGGGGACATTTATGAGAAGTTTGCGGACACCTGGATCCTTTGGAGAGGAGAAAAATAACACATTCACAAACACGTTTATATATTTGCCGGCAATATTTCTTACTTATGTTGTTTTATTGCTTTCGTGTTTATGCTAACGACTTGCGTGGGCATTTTTTTTTTAATTTTACGCTTTGCAAAGATAATTTAAGCGATATAATTTTTTATAGTAATCCAAGTATTTTTTTTAAAAGAGATCTTATAATAATTTAATTTTGAATCCGAAAAATATTTTGCACATAGAAATTTCACTATATTTAATTGAATCATAACTCTATTATATAATGAGTCAATTCGAGAACATAAGAGCTTTTCTTTCTCACGAAAATTTTTAGTTTTTCAAAATTTATAATTTAATTTTGTATTTTCATGTTAAACAAATATATCTAATAATATATTTTCATGAAATAGCATATTTTATCTTTGTGAAAAAATGATGAAAAGACAACATAGTCGCATTGCGATTACGTCGAGTAAACACCATATACGGAGACTCCATCGAGACCACCTGACGCGGTCCGCTTTTTAATTGGAAAGTGAAAAGGGCTCATGTTTGTTCACAAAATAAAAGAATATCGATTTGGAAAACAGAATAAACGGACGAAAAACACGATATTATAAAAAAAATTGTGAAGGTACTGCTTGAAGCATGAAAATCTGACTATTTTTGTTGAAATATCTTATTTTTTCCAATTTAATGAAGATAATATTGATCATAATAATATTTATTATTATTAATAATAAGGATCACTCACTTCGATAACTAAACTTTGATAATCACAATTGGTTACGAATATAATTGTAATAATAACTCAGTTTCTAATTGAAATTCGTATTTTTATGATTTATGAAAAGTTAAATAAATTATAGAATTTCGAAAAACGCATCAAACACGTTCGATAGTTTCCTCGATTTTTCACTTTGTGGAGTTATTCACGTTTAGCTCTGAACAGTTTATATAAAACGCCATATTTTTATATCAAACCCTGTATAATGTAACTGGATCTGGAGCGTGAAGCAACCTCACCCTTTTAACGCGAGTCCATAATCAATAGATTATTTCATTATTATTGCGAATTTTCTCGCGCAATTTTATCTTTTTCACATTTTTTTCCGTGACAATGGAAACTCCCACGCTTCGGGTGGGTTCAGTTTTTTGATTTATAGGGTCAATATGGCCCCAGCCTCGGGATAAAACCTATGGGTTATTTGTATAAAGGAGGCGTTTCATTGTTCAGCTGCGGGCATAGATTACGCGTGGACCAATTTGTCTCAGTGATTGTCCCCGCGGTAAAGGAATCGTGGAAAACTGCGATCAATTATCCGGAACGCGGTAACATATCTAAAGCCTTATAAAAAAATGACTGATCTCTTCGTGGAATCGAATGGAAAAAATCGGTAGGGTTTGCTTTTTGCGGAAAAGGTTTATATTTTGACACTCAATATTCAGTCGTTCATTATGATATAAGAGAGATTTATTTGTGAAGAAAGATAATACATAATATATTTACTAAGAATTAATTTGTTCTTATCGATTCTGAAGATGATTCGTTATTTATCTTCATACGTATGAATATTTTTTAATATACTTTTTGATAGAATACATGAACAGACTTATTTCATTTGTGAATAAGAAAATATTCGAACCGTACTGAATTGAAAAAAAAATACACAACTCCAAGGCCCTCATACACTTACATCGATAAATTTAAATAAAATTAATTGGATCACCTCTCGAAACAATGACTTCGTAGCTGCAAACGATCCAATAATACCCAGTGGAGTGGAACGCCGGTTTGAAAAGCAGAGAACGAGGCAAGAAAGTTGAATTGGCTGCCGAAAAAGATAAATCTTAAACACGTACAAGTTGGCATGAGCAAGAAAGCCTTCTCTTAAAAGGAACGAATGCCTTTCATTCTCTCAAGTTCGGAGAGTACGCGTAAGAACCTTCTCAATTATTCCCTATGATTTAGAGAGGCGCATACGATCCGTTCGCGTATTTCGAATGATTTCGTGAAAGTATCTTTGCTCTAGAATCTATGTTTATTCAAGTAGTTGTGTAAAACAATTTCAGATTACAAACGTTATGTGTTGAAGATGAGAATTTATCGCACGCCCGATGAAGTGAGCATCTTAAATGAACTCCGAAGCATAGAATAACTAGCGTTTGGAATATTTGAAATAAAATACAGCAACGGAATGAAATATTGTCTGAAATAATTAAACGAGGGATTCAGAGACCGTTTAATCGAGTAGACGTTTGCACAGTCAAGAGATAAGGCTATGTAAAAGGCTAACTATAATATACCTATAATTAATAACGCAAAATATAAAACAAACGATGACTCAGCCGTACTTTCTACTAATTTATATTCGATATACATTTGGAAATACGTTAATCTATTCGTGAATTTCTGCCGTAAAATTAAAAACACATTAGATTTTTTTTCACGTTTATGCTTATTGGTTCGTCTCTATAATCTGAAAACAATTTACGTTTCAGCAATGTCACATTTTGAAGTTCTGTCGCGAGCGAAAACGTTTTTCATTTAGTGAAAAATTTTGAAATAACTTTTTTCTAAATGCTTAATTGCGTGTCTGACAGATTTGATGAAAATCAATAATAGCTCAGATATTTTAGAAAGTAAATTAGAAAACAATTATATTACTACATAGTTTTTATTGAACATTTAATTAAATCTTATGAAGAATTAATTGAAAAAATATAATTTCCATTTATTATTATTAATGTATACATGATGTCATTCAAGTTAATTAATAATTAAGTAAAAACACATATGTAGGAAAATGTGTTTTGTGCATATTTGAATTAGAATTTTTGGAATAAAAAAATGATCCCTAATAGATCGATAATTTGATGATATTTTGAAAAATAAGCATTATCAAGATCAGATACAAAATAATAAATGAAACGCACAAAAAACCACATTCAAAACGACAAGCGTGAAAAATGGGTTGATTAAATGACTCTATCATTAATTAAAGCCCAACTTCAATTCGTGAGTAAAATGCAAAAAAATAGACTTTGACTGATTTGTTTTTCAGTCATTAATAACAGTTATTCTAAAATAAGTTGATAATATTCATCAATGTTTTTTTAATAAAAGCGAAATTTTTAGTATGAATGCACGTATAAAACGTTTCAATTTGTTTTTCATTATTTCTAATTTTTCATTCGAAATACCTTTACTAATATACTTATTAATGATAAATACCAAATAAATTTATGTAATAAAAAAACGTCATAAAAGTTATATTACAGATATTATTAGGAAAAGTTTTCTGAGAAAACATCGTACGTTTCATTTCGGTCAATTGGCGTAAAATAGAAGAGGAAAACGAGTAAAATTGGCAAAAAATTAGGAAGGCTATAAATCAAACTGACAGGTGAAATACTGAATGTCCTGTAAATAACTTTTTGAAATAGACACCTGAAAAAGCAATTTACTGATTTAATACATCTACTTATTATATATTATCCCAATACTTTCAATTTTCTTTATAATACAAGTATTTTCAATTAATTGTCAATTTGGTCATATTACATATTCAATAAATACCATAATATACTGAAATTCTTTTCCATTGAAACATTTAGAATTATTAATTTGAATTGTGTTGCTTTCATTATGTTTTTTTTTTTCATAAAAAACATATCAATATATTTTTATAAGATATTTACATACATCTTGTTAATATAAATCACATAACTTCATGTACGTGACACTTTGAAAGTAGGTCAATCACAGATTATATGACAGTTTATCAATTTTATAGCTAACAGTTGAAATAAAAGTCATTATTGATTATCAATCACAAATAGTCATAAAACAGTTAACTATGAAACAAAGTAATCGGTTAAATAGAACTGTATCTAAAAGCCGATATCACAAATAGATTTTAGTTAATGAAAACCTCCGTTTTGAACATAGAATCGAAAAAATAGCTACCGTATAATCCACACACGAATAGACACTGACAGATCAAAGCATCCACTTATTATATATCTTTTATTATATCTTATGTGCTTTGAACGACAATTTATAAATTACACATACTTGTATATGTAAGGAAAATCTGACAAATTCGCCAAATATGTATAGTTAATAATCAACCCCTTAAAATGAAATTAATACATATACATGTATATTACGTTAGTCACCTGAATATATGAATGCACTGCATTTAATTTTCGCACATTTTTCGACCTGAGCCACTTACGAACAATGCCAAATTGAAAAGCACTAAACCGATTTTTATAATATCTTTCCGCCCAGCTTATTTTTCGTCAAGTGTAACTTTTTTCGGTTCGCCAGTGTCTTGACAAGCGATCGATCAATCAACGTGTACTAGTGGCCCTTAAAAGCAAAGTAAATGATGAAACTTTGCTCTTTTTTCCATCCTCTCACTTTTAAATTGTGTCGGTGATCCTTTGAGCCCCGAGCTAATGCCGCGGCAATCTAGCGCGTCAAACGCGAATGTCACTCAAACTCGATATACGAACATGTAGATAAAAAATACACAGTTTTCTGAACGGTTTATCCCTTACGGATAAACGTGAAAAAGTCACGTGTTACACCCGTTTTTTCCTCAATTAAAAGTTTTCAATCTCATCACTGGACAGATGAGATTATCTTTCATTTTCACACAAACACAATTGTGATGGTAATACACCTGTTATATTATTTGCTTTTCATTCATTCAGGAAGAATATTATGATCGTTCAATAAAATAATTGTTTGAATTTAATTGTAATACGTTCTATACTATATCCAGATATAATAATCATTTAGCTACAAAGGCATGTTCGTAATTTGCAAATTTCGCGCTCATTCGTATGAGAGATATTCGATTATCTCGTCGACGAATGTCTTATTGGAAGGATAGACATTCGTTATGCGTTATTGAAATCTGTGACCTTATAACTCCTCAAAGGATTATCAGCCTTTGATGTTTTTGATTAAAGGCGATTAACCAGATAAAGCTGCGAATAGCACGTCAGAAATAGAATATTGATTAATAAAAGAATGTGTCTGCGATTTTAACATCGTATCAATTAATAGACGATATTTCGCTGGAACACTTTATTTAAGTGTTTATATTTGTTGAAAAAATATTTTAATTAAAACAGAAAATTCTTTCAAAAATTAAGTTCTGAAATAAAATTTTCGCAGAAAGGGATTGTATTTGTAGTACACGTTTTGAATATTAACGAATTCTTTATTATCGTAGTTTAGTACTCGTTTCTTCCATTCGTCAAAAACATACTTATTGGTATTGGAAAACCGTGATTTGCTTAATGTAATAATGAAAAAAACGAAGCCCAATCGAGGCGCACCGCACAACTTTTTATGGTGTATAAAATTTTACAGTTTTTTCACGAAAAAATAAAACATATAAAATATACACGGGACCGAAAACTTTTCCGACGTTTTTTTTCCTACTCGAACCTTTTCGGCAAAGCTCTCTTCGGTATAAAATTTAAATAAGACACCCGACACAATGCGAGCTCTTCGGAAATGCCGCCTACCGCATTTTACATAGAGCGAGCATTTCCAAACAATTGACATGTGTATTTGCGAAAACGCCTACCCAGCATTCGAGATTTAATCATACGAATAAGCGAATCTCCTCTCGTCTATCACCCTCATTAAACCGACTCGAAAAATAACACTGGAAATTTGAATCTCGCGCCCTTTCATTATTAAAGGTCGTTACGTGTTAGAATCGTGACAGGTAATCAGTTTTGTTATTTAACGGTGATTATCGAGGGTTAATCGCACCCTTGGACGTTAAAGTTATGTATCGCGATATGAAGATGCATAAAAAAGTTATTATTGTTTCGTGCGTTTTACAGAAATTTTCGCATAGTTAAAAATGAGTAGCGTCACTGAAATTCGTCGACCAAATCTGATACGATGCGAAAAACAACGCAAAAAAAGAACAGTTTTGTGGTCGAATCGTATTATTTTTCGGCTAAATTTAAGGGTTTCATTCAATGAAATAAAAAAAAGGTTGAAATAATCGATTCTGGGGTATAAAACACTCGCACAAAGGAAACGCGTTAGTGGCGTTCGAAAAAATACGCGCATTTTTTTAATTGAAAAGGAAGAAGATAAGAGCAGGTTAAGGTTTTCAAAGGGTCGATAGCGATTTCAATGAACTCTATATGTTTCTTTTCTTCTCTCTACTTTTAGCTTTTCTGAGTTTCGAAGCAATAAGTATTCATAGAATAGCCTCGGAATGTTACATCTATCCAATGCGCTCCGTGTTATCTTCTACTTTGTCGACTTTTATCGTTGCATGTCGATAGTGACATAATTTTCTACCTATCACACCGTGAAATATCAAGCTATCTATCCAGAAATGCCAAAAGAAAATAAAAAGCCTATATATATATATAATAATGTTATGAAGAAGAAGGCTTAGTTGAATAAAAAAAATCTCTTAAATCGACACCAATGGGCTATAAAATGATTTCAAGAAATTTCGCGAAGCAGATAAATATCTATTTATAAAGCGAGAAAGTTAAGCTTTTATGTAAAGTTTCGATTTCACGGATCGTAAACAACCATTCTAACTTACAAACCAGACCAAAAACGCGTCTACAACATCGAATCCAAACACTTTTCATGAATAAAATTACTAATGGAAATTAATTTAACTAATTTTAATTTAAAGGGTACAGATACAAGGAAAATTTGTGCAATAATCATTATAAACTAGATGTATTAATTTTCACGTGTGTTAAAAATATTGGGGTCCGCTAAGTAAAGGTTAATTTTCCGCTTTGCGGAAGTCAAATTGTAACTGAGATAAGTAAACAAGATAAATTTCGTTCGGGTCCTGGAATTTCCGGCCTCCTGCAAAATTTCAACTGCTTTTGTTGAAGTTAAATCTTTTAGAGCTTTTGTTGTCTTATATAACAATCTTATTATGTAATAAAATTTTGTTTTCTACTGAATGTTATTTAGTAATTGCACGCGACGTTGAAATTAAATTAAATCATTCGCCACAAAGTATACAAAGCAAACACATTTTTCATATACCTTATATTATTTTAATAAGATAATAAAATGATCATAATCCATCATAAACAGACGAAAAAAATAACAAAAGCATTCTTTTTCAGCTACGATAACAATCTAATCACACGTCAAAGCAGTTTTCGTCGCAAAACCTCCATTAACACACCCCTAATATTCGAGTAATCCGATACCCCGTTAATTACGTTAATTAATATCGCACAAACGAAACTAATCACACAAACAACGCCACTAAAAATTGAAATAAAACAAATCGAATTACCAGAATCGACGGCGTCTCATCGGAAAAACTACATCCAATCGAACACACACAAAATTCATTTTCGCACGAAAACTGTGCACGCACAAGAAACGAACTCAGTCCATCCCCGTCGAATATGAAGGAGGGAAACAACGGTTAGGGGTTGAATCCTCTTCGGGCGGATTTCCGACAGTTTTTTCGAAATTATTCAGTCGAATTGCGAACAGTGGGGTGACAGGGTCCGTCCTCGTCGACGGTCGGAGGGTGACTGGCTTGTGGGGGTTGCGTCGAACTGCGCCGAACGAGAGCCGAATTTTGCCGAACGGGGGTAACGAGGGTGCGTTCGGCACCCCCTTGCAACGGATACGCGAATTATGATCGTAAAAATCGCGCACACGGTAGATTTATTAGATTACGTTTCGTTTTACATGTGTTCGCATTATGTTCTCGATTTGTTATGGTGCGTTTCTCAGCAATAGTGTGTGTGTTATTTTTTTTTTGGGTGTGGATAAAATTAAACTTTATTCGTCTATATTCATGTATTGTTACACTAAATTGAGTGTATGGTATGTTTAAACTCATTGATGGTAGATTTCTTGGTAAAGAATCTTTAGAGGGTTAATAGGGAAGGTAGAAATCTAGATCGTAGAAGCATCAGTTCATTTAAGATTTTACGAATAGCGGGATTTCTGTTATCTAAGTATTCGCAGAGCAGTTTTTTAGTAACTCAGCTGTGGCAAATATTAAGCAAAACTTAGACAAATCGAATTTCAATGATTCGTAATCAACTTAAAGTTAATAGTCTCGAGCGAAACCAGGTTGTAGAAGTAACATTATATTTATATAAGACTTTATATCAAATATTAATTTTAAATTCGAATATCAAACTTTTAGCGAGCGACAAAATAGATTAAAATATTCCCATGTTGCTCAAATGAAATTTTATTAATGTCGAATATTTTCTGTACTTATTCCGCTAACGTAAGCGAATTATTATACATAAAGTGAAACTAATAGCTTAAACTAATCATTTAAAGTATCATAACTGAAAAACTCGTATCAAGCATACGTATAATAACGATGAACGAAAACACTTACGAAAACAAAATGAAAAGAAAACGAACGTTGTATCGACGCACAGAGGAAAAAAATCCCCATAAGAGCGTTAAAATAAGAAAGATACGTCCGTGGCAGAAGCAATATTCAAGTTTGAAAGGAAAAAGATACGGCAACGGTCCATTCAATATTGATGTATTACCCTGGGATGCATCCCGATGCGAGCTTTCCTTTTTTGTTTCGCCGCTTATGCCTGCGTTCCCCGCTCATACTTCTGGCTACTCGCAACAGGGTGGGTGAGTCGTCCCTTTTCATTTATTTTCCCCAACGAAACACACACACAAACACACTTCAGCACGCACTTGGAAAATGCGCCTGCATAAATATATTTATATGGAAAGCGTATCCCATCCTTCGCTCGAAAGCACCTGCCATTTCGGGCAACAGTCCCAAGCAAATAATAGCGACGCAAAAAGTGTTGTTCGCACCGCCATCATATATTCATAAGTCCCATCCCCTACGGCTAGTAAACGCATCATCGTCATAGTGACGCTGGATTTGTAACGCCTTTTAATATTTGATGCAAATTGTTTTGTGTAAGATCGTGAAAATCTTTTTCAGAAAGATTTTCATGGCGTAACATAAACGCGATGTATGAATAGAGAACGGTTTTTGTATCGTTTTTCGATGGAGAATCGATCGCAGCAATATTTGAAGAGGCTTAAGTGTATTTTGATTTTCCACGACACATGAGACGTCGTCGATAGATAGCTTCGAGCATATAAACAAAGAATATGAGAAATCTCCGAATGTATGCTTATCTCACAATAAAGGATTTGCTCGAGCCCCAAATAAACTCGAGTGAGCTTCAGCTTCCTCATATTATGGTTGCATCACGCTATCGTGACTCAGACGATATTCCAACTACTTCAGCTTCATATTATTCAAATAAGACATTCGTCTGAATCGAATTATGCATATTTTCTCTCAAAATTTCGTATGTTAAGTGCGATCCACACTGGGACCGTGCAGCAGCGTTCGTTTGAAATGCAGGACGCGCACATTACACTCTTGGCCGAAGTTTAAAGAAGCTCACGTTCCAGTTTCCAGTTGTTCAAACGTCGCATGCTTTGCTTACATAGGCTCTCATATGTTCAACTTCCTGATATTCACACTGTCGAAAGCCAAACATATTTTTGAACGATCACTTTTATTATCCCAACAAATATTAAATCGTTTTTTTTCAATGGCGCCACATTATGAATCAGGTCTAGGCCTCAGCTTTCCAGCAGTATCGTGACTATGAAATATTTTTCGATTAAGGGAGGTTAACCCTTAGACTTACTATTCCTTTGCACCATCAGCTGGCTACGTTTAATAGAATATTCAAAGTCTACTTCAGTTTCATGCGCGATTCATCCACGAATGCAGCGAAGCGCCAGTATGGATGGTTTTTGCATCTTTTTTTTTACGCATTTGCACTTCGCACTTACGTTTACCGCACTTTTATACATAAGCCTGAAGAAAGCTTAACAAAAACAATCTGTGCTTTTTATATCTACCTCAATTCACACCCCTCATTCGATACAGAAGCCACTTTATTCCGCAGACATGCAGCAGATTGAAAGCGTCCCTCGACCGACATCCAAAGCAAATCGACCCCGAAAAATTCGACTATTCGAACGCACCATCGGATAAACATCTGATCCATAACACTCGCACCCCTTACGATCGAAAAGCAAGCAGGTTCCCCACACCGATCGTCCTTCGCATGCATACATTAAGGGCTTTGTGACCGCAGGGCGGAAGCGAATTTGAGGGCGAATCCGCGGTCAGGCGACAACCGGGCCATGATTAATCTCCTGCGAGACAAAAGCAAATAGCTGAAGGGATTTAAAACGCACGCACAATGTATCAACAGGCCGCAATTATCGCCGACCCCCGAGGCCTCTTTGTCTAATTGTAGTACGTAGCGTTTCGGCGCTTCCTGAGGTGGATTCGCATAAATATCCGACCGAAGCACAAGTCAAAATCAAAGAAAATATTACAATCAAAATGTGCGTACATGTAAGTTTGTGACATTTATAATTAATTGCTATAGTCAAGAATGTATTAATAAACAAATTTGTAACATATAGTTAGCATTGTGATTGAATTTTTGAAAATTTTCTTTTTTCCTTACAATAACGATAAGAACAGAGCTCTGATTATGCAAAAGTAAGTATTTAACCACAAATTCGTCAAGTTTATGTATTAAATAATTGATTAAGTAAAATCGAATATATTATTGTAAATCTTTACATATTAAATTGATTTAAGTATATAATTGATGAAAAAATCTTTTGTCGATTTGTAAAATTAATGAGAATTATAAATTATAAAAACTGATTTGAATTTTCATTCTTGTGTCATTTGGACACTTAAACACAGCAATTACCATTGCAATCATTTATTCTATTGTTAGAATTGTGAGGTAATTGATTGAAATTCTAAAGTCACGTCAATAAAGATTTTGATGTCATTAAACACGCATATACACGTAACATAGGTTTGTTTACACCAAATGAACAAATTTTCAATCAAAATTCAAACAAAAAAAGTGTTAAGTTGAAATAAAAACCTTATGTTATATATTTTCAAATCGTCACCATCATATTTCATACTACAACGATACGAACACACATTCTGAAAAAAAAAAAAATTCGAAGAACATTTTCGAGCGTGTGCTTCCGCTTCTTAGTTATGTGATAGCGCCTTAAATTGAAATGGAGGGAGGATTCCTCCCCCGTCACCGTAACCGCTGAAAAGATGGAGGAAACGGCGGTGGTCTGAAACCGAGCTGAAAGACCAAAGGTGAAGGATGAGTGGAAACCACCTGCTACCGAGGAAGGCGACAAACCGCGCCGACGGCAGTCACGCGACACCATCCATTGTACCTGAGGATTTTCCTCGCGTCTCTTCCGCGTTTCCGGTGTGTGTTTGTTTTGTACGTTTTCCGGCTCTATCTATATCGGGTTGCGGATTAAGTCATTCGACGCCGCCGATATTGTTAACACTTTGAAATCAGCAAATTATTTCAAAAGGTATCTTCCTGAGATAGGTGATTTTTTTAATAAAAATTTGAAGCAAATCTACGCGGATGAAACCAATTTTATTCTGATTTGATATGTTGCTTTTTCCCCAAGTTCGACAGTGGATTAAATGAGCAAACTCGAAATTCGTCGCACGTAAGAATTATCGCGCTAACGCTGGTTCACAACGGATTAAAAGAGATTTTAACTTATTTTTAAACGATCCGATTTCATAGAATGTTTGAGAAAAATGATCTATTTTTTTAAATACTTCTGTATATATAAATAATATTCAATTTTCAAACTAAATTTAATATTATTTTGCAAAAGAAATATTAGTTACTTATTCATCTAGTTTATGATGCGATGTCTGCAGTCGGAAATGAAATATTGAAAATTATAAAACATTCCATGAAAAATTCGAAGTTGCTACAAATTTCATTACAACTACCACTGCAGCGAGCGACCACTAATTTATGAAACAATTGTTTCACAAGTGCGGCTTTGCGGTCGTTTTATTTCTTCGGTGCGGAAATTAATTCTACATTGCAAGTGACCGGAAACATAATATTCAAAACAACTTTCCGCACTCGTATCGTATCATATCAAAATGCTTTTATTTGCACAATCACTAGTAATCTTACTATGGCTATGTTTACGTATCTGAGGCTCACGTATTGCAGGGGAATAACCTAAAATTGAATTGCACTTTGGAAAGGCAATAAAGGAAAATGCACACCGATTTCGGCAGCATTCGTACAACACATAAAATTCTATAGCATGTTTATTCGGAAAAGCTTTCGTGAATATCGATACGACAATTTTAGATTCTTTACCAAAATACACTTTTTAGTTTACGGAATATTTTCATGTTTGAAAACTTTTTTCAAATTTTATTGGGAATCTATAAATATTTTTCACCTGTACCTAAAACAACAAAATTTCACAGTTGATTTGCGAGTGATAAATGTTGATAAATATTAGCATAATACCAATTTTGATGGATTGATCCCTAACCAATGCCCTCGCTTTGTTGATCATAAACGGGGTATTATTTGCTTTGATTAGTTTAACTATGGCCTGAAATTGAACCGTGCTCCTATACGATTAATTGATACAATTTGTACTGAACCAAATAAGATATTTGTACAAGATATGTTCACACATTGTAGATATTATAAGTTTGTACGTATATGGATCAACTTCTCACTTTGTATTCTAAATATTGTACTTTTTCTACAATGATTGGCTAACATAACGATTAAATTTCATAATTTAATATCAGGTTGTTGATTATTTATTGTACGTTTGGATAAATAAGAAACTATTGTGAAACAAATTGAAACGTTGGAATGTTTTCTTTCTTGTACAAATATGTTTCAATCTGTGATAAGAACACACACTTGAAATAATCCGAATAGGTTCACTATGTTTTCTAGTTTATTGAAAAAGTTCGTCTCACATGTACATATAATGTTTGTATTTACTCATACGTTTCATAAAAAAAAAATACTTTGAATATTTGAATCGATCAATTTATCAAATTCATTTAATTAATATCAATTGAAAAAAAAAATAATAGACGTACGTTAACTGAACATAAAATTCAATCTTAAAAATATTTTAAGTATTTCCAGATTGTATGGGAAATTCATTCATTTGCGTCAATGTGCAATTTTCTTTCAAATTTTCTCGTAAGCACGAAAATACAACAAGCAGTACAAAAGCGAACTCGAGCAGAGCGCTAAAGAAGAATGTTTTCTCCGATAATTGGAGTAGCACTTTGATACGTCGAAAATCCGCTAAAAATAAGAAATTATTTATCATCCGCGCAATATTTACAGCGACTTATGAAAACATTTTCATCCACCAATATTTCACTTACCCCTTTGCTCCGAGGGAAACTTCAAGAAATAAATGGCGTATTACATATGAGGAAACGCGTATAAATCACACGCACCGAGACCATACGCCGAAAACAACAGCGGAAACAACCTTTTTTTCATACCACCACCAACCAACCATCTTTCCGAACCGCGGTATCGAAATGCTAAAAACGAAGCGAATAAAACAAAACGCCTCGAATATCATACGTATATACATTGTATAGATACGTGTAGGAGAAAAGCCGAGATGAAAAAAGCGACGCCTATAATGTAATATTTGCTCGGCGTGTGATATATGAGACGTTACGCGCGTTCACAATAAGAATCTCCAATAACGCATATTCGGAACGTGTGTACACTTGCTTTCGCACGTACACACAGGCGTATTGTGTGTTTTGTATATAGGGTGTTTCGTAAAGCTATGAAATTTTCCCATAGACGGCGGAAGAGCGTCTCTCGGTCCCGCCGGAGGGCTAAATCAATATGCAAATAAAATAAGAGGCGGCTTTTGAACTTCGTTTTTAACCCGTTCCCGGACTCGTAATCGCGTTTTGCGTACCTCTGACTTCTTGCTCCGTTTTTGCCCAGTCGTATATATCAGCGGTTTAAACGAATGAGCTGCGCGTTTATTGCTCCTCTTTCATCTTTGCTCTTTCGAGTGACGCATAATTAAAACGCATATTTCACGATGACTACGCTTTTCGACTCTGAAATTGCATTGGTTTGTTGCTGTTATTATTCGCTCGTTCGGTTCTCTAATGAAATGTTTCAGAGACGGGTATGAATGCCGTTCGAATAGATGGCGGTCGGATATCGGTTTGGTAAACGATCTTCGGAGCTGTGAGAAATTTTATGATTTATGGGGTTGATCATCGGACGAGACGTTCCCGAATCAAATGGCTGCCGGCCATGACACTTAATCAAAATTCTGATCTGTGATTTAGGAATTGCTGCTCAATTACAAATTACCATAATATAATTGGTTACCGCGATTCAATGCAGAATTGAGATTTCCACAATCTATCTAGCACCTGTCACATTGAATTCGATCTGATATTCTATTTTCCTTTATAAAACATATCCGATATTATCGATTTGCTCAGAAAATTTAATTTTTAAAATTATTAGATTCCTTAATGTTAAAGAAGATTTTTATTCAATGTTTAAATCGAAATTCATCACAAATGTAAAGTGATTTGTAAATGTGTTTTCTCAATTTGAATATCAAACATTAACAATAGAATAAATTTGTGTTTAGCGTCAATTGTTACAAAGCGACTCGGTTCATTCCACTTTCATGAAATCAAATACAATCGTAAAAAGAAGATGTTTATAGCGTCGCTATTATCATGTTGAACTTTTTCACATTCATTTAGACTCGATGAAAAGCATTTTCAAAAGATTTAACAAAATATTTTTCACATTTTTAACTTGGAACGAGGAAAAGAGAACTTCTCACAAAGGAAGTGAAAAACAACAACGACTCGTCGACTTACACGTTGGACTAAATTGTGAATAATTGCTTTAGCTGGGGTTCCGTAGAATTTCTTTTGTGTTTCTGTGTTATTTTTTTTGTATTTCCCCCCTTTAAGCTTCTTACTCACCTGAAGAAATATCCAGAGACATTTACTGCGACACTATGAACGACAACAAAGACTAACGGTGAAAATGAACGTCACCAGGTGAGAAGAAAGCCTAATTGTCTTAATTGACGAAACGAATAACTTTTTATCGGATTGAAAAAGAATTTAATTTTTCATAGAAATCAATCACATTATCTTCAAACATTTTTTTTAATTACAAATTAGATGTACATTCTTTTCTACAGAAAAAATGGTCTAGACAAAAATTCATAGTCGATAATGTGTTGCTCTTAAGCTGATGCAAAATCTTTGAAATTCGTGTGGATTCATTCGTGAAAAGCATGAGATATAACTCAAGCATTAAGCTCTAATAAATATCGAAAGTAAAATCTCACAATTTTATGTGTTTCTAAAGCGCTACACATTTTTCACGTAGAATACTTAAGACAATAATATCGAAAAATACGACACGTACTACGGCCAAAGTTTCGATGATAACTTTAAAATTCGAAACATAAGTCAAATAAAGCGAATCAGAATATGAGGTCTTGCGTTGTAAATTTTCAACTTTTATCATCGAAACTTGTATCAAAGCGAAATTTCGCACACGTTCGTTCATTCTTTGATCTTCTTATGAAGCTTTATGATATAAAAGCGCGAGTGCATCTAAACTCATATTGCTTCCAGTATAAAATTCAAATATATTCCAACAACAGACAATGAAAAATAAATTCCTAATTTATTTCCACGTGAAAAAAAAATTACTTCTACGATCGGATGTGGCCCCGGTATAAGTGGCCGAAAACGTGTTTCCTCGAATATTTCACACTCAACGTCACACCGGAGAGATGTAGATTCCTTTTTCCAGCGAATCCCGGTGTATATCCTGAATATGGACGCGGAAATAGGCGTAAATTTGAAAACGCGAGATTTTTCTCCAGGCTCATTTCCCGGCTGCGAGAGTTTATCACGTTTATCGGAGCGATCGTCATAAACGCGCGATAAGCCCAATATTTCACCTCATTTAGGCACAGGAGTTTCCCCGTGGAAAATTCACGCGAATTTTCCGCCGAGTGTGTGCGATTTTTCCGCGAACGTTTTTTTTCACTCGTATCAAATTGCTCGTGCCACTGATACGAATGTAATTGTCTCGAAAGACTGAATTACGGTTCATATATTCTTCTGGAATGCTCTGCCTCTTTCAGACAGACCGATAGCATACATTAATTTTATTTAAATTATATTCTCGCAAGGATACACAAAATTATTCATGAAAATAAAATAATTTGCATTCGTTCTTTCTTTCGTGCCGGTTTGATTTATTATATTAAAACAAAAGTTTCGATTGACGATTTATGAAGATTTTTTAAGCGCTATTAATTACAAGTTGAAATGTTTCATCGTGTAAGCAATAGGTAAGACATTTATTTAATTTGAAAATTATTCATGAATAAATGTAAATTTAATTCAACTTTAACTTATTCGTACGTTTTCCTATTCGTAGAAATATTCACTTTCATTTTAAATTTCAGGAACTATGTAGATTAACGTGATATTATACTTTTGGTTTGAAACAATTAAACATTAAAATTTATTCAATTGTATAAATTAAAATAAACATTGTTGTAAGTTATTTATGTGTAGAATAATATCCTCTCTGATGCGTAAGTGAGTTTATCAAAACGTTGATTATACTCGAACACTCAAAGTTCGTGAGGTTAATGTAATAATTTTGAAACTAACACTTAATTTATTTTAAATTAAAAATACTATTTAATTAAAAGTATGTATTTCGTGTTTATTGAAAAAAAAAAATCACTGACCATAATATGTAAAATTATTCTTACAACTAATCTGTATGTTTAACTACGTCTGAAAAAGATTCATGATGAATTATTAAACGGAAAGACGACGCAAGGATTTTCAGGACCAAAACGAATCATAAATCATCTCTGGTGGGTCTTGAGAATATATACCCTCCGGTTTTGAGTCGCAGAAGAACTTGGAGGCACTAGAGTCATCCGAGAAGGACTCGGAACCTTGATACTTGAATATTTGAAGTCCTTTGACATGACCGAAATACGAGCAAAAGTCGCACATATTTTCAGACGACCACAAAAATATACCTACTCATCCTTTTTTCACCGATGGTACAATTATTTTTAATTGCTTCAAATAGAATCGTCATGTTCGTCGCACGCGTTCGAGCCAGCTAATTTCCCTTTCGTGTAATCGTCGAAATTATCGGATACAATTGCGATTATAATAAAATATAAAGTTGAACGTGTGCGAAATTTGCGTAATGCGCAAAACGCAAATTGTGTTTGTTAATTAAACCTGTGTTCGTATTAAATAACACACCGAACCGGACCGTTTATTTCGTACTTATGCATGAGTTCGGCTTAATAGATACATTATACGAAACGACACATGCGATCCATTCGTTCACAATTTAAATATATTTGAATAAATTTCCGTTCAAAAAAAATACTTACGATAAATAAAATTGAGGAATTCCGTCGGAAAAATGCGCTTTTGCGTGTTGGATGTGTGTGACGGATGAACTAACTGTATGTATGGTGTGGCTTGGTGCGTTTAATACACTCACGATTGTGGACTGATTTTTTTTTCAGAAATTTAACGAAAAAAATATTTTTTCAGCCATTTCAATTTCGGTTGTACGCGGTTTGAATATCGCCACACGACAAACAACATAATAAACGTTTTCAATGGAGGCTCATTTGAGTTGCGGATGCTCAAATCACAGTATTACGTATCTTGTGAAATACGAATGTGAGTGAAATTATTTATTCTATTTGATTTTCAACGTGAAAAAATCTCTTTATTTTCATAACAATAGAACTAATTGCTTTTAATCGATTATTTATCAAAATGCTTCATTCACAAAAATTTTCATTAAAAAATAAAATAATTTATTCAGATGCGTTCGAATTGATCAATTGCCCCGTTACACATTAAATTCGTTGTTATGAAAATGGAAATTTACAGCGGTTAACTGTGTGAATTGTTAATGAATTTGTAACCCATATTACATTTAATCTTTCACGCCAAATGGTTAAATTTCCGTGTCCTGTAAAGTCGGTTCCGGCCACGAATCCAATTCGGTTTATTTATCACCCACACCTAGTTTCGCGCACGGAATTAAATTCATATTTCACGAAATCAATTATGCAGAAATCACACACGAAAGAAACACAAAAGAAATCGACGATTTTCCGAATACCAAAAAAAAAAATTGACCAGAACTAAAAAGCCTTCAGTTTATACGTGCGATAGTTGGAATCGGAACACGCCGAGATGAATATGCATTAAATCTTCTCTCTCTGCGGGGTCGACATATCAGTCGCACATTTCCAACCCCACGTTCGTAGTAAAAGGCGTGTCCGACCATCGCTAATTGGGCGATTTGCATGATTAAATCTTGATTAGCACCCCGGCTAGGTCCGGTCCGTTGTAAACGAGGCATATTTGTTCTCGGTGGCTTTGCACGAACGACTCGAAGCGTTCACATTTCACTTAATTTCCGAACGGCGTTTGTCAAAAGAGATGCCTGTTTTGTCTCGGATTCTGATCTTTTACAGCAATATAAAATGTTTTCGTTCGTTGCTTAGAATATTTTTTTTAATATTTCAAAAATAATCGTAATCGTATAAAAAAATAGTTAATAAGAAATTTTCTGACATCAAATATGATGTAATTGAATAAGTAGTTTACCTTCATCGAGTACCTTCATTGAAACTAATTCAATAAATTTAATTAGATACTTTATACATAAGTTCATATACACGTACAAGTATACAAAGAAATATCAAAATAATACCAACGAATATTAAATTTCCTCATTTACTAAAAAAATAATTTGAATAAATTCAAACGCTTCTTTTTCCGTATTTGAAATTGATGCTCCATGCATATTATCAACGGAAATATTTGAAAATACTAACTCAAATATATTTCAAAATTATCGCGACGAACTTTGAAAAAATACGTCCGTATGATAAAATTGTTTTCGATTATTATCGGCAAGGTCTTTATTCGAAACCCTTATTATCCCGAATTATCGATGGGTAGGGTTTACGGGAGTGTTTTCTGTGTGTAGGGGATAAAGAGTCTTTCATTGCCCGGAGGGGTTGAAAAGTTTCCTTGAAAAGAAAGTTTCGCTTTTAACACCTTTCACAGAAAAGGGAGGATGGTTGCGCGAATTTATCGCTTCAATATTCAATATATTTGCAATTGTTTCTAAACACATTTCTCTCGCATAGGTCCACCCCAATAAATTCCCATTCGAAATACATTTAATTCGGGCGAATCGAATTAACAAAATTTTCGAATTGATTGAATTTGCGCATTGCTTTCTTTAATTAAATTTCAAACGCGATTTCATTTAAGCAAATATGGAATGATAATTTCGAAACGTATGCTCAGTCATATCGAATTGCATCAAATTGAATATAATAAAATTTATCAATCGGAACCAATAAATATCGTACACATATAATGTATGCGAAAAGTTATTATACATAAGATAATTTCCGAGAGAGATGGCAATACTTAAATTCATATCTATACAGGATATCCAATTTAAATGAAAAAATAATAATTGTTGCTAATTGGCAAAAAATAACCACTGATCATATTTCTCGGAATTACCCTAAGTAAAATCATAAGTAGGTATATTCATTTATACAGGAGAAACCCGATTATTATTCATAATAGGTATACACAGTATATAGACAGAACACTTTTAATAATACAAAATAGATGTGGGTATTGTTTCTTCAACGCTTTGAGCCCGATAATTATTTACTTGAATAATTAATTAATATTGTAAACAATACTCTTATCGAATCATTAAAGCCCTATCGATGTTTAGTGAAATGAATATTTATTAATACATTTGTTTTCCTACTTACGAAACATCGAACAGACAACAAACACATCCAAGTCAAACAATTATTCTACAATCATAGAACGATAAACGACATAAAATAAATCGCACAAAAGCCCCCATAAAGAGTTGAACACGGCAATTGTCCGCAAGCAATGTATGCGAACCACGTCCAGACGTGCATCCCCCAAGGCGTCCCTTAAAAATCGCCCCCATAAAACTACCCTAGGGGAACGCACAGTTATAAGGCGGGGTTGCGACCCCGAGAGCCTCACCGGACTCAAAGGCATTATACATATTATACAATATATACTTCCAGGAACATCCTTAGCAGATAAAGTCGGCCGTAATGATTGCAAGAAACGCTCCGATTTACGACGCGGCGTCACGTGGCGGCCGTCTCTTAACGACAGTCCTCGGTAATTCTCGAATTCCGAATGCAAAAATTGTCGGGAAAGGTTTTTTCCCGAGCTCTTCGACCCTTCGGCGTAAGGAGTTGTGAAAATTGCCGCTCGCCGACTGTTTTATGGCTAGGGTGACCATATTTCCCGAAACCTGAGACGGGACGTTCGGAAAATTTTTTCACCGCCTCTTCCAAATCTTATATTTTAATTCGAAAATAGCGCTGCAATAGAAAAAGTCAATTCGATTATTATCTTTGGAAAATCTGTGCCACTATCAAAATTTTTATTCCAGATAATTTTCAGAAAACTTTCGCTTTTAAAAAGTTAATTTTACAACAATTTTCGCTCTGCAGACAAAACGTTCTCACCATTTAGGAAAAATGTTTAAGTTTCACATTATAAAAAGTATGTGAGCAGAAAAAATGGAAAAAAATCGAATAGCTATATGAAATCTACGATACGAATGTAAGACGTGACGAATACAGGATTGTCCCGGCGAAAACTGAATGTATGGTCACCCTATTTATGGCACTCTTTGGCGGCGTGTCGCCGCGAGTTTTACGCTTTCGGAATTGCAACATAAAAAATTAAGGGCTCGGATCGTTTTGAAATGTTGGAAAAAACGCGATAAAAGCGCGATTTTACGCTCTGTGTGTGCTCGAAGAGATCAGAGTTGTTTGGATCTCCGTTTTTTTTTTCACGTACACGGAATTATCTATTTGCTCGTGATTTACGAGGTAAAAAATAAACTAAAGTGTGTTTTCCGTTTGATGTGAATTGCGTGTTATTTTTTTTTTTCAATCATTCGCCTGTAGAGTGCTTTTACGTTTCCCATTAAGTATAATGTACTTATATAGTATTTGGAAAATTGACTAATGTACCTTTATATTGTGTTTTACATACTCGTAAAGACTTCAATATTTGTACTTACATATATAAAATTAATATAAAATATTTAACGTTCAATATCATTTTTTTTTCAGTATAGATATAACTTGTACATCAAACAAAACATTAATAAAAATCTTATAAAGTTAATATCATTTTACAATAAAATACTTCTTGAAATTTTCCTAACAATAAAATAAATATACATATTCGAGGAAAACTTATATTAGCTCGCGAATCCGTCTCGGCTCGCGTCGATAAGTGCGCAAACATACAAAATCCTAATTCAATAATATGACGAAACTTTCGAATTTATTTATGCGAGATTTATATTCGAGCATTTTGCATGGGCCAGAAAAAAAATTATCATTATTGTCGCGAAGTGTTCGAAATTGCGTTATACGAAGTTACGGGGAGGGTTCGAGGCTTTCGCGGAACGAGGGCCACGTAAAGTTTTAGAGTCCCATCCCCCATCGAAGGGGGGCACAGTTGGGGACGCTGTCTGAATTTTTTATTTTAATTCCAATGAACCGTAACTTCCTTCTTCGGTGGGCCCCCGGAGCCCCCGACGGGGCGGAGCGCCCGCGCCTCCTTATTAAGATTTAGAAGTCGTACAGTCTAAAATGTTATTTTCCAAAGCGCGAGTTCATCTGTGCTATCGCGTTTTTACTATTTGATTTCGGCCGATAGTGATGTTGCTTGATTTTATAACGTTATTTTATTGTGCGTTGTGTGTATGATTCGGTTCCGGAACGTTACTGTTGCGTTCGTTCGTTGGTCGTAAATGATTCGATTGTTTCGATCGTTTTTGATGTTGGGCTATTTATTCAAATTCGTGTGCTTGTTTCAATTTGTTTCACTATCCATCGAATCTGATTATAGAGATGCAATTTCACCGATTCAGGTTTGACGTCAGATCATCGTATTTGTAGACGATATTTGTATCTATACATAAATGATACGAAAAATATATTCAATTATAAAAATTTCATGAAATATATGGCTAAAATGTATCTTATATAATATAGTATATTTTTCGTTGATATTCGGTTGATATCTTTCTTATAACTTATTCTTTTAGCAAAATATTACTTTTTTCTGTACATGCTTGGATAATTTATTCCATTATCGTTTTCAGTTGAGAGAAAAAAACCTCTTTTGTTTCTGGCGTGTCAACTTTTCCTTGAAGGTTTTTTCTCGGTTTGTTTTAGCGCACATGTGCAAATAAATAATTTGCTAATCGCGCGCGTGGAATGAATAACGGATGAGGGTTTTTTCCTTTCTGCGAAATAATCGCTTTGTAAATGTTTGTCTTTATTGTTATCGAGAAATATAAGCTATTTATTAAAGGTTTCCTTGCAAAAGTTTTCAATGATTTATAAAAATAATATTTTTTTGTATTATAAGTAAGTAGTGTATTTTTGATTTACTTTCTGATGATGCAGTTTCGGTTCATCGAACAAAATAAATAAAACTCGATTATTATTAAAATTTATTTTACGACGAAGGTATATGTGATATAGTTTGAGCTAAATGATGAAGTTTCAATTTAAAATCTCGATGAAAAAGAAATGTTGAAAATATTTTAGAGAACCTCCATTCATATTTAAGTAGCGGCTTTGTGAAAATTTTAACCGATAACCTTACGAGTGCCGGCCCCGAACGCTCCAGTTCGATTCTATGGGTCAATTGCACAAAAACACGATTTCCATACACTGGAATTTTCTTCGAGAATTCTACCGTCATTGTTATTCATATGCGAAAAAGTAGAAAAATATGTCCCGAATATAAAAATACTATATAAAAGGGAGAGCTATGGTGAGGATTTTTTCTCTTTTCGAGACCAACTCGCGCTCCTTTTTCCCCCTGAAAAACTTGTAAAAAATATATATTATACGCGTATAAAAGTCGGATTCGATCCACGAAAGGAAACTTTGATACGCCACGATGAATACTGATCGAGAGCTGGATGAGATTTTTTCTGGTTCAAAATTATTATATTGAAATTGCGCCGGTCAAACAATAAAGTCGAACAAGCTATCGTGCTAGGAGGGCGAATTATTATTTGGAGAACGTGTCGATATTTTTATTGCTTCTCGTAAAAAAACTCAAAGTGCTCGAAACTCGGAAATATCGTCGCACATTAAAATTCCTCGTGACGTATCGTTCCGAATAATGAAAATTCCTTACTTTTCATGTCCGTCTCCCCTAATAAGGGGTGTCGATGATATCCCCAAGAGTACTTATCTCACATTCTAATAGGGAAAAATATCAATTCAGAGGAAAATATATTTTTTCAGAAGATTGAAAACAATTCAATTACTTTGATCACATTTTTATTAAATTGTCTTATTCAATTAAAGTGATCTTTTAGTCATTTTATAATACGAGTATCACACACTACGAGTAAAACTTTCTTTTGAATGTATTATAATAAAATGAAAAATTATATTTTCATTTAAGTCATAAATAATTTTACCTATCATTAGACGCGTTGTTCAAATTTAGGGTACTGTCAAAACTTGGGTAGTTTTCAAACTCACGGTGCTTTATCTGGGAAAAAAAATACGACCGAGTTGCGTGTTGAAACCCGTTAAAAAAATGTGTATTGCCAATTTGATGATGTCGCATAAATGCGATATCGTGACTTGCCATTCATCCTAGATATCAAACGGAATTTTCTAACAGCGTAATTCACGTATAATACAGAGTTTGATGTTTGACTACAAACGGTCAACAGCTGATCAAATATTGACTGATCCCACAAACGCTTAACAAAATATTGAACTGCATACATACGTGCCACTCGAATATGCATAGCAAGTTTGAAACTGCAGTTAATAGGAAGAGTTGAATTCGGTTCAATTCCCAACATAAATGTTGATTGACTAATTGAAATACGTATATACATACATATATAAAACAAGCTTTTAACGGTGATTGAAAAATGTTTTGAATTTTTCATTTCAAATTATTTGAAAGATTTTCTTATTTATTTTATAACTTTATATTTAAAAAAATATATAAATGTATTGGACTACACTAGTTGTAACTTCGCGTATATTCATAGGAATTGAAATTAATTAGTTCCTAAAAATTCACAAAGTGTTTAAAAAAATAATTATAAAACTAAATGCATTTTGTCTGCATATTATGCATACATTTATCGTGTCAATGATTACCAAACTGAATGAACATCATACATTCAAGCCGCATGTTTTAATCATAATAAGTCAGCTGTCTGATGTATCAGCTGCATAATCATTCACACTTTCTTAATACTTCATCTCGTATGATTTATGATGCGAGAAACGAAATGGGCTCCAACACTAGAGGGTGGCTGCAGATGCAAAAAGTTATAATTGAATTTCAGAACAATGAGCGAGCCGAAATTACAACAGCATTAACGGAAAAACCGTTTGTTACATAAGAAATTTTCACCTTATTGATCCGGGTCATCGAAAGAGAGAGACACTGCCCTGTGCAAACTCGCTGAAAATTTTCTTTATTGCCTTTTTTCGCAGTAGTTTCTCTGCGATTCCACGTTCTGTGCGTTTTCATCGGTGTGAGTTCCGCGTTATATATTTTGAGAATTCGTCAATGAGAGCCGTCCGAGCTGACCCCGAAAGATTTTTTCCTTCTCTCGACTCGCTTATTTAATATTTATAAAGTCTTCAGTATTCTTTGTTGTTTATTTGATCGAGATTGCTTTGCGAAAGCGCCGACAGCTTATGTTTTATGTATGCAGTGATAACGCGGGGCTGAAACCTTTGAATACACATTCATATGCGATCGCAACTCGTAGGCAGACCTATATAGCAAAAAAAACCATTTAACATATGTCTGTACTACATACTCACTATTTCTATTCGTGAACTACTTAAGTCATTTATTCTCGGTAAAAATTTGAAAAAACCAACCAACGAAAAATATATTTCTTTCGGGCAATAAAAAAAGTCTCTCGCTCTCAATGTTACTCAACAATAAGCGCGATTCAATGAGAAATCCATCAATAAGAGTGCTAATGATTAATTTTTTGCGCCAGCTCCGCTCTATGGCGATTCTTTTTCACAAAAGCCCCGCGTACAAATCGCTTTTCACGAAGAGGCGTCCCGACGCTAAACTATATAAAATGGGTCGAGACGGATTTGTCCCGCCGGTGTCCAACTTCATCGATCAATTAATTCCGATTGATTGCAGATTGACGTAGATTGACGCACTCGATCCTCTCCCCGTCGCCGTACACATCTGGGAAATCTTTTACGGCTAAATAGACGCCGAAGGAGGGTAAAAAAGTATTTCACGCTTGATCGTCAGTCGTTTTTTTGAAGGGGGGCCCTGAATGCAAGGGGCTTCTATTTTTATAGGCTACCTTCATTTCATTTGTGTGATCTGGATTCGAAATAAATTCAGATGAAAAATTAAGTTTGTGTCATAAAACTGCAGTTAGTTTTCACTTAACGAAATGCAGACTTTTTCATCTTCATAAAAAAATATCAATGAATATTATTTGTACAAAATTATTATAGTTTTATTCTATTCTGATTTAAGCTTTCGAATCACATTTGATTTTCTACATTATCCCTAATTTAAGTAGACCAAAGAAAAAGCATGAATAGTTATGTATGTATGGAGTATTGTCCCACAGGACAGATCTGTGCTGAAAAAGAAGAATGAAAGTTCGGTTACGCCGGATAAATACAAAAGATTTAATCAGGTTTCAGAGAAAAGCGTTTCAACGTCGACCAATGGAATCGATAGTGTATTTTTTTTTTAGTTAAAAACAAATTAAATTGGGAATCTTCACGCCGGACGTGAATCAAATTGAATTTTGTGCGATTCAATATTACGTAACGTTTCGAAATGAATTTTATAATTATATTTCATCTATATAAAAAATGTCAAATGTCAAAATATTCAACAAATAGAATATTTAATAAATATAAAATATTTTAATATTTCATCTAGCTTTGATGTTTTGAATACGTTAAAGATAAATAAACGGGCACAAATTTAGAAATTTGACATTTACATAAATCGATTTTCCCTCGTTATCAATATTTTTTCAATGTGAAACAAATACTAGCTCTTAAAATATTCTGATACATATAAAGACGTCGCAAAGAGAAAACGTAAACGCATCCAAAAAATATCACATAACAACTCGTAGACGTATTTCGCATTATCGCGTTTTGTCTAATGTTGAACTCTACATCTTTTCACGTAGAAAAAAGAAACTAATCAGAAAGGAACTGATTTAATTACTATAGATCTACTCTAAACTTCGGAGTCAATTCCTGCACCATTTGAATCAAATTTTAACGATTTTTTGAATCGCCCGAACTAGGCGGTAGTCATTTAAAATTATCCGAAGATATTATCCAAAAAATAATACAAAACAAGAGAGTCAACATTAAAATCACACACACACACACCCGATATTAAACGAAATTGAAGGAGAGTGCGCGCCCTTCGTCCGTCATTGGCGAACTTTCGATACGCGGCGGTTATCAATCAAACGAAAGTTTTCAGCTTTCGCTCGAACTTTGCGTCTGAAGCGTTTTTAATCAAGGGAAAAACTACAACAGCACCGCCTTTCTGCTTCGGGGCCGTAGCTCGACGATGATAATGCCCCATTCCGGGCTTTGTGGAGTTCATCGGCTGTAAAGGATTAAGTGAACTGCTCGGTTCAGAAAGGATATGCGCCTCTTTTATATGAGCCGATCAGAGCTAAACGTGATTAACTCCAATTAAAAAAAAAAAACTAGATTTAAATGTCAAAGTGCATGGTTTGAATCACTATTTTCTGTATGTGAAATGTCTTTCCTGAATAATAAAGATAAATTCCATTAAATGACAGTATTTGTTTGGGCGTCGGATAATAAATCATTTATTTTAGAAGCCATTTAAATTGATTATGTAGGGCAGAGAACCCTGTTCGTGCCAGTTTAAGGAAATTTGATTGTCAAATATTTATAATTTCGTTATCGAAAGTAATTCTGAGATGATTAATATGCTAAATTGTTAAATATTCATACTAGTTACTATAAATAATATAAAATTCAGACTTGATGGAATACTTTTTGAAATATTATACACAAAAAAGTGCTTTTTCATCATTTTTTGCCATCTAGATTTAATTTATTAATAACTTTATTAAATGCTAATTTTTCGGACGAAAAAAGCAATCACCACTTGGAAAATACATGTGAAATGTTTTATAGATAACAATATTTGAAAAACAATGAAAATATTCCAAAAATTACTTCAAAGTTGAGAATATCATGAAATGAGGTAGTATCATGTACCGGGGCCTCTGCCCTATTCTAATGTGAATCATCCAGATTCGTAGCTTAATAAAAACATTTTTTTTTATGTTCACAATTTCGAAAGATTGAAATAATGAAGGGTATTTGGAAGTTCATAAAATAAGTTTGATAGTTTTTCTTGACTTTTTGCTTTATAGAGTTAGTCTAGTATAGCTCTGAACGGCTCATTTATGTATAAGGTTTTTCCGGGTGTTCGTCATGTGCTCTTATATTTTTTTTTGTTTCTGTTTCGGCGGCTGACGTTTTTCAACCGTGCTGCTTACCGTGGTTTTTTTTCACTCTCGCGTCAGTTCTGAAAGAGGTTTTCTCGTTAATGAAATATAACGGTTTAATACGTGTTTGTTCGCCGAAGGTTCGTTGCCGAGGCGGACGGTGGAAAATAAACATGCGATGAATGTAAGTTGCTCAAATATTTATTCAATTCTAAATTTAAAATTGGGTAAACAAATGTTTTTGAGGATTCGCCGACCGTCCGTAGTTGTTTGTGATATGTTTGTGATATCGTTTCTTTCGATTGTGATTGAAATAAACAAAAAAATATGTATGTAACTAGATTTACATCCCATTCAATAATACATTTTTTTTGATAAAAAATGGTATAATCCTTTGCAATCTTGCAATTCAATTGTTGAATAAAACGAAAAAACATACATTGCGAAATTCATTTGAAAAAATAACTCAATGCGTATTTATATATCAGAATTAAAATTGAAATATATTTCGTAAGAAAACAACACAACATGTTTTCCGTCTTAGAAACAGCGTCATCATCTTGTGAAACATTTAAACGTTAAATTAGGATCAAACCAGTGGAAAAATTCGGTCGAAGGAGCTACGCATATTACACCGCACGAAGAATTTACGTACTAAGAATTAATAAATGCAACGATGAAATTTATTAAAATTACATTTGCATACGAAAATCTCAACATCCCGAGCGCTGAAAAAATATTTTGCACCGAACAGCCCCTCGCGGAGCTTTACGTACGATAAGTGCATTCGCCTGAGAAAAGCGCTTCCTTTTTTCCTTTTACGACCCGTCAAAGCGCTCCATAGTAAGCTTCTATCACACGTACATATTCGTAACAACAACAAGAGAATGTATTTTTGCACAAACGACGGACGATATTCGTTATACGACGCCGTTATATTCGTCGGAATCCCACCGCGGTTCACGGTTTTAATCTGGTCGTCCATCGCAGCAGCAATCTTCCCTGACCGAGGTCGGGGTTCAATTAGTAGCAGGTGCTACAGACCGCTACGAAAAATGCCACAAATCAGCGGTTTTCAACGCGATATTCGCGGTCCATGTATTGGTCGCAGTTTGTTTTTAGTTATGTGAACCATTCATAACTAAACATGACTAACTCCACTAAGAAATAAGTCGAGATTGACGCTCAAACTTAGTCGATACGTTTTTCTAAATTTTCAAAAATCGTACCAATTCAAAATAATAATCGTACAAATTTAGTTTGCTATAAGCTACGAACATGGATGATTTACATTAAAGTACAGAATTAAGTAAAATGGTTTCAAAAATAAATTATTTACTATCCGGTGGCCTAGCAAATTTCATCATTTAATAATATTTATCTTTATTATTTAGGAAAGATTTTTTTCACATAGAAAATTATGCCAATTTTTATAATTTGTAACACATATATTTTTTGCCAAAAAGTAGAGTTAGTCTCAATTAGCTCTGAATGACTTATGAGTCAATTTGTGTAACATTTCAACTAAAAAACCTGATGTCTAGTATGGACGAATATCGATGATATCGAATTTATTTTGCTTCAAATCAAATTTAATTTTGAACAAAATTTATATCTGTATTCATATATTGAGCTGTTTTACTAATTATAATGAAATAACATAGATTTGAAGAATAATACACTTATTTCGGCGTGAGTCGAAATACGAAATTACGCGCTGTCGCTTCGCTTCTGAGAACGTCTCATCTTCGCGCCGTGAACAAATTAATAATTTCACGAAAATTTGCAAACATTTTCTTTTTATCGGCGGACGTTGATGAATTCGCTTTTGTCGTTTGATTTGTTTTGATTCGACGCCAGAACGATTCATCAACTTCAACGTAATACAATGAAGATGCGCCCTACAAAATTTCTCGTTGTTTTGTTCATCGCGAGGTGATTTTCGAGTCGAAAGACAAATATATTTATATTTACAAGATGAGGGAAAAAAAGCGCGGCGTTGAGAAGCACAGCGGTTGCGTTTTACAAGAAGAAAACCTCTAAATATACCAGTCGGTTATTTATTAACTCTCAAGATTCTCTCATCGGCGGGTCGTCACAGGGGTCGTAAAAGCTTTTTGTTGGTATTTCGTTTTAGAAACGGGGCGGGGATGATGACAAAATTTTGAATTTAAGCACCACAGCAAAAGCTTTGTTTTTAAAGACAAAGAATCTGTATGTAAACATCGTATTCAAAAATGAATTATTTGAAAAATACATGAGATTGAATGAAAAATATCAAAACGCTTCACATCAGTAGATTTTTCATATGATTACGCGAACATCAAACTCGAACAAAATCTTTAATAATGCCGTCTTCTGCAGTAAATCTCGAGCGAAATCAGGTTGAAATCTTTTACGCGTCGAGACGCCGTATACATTTCCAGTCATGAAAAACGTTCTAAACGTTAAGAACCTTCTCTCGAAGAATCTTTCCCAGAGAGATAGCGAAAATCAACGGAGCGACTAAACTCGAACATAGGCGAGCTCGCGTTTCGCGATTAAGTCCGCTCGTCGGGAAAGAGCTCTCGCTCGCAGTTTAATTTTCTTGCAAGCGATTGTTTTTCGAGAGATTTTCAAGATGCGAGTGAAAAATTCCGCCACGAGACTTAATTTATCATGTAGCTCGAAGCGAACGCCGACAATAAATAACGATACGTGCTAACGTTCCAATGACACGGGTATGTACAGTGTTCGCAAATTGGAATGACAAAATTCACACAGTCGAAGCTGGTTATTTTTTTACAGGTATATCGTTCCGGCAGTAAAAATTTACATAAACTTTTTCGTTAAGTTATTGCCTATATAAATCGCGTGCGATTTTTTTACGGCGGCTCGCGAGATTGGGCGCACTCTTTCCGAACGAAACAAATAAAAGTTACATTTCTAATATGCAATATTTTTTTCGGAATCGAAAAAATTGTCGTAAAATTCTTTATGTACTCTTCGATAATATTCATTTGAACGGTTCGCGTGAATATTCAAAACCCGATTTATACATAAATTTTACGCTACGGCATCGTAAAGTTGCATTCGTTTTTTACGCTTACAATAAAATTTGATGTGTATCATTAGAAAAAAATTCGATACTTTTTCAAGCTTCTCAAATATCGATTCGATTAGTTTTATTTTACTTATTTCTTTTGCACATAAATTTGTATATACAAAAATAACATTCATTTTAAAAACAAGGCATCATTACATAATATACTAATATAATATTTTAACTCGATAAGTAAATATTTTGTATGCCTATATACACAAGCGTCCGTTTTGAAAATTTTCTTTTTTGCCTGAACATTTTGTTTCATTATATGAGATATTAAAGTTTTCCCTGTGTACTTATACCTATATCACTTTTTATATTTATTTACTCTGTCGGCGAAAACTTCCGCCGATTCTCAGAAGAGTTAAATTTCGAGCACTATTGAACCTATGTATGAACAGAAATGTAATATAAATTCTATTTGCATTTTGTACACGATTATATTTACCAAACTCTCGTAGTTCTTGACAGAATTTATGACAAAACTTTATAAATAAATCAAATTGAATTTTTTAAAAAAGTTTTTTTCGACCAACTATAATTAAGTGCTAAAGTTTACGGTTGAATCAAAATTGAATATGATTATTGCAACACAAACAAATCATTCAGATTTTTGTGAAATAAATCAATTTTTGTTATAAATATTAAAATCAATCGTTTAAATGACAATATACAAAATAGTACCCGGTTGCGATAGATATGATTGTATTGCCCATAACAGGCATTTTTCAACATACAATTTTGTATGTATGTAAAAAAAATACATTCTGAACACCACTAAACGTTAAAATACAACGAAATCTATAAATACGCGAAATTTCAATTTTGTTTTTTTACCCAAGAGTATAAAGGACAATGTGCAACTTTATATGGCAAGTGGACCCCTTCTTTCAACACTTTTAAATTTAATAATATGTAATTAACTCATTATGATTCTGAAATATTGCTATGAACACATTCAACCTCGAAATCAATTTAGTTCGTGAAAAGAAAAGCAGTTCGCCCGTGAACAAAAATTAGTTTGAATATGACATTCCAAAATCAATTTTCCATGAAAAGCATAAATCTGCGATGAATGTCGTCATAGTAAAAAATCACGATATTACTAATATCTATCGATCGAGATATATTTTGAATCTGTTGAGTGAAATGTTCCATTATTACACATCATCCTTTGAGCAATTTCTGAAAAACAACCGATATTTTTTTATTCATCACGAATCGCAGACAAAGCACTTTGACGTCTTTCGTCCGACAGGTTGTCATGCATCTGACGGCGCGTGTGACACGTAATCTGCGGCCAGGGGTGGACGACCACGAAATAGTTGGCGACCTATGTATGTATAATACAAGGGAATCCCCTTTCGCTTGTGTCCCTAATACACTTTGGCCGGATTCCGAAGCGTCTTCGGCACGATATGACGGCAACTATTCGAACTTTGTTCTGAAACAATCTGAAAACCACCGGCGATCGTTACACGCGCGAGAGAGCCGGTTCGATTCTAGTTCTAATGGCCGGGGATGAGGATTAAGGGTGCAAAATTGCGTAATTTATATGGTGGTGAAGTTGTGACAAAAACTGGTTCTATGGCCTCCGGTTAACATTGTTTAAGTTCGTTATGATTTATTATTGAATTATTGCGGAGAGAACGTCGCACGGTGTTGCGCGATACTGTTGCGAAGTTGGTCTATTGAAATATTTTGCGTTGAAAATTTTCTCGATATACGATATTTTGATTATGCAATGAAGTTAATTTAACCACTCGCTCGATATTAGTTATTATCAGTGTGAGCATTAGTCTCGTTTTCACCGGGACAGTCCCGTTTTTATCGTGTGTTGTGTTAGTATCATGTTTCCCGTAAAATTGTTCGATTTGTACCATTTTGGCAAATTAGTTTTTTTTGATATTTTTTAAATGTGAAATTTTGAAAATTTTCTGAAATAATGATAAAAATATCTGCGGTATAGATAAGTTTGATGTCTATTTGATATGAAACACTGAAAAAAGAGAAAAAAATCCAAGCGTCCTGTTTTGAATTTCGGGAAATATGGTCACCATAGATATTACGTTTCCGAAACGATGATGAGGTTGACGCTAATTGCTTCTCTTGCTATCGAATATGTATGCGCGAATCGCATACTCGCGATACATTATTATCAAGTGTCTGTTGTTCTTGTACACCGAATGGTAAACATATGTGCTACGCGGTATGTATAAGCATTTTGAAACACTATGAATAACAAATGGTTCGGTTTCCGGAGGTCTCAATACGCCGCGCAAGTGATGCGCGAAACACACACTCTGCACTAATCCACCGACAACACGAGTTTAATCCAATCTTAATCAACATAATCGGATTAAAAGTGGGTGGTATGGAATCCCCTTAGCCAGCGGTTCGTGATGTGAGTTTCGCGGGATTTCAGAGATTCGGGATTCCGCGAAATTTTTTTTTTCAAAATGAAATTTATTTCGATCCTTTTCGTCATTGTTAGAAAATTTTATTCGTTTTAGGTGATGAAAATTTGAATGGAAATATTTTCCAATAAAAAAAATTATTGAATTTCATATTATAATAGGAAATTAATATATTTACAGGATTTTTATTTATTTGAAAAAATGTAATAAAATCGCAAAAAATATATATTGGGAACCGTTGGATTAGGAAACTTTCATACTGGAGTTCGGCTTTACAGAGAGAATATTTCACGGATAATTTAACTGGTTCGGCGCAAAAAGTACCGACGAGGAGCTTCGATAATGCGTTTTGATTATTTTAGCTTTCCAGTATAGTGGAAATATCCCACGTTTCTCTTCCCTTATTTTGGCGTGTTCTTGCTTGTTCTTTCTTTCTTTTTTTAATACCATTTCGTTGTTTGTTTCTCCGGTTTTAGAATGCCATTAGACGACCACTGCATACCGTCAGGACTTGGCCGTGCGACATTCCCTTGGGTTCAAAAATACCACCGCAAGTACATGTGGTGAACTTTGTGGAAATACAATGTTGTTTTCGACCTTACAAAAAAAAAGACACTCGTATTACTATTTTGTATAACCAATAAAAATGCTTTATTGGGCAACCTAAAATATCCTTTGACGTAGTCGAAAGATGTGAATATTTTTATCTCTGCTCGAAAAGATGCTTTGTTTTCATAAAAAAAATGTGTAACACTTTTATTTCAGTTAAATTTCAAGAAAATTGCGAATTTATTCCAGAAATAAAAAAATACGTATAATGATTCTATTTTTAATGCGTAATTGAAAGTGATTATTTCTCGTTCGAAGTAAATAAAATTTTCGGATACCATTCGTAATGGAATGAGAAACATTTTAATTTTGCAGTATAAAAAAATATTTTTTTATCGAATGAAATTGTGCAGTTATATTTAAATAGTATATTAATTTGTATTATTTTTTTATAATTACTTCAATATATCGTATATAAGATATAATGTTTTCTTATTATAGATATTAAAATTTCCTATTGTTCAATATTTCTATTGGTCTTTTTTAAATGAAATTTTTTTCTTCATTTAAAATTCATTTCCCCGCTTCGAACTAGATTTCATCTTTTGATATTAAAATGAAATGAATATAAATGAAATAATCCTTACAAATTATCTGAAAAAGAAAATCGAATCATACCCGACGACAAAAATGAATAATCGCATTTCATTTCGAACGAGAAAAGATCAACTAAATCCATTGTCTCCGCAGCCGATTAATAGCGTCGATCGAGAAAGCGTCCCGCGGGACACACTCTTTCGAAGAACCAACTTTCTTATGTCCCGTGGGATCTTTTCGGAGCCTTAGAGGGAAACTAATCAAAAATTGTAATCAGCTCGAACTGGACACGCGCAAACCCCCCGTAAAATTGGGTATTAAAGGCGCGACTGGCCACAATGCGGCTTTGAGGAATTACACCCCCTTATATCTCCCCCGTTTTGTATGGGGTGTGCTTTTCTATATATTATGTGCGGGTATGTATAGGCGTTTTCGGAGAAGGATTGCCGTTTTTATTTATTTTATACGTTTTTTCTCTTCGGTGAGATTTCCTCTCTTTCGTGTGCTATTTTAGATCGTGTGTGTATGTATATCGAAAGGATCCAGATTTTATCTGAAATTGGAAAGTCTTGTAGTGAGGACTAAAAATGGATGGGTTTTTGCACACAATGTGGCTGAGGCGTCCGTTTGTTGTTACCTAAGCGCATAAGGCTTTGATTGGAAAATGTAAAAAGGATAAAATTTTAACGTAATTCGAAACAAATTATTTAAATTAACATTGAGTTTGAAAATTTTCAATAATATTTTGCGATATTCGATTCAACGAATTTTAAGTTTATGAGAAAACTTTTTGATAAACTTTCGTTTTTTGCTGGCGGCAATTTCAATATCATACCATTTTTATTTGAAAAACTCTCAATACTGAAATTTCGATGATATCGAAAATTCGACGAATTTATATCCACGAACGAAAATAATGAAATGAAAAAAAAAATCTAAATTCGAAAATGTTAATTAGTTTCTGGAAAATGAGATTCAATCGAACAAATTCCAATTATCGAATAAAATTCATCTGCTGAATATCAATTTAATTGACAGGCCATCGTAATTACGTAGGACCTGGGAACGCGGATGTTCTCTCGATTCGAATTGTCAAAATTTATCGCTTCGTATACTACCTGAAAAACGTACCTGTGAAAAGAGTTGACGCGGGTCTCGTTTTCGAGCCAAACTGAAGAGGGATCGACGTTTTGTTTTGCGATGTGAATTTTGACGTCGACGCGATAATTGGAAACGATGGATCATATAGATCCAGATCGTAGATAATTGGATCCGGTGGACGGATTGATCGTCAATCCGCAGAAATGCACGGGATATCGAAAGTGTATTTCATTTTTTATGGGGGAATATCGCGAATTTCTCGGATTTCGAACTCGTTCGCCGAACGAGGGTCTGAGTTATGTACTGTGGCCGCACCGAGGATAGAATTTATTCGGAGAAAGTTTCATGGGAAACTTTCTGAGCGTCGGGTGGTATTTCAGCTGAGAAAAGTGAGAAATATAAATTTTCAATTGAATCGAGGGCGATCTTAAGAATCGCCGAAATTATTTGTGCGCGAATCTACAGTTCGCTGCTTTATTAATTTCAACTTATATCCATGTGCAAAAATTTCATATTAATTTAATATTTTCATATTATGCACTGGGAGTTTTATTAAATTTCTTTGTGAATACAAATGTAAGCAGAATACTATGGAGAAAGAAGGTCGAAAAATTAAAGCACCCGGAAGAATTTTCGCTTTGTCGCTAATTAGAAAAGATTATCAAAGTAGGCCAACTTCAAATATTCTGTAGAAAAATTAAACAATTTCATTTTATCGCTTCAAACTTGAAAAAAAGCAATTTTTAATCTAAAAATAAGCACAATATATTATGTCGGTCGTTTAAAATTGTGATAAAGCTTTATGGGGAAAGTCATAACGGTGATACTGAAATATCAATTAATTCCTAAACGCGTAAGAGCCTAAATGCTCTAGCGTAGTCATTATAACTAATACCTTCTATTATAATAATGTTTTGATACTCGGGATATTTTGATATCGGAAGGAAGAAGTGATTAATATAATAACAGTAATAGTTTATTCATATGAATATATATTCACACTAATATAGCCGGAACTACAATAAAACTATCATTAGGCGTTTCATCTACATACATACATATTTGCATACACTTACAGTTTAATAACTCAAAATCTTTTCATCTTAAAATAATAAAATTAAAATTTTCTATGTATTTTGAAATTTGTATATTCATAATTTCGAAAAAATAGAATAATGTCGGGAATTTTATAAACGCATTTGATCGATTTCATCTTACTTCTTGCTTAACTCTTTGAGGCACGGGATTTTCAGGAAAAAAATACCCATGTTGCTCAATTTTTTTAATAAAAATATTACGAATCCAATTATTAAAAATCAAAACTAAAATAAATATTTTATTTGATAAAAAAAAACAAATGAAATTTTTATCATAAGGTGGGATCAAAACTGACCCACCCCGCAACTAAGGTACAAAAAAAAGCGGGACATATTTCATACCAACATGCCTCAAAGAGTTAACGAATAAAATCATACTTATATTCAAACTTAAACAATCATCCTGTACATTTTCATTAGACCTCATAAACAAGAACAAATCCACAATTGAGAGACACACACACCGGCCGGCTACCTGACCGCAGCTCGCGAGCAATTAAGACGATTCGGCGACGGACTCCACGAGCCGAGAACGCCCATCACTCCACGAGGAAGGCCCTCGTGATGCTGCAGAAGGAGCAGAAGGGTCGGAGACGTCCTCGTGACGTCGAGCCCTTATCAAAGTGTCACTCGGCCGGCTGATGAGGGTAGCCAGGGTTGCCGCTATGACGCCGAAAGGACAATGCACGGACAATGATGGAGGTTCGGATCGAGATACGAGTGCGGAGATTGCAGCGAGATTCGAATCGCTTCAACCCTCGGATGAGTGTGGATTTCATTTTTATTGTGCTTGTTAGGGCTCGGATACATATTAAATGATGATGAGTTTGAGCTCGAGTTTCGTATGAGTTTGAATTTGCGAGAATTTTTTGTTTATCGAGAATGAAATGATGTTTTTGATTCAAGAATTTATTTTTATATTAAAGTGAATTTTTTAAATAAGTTTTCTACATAGTTGTGAAAACTGTTCAGATTTTTGTCGTTGCGGAAAATTAACTTTTTTATGCTATTTTCATGGATAACTTTCCGCCGGTGAAGACGACCCAAGTAGGTATAAACTAGATTTTACGTTAACTTATTCGAATCAGTTATCGAAATTTACAGGAACTTTTCACAAATCATTTTAATTTGAATTTATCTCTTATTTTCTATAGAATTTTTAATTTTTGAATATTAATTTATCTAAAGTCTGTTTCTGTTTATTTTTTTAAATAACATTAAAACTCATCATTGACAACAGAATGAGAACAAACGTCACTCAACATTCACAAATACTGTAATCATTTATAATATAAATTTAATTTAATTCTGAAAATATTTGATCTTATAATATTACATAATACTTTATTATCAAAATATAAATTTGAACGTCAGGTGAGAACTCTCAGGTCGTGTGGGAGTTGAGCGCCTCCGAAGACAAACATGCCCTAAAGCTAAAGCCACACGTTGCTGGAGCTTTGAGCAATTATACGTAAACACAAAATTCCCAAATGGATCTTTAATTTCGTTGTTATGAAATAGTTCGCTTATTTGCATGGAGCCTTGAGGTAGACGAGTGTTTGTGGATATTTAATTAAATATTTCGGACGCCGAGAGAGTAAGTACCTACGGGTCCAACAAACACAGCGAACACGAATTGCGATTATAACTAGTCGAATAGATACAATACCTTATACAAGAAGTGATAATTTTCAGCTCAAAATAGATTTCAATACTTCAATACAATCAAATACTTTTCCATCATAAATTCTAAAAAACATTTAGATTTTATAAATTGATTCATTAATTGTGTAAAAATTAATATTTTATTGAGAAAAAAGTAATTGATGTTTTAAAAATTAATAAGTAACGAATTTTTCATATCAGTGATATGCGAAAAACGTTTTAAAATTCAGTGACGAAATTGAAGAAACCTTCTGTTGACCAGCATCTCTCTGATGGTTATTCCTCTAAATTAACTAAAATTAATTAAATTTCAACATTTCAACTTGTATCTCGGAATTCCATAAAAACAATTTAACTGCGAAATCTAAGACTCTACAGAAAGTTTCGGCTGCAAATTTCGATAATAGGCCGCCGCCTCGACGTTTTTACTGCTAGCACAAGGCACGTGTGGAACAAGAGTTCCGTTCCGTATTTATTTAAATTATAGCAAATTTATTAGTTCAAGATCGAAAAATTTAATTCCGAAATTCCCTTGATGATAAAATTCGTTTCAATTTTGAACTTTCTTCGTTAATTAATGCACTGAACGCAAGCTGTCCGCTTTCGTCGAAAATTTAATTTTAGGAAATACGTGAGTATTTTTATTTCTAATTAAAACGTGCATCACGATTACTGCAAACACGGAATAAATTATAACGACCCGACGTACGTATAAAACTGTTTTGATGAATATAAAATGAATTCCAACCAAATAGAAACGTACTCTGATATTTGAGGATGTCCACATCAGTGAAATATGAAAACTTTTCAATTTTCCCTCAATGAAACACAGCTTTAATTCACATTTACCGTAACATTTATACATACTCAAAACAGTCATAGTACATAAAATATTCAAATTGAAATCTGAAAATGCATTTTCATCAAACATTTTCCCGACTTCTAACATTTGTCATTTTATAGAAATCGTTGAAAATATCCGAATTATCGAATTATTAAAAATTGGAAGAAGGGCTGTGATTTTTTTTTCGATTGTCCCGTTTTGGTTCTTAGGAAATATTCTCACCATACGTATGTGTATCAACATTTCAGGAAAATGGAAAAATATGATATAAATTTCATATCTTTATTGATTGATAAAGCATAATAATTTGAAATACTTTTCAGAATGTTGTGAAAAAAGATCGAGATTTTCGTCACTTTCGCTACGCATTGAAAAATATATTTTTTTCATTCTGTGTGAAATATTCGTGTACATTTTCTATTCGATACGATTTATAGAAAACGGCTTAATTTTTTTCGTCTCTTTGCGAAAACTCCAGCTTCGGATGTAATAAAAGTTTTTTTTTTGCCGAAAGAAACGCGTAATGCGATGTTTCCAAACATTTTTTTCCACCACCGGTAAACGTTCGCTAAATATGCTTTACAAATTTGTATATATGTGCGTATAAAATATATAAACGATATGATATTTTTTCATGCTTGAAATTATTTATGAAATAATAATTTGAAATCCGGCTCATTTCATGATACATTTTCAACATTTCATATCCGTTCGTGGAAAACGCGATAATCACACACGTGTTACCTTACAGAAAATGCGAAATTTCAACAGACTCCAGTCGTCACTCAACTTCAACCGCGATAAGAAAGTGTGATTTCAAAATTGAAACCATCACTTCAGATAAACACAATCGAACAATAAAGACACACGGGTCCGAAAATCTACCCTTTGTTTCGAACGAAAGCCCTTCGATGTCGTATATAATAATAATCGTGTGACGCGAGCACTTTTGTACGAGGTCCACGTATATAATAATAGATAATATAATACAAAATGGTATAATGCGAGGTTAATACGATTCGGGCAGGGCGTGTTGCCGCAACAAAGGGACGATTCTGAAGAACGAATTTCGCACGAGTCACATTAGCATGTTGTATATGGAGCAGCTCATCAATCACGGGTCGGTTCGCAATTTAATTACCCCTCGCTGCGTAGAATCGTAATGAACTTGTGCCATTGAAATTTTTCAAATTACTCTCATATTTAAATATTGAATTATTTCTTTTCGTTACTTCGTTAAGTAATCAAATCTTTTTTTTTTCGAAAAAAAAATTCGAATTCAATTCGATTAAGTTGTCCATCAATAGTATGCATAAAGTCCAAAATAACAGACATTTCTTTCAAGTATGAAAAGTAGTATTTTCAAACCTTAATACGCTATGAAGCGATGCAATTCACTTGAAATTGAATTATCGAATTTCACTTGATATTTCGGATTATGTTTATTGGCATGTGATCGATCTAATATACATTGATATAATGAAAACGAACTCGAATGCACATACATATAATATGAGAAAATTGTATTCCATTATGGAATAAATTGAAATTCGATTTTCGCGAAAACCATTTTTCGTGTGCCCGCAATTTTTTACACCATCATAAATGGCGTCAATTTAAATCTATTTTCAAAGCCAGACAAAAGATTCGGCCGACACAAGATAGAAACCTTTTTTCGCAGAGGCCATTTATTATATACACCCAAGCGGTCGAAGAAATATATATATTTTTTTATATTTCATTTTGAACTGTTTTCTGTCGTTATTTTGAAATAAAAATCACTACGTCGAACCGAGCGAAAAAAAATACGATTTTCACAGACAATCGAAAAGGTTGACGTTCTCCTATCGACGTTTAGAAGATGAGTCAACCGTAAACAATCACCGCCGAATAAATCGTCGGTCATCCCAACTTTTCTATTACGGTGCAATTTCGTTCAATTTAAAAATCCTTGCTTTAGATCCTAGTTTCAGATAAACGTCCCTTCTGTGCTGCACTGCGAATCCAATTTAGTTGATTGCATGTGAAATGTATGTTGAGTGTCGATATGAAGCTAAAATACCCAACGTTTGTGTAAATAAGAAAGATTTCTGATTAATTGAACGATAAAAAATAATAAAGCTGTTACTTTCGATTTTTCTATTTTCGTTTACGATTAGAAAAATTGATCTACTCGTATGTGTATCTTATATAATATAATATGTCTACATTTTTATATTATTTTGTACATTTTTATTCAATTTTTAACGTTTAATCATTTATATTTTGTCTAATAGATCGGAAATATGTAACTACGTAAGCAACTTTGAATTTCTATTAAATCGCTTATATACTTAAATTGAGTTTTACTCAACTTTAACTATTATAAGTTTTCCTAATATTAATTATAAGGATGGTGTGAAGTAATCAAAAGCTGAACCAAAATACCATCATCATTGTACGACTTTATAATAGCTGAAATGGAAAATGCACAAGCGCAAATGCAAATAGAAGACGGTAATTACAAATACGAGTATGTTCTGTTCCGTGTTGAAAATACACGTTCACACGAGCTCGATAGAAGCAAAAGCACAACTTCAATATACATAAACATGATATAATATACACATACACACGATATAGTGATAATACATACATACACATGATACATAACATGCATATGAACGTAATAGGAGAATGAGCCGTCTGAAAGTTCACACTGCGGTAGTGTATTAAGCCGTTACGCTACTTAAGCATAACATCACTTGAACAATTAATGCGGTCAAAGCTCTGCCTTCGTTTAAGGGATTTATTAAAATGAAGTGGTTTCTCCTCTTCTTACGGGATCTTCGGCCTCGTTCCTCGTCACTACGTTTAACGGAGGATGGTTTCAGAATAGAAAGAACCAATGTCACTTTTCCTAGAAAATGGGTCAGGAAAATCCTGAAAAAGATAGGACGTTATTGACGTTAAGGATAATCTTTTCTTAAGTCGGTCCAATCTTATGATGATAATTATCCCTGTCTCTTAATACAACTTTAAATTAATGAATTTGAGAAAACTTCGAACTTTTTTAATTTGAAGAAAATCAGTCGACATGGCTATTTTATTCTTATCTAAATCAAACTTTTTATAAGAAATCATACAAATTAATGAACATTCAAATTTACAACCCTATTAATTCACTTGACTAACGATAAATTTGGGTTTTTATTTATTTATTAAAATGTTTAAATGTTTCTTTTATATTTGCTTATAAAGTAAAATATATTAAATATACTTATGCAGCTTCTTACTATGTTTTTTTTTAATGAAACATGCATTTTTTAATGCATTACATTCACAGATGATATACATTTGAAATGCGGAAAACGAATATTTCACACACAATGTAAAACACACCTACTATTTACGAAAAAAAAAATGCAAATATGAAATTGTACGCTCATAACAAGTAAGAGTGTGGAAAATGTAAATAACAATAAAACATGGTAAAAAAAAACTGAGTGTGTATATTTCTGGTACACATGACGCAGAAAGAGTTATTGCATTTCCTACACGAGGTAAGCCATTGTGCAGGAAAAACTGGGTTTGCCGAGGAAACGAGATTAGAGCTTTTCACAAGGGGAAGGAAAAGCGCAAGGGGTTATCTGACGGTTGTGTGTCTCCAAGACGTTCCTTTGCTTGTTTTTGAATATTTTTACTTTCAGATAAGTTCGAAAATGTATGCCGAAACGTGTCGAAATCAGTTGAATTTAACTTCGAAGTGAACACTACAGTGGCAATGAGAATTGAAATCTCACTTTAAAATAACAAAGTATACTTTTCACTGAAAATTAAAAATTCGCTGAAATTTTATGATGAATATAATAGAATCGTGGATCATAGAATCATCGAATCGGTAATATTCTATCAGAACTATACTTTATTTATATGTACATTTATATATTTAAGAAATAATATGAAACTATTTGAATAAAAATAAGAATCGAATAGAAATTGATATTTTATTTATTTTAAAATAGTAAAATTCAACTGAGAAAATATTCGTAAGAATACAAATGTTTACGTGAATGCGGGAAAATTTCATTCGTTTTCATTGTAATTTCCGTCTACGTTGTTGAAAATGCATTTCTATTCCTTTATAAAAATGGGTAAAATAGAAAAGTAAAGATGAAGGAAGAGATACCTCGAAGACTGTTGTACAATATTGCAGACTACTAATACCTATACCTACTGCAATCCAAAAGAGCTAGACATAAACCAAACACGATGTGCACCACCATACAATTTTACTATTTAGTTAAAATGAAGAACTAGTTTAAAATAATATAATAAAAGGATAATTTATGATAAGTTTTATCAGTTCATTCAAAATTTATTGATATATTTTGAAAATCTCATGTCATTTACACGCGTACAAGAAAACTCAGCATTTCTAAATAAAACAATGGTTACACCCTAATTTGAAGTGGTGTGATTCGGATGTTAACCAAGTGTTTTCCACGCTCTTGTTTGCCGACAAATTAATGCAAATTTGCACACACTTTACAAAATGGTGCTTGAGAGCTCTTTTGTGCACTAACCGGGAATTTTTCACGTTAGAAAATGTTAGTGTATGCAATATAAATTTACGACGTAATTTACTTTTGACTCAAGTGAGTTTTCAACTAATAATAAAATAATTTTATTAAAAATAATATACACTCATTATTTTATCATTAATTAAAAAAAATATATCGATTGTTGTACATTTGATTATAAAAAGTTTTATGACAATTTGAAAATCAAAATATTCACAATCTGCACTACAGCACAGTTATAACTGTAAAATAATATCGAAGTGGCTACAACATTCGTACAACCGGAACAACGGGTCGAACCCGACGACTCGGAAAACTCGTTCTGGTAGACATACTCCGAGGGGAGCTTCATCCTGAAACTGAGGAAAATCTCAGGAAAATCCATGGTATGGAGGACGATAGTGAGAGTGAGAAAGAGAATTCATCCATAAAAGTCCCATCCGATTCGGACAAGTTCGAGGTCTGGTTATAATTTAAATAACAGTCCGTTTTCCGCCCAAATTTCATATATTTGTGCGATAATAAACGGATTCAATCTGCTTATTTTCTTAAATCGAATTTGATATAAATTAGTATTTATTGAAATGAAAAAAAGTTCTCTGTATATCCAATCAGTTCTTTATAGCATTTTCGATAAAATATTTCGAAACTTTGTACCCAATTTCAAGAAACACTGGAGAATTCGATTAATTTCGAACGAAAATTCGGTAATTTGTTTTAAGCGAATTTAACATTTATATCCAATTAAATCTTAATGAGACTTGATCTCAATTAATAAGAATTCGACATCGCGGAAAGGTTCCCTCGATCGAACCGCTACTTAAACTCATCTCGATCGAATTAGACCCGGATAAATTCGAAATACGTCGAATCATTAAGCCGTTTTTCACACGCTATTTACGCATTTATCGCGCTATGTGCTCTTCGCCGTATAAGACGACTTGAGTGTCTTTGCACAAGCTGCGCACGATAACTCGGCATTAGATAGTGCGGCGAGTTAACAAACCGTTAATGGGTTTTCTGTTAAACTTAAACCGAAGACACTTTGGCTCACACACTCCGAAAGGAGAGGCTTATTTTATGTGCTTGCGAAGACGTTCTACCCCGTTATAGTTAACCCTTTAAGTGCGACTTAAAAATTTAGCATTTTAAATGAGTATTTTATATTTCAAACATTTTTTTTATTGAAATGTATATTCTAAAATGAAAAAAAAAAGTTATATTTGGGATATTCTGACATATCCACATTCCGTATTCAAGTGATGTGTTTTGATATAATATGACGTGAGATATTTAGGTATATCTGAATATAGCACAATATCTACTTTTTGGCAGGGCGAATATATCTATATTCGCATACAGCACTTAAAGAGTTAAACTTAGCGTAATCATATTTTCCGAAACCTAAAACGGGGCTCGAAAATTTTCTAACACACCTCGTGCGTATTTTTATCCCGAAAATCACAAATTAATATAGATAAAAAACCTTCTAAATTATTTCTGAAAACATTTGATATTTTACATTTTAAACGCGTCAAAAATATGTAACCTCGCAAAACGAACAATTTTTTCGAAAACTTCAGAACAAACGCAATACACAACGGAAACAGGACTATTCCAGCGACAACGGAGTTTATGATCACCCTAGTTAAAACAAACCGACTCATTTTCGAGTACGGCCGATTTTCGCGAAGCTCGTAACTTTTTGCACACATTCCGCATGCACGGTAGTAATTTAGACGATTTCATATTCGCGATATGTCGTCGTCGAGTAATTTCTTTAAAACATACGAGTTTCTTCGAAACTGAGCGTACCGTGGCGCGGTTTTATCGTATGAATGCGAAGCGTACGTGTTTCGCATTTAAAAATTCAAACAGCGAACCAACACCCGATTTTCGTTACGTTACCTTGCGATTTGCATATCTAATTTAGTAGCGTGCGGTCGTAATATGATTTATAAGGGGGCGTCAAAAACTTGCAGTGACGCTAATGAATTTGGTGTCACTTAATATGTAAGAGGTGCGAGTTTATAGTTTGCCAAATTTGTCAAGGGAATTAAAGTATATTGCCGTTGTCACTGCGGAGTTATAAAATTATAACAAACGACAAAACTTATGGCAAGTTCGCTCTTGTTCTCGCGAGGGCTGATGAGTAGCAAACGATTGTACTTATATTACTTACAAGTCTCATTTTGAAAATTTTAATTAAATTTGACAAAAAAATTGCAATTTTCATTAATTTATTTTAATCGAATAAAATTTTCAAGTGAACTTCAGCAAAATGAATCAATTCAATTCTTAAGAGATTTCAATCAAGTCGTTCGCTTATATCGAAATCGTCAGATATCTCAACCGAACTGAACTTCAAACGAATTTCTCCCACGATATTTACAGACATTCGGGCTAAGACAATATCTCAACGGTGACTTTATATAAAACCGTCGAACGCATTGTGGACCTCGGTAACGTATTTCTCACCAGAGCGAATCCAGTAGCGACCAGAACGAACATAATTAACAGGCGAAGGGTGTCTCGTGAAAATCCTCCGGGCCATTCGCAAAAGTCAAAAACTACCGTCAGACCCACGTTTTGAGGACGAAGGAGTTTCGAAAACTCTTACCGGCTGCCCGCAGAGTCGACAACTATTGTCCGAATATACATATGTATATATGTACATTTTGTATGTGTTAAGAAAAATTAGATCGTTACTCAAATTTAAATAAACAAAAATAAAATCATTTATATTTATTTGATGAATATTAAGCTCACTCAATGCTCATGAGTGATTCACGCATGAATGTTAAGCAAGTGCAATGCGAATGCGAATGCGAACGCAAGTGCAATACATTAACGCATACAAAAAAAAATGTGAAAAAACTGAAAGAATCTTGAAAACGGCTTTTACCAATCTCTAAATAATCGAGAAATATAATAGATGGATTAATATATTTTTCTCAATGTAAATATAAACGCATTAATTGAACTCATTGAATAGAGATTGAATTGTATAATATTTGAACGATTCACATTTTACACTCAAATTGAATTTTATAGTCAAATTTCCCTATTAAATTGCATATTCAATGCGAAAACTTGAACACTTCAAAGAACTACGATTAATATTCTCAATGGCTTACTTCCACAAAATCAACCCAGTTCATTTCTCACTTCGAATGCAATTCATGAAATCTAAATATTCAAATTATTTTTTCCACAAACCTCAAACACGATCGAGAACCGATTTCATACCTAACACAACACACAGCCGAGAACCCGCAATCCGCAGACACATAAATCAAACACCTCAGAATATCAAACTCCGAACGATAACCCCGAAGCACACAACATAAAAACGCCCGAAAAAAACCCAACACGACCCACAGTTGGAGCTGCACCATCTCGACCCAATGGCACCCCTCGACGACAAGGGTTGGGCGGGTAATCCCGGTGTAAGGAAGGCTTCCATGGGCGGGTTGGGTTGGGCTCCTCCACCCACCCATCCCGTTCATTACCGCCAGTAATTTGTCCTTTGAACCGAAAAGATAATGCTCGTCGCTCTGGCTGTGTGTCGACGACGACAATTCCTTTTTGTTTACGCGATTCTGCCCGCCCCGCCGTTATTTTACGGCGTAATGAACACTGGTCGAATAGTGTTTTTTTTTTTTTTTTTTTTTTTCATCTCGTATTCCCTTCTCCTTCTTGGATTTTTTGTGATTTTTTCAAGCTGCAGCTACGTGGTGTGCTGTGGAGTCGTACGATTCCTTTTTCGGTCGAAACGAGACTAATTGTGTCTCGGCTTTACGCGGAGCGATGTCCTTTAGAAATGGCGCTCTAAAGCTTTTAACTTGATACGTTCCTTCATTCCGAGTCGTGTGTTTCCACTGTTTGTTTGATGATTCGACGCTTTTAGCCTATTTTCTAAGATATTTAATGTCTTCATGGAATGTTTAATGTTTCATTAGATCAAATGAATGCGAACTATTATGAAATTTAATTTTAGAATTAAAATAAATTTGTAAACAAAATATTTGGAAACTATATATTTATATACGTACATCAATACAAACCAATTTGAATTCGATATTATTTTTCTTTGAAGAAAAACAAATCGTATCATTTGAATCCTTTCTACATATCGTATAACGCTTACCAACAAACAACATTGCAGGTTTTTGAAGCCTTGTACTTCAACGGGTTCGTGTATGCACCATCGAAAGCGTATCGGCTTTCGGACGTTACAACGAGCGTAACACTTCCCGCTAACGATCGACTTACGGTAACAACGAAAAACCCACAGCGAGAAAAGCTCCAAACTTTTGCATTATAGAGTAAAAATGCCGATTCAATTTTCCGAAGAATTTGCCCGACGCGAAAATCGCGCTGAAACGATCGAATTAATTCTCTCGTCAAAGTCGACAGGGGGGGAGAGAGTGCGCAGTCAATTATTCTTTTTTAATATGATCCAATTAAAAGTTTTGATCGAACCAACCCTTACGAACGGACAGTTAAGAGCGCAAGAGAGACAGAAAACGTCAACCGATTTAACAACAGCGATATAACAAGAACAGTCATTTGAGGGTGCGGCGCGCCGATTAATGGTGCTCCGACTCTGCACCCTTAGGTCTTCGATATAAATATACGTGGATACCTCCGTGAAATTAGAGCTTGTGAAAACGAAATATCATACATTTTCGGATATCATTTTCTCAACATGATTTCTATATTGTTATTATTCCGTTTTGAAATTTTTCACAATACATGAGTCAAAATTGAATTGAATGAAAATCACTACATTTTATATGAACCCCAACGATAACTTCCCCATGAACGTTTGCGGTTATTTTCCCTTATAACATCGAAACCCCTATAATACGTTATCTTTTACTCTTTTTAGAATTTTCTAATATAATATTGTTTATGAAATATCGCGTTGATATTCCCAGTCCACAATTCACGAAAATACTGTTCCAGACAAAATATGAATAATATCGCTCTAAACAAGAATCAAATTATTGCACTGCTTATTGCTTAAAATTTCGAAAAAAGTATTAAGTAAAAATGAAAATATTTGAATTCGCGATTTCATTCAAATCAAAAATATTTCCCTTCTGTAATTCCCCTTTCATTAAAGAGAAAATTGTCTCGATTGAGGGGTTTACTATAGGTACGTTGATAATATATCGAAAATATTGTTTAAGATCAGTTCTGAGATACATAAATAGTTCTGGGACATCTCCACAGTTCTAGAATTTGTGGAAAACGAGAGATCGCGCGTTAAATTCGCCGTTAACGCCCGAATGAACGGCGAAATCGAGGAGCGTCTAGTGCCTGGGAACGTTATATTGTTTCGCACGTAACTCAATAACTATGCTCGTCTTCTCATTGATTTAACTTTCACCTCTTCGGATCCGGTGTCCTTTATATAATGTGTGCGCAAGAAGGATGTAGGTTAAAGCAGAGCGTTTCAATTCCAGGATCAAAAGCGAATTCAATTAAGCGCGCTTCTTTGCGCCGGCACAGAACCGATTCATCGTCGATCAACAGATTGTCGAATTGTTACCGTGTTGGAATTCTGCCACTTAAAACGGTTGTGAGCACTAATTTTCTGAAATTGTTTCGTAGTAGAGTGAAATCTTACGATGAAACGGTATTTAATGAGAAATTCTAGCTTCTTAATACTAGTTAGTGACGTGAAAAGTGTAATTAAAAAAATGAAGTCGTTTCTAAGTGTATCAAAATATCATACATATTTTTTATATGAGCTATCTAGAGTATAAAGTGATTAAATTTAAATAAAAATGTTTCATTTTCCGGAGGTCAAATAAATTTTGTCAATCGATGGTATTTTTCTTTAATATTCAGAAAATAAATATTTCACGCATAAGAATATTATGAATATATCAAGTGCGTTGACATTAAAATCTATTTTTTTTAATTAGTGGAGTTTATCACGTTTCACTCTAAACGCCTCATATGCATGTTAAACCAAACGCATCATTAAATTATGAATTATTAAATGTGAGTAAATAATAAATCACAGATGAACGTTTAGTAGAAAAACGAAAATTTAAATTAGTTTACGTATCTATTATAATTAAATATATACCTAACTGCATATGTATGTAACTATATGCACCAACTAATCAACTATGTAAATACGCGGTTATCAAAAAAAAATCATGAACAAAAGAGCACCTAAATTTTTATCTTCATCTATCTATATATTATGTATAAAACGCAAATGTTGTATGTACGTATGCATGTTTGTATAAATCGTAAAATCTTTTAAACCAATTAACGAATCTTAAGCGAATCAGAAAGCTGGGTAAGTCAAAATAACATCCGCTTTTCGATGCTTTGCATCGTTCTACTTAAAAAAAGTTATTTCCATACAAATATTTCATCTATCTATGTATCTCCCGAGCGACACCAGATACTAAACGCTAGTTCAACATACAAAACAATTGAACCGATTCAACAAAAAAAAAAAACTCAAAAACGAAACAATGACATAATAAATATTAAAAAAAAAATGATAAAACGATATAGACTTTGAACAGAGGCAATACATCAGAATGTTCTAGGCGGAAAAGCGAGGCCGTGGTAAAACATCCTTTCGGCGCGAATAATGGCACCCCGACGCCCCATTGTCGAGTGGTCCGGTGGGCGGGATGGGCGGTGATATCTGATTTCTAAGCCGACCTGTCAGCCTGTATAAATGATCGCCATTATTGGTTAAGCCGTGGAATCCAATAAGCCGCCGCGTCGGAAGTTTCACATATTTCCGGTGTTGCTCTTGTGCAGTCGAGGTGTCTGTACGCCTGTGGAAAAATGCGCCGTTTTCGTCCGACCAGTTTTCGTCGATCCAATTTGTTGATATTTGGGGTTTTATTATAGGCTTGATGGTAAATTAACAATTTATTAGTAATAGCTGGTAATTTGTGTTTGTTAGTTCGGAAATTTTGGTTTTTCATTTATGTTGATGTTTTTATTGCGAGTACAAAAGGTTGGATATGTATTTGTTGAATAATGTTTTACTTACTTATATTTTTTTTATATTTATGATATTGATTTGTGAGTCAAATATTATAAAAACAAGACGTATTCCAATTGCAAAATATTTTTGTATTATATTTATTTGAATTTGAACAAAGGAAAGCGCCGAAAATATCTAAAAGACGGTCTAAATATATGCGCACGGAAAAAATCTCTCAATAGGAGGTATTATTTGTGAGCTTTATCCGATTCTATGAAATGAAGCTTTCATTTTTTTTTTTCATGAAATATTAAATCATAATCACACAAATAGACTCGTCTGCCGAAACGAATTTTAGCTTAATTTAACAGCTCGATATTCTCCGACGCGATTAATTATTATCAATCCTTTTCAAATCCACGAATATAAACTATAATACAAAGCCAATGGCCGTACAAGTGAGTCAATATTTGAAGAGGACCAAGCCGAAATTCCGACATTTGCAACGCACGAACGGCAGATGGACATTTCTATGGAGGTCATTAGAATATTGACGTCCAATAGTACAATACTGAACATCTATCCGATCCATTATGCATTCGAACAGCGAACTAAGTGCTTAGCGTTTTCCAAGTCAGCGTGTTCCGAGAATCCGCCCAGACTCTCAAATATTTTCACTTATTGCTCGCGTCTTCATTAAAATTATGAATTTTAATCAAGTTGGGAGGGAGTGTGAGAGATCGAAAGTGAAACAAAATGGTTACTTTGTTTCTCAGACGGCTGCGAGACGCTCGTAACGAGAGCAGAGTAAACAGAGCGAAATTTATGGTATAATAATATTGTGCGACAAACTTCAAAACGCCTCGGGGACGAATGTCCTTACAAATTAACTTTATACATATATTTTGGCTGATGAATCATTTCTTCGATGGTAACTGTCCGTTAATGGTTAAAATTGTGTCGAAAGATATCGTAGTGTGAATTAAAAAAAGGAAATATGTATATGTATATAAATTGAATATATATTTAATTAAGAATTTGAATATGTATAAAAAATAATAAAGATATAATTGATTTCTATAAATGTTTGTATTTTCTAGAGTTCGGGTCTATACCAACGCCTTTTACAATCGATTAAACATCGCTACCACTAAAGTTCTATCACCCGAAACAAACCGGAGAAGATTTAGTATGAGGGTACATGTTTATAAATTAAGAAATAACTCACCCTGTGACAAACTTTTACTTCTCTACCGATGACACGTGGTGTACATATTTTATGTAAATGTTAATAGTTAATTATATAGCGTTATAATACAAATTGTATTTGCCTCAATACTATTTCTTAAATTTTACATAAAAATGGACTCATTTCGAATGCAGTTTTATATGATTAAAAAATAATCTTCACCTATTTTCTGAAGTGAAATCTCTGAAAGTTTGCCGTCAGAGAAGCGCAAATGAGCCGAGAGCGGGCATAAAATCGAATTTGAATAATTCGCTTGGAAATGTTCAAATATTTTTACGATATAAACCGATTTTGGTAGTTTATCCAGAGTGAAAACTAAATCCGCTCATAAGCCACGACCATCGTTGCAAAGGAAAACTACGACACCGTGGAAAAGCTCGAGGGGAAACCTCATGGACTCCAGAGCTTGCACATAGAATCTGAAAAATGAAAACTATTTTTGCACGTATGCATAAAAATATTTTACTAAATGTTCAATTTTAGCAATGAAAATTTGTTTTAAACAATTAAGATCGAGCAGGTTTCAATCCTTAAAACTATCTTTCCCTAATAAACGCCATAAAAAAATATCTAACAAAAATGAAATCAATCCGAAAATAGTCATAGTTTAGATTCAAAAATTCTGTAGTTTAACTCTTTCTCCAACAAAATAGAGCTGGGTCGAGTAAAAAATATAAAAGAAAACGTCGTCAAAAGGGACCAAACTATTTTTCCGACGTCTACGTAGTTCAGGTTTTTCGAATAGTGTTCCATTTGAATATTTATAAGCGGACGGTTGGTGAATGAGGAAAAAGTGCTGAAAAATTCATTAAAAACACATGCGCACGACACGCGTGAGACGGACGAAGGACTTCCGCAGACACGTGCTTCTATTTTCTCGCTTTTTACTCGCTTTATCCGATATTTCTTTTTCCAGAATGTTCGTTTCGAGTAGAAAACTTTCACGAGTATACGTGTTTTCAAATACTTCATGCACCTCTTATAATTTTATATGAGAATCCTTATTTCATTTGTTTCATATAGTGATATAGGTTATATGATTCCTACTCATATTCCTAACCTAACCTAAGAAACCTAACAGTGCTATTGAAAAATGATCGAATGATAGCTCTTGAACAATATTCTCTACCATTGAAATGTTCGGATACATTTTAATTAAGTGAAATTTTTAGCCATTTCCACCACCACTGACTCATGTGTGCCAGCTAAGCTGTTAAAATTCTTTCTGGAAATGCTGCCGCTAGTATCGATCATTTGGGAAATACTGATGGAATGAGTTATATTTGAACAACAATTGTTTACATAAAGTCCAATTATGTGCCAAATATCATGCAATACTATGGCATGATCTGAACGCCGTCTAATTAAAACCCATGAATCCAAAAGGCGTTCGACACGAATTCATAAAACATGCAACCGAGGAACGCCCAAGCCAATTGTGCAACCAGATCTGCACACCGGAGAAAGTAGACAATCATTCTCTAAGCGAATTCGAGCGGAGCTAATTTCTGCGGCAATAATTGTGTCGTTGGGCCGGCAATAAAGGGCCGCCGAGTGAATCGTGGCCCGCAGTAGTATAACACAATGGGAGTCAAGATTTCGACGCCCTTTTGTTCAGAACAGTTCAGATAAATATCCAGACGAGCCATTGTCGACGGTGGTCCCCCCCTCAAAGGCCGTAATTAACATCCGAGACAAAGTCTAACGAACGCCTCAACATTTTAATTATGATACGCCATCGAGTTCCGCCGTGGTTCGACTGCGAACGAGAGCGAGTCACGAAAGTTTAGATCACGAACTCGGTGCAGTCAAATCTCGATTCATATACGTCTTTTAATCACATTTCTATGACAATAATATTATTTTTATTTTAAGTTCATTTATTTTTCTGATTTTTGAAAAAAAAATGTTTAAAAATCGTTTCATAATCATGTTATTTTATTTTATTTTTTTAAATTTCGATTCAATATCATCTAATATAATAATCTAATTTGTCTATGAGTCTGTCTATTACAATAACGTTCGAATTGTGATCCACTCTCACTTTAGTTATGAAAATTTTATAAAATAAATCCCAACTAATATTGTGTATAAATCTTTATTTATAATCGAAAGTACTTTGATATTTTCAACAGACTGATAACTGATTCTATTATAGTATGGTATATAATCAATTTATTGGTTACAATTTTAATGTATACACATTTAAATTGAGCTATTTCTATAAGTATTTCAATTTGATATTCCATCGCATATTTTATTGAAAAAAAAAACTGACCCCGTTTTCACTAACAGACGTTCAAAAATGTATTATATAAAGCGAAAAATTCCCACGTTCATTTGAAACTGAAAAAAGACGAAAACAAAAATAATTTCAAAGTTCGTTTTAAAGCGAACCGAACCTGATAAAGCGTCGAAAATAATTGCTTCGGAAAATTCGCACGTTAGTTTTCCTCGCGCGCTCAACGGCCCGTTTTAATGTGCCATTTTCAATTAACTCTGCATCCGGTGCGTGCGTCGGATGGCCTTTTTAATTTCGCAATTTGGCCGCAAAAAAGCCAACTCTAACCCCCCTACCTCGAATTTCCCGCGCCGATTTAAACCGACAAATTACCAAATTCGATATTCGGACGTAAACTTCCGTAATTATGGCCCCGGACTCTTATGATTGACGTTCGATTAAACGCAATTCGAACCCGCGAGCGATTGGCAGGTGAGGCACCCTTCGGCCGGCTTTAATTAAAGTCGACTTTTTCCTCTGTCGGAATTCTCATTTTCGTCTTTCGCCGCCCGTGGTGGAAATATCAAATTTTCACCTATAAAAAAAATACGGTTTTGCCGTTAGTTGTGTGAGCTTCCGACTCAAAGATCGTGGCAATTAATGCGCCGTCGTTTGCAGAAGTTTTCATCGCTGTGAATTTTCTATCCCGAAAAGTCCGCAACTCTCGCTAAGGGTAAAAATTCGTTTATTTTCCATTAAAATCGCATTATGTTATCATGCACAATATCCGCTTGTCAAAATTATCGAACTGGTTCTACTGTAGCCGTTACGTTTGATAGATATATTTAATTACGGACGTAAAAAGTGTCATCGATATTTATAGCTATTTATGTGAAATTTGTAATAGTTCTAATTATTAGAGTTTACTTATTCACCAAATATAGAAAGCTACGAAAACAAAGGCCCTATTATTGTATACACACTGTCAGAATATTCCATTATCTGCGTACGCATTCCCAAACTGAAATTAATTGAATTTAATGTAGAAATGTAATAATGGTTAAATATACATGCTCCCTTTATAATTTTGATCAATAAAATGGTTTATTCATCTTCTATTATGACTATCAATTATTATTAATACCTTTATTCCGCATAAATATATAAATTATCCAATCGAAACTCTTATTGAAATATATTTGGGTATTGTGTACACGGTTTTATGCCAATTCTGTGTACAAATATCCGATATATTTGATTTATTTGAATTCTGGGTGAAATGCGTTTTACGGGAAATAAGATTTGAAATATATTGGAGATTTAACATAATAAATGTACCTACCCATCATTATAATATTATAAAATATAACTCTAGAACGTATGCAAGCGAAGCGAACGTCCATTAATCACATCGAACTTTTCTACGTTATTTTCAGCACGGCTCGGCAAAAAGTCAATTTTAAACTTCCTTCCATAAAAGATGGGCAAATGACAGGAAAATGCGCAGTCGACGACGCCTTTCGAAATGCACTCTTTGTCTGATAATTTTAATTGATCGTCTCCGAAGCCGTTTCTTTATTATTTATAGATCGGGTTGAGAAAATGGGTTGTCAGCCACCGCCATTGTAGCATTACAAAGGAGGCTCCCTTTCGAATTTTTACAAGTGGAAAAATATAATGAGCCTCGATAAATCAACCCTGTTGTGCATATGATTGATATGCAGAGCAACCCTTGTTATCGCACGATTCACCTGTCAAAACTTGTGGATATGGCCGTGTAGCTTCGACATCAAACCTATATCTGAAACTAATAATATATGATATTTCGACGTACGTCGTTTGTAACATTTTGTAAAAGTAAATTAATATATTACGACTGAAAAGACCATATGGTACAAGTGACTTTGGGGTGATTTCGAGAAAAGCACGCTCAAAGTCAAGCATGTATTAGGAGAGGGTCGAGCGATTTGATAATATATCTTAGCACACGTTCCAAATTCGTTTATATTCTTTTGTCACCAAATATATGAGCGTACATAGAAGCGATAATTTTACATAACTCAAATTCCGAAAAAAATGTCATTTGTGCCCGTTGGCCGTTTAAGTCGTCATATATTTATCGTACGTTACATTTTTTTTTGTTTACGTAAAACGCACAGTTAAAAAATATGGAAGAGTGCATAATGCAGACGTTCGATTGTATAGTCCATTAGTTAAATTTCTAAGTTTTCTTTTCTTGCTATAAATATTGCAAATATTGTATTTTTATATTTTACCTGAAATTCATTAAATATAATAGCTCAATATTAGATTTTACATAAATAGAATTTCTCTTTAGTGCCTAATGAATATGTTATAACGTTTAATATATGTATTATACAACGGATACCTACTCGTTCATATTTAGTGTTCCTAGAAATTGCTATTAATATCATTTTCATAAATGTAGTTCATCATTTAGCATATTCTATTTTATTTCATTGTCATTTATATACAAACATACTACAATTTGTAATCACAAATTAATTGTAATTATAAATTCAGATTAAATTAAATTTAAAGCTTAAACTCGAACAAAATCAGTACAATTGATAACTGGGAAATTAGTTACAATTTTTTTTTTTCGGAAAATTCGATTCAGTTAGATTTTAGAATATCGTCAAGCGAAAGAGGTTTCGTGCACCGCACTGCGGTCGGTCATTAAAAATTATCGCTCCTTCGAGCGTGTGTCTCGTTAGTTTTACGCTTGTAACAATAAAACGAACTTCGCTTCGGTCTGGATAAAATTTATGCGGAACACTACTGAAACGTACCCTGTGACAATAGCGTTTATCTATTGTGTCGAGTTTCAGTTTTGTTTTGGCGACTGTTATTACCTACGCGAACTCAATATGCATTGTGTGTCGTCACGCGAAAGCACCGGTGCACCCGGTACCGCTCAATCTTGCAAACTCGTAAAATGGCTACAGTTTTTTACGGTTATTTTCGAATTTTTCAGCCCCTTTCGTCGAAGGGGTAGTTAAGAAAACGGCTACGAAACGAAACGAGGCCTTATATCACGGTGACGTTAATTGAAACGTAGAAAAAATACGTAGTGATTGCTCCGACTGTACGCGTGTACCGAATCTCGATTTATGTCCGCATGAAATGTGCGTGACTATTTAGTATGATGTTTTTGGAATTTTCATGCTTTTTGAAGTGATTTTTTTCTCTGGAAATTGAACGTTTTTTTTTTCAGCGTTGAGTGTAACACTATGTCTAAACTTTTTCGATTTGCCGTTCCCAATATGAATATGAAAATTTCAAAATGCGGAGGTTTTTACCAGAAATATTTCTCACGTCCGAATCGCGAATTTAATACTACAAAGTCTGAAAAAATATGTACATTTCATATTTTAAGCCTCATTTAAGTTATAGTCGTAACGAGCGCTGTAAAAATCCCATTTGCTACTAAAAAGCCTTTTAAAATTCGAATGACCTTAGGTGGAAAAATTCAGTCTAAAAATCTTTTCGATGGTTATTAATTTATTTTTTTATTTTTGTTAAAAGACACTAATATTAGAGATGATAATTATTGCGATATTTCAAATCATGATATTGTGACAAAAATTAAAATCTTTTAAACAAATGTGACATTCTTTACAAAACATTCTTAATTTTTCATATTTTTCTCGAAAAATCCAATATAAATATGTTGAATAGATATACAAGGAATATAAACACGAATTATATCTATTACTTACCTATACACAAAACTTTGCGGTTCTTTGTTTCCGCTTAACCTTTCTTTAGTACAAACTTGGAAAATTTTCAACTGCAGTTTAACTATTACTTTTATTGCTTCAGTTTTTAAACTAAACGAAATAGTCCGATCGGTTCAAATTTATAGCACCTTTGGAGCATTTATAAAGAATTGATTTTATACTTTTATCTATGGATAATGAACACATTAATATAATTTCCTTTTCTTTCCAGCTTAAAAGGAATACAAAAAAAAAACAACATCGTGATTGTACGTTTAATATAAAAAATATATTACGTTAAGAATTAAAAATTGCGAACAAGAATGTCCTCTAAGGAAAACAACGACTAATGAAGTATTTTCGCGAAGAACGTCTAATTAAGCTCATTACTGAATTTTTATACAAACTTAATAAAGATCGATTTCTTTTCATTTTCCCTCGAAAATATGACATAAAAAATAAAGAATCGTGATATTATTTATAATCATTGAACGCTGAAAATTTCTCAACATCCCTACAAGAAATATTTTTACATCAACGAACATTTATAATGTAAATTGACGTTTTTTACGAAAAAAAACAAACAATCAAAACACCTCGCTTTATACCATCAATTTTTCCGAACTAATCGAATAATCCACTCGATCGCACAACGTGAACACGATACAAAAACAAAAAATAGCACCACGACATAAATTCGAAAAGGACAGTTCGAAACACTTTCTCCCCCAGAAAAATTACATTCCAAATGTTCCATTTCCTGTTCGTCACGGTGGAATTTCCACCCCGACGTCATAACCGCAACCCAAATTGGTTCCGGATATCGCGTCGGGTCGGCCCGCCCCAGCTTCCCCTTCCGCCCAAGCCAGTGGCGGACGGAGGTTTGCGACTTCGGATCCATTGTCCTATTCCCTAAACAATTGACCGCGACTTTTGAGGGGGACCTTAGATACACTGTCTGCCGAATAAAGTCGGCACGTGGCGCTAGCCTTGGGACTTTTCGCATTGTTCTTTATGACAAAATGAAATCGAGAATGCGTGCTAAACTAGTATAGTCCTGTATTATTCTGTTTTTTCTAAATATGTTTTTTTTCTATTTGTGTGAAAGATTAATAGTAATAATATTTTTGACTATTAAATGGCATACAATTGGTCCTTCGACTACCAATTGTCGAAAATCCACGTGAGCGATGAAAGATATAGATTTGTTTGGATTTTTGACAATGCGTTGTCGAAGGACTGCCTATACCTAATTGTAAGACAAATCACTAATTGAAAAATATAATAAAATATCAGCACAATTCGTTTCCAAATCTTTTTTGTAATGCTTATTATTTTTTTAAATAAAACAATATTTTTTTAACAATTAACCAATACACCGTATAAAATGTCACAACATCTCTCTCGACACTTGTTATGCGAAGCATCATTCATTAAACAAACGTTTTTTTAATATTTTGTTTCGTTCGTTATGCGAATTATTCGTTACTAGCAGTAGGCGCATGTGTATCAAAATTGTTCGGAATGAATCAAATTCGTATTGCCACGGATGTGTTTATTGGCATCTATGTGTGAAATAAAAAAATAACGAAAAAAATATCCCATATATACGTTAAAAGTTGCAATTTCGTAATTACGACGCGTAGCTCGGAGCGTAAGGCGGTGGGCCAATAAACTGCACGCGCGGGTTCGAGGCATGGCTGTGGCTGAAAATTTCGAGCATCATTAACGTATTTATAATATAGATACGATATATTTTCTAAGCGACCTTCCACTATAAATAATATAAGTATAATGAAAAATCATTTAACGTGAACTAAAAAAAACATACCTTGTATCATTTATGCATATTAACCTATCTCAAAACTCAATTCAACACAACTCCAACTTCAAATAAATCCCAACTTTCTAAAAATACAAAATTAAATCAAAATTCTTAAAAAACAACCTATCGAAATTAAACAACTACGCGTCCCTTTACGCGGGGGTTATTTTTGCGTTTTCGGTGGAAAAATGTGCGGCGAGAGAGAGTACACAGGACCACCGCAGCATCCGCAGGCCTAGCCTGGGTTGAGATTACAAATTTCCCGTTATTTATTAGGGAGAAGGGATGCGATAAAGTCGGGTTATATGCGTGTGTGCGGCCGCGGATAAAGCGCTCGCGTCAAATAAGCTCGCGGGCAATCAATCAACGTGAAAAATCCTTCGAGCGCAATCCTGCCGGGACGATCCTCTCGATAACGCACGATTTGCACCCGATTTTATATTTTCAGCCTTTGTGTCCGTTGATTTTTTCATTTTCGCATCGATTTTGCCTCGTGCTGCAGCTCTACGGGTCGATTATGCGGTCGTTAATCTTTCCGCCCGTGCGGATTTACGTGCTGTGTTGTGTGTTGCGGGATTTTAGAAAATTTGATTTTTTCCCGTGCGAAAGTCGGTTTTTTTCGATTGAATAGTTTATAAGGTGCATTGAATGTTTATGAATTTATTTTTGATTTGAATTGAACAGCGTGTGTGTATTAAATATTGTATGTGTACCGGAAAATCGTCACAATAAATAATACGTAATCCGATTATGAATGATCGTATTTATCTTTTCAGTTTGTACAAAAATAACTTTTATTTATCTTACATTATTTTGAAAAACATTTTATCGGAAATCTTATTATTTTCTTTGAAAATATATAAATACACATGTACAACAAAATTTATTGAAACGATAATAATTTGTTTACGATAAAATAATCACCTATTTAATAATAACACATTCACTTTTTCTACAGATTTCAAATATTTCAATAGCAAAAAAGCAAAATCAATTTCTGAAAATTAGAAAATATCAATTTTTTCCAACAAATCGATTCGAAACACTCAAAAGGAAATATACTCAAACTGAAATCACCCAGTCGAGCGCAAAGAACGACAAAATCACACATCAAAAGCGATAAAATCAAACCCAACAACACATTCCAACCAGTGGTGCAGTGCTAAATTTCGAAGATATTGTTCGCTCGGATAAAAAATTACAATTCGAATGTATAGAAATACATATATTAAAATCAGGAAACTATCAAGGAATTCTTTAGGTATATTCATAGATTATTTTTCTAGAATTGTTAGAGCATATATGTACATAAATACATCAAGAAATGTCCATACATAATTACATCGATTTAAAAAAGAAAGCTGCTCTAATTAAAGGTGGCTTAAAGCCGTTCCGATTGCACCCCTGACCCCAACGACAAATAGATCGACCTCGAGGAATCTTCTTAGCATCCTCGCGGACCGTCTTCATATTTGTTCTGCCGAAGACTCGCCAACTCGGCTTCCGCCCTATAATTATGTGTCGGTCCAACGAGCCTCCGGAGTCTCTAATTGCCGAGTAAGTCTCGGGCCCGATCGACCCCATTAATTACTGACCGTTGCGGCAACGGTCCGCTTAAGTTTATACTGCGCCATCAAAACACTTTCGGACTCGTAAAGAAGCCGCACAATACCGAGGCGGAGGACAGATCTTAACCCGTCGTGGACTGGTCCCAAACTAGTGCTATAATTCTGATCTTAAGTCGAATTCAACATTTTCATGTTTTGTCTATCGTCCAAATCTACACTATTTCAAGAAGAAAAAATCGAAATTCAAGTATATTTCATTCGTATAGATTTGAGAGTCGATTCGTGCAGCATTTGAAACTCATTTATAAGATTTTTTTTAAAGCGTTTCTTGGAAAATCGCCCGTTTTCGAAGGGTTAAGGCCTTGTGCAATGTTTGTGATCTGCGGGTCGAATTTGAAGTGTTGGATTCGGTTTTGAGGGTCGCGCAAAGCGGATTTCTGTCGTTGCTAATTGCTTATGAACAGGCGAGTTTATCGCACTAGATACCGACTATTGTCGATGCGGATTGTGTAAGTGGTAAGTGAATTCGTGTAAAACTCGTATTTGATGTATAGTTTTAATTTAATTATCATTTATAATTTCAATTTTGTGTCATGAAATAGATTTCAAGGATATAATTCGAGTATAAAGAATAAAAAAATGAATATTAATAAATAAGTAAACAACCATATTGCAGTCTATGTTTTTTCTTTAAAAATTTCTTGTTAAAACTACAAATCTACTAAAATAAACATAGCATAGAAAATTCAATTGTTATTATTACTGAAAGATTTATCTATTTTATTTCTACACATATCAAGAAAGATACAAATTCATAGACGTATGAGATCAATAAAACTCAAAATATCATTCGATACACAAACTTTACTTGAGCATTTTTTTTCAACCAAAAATATATTCGTGCTAACATTCAAAATCTAAAACCATTCCATCTAATACACGAAACGATAAATTCGACACCACAATCAGAAACTATATAAACACAATATGAACAATCGCGTGCCACATTCAATCGCACATCGTGAATCACCGTCTAGCGATCGACGCACCCCCGCAACACCTCAATTATAAATATATTAATAAAAGCCCTTATACGAGACGTTTAGGCGTATGCGCGTTCATAACCAACAAACATCGTATTAATTAACCGAATAAACGAGATTATTATAACGTATGCGGGCGCTTTAAAGGCGGCACACGAAATATAGCCCCGAGCTCTAAGTATATACGCAGCCTATTGACACAAACGTATTTGCCGCCTTTGATTCTGCGGAATGAAAAGCGTTCGGCTTTGAAATATCGTTGTATCAGAGTTTTCCCCGGAAAGCTTTTCCGTAGGTCCGAATTTTCGCCTTGATTCGGTCGTGTTTCTCTTTCAGCTGAAGTATCTCAAAAACGCGCGGCGATTATTATCTGCGATCGAAATGTGTTGGTTTCGTTATGTTTGCGTTTCTGAAAGTTTTGTCTAATGTGTGTAGTTTTGTGTGTCAGTTGAGATTTCAATATGTGCGTCGAATTTCGGGAAATAAATGTGTTTTGAAAATATTTTTTTGGAATTAATATAAATTTTCTTTTTAAGTGGAAGTTGTGCGAGCGAATGCTTAGGATATTTTTATGAAACGGAATATGAAATCTTATATTTAATAAAGCAAAGTGGTTTCACTAGAATGAATAAATTTGTAATTGTTTTCTTCTTCATATAATACACAAATGTATTCGGGGAATACTAACATGTGTTATTGGAAACCTTCTTAGAAAACATAGAGAGATTATTTTTTCAAGCACTTTTACCAAAACATACTCTCATAATTTTGATCAATACAACAAATACATTATTGTTAATATTAAAAGTAATATTTAAAACGCACATCTATCATACATACATACATCATCAGCCATATAAATAGATTATACTAGAATGCTTATAATACAAAACAAACAGATAAAACCTCCTCATAAAACTTCTGGCAATCAAACGGCACTTAAAATTTAATCTTCTACATTTTTAGGACACATTGTATTCATTTTGCGCATAAGAAGCGGCTATTGTTATTTCTTGAGCGGAGCGACACCAACGTTCAAAGTAGCTAATAGAGATTCCGTTCGAAGTTCGGAGGGGACCGGAGATGACCGCAATAAAACGAAACTACGTACACAACGGCAACGAAAACGGAAGCCTCGGGATCATTTCGGAAAGCCTCGTTTTAATTAAATTAAAATTCTTATACCTACGTTCTGGACGTAGGCCGTGGCCCTTTAACGCGAACCGTTAAACTTTTTATTGGCGCTCGACGACTTTTGTCGGATCGAGGCTTTTCGAGACTTTTATTGCGATTTTTTGGCTTTTTTTTTCATCTGACTTTTAGTAGGCTTTTTCGCTTTCAGGCTTCAGGGACGGAACAGCACGCGATTCCTATTAGTGAACTAATTGGGTAATAAGCGATTAACATAACCCTTTATGGGCACGGACGCGCAACATACGGTAAACATTTGCCCCGAACGACTACATGTAGTTTTGCACTAGTAACATTTGGCGAATTTGCTTAAGATTTATTATTGTATTACTTCTACACTTTATATGTATGTGTGTGAGGATATTGTGTGACATCGCATTTATATTAATGCAAGATTCGTTTCGAACGGAATTGCATATTCGCTCCATTCCAAATATTACCATAGCGGAACAATTTCAAGAGAATATACAAGAGCATATGTGCATTAGCACAGTATCGAACATATGCAGTGAACAGAGAACGCTTGTTTATTCTCAAGAGCATAACACATATTTTACATATTGAAACTAAATAAAATCTACAAGCCGATTAGTTTTAGCCAAGCGTTCTGAATCTACAAAATCCACGTGGCCTTCGTCGTAGGGGGGATTTCTGCGAGAAATAAAAATGGCACGTTTTAAGGACTCCCTGTGAACCCCTGAAGGATCAACTTTATAGTTCGGATTAGTTTTTTTTTTCAGGGAGATTGCCACTCGCAGTATGTGTGCGTATAAGCTGTGATATACGCTTTGCGGTATTACGGAGTGACGTAGGTACACACTTAAGTAAATCGAATGTGTATGGGAGCTTTCACGTTTTTCTTTTTTCAAACATGCATCGCCGCATCCTATTTAAATAATTAAACTTTAAATCAACGAGCGTAAAATCGGTAGTTTTTCATTGAAATCACCTCCATTTATTAACATTACAGAGCCACATTCTAAATACCAGCATATGACCTTACTTGTGAATGACCTATCACACAATAATAACTGTCAAATTTTATGAAAAATAACAAGAGAACTTATATTAAGCAACTAATAATCAAAATATTGAGCTTTGATAGTATAAATATATATTATACACACTTACAACACAAAGAAAATCAAACGTCCAATTAACATTCGTGCTAGGTCAACGAGTCGAATCGGACTTCAGAGAGGACATAGAATAAATTAAAATTCGGCAAATCGACGTGTCCTACACGACACACACCCTCGCTTATGAATATCATCCTTTGGCGATAAATCGCCGTCGAATAATTGTCTTTTGCGGGGTTGAAGGGGTGTCGACCACCCCCTAGGGTCAAACTGGGGGAGTGTAGGGGGCTCGGGACAGGCTGGTGGATTTTGTATGGCCACGAGGATTTCGAATGGATGGAGGCCTTCGTCTCTCATAAATATGCATGTCAAACGGTCGATATTTAGAAGAACAATGCCGACGCGTGTGTGTACGTCCGCTTTTGTAATGGGACGGTCAGGAAGAGGATGAAGTGCCGTTTTTAAATTTTATTGGACTCAACGGGTTCAGTGTGGCGATGATGGATTTTCTCAATTTTCACCACTTTATATTTTTTCCAGAACTAAAATGTAATATTGGAATATATAATAAAAATCATGAATTTGAATCCAACAACGAAATGAAGAACTATACGTGAAATAATAATTTGAATTCAAGTCATTAATCATCTGAATTTTTCGCAATAACACATGATATTTCAACCGATGCCAAAGAGTTCAACAATACCGATGGCTTCAATTTCTTTCGTATGGTAAATAAATATTCATCTACTTCAAAATATGCGTCGTATATGAAGTTTACATCAATTATTTTAACAAACTAGCATCGCATATCCGCATTTCGCAGCTTGTCATTTCCGAACTCGTCTAAAAACGGATGAAAGCGCGCAACTGATGAGTGCGTCGGACCGAAAGCGTCATCGAATAAACTAATGCGATTCAACATTCTACCGGCCAAATAACATTTAACTAACCAAAATAAGCCCAAACACATATCAACCGGCATTATTCACGCACTCTAAACTCGAATGCACTTAATCGAAACGTGCAGGCGCGAGTTGCATTAGCGAATTCGCGCGGAAGGGCCGTGCCGAATTAGGCCATTGTTGTCGCTTAATTATCGCCTGGGCTTTATGCAAGAGAGTGCTATTATGAACGACCGATACAACGCAAGAGACGGTCATAACGGATCCGTTATAACGGCCGCTCGTATATCTTCGGCGTCGAAACGAGCCGCTGAAGAATGGACGGCGATTTGTTATAGCCGCCGCTCTCGAAACTCGTTATAAACAATTTTGATATTCTTCGAAACGAGAGGACCGATTATTAATCGCCGAGGCTTCCTACAAATTATTAATTACCGGTTTGTGCTTTTTTTTTCCTTCAGCTCGGTTTGTATAGAGGATTTTCACGCGAGCTTCGCATTAAGGGTGTGTGTATAGAGCGCGCACAAATTGAATTATACGTGTGTACGTGAGGCGTCGCTCTTTTGTCGTTTCGCATTATTATCGTTGTTCTATTTTGTTCTTTTGGCTTGTGTGCGAATCGTGGAAGGCTTGAGGCAAGAGTTCTTTTTCCACAGTCGCCCTTTCAGGGAGATGGGCATTTGTCATGTGCCATTTTTGTGAACTAGGCGAATCGACAAAAGGATGCTCACGTTTGACGCACGTCACGTCGCACTAGAGAGAAATATTCATTATAAAGATGTATTACTTGAAAATAAATCATTTTCGCAGTGAATATGACATCAATATACTTGTATATCGTTGATTTCATAATATATTTTTAATGAATATGAATTTTGATACATTTTTTTTACGTCAACAACCAAATCTAATATTAAAAATTCGTTAAAATAACCAATATTCATACATAAAATATCAAAAGTTTCAAATTTCAGCATCAACCTAAAAAAATGAATACTCAATCGAAAACCGGCAGAACGGATCGCGGAAAAAATGTCACATACGAAAATCTCACGTAATTCCAATCGATCGAATTTCCGCCGAACACAATACATATTTGTTAACACCACGCAGAATATGATACGAAATCTCATCATGTATGCATATATTCTACTCGATGTGAAGGGGATTCGTGAACATTTGGGTCGTGGTTTGTGTGCCTCACAACGAATCAATACGTCAAACCGTACCGGTGGTCCAACCTCATCCTCCCCCAAGAGCTTTAATAACCCCTTGACATATCGCCCCATATCATTGGATAGCTTTGTAATACTGGCTCGAAGATTCGTCTCAGTAGGGAAATGCTCTCACTTGAGTTTTTCACAAATATGTACTAAAATATTTGAGAATTGTATGAATATTTAAGAGGTTTTTCATACATATTTATGCTCTTTCCATAATAAGTAGAATGTGATTGAATCGATCGATTTGAAAGTTATAAAAATTATTACGATCCTGTATGACTGTTCGATTATATGAAAGCAGTTAAAACTTAATATTGTTTTTATGCCAGCGAGCGAAGCACGAAAGCGCATAAAATTTTAATACAAGGAACATCTGATTTGTTAGCTATGTTCAATAAACATTTTATTAGACATTCAAATTTCCGTTATGTGGTTGATATGCCATTATAAATCATTTCGTTTCCTTAGGATAAAGCACGTATATTACGTTACAAAATGCTCTGTGTTATTCAGGAATGATACTCGTATATAAATCAATTACATTCGCTATTCTTGATAAAATTTGATTTATACCAACAATATCTGAAATTAAATTGATAAACAACAATAAAATTTCTATTTGTACACTTGCTTCTTCAAAATATTATCATATATAATTGAGCATCCACTCACTTAAATTGATCACCTACACAGCAATCGTTGCTCGTTCTAACAAAAACCAAGAAAACCTACACGACTTTCAATCACGTATTTGAATAAATAATATCAAACAATATTCAAATAAAACTTTCATTATGAATTCTTGTACAGTAAGCCCCCCTATAAGGCCAATACTTACAACTTTGGCAACGATTTTCATTTATATAATTAATATATTTCAGCTATTTCCCGCCCAATATTTTCATTCGAGCCATCATCGAGAAAAATCATAAACCACAACACATCGAACCGAAACTAAGCGAAACCACCATGTTAAGAATGCCAACATTATTCGACCCTTCTTGGACCTTCAAGAGGGCATCATGGGTGGTGCCCGGCGTTAAATTACCGTGCAAACACATCAAATATTTCAACATCAATAACCGTATAATTTTATGTTAGTAATAGATTGCTCGCTTTACCGCCACGCCGTATAATCAACGCGTTCGGAACCCGGAATTATATAATATGCGACGCGGTGGATGTTCAGAGGGTGGGTTATGGGCCCTGGGGGTGGTTCGACGTAAAATTCGAAGAACGAGACGACGTTGGATATGGAACGAAGATACGTCTTGTGCCAAACCGGTGTTTTATTGCACGCCAACTCCTGAATTCGCAATGAGCGCAATTTAAATGAATTGATGCGAGCGTGTTTGTGCGCGCCCCTGATAATTCTGAAGAATTTAATTCCAAGGATGCTACACGTGGATGTGCGTTTCAATTGAGCGTTTGTCTCTTTTTTGAAATATGTATGTATGTCGCAGATTTTTTGTCTCTCCGCTTATTAATATAGAGCGTACGTTAAATGAAAATGAATGAAATTATCTATACGCGTATACGACGCGGCACAGTGAAATTTCCTTTGTTCGCTTTGTTGAAATTTATTTTTTTTATATCGTGAAAGTCTGAATCAATTTACAATATGTATTATGATTCTGCTTAAGTTTTGAAATTACTGAGATAGCCTAAGTATAAAATTCGTTGGCATAAATTGGGATACACGCGAGAAAAGCTGTATGTAGGCTTTCCTCTGAAATATTATAGTTGCCGAGTATGATATTATCATTTTTTACTTTTTATACTTTTTCAATACATTTTTTCTCTTTAACACAGTTCCGAGGATTATATTAAATAAAAAGTGCAATATATCCATATGAAAATACATAATAAACTAATATGCTGAAAAACAATTTAATTCGTAGACGTTTCATTACGTCTTTTATTACAAGCTTACATAGTTGTAAGTGGAAAATTAGATTTTCTTATACGCATAATAGACATAAATGAAATATTAGATATATCGTGTACAAGTCGCGGGGTAACTTTATCAAAGGATTACTTTTTCTATCATGTTTTATTACCTCTGCGAATTGTTCACCCACGGGGATAAAACTTGAACGGCCAGTGTATGGAAGCAATCAATATACGGTTACTTTATCGTTTATCTTTATATCTCCGCTTTTATACGTTCATAAGAATCCAATAAAGCTTACACAAAAATCATATTATCACCAAAGGCAAAATAATATTTATCGAATGTTTTCCTTCGCACACACAGTCGACACTTTTTCATCCGTTGATTATTAGAAACGTCCCAGATATAAAGACAGCCTCGTCTTATGATACGAAAATACGCTCCGAGTTATTCTATACAATTTCGAATCGCCTTAAGGAAATCAATAGACGGTCTTTTCGCCGTAATGGCCACGGGGAAAGATCGTAGATAATTCGACCCTATCCAGAGATATAGAGAGAACAGTAGACACACAAAGATAGTGAACGGCCACTATCGCTACATTGAGATATTTCATCTAGGGATACCGGTTTTGCTGGATACCGGTAATCGTTCCTATTTTCTGCGACGTTTGCAATTTTCGTTTTGTTCGTAACACCACTGCTTCCTCGACGAAATCAAGTGTTAATTTGTCTTTTATGGCCGGGTTTATGATTCAGAATTATACGAGTGCAATGAATGTCACGTACGAATTCAATTCGTCTGTGTACCGAGCGAACGTGTACCTGCATATAAGTATGTCCGTTTTGAAATTCATGATGAATTTATAGTAAAAATTCACGATTTTTCATTTTTTTAAATGAAAAAAATGACTACCTTCATATTTTAGTGGAAATATCTATAATATAATACATATGACTAAACATGACCAAAATGTACTAAATATACATATTGTACAATAAAGAGTTATATATTTTCCGATACCGATAGTTCAGTTGTATAAAGCGTTTGTACATGTCGCTTTTCATAATTGATATGAAGGCTCGGTCATTTATTTAAAATATTTGATTCGAAAAATGTACTAATTTAATGCTTTACAAAACGTTTTAATTGAAATGGATCAACTACCTACGCGTGTCGAATTAATTCGATCGATTTAACAACATCAATTATTTGCGCTTCTGCCAAGTACTATATGTGCCATTAATGGCTAATATTTGTAAGTACACACCTACGTGCATCTCTCTACACCATTGCGTATGTATGATATATAAATATTTAGGCAAGAATGCCCATTATGTTTAAATATAATCAAAACAAAAATGCCATAATATAAGCATAATTATACCAAAAATAACCAACCGAACATTAAGGGGAGGAGAACCGAAGCTCATTCCAACATCACCTGCCCTTTCCAAAGCACACCCCGTCGGACCGTATAAATCAAGACCATCCATGAATACAATGGAAAGAGGCGGCCGAGTACAGATTGGCTCAAACCTCACCGGACCGAGTTCATAAATTCGCGGAGGCGCTCTTGCAGAGGACACCAGCTAGTCTTCCAAGTCCCCATACATCTTCGAGCTTCCACCTCCAGGGTTCGCAGAGGAGAACTCCTGCCGCGACAAGTTCGAGCCTCTTTGTTCCTCAGACGTCCTTTTTTCTATGGATTTTTTTTTTCCCGGCTGTACCCATTCCAGATGTTACCTCCTCCATCTCCTCCTTTTCTTTTCGTCCTTCGGCGGCAGGATGATTTCTCAGATTTTCGATATTGTTTGAGATAAATCAGGCGAGACGGCAGTGATATTTTTCTTCATCTTTTCGTATTCTTCGTTGCGAAATTAAGTCTCTCGTTTCCCCGTTAGCAATTTACGCTCGAAAATTTTCACTGTAGACGAAGACAAAAAAGGGAGATTCTGTTCGCGATTAGGTCTCTGGATGGGGCGCATTTTTGAATGAGGAATTTCTCAGACGTTATTAATAAATCGAATGTCTCGAAATCAATTTTTCGCGCGTACTCTCTACCATTATTTTTTATTATTAAATTAGGATTTTCTCTACAATACGTTCGTATATGTATGAGTATGATATTTTAAATCAAATTTTTGTTTCGTGCCATACACGAAAACGATGATCCTTATCTAGGTATTTCCTAAATAATTTCGAAATACGCACAAAATGAAAAAGATCGTTGAAATGATAAAATAACAGCAATATCCGGTTTTCAGACATGTGTTTCTCATTATGATATATATGCATGAAAAATCAAAAAAATCAGCTTTTCAACATTCAAATCTGATTTTCACAAAGCATATAAATATATTTAAAGCACAATATAAATATTTTCTTTGAAATTTATTACTGTTCTACATCTATGAGCTCATTAGATTATGAAAACATATGATAAAAAAGCTCAAAATAAAATAATATACCTATCATTTTTATATTATCAAAATTATTATTTACTTAACGCAGATTATCACAATTGCGCCCATAACCAACATCTCTAACCCCACAAAATTCAACGCTCCTTCCGACCTTTCAAGTGCGACTCCATCAAGGAAGTCACCTCCTGGGTAAAGTCGTATACGATTTCACACACACCTTCCAAGGACCGTTCAAAGTTCCTCTAATGGCCACAAATGGAGCTCTATACATAAGTAGTTTGACCATTCTTTCTATATATGCTATGTAAGGTTTCATTTACACGGAAATTATCAGTGTTGTAAAAAATCAATAAGCAGGTAATCAAAAGTATTGTAAAATAAAATAAGCACAATAAGCTTAATAAGCAATAAGCATAATAAAATAAAATAAAAGTAAAATAAGCACATCTTACAAAAAAAAAGTTAATTTCAACTAAAAAAATGACGTCATATTAAATTATATCATACTCGTACAATAGATTATTATATTTTATAGGAGTGAATGCTTCTATAGAGTCATGTGTAAAGGAATATAATAGACACGTGATATCGAAACACCACGGGAGATTTCGTTTCGTAACATGGCGTTCCGTCTTCCATCTTCACCTTTGAGTACTTTCTACGATGCCAAAGTCATGGTAGATAGTTTACAGTGTAAATAAAGTTGCATGTGTAATGTGTATGAGGATATCATATGAAGAAATACTTGTATTAGAAATAAAAAAGATTCAAAGAATTTTTTTCCAACTGTACATATCCATATAAATTTTGATAAGTTCAAATAATTTTAAATAACATTTTTGCATCGATTATATACATTTTAGATAATTTTTCCCATATACATATGTATATTTTATAAAATTCACTCAAATAACATTTACTGCTTATTATTTATATATTTACAAAAAAGCATGTTTTCATTTGCTTTAATGAATGTTTCACAAACATAAAACAGAGGAAATACTAGGAAAATGCGAATTGTCAGTAATATTAATAACAAAAATACATTAATTAATCTATGATACATAAGATGTTTTCGGCAAATGAATCTTTTATCAGACACGTTCCAAGAAAAAAATAATGCCTGTGAGCTCTACCCGGAGCGCGAAATTCAGACTGCGTACTGTCATCATCAATAACACGTTAACACGCACATATGATAAACAAAAAAAAGAACTCACGGCTCGTAACCTTAACTTTTACTTTTCCGAGATACATATCGAATAATTACGATATCGAGAAAGTGAAAATGAAACGTTTTGTTTCATGATCGAAAAACATTTTACCGAATAGGTGTATGGGAATCTATCAGTTAGTCTCGCACACGTTGCGCGAAGAAGCGCTTTTTTATGTAGGTACCTTCACGAGAATAATGTTAAAGAGCGAAAAAGTTTTTCTACGACAAACGTGCGGAAAACCTCGAGTGAAATATCATCACGAAACTCAGCGATTTTTCCGCACAAACACTTGCAAACACACGCTACAATTCAAGCTGCAACATATGTGTATACTCGTATGTACTAAAATATATAAATATAAATTTGTGCTGTTAATATTTATTTGAAAATCAAATATAATATAATATTATTTTTCAAAACAACGTACAACTGAATACTTTGTACCAATTTTGCAAGAAGAAAAGTTATGTTTCAATTCGGCAGTTCAATTCAACGTTCGAAATGCGACCGTAAAACGGGAAGACGTTCAACGGTTATCAAAGGCTCGGGATTATAAAATAGCGCTCGTGGATGATAAAGTTCAAATCTTGACAGCGGAATTTACGATCCCGGGACAAAATCAAGGAGCTGGAAGGAATTCTGAGGACACAGATACAGACAGGGCATCCTTCACAGGTGGCTAAGACAATGTTATTTCTGCGAAAGGACACTTTGACGACGGCCAACTAATATTTGCTCACCGTCACGAAAAGAGTACCATTCGTACCTCACGTGACTGCGATTCCGAATCTCAAGTGTACATACATATATGTAGTATATTTTATCGTCGAAATTAATTCTGCGACGAATTTTATTCAAATAGCGTGGATTTCTCTGCCTTATCTCCTTTATGTGTAGGTAGATTATTAATATAACAGTCTTTCCTTTGATCTTGAGCAGAATGATTAAAAAAAAGATTGGGTTCGACGAGATTTATAATCTCTTTAGCATAAAGCGATGGTTCTCCCTCCTTCCAACAATCGCAAACGGTTCATATATTTTTCAACAAAGGATACGCCTTTAGACTTTTAATGAATTGCCATGTAGATTTTGCATTAAAAAAAGTGAATCATAATTACGTAAATCTGATCAATTCTCAAAGCAAAAATCGGTTTAATTTAAAAAATATATATGTGAAGTGAATTTTGAGTTTTACCCAAAAAAAAAAGAATGAATCCGGTTGAAAACAATATTTTGTTTCGATAAATTGAGTAGAAAGTTTTTTGTGGCTAATTAAAATCAAGCAAAACATTTTAAGGCTTTATTAGAAGGTCAAAGAGTAAACTCATTAGCGATTTTCACCAATTAAAAAAATTCAAAGACTGGATTCGCTTAATTTTTTTCCGCGTGCGAAACTTTCGCCTAACAGACACCTGTTTCGAGTTTTTACCCGAAAACACATTACTTCTTTTCGCACGAGAAACTTCTCCTTCACGACTTCGAACAGAGATCTTACTTATATGTATTTATATGCATCTTCATCCTGCAGAAAGGCCAAAGCGAGGTCACCCTCTTTATGATAATATTTTTTGACCAACTTTCGCAATATTTCCGCGGGGCTCTTTCCGTCCGATGCAACTATTGTTGAACTTTAACAATTTCCGTGGCAAACTTAATTCGAACCCGATGAACTCGCAAACTTTATAATTGCTATATTTATTGAGGTCATGAAACAATTTATTTTTGCATATATAGGGTCATATAAGACGGAAGACAACGTATCTAAGAACGGACGATCATCAATCAAACGCTGCCGACGGAGACTTGCGAACAATATACCGAACACAAAAACTCGCTACTGAAAAAAGTACATCACACTCTATGATGGATATAAATCGTTCATCTTATTGTATGTAAATCGATATACATATAGTCCTTTCTTTTCGTATTTGATACGATAGTAATATAATTGGTGTCCGGAAAAGTTACATTTATTATCTTGTATATCCGACGAATACTCGCGATTCCGTAATTGTTTCAATTTAAGCGAAAATGTTTTTTCCTCACTGAAACGTTTAAGGTTCTGGAAAGCAACTTAGAGTTTTTTTTTATAAAGTCGACTTTAACGTTACCGGAATAAACACAATTTTACGAAATCCAAGCACATTTAGCAGACAAAAGAAAAAAGTCAACTCTAATAAAATTGCCTCATCTCCGGACTACATAATGGAAATTGGCAACTACTCCTATAGCATTATTCTCACTCGAAAAAAACTCATGAATATATTTCTATTGTAAATAGAACATATTAAATTTAAATGGTACTCAGTATATCATGCAAAATTGATTTCAATTAAAACTAGGCATTTTAAAATTCAATTGTTAGTAAATTAATTATTAGCAACAAGTTTTTTCACCAACGATTCATGATTGAGGCCCACTATTCCAATTGCATATTAACGATAAAAAAATGTCAAATTCTACAGTGAAAAAAAAACATAATTCATTGCATAGTTGCTTAAAAACAATTGAAAGATCGAATCTTATGTTGATATTATGATTCATGTATGTTGATATAGCAACTGTATAAGGAATTAAAAATGCATGTATGTCATTCTAATGATTTCGTCGTTATCAACGATGTTTATCAAATGAAATAAGGAAGGAAAAATACCTCCCCATGAATCTTTCATAGTCTTTACTTTGAAAACAAATAAAACAAGAGGCCGACCTCCGGGATTCGAGTCACGTTTCTTGTTTTTCCCCGAAGACTCCCCGTTCCTTGAGGTCACCGCGGAAAAACACACACGCCAATACCACACAGAGGAACGAAAACTCGGAAGAAAAAAGAAACGGGCCACGCGGCTTAAGGGGAAAAATTGCCACCGGACCTTAATTGAAAACATTTCCTACACGCGGCCGTCGGGTGATTTGTCATGGGACCGTGACGGATAATTGAAATAATAAAGGTCATAACCGAAAAGGGGACAGAGTCCTCCCACGGACGGCAAAATGAAACGTCTTTGTTATATTCGGTTGTATGAAGAAAAATTACGAAGACGACGCACGAGTGCAAACTGCTTTTTTTTTAGTCGTCGCTGCTACAGGAAGTTGCCCGAAAGGAAAGTTTTTCTGGAAAATTTCATCTGGGGTGCAATGGCGGTGCAACTGCGGATAAACAATGTGAACTTGGCTATTAATTCACAGCGCCATTCTTTTGAAAAAGTTCGAAACATAACTTTGTAATTAAGTGTAAATTGCCAAAAAAAAATCTATGAAATATAAGCAACGTTGCTTTTTGAAACATTTTTCATGTGATAAAAGTATGTCGCACGTAAAAAAAATCCACCTCAATTTTCTGAATGCTAAAAGCTCTTCTCCTCTGGCGTATATTTCCATTAAAATCTAATTGATCGATAGCTTTTTTACTGAAAACTTTTAAATATAGCACTCACCCGCATATAACCAGATTTTTTTCTTCGAATGCGATTCAGTCAGGAAATACAATCGGGTTGACCCAAATATATATACATGTTACTTATGTATCTGTTTACTGTAAACGGTGTGAACTAGAGTAAGATTGTTACAGGAAAGTTGGTGTGTTCAAATGTTATGTGCTCACTTAGTGTGAAAATCCGATAAATATACGTTATATTTGTATGTACATACTTAACAAATTGTGTACTAGTGTTTGAACATACTTATAATTCGTAGATATATGAGACTTAGAGGAAGTCAGAGCAGGCGAAATGCAACTATTAAAACGAAAATGTACAACTAACTTCAGCACTTAAATACATATTCAAATTAATTGAAGTTTGGTCCGAAAACGTGGTTTATTTCTGATGTAAGTAGTGAGCAAAACACTTTAATTAAATTTCACCACTATAATGATTCAAATTTATAATTACAAATGTTTCATTTAATTGTTATAAAAAGTATTATAAATACAAACATAGCAGTTTCTAAGCAAAGGAGATAAATCCTGAAAACTATTTGGATTATGCAAGCTGTTCATTCTCAAAAGTTAGTTTTCACATTAATTTTCTAATTATAATTGTGCTGCGAAGATAACTAGTCTGTTAAGAAATGCGAACATATCTCCTTATAATAAACGCACAACGGCATTTTGTATTGTTAAAATAATAAAAATAAAAAAAAAACAAAACATTGCACGTATGCAAAAGTGCAACTGCGGAATTTTCCCATCGTCTCCGAATTAATTTATCGCACCTTCCGCAGAATCGAACGAAATCGTAATTTATAGCATTCGACGCCCGCCCGGGCGACCAGCAGATTTAACACTTTGCCTCCAAAGCTTCCACCTTTCCACCCAACAAAACCCACCCTTAGATGCTCCCATTACGTTTGTATCGCGTAGAGTTTCGCCACTTTACGGCATCGCCTCTGGTGTGGTAAAGTTTTCACTTTGTACAACATTTCCTCCGCCTGGTGAGAGGACAGAACCAACTAAGGACTCGAGCCGACCGACAGTTGTCGAGATTAAACCGCAAGAATATTAGAATATTAGACTGGCTCGATTTTAATTCTAGATTTATATCAAGGAGTGCGGATGCGATTTTTTTTCAGGTTTATTACCAATAGTACAGTTCGCTGATGAATATGGATGCAGCGCTGCGGCCAGATTCGATCCCTTGAGAGGTCCCTATCTCGGAGATTATTCCCGTCCAAAGCAAAATGCAGCGTTTTACATTTGCATTTGAGATTTTTGTTTATTTTCGTCTGAAAATATTTCATGAATAGTCTTTTGCTATTATACGGGGAAATATTAGATTCTCGTCGAACAGTAAAGAAAATCACTTAGAATTCGAATAAATCTGAGAAAGTTCCAATAAATTATATATACAAGTAAGGACATTTAATAAATTTATGAAATAATCAAAATTTTCAATGTACATTTCCTACATATAAAACAAAATAAAAATATCTACATATATATAGTACGTAGGATGAAAACAAAAAAAGAATATTTAATATTTTATATTACATTTCATTATTTATTAAAGCCTATTTCAAGTATCTTTACATTGTCACTTTCATTATTGCTGCCAGCGACAGGATTTTTTTAACACATTTTCCTCATTCATCTACTTCGGGTGTTGTTGTTCCATTTTTTCTCGAACGCCTAAATGCAAATGTAAATAAAAAAATATATAACTTTTCGCACGAGCTGATATAATGTGAAATAAGGGAAAAAGAGAAAACGAGATGCCTTCAGCTATTGTTATCAGAGGATGGCCCCCTTATTTCTCATTACTTCTACTCTGTTTTGATATTTCTTTGTCTATTGAAATGCATGTCTATGAAAAAGACTGGAAAAGGTGTTTATTTTTTGTTCAACAAAAACGTTTCCGAATGAAATCACAGCTGAGCACTTTTTGTTTCGCACCCAAAAATAAATGCATATAATAGATTGAAAAATAATCTGAAAATCGAATTTTATGATTTTAGTTTATATATCTCATTATTTGTTAAACTTTTTTTTCCTCGATAAAACTGCATTGAATTTAATCCATCTGAAAAGTACTTCTGTATTCCCATTTATTTTCCATTAAAACCGAGTATCTTGAACGATCCGTTCTTTTATTGCATCCCGTACCTATTTGCGCTTATTTAATATACGAATGGTCTCCCCATTTTTCACTTTGAATTTTACGTGCATTCTGAAAAACGATCTAGTCACAAGCTGCTTAATTTATACAGCTCTGAATGCACCAGACGAAACATAAAATCGTATGTCTGCTTTTTTGAAACATTCCCGTTGAAAACTTGTTACGATATTAAACGAACTTTGCCAATTATCAAATGAACTATGTATTTTATTTGAAACTGAAATTTCATATTGAAAATAATAATAAAAAATGCGTTTTTAATTTTGAATAGGAACAGTACGTTTATTTAAATTTGAGTTTGATTCGCGATGCTAAATTTCAATTTTAATTATTTTCTGTCTGAATGAATCCTGAAATATGATTGGAATATGCTGTGTATATTTTTTTTTTCAAAATAAATCTTATGAAATAAATACATTTCAGTATATTGATACTGTAAGCACATTATTTTTAAATTTCATATCAATTTTGAAAATATAAGATCTGACAATATTAAAATAGATATTTTAAGTCAGTGCCACAAGAAGCCGAGTACACACCCTCGGGGAGAGATAAAATTACGCACACCTACCCCCAATTTACTGCATTAGCATAAATTTGACTTATGAACGGGAAGAATACGGAAAATAAAACGAAAGCCGCTTCGGAGACTAATTTCGGAAAATTATTCAACAGCCACCTCCAACAGTGCTCCGGGGAACACCTCCAGACAAGAACGTTTCGCTATTATTTCGATATCTCGCTGCAGTCTCGACATGACCTATGGTTGTCAGTGGTCGACAAACAATTCAAACGGACGCTCAAAGCTCTGCAAATATTTCAACGAAACAGTCGCACTAACAGTTCAGATGACCGAAGTGTCGCTTCAGCTTTGCGCTGTGTTTGGAAAAGTAAAACTTAATATTTCGATCGAAATTCATTTGAATTTCACTATTTAATTATCTAGCATCTTTTAATAGTAATTCTAGCCGTTATTTATATAATATAAAGCCAGCTACAGCTTCGCGAGAGATTCATTCACGAAAGTACATACATAAGTATAAAGCACAAAGGCGTAAAAAGATACACATGAGTGAATCATGCACGAGCTAGAGTGGGCTTAAAAATCATATTTTTAAAAACTTAATGAATTTTTGATACACTCATTGTTGAAGAAACTTTCAATAGCTTCAATATGGATCATCCAGCAAATTATCGACGTGTATAGGTGGCCAGTGTCGGAAGCACCCTGCTAGGGGAGGCCATTAGGCCGATGTAAATAGATTTTCCTGTCCCGCAAGTTCCGAGTCCTGCAACCCATACACCCCTTCTACTAACCAACCCCATAACCCAAACTCTAACATCCCGTCGCCCATGAATGGCGCATATAAATCTTTAACTCGCCCATTTATCATTCGGCCAGGGGGTGGGTGGGTGGAAAGAGGGCGCCGCAAGCTGGACATTATTAATACAGTAGAATGGCTTATTGTAGTCTTCGGCCCTCCTTAATATCCCGCATTTTTCTCGACTGCGATGACTTTATTGTCCTCCGTATTCCGTATGCGCGTGCGTTGAAAGATTTTACTTTCCTGTATTTATAATTTTTAGTTATAATATTCAGATCACGAATATTTGAATCGAAATATCAATATGGTTGATGAAATGTGCTCTGAATTTTCGCACGATGATTGCTGCGTAAGTTGCAGTTTCATATGAAACGAAATCATTGATGTGGTATCCGAAATTTGTGTCGAAATATACAAACGATTTGAAATATTAATTTGTCATTGCACTTAACAAAACCTAACTTTAATCTTCAATTACTAAAAAACTATACAGACTTGCGTTTTCGTTCTTCACAGCTATTTCACGTCTATACTAAAACTACATATCTACAAAATTTTCATCAAAATCCATGAGCGACATTTGCCGCCGTCTCCTCGCTAACTTTAAACGGCTCCCATACAAAACATGCACACAACCGCATCGCCATCAAATCGACACATTTTTCCAACAACGATTGATCGACACCTCAACACCATGACCATCACCAGCAGTCCACGACGACAATAGCACCCTGAAACCCTCCCAGTTTAACACCGACGACAAAATCTGAAAACCCACCCTCGGATTGAGGGGGTGGCGTTTGTCGCCCGCTTTCGCGATCCGAACCGATGAGCGATGGAGCCAGGCTCCAACGGGCGTCGAAGAATGAACACCATTGTTATCTGTGACAACAACAAATGACCCCATCCCACGGGCCCCGGTAGACAAATTCGTCGGATATGGCTGCATTCGCGATATCGCAGCTTTTTGAACGTAGCCTACGCGGCGTTTTATGTATGCATCCATCGGGGAGATGTGATGCTCTGTGGCGCTTTAGCCGATTCGCTAGAGTCGATTTTTAGCGGTCTGGATCGTTCCGGTTTACGAATTTCGAATAATTCGGAATTGAGTTCATAATTTGATTTTTTTATATGTAATGACTAGATTTTGTGATTATGAGTTGCTCGAGACTCTTTGGATTTTAGGCCGATTGTTAACTGTTGTATAAGAATTCAGTTTTCGAATTCGTTTAACATATAAAATACTTGTTTTATTTGTGCATTGGAAATTTTATCGCAAAGTTGTAAATCCGAAGCAATATACTTTCGAGTGATCAAAATTATATGAATTGTGAGCATACCTATAATATGTATGTAGAATCAATGATTTACTAGTATGGACAAATATGTGAACATTTGAATATTTTAGAAATGTTCATAACAAATAAATTAATACAAAATTTCAGATATTTGGATTCATAATTTTTTTTCAAATCCAAATTTCGATTTTTTTTCCATCAATTTTGCTTAATATTGCGCTTTAATTAAATGTTCCATTATGCATCGCAATGAATGATTTATTATTATTTTTACGTAGTAATGATTTAAAAGTATATACTATGATTATCTCGATGTGTTATTTATCGAAATACTGAAATAAGCACTTACGTGATAATTCACATCGATGGGGTCATTTTATTCGATACATAATTCATGTGTGCTACGACGAAAAATCGCGTTTCACACCATTTGTTCAAAGCGAACGCCTGAAATTGTTCAATTCCAATTTATATCTTATTTAAGTGCCTCCTCTATAAAACAGAACTTGAATTACATTCTGCAATATTTTAAACATAAGTGCTATTTTTTTTTCTTAACATACGTAATATTTTTTTTTATATTTAAACAAAGTTGGGATAATATTTTACACTGATCCGGAAAATATTCAATTAAGGCGAAATTTGTCACGGCGAGGTAAAAGTTTACTTCACCCCGTTTAAGTTTTATTGTTGAATTAACAAATGACCTAGGCGTAATTTATTAGCTGAAAAAGCTACGGCGACCCGAGAGATAGGACGCCCACACACGAGCGTATCCGTTTTGGGTCATCCAACAGCCCATAAATAAGACGCTTTATTATTTACGGTCTAATAAAGCCCTTAGGGATCGAGGTCTTTTGTTGTGGAATTAAATGCAAAATCGAGCCCGCGAGATCTTCCGGCAATTTTATTCAAATCTTTGAAGCCACCGCGCAAACACTTCTTGAAAAGGAGGCGTTAATGTGTTTTTGATTGCCCTCTTGCCTTTCATCTCTATTTAAAAAATATCGCTCGTTCGAAACATCATTGCTGAAATTATTTTAAATCGAGTGGAACCTTAGTGACTACGAATGCATTGGTATGCAACTATGTAGATGTGTACAAAGAATGCATCGAGAGTCCTCGGTACCAAATCGCTTCGGAAATATCATTTAATTGGGTTCTTTAGTGCAAACAGCAAAGCAGTTTTTTCAATAGAAAAAGCAAAAGAATTTTAAAAAGATGGAACTAAAAATATGCATTTTGTAATAAATCTATAGTGAAAAACTTATATATAATGATATATAATCTATTTTTAATTGTTTTCTCATTCGATTAAGAATGATCAAAAAATCAATAACAAATTTAAATTGCGAAACGAGCGTGTAAAAGGCAATGAAAACAAATCGCGAATTTTTTTCTCAAATATGTTAACGACATATTTGACAATTTGTTTGCGTACGATGAATATGATGAAACATGACATGAAAAGAAAATATGTTTCGGCTACACAAGTAGAAAATGCTCGAATCGCTCGCGTGTTTGTATATGTATATTTGGCCTCTTGTGCCTCGTTTTGTACGGGAACGTAGATATAATGTATATATGTGTATTTTTATTTTTTGGCATTTTCCTTTGAATCGTATTCAAGAGGTAATTTTTGGCATAATTCGAATATAACGTATCAGAATAATTTTCGTATGCTGGAGGGAAATCAGACGCGGCTCGTTCCGACAACGCCGCCCTTTCATCTCGAAAAAAAATGTTACACTGATTGGAACCTGTTTTGATTGAAGGATAATTATTTGTATCGTATTATATTGATTCTGAATCAAATCCGAACCTATGTATACAAAATAATATCAGAAAAAAAACACTCCGGTGAAGTAGGTATCTCATCAATATATTATATTTGTACATACAAATATCACTAACAAACATTTCATCCTTATGAAATAAATGGTGTCAACTATAATACCTGCCTAACACTGAAGTTAAGTGTTGTGTTTGTTAACGAACTGAATATTCATGAAACTGTCACCATTCATAATATCAATACTCTCTAGAATTGCTCGATTGACTTTCACTAGTGACGACAGATGCAAATTGCACACTCTAGATCCATATTAATTGTAAGCGCATTTCAAATTAATATTCAATATTGAGGAAATATTCTAAAATATGATAGAAAATTTCTCGAGTGTTGCACCGAAGGTTACTCAAAGTATTATGTTATGAACATTTCATAAAACTTCAGTATCCTATATCAAAAATATTACATTCTCAAAGAACATTACATATCTTATAAGATGCTGAAATACAATATTGTTCAAACGCAAATTTCATTATGTTTACATGGAAAATACGCCCGAGAAAACGTAAGATATTAAGCTCGAAACCATTCTAGTACACCGACAAAAAGTTTTTACAAATTCAGCATGCGTCCCGAATGTAAATTCAACTCGCACTAGGTTTTTGACTTTACCTTCGGGAAGCACACATACGCAAACGTGCGAATGCCCTTCTGTTTGTTCAGGTGAGGTCTCAAGTTAGAGAAAACAAACCCTTTCTAGGGCAATATCTTAAGTCAGAGTTATTCCTTTGAACTTCAGTCTTAAAACCCTGAAGGAATTCTTTTATGAAGCTAATAACCTCTGATTGCCGAAACGATAGATCGTTCGCATTCCACCGTGCGAAAATGGAAACGAATTCCATTCGATTCAATGCATTGCTTAATATCTCTTTATATCATCAATTTTGATGTTCAAAGAAATAATAATTAATTATATCTAAAATATACATATCTATACATACATTCTTATTCAGAGTATATTCAATTGAATTCTGTCGATTTTGTAAGGTTTATACACGTATGTATATAACATATATAATACATATGCGTATCTAAAAGATAGATAGATTTTGACTACGAATTGATCAAAGCTTTCGTTTAATTAACCCGAATCAAACGACGAACGTTCCAAACTAAATCCTTTCACCCTTTCTGAACGATTATCACACTCCGTTTCGTACATACATATGCAGCCTTCGATTAAATTTATCACAAAATATGTTTCACATTTTTTGTCATAAGAAGGAATATTAAATATCACTTTGATATATTCAATTAAGATAATTTTAGAAAACCACTTTATTCCACATACATAAATTCAAATAATCTTTGGTATCTAAACGAAGTCTCGTTCCTATCATATATTGTACAAACGCTATCTTCTGTACGTTTGTATCGACTTTTGAACGGTGAACATGAACCTAGTGTGAGTCCAATTCTATTTCCTTTTCTGTGGTGCAGTCTATCGATAGTGCACAGCCTGATTGCCAATTAAATAGTAATGAACACCGAGAGCTTACTTTTATTTCGTTCTGCGAAGGAAACTCAATTATTTTCATAGATTCTTTTTAAGATAGATTAGAGAAAAACACGTAAAAAAATGCTATAAATTTTCACATGCACATACTATTTTCATATCGATTAATTTATACATGTGTGTCAGTTTAATCGTATGCATGCTCAATTTAAATATAGAAACACATGGCAAAATTGGCAACGATAAAAAAATACTCGATTTTTAGCATAAATTTTCGACACAGAATGTTCGTGTTGAACCGATAAAAGGTTCGAATTCGACTTATCGAACATAAAAGATCGTGTAAAACTAACGAAATATACATATACATACGTTTATGTATATATTCTGGGTTATTTGAGTTTTATCGCAATCGGAAACTTACGTTCTTTCCGCTACGCAGTTCTGAGGTCACTCGTTAAAGCTTCAACTTATGCATTGCCAATTCGAAAGCTCATTAGGTCATTTTTTTATACATATATTCTTACTAAAATAAAGATATGCTGCAAATGTTTTTTTTTTAATATTCGATTTGATCACTGAAATATTCAATATACTAGAAATACCGATTGCAGAATTAATATGTACTGTTCTAGTATGAAAGCTGAGCGTTAATTGCATTTTATGAACCTAGTCGATAGTTCTGCCGTGGTACGGTCGAGCGGTTATTGAATTTTAACGAGTAAAATGTTAATTATGAGAACACCGTATTTATCACAAAGCTGTATGAAAGCATGTATGACAAAATAACGAGTAATTGAATTACAAAATAATATGAGTAAGAATGAATATGTTCATGTAATCAATCGAAGTCTGTAAATTGATACAATAATGACAAATATTAGTAATATAAAATTGAATATGTGTGATCGATACATATGTATTAATTTGATTAGTCATCATAATAACCAATTACTAACCTGAATTGTAGTTCACTGTAAATATATGTAATTATTATTAATGATATAAAATCAATTTTCTATGAATTAATCTGTAATATTTACATTATCAAAATTTATACTAATGTATTTAATGAGCTCGCAAACGAATTAATTCTAAAATCATATCTAACGTATTTTAATTACGCGAAATAATGTACAAACATAAATATAATTTCGTGGAATAAGGGAGTTTACAGAACACCGAGCTACATATGTATATCTATTTATTTTTTTTATATGAATTTTGTAACAGTCGACAAATATTCAAAATCATTATCATATTTCCGAAATTTAAAATAAGTACAAAGATTTTCAAATGTAATGAAATCAAAATCATGCAAAATACGAATAAAATTGAAATATTACAAATATAATGTATCATTCTAAAAATTTTCTAACTTTCCATAATTTGACCTTTTTTAAAAGAAAATATTTTCAATTGTGTAGTCAAGTCAATGCAATTACAGCTTTTGCGCGCGCTGCAAACGATTATTATTAAATTGTTCCTTACGTCAAAACGAGCGGGCAAATATTTTGCGGCCACTCGGCGCAAATTGGATTCGAAAGGTTCGCAGCGAGCATCTTTTTGTTTCGGCGTATATTGTTTTTGAAGTATGAAAAAAAAATGAAACAATTCGATATGAAAAAAAATCTCAAACGAAACGTTTCAAAGGCTAAAGGGAGACGTGGCGGATTTAATAAAAACACTGTTAATCCACTTTGTGTCGGGCTTTTTCGTGGATTTGTGAATTGCGCCTTTGTCGCTTTTTTGTTTCTTCTTCGAGTGACCCCCCGGTAAGAGATTGGGTCGTCCGAACGCACGCTTATAATATTTCCATATATGATATTTCAAATCGTATCATTAATCATAGTTGAAATGAAATGAATGTGTTCACATATCAGACGCAAGCCGTCGAGATTCGTTTGCGCGAATGCGTGTTTGTGAAAAATTCGACTGAAAAAATAATGCGTATCAAAGTTCATGTATGAAAGTGCGAATCATAAATTAAGGCTTTCGCTTGGCATAGCTATTTTACGCTCAGTGAACGTTGTGAGTTCAACTTCGCCATATATTTTCAAGGCTTTGCAAATATCAAGCTGAAATTTGATAAGATAAAAGAATGTCAGCTTCAAGTTGATATATCAAGATTATGAAACGTTATTTTAGTCATTAGATGAGTATCAAAAGTAATTGCGTGGTAAATTTTTCTTTTTATCTCTTGTAAAATATACTTATATTTTCGATCATAGTTTTATATTTTTTTAAATAACTAAATAATTTATAAAATAATATTATGGAAAAATTGATTGAAAATAAGCAATATGTATAAAAAATATTCACTCAAATTAATTTTGTCCATATATTTTCGATTGTATTATTTTTCCGGCGTGATTTCCTTTGATCGGGTTATGTGTACGTGAAAAAGTTTTCTTCGAAAATCGAATTAGCACCATCGAATAAACGGACGAACGGTCAGAGAGAAGAACAGAAAAAGCATTAAATAAACAATGCAAACTTTCCACAGGAAAATGCAAGAGGGTCTCGGTCTTTATCTAATTATGAACTCTCTCCGCTCTTATTTCGTACTTTCCTTGACAACTTTTAGCCCAAAATAAAACTACCACATATTAAGTAATTCAATGTGGTATCTATTCATAGAATGATTTCATTCGATCCAACTGCAAAAGTAACATATTTTTTTATGTATTTAAATATGAATACATGACTTGAAATTAATTGTAATATTATCGATACGATAAATATGAAAATGATAGAAATATTTTGTTTATTTACCAAACAATATGATCGACACAAAACAAATAAACAGAAAACTCGTTACAATCGAAGAATATATATTCTACCGTATCGAATACTTTCAGGGTCACACGTGCTTCCTACATCCAACAATCTCGATCTGAATTCCGTTACAGAAACTCAAAACAATGACGAACTACGCACCCACATACAACATACAACAAACCGCATGAATCGCAAGACTATCTCTCGAAGCATATAGAAAAAAGAGGAACTGCACACGAACCGCAAACCGCCGAGCATTTTTTTCCCTTCAAACGGAACATCCACAACATTACGATCCAGCAATACTTTTAAGGGATTGCGCAATCCATACGAGGGCGGATAAAGTTGGTCGGCCCGATATAAAGAGGGCGAATTCGCGACTCGCTTCGTGATTAAATAGAGCCGTTGCGCTCGAAGTTCCCCGGCCCCGAGACGAGATAGCACAATCTTACGACTGGTGCAATTGAATTAACAAAGTTTACATCTCCGCCCGACCCGTTCCTACGTCTGGAAGTCCCGTCGAAGTCTCCGAAGGGAAGGGAAAACGGGAAAACGGGAAACGGGAAACGGGGCGATGCACACGAATGCAGTGCTGATTGAATGAACGCGACGACTGAGCTGAGGAACGCCGAACGGGAAATGAGCCTCGGATTCGCTTTATTTTATCTATTTATCCATGTATTTGAGTAAATCTATCTATCTTTTTCTTCTATCTATTTTATGTGACGCAAGTAGAAGTCGATTGGGGTAAGTGACATGGCGGCGATTTTGAGAAAAATGCGCTCAAACTGGACAGGTAATTTGATTATATATCTCGGCATAGGTTATGAAATTGTTTGATACATAAATTCATATTATAAATAGTAATAATTTAATTAATTTCGTCAAAAATATCACTTGATTCACTTGGCCTATTTCTTCGTCATTTGGGTATTTTATACCTTCTTTTCTTCTATATAAATAAAAATGAATGCGTTTATGTATGTTATTTAAAGCTTCCTATAAGGTTGATCTTTCTAGGATCATTATATGTATCTGGAATGATTTTTGCATCATTATATTTTAATATGGTAATTATAGACTCTTTAACTAATAATTTTTCGACAGTGAAACTTTCCAAAATTACTAATTATGCTCATTAAACGTAATTAAAATAGTTAACAATCAGCTTAAGTTCACAGAGTCTCGAGCAACACTGATTGTGAGTCACAGAAGCTAGTTTTATATAACTAAATAGAGAAATCGATCTAGTTCATATCGAATTTTTGTTTCTTTTTGCAAAGGAAATATACAGTGAATGTTTTTTCCTGTGTTCGTTTAGTTCGAATATATTTTTTGAATTTTGCGTACGTTTGGGTTTGCGCGTTTTTAATATCCTGTTGCGAAATATCGCATACGCTCTTGTGATACGTTTCGATTTTTTTGCCTTTTGAAGTTTTTCTCATGATACATGTTTGTTATACATATTTAAATAAGTTAACGTTGAATTTATGAATATTTATGGTACACGCGATGATTTGATATTAAAAACTCTTATTTTTAATTTAACAAAATATTTTTGTTTTTTCACTCGTAATTTAAAATTTACATATCAGTAATTATTCACAATTTGAAAGATCGAAACGATTCGAGAAATTTTCTTATAAGAGGTATCAAGTTAAAGTTACACAGTTGAAAGTTTAAATTAAAATACTTTTTTGCAGTAAGTACAAGCAAAAGTTTGTTGAATAAAATTGAAATTTTATTCAGCACTCCATACACATATAAACTTTTTAATTTCAGTGCAATAATGAATTTGAAGCGTATAAATTCACAGTATATCAACAGACCAACCAAATTCTGAGATTTATGTGGAAAATACATCGCCGATACATTTATACACGAGCCGTTCCACCCGAATGATCTAAGCGTTCGTAACATCGAGATATTAGTAAATCTACATTGCAGATGAATACGATAATATTGAATACAAATATACTCATATTCGATAATTATAATATTTACAGGATGCTAATGAAATCAATTCATAATATGAATATCTTGTGCATGATGATAAATTTTGTCTGATAATGTTAATAAATTTAAACGTATAAAACTATACAAGAACATGTTAATTAATCTTAACTCATAATTCAATAATCTCGGTTAAGTAACAGCCAATTAATAAGTATCGGCAAGTATTTATAATTACATGGAAATTTTATGAGAAGAATGTTAATTGAAAATACCAAATTTTCTTCGGTAAATCTGAAATTCGGTTTCGACTCAGATAAATGAGAAATTTTGATTTAACCATCACTTTTCCAACTTATACATCATTATACGTACACGAATCAAAATATGATAATTAAAACTAAAGCAGTGTTCCCATTAACGCATTCACTGCGTCGTAACTAAATGATAACAAACAAATAAAAACTCTATAACGATATAACACATATAATTAGTTGATTCAATAGTTTCAGCTGGCAGAAAGCATAAACCTCATTTTTGAAGCTGAAACAACCATACTAATAAGAATACAGTAATATTTCGTATGTGTAAACGCAATTTCATGCGAGCGACCGTATCTTAATCGTCACTCTAATATTAATAGAAACTCCTCGGCATTTCCATTAAATTAAACATTCAAATCAATAAAAAATACAAAAACACCTCGCCATGAAAAAAAAAATCCACTCAATCCTTAAACAGCGCCACAATTCAAAAACGATACATCTCCAACGGAAGGTCCATACCCAATTCGTAACCGAAGTGGCACTCGGCCGTTTGTCTTCGGACCGCATGTTATTGTTGTCGAATCACGTGTTGCTGCCGAATCGCTACAATTTCGCGACCGAGTTAATTAATTTCGCATCGGGGCCGATCCTGTCGCATCTCGTTTGCGGTGGCGTTTAACACGCGCTCGCTGCATTAGCGGATTATTCTGTGACGAATGTTCCTGCGGTACGCCGATTAATTATCGTACGATTGCCCATTCTGCACTAATTCTAATGACCATTCATAATCGGACTGTCGATGTTGTGTTATTGAAAGTTCGTCCGAGCGAACGGGAAAATTCGTCTAGATGTATTGGTTAAAGTGAAGGACTCTTGTGGTTTTATAATTGATGTATTTTTAGATAATTTAATTATTACGGTAATAGATATTGATGCAAATATAATATTATTGTAGTGTTTGGATCGAGTTACGCATCTAATAAACGAAAACAATGAACAAGCTAAAATATACATCAACAAGAATCGAGCTTTCATCCCCAACATGCGTCTGGCTCATACATCACCCACAATCGCAACACCAGAGAACATTTGATTGAAATCGAATAAAAGCGTAAATCGATCACCGGTTTCGGGTCTCAACGCGCGTGTCTTGACTAATGAATGTTGCGAACACACTCGGTTACGTTTCCAACCTTAGAATACCAGTGACGTGCTTCAAATTTCAACTGAACGTGAGATGTAATATATTAGTTGTGAAAAAAAATCAAATTGAATCATTATTTTCATTGAAATCAAATCATTTTTAACAAAATTGTATATACAGAAAACTTCTCTATATCTAATATTGAGATAGATTCCACTTTTTTTTTCGTATTTAAAATCATGAATTAAAATGTTTTTATTTTCACTTATTTAGTAGTTAAAATGAGGTAGGGTTATATAGGTTAGAAGTTATAGGTTAAAAGCGCGGCAAACGTTATAGGAGGAAGGTTTACTGTGCTAATAATGAAATTTCTATGATAATTTATAAAAATAAATATTGCAGATGAAATATTTGTGCATTTTTACAATTTGTACTGTATAACTCTACCATCATACAATTTAGTCCAATAAAATTTGATTAACGATTAAATCAAGCATTCAAAAAACAGTGAGTACGACAATTGAATTGAAAAACTCTAGCGTAATTGTCATGTATTTTTTTTATAAGCAATCACCCATGAATATAGAACAGATTAATCCAATTTACACTATATCTCATATTAGTACGAGAAATTACTCGAGTCTATGGTTTCAGCTGGCAGAAAGCATAAGATTTTGGGTATGGGTAGTTCTTAGCCGTGCATTTGGATCTAGAAAAGGGAACACGTCAAAGAGGTTGTTTTTACCCTAAAAACCACCCTGTAAAGGTGTCCGATCGCGGTTTTTTCAGATTTTTGCAAAAAATATTATAAATACGAGAAAACTGTCAAATACAATAATATTTTCCATTAAATTCTATACAATTGTTATGCAACATTTATTTTGATAGGACTTATAGTTTTCGAGTAAATACAGGAAGAAGTGACTCAAATATTCGAGCCCAAACAAATAAACGTAGTATAATTTTAAGAAAAATCTCACATACACATACAAACAACACGCCACTGAAGAACGCCCAAACCACCCCCAACGTCTACTTTGAGAACCACCCCGAATCCGACCCACGCCTTGAGAACAATGCGGGGCTAATCGCAATAATGTATTTGGTCGAGGGGGTCGCATTAGCGTAATCGGGGCCACCCACTCCTACGAAGCCTCCTCTCGCCACTGACAGGTGAGATATTGACCGAATCAGGTGTGCACCCACCCTAAGGCCTCTGCATGTAGGTCGGGCACATTACGGGCCCAATTAGTCGAGGGAGTTCGATGCGATTTTTATAACTCGGCCGATTCTGCGTGGGCCTTTAAATTCGATTTTTTTTTCTAGCTATTACATATATGACGACTGTAAAAGCCGAAAGGTACAAATGACTAAGGTGATTTTGAAAAAAGAGCAGTCAAAGTCGGACATGTATTAGGAGGAGGTTAACGTTATGCGATTTGATGATATAACTCAACACCAACAACAAATATGTGAGCAAACATTGAAGCGATTCATGTACATAACTCGATTTCAGTGAAGATTTTACTTGTATTCTTTGGCTTTGACAGTCGTCATATGTACTTTGTGTGTGTTTTTTTAGTGCTGTGCTGTGTTAACTGTTCGCTGTGTGGTGGGTGCTTGTGTAAATATTGGAATTGCGTTCATTCGATTTTGCCGATTGTACGTGCTCTCGGTCGCTGTAATGAGATTTCAGGTATTAAATTTAAGTTTGTCAAACGAAATGATTAATTTGTATTTAATGGTAAAATGTATATTTTATAGCTGATTATTTTTTTTCATTATTACTAAATAGGGAATTTTTATAAATATTATAATGAGTTGGTTTTTATTGAACATTCGGTTCATCATAATACAAAATTTTCACTCGAACTACGGTATAATTTTTCGATTTCATTATACCGAAATTCTGTGTGAAAAAAACAATCACTGTAAAATAATATTCAGAGATTATCATTTTCAAACAATAAAAATATAATGAAATATTTATAATAAAAAACGACTGTGGCTAATGCAATTTTTTTTTGACATCGTACCAGCCAACTTTATTATTTACAGATTCTTTTATAATGTGTGTCCATATAAATTTCACTACTTAAAAATATAAAAAATAGCTTTGCATTTAAAATACATACACGTAAATCTAAAAAAATACAATTAAAACCGCATATAAACTTACATACTCTATCAACTGAATCGTGTTCACAGTATAAACAAAACATACCACTTACAAGAAAAAAAAATCGTTCAATTCAAATATACATATAAAAGTAAAAAAAATCGTTCTCTCATTTTATATTTATTCAAAATACTCATTTCGAAACAACAAACGTAGGTAGGTATTCATAAAGAAGCATTGAGTACCGGCTGCAAATTACGCCCTTCAAATCTACGAGAGCGCTCATTTTCTACGTTGCTCAAATAAGCGCACACTCAAGATCATTTTCATCCGACTACTACAAACACAAAAAAATTCATAACACAAAATCGAAACATTCTCATTCGCTCAAATACCAAACCTCGATCGAAAACGACCGATCGACAACAGACAAAATAACGCCACATTCACACGCCTCCACAGAGCCATAGCGAACGAATCTCTCCTCCCCAGGCCCGAATGGAAAGCCTCAAAAGGAAGAAGCAGTGAAAGAGTTGAAAAGGCATCATCGCAGACGCACACGTAGATAACGTAGACAGATTGGCACGTAAAACCGTGACTTATCTACCTGCGGCTTAGGCACGGTCCCGACATTCTCTCGACTTTCGCGCGAAACTTTCCTCCATCCTCCTCATACCCTCGAGGACTTCTCTGCTCTGTTTCGAGGATAATGTCGCTTTTTTGCCAGGGTCCGGTCGACCACCCTGGGTGGGTGCTGTTCTCTTCGTTATTAATTGATTAAGTTGTTGGCGAGGGTGAGTCTATGATTCGGAGACAGTTATTACTCTGATAAAGTTTGATTGTTTTTGTTTTTTTTTTCTAGAGTCTATTTTTATATTGTTTGTTGTAAAATAATAAACTAGTTCCGGACGTGGCTATGTAATGCATGAAATATATGTATATACTGTAAATGCTCAAATATGTACTCTAATTATATTCTAAACTAATCTTAATACTCAAATTTGTTTAGAATAGATGAGTGTTTTGCACGCGAGTCGACACACGCTATAATTTTTCATATAAATTTTGGCTTCATGAATATTATCTCAATTGCTTTCTTTAATTAAATTTCAGACGAAAGTTAATTCTAAATATTTGAGTTAAATGTAAGAAATATTTATTTTTATACGTAAAGTGTGACATAACAAAAGAAAACTCTCGGAAAACACATTGCTATTCAGTACATTACTAACAACGACACTTTTTAAGTAGGGAAACCGCATGCCATTATATTGCCGGGTCTCGTTTTAAATATGACATTTTTCCTGCGAGTCCTGACCTCGAAATAAAATGAGACATTTACCCTAAACGAAACTATTTCTCGAGCACTTTACACGTACGAAAAAGCATACAAAACTTATACACAAGCACCGTCAGCTCATTCAAAAGTGAAGCTCTTTATGATAAATGCGGAGCCACTTCTGAATGGATGAAAAGCTCTTCGTGTGTATATCTCGAATATCGTGCAATTGCAAAGTGAAAAACTGAAATTCACCGTTGAGAATATGCGCCATTGGAAAATACTGCGAACTAATATCTCAGTTCTCATATATTTAGTATTATTATACTAACAAAAAAATTCAAACCATTACGAATATTGATATTTCCTCTGTATTTAGGCAACGACAAAATTGATTTTACAAATAAACACGTCGCGCACATTCGATTCACTAAACGTATTATATCATTAACAATCGGAATATCGACAAAAACAACACCCGCGTTACATATTCACACGTAGTTTATCCGACGGCTAATTAATCGGCGTAAATTGTGTAAATGACTATCATACACGTACAATTCGCGCGTAATTCCGACCCAATAATATATGAACAATACGTCGTTTTGCATTTTCGTTGTTGGCGTTTCGTTTTGCGGAACCCCGCCGAAAAAGGCGGATTAATAGCGCTAAGCTTTGTTAACAAACAATGGTCGCAAACTCGCAAACGCAATTACAAAGGTGCCGAAGCGAAATTTCAGTTTCGAGCCCGTAAACCGGAACGACATTGTATTTATTTAAACTATGCCGGATTTGCGATTCGGACACAAAAGTCGACGCTCGTTTGCCTCGTCCGTTTTCGTTTTAAATTTCATTCAGGCTAATTCCGAGATGTTAATAAATTTATCATGAACGAGGGCTCATTATATTTTTTTGAAAATCTGAAATTCGTCATTCGGAGATAATACATTTGAAAAGAACGACTACAATACATACATATAAAAAGTACAATAATAGCGCTTATTTGTCAAAAACGATTAAAAAACTTACTTGGAATTCGGCGAATCAGCAAAATCCTATGCAGTGTACAGCAATTTGATTTATTTTCACTTTCGAATAACACTAATACACTCACAAACAAACTCAAGAATTTCGACGACGCGACATTTTTTTTAAACGTAAATATCTTTATTTGGATAATTTTAAATCGACTCTACGACACGTCTTTCTCTCAAAACACTCCGATCGATACTGTCTGCAACTTCGTCAATATTACAACAATAAAATAAAGTGATCGAATACCGATAAGCAAAGTAATTACTTTGTTTATCTTTTTTTTGTACACAATCGTTCTTCAATCAAATTAAAAATAATAATAAATATACTTTTGTATTAAATATTTTCGATAAGCGACATAATTATGTACCCATTTCACTATTTCTGTTATTGTAACAAAACTCAAGTCACCTGATCGGTCACTTTAAATAAAAAACGTCGATCGATAAATTGATAAACATTTATGTTGAAAATGAATTTTGGGCTGATAAAATGAGTGAAGTTGTTGAGTGAATTTGTGTGTGTGTGTACATGTGTTGATTATAATTTATTATATTATTATTGTAGAAGTATGAAGTTTTATTGCCGAACTGATGAAATTTGAACGAGATTTCCTGAACATTTTGCACATAGACAAAGCAAAGGTCAGTGCTGCTCAATCATTTTAAATTCGTATAAGTATTAATCGTTTAATATGATTTGATAAAAAATCAGTATTACGCCTCAGGTGAGTTGTTTGAAAAATGATTTTATTGACGAAGATAAGTCACTAACATGCGAACCGATGCCGATCTACGGACCGCCATTTGAAGAGCACTGGTTTATATACATTTCTGACACGAAAGGGGCAGACAACTGTTGTTCGACAAGCGAGCTTTCCGAACATCGACACGTGCTCTTTTACAACCACCTCATACTCATCTATCTTGGATCAGCGCTGCTTAAACTTTTTCAGTTCGATAATCGGCATAATGACTTAAGAGCGATCCGCAGACCGACAGTAAATAAGCTAAAATATGATGTTATTGCATGTTTTTAAATGAATTCATTAGTGATTTTATCATCTACCACTGATAGCATTAAAAAAAATAAAAACAATACACAGCAATATTCAACTTATTGACCAATTTTGCAAATAAAATACGAAAATTTCATAAATCTTCAAAACATATATTGCCACGAACCACCGTTTGAGTATACACGTATCCTAGACTAACGATCAAACCATACCATAAGATACCACAGTTTTCACGGAAAATAAGACCAAACCAGCTACGTTTCAGCTGAATCTTCAGAATAGCGCTCTTTAAAAAAACTGTCTTAACATTTTCACAGACGAACGTCAGACCAGACGTGTTTTTCATCCATTATGAACACTCAATTACCAAGTAAAAACACAATGAATTTTTTTTATAATCTATTATCTATATGTAAAAATAACTATGAATTAATTTCTATGCATAAAATGTTATTTATATGATGTTTTTGTATCTTCATTAATTTTCTTTTAAAAACTTTCCAAGGTTTATTATTTTAGATTCAGGTGCATTATAATATTTTAAGATTACAAGCTATGAGGGAGGCAGCTCATAACAAACATTATGCACGGTCTACACACGCAACGAAAGCCAACATGTTTCCTCGTATATAAGTAGTTTGTTTTATGTCCATCATAAATACCTACTATACAATCAACTAAACTTCCATAGAATCTCAATCAACTCCGATCACAAACAAAATATTTAAAAACATTCCTGCGGCTTCTCCAGTTTTCCTCCATCCCTCATTCAGGGAACGCTGTTTATTTTTTCGTACATATACATATATAAATAAAATTGAAGCGAGGTAATATTCGTCCCAATCGAGGCTTTCATCTGCGGCCCTCGTAATTCGAGGACACGGCCATTCATCGAGGATCTATCAGCGGCGGACCATTGTGTGCGCGAAATAAAACGGCGGTCTCACTTCGGGGGCCGTGTGTCGAGTACGCTTTGCCAAATTAACTGTCCACGCGGCTCAATACAAACACGCTCCGGTGAATGGTCTTTTGTAAACGGAACTCGGTCGCTTGTTGTGTCTGTCTATCCGTTTTTCATATGTGGGTGTCTTTGTGTATTGGAGGGTTTTTCGGCAGATTTCTCCTTTGCGAGTTTTCAGAAGATAATGGGTGAAAATGAACGGACGCTGGTAGTAACTGCATTAATTTATATATCATTTGATAAGATTTTTGATATAGAAATATATCTGACATTACGCCAGTCCCAATTTACGTTTTTATTTTCTCATACAAATCATACTAATCTTGCAATAGTTACTCATTTTTTTATATTAATATAACAATATTGATATTTTCTTATCTTCAAATGCATTCAGATCTCTTAGTGAATTAGGCTCTTCTTGGTAAGACCTTATAATAATCATGTATTATGGAGCTGGGTACTATTCTGCTCATTGCCATTAATTTCGTTGATTCGTTAATTTTTTTTGCGTAATTTCATTAATGAGTTGAAAATGGACGTGTCTTGTTTATATCTTTTTTATTTTTAATCTTGGTGGAAAAAAAAGTTCGAAGTGATTTTTCATTTCATCTATTTTTAGTTTAGGCATAAATTCACTTAGCTTAATTAATGTAAAATACATTTCACTAAAATATAATTAGCAGTACATAATTTAAATATTCTCGGGCTAATGATCTTGTATCATATGCTTTTTTATGCAATAAAATTTATTCGTATGTTTACAACATATCTAACATAACATAGAGATAACGAGTCTTTCGTAAATAAAATAAAAAAATAGTGATCATAAACGTAATTTTATGTTGAAAAATGTTTTTTTTTCATTAAAATTTATTTGAATAAAAAAAATGTAAATGCAACTCAAGAGTTTGTACATTTGCTTGAACAAAACGCGCTCACTAACAACAAAAAACTGCGGAATTTGGAGGTCCCTTGTGAGCTTTAATTCTTTGTGTTTTCAAGTTTTCAACCCTTTAGACATTAATTAACACTGACGTCCCCTTTTGCGAAACAGGAAAAAAGTTAAAGTAAAACCGCCGAGCTTAGATTATTGTACAGCTACAGCGAAAGTTAGCAGTTTATCTGATAACTATGAGAAAGGAACTTTTGTTTCAACAATGAATTGCACGGTCTATTTTTCTACCAATATTATTTCCAAGCGTAAATCAGTGAACTGAAAAAATAAACGATTTCATTATAAAATATGTTTTAGACCTAACTGAAATTCTATTGTTATACTTACCAATATGTAAAATACAACACATATTCATCACATATTTCCAATAAATAACTTACTTATTTCGTTAAATGAGACGTTTGCGGTACAACACTTTAAATTTATCAAAACGTTCAACGCAAAGGAAAGGATCTCGTTTGGAGCACCACCGCCAAACTCCTTTGTGAATCCTATAGAACAATACAACAGTGCCCAAACACCGTAAAATATTTAAGCTTACAAAATGCATTCGTGCAGCAGGAACGAATCCTTTTCCTACTATCATATATTTTATAACAAAAACGGCTTTTCCGAGGGAAAATGAACGTGTCGCCTTGAAGCGCGAATAAACTATTCATAATGACTTTCCACCCATTCAAACTATTGTATTATATCTAAAAACGTACTATAATGTATTTCAACTCGGAAAGTTGAAGAAATTTAATGAAATATTAAAATTGTTGTTTTGAAGACGAAACCTACTTCATTGAAAATTATATTATTGCTTTTAAAAACTTGTATAAATATAAACTTGTAATTATTTATCTAAGAAAACTTTCTTCGACTTACCTTTTACTTACAATTAGAATAATACATGTTCACTAATATTTATACAAAATAACTAATGTTGAAAAAATATACCTAAAACTAACATCAAACTGAGCTTCAACATTGAAATCACTCTAAATAAAATTTTCATTTACATCATCATGGAAACTGAGAGATTAATTAATTATATATGACGATCGTAAAGGCCAAGGGGCAGAAATGACATTTTTCCCGAAATTGACTTATGCGTAGGAATCGCTTCTATGCACGCTCATTTATTTGGTGGCAAAAGGATATAAACGAATTCAGAACGTGTGCCTCAATATATCATCAAATCACTCAACTTCCTCCTAATACATGTAGGTACATGGTCAACTTTGAACGCGCCTTTCTCGAAATCACCGCAAAGTCACTTGTATCCCTTAGCCTTTTCAGTTGTCATATAAAATAACTAAAACCATGCAAAAATATTAGGAAAAAAAACTCACCACAGCCAACAAAAATGAGCCACTAAATATACAAAATTTCACAATCCGATTTCCATAAACATCGCGTTCAAACGAGCGCATCGCATACTCACGTGTCTTTCTGACCCACATTCAAAACGGCCAAGACAACACGTGTGTCCACGGACTGCATAATTTTCAGCTGAAAACGTTCGTACAACGACGCCGATGGCCGTGCAAATAGCATCGGAACGGCTCACCCCGGACGTAAATATTTGCGAAACGTCAGGGCGAAACAACAACTGCGTACTGTTTGTCATGTTGACTGACAAACATCGGGTTCTGTGCTGCGGTGTGCGATCCTTGTTCAATCCCAAGATAGATTTCGGTAAGAACCGAAATTGTCTGTGACTGATTCTAAAATAAGAATTTTATACAGAACGACCCTTATGTGAATCGTGAAAGACGATTCCACTAATTCATTTCTAATCATAAAATCAAAAGATTTAAAATTCTGATGAATTCATTATTCTCTGCTTTTCATTAGATACTTGACTGATTGTGTAAAGACCGTTATAGGTTATTGTTTTTGCGTTCGATTTTGTTTGTTTTTAAGTCTTTGGAAAGTCCTGTTCAATCGTTACGATGAATATTATTGTCTTATATCTAGTAATTTACATAAAGTCTATTAAAATTAGTTTTATTTACCTAGTTTATGTGTTCATATTATGTAATGTTTAGTATGAGTATTCAGTTTTCAAGTCGATTACGAACTAAGTGAATACTAAAAAAAATGTTAATATTAATTTAAATATAAAAGATTCTTAGGTTGATGAAATAATCTTTCAAATCGATTCGAATATTTCAAGATAATAAACGGTTATATGTATCTTACGTATTAAGATATATGGGGCAAGGTTAAATTTATCTGTCCTCTCATATACCTATCACATTATCAAAATTTGCAAATATTTGTTCAACTTGATCTTTACTACATATTTCTAAAGTATTGTAAATACTTTCTATGCAAATATAATTTATATACTTTTTCAGTTTAATTAAGATTTTAAATTATTGCTTATTTATTGATAAGTAAATATTTTTGAATGATCACGTGTTATTCATGTGTTTTGAATATTTATTGAAATGGCACTTTTATGGATTTAATTATTATATTACGGACTCAGAACTTATCTTTACTACTATATGATGCTTAACTCTAAATGTTTGCATAACTATCTAAATTCTAACGAACTTATTTTTATAGCAAATACTAAACATATAAATACGCCGTTGCAAATTTTATAAACAGTCTTGACCAAATCACTGCGATAAAGTACATAAAAATATTTAAGTGAAATTTTCAAAAATGTTTTTACATAGTCTATGGATTTTCATATCAATTATTGAAATAAGAAGCATCCAATCAAATGATTCACCGACGTTTTTGGGTAAAAAAATACTATTGTCACTAATATTTTATCAAAATAATTCAGTTTAGAAACTACGTCGTTCGTTTTGTGCGTATTTTATTTGAGAACGATGTAATTTTTCCGACTTTTTTCAAAGTAGAACCTTTTCAACTGTTTCGAAAACCGCGGTTCGTGGTTCTAGTTGACCCGTCAGGTGCCGTCGACATTTACAAATTACTCGGTCCGACGAATTTGAAGCAAGAAAGTAACATTGTATACGAATAGTGAACGTGTCTGAAAAACGCCACTTTTTAACATTTCGCCAAAGAAACAAATAACAATACGAAATTCCCACTATTAATCATAAATTTAATTTTCGTTTAAGAACTACCTCAAAATCTATCAACTTACGCGCTCAACGATTTCCTCGATCCCATTTTGAATGACTTAGGATTTCCCGAGGAAATTGTTTGTAAACGTACTTGCGAAGTCGGATCGAATGCAATATGCTATTTGAAGATGCATGTAGAATCTTATCAAGTGATGGGAGCGTAAGTCATATCACGAATATTTACGTCTGCAATTATGTAAAATCTAATTGAAGATTAATTTATGCATAGTGCTTGTGGATTGTGTGCTAATGGCGTACATGCGGATTGTCAAAATCCTCAATGTATTACTGCAGATGGATTTGAAAAAAATGCTGTTTCCATCAACAGAAAAATTCCAGGACCACTTATACAAGTAAATATATGAATTTTAATATAAAAATATATAGCAAACGTTATTGAAAAAAAACAATATTTAATATTTTTCTAGGTGTGTCAAAATGATCTCATTGTAGTCGATGTTTACAATAAAATGCATTCTGATTCATTGTCAATACATTGGCACGGAATGCATCAAAGAGACACACAATATATGGATGGAGTTCCATTTGTGACACAATGTCCGATAAATCCAAACAACAGGTTCAGATACACTTTTCGAGCCAGTGAATCTGGAACACATTTCTATCATTCACATTCTGGTAAAATATAAATCACACGATTAATATATTTTACTAAGCGAAGTAAATAAAAAATATCTAATAAATAATTCAAGGTATACAGAGATACAATGGTGCATTTGGTGGTCTGATAATAAGGAAACCATTATCGAACAATGCTGCATCCGTGTATTACGACATGGACGAACACGTCATAATACTAACCGACTGGTCCCACAATGCACCGGAACTGTTCTACGTGGGACTTCCGACCAGAAGTCCAGGAACACTACCAGAAGCTGTATTAATAAACGGAAAAGGAAAATTCTTGGACGTAAGCCTGGAAAATCGTTTTATTACGCTCCGCGGAGGGAGACGCTCTTAAACTAAGTATTAAAATTCAAACCCGCACCACGGTCGGGAAAACCTGCGAGAAAATAAAAAGAAGAGAAATGTGTAAATGTCTTCCCAAAGAAAGAGACTGAGATCTCGTCACGTTTCGGTAAATATGCGTAATTTCGTCACATTTCGCCCGTGTAATGCGAAGACATGAGTTTGAAATACGGTATTTCGCGCTCGTGCACACCTCACATTGTATTAAACATACAGATGTCCTTAAAAAGTTTGTATGTCGTATGCCAAAATAGAATGGAAGATATCTCAGACTGCGGAATGAAGCATATATGCTAATGAAAAACTTTCTTAAATAGAAATTGAAACTTGTAATATGATTAAAATGTAAGTTAAAAAGTAACTAACTACTTCCAGCAAAGATGTACGCTCACGTAATAACTAAAATAACTTTTCCTAGAAAATCGCTCTCATTAGAATAAAAGATTAAGTCATGTCACAAATTTATATTCAATCAACAAATGTCATTTTTTCATAATGTAATTTACAAGATCACTAGTGTATACGCAATCATCCTGTATTTAAAACGTAAGCTCTGTCTTTCAACCTTTCGCCGCTTCGAGCACCACCTGATTGTGAAAAAAAGGCTATAAATTTACTTTGCACCACACAATATCGTTGTGGGCGACATTCATTCAGCACAAACAAATATGAGGATTTTTAGATTTTTTTTCCACACATACGGAAGCGATATAAATATTCCTTTAAAAATAAGCACATTTTCGCACACGAGCACCGCTTCGAAAACCGTGGCCAAAAAAGAAACAATATAATAATACATTATACATATCTGGCTTCGTTTAATATTCCTGCTTGTTTGCCGCCGCGGAAACGTTGCTCACTTTGTCAAAAACAAATATATAATATTTCGTATACATCACGTTTCCCGCCCCTCCTCGGATTTTCCCGCATTTTCATTTCATACTTCGCCATACTGTTTCACTCTATTTTTTTCATGTCGGATCATACCGTATACAATACTTGTGTGTGTGTTTTCAGCCCACAACGCAGACGTTCACTCCCACGCCTTACGAGAAGTTCTACGTGACCGGAGCACTGAGATACCGTTTCAGAATCATCAATGCTGGAAGCACAGCTTGTCCGATGGAAATGCAAGTCCGTTCTCTTAAACTGCTTGTTTGAATTTAAAACGTTCTATATTCGAAAGTGCACTCATTTCACCGTTTAGATACGTTCCGCTCGAACGTCGCGTAAATGGAAACCGCGTAAAAAAGAGTAGATACAAATTCAAAGGATATACTACTTTATATGTATAGGGTGGAGTAGTCAATCGGTACTATTTTGAGTGACCTTTATATGGAAAAAAATTAAAATAATTATTATTTTGATCGTATATAAAATACCGCGTAAATGTCGAAACGAGTGCATGTCGATAAGCGAAGAATGTGTTTTCAGAATTTCTCGTTTACTTAAACTGGCGAATCGTTTGATGCACTGTTATCAATGTTGAAAGTCATTTTATTATTGTTTATTCTCTTATGTTAGATTCAAGATCATAAAATGAGTTTAATCTCAGCTGATGGTAATGATGTGCAACCAGTGACTTTTGATACTTTAACTATTGCGTCTGGTGAAAGATACGATGTTATCGTGGAAACAAATCAAAACCCTGGTACGTATTGGATTCTAGTGAAACTCATCGGAACGTGTGCAAGATTAAATATTTTTCAAGTGTGTATTTTTTTTTATTATTGATTTTTTTTTATTTTATTGTAAATAATATATTTTTTTAGAATGCAATTCTGACATACGATCCGAACTTTCAAAACAATACTCTAGTACCAATCGTAGATCAAAACAATATTGGTTATGCAAGAGGAGTTGTAATATATATTTTTTTATATCTTGTGATATTATGATAAAAATATTATTCGGTTTTTAGATTTGATTACGTTTTACAGACCCTAAATGATTTTTATGCTCCTTGTGAGCCCCCTCAAAATTGGTGTATGAAAAATTTAAAATCGTTAGAATCTTCTTTTGACTGGTTTCAGCCTGTTGATCAAAAAATATATTTGAAATTTTCGATGAAAGCTATGAACCCAACAGGATTTTTCCAAGAATCTTACCTCACATTTTTAAGTAAAAGACCACGATATTCGAAATTTGATAAAATCACATTATCTCTAACACTTCGAATTCGATTTTAGATTCAAGAGATAATAGATTGGCTCTCGGAACTATGAATAATGTTTCATTCCATCCTCCACCTCATCCGTTATTGACACAAAACGATGAGAACGACATCACAAAATTTTGCCATACAAATACACCACTCCCTGCACACTGCGAGAACATGCAAATTTGTGCATGCCCCTACATAATTGATGTGCAGCAAAATTCTTTCGTCGAATTGATTTTGATCGATGAAACAAGCGGTATATCGACTATTACGCAAATTTATTCCGACGAGAATATCAATTTTCGAATATTTTTCAGCCGTATCATTTCAAGCGCACCCAATACACCTTCACGGATATCGATTCGCAGTTATGACACAAGGCCGAATTTTAACAGAAGGACCCTTAACGGTAGACGATATCCAAAACTATGAATCAATGGGACTGTTAAATAACGACAATAATTTACCACCACTCAAGGACATTATAACAGTGCCTAGTCACGGTTACGCAGTACTCAGATTTCTAGCTGATAATCCAGGTTTTTGCAACGATTCTTCAAATTCAAACCGTTTCAAACGATACATAGTCTTAGAGATGGTCTGAAACGTTTTAGGATTCTGGTTGATACACTGTCACGTAGAAAATCACATGGTGTTCGGAATGAGTGCAGTCATAAGAGTCGACGGCTACGTACCACCGGCTCCGTTCAATTTTCCAAGATGTGGCGACTTTTAAGAAAACGCTTTTACGGCTTATTTAAAGCCTCGCATATAATACAAGGATTCAGCAAAATGGTCGCATTTATTTCTCGTTCTTTTTTTACAGATGCTTTTATATTTAAAACGTTTTAGCATTGTTGCGCTTTGTACTATGCCCGATCGAAAAATGTGAATGCGCGCTTTCGAATGTGAAACATTAAGATCTACGATGTATAATATTATGTTTCTTTATATAAAGATTTTAAAAGCACTCTTGTTACTTAACGATTTCATTTTTTTCGTAAATACAAATATGTTTCCTATTTATTTTTTTGAAATATTAAAATAATACCTTACTTCATTTGTTGTTTTTTTTTTTGTATTTATTATTAAAATTTTATTATACCTATAATATATGTTTTTATATGAACTTATATTAAAAACATACGATTACAATATATTTTCAAACATCATCCTAAAATCAGCTTTTGTACAATACATATAGGTATACTACATAATATGAGTCATGTAAGCTATCTTGTACAAAGTAGGTTTTGTGCATATCGGTGGCTTCAAATCCTACATCTTACATCCCAAGGGCAATTTGGAACTAATGGATCGCTGACAATCGATGCGATAAAATGCCAGTATGAAACCCAAACTCTTCTCGGGGGAAATAACAGCCCTACACACACTAATAAAATGACCATCCGGTGCCAATGTAACGAATATTTTCAGTCGAAAATGTAACAAAAGCAAACTAGATATCCATTACACAATAATACAATCAAATAAAATTATATGTTTATACAGCTAAATCGACCGAAATATTATTATTTCTGTAAAATAATAAACAAATTAGAATCTGGATACGTTATATATATATATATATACGAGAATATGCGAAAAATAGATCTGAAATGTTATAGAGAAGCCAGATGCTGTACAAGTCATCCGGAAGAGCAATATTATTTGACAACCCTAGCAAATTCGCCGCAATAGATACGTACTTCTCCAATAACAAATTCAAGCCGCTCTGGAGTGAGTTACCCTTTTTGCTGTGGATCATATAAATATTCATTTCATGGGCGGTGTTAACGGCGAAAGCCTTCGTCGCACATAAATAATGATAAAGGACTCCGTGTCCTTGCAGACATCTACGAGAGAAATATTTTCCCGTGTACTATGACCGAAATATGCTTCGAAAGCCTCCATTTCTGCTATTTGACATTTGTTAGAAATCATTAATTTATGTTATTATAAATTAATTTAAATTATTTCAAAGATATTATATTGTATAAGGGGATGATTACTCTATCATATAAAAACATATATCGTCATATATTTATTCTTAGAATTTTCCATAAAAAATTGAAATGCTTCTCGACAAATTGATAGAACGAAATTTGCCGTCCATCCAGCTGCAGAAAACGTCTGTATCAAAGAAATGGTAATGCGACGTCTCCTTTTTCCAAGATTTAATATCGCAAAGACTTTTTCCTCTTTCCTTTCATTTCATACGTAACGCATACACGGAACGGGAAGAAAAAACACCGACCTCACATTAGGATAATGAGGTTAAAGGCAACATGTGTAAGTCTCGAAGTAAAACCTAGATCGAAATGAAAATGCCAAAAAAAAAACTTATTGTACTCTACGAACTCGTGAATGCGAAAATGCAAATATGATGGCACAGTAAAGCCAACCGATTCAAGATTTTATATTTGAGTTTGTTTAAATATATTTTTCAATGATTTGATAAGTATGAGAATTACATTTTCATTTGTGCACATTATACACATGAAAATCGACTCCTTGAAGCAGTTTCAAGCTTCCTGTAAATGACGAGAATTCACTGTTTCTTTGCAGTATCATAATTTTCACCTAATCTTATAACTAACAAATTACAGTTATTCTGCCTATAGTGTCAAAATGGTTTCACGTTAAAGAGGATATTTTTTTTCGATTTGATGAAAATCATGAATTCAAATGTTTTCATTTTTACTTATTTCATTGTATGTTAATATTATGTAAACGTTATTAGAAATTTTGACGTTATAATAAAAAACCTAGGCAACCATTATATTATAGAAATGAATCTTATTGGAGGAAACATTACATGTGGCAACCTTAAAGAATAGGACGTTATAAGGGGAATTACTTTAATATATACAGAGTCAGATATAAAATTCAAATGATAAAAATATGAAACCTTTATTATCGCAAGATTCCAACAGAACTAGCGGCTTCCGAGCGAACAATACCGTCATGCAGCAGCCAGATAAAGTGCAGCCTTATACTAAAAAGTGAAAAATCTCGATGCACACACACGGTCCGTATCGCAAGTGTGTCCGAGCTTTTATTCTCGCCCCGGTATTCCGTTGGCTCAGCAAGAATAATTCCGTTTGAATTTCGCGGTATTGAAACCGGGTGTCCACCTCGGAGGCCATTGTCGCAAGGCGACCGGGGATTTATCGTCTGTGGAAAACCTCGGAGAACCCTTTCGGACCGTGAAAAACCGTGTCGAATAAAAATCGAACCGAACGATCGGGATCGTAATAGAAATGTGACATCGGGGGACACGTGAGGATCGGATATTAGATTGACTCGCATTCTTGTCACACGTGTTTCATGCGGCAATAGACGATCCGCCTTTCTGCTCGAAATATAAAGAGTGTTCGCGTTCTCGTATAGAGCGAACGATCGGTGAATTTGTCTGGATGAAAATTGCAGGTTTTCGGATTGTGTTGTCGGACTAGAATTGGTTTTGTAGTGAGAGAATCTCTTTGAATGTGCGAAATTTTATTTATGAATTCGTATTGTGTGTAATAAAATAAATGAAAAAGTTTTCGATACGGTTTAGCTTTTTATTTTCGTTTTGTGACTGTTCGATATAATGTTTTATAATATCGTAAAGAAGTCTTTTACATCGTTTTAGTAGTTTTATTCGCATCGTAAATACCACAAAAAAATAAAATACTTTTGAACAATCACAAATCGTATCGAAAATAAATCGTTGAAAATATACTATAACTAAAATAAAATTTTTCACCACCGGAAATAAATCAATATATCAGAAGCCATTTTAATTGATTCTATACTCTCATGTAATCTTTCTACATCCATAGCTTATCATAAATATGTATGTTTGTAATTTCGGAATAATGGAACGTTTAAGGAAATTTTTAAAAATCCATGAAACACATTTGATCGTATTGCTCGACTTCTTGCTAAATGGAGATAGTCACGTTTAGATTTGAAAGGCTCGAATACACACTGGACAAGAATAAACCATACTAAATTTTCCGCAATGAAAACTTTCCTATGATGATATAAATCATGCACTTCAACCTTGCTCCGCTAACGGCAACAAAGCCTCGGTAAAAAATCGTTGTTGTTCCCGCGGTCAAACAGTCCCTGCGTCCTTTTAGCGACCCGAGAAAAAATTATGTCCCGGTCGCAAAAGGAAAGTTCCACTTTGTTTTATGCGGTCCGGTGCAAAATAAATAAAAACATTTTGAATGTATAGATATATGTTTTCATATGATTGTGTGTGTATGTATTATCGAAGGAAAAAAGTTGTCGGGTCCGGCACTTCTGAAAGTGAAAAAGCGGCGAGGATAAGCGAAAGGAAAAGCGGCACTCGAAGCGCGTGAAAACTCTATTATTTTCCATCGGTGCAAAAGGAAAAAGTACTAGGGGAAATTGCGTGAAAAAATTCACCGTGACCCTTTCTTTTATGTGTTTTTACTTAATTTGTATCTGAAGGACATATTTTTTCCGAAATATTTCGTGAAAACAGCGACCATTTTCCTATAAAATTCGGTAATATAATTCAATTCGATATCATTTAAACAAGTACAAAAATATTTCATTCATAAGACAGAAAATTGTATTCTCATTTTGTATTTACTCTCAAACTTCTATAAGAAAGCGTACGCCCGTTTTTTTCAAAATCCTCAGAAAACATTTTTATATTATTTTTAGAGAGTTAATTGTTAATTGAAATATTATTCCATAAATAAAGAAATAAATTTGAGTTTTTTTTTAAATTCGTCAAAAGAAATTTAGATTAAATTGAAATATTCTATTTATACCAAACTATGAAGGCGTGCATATACATACACATAAACGGTATATACAATACCTATAAATATACTTACATTCTAATATTGCATATAACGTTTAACATTACCAACATACATTTTTTTAACTGAAAATTAATTCAATCAGATGTTTAATATAATATCGATCGATAATAAATTCAACATGAAAATTCCATTCTGCATTCTAACAATTAATTCAGAATATTTTCAACTTTCCGAAGAGCTGTTTTGCTTAAAATTAATTAATATCGAGATGTTTTCTTATTAAATACACAGATAATAAATACCTAAGAACATTTTCTTTTATTAATTAATTCCAAGTGAAAGTTCAAATCCCTATCGAAGGGTTCACGAAAATACACATTTAAATATTTACTCTGTTTTTAATGGATCTACATTTTTTTAAGAGCCTTTGTTAAATAATACCCTAAAATCGACCCTTTGTTCCCATCGCTTTCTTTGGAACGCAACAATGATTTGCGGTACATTGCGCAGGACGAATGAGCGACACTCGAATCAAGGGAAACCAACCCTCAATTAACGACCGAGAAAATCGTTTAGATATCACTCGGTTCCAAACATAAAATAAATTGTCCTAAATAAACAAAAATGCCTTCGATTTGAGAGTAAAAAGAACGATCGTCAACAAATCGATGCGATAATTATGCGTTATTCGAAGATAAATTAGTGTTTTCTTAAGATTTTAAATTACTTATTTTTTCAATTTTGTGTAAAATTATTTTTCCAAGTTTGAATTATAGATACATAATAAATCCGATGAAACTTTTGGATACCACTTGTTCGCTTTTAATGGAAAATCGTAAAGAGATTCGTGAAGGAATCGATAATATTTCTAAGCTTTTCTTCTGATACTTTCCAGAATATCTCAAATATGCCTAAGAGATTCACATAAAATATGTTTCGAAGTTATGCGAATACGAAGTATTGAGATCGAACTTAATCCGACTTATATCTTCAGGACTTGAACATTTCTAGAGTTAATTTCAACGTACATGGTTATCGTATGTATGTATGAATGTATATCATATCATTTCATAAATAGTTAAACATATTGAATATTTTTATGAAACATCTTACGATCGAAAAAAAATTAGAGATGATAGATACCAATTTTAAGGAATTCATTTTTTGATCAAGATTTAGAAAAAAAAATGACGGAATATTTTCTGTCATCCTATAAAAGCGTAAATACGAGAATTTCACAGCATCTACTCACGAAGTTGCGTCACGTGATCAAAAGCAAAGAGAAAATGCTTTTAAAAAAATACGATTACGAACAAAAATTAAATTTGGTGACAGATTTAATTTATTTTGATGCCGCAAAATCACAGAACACGTCCAAATAAATTACGCATGAGCGCACTCTTGAAAAGTCATCACATTAACAGCGCGAATTCAACACTCGAAAAAGAAATTTATGATATCTATAAGTATAATAATTATATAATTTTGTGTATGATATATTACACATATTTTGCCGCATTTAAATACTTTTTTCATTATTTAGCTGATTTTATGGCGATTCGAAATAAATTTAGTTATATTTGATTTCTCTAAACTAATTTTAATTAACAATCGAACTTTCAGGAAAAAACCCTTTCGTTTGTTCGTGTATTTCATGAAACATTTAACTCAATCATTATTTACTTAGCACAAATATTTATTCATATTTACTATTCTCTCATAGAAACACTTATAGTTCGATATCGAAATGATGAAACGGATCTTTTGACGACCGGATCATAAATAAAATTGAATATATTATAATGTACATAGATGAAATAATGTTTGCTCTTGATATATCGACGGCAAATACCACATTATGTCGTCAAAAATGTTTTGTCTATCAGCTATGGAAATTTACCCATTTCAACATTAGAAAAATAGTAGAAAATTATGCGGAAGCGGAAACCGTAAGCTAGGTAAATCGTGATTTATAAACGCTTGGGTATATTTTCAAAAGAACTGTGGAGTGAAAGTTGGAATTGGAATCATCGATATTTTTTTCCATTTCGATTTATTTATTTTTATATTAAACTTTTAATTACTTACAAACTATGATTCATATACATATAATGTTTGTTCATTTATAAAATTTGAAATGAAATCAAATGAATTTGTCTTAAGTGTAGATTTTTATCAAACGACCGCAATTGATGAGTTTCCTAGAAATTAGATTTTCATTATTATTCAAGTTAATTGGTTATCATCGCTATAATATTTCAAAATTAAGAATCTATTAATTTATTCTTCTCTCAGTAGAATAAAAATTCTAAAATTTGCCAAGGCCATTATGATATTATTCGTGTTGTTTTAACGCGATCGTTTTATGTCATTTTCACATGACAGCCTCGAAAAATTTCCCGTTGGTAGAGTTTTTTTTTTCATTTTTTACAATTTATTCGAATGATAAAAGAATATAAAATTGACATTAATACTTTTAATGGGTATTTTTCATCAACAGTTCGTTTTTTTTTAAAATAATTCAATTTTTAAATATATTTATTCTAAAACAGTAGAAAGTAATATTTTCACCGGAATGTAATTTAATATACATATATTGCTCGAAAAAGGATACCAGTTCGAAAGCTTTCGAAAGCTTCAGCTGCAATAAAGAAGAATCCAAATTTAGAACCGAAAATAATAATAAAAAGGCTTGGTTTACCGTGTGAGGGGGATGAGCAATAAAACCTGAATGTCTACGTAATGAGACCAATTTGTATGCACCGAGACCAAATTACATGAAGACCGTAAATTTTTAACAGAGAGAATTTCGACTAGCATTTAGAGTCTTTCATCGTTTGTACGAGACGTTTTTTTGATAATTTCATTCGGCCGTCTAAAAAGTTTTTCGATCGCATCCGACGCAATCATTTATACTGCATATTGCGAAAAATTAGTTTCCTTAATATATCCGTTCTATTTCCGCGCAAGATACGTTCAGTTTATATGGACTTGGTCGAACTTTTACGAGCGCTTGCCCAAAGTTTTTTGATCTATTCAGCCTTTGCGGAAGAGAAAATTACACTTCTCGCGAGAGAAAATTTTTCTCCGCCACAGTTCAGCGGCAATATTTCCCGCACATCTACATATCGAATTTTCCCGAATAAGAAAAGAAACACATATTTTCCGAACACACATTCGTGAGAGATTCGAAAAATACGCAAAGAAATCGGAAAATACATACGTACACAGAAACGGCACGCTGATTGCTTTCTCTTCGGATTGAAACGATAGAAAATTTAATTCAATTCAATCATTTACTAAAAAATATTAAATATGAATAAGCAATCTCAAGTAAAACGATGTCAAATATCATATGAAATCTTATGCAATGTTTGCTTGTCATATTGCAGTTGCATAAGCAATTACGTATTTAACGTAAGGAACGTATTTAGAGTGAGATATCTTATTCCAGAGACTAAGTGTAACTGCATATGCATCTGCAATATAACCTGCAAAAAATAATTGAGAATAACCAAATTCAGACTACATTGTTATAATTCAACATTCAGCAATCCAATACAAACGAAGCATAATCTGGTTCGAATTTCCATGAAAACAATCCTCTACAAAATACTAAAATGTATTGAAAAAAAATCCTCGATCCCGAGTGCAGCTTTCGACAACGACGCGGGACAAAGCTCGAATTTTTCCGGCTTTCCACAGACGCACAAGTGGATTCGGAAAACCCGGATATATCGAAATATCGCAGTCGGTAAACAGGACGCGTTCGCCGTTAATCCGCGGAATTAGCGAGTAGTCCTCGTTCACGGTGCGGTGAACCTTTATGATTGCACCATCTGTTATTCACGGCCGGACGCCATAACACTACTGCACACCCGGTCCTTCGATCGCGAACTGTCGAAAATCAACGTAACAGGGACGAACGTATGAACCGTAGTACGTCTGTCTTTTTCCCATAGCCATTTCGGCGGTTCGCTGTCGGAGGACTGACTGTGTGCCGATTGTGCGCGGCGAACGGTGTTTACACGCGAGCCTTTCGAATGGCGAAAAATAAAGCGAAACACAAAATATACTTTTTGTCAGTTCATGTGGCAATTGTTGAGTTTTTCGTTTAATATGTGCATTTTTTCAGTTTTTTTTTTTGAATTTTTTTGTTCGCGATTCGTTCGTTCTGGTTCACAGTCGAATTTATTGCTTTTAAGTTTTCATTGCGGGATTTTTGTGCAGTTGGTTCTATCGTTTTGAAAATGTAGTATTATTATTTCCTATGTTTGAATATGTGCTCGAACAATATAAAGAATTCATTGGAATTTTTTTTATTGTTTCTATCACAAAAACATATTATACTAACCTAATTTATATTATAGTATCGTAAAAATAACTCGATTCATAATTAAAGATTTTGATTTAGCAGCGCGATATAATTCCTAATTATCCTCAGATTTGAATCATGAAATCTAAATGGGTCAACGTAACGACTCCAACTAATAAGAACATACGAAAGTTTCCAGCTGCGCGTTCAATTTATCAAAAAAAAGGCACTTATAACCGAGCGAGTACGCACACCTTATTCGACCCCTTTATATATCTAAAATGAAACATCAACGGAAAATTGGGTCTGCGGAATTTTTCGAAAAAAATATATGCTTTATCACACTTTATACGTATTTAAAAAAATCAATTAATTTTAATTTATTAAAAATAATTTCTATTTCAATGATTTTCATCTGAAACTTTAAACTATGCTAATATTTAGCAGCCCACAAATATTGGCCTTCTGCTTGTCGCAGTTGTAACATTGCATCCAGCACTTTGGTTAACTGCTATTTACGACAAAGCTAAACGCTACACGGTCAAAGGGCCGAATGCAACTGTCTGTGCCCGCTTTCAAACTTACGACTTGCGTAATTGTAATTTTGCATATGCCACGATCCCGTGACTAGCATATTCAATAAACTCGACAAACGTTGCTTTAATCGTTCGAGAATTGAATCTATATCATAAAACGTAAAATTTCGAGATGGAACAGCTAAAACTGTAATATTTTTTGACGTTTGTTGTATGTTATGTACTGCTGCGATTTCCGGTTTGTTTATTCATCATTTGAACTTTGACTATATTCAACGGTTGCTATAGATTCGAACGAATTGGAATTAATGGGTTTCTGTGTTCGATTGAACATTTTTATCGGCGACAAATTGCTATTAAAAATTCGAATATCTCGGCTGATTCAGAGTTCGTTTGCAATGTAAATGAACAGATAACTAAATACTGCCCGGTCGATAATTAAATTTCAACGACGCAAAAGTACTGCAAATTTCGATTAATTCATTTTTGGACCATTTTGAAAGACGAAAATATAAATTTTGAGAGCAAATTCGAAAGTTATAAAGTTTTCATATTGAATTAATTAATTTAATCTAATCAAATTGCAACATTAAGCAAGATCAAACTACCTCAACTTACTACTCAATTAAACCATACTCGTAATAGAAATGCTCTCAATTAGATATAAAATACTTACAAGAGATTTAATAACGTCCTTTTGATGGGTTCACAACAATATTCAATATCTTCAGATAATACCTATATAAACATTAGTTCTTTCACTATTCCTGATCTTTATTTGATTTATCCAAGCGGATTATATGAAACCGATTCGGAAAGCATTCGTGGGATCACAGAATCTCAACCTAGAATCAGAAAAAACCAATTCAAATTAATTGAAATGCATTCAACCAACCTAGAACTGAAAAAAATTCGCTCATTCTAAATAAATATTTATTCTAAACCTATAAAAATTGAAATCAATTATTATTTGGCAAATATTTGATTTAATTTTGAATTTATTATTTTTTAAATAAATTACATTTCATTGTGTTTAATCATTAATAAATACGTCGATACAACAAATTACTAATCAATCAATGATAGAAATTTTTATTCGCTTTATAAATTATAAACTACATATAGTTTTCCAGTATATTAAAAAACAATGGTAAAGCTTTTGAGAATCCTTAATCTTTTATTTCTAATCCAAATCGTCCAGTAATTAAAACGGACGCGCTTATGTATCCGTTGTTAGATCACGACACGTCCTTAAAGCTCGACACAAAGGGGAAAATGTCTCTCTTACGATTCGCCGTTAATAAATTGATTGTAACGGCTACGTTGTTTCATCTTTTATTGCGTTGCCTCCCAATACTCATTCTACTCACAAATTCTCAAAACTTCCATTCACTAAAAATAACTACATATCATTCAACTTAATTTTACATAAATTTTCCATTTCTAGATTCTTCACTTATATTTAACTTATTGATTTTTTTTAATTCAATTTTTTGAATTTTGATTTAAATAGGAATTTAAGAAATTTTAAGAGAAAAAAAAGGTTTTGTAATGAGTTTGGGAAACATGGTCATATTGTATAGGTACCGTAATCGATAAATTAACGGCGATCCTGTATTGTGGTGGGCAAGGAGCTCTGCGGTAATCCCGACTGAAAACGGACATGCCCTGTATCAATTTTGCAGGTTAATAGATTACGATCGCCATAATGGACGCCACTGCCATTGTTTCCAATTCTGAAAATTGATACTTGATCTTGGTGCGAACTCGACGGAAATCGCTTCGCCGAAAATCCCTTATTAACGTTTCATTTTATTCCTGGAATTCGAATTTTGTTTTAATGAGCTGTAATATCGGAAAAAAAATATGTTGTCGATTTATAACGTAAGTATCCAAGTAATCAATTCGTTAATGTCGATAAATAATATTTTCTAATCACTTCAACGATTTTCTTTTATATTATAATCACAAATTTACAATATCAATATTTAAAATAACACCTCAGGGACAGTAGATAAATTCAAGAGACATCTACGTATTCGTAAGCCGCACTTTTTTTTTTAAGAAAAATTTTCGAAGTTATAAAAATCTCAGAAATGCAATTGTCAGAATTGACTTTGAAGTTTGTAGCAGATTTACACGAACTAAGCTAATTTCATTCCGAATAAATATGTTGCCATATTCTCCATGAAATGGCGTCAAGTTCGACAATAGACAAAACGTGGGACCCGATTTGAGATAAAGGTCGAAAATTTCGCAAGTTCGCAGATCGCAGTCTCGAGTTGTAAAAAACTTTTGAAAACTGTGACACAATAAACACCCAACAAAACAGTTTCAAATATTACAAATTCCCATACATCGTCAAATTCGCACCCCAATTCCCGAGAAATTACAAAACGCACCGCGCTCATCAAAAATGCACCCTCGTGCGTCAAATCGCCATCTTCATATATATGCCATTTTCACCCCACACATGCATTCCTGATGCTGTATTTTAACCATTTTCCCCACAAATGCATTCATGGCTTATACGCGCCATAACTTATACGTCACCCCGAATTCGATCGCGCGCGTTGAACGTTCGTCGAGATTATTCGATAAGACTTAGATATATAAGGCTTATCGGTTGTCTGAAAAAAAAAAACGGGGTGAATCTAATTCTTTTTTATTTCGCCTTTCCCATTCATTGACGGTTCTGTGTGTCACGTGTCGTGATGATAGTTCCCGATATAGGTGAATCCGATCCGAGTAATTTATCCGACAGTGTGAAAAAGTGACACGTTTTATATATACGAGATAAATAATTAGATTGAATAACGTTATCTTTTTTTCTTATTTTGAATCAAAAAGTAAAATGTACTTAAATATTCTATCACTGTATTTTGCTTTTTGAAATATTTTGTTTGAAAAAAGTATCCTAAGAGCATCAAATGAAGGCTAAAACTATACTTTCTCAGACAATTTTCGAACTTAATTTAAAATTTATATATCTAATGCGTGCATCTTTACGTTGATGTAATTTGAATATTTCAAAAGAAAAATTTTTCGATTCATTTTTTTTATGAAAAATATTGAAAATTTTTGATTGGATGTGAGTATCTTCTCCAATGTTTTTAGAAATTTAGCCTCAAATAACAAACAAAAATGATTGGAATCTTCACCGCTGAACAAAACAATACGTTTCAGAAAAGATAATTTCACTCGTTTCCAAACAATTATGCTTTTAGCTGCTAAATTATTGTAATTAAAAAAACACTCATATAATTTCAAAATACACCCATGAATAATTGAACAACCGAAATCACGCCACACACGTAAGTATGCATAAAAATCCCATTCTTCATCAATCACCTGAATTACAAATCACTACCATACATTCAATTAATACTAACCCGCTCATTAATCGCCACTGCGGGAACGATGGAAAATTCATAGGCACACACGTACCCGATCATCTTATAATTTTCGACTATAACACACCGGCTTTGCATAATGTATCGAACCGTACAACGTACACCAGGTCCTCCAATTATGAATTTTCAAAAATCCACGCGAGCGACGAAAGACAGAGAGACTCACGTACATTCATATGCCATATGTCGATTTCTGTATTTCTTCACTAGAATTAATTTCCGAAAGTTCATAGTTGGAGGACTGGCTGTACATACGTACACCGCAAAACGACCTCAATCGGAAGAAGCAGGGCGTGTAATCAAGTTTCGATTCCCCATTATTTCGCTACGGACGTCGTTTTAATTATTCACCCCCTAAATGCAGTGCATATCGGTCGGGTGTGTGTAGAATTCGCTGGTAACCAAAAATGTACAGGGTGTTCCATACGGCGTGTAATGGAAGTAGAAAAAATCGATGTTATTCTGTTGCTCGTCGGGCGTTGTGGGAATTGTACGGTGCGCAACATTCGTTTCTGTATTCTTCGGGGATTTTTTTTTTCGACGTGTGTTATGTTTGTTGTTGTTATTTTTTTTCATATGTTTCGTTGGTGGTTTGTATGTTTTTACTTTGCGATTCTATTTGGTTTGGATTTTGATGGAGAATTCAATGATTGAGAATTCATTGAAATGTTAATAAAACCGATATCGAATCTGCAGAGTATGAAACTTCGTTTGTTTCGTAACCACTGAATATGTTTTCTCAAAGGTTATTTTTACATTTTATTTTGTGATTTGAATGTGATTGAGAATGATTTTGAATAAGTATTTTATAAATTTCTGGTTGCATACCTCAAAGTCAGAGTATTAATATGTATCGCAAATCCACAAACGAGGCAACGAAATGCATCTGAAAGGTATGATCAAAGTGATGAGCAAAAATAAAAATGAACTATCATCGATCGTGGGCAGTCTGGTGAGAAATTTCTTTTGACCGCTTCGTGTTTATACAAAGTCTACATTTTTAACGAGACGGTGAACTCTAACACTGCTTTCGACTAGAAATTTTATAAATTTTGTATGTATTAATGAAATTGGCTATTTATTCATCAAATAAATTCGCAGAGATTTAAAGTTGCAGTTGTAGAAATTTATTGAATATATTACACTTTTCTAATAAATCGATGAAATCATAATTTAATATGTGTACACGTATAGTATTTACTTATATAAAATCATATTGAACCAGATATGACATAATCAGATTTGATGCAAGAATTCATTTATCTATGAATATGACGAATTTAGTTAAGAGGGAGCTTTCAATTTTATTATATAATCCGGTGGGATTTCTTTTGAACCGGTAATTGGGACTTTCTCGTCCAAAAGTAATATTTTTGCGAGTATTTTTTTTAATAAATAAAATCATATTTGTAATTTAACGAAATGTAACGATAATCGTATAAAAAATTAATAATTTGAATTTACTTCCATCCGAAATTTATAAAATGTGTGATTTACAGACACTATCTAAATTTTGTGTGAACTATAGAATCATTATATAAAATTATTATTCGAAAATCTACTGTACTACTTTAAATATTTAATTTCACACTTTAAGTTAACATAATAATTCACGTAAATCACGCTAGCACCATAGAAGCGCTTTAATTAAAACGTTCTAGTAATATGCGGATATTTTTCTTCAACATTTACTTCCAGGAATTTTTTTATTCAATTACACTCAACGGCGTAAGTAAACGATAAACTAATGAATGAAGCCATTAGCAAATAAGTGATGTAGAATTAATAAAACACGATTCCACGAATGTACGCCAATTTAACACGAGCATTACTAATAATATATATGAGCCATTCATCAAAAAATAAAAATTCGACCGGACGAAAACGATCGACGAAATTAAATTGAATAAGGTCGCAGTACATACATAAGAAGTCCGCCCCATAAGAGGGGTTGATTGGTTAGTAAAGCGAGTACCGCACACTTTGAGGGTTGAAACTTTCTTGACCGAACATTGTACGTATTCCCCAAAAATGAAGATTTATAACCGAACACGGTGGCTCTTCGGCTGACCACCGCAACCACGATCGCTGATTAATAGCCGCAATCTATCAACGAGCCGAAGCCGATTGATTATCGGGTGTTACAGCAGTTTTCGACCAGCATGGGGACCTAGTGCGATAAATAAAATCACGTGCATTTGGCGCAGATAGGGGACTGCCAACCGAGATGGTCTGGACGTTTAAAAAAAGCCTATAAAACTCGATTTAAGTGAGAAAAAAGTCGTAGAAGCCTTTGCAATTTAGATAAGTACTGTTTTTATATTCAAATGTAGAAAAAAACTAATACAGTAAAAGTTAGACAGTAATAATAACCAGTACGTGCATAAAAGTAATGTTTCTATGCATTAAAATACAAATCGAATCAATCCATTTCATACTCACTGATGATTTTATTTGATGATATGGTTGATTTTGCCATTTTTTTACAGATTTAAATTTATATTTGTCTAATGAGTTTTATTTTCAAGCTTTATATCGAATTATTTTTAAATAATCAATATGTTAATTCAATTTTTCTAATTACTTAACTTTCATGCTTGTTTGACACTTCAATCTTTTTGGACACATGACTGCACTATTTTTGATAAAATAACAACAAAATAGTTAAAATTTTCACGATTTTTTTCGTATGTCGAGACATTATTACATATATTATATTATAATACATTATACGTAAGTTGAAGCATATTTGATGACCAAAATTGTGCCTATGTCGAATTGTACGCTTGGGGATGCGTACGTATGTCGAGGTTCCACTACAAATTTTATAAGTAGTGAGAATACTTTTTTATTTATACGACTTAAATATCATTTTTATATTATCTACTTAAAGATCGAAAAGCGAATCTATCTCATTTTCTGATAAAATGTGCACTAAATCAAAATTAACTGCTCCCGTCAAAGAATTATATGAGGGGATGAGCAGAAGTCTTAGTGCAAAGGCGTCGATTGGTCACGGCGCAGTAGCACGTGCAAGAATTCTGCAATTGACATGCGATTTCTGGACTTTATTGCATCACCATTGTATGCTTCGATTTAGGAATTGCTATTATACAATGTATAGTATAATAAAATGTGATATATGTGTGAATAATTGTGGTGAAATTCGATCAATTGTGCGATCGTGCGATATGTTTGATATCTGATGCTGAATCAAAATAAATGAATCAAACGTTTTGTATCTAATGGAATAATTAATGGGAACGTCATACTGCTTTAATGGTACAGAAAGGGTTATTAAAAGAGAGGGTTGCTTTATCTGCTACGCTTAAGCTCTAATATCATAAGTAAGGTAGAAACATTTTTAGCTATGAAATTAGTTGCGATATACCTATTCGTATTTCTGTTCAGTAATATATTGTGCGCAGTTAGTGTAAATAAAATAACGAACATTTGATGAAAATATGTAATAAATATTAGGTCGAAATCTCTTTGATGGAATGTTTCTAATATGAAATGTTTAATAATTCTCCTACGTGTGTACAAAAATTTTCAGTTGCTGAACAAACACGTTCCTTCATATTTCCAAGGACAATAAAATAAAAGTCAACGTTTTATTATTTGAGATTCTTCACATTTACAAAAAAATATTTACATATTTTCTTCTATATTTTATAGGCCTGCGTGTGCGTATGAAAAATTATTTACGCACCCTTGTACCTGATAAAAAGTACACGCCCCCAAAAAATTGAAGGGTGCGTCTTTTTTATTACATTTTGTCGGCAGTTAAATTCGAGAGGGCGGGCAATTCAAAGTGTTCGAAAAAAAAACTATTCAGCATATTTATTAAAGGAATATACATAATTTAAAATATACGCTCTTTGATTTTGAAAAAAAAAACGTTATCTTGGGACGTAATTTATGGCACAGTATGCATTTATTTACCATATCGTAGTACGCAATTTAGCCTTCTTATTATTCTAGATGAGTAAATTTTTCTTACAAAAAATATGAAAAATAATGCAATACGAATGAACGAAGCCTAAAAGATATATTTTGCATTTTAAACGATGTTGCATCCTTTTATAAATTGTTGAAATTAAAATATCAAAGGGATATTTTTTCTCTTACAATTTTCCAGGTGCAGCACAATATTTTAATTTCATTCGTTTATTTTTTTTTCAAAATTTGCTAAGATATTATACTCTATGCATATTTACACATAGATAAAGCTCAGAAGAATCCATCTTCTCAGAAACTATGTATTAAGAATAATAAGCAATTTAAGATACCCATTAGCAACAACTGCTGGGATTTTCGTAATATCTTTGGAATGCCATAAGCAAGATTGCACCAGAAAGCAATAAAGGTCTTATCATAGATGGCCATGGAGATGGAAAAGTCGTATAAGTGTAAATACAGAAGGACAAAGAGGGGTTGAAAATGGTCTAAGGGTTCTGTATGTGTCTGGAGAAAAATAAAAGACACATACAGTAGCCGATTGCGATTTATGATGTTACAAAGACAAAGGTTCGATAAAATGTAAATAGGTATTGGTTTTTCTCGGCTCAATTTATACCGTTGAATATTGTTACTTATCGACTTTTCACTTGAGAATAAATTAAGTCCAATTCTGGTGAAAAATGTAGTTAATAAAAAAAATTATACATATTGCTAGAGATAAATATTAGTTTTATTTAACATAATATGATTTACGAATCAAATTTCATGCTATTCCGACCGACTTAAACTTCAAACAAAAGTTAAAACATCCTAACTGCATCACTGTTACCAATCAAAAAAAAAAAATCTAACTACATAGAAAATCACATTTGTACAACAGAGCATAGGGTGTCTCGCAAGATCGTGAAACATACACATAATTTGAATGGGAATACGCGGGGGCACCATATGCGGGTGACTCACCATACAGATTCGGCGAGCGAATCCCCCTTCATAATTCCCACAAACACCATGCCACGCAAAATAGGAATACTCACCAATACCATACTAAAACATAACACAATACTACGGCAAGGTGTGCTCAACCACCCCCATAGCGTTAGTGCAAAGGGCCATTAGTGACTTCGTTATGGGGGCCCTCTTGTATGGGGGTTCGAGGAAGTGGCCGGCACGTTTCCAATAAACGCGGCTTCGGCCGATGCGAATTATGATGGATTTATGACCGGACCGTGGTCTATCGACAGACCAATAGCACTCCGATAAATACGAATTAAAATCCCATTTTTCATGCCGAACAATCCGACGAGTTCGGCGTCGATGGAATCTCTTTTCGACAATGGGGACGTGTCATATTTCTTCGGATATTTGACGAGCTTCGAATTTTTTTTTCATTAATTGATTTTCATATTGGTATAGTTTTTATTTTTCATAATTGTAGATATTTCAATAATATTTTGATTGATTAACTTTCTTTTCTGCGATGGAAAGTTTGTGTTGTATTATCGAGTTGGAAAGAAGTTAATGTTCATTATTATGTGAATAAATTAGGTGGCAAACATACTTCGTCTGATTATATGCATGAGTGAATCCTTTGTGCGGAAAAAAAGAAGAAAAAAAAATACAGAAAAAGGGAACAATTTAAATATATACCACATTACCCATGTCATTTGTTGCAATGTCATCGAGATGGGCTCCCTCCCTTACCGTGTAAAATGTCAACGTTTCCCTCTTTGCGCACACAAATGACATTCTTACGCGATGAAAATTATTCTTAAAAAGTATGCGTGTAGGAAAAAAATAAGGAGGGAATTAAAAATGGATAACACTTGTTTTTTAAACATTCAAACTGCTCAACAAAATGTTTAATTTTCCGCCGAGGAGACGCGCCGTGTCGCCGGGCGTTATTTTGGTAGAGCAATTTGAAAGAATTGCTTATTAAGACGAAATAAGCTTAAGCTAATTAGAAAAACCGGAGATCTTTTTTTCGTTCCACCTGCTTTCGTTACTTTTGCCCCGGAAAATTGTGCGCTAATTTTTTGTGCTCCGAAAAAAAGTTTATGAAGCGCTCGAGGAAAAAGTTCACCTCGGTGACATTATTTCGGGCCACAGATTGCACGAAACACTCGTGTAAAGATAATGAAATTTCAAATGAAAACAGTCTAAAAAATATTCATAAATATCATCATTATGGCTGTTTTTTCACACAACATCTACGCAATATAAAACCGTTTAACTATAATAAGCGAAACTAGAACGACATGAGACATTTTCATTAGTAAGATGATAATTATAAAAATAATAAACGATCAGCATTCAATTACAAACTATTTAATACGGTAAAATAATCCTTTTATTTTTTTAATCGCACGATTTAACCATGTAATTCATGTCACCCTTTGGGGCACGTACATCGACCAACGATTCAATTGAAAATGCTTCCATGGGCATTGTGATGAAATTCGCCTAACACGACAAGCACACGAAATCTAAAGGGTTGAGGGCTTCTCGAAATAATTATTCAGACGACAGATGCCTCCAACGCACCGTTACCCGAATACGAAATGCGAATTCCGATCCCGTGTGTTTATAATAAAGCGGTGCATTTATAATGTTCGTACCTTTAATGCCCCCAGGCCGCATTTCACCGTAAGATTTTGAATAGAAATTCGACAGTGACGTATAGAAATAATGCGATAACCAATGTACAGTCGATTTGATTCAAAAATAAAATACATTTAACGAAAGCTCGTCCAATCAGAAACGTTTCCCGGAAGTCTCGCGCAATCGGAAAATCGCTATGTTCTCGTCAAGATCCGTCAAGAAAATCGCGACGTACCCTCGCAAAAGAAACCCTCGAGCCCTTGCCCTAGAAGCGTTTGTTTTTCTGACGAATAATTGAGGTCGATGGGGGGCCTGGGCGGCTCCCGAACCGTGGGCGGACGGATTCGTGACGACAAATGCTACTACACACAGGGCTCCAACTATTGATTTATGGCACTTGCGAAGTTCGGCCGACAGAAAAAAGCGTTCCGCTCTCGGAATCGGAAAGCGAAACCGCTAACTGAAACGCTTCAAAAATGCCCAAATTGCCGTTCTCACACTGTGTACTTTTCGGACTCACAAAATTAAATCGTGAATTTTAGCTCAAGATGTAATATATGAACATATTTGTATATGTTACTGTTTAAGTGCCCACTCTTTGCGTTTATAAACATAATCTAAAATCTAATTAGAATATAATATTTGCACATTTGTTCTTGATTTTCGATCAATATTCATGTATCGATTTCAAACTCTTCATAAATGCATATCACAGTGCGTTCTCGAAGCTTTTCAGAATTAATATATTGCCTGTGATCTGAGTATTTTCGTAATATTACCTATTTTTTCAAAATTTCTCTACAACACTACACTGTTTGCGGATTTCATTGATTTAGTAAACGAAATGTTTTGAGATATATTATGTTAATGATATTATGAATGATGAACAATTGAATCGATTCAATAAAAATACCAAAGGAAATTCAAAAGTTTCATTCTATTTAATTCGTCTAGCAGCATTTGACAGTTAATTTACACATCGCACATAAACTGATGTATATCGTGCGTATATAAATATACTAGTTTGTTTATGAATATACTGAAATAAATATAATAAAATATAAATATTAGATAAAAATTTTATGCATACGTGTATAACTGTAGTTTTGGCAAGATATAGGGGTTGCCTTTTGGTGCGATCTCCCTTATCACCCAGATCTAAACATTCACCCTCCTGACACGGCCAAATCCACGGACGTCTAGCTTTATATATTTAGACCGAAATGCGAACGGCACATACACACATCCACACACGATCTCGAAACGTTGAAATCCTCTCGTGGCCAACGAAGCCAGAAGCCAGAAGCCAGACTTTCAGGTCCCCGAAGCTCGGAACTAACCGCAACAGTCTCGACGCGATGACTGCCACGACTCATTTATATGCGGTCGAGATAGAAGTGGTTTTTTTTTGTTCTCGATTGTTTATTTATTTATTTGCTCTGACGTTCTCGAATGTTTAATTGAAACGCAGGCGGATTTTCCTGTCGGATTGAATAAGTATGGCTTTGTCTAAGCGAGAGATTTAATTCGCCGTGTACGTAATGGCACTAAACATTCAGAGTAATCTAGTGCAGCGGTTCTCTATTCAGAATCCGAGCACGATCCACGCGCAAATCAGTGGTATAGTGACAGTAATGAAATTAAATTCGCGGCACTTTTCCATTTCTTTTTACTTTCGAAAGAATTAAATTAACCGAAGCTATTGTTCATTAAAAATTAAAAAAAAAAATCTACCATTATATAAATTTTTATCATACTCGGATTAACAAATTGCACCCGATACACTAATCCATCCTAACCTTGACCTATTCAACAATGCAAATGAGACAATCGCAACTGAACCGAAACAACAACACAACGTTGACCAATTAAGCAATCCGCCATAATCTCGTTACACTCGCGCTATTTTGCGTCAAATCTAATTTGAACGCTCGCGTTACTAAAGCAAAGTTAATTAGTCGCCTCCGACAAACTCGCATTAAAAATCCCTTTTAATTTGCATAATTCCGTCGCGAAACCTCCGCCGAGTGATTCGCATAATCCATGTGAAGGGATGCTTAGAAGGGCAGAACTGCCCCTCTGATGTGGCAGATATAAATCAGCTGCGAGCTTAACAGGATTAAGTACCAATACCAGAATGGTGATGACTATAGTCGTCGTTTCAGATAATGTATCGATTAGTATTCAGTGTGAAATATAATCGACCCAATCTTAAGATTCATAATACTCAAAATTCTCACAGGAATAGATTGCATTTTTTTTTTAAGACTCAAATACCTACAATATATGCCCACTCATAAGTTTTATTTTCACGTGTAAATCTCGAGAGTAAATTTTGTCGAAAAGTACTCTCACGGATATTCCCCTTCTCGAAAGTTATACGTGATATTTTTACTTTCATTTGAATACTCTTTAACTTTTTACCCATATGTAGTATATTCCTAAGTCCCTTGATTTTGTTACTTCGATAAAATTATTAAATCGAAAAATAACCTAATTGAGAAAACATTTCGCTGAAATTAAAAATCTTTAATTTATCTTATAGAAACTTGTGCACACTCTTGGAACCATCTGGTGAAAACGCACCCTTACTTTTCATTCCGAAAGAGCAGTGCTTTTGTAAATGTAGACTAAATAGTCAAGGGGGTGGGTTTTCGGGGGTTCAAAATCCCCGATTTCAGTATGTTAATTCGATTATGCTAGTTTTTGTCGCGATTGTGTGCACGTTCAATTATCGCCGGGATTATAATGCACCCGCTCGAATGTGCTTCATAATGTCCGGAAGGGATGTGTTCTGTTCTTTACGATTATTGCTACGTTTTTAATTTCGCACTTTGTTTTAGTAATGTGTCGTTACTTTTTATTGTTTTTGTGATTTTATTGTACACGTAAAAAATATTTACGAAAAGAATCCGGTTATTTTTTACGACATATAAAAAAATACAAATAATATGATCAAATTTTATTTGCTCATTAATGAAATCTGAAAATAAAATAAAATAATTATCACGTTTTAAAAAGATTTCGAATATTTTGCACTGACATGATTATTTAATATACATTTTCTACTTCAACCACTTTTTAACGATCCCAAGACAAAGAGTATAATCATGAGAATGGGCTTTTTACATTTTTTTTAGCACCATATAAAGCTTGCGGAAATTACACGAGTTGTCGTGAACTGCGGCGAAATTATGCTCCGTGGGAATTTCTTATTTAAAACGGTTTCAGCGGATAATAAACACTCAAAGAGGAATATGAAGGACAACCGGTCCCCAGGGGTCAAGTCGGCCTCTTTGTCACGCTTTCACTCAACTCACCCTTGAACCGGCCCCAAACTTGAAAACCTCTAGAACATGACATCCAACAAGAATCAAATTTTGAATATTTTTCATTTATAATATTATTATTACATTTCTCAAAATAAAATTATCACGAAAAATATATTTAAATCAGCGGATTACATTCGGCGTTGCTTCAGAGTTTATGATGATGATGGAGTGTCGTATTGAAGATCGGATTTTTGAGATTCTCCTGATTTCAATATGCAATCGTATTTAATTCGGTGAAGATTCATTTAATATATCACGAAGTTTTTGATCATCATCTGTTCAAATTTTAACGAAAAGTTCATTTCTGACGATAATAAAATTTATCGCATCGTTTATTATCCAATTTCAACTTCAATCGCGGGGATTCATTATCACATATGTACATACGAGCATCCCTTGGAATAAGTTTTCGACCCCTTCCACACAATGTGTCTAGATGAGCTCTCTATTGAACAAAGTTTTGTCCATAGTGAGCTATTACTGTCTGATCTTATGCCAGCTACTGGAATCCCTTTCGTGAACTAGAATGTTCCAAGACTCATCTTATGAAGTCGACTGACGTTTCTCTTGGAGAACTTTAAAATCTTGCATTTATCGATATAATACAATTTTTTTATTCAGCATTATCACTCAAATTTTTAATTAATTTATTAATAAAATTGCTAAAATTTAATAAGAATTCGTTATTTTTTGTTATGAATAACATACAGGCATCGTTGAATTAAAAAAATAGAAACAATAGAAAAAATGCCCTTTCAAACTCAAAACCAGTGTATACAAGTATATGTATATCTGACACACGTGTCAGTCAAAATCTGAAAAAAGGGGAAAATTTCAAAAGCTTCATGGTATTTTCCGCAAGGGTGAATGAGAACACCGAGGGGATGTTTCAGCATTTTTAATAATCCCCTTACTTATTCATACCAATCAAGAATTTGTCGCACGACATATGACGAAGCTTTCCATGGCTATTATCTATCACCGGTGAAACAATGCGATATCTATCGCTATGCTATAACTGTTAGCTATAATATAATAGTGATGAAAACTTTTCTATTTTTCGCGAATAATCGATCCGTTTCCCGCAACCACTTCTTGCATCCAGGTCACGCTTGGCGCTCGTTACTAAGCGAACAACGTTGCGATTCAATTCCAAAAAAAGACAGTTCACAATGAACGACAGTTGTGAAAAATAACTGAAAATAAAAATATAAACACGTTACAAGCTATCTGTTGTTCTGTATTCGAACGAAAAAAGTTAAGGTTCATGCGCTGGAAATTTGTTCTCCTTAAACACATACGAATGTCTCGTAATCGTGACTAACGTTTTCCGTTTCGTAGCCAAAGAAAATTTTCTTTGAACGCCCAAAAAGTCTGGATTTTCACAAGTCCGAAAGCTCCGAGTGAAATTGCTGTGAATTTTAGTTAAACTTTTTCGAGGACGTACAAATTTGTAATTGTATTTTAAAAGGCGAACAACTAATCTTCAAGGCTTCGTTTCAGAATAGATATACACATTGTATGTGTGTTTTCATTCGGTATATTTTCAAGAAAGTTTTACAGCTTTATTCTGATAAAATATTTACGTTGCCCAAACATAAATCACTATATTTTTTAAATACAAAATTTAAATTGATAACATAGCATATTATACACCAATCTCATACGTATTGTGATGTTTGGAGTGTAAACACGAGAACTTGGGCATTATGCACATTGGGGTCCTCGAGTCACAGTACAGACTCCCGATTCAACCACCGCAAAACTGTCAATTAGGTGACCCGAGGGCTTTCCCTAATGATATTCTGTCTCACATAATCCCATGGACTTGTGTGTTCATGAAAAAAATTCAGCAGCTACATTTACACACGCTGTACTTACGAGGAACAACTTAAAAGTATACCAAAGTCATGAATAATTAAGGCACAGTACCTAATTTTCATAATTATCTTGTTCAAAGTATTATTATTATTTTATAAAAATTTAAAATTTATTTCTGGAATTGTAATCTGTTCGTCGATATTTCATACGATGTAATATTTTCTAGCTTCACGTCGTATAAATGGGAAAAATTCGATACTTTAAAACTTAAACTGCTTCAATATATCAAATGACAATTTAAATTTAATATAAAACACATTCTATTTCCACACAAATGGCTTCAGACTTTAAAAACGACCCATGCTCAGTGCCGTACTTAGGTGTACGTCAGCGGGTCGGCAAATGGACGTCGGCTGTGAAAATCGCGTATATCTGATTTTCCCAGCTTCCTTTTATTTCTCACCGCTCCTGTATGTATCTCGTTCGGAAATAAAGCTGAGGATTCTTTTCGTTTGCAATGTTCGTAGAAAAAAACATAGAATGCACGTACGCCGTTGATTTATGGCGCTGTGCTGAAATCTTTTGTTCTTGTCGCTTATAAAAGCGTCGTCTGTTGTATATGCTCCGGTATCAGATGATGCCTTTAAAATGAGCAATGCTAAAAGAAAACCTAGAAGTAGTGTATAAATTCATATACGATTCAAACAACAGCTAAGCATCATGAAAAGATTCTTGTCTTGTGCAATTTGATATTTAAATAAATCCAGATCATTTCTTCTAAACTATAATTAAACATTTTAAATTTAATATATTTATAATATAGAGTATAATTCTATTATTAATTAAAAAATTTAATAGCTTTTCAGCATAATCTAGCAGTAACACAGGACACTTCATTAAAACCATACGATCGAAATGAACTATTAACGCTTACAATATCAATTCATTATATCAAAATGATTAAATTATAAATTCGTCATTAACATCGACATAATGGAAAATTAATTTCGTTGAAAATAAAAAATGGCAAATTGAAAATTAATCGCCTAAAATTAGGCGACAGCCGAAATTCAACCAGAGTTTAACCTGGACCAAGCTTTATTTGATTAAACCGCCGCACGGCATGAATATTGAAGATAACGGGTTGCGAAAAGGAAAAAAGACAGGGCTGTGAACCCTCGGAAAAAAATCTTTTCCGATTTTTTTAATTGCTAATCCAATTTCAATAAATTGCTGACGAACTCCAATCATGATTTGAACCGTTCAGATCTAATAGTGACTAACTCTGCTTTTTGACAAAAATAAGATTTAAATTTCAAGACACTTGATATAGTCTTAACTTTCTTATGTGTTGAATATCATTCCTGAACATTAAATAACACTTTTTTTTAGATATAGGAAAATAAATCATTTATTCAAGAAACCATTCGAATAATTTATGTACTCTGATTTAGTTTAATAAAAAACGTTTTCATTCAAAGTATGTATTGTAATGTGATAAAACAATAAGATTTATCATTGATACTAACTTAAAAAACGATAAAAATATAACATCTTCAACTTAAACTTCTGCACGAAGATATGAACCCCTGAAATGAGGAAAAAATCAGTACTATCCTCGCTATGAGAGCGAAGCGATTCAGCCGATATTGGCGAAATACGAATTCGGCATGTAACGAGATTCGGTCCATTAACCCGATTCCGAGAGTCAGCACTTACATTATACGCATTTCTGTATGGTACATAGAGCGAGACTGGAGTTCGATTGATCCGATTCGATTCTGAATTTCATTCCGTGTGTCTTGAGTGATGTTATTTCTGCAAATATCTAAAGATTCCCTTAAAGAGGATAATTGCGTTCTCGGCGTATTTATTGTACCCGAGTGTCATTGTAGTGTGTAGAATAACATATTAACAAAAGATAAAGATAAATGTAATAGTTTATAGAGAACGTGTAACATTAAGAATTAATTAATCGTAAGATGTTATCAAAAATTTTACACGTTTTACGGTTCGTTCGGAAATCACATTTTTTTCACTTTTGATTTATGTTGCAATAATTTGCCATCTGTCGGCGGTTGAATGAGTGAATATTAATATTTTTTTGTACATAGATGTCTATTTTTTATTTTCACAAATTAATTAAAATTTCAATTAGTATATATTATAGAGTATTTATTCAATTCTAATTCATCGCACCGTATTACATTATGCATGAATATAATAAAAGTTCAAAGCGTATCAAAATTTCGATTCATCGAATTCGAATCAAAAAATTGTATCGTTCGGCATAATCATCATATTTTTGAATTTCAATTGAAAATATACATTAAAAGTTTTACGAATAAAATTCGAAATTCAAAAAGCGTATTATAGAAAACACGACGAACTTCGAATGGCTGAAAACTTAAAATATCTAACCGTCTCACCTCAAGAAACGTTTCTCAGAAACACTTTGCACATTAGAGATTTCACTCAAATTGCACAGCACGTTTTCTCCAAAGAGCATACTTTACCAAAGAGGCTCGAGTGCAACTTTGCACCGCATCCGCGACTAAATTACAACAAAACAGAAATCAAGACGTCTTTGAACCCTCACGATTTGCATAAAACAAAATCCGCTCCTAATCGCCGAAGCGAGCGAGCATCCGGTTGCCGAATCGCGGCTTCCGCCTTTACGTGCCTCCGTATAAGAAGAGAGGATCGAAACGCTGCTAAATCGAAACCGAAAATATCGCGGATTCGACGTGGAAGGGAAGGTTGGAAGGGTTGAGGGTTGGGGAAGCGCTCGATGGATTTTCCTTGTTCGAGAAAACTCGACTCCGGACGGGAAAACTCGAACCGGGAAAAGCTCGCGCTCTAATTATAATACTTCTTGTCGTCGCGTTAGCTAGTTAGTCTTCAGCCGAGAGAAAACTTTGCATATGTCAACTACAAGATGTTTGCGTGCTCTTAAGCACACTTTAAATACTGTTTATTTTAATAATTTGCAAATGAGATTTGCGTTACTGACTTGAATCGTTCAGCTTTATTATATGCTAGCTTCTGTGACCTCGACGTTGCTCAAGACGCTTTGGACTTTGGGCCGATTGTGAATTGATAAATGTTTAATATTTTTTGTTAACGTAGTAAGTGTTGTTACGTGTATAGACGTTGTATATTTTTTACGTCTGAGCTCATTTGTAAAATTCAAATGTAAATCGTAAAATGTAATTATGGAAAACTTTTCCCGAATGCCAAAGAATCAGCCGTCAAAAATTCTAAAAATAAATAATATATCTATTCAAAATTATTTCAATGAAAATAAATAACATAAAATACATTTATATTTATAATATTTTCCGATTTATCAAATTAAAATTGTAAATTACTTTCAAATATTACAAAAAAAATAATTGGCTTATACAAAATTGTATCGCTCGTTTATACATAACGCGCTTCTAAATGGCTTTCATTATAAATTCGACAACAGCACAAACAATATACAAGCGGCACAATAGACGCAGATGAGAGACGATTTTCATTAATACCCAGTTGGTACATTGTAAATATCAGAAATCTCAAATTACAAACGCCCAAACAGAATCGGACCAAGTTCGCACGCAATTCGGCCGATTTAACAACTGGGTCGTACCGAATCGATCCCTAAATACTACTTAAGGCACATTCGATAGACAGTATTGATGCTGCGACCTTGCTGAAGAATCAAGGCGATCAAGGACGTTTCGCGTTTCAACGAATCCGCGTAAACAGCTACTGAAAACCCTGAATCGCTGAAAGTCCATTAACAGGCTTCGATTAATCGACCGCTAATGAAGCTTTACAGGTTCTTGTACTGATTATGAAATTTATTTTCGAAAATATTTCAATTGTGTTAAATTACAAAACGACCTTTGAAATTAATTATTTTTAAAAGATAGCAAATGCTTGAAAATTATATTCTTTTTCAATGGCACTACAGTCGATATTACACCTAAGCCTTTCCGGCGATTTCGTAAATATGAGATTTTTTTTAGAGTAGTTAAATCCTAGACTAACATTATATTAGTCATTAATGACTCAAACCATATATGGGCAAATGTGACGAAAGCCGATCACTTCGTAGAGCAGTTTACGATTATCATTAAAAATCGTGACTAGATATATTGCATTTCAAAATTATATGGATTTTGTAATAAAATTTTCCAGAATAAATTGAGTGTGGGCTACTAGCTCGTTGCATTAAATAGTTAGTGAAGTTATTTTATCGCGAAAAAAGTGAGTTCTTAGAAGTTACAGTTTTTCATAATGAAAATGTGCAACTTAATATTCTATTATCAACGAGTTCTTAACTCATATACTATTCATTGTATGAAACGGCTAGGATTACAATGAAAATATCCGCATTTGCACTAATTGTAAGAAGAATAACCAAAGTTTTCCATGCTCGAAAGTCAGTTTTCCACTACGGCGGAAGAAACAACGACTTTTCCAATTTGTGTACTTCTAAAATAAGACTACTCAGTTAAAGCTGTATTTAATTTAAAATTGCTGAAATCTCTTATAGACGGTAACTCTGCAACTGAATTTAACACTGCTCAACGAATTAAACTTAATTCACAATCTTCAAAAATGCTATAACCTCTCAACCTAGCTTTCTAAACTTGAAATTCAGCTCAAAACGACGATTCTAACACTGAAAGAAAGCAGCCTTGAGATGTCTGGGTCTATTTACTACTTAGACCCCGCATATGCCCAAGACACCGTTGAGTCTTTATTGCACTCTTTTATAACCTCTCGGGTTTCATTCAGTCCTTTCTCAACCGTAATTTGAGCCCAGTACAAATGTACGCAAACGTACATACACATGCATAGCAATAAGAAAGTTTATTTCGTTTTACTTGTTTTTGGCTTATGGAGCACTAATTACGACGAACATAAAAACGAACTACACACAAGACTTTCATTAAACCTATTATGATTCAATTAATACTGTAAAAAGAAAATTGAGGTTGAATTATCAAGCATAAATTCAGACGTTCGTTTCAATAATATTACTGAAGATTGTAGATAATCTATTTATGCATATTACCCATGTTAATATCAAAATATATATCTAAATATGAAAACATTTGGCCTAGTCATAACAACTATGTCTTTGTATAAAATATCTGTCCTGTACAATAATGATAAATACCATTAAATGAAAGTAAATGTTTATCCACCTGATAATAATTTATTTATTTCAGAAGCTATTTTAATTAATTTTGTACTCTAATGTGAATTGAACACATCAATTTGATAGTTTTTCTCTACTTTTTGCTTAGTGGAATTAGTCACGATTTGCTCTGAACTGTTCATGCATTGTAATTTTGAAATATCATTGATATTTTTATTAATCTTCGGATTAAATTTCACATACATGCGCATACGTAAAATTCATAAATTTTCCGAATATATCTGACACAACCCATCGTTTAAAAGTCGTCAACCACACGTTGAGTTTTCGGCGTCAATTGTTTGAAACAATGAGTGGACGAATGGGGTGATCAGCTGGACAAACCCTTTTCCCTCCCTTTTTCGGTCTCGTTAAGCCATCTCGAAAGAACCGAGGGTTCGATGTACAGTAAAAGCCAGTAGCCAACCATTTTGTCATAATATTATTTCGAGATTTAATTCAGCAGTTCAGTAAAACTTCATCTTGGTATGTAAAATGACTTATAAAATATGATATTTTTGTTTTATATAGTTCTGTTTTTAAGTAAAAAATATTGTACATATCATCCGATTTAGATGATTAAATGAAAAGCATTTAAGTTAAACATATTGCTTTCAGCTATTTTCTTTGTCTATAAAGATTCTGAAAGCACTTCTACTGCTGCAAGTGGAAAAGAGAGTAGTAATCAGATTTTAGTTTTCCTTGAAAGGTTTTAAGATTAGTTTCACTTTAGGATAGTTAAATCCAATATATTATTTTCATGTTGAATGCTGAATAAAATAAGATATTGATTTAAATCTAATAGCTTTTGAACGTATCCATTTTCAAATTGACTAAATAATGATAAATTTGCATATTTTCTTCGTTATTAATTTATTTAAAAAACGATTAAACATATCTGTCTATAAAAAATACATACAACTAGAAACAAAATCAAGATTTTTTCTTTTTCTGTTTGATCATATACTATGCAAATTCACATAGACATGATATATTGATTGATTACATAAGAACAAACTAATTTGTATTTTTAAAAAATCTGTAATTATTTTATTAAGCATCCCAAAGAAAATATTTATTACCATCAAACACGATTTTTCACTAAGAAATTTCTTTGGAAAATTTATCACGAAAAAGTTTATTTGACGCGTTCTCTGTCTTATTCCATGAAATGTTAAGCTTTTCGGTATATTAGACACTTTCGGCCGCTATCGTATAAATTTGTGTATAAGGCAAAGCCATAAATCTATAGCGGCTCACACACTTTCGGCATCGTGCGGCGCCCCAACGATAATTTATTGCCTCGCACAAAAGTATCGATACTATCGCGGCTAATTTCAGATAATTGTGTGTAGGCTTTTGCCGGTTCGCTTCCGAATCGTAAAACACGTAAAAGCGATGTTTCCCCAAACGTTTCCCGACGACGATAATTTAAATTCGACGAATTTAAATTCAAATTCGCGGCTTAATCGGGGATTTGTACAGTGCAACTCCCGTACTATTCAAGGGTGTCCCTTTTCGTCTGCGATGGTAAATTAAGCCTTCGAGGATTCGGATAACAGCTGCGGATTGTAATCAGTCATCTGTGAACTCAGTCATCCATCAACGAAACGACTGAAACGTTTCTCCCCTAGGCTTGCATTTCTGCGACGATACAAAGTCTCTTAGGGGTGTCTTCATAACGCGGTTGTGTGCTGTTCGAAGCAACAGCTATGGTAAATTCGGGTTCGAAACTTTTACGACCTATTATTATAAAGGTTGTGAAAGTTTAACGATGGTGATGAAACTACTTAAAAGTTTATTTCGCCTCGGAATATTCTTGATAGCGGCAATTTTGACGATCAAATTATAAAACAACGCTTGATGGGAATATTTTCAATGTAATTGCAATTTAAAAGGAAATATAGTAAATTTTAGGTTAAGTGTAATGATTTTATTTCATTTGTTTAAAATAATAAATATCTTCTTGTAATATAACAGGCTCATTATTGAAGGTAACTAATTAATCTGCAAAACTATGCTATCTGGTGTTACCGTTTATCTTTGTAGATTATTTCTGAAGATAAGTCTCGGAATATAATTGAGTGAATTATTTATCATGGATCTTCGTATTTCCAGGACGCAATTTTGATTCAATTCAATTGAAGAATTGTTCATTTCATTCCAACGGAAAAAAATAATGGCCTGCCGCGCTAACGAAACAAATCTTCATTTTCATAACAAAAAAACTACAGATTTTCTTCTACGTTTCTTCTTTACGGTCTCACCATTCGTTTTTCTTCTCCAGAATAGGATTAAATACGGGATTTGGAATAAAATAAAAGAGGTCTCTTGTTATATTTCGGCACTCAATACGCATATAATGAAGACGGATCAAGCTTATCCCTTACATGAGATATGTCTCGATTTTCCGCGGATAATAGGAGCACGAATTTCAGCGGATATTTTTTTTCGAATTCGTTCATTCGATATTCACGAACGCAATCTCGCAAATTTTCCGTAAGGTCTCCGAGGAAACGTGGAAGCTTTCATTAATTCTTGGATAAGCCGGAATTTGGGAAAACTTGCCTTGACTAATGCGTAAAATTCTTGCGGCTACGAGTTTCCGCGCTGCATCCCATGTCGACCTCAGAATCTAGGTCAATTTTTCGCCTGATTTTCTCCTATTGTATTTTGAATATTCTGAGAATATATTCTACAGAAAAATCACTATTTCTGAGATATTGTCAATACTTAAAAAACTGAAGAATGGCGTCAAAAGGCTCATGTATCAAATATTAAAATTGATTAAAATGTCTAAATTTACAAAACACTCAAGCAATCAATCAATTGACGAAAATAAATTTTCGATAGTAAGCTTTAAAAAACTAGATAACGACCTGCGTCCACCGTGCTAGATAAATTGGCTTAACTTGAGTGCACCACGTTCGACTTGTACCACCTTTTCAATTGACCGTAGGAGGGTTGAAAAAAAATCAGCTAACGAGAAACACTTTAGTGCCACTACCTATACGTTGAATTCCAACGCGATAAAACCGCGCAGATAAATTTTCACCGTACAATATTCGTTCCGTTCGTTATGCATTCGCGCGGAAAAAACACGCTTTTTTATACATAAACGCCGTAGGTCGTGTGCGAATTTTTTTCAGCGCCGGTACGTAGAAAGCTCCACTTTTTTTATTTATCTATACTTTTTTTGTATTTCGACTTTATTTCTGTCGGAGCTTTTAAGCTCCAATCCAATTACTGTGTGTTTATTGTGAATGTAGCTTGTTTGACATGGTGTACCGCGCGTGTATAGTTTGATGTACGACCCGTTCTCTTTATACGGGTGCTCTCTGCGTTATTTCATTTCATATTTACGCTCGTAAGCAAAATATAAGCAATTATATAGTTCCGAGTAGTTTTCCGCTTAATCGCGTTGTTCGATTCACTGCGAGGCATAAGGCAATGGAAATATTTCACATTTTCCTAGAATTTTTCGCCTAGTTGACCACGATATTGAAAATAATTTATTGGTTTTCTTTGCAAATGCGATTTCTTCGTAATTTGATTCTTTATATTAACAAATTGCTTTTTGTTTTCAAAAATAATGATCACTTTACAATATTAATTATTACACAAAATTAATAATCTAATTCGTTTGATATGATACTAACAGTATGTTATGTGATTTTATTTATTAAACTCATATACCACCTATAATATTTTTTCATCAAAAAATACTACATAAAATTAATTACAGCCCGATGTTGATATGAAAAATAATGTTTTTACAACACTAAATGAATTACATAGTGAACAGCTGAGAAAATTCTTTATAAAAAAAATAAATGTTTTTTCACTATTTTAAGAATAATTTTCATTAACGTCGAAAACAAGTTTGGGCGTAAATTTCCTCAATGCTTAAATTCGTTCGAAGCTTTCACCTTTAGATCAACGTCCAAATGGCGGCCGAACTTTGAGTTAAATATTGACCTCAACAAAAGACCACAAACACCAAAAGTTTCCGAATCCGGTGTATGTTGAATTGCAATTCCACTCCGATTAATTCTATTTGATTTTACTTTTTAAACCTTTTAAAAGTTTGTACTAATAAATGAATTATATTGCACAAAAAAATATTGTTTTATCTTTTTCATTTTACTTGTAAATTAAATTATTATACGAATTTATTCATACTGACGATCATTATTTGATCCATTAAAATATGATAGACTTACGTTTCCCAGTGATTTTAATAACATTCACTCACACAAATATCAGTTGTTATCTATTTATATCACATCCACAATGGGATATCATTTTGAATACAAAATACTGTGAGTAGTTTAAATGAAAATAAATACAAGAAGAGTGTAATAAAAAGCCAGCTTAAGTGTTTATTGGAAAATAAAGATAAAATCAGTCGTCTATTATCCAAGAACGGAATATGTCTCCATCAGCAGACCAACGCCAGGTTATCTAAATTACCGGTCGAGCGATTTTTCTTGCACGTTCACATTTGTACCCACATACGTTCATAGCAAGGTGCTGTAAAATATTATTACTTTCTTCGAGTACTGCAAATTATTAAATCAATTTGTAATATTTACACTGAACATTTTTCAACTATTGTATTTTTTGCAAAATATTAACTAATAAATTTTTACATGTTGGATACCAAATCTTAAATATAATATAATTTAAATGAACATTTTTGTATGTTGAGCAATTTAAATTCAGTATGACTATTATTTTTCTAAATATCAAAATCAGATTTTTTTTTCAATCAAGCAATATTTTATTTTTAAGAAAAAATTCACTTTTTGATTACATCTGAACAAACAACTTATTCAATGCAATTTGGTATTTGAATTTTCAAACAGCACCCAATGTGTCGCCTCACAACAACGCTCTGGCAACCTTCGCTGAATATTGCAACCGCTCCTTAAGTCCATAAAAGTAACAAAGTGTTCTGAGATAGTGACTTTAAACAGTATGAAGACATGTACATGAACGCTCGCGTGAACGAGAACATTAATGAGTTCACACATGAATCAGATAAAACATTTAAGACAAAAATTAAATAGAAGAAAATATGTTATAAATATAATACAATACTTTTCTATCTGGTTACCAGAATGTTTCCGCTACGCAAAGTCCTCCCTCAGCCTAAACTCTATAGAGTTTTGAAGACTCTTCAGAACCCCTGGTGAGCCTAACGAACCACTCAAACTGCCTCAGTATCGTAACAAAAGTTTCGATACGAACTTTTATTATAGAAACTTTTTTTATGCGATCTCTCCTATCATTGTCGTCGTCGGTGAGTTTCTTTCTCACCAGCAACATACATACGCGCGGCAAGGAAAAATATCAATTAACCCACAATTGAAAAGGCCGAGTCTCTTTCGGGATCCCTAGACGACATTAGCAGCAGAGTTCAGCACTGGATATCTTGAAAAAAGTATAGAAGAGATCAAAGGATTTCGCCAACGCAAAACGGTGGAACTGCTAGCTTTTGTTTGACCGTCTGCGACGCGAAAGTCGCGACTTGACTACGAGGCCGAAACAAAAGCACTCGTGTTCCTATTGTTGAATTGTAAACGAGACCTTTTTGCTCCTTTTGGCCGTCTTTCCTTTTTGCATAACGCCCTTGCTCCGTGCATAGTGTGTAAGGGCGAAGGAACGAGCCTTTATTTCCTTTTTCGGTCGACGTTCCTACATTTAAAATTTGCACTGAATCCCCTAAAGGTTCTCAGAAAAATTCACTTCAAACAAACTGCTCAAAACTATTCTGTGTACGTATATAATTTATTTAAAGCATTTGTTTAAGCTTTTCGTAAGAAATTGAATAAACGTGCTTTCAAAGTAGGTATGTATTATATTTACAAGTATCATTAAATTTTCCTTTGAATATCTTTACACGTACATTTTTATTTTTTGATTTCAGATAAAATCGTTTTTACAAGAAAATTAAATTGTCGTATCTTAATTTTCTATTTAATACGATATTCGAAAATAAATATCGTTTCACATATAATTCCATTATATGAACAATTTATATGATTATTTCAAAGCATACCTCGAATTACATTTTATAATTAAATTGAACGCGACGCTTTTTTCAACTGTTTGTATTATTTCGCGTCGTGAAAGCTTCGCAATAATAAATCTCGAATAAGAGCAAACATGCCCCACATTCCTAAAATTGAATTCAAAATTAAACGAGAAAATGTCCTTTTCGGTTTCGCGTTCGACGAATCGAATTAATCTAACGAAAATATGCCATTCATTCTTTGAATCGAAATCGAAATCGAATTAATTCTACAATGTTGACCCATAGTGAAAGTACACAAAACAACGACGTCTTTTACTACGATCGAAAATTTACGATTCGGCAATTCATTTAAGGTTGCAAGATTGAAATGGACAGATTTGTATTGTAGTTTAAATTCATCTCGTCGACGCCGATAAACAACGACATCGAATTATCAATCGACGTTTACGAATGCCAGCAGCAATTTGTTATATTAGAGAACCCGAAGCAACTACCAAGCACCGTAATAATAACATTACGTCTTGTTTGAAGATGGATAATTTCGATAGTAGGAGATTCGATCGTCGCGGGAATTCAAGACGTTTACCCAAAACCGGAACTGTATGTATCTGACGTCAATCAATTTGCTCTATGCACACTCAATCAACATACTGGGTTTTTCAATTAAATTTGTGGGAAAAATCTTGCAAGAATTTCAAACTTGATAATTTAAATTATACTTACAAGATGAAACTTTTATACTCCATAGTTTTTTTATATAAATATATAAGTACTTAAGCTGATAAATTAAATTCAAATTGATTTAGTAGTAATGCATGAAAATAAATGCACATGTTACGATTAAATTTGAAATTGCATTATTTGTAAATATTAATCTCAAATCGTATATACAATAAAGGAAAAACATATACTATATTGTATCTCCATAGAATAAATAAATTAGATCAAATTGACACATTTTGTTTTCAAATGCAGCAATACATTATCGAGTTTTCCTTTTATCTAAATCGACTATCTAAGCATGCAAGTCTTCTTCGAATACCGGCTAAGTAGTGAAACGCCATAAATTTCCACGAAGCGAAAACACTTCGGCGCCACTTTGTCAACGGACGTATCGCACCTAAGCTTAACATAGCGCCCGAACTTAAAATACAACCACAAGCCAAGATAACTTTCCAAAAAAGACAAATTTATACTCTGCGATAATATTCAAACAAAGTTTTTGAATAAAATCAATACGCGATGCAATAAAGTTGCAATTCTCAAATGCACAATTTTAATTGAATTACTAAAATAATCAAGTCAATAAAAAACAATCGTTAGAATCATAATACAAATATTAAAAAAATAGATAGATTGCTGTCGAATCCTGATAAAAGTCATATCTATTTTTTTTCCATTCGATTCGATATTCGATCCATTCAATAAAAAAAATGGTAATAGGAAACAGTTCCTTAAAAATAGATCAACTACTTAGACATGTCAAATTCATTCGATCGATTTACCATAATCTATTGTATGCGCTTTTGCCAAGTGCTATCTGTGCCATTTATATCCAATATACATATGTGCAAACGTATACTATGAAAATATTTAGATAAGAATACATGTTTAAATAAATTACACGTAACACACACAAGCCACGTCGATTGCCACTTTCAAGCCAATACGATCGACTCGCCGCGGCGTTTAAACTTCGATCGGAAAACTGCGACTTATCCCGGGCAACGGACAAACACACAATAAATAATCTTTGAGGTTTTCTTCGACTCGTGGGAAATTAAGCTGTAGCCCCGAGCCGCGACCACACGTGTGTATCGTACGTATGAAATTCGATGTCGCGTGTAACAAAATAAAGCAGGTGTCTTCGCTCCCGCGGGATCGTTCATCCGGATTATACCCGAATATACCCCCGGCAACGAACTGACATATAGGAAATTGGACAAAAAGCGCTGCCTTGACGCCCTATAAAATATATTCGCTTCCCGGATTCGTTTCGGAGTCTTCCGCTCTTTTTTTTTTCACTTCTGATAAGTTTCTCGCTAGGATTTGTCGAATCTTGAAAGATATACCCGATGCGATTTCGCGCAAACTCTTTCTTATATATGTATGCGGTAAAAATTCGTTTGAGTTCGAAAGAATACCTTTAAAAATGTATTCTTTCGAACTGCAAGAAAATATATATATGTGTTTTTTCAACGTATAATTTTATTGGTTCCTAATAACGATTGTTATCAAATATGTACTATTACTGAATAATTTTTAATAAGCTGATATAGATTGGAGTGTAATTAGCATGTATGATGATGGAATTCCTTTATAATGAATAATTTCAAAAACAATTCTGAAATTTTCTGTATAAATTCTTTGTTTTATATGCTCTTTCAACGGTAACTAATTTTTCTTCAATTTTTTCAAAAAATGCTTTCATCTCGGTAAATTTTTATGATAGTCAACTTCATTTTCTTTCAAACATTTGTTCTCATGCTCGTACTAACATAGTTGCATTGCAAGTTTGCTACATAATTAAATTTTGCCATCATAAGGAATATGAAATAAAAAATCTGTATAATTTGTATTATCATTTAATTAAAAATATCTGACATAATTATTTTAAAAATCATTTTCAAACGAAATAATGTTTCTTATACCGAAAAACAAAACGTAGATCATACGCAAAGATATCTAAACGACCCCTAACAATCGACCAAATTAGTTTTCTTAATACCGTTAATAATTACGAACAGCGTCCATATCGAAGCGAATTATGATCCGGGCTTGCGTACGTACGTTTTGATAATTTCGTTAGCCATTTCCGTGCGACCTTTATTAATTCAGGATCCGACATTTTGTGAAATAAAACTGAAACGTGACCTACACCCAGTTTTTGCCGTTCACCATTCGACATCAACGGTATATTCAATTCGATTCGTTCGACGGCCGTATAAATTAGGCGTATTTGACAACTGGTCGAAACGTCCACAATTCGACAGCGTGTATTATTCTTTTGACATGTCAAATATCGCGTTGAAATGTGGGAAAACTCTGAAAAATATACGTGACCGTTTTCGAATGTAATCTCGCTCTTTTATATTTAAGCAATCGTGTATGCTCGGGAATTCGGGGCGATCGATACTGATCGAAGGTATTCGTCAAAATGTAGCAAGTTTTAATATGCTTCGTGGTAATTTGATTTTATAAATTATATTGTCTGGTTGAAATTCCATTGATTGAATTGGAATAACTGTTTCGTAAGATATGTGGGAAGCCAAAGAAAGTGCGGAAAGTTTCAACGCCGTGCGATAAAATTACTTTGATGCTTGGCCTACTGTAAAAGTTGAAATCTGCATACGAAAGCTCTAAAGTTAGTACATAATTTTCTCGCGGAAATGCAAATATGTGTGGGGAAATTCAACGGGCGAGAGAGCTTATTACGACCGCCACGCCGAAGAAATTATCCTTCTTTTTTACTGAAAACATATTGCCGGGGCTTTATTACAAATTACAGTAAAAATTTTACATAAAACGTTTAAGGTTTACATGAGCTTAATAAAAAGCACGAAATATAGAACACGAACACGAACGTTTTTATATTCAAATTCATTTATTTTCATTTTGACATAGAGAGATAATTATAATATTTATGTAACGTGAAACGCAATTAACACGATTCGATTCTAAAGCATCCATTGTGTGAATATATTCGAATTAGTCTCAAAATCACACTAATATTTGAAATGAAATATTTTAACAGACGAATATTTTATAACTTTACCAATTAGATATAATTGAGCAAATACGCGTAATTGAGCCGTTTAGAGTTAATGAGAATTAACCACATCCATAGCTTAGTAATAAACAAAATTTTTATGGTATGAAAATAATGTAAATTTGAATGAATTTAACAGAATTTCTGATATATCTGAAATAGCTTCGATCACCCTTTTCGTCTTCTTGCTTTATGGATCTAGTCACATTTAACTCTGAACGGCACATATAACCATACAGTTTGTTTTAATTTGAAAAAATGAAACTATTTGAATATTTAAATTGGGATACATATTCGAATTGAAATACTTCGACCAATCAGAACGAAACAAAACTTAAAATCTCAAATTCGAAACGAAACTCTGTCGAAACAGCAAACTTTACCATCTCACAAATATTCTAAGCCCCCGACACTTAAATATTCAATTTCACACAACCGCACAAACTTCACCTACCCAAAAGTGGATCGAAGCGCAAGACCTGACGCGTCCCGTGCACATCCCGCAAACTGCACTTGCAAAAGGCCAACACCTCACCTCGCCAAGAACGAACCTCCTCGGAGACGACGAAGAAGCCACCGAACATTCGAGGGATCCGTAATTCATTTCGGACGATCGTCGCCAAGTTGCCGTCCAACTTAACTCAACTCAACTCAACTCGACGGGCCCAGGGTTTTCCTGTCTAATGCGAATGTGATAAAGGTGTGGTCGGTGTTGTGTGCGGGATCTCCACCCTTTCGCCGGAGGACACATTTTCGCCGTTGTTCGGAAACTTTCGCTTTGATGCGAGCGGGGACAAGTTTTAATATATGTACGTACGTGCGGGGCGAAAAATGGTTCGGTTTTGATATGCGCACGTCGGGAAATCGGGTTTGACAATTTTCCGGGTCGCTACGAGCTTCTGAGTCGCATCGTATCAGGTTTTCAGTTTTTAATGAAATTTCATATTATATGTAGGGATTTATGTTTGAAAATGTAAGATTCTATTTTCTGTGATCAGGCATTTCTCTTGAACTTAATAAAGCAATTATGAACGGTTGTATTTTTTTTTCAATGGCGCTACAGTCCTATTTGGACCTAGGTCTCCACTTTATAATGGTACCTTATGTAATCAAAGGCTATTTTTTTATTCAAAGCGATTAAGTCTTAGATCAACACTATATTGACCATAAATGGCCCAACTCATATAACGACAAAGGTGACAAAATCCAATCACTTCATCGAGTAGAAGACCGGTCACCGATAGCTATCGTTCAGTATTTACGAGTACAATGAATACTAAATAGTTGAAAAAATTACACTCAATCAGACATAATACACATGTTACAGAATAAACAATCAAATCAGCGCCTACTATAATTTCCGCACACAGTCCCGCGGACACCAGAAACCCCTATCTTTTTCCAGCGAATTCGAGCAATAACCGGCAAATAAATACGACCAAGTGTCCCAGAGGCCGGTCGTCCAGTTTCATACGATGATAATCGCAGGGTCGAAGTGATTTTTGACCGTGGGCCTAGGCCTAACTGGGCCGATCTCGATCTCGACCCTTCGGTCCTTATCTAGGTGCTTTTTGGGAAACTGTCTCCTCCGTTGTCCTGCGAGAATTGCAACGTTCGTCCTGTGTTTTCGAATAGAGGTCATATGTAGTGTATGGTCGTTTATCGATTTTTCACTGGAGCGATTTCGTTTTGAACGGTCGTTGACTAAGGTTCGAAATAAAATTCTATTGTGTATTTGTGTGAGAATTGAATAGATTCGTTTACGCGTGATAGTATTGCCGATTGTTACTGGTTATACGTTCTTGAATAGGGTGTAAATGTAAAATGATCGTTCTTATTTAATAGTTACTTTTTTTTAAGTGAATTGGTTCATTTCAGTAATTATTTCGTTTTATTATTATTGACGATGAGGATAGTAATCGTGTATTAATGTGAGCTTCGTTTGTTGTTCGAATATAATAATAAGTAGTTTATTGATAGAAGTGCTTATTAATAATTGACCCTTAATCTAGGAAATGAGAGAAATTAAGCATTAATGCAGAAATATGAGTAGGTACGATGAAAATAATACTTCTTAAAAAAAATATTTTCCATATCTAATTTGCTCAATCCCATAATAAAATCATTACATTTAATTATCCGAAACAAGCTACATTATAAAAACCTATAAAAAAATCGAAAAATTTCCTACTCGAATACACATCGCGAAATTTCCAACGGCGGGAAAAAAAACCACCCGCTCTGCGCTAATTCGGGATAATTCGGAACATCCTGCGCGTTCCATAATTTCACCTCTCGTCCATATATACACACGCTCACAATATTTACACGTAAATATTAATAAATACACGTGCACGCAAACAGGTAGGTATACAGGCATTTAATTAAGCTAATATTCACCGTGCGCTCGGTCGGTTGGCTCGGTGCCGTAACCGCGCAGGCAAACCAGAGCAGATGTCGCCGATGCAAATTGACGCCCGAGATTGTTGTGTTAAATTAATTTGACGACACACTTCTGGCACAGACACGGGACAACGTGGGACAACGTGGGACAACGCGGGACAACGCGGGACGAGAGGCTTCGCGACATCCCGTCCGCTTCCGCCAGCCAATGTTACATACATACATATATACAGTAAACCCTCATATAACGTCATGAAAGGTTCCTCGTAATTAGGGAGATTTTTTTTAATAATTTTTCGATTTGAAGGACGTTGTGAATCCAAACATTTTCATTTGTACTTTTTTTTGATATTTCAACTCCATGACCAGTGCATACAACTACTTTTGATTTGAGATTTTCATTATAAGAAAGATCAACGCGACACTTAATAATAGCATCCTCTAGCATCCATTAGCATCGATTAAAATTTTGCGAGTTATTAAAAAAATAGCAGGGGCTGGAGCTGAATTGCATTTTTTTTACTATTTCATGCTAATTATCTAGAATTCGGAATTTCATAGATAAATCGTCATATTAGCAACGATCTAATGCAAAAGGGTTGAATTAGAAAATTTTAAAAATAACCACTATTATCCTAAGGAAGACCTAATACGTTATAGGGGGATTTATTATATTCGCTATTCGATAACTGGCATAATGCGTATTTACAAGATATTGTATTAAAGCATTCCTGGAGCGGTTGTCGTCTTTCGTGGTATGCCGGCTCTACGTGTTATTGCCGTCAAAGTCGCCCCTGTTCTATGCAAATGTGTGTTTTCGTACGTATATTCGGAAAATTTTTCACGAATTTTCCCCGAGTCGGAGTTTTCCGCGAAAATGTTGCGCGACACGTGCGATAGTGCGATTTACATTTAAATAGATCTCTTTCGCTCAGTGCTTCCGATAGATGTTGAAGTAACCTTTTTATTTTCGCCGATTCGTTTATTGATATAAATAGTGTTGTTCGATTCGAATAAAATACAATTAAGCGTCGAATGTGTATTGAAACACGTCGTCGTAACTTTCGATACATTTTCATCAGAGATTTTTATAGACGCTGTGCGTATAGCTTCATCGCGAGGGAGTAGAGTATTATGCAGATTAAATAATTTAGCATCCGAACACGTAGCCGAGCTTAAATCTGAGCTCGAACAAACTTTTTTTTCTCTCCTTATATAAGGTGCGCGTATTTCACAGTAGACTCTCGCCGAATTGGACGCATAAAATTATATATTTTTACGACTCGGCGCGAAAAACACAACGACCTCCTCATCCATATCTCATCGGCGAATTTAGAAATCTCGGCCGCAGAATCTCGAACTACTTCAATCCCTACACCGAATCGCACTCACGAACGAATAATACACAACCGCTGAAACTTGCAGCCGACGTCGAATTCTCATAATTGAGGCCCAATTACGAACTTGCGGTCCCTTATCTGTTAGTTCTGCCATAAACACCGAATCCCTACAACGCGAAACTCCATAAAACGAGCGGACACGCGATCCCTTCACTCGCATGTCAATTGCGCGTTTCGCCATGTTGTGTTTATTATGTACGAATTTACAATTTTAATAGCTTCGTACGACGTGTGGGTTTCATTGTTTGAAAAAGCTTTATTTTGACGAAACAATAACTTCGCGTAACACGGTATTTCCGTTGAGAAATTCATACGTTTTCCGTATTGAAGGGCGGTAGTTGTTAACGTTTTCGAAATATAATAGAATTCTATCGTGAAATCCTTTTATTTCACTTTCGGTACTATTCTTGAAATTCATATTTGCAAAATCCGATTATTGCGTTTATAAGATCCTCGTCTCTATGTATATTTCGTTCGAGAGCATTTAATATTACACTTTCTCTCTCTCCGACAGGTGAGCGTTTGCATAAAATTCTATTTAATAAAAGGCCAAAGAAACAGATAAAGAGGTAATTTTGAGAAATGATACAACTTTCGAAGTCGTTCATGCGAAACGGCGCGAAATAGAGGTAAGCGTTTTAATTTAATCACCCTAGAGCGTATGTCGCCAAAATCATATGTATTCAAACTCAATAACATACAACAATATGAAAACATCAATTAAATTCATGAAATGAGTATCGCATAGATATATAATTTAATAGCAATGAAAAAAAATCTGAGATTTCACACGTTCATATACAAACGTATCGCACATTACCAGAGTCTCCGGACACATTTTCGCGAGTTTTGTGCGCTTTTTTTCGGAAACAGCCACTTGAGATGTAACGTGAAAGGCATTTTCTTCGGTTAATGATTAAGGTGGATGGGTCGCGGGTCCCGGGGACCTTCAAAGGGCCTCGTGTATTCTGCACTAGGGGCGAAGGGCCCACTCTCTTAGACGCAATTGACCTATTTCGTTCGGAAATTATAAATAGGCGTGTTTCGAATGCTCTACTATTTAGATTTCATTTTTTGTTTATATTCATTCAGATTTTTTCTCTTTACAAATTATATCTTTAGCGAGTGCAATTAATTATATTCCATATTGATTTTGTTCTATGAAATAATGACTAATAACCAGTTAAGTAATTACTTAACTTTATTTACGAATTATGTTAATGTTTCACAATACAATATTCTTAAATTATTCACAACATTTGCGTAATGCCATCTATGTGAAAATTTATGAAGTTCAATAAAACATTAATATTATTTATGAGACAATAAAACAATTGAATATTTTATGTTTTTAGTGAAATATGTAAAGATGGAAACAATTTATATTTTGATTATTTATTGCTAGCTAGTACTCTGAGCTAAACTACTTCAATTCCCTAAAGAAGCTTACTATTTTCCATTAGCAATATGAGAAGACCCGAAATGTTTCAATACATGCACGTTCCAATTAACATATCTCGGTTGTAACTAATGATTCAAAATAACTTAAAAATTAAATAATCATAGGTATCACTTAAATACGAAAAAAATACAAAATATTCACATTTATAGTCTGTTGGAAATAAATATCTGAATTATTTATATACTATTAAAATATACATAGATCTATGCATACATCTATCTATACGTAGGTACATATCCATACCTTTTCATAGAAATAGGTACGCTGTATTTGAACATTCATTAAGAGCATGTAGATCGAAAATTCTGTTCCATCGAGTTCAAATAACACATACTCCAATTACTAGGAAAATATAGTTCGCAACGTACATAAACATATAGATACGTATACATATTCTATTATATAAATTAAAATTAACGCATGCATGTCTATTTTATTTTATTTTTTATTTTTACCTGGACGCCACAAATACAGACATCAAAATTACAATACAAAGTTAAACAAACTACAAAAGAAAGTAAATTTGATATCGAATTACAATTGTTGATAACATCGATATTACTCATAGATACATAAAACAAAAATTTAAAGGTAAGAAAAAGGAAAAAAAATAACAAAGCATGAAGATTCAAATATAATATTTATAGATTCTTTAACAGCTAATCCTATCAAAATAAAACTTTTATAGATTTTGTGTGCACATCTAAGAAAATTTAGACATTATTACATATTACAATATAAGTTGAACGTTTTATAATTCACGAGATTTCTCACTATGACGATTCACGGGGGGGCTTTTCCAGTAGTCCAACGTGATTACAACAGTTCACAATCGGCTTAACATCCATAATATTGAGCAACCCTGAGTCACAGAAGCTAATATACAATAACAATAACATATTCCATCTGAATAAAAAATATTAAACTAATATACATGCTAAAATCTCATATATCAACAGCAGCATCAAAATTCAAAAACTTGGAACGATAACAAACGACCATTACCTAAAACGGCGGCGACTTAAAACTTATCTAAGTGCGACCTGGCCGTCCGTAACTCGCGATCAGTTTTCAACCCCTACACCTACCTAAGGCCCCCTTCACACGGCCCTAACCCTTCGGGGAATTCGGCGTAAAAGTTTATCGACGAGGCCGCTATCTGCGACGACCAGACGCACACGCACATATTGCCATCGGGAAATTTCGTATTTAAGGATGCGGTCCTCTGGCATCGGAAGTGAGCCGTTTCCGATTCGAAGCTCCGAAGGTTGCTCCGAAGATTGCTCCGGAGATGATCCTGATTGTGTCGTCGTCGTTATGAGGGGATTTTACGGCGCTGAGAGTGAAATTGGGGCGTTTTAAAGAGTCGTTTTTGTTTTGGTTCTCATATGCGTGAATGGTGTAAGATAGTTTTAGATGTTGGTATGAGATTTTGATGCCTCGAAATGATTGTGTTGAAATAACGATCGAAAAGGCCAAGAGGTACAAGTGATATTTAAGTTATGTACGGGAATCGCTTGTATGCAAGCCCATTTATTTGGTGGTAAAAGGATATAAACGAATTCGGAACGTGTGCCGAGATATATCATCAAATCACTCGACCTCCTCTTAATACATGTAGGTCAACTTTGAACGCGCTTTTCTCGAAATCACCGCAAATTCACTTGTACCCCTTAGCCTTTTCAGTCGTCTAATATGTTTCTTGTAATAATTTTATGCTAATGGATTATTTTTAAATTAGCATGGGTGAAAATATACATATGTATATACCAATAGTTCATGAGTGGGAAGACTCCAGTAAAAATATTTTTATCCATTCAATTCACTTTCTTTACACTGTTCTCGTCTTGTTTTTAATCTTTTCAAAATAGCCTAATTAAAAATAAATATCATCAATGCTTCTCTCAATTTTGAAATTTCTAAGAAATCTATTTTCAACTTAACTCAAATGAATTTATATCTTCTATAATTTACAAAAATATATAGCTTTAAAAAAACTTGAATATAAAAAATAATCTAATATAAGAATTTCGAAATAAATTTGATCACATTCATTAGGATAAATTAAAAAAATAACTAAATATCGACTCCCTACAGCTTAGTGAAATAATATAAACGAAAAAAAAATTCGAAGCGCAAACGAAATCTAATGAATATGCATGCCCAAACATGAAAATTTAAACAAAACGCACGAACAACGCTGATTACCTAGACGAAAAAAATATCGGTAGGCGCGTCACTTCGCGACGGGCGAAACGAATTTAAATCCGGTCTAATTAGAGGACAGAATAAATATTTAGCAGCTCGTCGTGCGCCGAAAATGTTAATGCTTTGATAATTGTTTGTATTTCCGTTTGTAACTTCGGCGCTGAAGAGGAAACGGAAGGCGAGCGTCGTCGTCCAGTTCGACAATGCGTAATTCGTTACATTATAAAACTTGAGCGCGGAGGCCAACTTTGCCGAGCCAAAATAATAATCCTTTCGAGAGCGACAAATTATCCAGTCTTTCCGACTCTGGATCTTATTCCCCTCACTTCGGCCCTCCGGCTCGTTTCTCAATTCATTTTTCCGTCTCGGAGTGAAAGTGGGTAGGGAAAACGCTGATTTGTATGTATAAACTTTGCAAAAGGGTGTTACAGATTTTCGAGGGAATTTATTATTTTCGAAATTGTATATTGATGAAAATCGCTTGTTCATGAATTTAATATTTACTTGGAATATTTTCTTTTATTATCAAATACCATTATTTTCGTACGTTACTGTGAAATTCACTTTAAAACGATAATGGGTAGATTGGTGCCCGGTTCTAATCGATGTGCGATTTCGTTTAAATAATCTTATCAAGAGGAACAATATTTAAAAAAAAACAAGCATCCACATTTATATGTAATGAAATTGAACCTTGTTGTATGAGTAATATGATTATGATTAGTGAAGGGGAAAATGAAAATGTGCATTGAAATTTACAACCATAGGAGACGTTTTTTACATCAAATATATTTTGAACGATAGATATATTTACTATGACTATTAGAGCAGGCAACAAGGTCTACACATTATTATCTATTATCTATAAAAAAAATCTTACTGAATAATTAAAAAATATTTTTTAATAAATACTCTATATTATTAACTTACCTGTAAATAAACTCATAAAAAGCATTCATTCCGCACCCTGTGATGCTTATATAATCGGAAAAAAATTCATCAAGCACCTAGAGCCTTTCGAATCGACTATGCCTTCGTGTTAATTGAAATGCCAAAGCAGAGTCGAGATCAAAGGCTTTGTATCACCTTGGCGAAGTGCGCCATAGTGCTAACGAGCCGTGACGACGCCAATCAGTGGTACACAAACAACTTCCATAACTAGATCTTATCCAATTCACAAGAATCGCTTATGCCTCTCTTTATAAATAAAATAATAACTCATTGAGTATTTTCTAATACTTATAGATATACAAACATAACATTTTATTTAATTCAAATACAAATTGATTCAAAATATTCATTTTCATGAATCAATATGCACATTTTCTTTTGATATAGTTTTCGTCGAAATATTTCGGAAGCATCGATCTACTAGAATTTCAGAATGTTTAAATTCATTCTTGCACACATGGCTTTGCTACTGGTTGACAAACACAAACATGTCACTAAGATTTTCACGTACTTCCGTTACGTCACTTTTATCGACACGAAGTAAACACGTCTCCAAGGTTCATAAAAAAAATATTTTCCGACACAAAATCGTCTAACCTATAAATTATTGACTTACAAAATTGCCATTTAATAAATTAAAACTTTCATTCACCTAAATGAATCAACTTATATATGTAATTTTCAGCGAAAGCTCTCGAGTTTTGAGCTTTGACGGATAACTTAGTGAGATGGGTTGTTTGCATTTTCGCAATGTAAGTCGGCAACGGTAACTAGCTGCACCGATTTACGTTTACATAAATTTGTTCATTTCGTATGCATTAGTGTTGTGGCTATTTCGTTCGCTTCGTGGCTTTCCTTATTTGCCCACAAAAGTGCCCAATCCGTTCAATTATTCATGGAGCGTTAAGAAATGCAACTTGCAATCGAAGAAAACAATTCCACTCATTACACGAAATAAATCGCATGTGTGGTTCATCTATAAAAATACTATTATTTTTATCTCAAGATATGTAAATGTTTCTAGAACGAAATTTCTATTATCGTATAACAATACAATTTTGACTCAAACTATCTGAAATGATGCATGGTTTCGACGTTAACCATGAATAGCTAAGTAAATAGAATATTTACATTTCGTACATAATACGAGCAGGACCTGGTCCAACGAACATGATCCAAGCTGCTCGCCTATTTATGAATCCCAGTTCGAATATTAATCATCGTATCCTAGCATATTTACAGCAATGTCCAGGAAGTGTTTCGATGCGGCTCTAGAGTACACTACACCTGAATGTACAAACATGAACGCATATGTATGAGAGGCGCAAACTCGATTCAGAGACGCCGAACCAAATTCAAATGGAGAAATTTAAGTCATACCTATGCATATCATTAATTTTATAATTTTATACAAAATATTATAATATAAGTATTATTAAAAAAAATATTTTGTTGACCAAACTAATTATAGGGAAGTTCAGTTTGGAAAATTCATCAGGATGTTTGAAAAATTAATGTCGATTCTGCTGTTTTCTGCTTTTGACAAAAAAGGGATGACTTACATTGAGAAAATAAAATGCATTCAATGAATTTAAATTTAAAAAAGTATGCAAAATTATAAATTAAAGTTTCGAATTCGTAAAAAAATACACGAAAGGGTGTTCGAGAATATACCACAGTATACCGCCTTAATAAATAAAATCAAATAAATTGAAACGTGCCTCGAATAGATTTATTTCAAAGCAGTCGTTAACGTGGGGGGGGGCAATAAAAATTATCACGTGGAACCATTAAGGAACCCCAACACTTTCTTTGGGAGATGCGCCCCCCGGGACCTGCGCCCCCGGAACCTGCGCCCCCGGAACCTGCGCCCCCGACCCCTTCACCCCCGACCCCTGGGAGCCTAATGCGAGCAGAATGATTATCTCGTTTAATTGCGGCCAAAAAACTTTTGTTTGTGACGCTTGGCCACGAATTACTGCCGCATTAATTTCCCATTTTCGCGGAGGTTTTTAGCTCATTCCTTCTGTTGGCGCGCGCGGTTCGCCTGCTAAATAGATTCCGCGTACGCGTTCTCTCGCATTTTAAGGTATCAAAGGGTTGAAGATTCGGAATTATATTTATTTTTATTTTTTCGGGTGGTTTAATTTTTTTTTTGTCGTGGGGTAAAAGTTTTCTGTTGGATCTTTCTCGTTTTCTAACGAGTCTGTTCGGTTTAATTGTTTTTTTAGCGTCATACTCAAATGCATTTTTGATTAATTACTGTTTAAAAATTAAATATTTCTTCGTGTATAATTCACGAGCAATAATGTGTATTTTATTTGAAAAGGATTTTTCTTGAAAATTGTTTTCGATTGCTGAAAGATACGCTTCAAATGACATACTGTAGCGAAACTCCGTATCTCTCAATATGGCGCATTTCATGAGCACAACCTGCAATGCATGCAATTTATGAAACGCTCATACGATAAATATGCAGAATTCCACATCAACTATCAAAAATGTACATTTGAGCATCCTGGCAAAACAAAAACAAATTTTACAATACACGCATATCTGAAAACGATCTTTACGCAACAAAAGAGTGAACTCCATTAAACCAGGCTATCCTGAACTTTTTCGGTAACGGAAATTTTATTTAACCTTCAGCTAATTTTTCAGGTTCTAAAGAGGAAATAATAGCACCATATATAAATTGAAATTATTTAAAAAAATAGTTTCTTACTCAAAATATTATTTCCGAGAACAAAAGCTATCTAATTAATCGTAGACCTATTCAAATTCAGCAGAACATTGATATTCGATAATAATATAATATCTGATAGGTACTTTATCTCATAAACATCGATATATTTTCATCATCAATACCATTCAATACACATTCAACATTTATATTTTACTCTTAAGAAGGCAAGGGCAGGTTTTCCAACATTTCACAATTAATTCATTTATCAGTTCAAATGTTGTTCAAATTAGAAAGCTCGATCACTTAAGGTAAAATATATTTAGAAAATCTCAAAAAAATAATAATGGTGAATCAGAGAAGAAATTAGTTTTTCCAATTCGCTTCAGTAAACCTAGTTTAGCTCTGAACGACTCAAATGCTAAGCGTCCCCCTCAATACTCTGCTTCCAATAAATATCAGAAATCAATGAAAAAAACAAACATCCCAAATTTAAATGATAACAATCCAACACACAAAACACGAGTTCACAACCATCAAAATTCTCATACTACATAAACATGTATAAACGGAGCAAGGCACCGCAGATTGCTCCGTCCCACATCCTAGTAGCCCTCGGGCACGAATCGAATCTTGCTCCGGCTCACGTCTTGAGGGCATACATACACACACAGGTCGTATAAGGTTCGGCTTGTTAGCAAAACACGATTACCCGCGGATTAGGCGTAAGGAGTGCGCACCCCGAGGACCTAATTTGTAGCTGCATCGACCTCCGACTACGTACCTAAGGGTACGTTCACGTGGGCACACGTCGTAATGTCGTGTACGTGAAACTCGGGTCGGGGTGGACATCGGGGTGAACTTTGATATTTGACCCCCTTATTAATAATGGAGGCTCGTGTGGATTTCAATTTTCGATAAAGGGGACGTTTCCGAGAAGACGTGGGATTTCGTCTCGGGGCTATCGGTCGAATTCGACGTGGGAGGATTGTTTTTGTGTGATTTTTCTATGAATACGTTTTTGAAAGAAACTCGTTTTAAATAATTACGAGATTCTTTATTATTCGATATAATGGAAAATTCTACAATATAATTTATAATTAAGATACAGTGAAATGCTGCTATTCCTACACAATCTGTTGCAAGAAACACTACAAGTAGCAGGTTCTGCGAATAGCGTAGGATTTTTCGCACACATTTTAATGTCAATGGAAATAATTCGTTCCACATCCACAAATAATTTCTTTTTAAAACTGAAATTAGTAAAAATTCTGAATAATTTATCATTGTACATATAACGAATTGTACGAATAGCGACACATATAAATGTTGGGATTCTAATTTATTATAAATAAATCAAACTAAAAATATTCTTATACAATCAGATAAGTGACACAAGTGGTAAAATATCTATCAAAATTAACTAAATGGTATATGAATATCTCTGTCAGAAAGCATTATAGAATATGTATAGATTTTTAATGTATAGATAATGACTTTCACATCATTGAGTTAGCTTTCGTTCGAAACGGTTTCTTATTAGCGAATAAAAACGTCAAAAAATATTATCTTAATTGTCTGCGAGATACAATCGAGCAAATAAATACGACGTGCACGGAAAATTCCGAGAAAACCTCCCACGCTTAATATCAAAGCGAGCCGTTATCTGGACTAACGTTAAAACCGTTTCGAGCGAAACTTTCGCTTCATCCCACTCGGTATATTATACTTAGAAAGACGTAGAGAAAAAAAAACTACTACACATTAACGCGCCCGAACTTTAACTGAAAACTTTCACGCACAACAATATTTACGCGAAAACAGCTCGAATAAAGCACCTGTCAACCTCGGAGCCTATTGGGTTTTTCCTCGTTTCATCTAATTCGGAAAAACCACGTTTTTCTCGACTACAGCAGATCCTTGTTATCCAAGGATCGACGAAAGGATACGTCGACGGGAGACGGAGTGGCAATAAAGGGACTCGAAACGGAAGGCTCAGTTTTCATTAGATCAATCAAACAAGTGGAGAGCAAACGATATAAAAACGAAACGGCGCAAATAAATCGACGCAATTAATTCCGGGGGCGCGTGTTTCGTTTCGTTTCGTCGTCTGAAAAATGTCTCACTTCGGATGGAAATTTGTTTTCATCGAATACTACAGTCGCTTTATTATTATTCGCCTTAATGCGCTATGGAGGAATCTCGTTGGCGGTGCTTTCGCATCCGAAGAAGGATAACTTGGCTGTAACCAATTTATATGGAAATCAACGACTATAGATCTTCGTACGCGGACAAACATTTCACCTTACAGTCGCTCGCGAATTCGCTTTACGGAGAGATATTTTATCATTGGTATTTTTTCATTGCAATATAAATCAATCAGTTTTTTTTTTTCATTTAGTTGAATTACACAAACTTTTTAACCATAATATGATTGTTTCAGAGCTAATTATAAGCGTGACTAACTTCACAAGGTTCGAAAAAATCGACTCAACGTAATTTAATACCTATTTAAATTTCACATATAGATAATATAATTAAACTATAACCTATAGGTATATTATCAAAAATAAATAATGCTTCGTAAATAATAATAAATATTATATATAAAAATTGATTAATCCTATTATGATACTAACAATTCATTGATTACGTGTATTGTCTAACATAAAATAAAATGAAAAAAATCTGCACAATCAACTTTCAATACATACAACCTTCATGATATAATTACGATCATGAAAAATGTACAATACGTAAGTTGAAAAAAAAAGCTCCATTATTACCAGAGGATGAAAACGCTCGCTTATATTTTATATACGGTTATAACTTTTAGTAGTCGTCAATTAAGCACTAACAAGAAAAGTTCTCGGTTTCCCCGGGAGGTTCTCGGTGCGGTACTGCGAGGCCAGTACCAAGGAAAGGTTTATTTTTAAATTTGTAAAAATATCCATTACCGACGGCAAATAATGGGCATGAAGGGGTCCTTTTACGACTATCGTACAACTTTGGACCCACAATAAATAAAAACGGAATCCATGGGTCGCACGGACCGCAATTTGAACAAAAATGCATGAGGTCGCCATGTATTAGGACTGCCCATTTTATGTTTCGTAACCAAGCCTTTAATAGTTATTGGACTTTTTTAATCCTATTTCATTTTTATTGTTTTTATGAAAAAACATTTGAATCAATCCTATCTATAGTTCGATTCGTGATGAAACGCTCGATCGAAAACGCTGATTCTAAAAATGATACGGCATCACTAATATGGCAATAAACCGAAAATTGTTTTATGTCTGACGTAAAAAGTTAATATGTGCAATCTGAGAATCGTAAAACACTAAAATAACGACACGGGACGCGCGTTGTTCGTCCGTGCAATTTGTGTCGTGAAAGTGTCTAGCGCTTGTACACTCGAGCGCTCGTATACATTATTCAGAATAAAATTTCTGAGACGCTCTGTCTTCTTGTAGCTTTTAAATTAAATCCATCTTTGTACTACAGTGCGTCAGCCCACTTTTGCGTCTCCAAATTCGCCAAATTTGATTTCCATCTAACATTAATTCTTCGCTTTCGCCAAAGCGCTCCTTTTCTCTTTCCGCTACCGCCTTTCAGAACGCTCGAAGCACGATTTATTTTTAATATGAATTATTTGCGACCTATATTCGACATAACTGAAATATTTCAATGTATTATTCATAAATGTGAAAAAATGTTGGTGCAGATACAATTTAGATGTCGCTATAATAAGCATTCAGGAGACATTTGATTAAATTGTTTCTACGACTCTCTGAGAATAAATTTCAAAATATCTTTCATGAAATCTCAAAATATAAACGCGTCACAAATTATTTACGATACTGTAATTTTTTTTTTATAAAAACTATTTGTTCAACTTGAGCTTTGAAGGTTTTATCAGACTCACATAGCACATTGACCGCCGAATCGAAAAAGATTTATGCCCGCTTCGGCCGCCAGAAAAACTGTTGATTTTAAGGCGCAATAAAACGCGAATTTCCATCAAAAGGCATGAAGACGAGCACCGATAAACATGAAACTGTACCGCAGCGTTATAGACGTCGGATGAAGGTTTTACGATTCGACAAAGGCTTTGTGATCCGCACAGAAGAAGAAATCGAGAGCCGGGGCAAACACGAGCTTATGAGAAAGTGCGAGCACCCTCGGCGAACTACTTTTCTAAGTTCATTAAGTCAAGATGTATCATTGTGGAGAGGATAGGCCGAAAGAGACGACGGGACTCAATAAGGAGAATGAGTTTTTCCGGGAAAGCGGCCCGAGGCAGAAAACCGCACTTGTTAGGGCTTTCTCCTCTCTTCGGCGAGGAAAATTCTCTATGAGTGTACGGATGTTGCCGAATTTAGATTGGATACCTGGCGAAGTTTAGTCAGTGTGTGCGTTCGTTCGTCCGTTGTTTAATGCTTGTGTTGTGTTGAAACCGAATGAATAATGAACTATGTCCCGCGAGCATTGCTAATTGCTCTCGCAATATATTGCGCAATCTGCGTTCAGTTGACAAAGGCTTAATAATCGCTCATGTAAATATTTCATCGAGTAAATACTGTGGTCTGTATGCGGGGAATGTAATGAGAGGTAGATTTTTTTTATCATCAAACTACCAAAGATAAAAATATATAAACATTTACACATTATAATTATTTTGTTCCAATTTCAGTAATATTGAATGATTTTTCTATGTACATATAATCTAAAATATTTTTTTCTTTCTAATTCATATCATTATAATTTTATAATGAAAACAATTCAATTGATTATTATTTAATAGGTAATTTAATGTAGATAATACCTAATCATATATCATAATAAAAAATCTGTGTCCATTGAAAGATTGCATTTTTTGTAGGAATATCGAATTATGTGAATGTTAACTTCTTATGTTTACGATTTTATGAAGTGTCTGAATATAAAATGCAACTCTATTATTTTTTTTATTTAATAAATTTTAAATATGAAAAAATCGTTTTGTTTCCGCAAAAATTTATAGCGATACCTATTGGGGAGCGATGAAAAACTTTCCCAAAGTTTTACGCCTACTGGTGCGCAACATCAGGTTCTTGTTTTGAATGAACGATTTCATGCTTCGAATGACGCAAAATAGGAGAAATATCATGGGTTTAACTTGTACAAACACGACTTGTTTATAAACGATTCATATTCTTGAATGAACGATCAAACACTAAAACAAATGCAGTCGATCACGGAGAAAAAATGTACACATTCATCCATCTTCAAAGATTTCGAAAAAATAACATTCCATAAATTTTCATAACAAATGTTTGTAGAGATGTGACCTTTTTACACATTTATACATAAATCAAACAATTTATATTCCATTGCATAAATCGATTTATATTCAGTAAAAAATACAAGATTTACGATTTGAAAAAAAAATGGAAATTTATCTTTTTCAAATTGAAAATATTTTAAAAAGAAACTGGAAACTTTATACACAATTATACGTGTTTATATAACCCAAGTTCGCTTGAAACATGGCTAAAAGTTGGACTTCACCATTAAAACTTCCATGGCCGACACAGGATCCGGAGATCCTGTAACCAATTTAAATGGAAATCACCAATCGTACATCTTCGTGCAGCCAGGAGGTCCTCGCGAAAAGCTGAACAACAACCACCGAAACGGATGCTAGTTTTGCAAAATAATTCACCGACGCCTTGATTATGCAATAAACAATAAAAACTTCCGCTTATTGCAATTCCTTAACGCGATACTTTAATTGAAAACAACCCCGTGTGTTCTCGTTGTGTTTAATTTCATCCCTCCGTATAGCGTTTTACGCTCTCGAGTGTACAGGTGTTTTGAGACTTTTTTTTGCTTTTCGAATTTCGCGCTCCGGCTTTGCGTCGTTCCCGGTAATGCATTTTAATAAAAATAAAAGACCTCTTTGAAGTCAACAACTCGGCCTGTGAAATTTTAATAAAAATTCGCTACGAGTAGGCGAAGTGTGTTTTTTTATCGTTTTCGTTTCGTGAACAGTGTTAAGACGATTTCGATATTTTTTTTTTACTGAAAAGCTTCTGAAATTAGCAATAGATGGTATATGTGCCTATAAGTATATTATTAACAAATACAATATAAATAAGTAGGTTTTGCTTGTAATTAATTATAAAAATATACATTCATTTTGAAAAAATAAGTTTTTTCATCATTATTAAAATACTATAAGCCTATTTGTGCAGTACAAAATATTTAAAGTGAGCGTAATAAGATTTTGCACTATTATAATTTGAATTTCCTATTAATAATGAGAGCCAAATTTCTAAAATAGTATTTCTTTGAAAATCTACTTACTGAAATTAAATTATTCAGAAAACGGAACCGAAGACATCGGATATTCAGATAATATTAAGAAAATTATTTCTCAACATACATACATAAGTCAACCCCGTATAAAACGTATTCACTATTCATGTATCACAAAAATAAACTACAGCATAAACAAATAAATTCAATTTACCATATGATTTTATATTCAACTTGAAACAGTGATTTAGCATATCATGTCAAGCCATGTCGAATTTCGAATTTGTTTCTCAGCTATTTAAAGAAACTCAGTGAAAATCTATACTATTTTGTCAATATTCTTATTTAAAAAAATGCGGCCATGTGCCCAAAAATATTAATGATTTAATTTAGCCTAAAAGAAAAGCAGTGGAAACGACTATCAAACTTAAAAAGAACTCGTGTGTTTGACCGGCGACTAAATATAGCATGGCGAAATTTTCATGTACAGAGTGTGCGGTTAAAGTGACTCTTTGAATTGATTTAAACGGATTAATTCAACTTACATCATAATATATGCGAAAAAGTACTTCACCATTCGTTCTGTTTCCTGGAATGAATTATTAACGAATAACGAATTTTCACTTCATACTGAACATGCGAAAAAATTCCAAAGACGCAGAACCAACATAAATGTCACCGGAACACGACTCCAATCAAATCCAATCAACACTCGATGATCGTGTGATGGATAAACCGATGATGTGGGCAGACACGTCCCACATTAGGATTCTGCAAGAATGACGAATAGCCCGTATAGCCCAGGAGTGTAACGTGTCCCCGGAGGCCAGTTGGCCCATCGTCCCTTTCTTTCCTGGTGGGGCAAGAAGCCATTTGACCCCCAGTGAACGTGGTACGTCATTTATTCACGGACGTCCGTAAAACACGGCCGTAATAAAGTAATGTGGCCGTAGTGGTTAATTTATAGTGAATTATTATTGCATTCGACTCGATGACTTCGAAAGCAATTATCTGAGTCGTCGCTGAATCGGTGATTCTTAAAAGTATTCATTGCAAAGAATGATTAGTTGTTTCATATTTGAATAAATTTGGAGATAAACAAATATATTGATTTTCATTTTCCACATAAAAAAAATGACTATTTATTGTAGAAGTGGTATAAGTAGCATGAGGAAATGAAAATAAGAACTGGAACCGGCGCTATTTAATGATATATTAAGTATGACTATTGAAACAAGTACCATGACATATACATTTTTCTCATTTCTTTTAAAAGATTCACACAATCCCTCGAGGATAAGACATTGGTATTAAAGTGAGCTTAGATATTTTTTTGTATGGATAATCTATTTTATAATGTATATTCTGACACCATAAACAGTAATTCTTGGAATTGAACAACTCCTATTCTAAATTCTCTATCATATGCTTGTATAGTGATTATTATTCGAAACGAAAACAATGCCGTATGCAAGTGGGTCGCTTATTAGTCGAATTGTACGGATGCGGTTTTGTGATATTTCCGTTTTTGCTTTTGATTTATTGCTATCGAAATTGTTGGTGCGTTTCGTGATTTCATTATGCGCACATAAATTCAATTGCAATATGAAAATCGCTAATGCAGTTAAACATTATTTCGTCGAATGCTTTCGTAGTACATAGATATTCATAATTTGAAAAAATAATTAGATACATGCAACAATCTGATTTTTTTGAGTTTATACACTATCGAATACAATCCCAGCAAAGTTCAATAACAGAACGCTTACAAAATTCACATGGAATAAAAAAAACATCACATGTAATTTAAATTCGAAACTAAGCCAATCGAAAACGAACCGGAGCGGTTTCGCACCGATAGAATCGCTCATCCGTAAATTTTTATACGTCCTTTGGGGAACCGCGAGTGCTCAAGCGAAATACACCGCGTTCGAGTGTCCAAAAAATATATAAATGTGTATGTTATGTAAGCCTTTTATTTTTTTTCCACCGGCCTTCGCGTTTTCGTAAGTAGACCGTTTCGATAGAAGTATAGACGCATCGGGATCCGCAAAGGGTCTTCTGCGGGACCCCATCCCGTCCACGTGCTACCCACTATCTACAAATTATGACCTATTTTTCCATCCTCTTTATTGCACTCTTGCTTCGACAACGTTATATCCGTCTATCCGTTCGTCTGTTCAGAAAGAACTTATTTATTCTCGAGGTTGTATCCGCCCGCATGTGATCGAAATAACGTGGAAAATTTATCAGGAATACGCAAGCGAAATAGTTTTTAGCACCTGTATGATATTCAGATTACTGCGTATTTACTTTTTCCTATTTGTTCAAAAGCGAATGAAGTTTTTCCTGAAGAATATTTTCGTAAAAAAATTGAAGTTTCCAATAAGTTGTACTATTCTGTTTTATCAATTGAGTAATAATAAGAAAAAATATCATTTTACAATTCAATTGAATACTTTCATATAAGTAAATCCCCTTTTTGATAATATTAAAATCAACCATTCATAGAACAGTTACAATTGCACCTAATGCAGCAGCTAAAACTTCGAACTTAATGCTATTAATTCATTACTGAAATAGAGCATAAATTGAATCAGAATGCTTCCGTGAAAGCTTTCGAATTGCATGCTGAACCGATCTGGAAATCATTCTGAAATGTTACAAAGTAGCTTAAAACGTATTTCGAACAAATTCACGCGAATCGACTTACTTAGTGGCGTGAAAAAATCGATTGTGGCCCATTTATTTTTTTGTACACTTCGAAACGGTTGCACTTCGATGAAATTTTCCGCATCGACGCATTGAAAGGAAAAAATCCCGCCTCTATTGTTCGCATTCACGTCGAAAATATTGAAAAAATTTTAATATCCAGCTAACAAAAAACTAGCTATCCTCGCTTCTCGTCTGTCTTATACATCCGCGTTTCGTGTATATTTTTCAATACATGTTTTTTATACAAATTTTCTTCTTGAATACTTGCAACGTACAAAGAAAGCACGGTATTGAATGCGAACCAGAAATTAATTTGCAGAAATATACATTGTATCGGAGAAAATTCGCTCGAGAAGCAGAAAGCGCAAATACGCGAGAGTCGAAAGTGGGGTTTACGGACAATCCATCATCAATAAATGAGAAGTCAATGTTAAAAAAGGAACCAATCAATCTTGCGTACCTCTAAGTACGAGCTATCGATTAACTTGGGCTCTGTACCAGCCGTGTTTCTCCCTCTCATATATACTCTAATGCTGTCAATTATTCGAGGTGCTGGCAAGTGGAAAAAATATATATTTACGCAAAAGTAATATTCCATTAGTGATTTTTTATGTAGACATTATGAAAAACGTTGCTCATTGCAGTATTTTTTTAATCAACTCGTGTTTTATTAACATATAGATACGTATATCTACTTCACATTGAAATTCAAATAATATTTATTTAGTTAGTTCTCAATTTCATATTAAATAAATGTTTAAACAAATTTTTAAAAATCCATTCATGTTCAATAAACATGCTCATTTCAATATTAAAATAGTTTCATATTCAATTTTATACGATATAATATATTAAACCACATTTTCTTATAACATGTATAGTATTTCACATTACTAATCTCGATAAAAACTATCTTATTGTACTATTTTTGCATATTACGCAAATCTTATATTCGTTTCGAATATTTTTCGAATTTAATATAATACAACCTTTGATTTTTTCCCTTGATACGCTATATCTCATTTTTTGTGGCTTATCGAATAGCAAATTTTTAACAAACCGATTTTACGCATAAGCGAACCCTTTCTAAGAAAATACAAGTTTTTTCATTAAATATATACTTTTATGTGTAAGGTTTCTATTCAATTTGATATAACTTTTTATTTTTACTTCTTACACAACATATTAAAATATTTTTCATTTTATGAAAACGGTCGAAAAAAACAATTTACGTTTTCGTTAGGAACTTAAATTAAATATGTTGTGATAATCATGTGATTTGATTTGGTTTATAGATTTTTCTCTTTTGTATGAAAATTTCTGCGTTAGATTTTCAACGTTTTTCCAGATTTACGAATCCATTCGTACGTAAATCACGGAACCCCGTATTTCGAGTTTCCGGATTTTCCCATCGTCGGGAAAACTCTCCTTGCATTTTCCGGTAGAAAATCGGCTAGCGTTTGCAGCGCATCAGTGAACTACGTCCGCATCGCACGTGCAGTTAGATGCATTTTCATTCGCACCGTTATTTTCAGGATTTGATTCAGGTCACAGTCATGTTTTGTAAATCATATTCTATTTAAAATAATATTATTAAATAATATGAAAAAATAATTTCAAAATATTTCAAAATTAATTTCAAAAAGTGATGAAAATAAATATATTCTAACTGTTAAAGCTGCACAAGTCATTTGGTATCCAATCAAATTTAAACTTTTATTACAAATGTCCAATCTAAAGGATGCCCACAAATGCAATAGAACTACATACATCGTTTTAAAGCTAAAACGGCATTTCAAGTGTTCTTTTCTGTGTTTGTCGTGGATTTCGAAATGGAATTCGCAACGCGCTTAAATATTCCATTATATTGCTGGTCCAGTCATGTCTACCTCATTGCGCTCCATAACCGTGTATTGCCAAAGAAATTGCGCACAAAAGGTCAAACACAATTCAAGCCCAGATTCCACAAAATTCAAATTCATTTTGATTACATTTTATTGAGATTCATGAAATATTAATCATACCTCATGACTGACTCTTGCTATTCGGTGTTTTTTATGACTCTTTGGACTTTAAACCAATTATGGACAGTAATATAATATTTATTATTCCGTTGCATGTGTAGGCCGTGCAAAATATTTGCTGTGATGAAATGTCAAAGTAGAAATTTCGTAAATTGTAAAATATTGAATATAAATTGTAAATGTAATAATTACAAAAGAAACCCACCATCCTGTTTTTTAACTGCATCCCGACTCTATATCAACTTGTTAGGTCGGCCTAGTTGGGTATGTAAATGTAATTATGCGGAAACTGAATTTGTTTTAAGTATTTCGTCATGTTTTGTTTGATCAGTAATATTAATTAAGATTAGACACAGGATATGATTTCCAACCCGTTATCGTATCACATAATCACCACAGACGACAACTAAATCGAAAATAAGGCAGTCCCACTCTATCAATGCTAGCAAAATTTCAATTACACCAACACTCATCTAAACATAGACATTGAATCGAATCAAACTCTCACACTAAAAAAAAAAACAAA